>JAJHZJ010000424.1:0-1487500 GCA_023548195.1 Bettongia penicillata ogilbyi
TATTGAATGTCTTTTTTTTAAAATGGTTACTAGCAGGGTAAGTCGTATATAAATATATTTGGCTTTGTCAAATACACTAATGTAGAATGTCAGTTTTAGTGCACTCCATGCTTCTGGTATTGGTTCATTTTAGCAGTCAGATGCTGTGTATCAGGCCCGTACAACATTTAATGTGCAGAGTCTGTACTTTTCTTTACAAGTCCATAGAAAATTATCTAGCTGAATGGTGGGTTGTGAGGTAAGATTATTTATTTTAAATTAATCTCTCGCTCTCTCTCTCCCCTTCTGTGTTGCCCTTCCCTAAAGAATCCTTTCCATTTATATAGTACAAAGAGGATCCAGCCCTGTTATGTAGACTATAGATATGTTTTGATAGATAACATCCATGAATATTTGCAATCAATTAACTGGAATTGAGTATTTGCTTTGGAAATCAGGTTGCGTGATTTGGAATTGTTAATGCTACAGTAAATCATGTCACAGTTCATCGCCACAAGAGCTTAATGTGGTAGGATGGAATGTACACAAGATGATTTGATTTTTTTAAAAATCTAACTAAAATTTAAAGGAAAGGCAAACTCCATTTTTGGAATGCATGCTACTTATCAGTTCCAAAAGTCGTTAGCCCAAATTTTAAGCAGGAGGGATCAAAGAACAATCTTCAAGTGACTTTCTAGACTGCTCTCAAATTCAATCATTTTGAATTGTTATCTCAATGACTAAATTATTTTCAGAGAGTAATGTAGGTAGGATTCCTCTTTTCTTATAAAATGTCATTTGAAAGTTGTTTTTAACTAAAACAACTTTCTTAACCCCATAATAAAATTTAAAGGATTTCTCTTTTTTTAAATTTTTAGTAATTTCTGTAAATAAAATTAACTTGCAGAGTGCAACCAAAAAAAAAGTGTGAAATCCAATATATAAGAAATAAATTCAGAATGAACCAGCAAAGGCCACTAAGAAAGATCGGCAGGAGGGGCAATGGTATACAAATCTTGGGTAACAAAAACTGGCTTGACTTCTTTAAATAAATATGTCCATTTGAGAACACATTAGTTCATTTAGAAAGGAGGTTAATCCTACCTTTCAATTACAGAAGGAAATTGGTTTTAAACCCAAGGCGCGAGGTGTATCGTTCACCTATGAGGATCAAATATATGGGCTATTTTTCATCATGCAGAAGCTCCAGCCTATATTATTAGAAAGGCTGAGAATACAGGGTTTATAAACAAGACACCGCTATTTATTGTAACTTCCCACCCGAGTCTAAATGTTCATCTCCTACAAAGCAACTTATTTCCAACAGCTTAAACTTTCAGCTATGCTGGGCCAGCCAGGGTCTGCAATTTATTACTTGCAGTGAGAGATCAGGTCCAGAGTTTAAATGTCCCTAGTTGAAAGTTTATACCAGTCAGGATAGAAAATTATTCTCTCTGCCTAGGTTGAAGTACATTACTTCTTTATTGAATTAATTATGATAAGGATCATAACTTTAAACGAGGGGTGAGGTGCTGGCTTTCTGCTAGGATTGCTTGGAGCAATTTCCATCTGAACATTTTTGTAGAGTTATTGAGTCTGGCAGGTCTGAACTTTAGAGGAGAGTAACTTTCTCCAGAACTTGAAAGACGTTGGACATTGATCCAGGCAAAGCTGTACCAGATTCCTTGTCTCTAGACAGAAAAATTTGCACTGCATACTGAACAAATAAGTGTAGGACCAAATGGAACACATCTTCAGAATTTGCCAAATGAAAACAGGGCAAGCTTTCCCCCATGCTGGTCTATGCTGCATTGTACAAGTGCATCCTGGGTCCTTGCTGGAGTCTAGGAGAGGTAATACAGCAGCACAAATTTGAAGTCAGAGGGTCCAAATTCGAATCCCAATTCTTCTTACTACCTTGGTGACTGAGCAAATAACTTCTGAAAAATGAAGACTTTTGAACTAGATGACCTCTAAGATCTCTTCTAGCTCTATGTCTATGTTCTACTCTGGGGTGAGCCTACAGAGGTTGGTGTTTAGGGGCTCTACCTTGCTTTGACATAAGAAGTTTCTAAGAAAAGTTTAATTCAAATACTTTCCAGAGCCTATTCCAAAAGAATAAAACAGTGGAAGTTCAGGCACTGAGTTAAAAATAAAAATATTTTAGGGCAAAGGAGCTTTCTCAGAGTCTTGGAATCTTTCTATAGGTGGCTGCCTACTCTAACCACAAGCCTGATTACGTCTCTGAACTACCAACAGAAAGACAGAGATAAAATTAGGCCCCTATCCAGAGTCTCAGGATCAGTGATCATTTCTACATTCTCATTCTGCCCTACTAATTCATTTGATGAATCTAACTCTTATTTTTTTTTAAATCATTATGCCACCATTCCAGTCATATCTTAGGAAAATTATGTTCTCCATGATACAGAGTATTTCTTACTGTAACTGGAGATCCTGATCTTGGATTCTAGCAAAAGTTTGGCTATTTTTTTCCTTCTCTCCGTTTCTGTACCTTTCTTTACATACCTGCCTTCATGGGTTCTAAAGAGTAAATGAAATACCATATATGAAGTGTTTTGTAAAATCTGAAGAACTTTATCAACGGCAGCTGTCACTATCTTGTACCCACGTTAGATTCTTAGCTTCAGAACTACAAAGGACCTTAGAGGTAAACTAATCCAACTTTCTCTTTTGAAATAGGAGGAAACTGAAGTCCAGAGAGGGAATGGATAGGATCACGGAGAATCTCAGAGTCCATTTAACTCAACCCCCTTACTTTGTGGAGGAGTAAACAGTCACAGGAAGGCTCAATGATTTGCCCGTTTAGATAGTAAGTTGACAGAAGTAGATTTAAATTCATATTTTCTGTGTGTGGCATTGGCCCTTCCCTTATCAAATGCTGTACATGGCAAAATCAGTGTTCTAATTTGGGTCCTCTATCTATCCATTTTATACCCTCTATTATGCTTCATTTGCCTTCACAAAACCTGTGAAGACAATGCAGAGCATGTTTTATTCTCATTTCACTAAAGAGGAAACTGAGTCATTAAACACACTGGCCTGGGTTCTAGACCCAACTCTGCCATCATATCATTGTCTTTCAACCTTTAACAAGTCACTGGGTCACAGTTTCCTCATTATAAACTAAGGGGATTGATTTTGATTATCTCTAAAATTCTATGACATTAGCATAATCACACAATAAATTAGAGGTAGGTCTTTTGACTCCTAGTTAGTGCCCTTTCTATTACTGTCCGTGGGTCAGGAGTCAGTTTTAATGATGATTGCTTACATTATACACTGCTTAACATTTTGCTAAGTTGTTTACATAAATTATCTCATTAGATCTTTATAACAGTTCTGTGAGATCAGTTGTGCAATGTGTTATCCACATTTTACAGAAGGGGAAACTGAATCCCAGGAGGCTCTCACACTACCAGAAGTCTGTGGAGGTTGTATTACTGAGTAGCACACTCAGTAATACACTTGTTGAAGTCTGAAGGGACCTCACTCTGAACTCTCCTGCTTGAGTCTCCCAATAATCCCTGTGAGGTGGATAGATTCTCCTCCCCATTTTGCAGATAGGAAAACCCACATATCAACTGAGGAAGCTCCACAGGAGTAGTTTCTTCCAAAATTCAATTCCTGATTTAAAAGAGTTGACTAGATTAGAGTATTATATCCCTTTCACCCTGAAAAAATCCAGTTCTCTGTGGGGCCCTGAGTTCAATTTCTAATCCTAGGTGGTTTGGACCTGACTTCCCGCTGTGTGAGAAGCGTAACTACTGATGGGAGCCCAGAAAATGACTTACAATGTGACAAGGCAGATATTCATTTGAAGAAATACACAAACTCGAGTTGCAAGAGAGTTCAGAGGTTTTCGAGCCCCATATGGCCCCAAAACACCGCTGCTACGAGGTCATCCAGACGCCAAGTGAAGGCATCCAGTGAAGGGAAACCTGCTACTTCTTCAGGCTTGCTTCCTTCCTTCCCCTCTCCACTTTTGGACAGCTCCATGGGGGTGAGGGGGAGATGGTTAAAGTGTTAATTGACTTGTCCCAGATTCCAAAGTTCGTTAATGAGGCTGTTGAGATGAAACTCCTAATTCCTAACTGCATTAGCTCTTCACCTACAGATAGACTTCACAAAATGTATTGGAATCCCTTTACTTCTATCAAGAACCATATACAATATACCCAGAGCCTCAGTTTTCAGTGACCTATCTTTAGTCATTGGGTTTATTTTTATTGAGAGCTTACTGTGTTCCTTCAGATTTGCAAAGGTCAAAGGACAAACTCTCTATAGCAAATCCCCTGTCAATGCTCCTTCTTGCCTTTTCTTTCTGCCTTACCAAATGTGTGTTTTTCTTTCAATTCCTAAAAGAGCAGCCATGGAGAAACATGAGGTGGCCCCTGAAGGGCACATGGATTTGGTTTATCTGAGCCTACTCTGAAGGAAGGTTACTCTATTGTTTTCAGCTGTCAGAGTATCACTTGGCTGCCTGAAACAGAGTGTGGTCTGTGAGCTGGGGGGAAGTCGAGGTGGTCTGGAGTCTGAGATCTCCTGCTGGTTCCGTGTGTCACTTGGAGCCTGGCATATTACCTACCCTACCCCATTTTGGCTTCTTCCCAAAATTCTAGACCCAGGACCCCCGTTGGAGCTTTAGAGGTAAGTTTAGGACAAATAACAGGAAGTCCTGCTTCATACAGTATGGGGGATACGGGGGAAGACATTTATGGAATTCGTTACCCTAAGAGGTGGTACAGGCTGGAAGCAGAAATAGGTTCCAATGGATTTTAGGCAAATTTATGGATGACAAATCTCTGATGAGATGTTCTGAGAAGGATGGCAAAGTTTGTCTTTGACAAGTTTATCCTTCTCATTCTGTAATTGTCCCCCCACACTGACGATGCTCCATTTCCAGTCCTCTAGAATTCCCGTGCCCCTATGCTCTTTTTCACAGCCCTCAAAAACCAATTGTAAGGAAAGAATCTGATAAAACTTGTTACACTTGGGTATACATGATTAATAAATCTTAATTTGTTGCTCTTCCCACTGAGATTTGTGTTTTAACAGAGGGCCATGCTTTAACAGTTTAATCTACAGAGAAGATGTTATTATGGTAAAAATTCAGGTACTAATGAGCCCTAGGAAATCTTATAGGGAGAGAAACTTTCCTGACTCTTGTAAAATTTATAGTTCATAGGAAATTGTCCATATATAAATATGTGTGTATATATGTATATATATATATATATATATATATATATATATATATATATATATATATATATGAGTGTGTATGTGTGTGTGTGTGTGTATTTGAAGCCAGCTCTGATCCCAAGACAGTACCAGGTTTCCCCATCCAAGCACCAGCTCCCAGCTTAATCAAGGTATCTTATGCCAGGAATCCTAAAACTTATCACCAAAGACTCAACGCAGCATCAGATACTGAGCAAATAGGAGGCACTTCATAAATGCTTGTTATTTGATTTGATGGATGGATTAGGACACATATAGCATCAATAGGATTCAGAGCTAGGAGGAATTTCAAGATTAGCTAGTCCAAATCCTTTTTATAAATGCCCACAGCTGCTCCAGAAAGCCTAGTTGACTGATTGACGAGAAAGTCATCTGTCCCAAGCTGAGGCACAAGGATCTGGGGGTTGGGCTAACCACACCCAGACTAATTCTGGATCTGAAGACCTTGACATGAGCCAAGTCAGGACTGGGGACTCAGTGGGACTGTGCTGTCCTAGGGCCCTGGGGTGATGGGGGAACTGAGGTCAGGCGGAAGAGCCAAAGTGGGACACTCCACGCCATCTGCTTACACTTTGTTCCAGCTAGATATTTCACACTGGAACAGAGGGTGGCCTATCTAATTTGTTGGTTTACTGATGTATTTTGGAATCTAGTCTAATATTATGACTCAGAGAATATAAGGTTACATGTTTGAAAGAGAAAAATCTACTACTGAGAGAAGGTCATTTTTGGTTTGGAATATGAAGCAACTAGACCACATCAATATCATCAATATGACTTCTCCCATCCAGGCTTCAGCTAGGGCTCTCCTTCCTAGCACTGTTCAGCACACAGCAAAACCTGAATAAGTCATGGTGCCCGTAGAAGGAGGAATTGGGGCTCTACTAATTTTCTGGGCACTCAAGGGTTAGGGGAAGCTGGGGGGCACTGGCTACTAGGAGTGAAGACTCAGCCTCCTAAATTCAGATCTGGCTTCAAATATTTACTCACTATGTGACCCTGGGCAAGTCACTTAACCCTGTTTGCCTCAGTTTCCTCATTTGTAAAATGAACTGGAGAAGGAACTTCAGGGAAGTTAACCCACTTGTCCAACATCATACACTCTTGACTTGCAGCCTATGTTAGGCTAGTCCAATGCCTTTGGGAGAGTCTGTCTGTTCAACAGGGAATTTAAAGGGCAAGGGACATTGCTTGGAACATTCATGCATTCATCTGTGTATTCATTTGGTAAATGCATTTTTAAAATAAAGTTTTACTGATTACTTTTGGTTTTACATCATTTATAGACATACTCCTTTGTCAATGAGTCTTCTCTTGTAACTAAGAAAAACAGTGAAGCAAAATGTTACAAGTTATGATATCTGACAGTGTATACAACATTCCATACCCATAGGCCCCCACATCTCACCTGAAAAAAGATCCTAGCTCTCCTCTGGGACTAAGATTGGTCTGAGTTCATCTCAGATTACTCCAGTTACTCTTGAGTTCATCTTCCTTTCAGCCTAATTTTTTTTTTTACCACAATATTCTAAGCTGATATTCATTTTTGGGTTTTTTTGTGTGTTGTTTTTTTCTTTATTTTTGATTTTTGACATTCACTTTTAAAATGTTTTGAGTTCCAAAATTTTTTCCTCCCTGCCCCCTCTCCAAGATGATATACAATCTGATATAGGCTATACACAGCTGGATATTTTAAAAAAGAATACTGAAGAAGACAATGTCATCATCCAAGGATATAAAACTATAATGGAAGCATTTCTGGCACTGTGTCAGAGGACAAGGGAAGGAGATGTATTCGGTCATTTACTGGCACTCCTCATCAAGAAGGCATCTTTAACAAACAAAAATATCTTCTGCTCCAAACTCAAAACTACATAATGTTCAAGCTTGATATCACACCTACCATGTGCAAGTTCCCATACGAGGTGCTTTAGAGACATTCCTCCTTTAAGTTGTTGAACACTCTCCAGGGATGTGACTCTAGGGCATATTTTATCTCATTTGATGCCCATAACAGCCTTGTGAGGAAGTCTGGGTATATATAATTGTATTCATTTGAAAGATCGGGAAGTTGAAGATCAGAGAAATTAACTGTATCACAAGTTTAATAAATGGCAGAGTCAGTGTTCAAATCCATTTCAGATCCAGTTTTCTTCCTCCTGTGTCACATTGTCACTAGAATAAAGTATTGACATTTGGGCTGACTGGGTAAAAGATACTTTGTAAGTGGACTTCATGGTTTTCGAAGTACACACACAACCATTTAATAGATTAGAAAATTGAGGTAAGGATGCTAAATGACTTGACCAATGTTACAACGTAAGCCAATAGCAGAGTCTTAGCATGTGAACTCATGTCTCCAGACCCTTAGGCACACCCTCAAGGCTTTTAAAATCTAATTGGGTCAATAAGATAGAAATACAAATAATTATAGTGGGAATACAAATAATTATAATGTAGATGTCTAAGAATAGTATAAACAAAGAAATATTAGAGTGCTTGAGAGTAAAACATCAGTTCCTGATGAGAGGTTTTAGTAGCCTTCATAGAAGTGGTTATTTAATCTAGGCTTGACTTTTTCTTAGAGTACAGGGTGTTATTCACCTAAAGAGTAAGGTTAAGGTTTTCCTCCCCTTCCCTCCACTCCCCTCCCCTTCATTTTCCCTTTTTCCTTTTCCTTTCAACTTTGTCATCAATTGTGGAGATTAGGAAATTTTGTCCTTATATAAGCAGACCTCCAATAAATTGGAGATTTTCAGAGGGCCAGATATTATCCATGCCCTAACCCTTAATTGTGGGTATTTCTTTTCCTCTCAGTTCAAATGACAGAAAAGGGAAATGATAAATGCTGGAGAGAATGGGGACATTATTATACTGTTAGTGGAGTTGTGAACTAGAAAACCATCCTGGAGAACAATTTGGACCTATGCCCAAAGGGCTATAAAACTGTGTGTACCCTTTAATCCAGAAACACCCCTACTAGGTCTATAACCCAAAGAGATAGAAAGGGGAAGCACTTACATGTACAAAAATCTTTATAGCAGCTCTTTTTGTGGAGGCAAAGAATTGGAAATTGAGGGGATGCTCATCAATTGAAAAATGGCTGGACAAGTTATGGTATATGATTGTGATGGAATACTATTGTGCTATAAGAAATGATGAGCAACATGGTTTCAGAAAAACTAGGAAGATTTATATGAATTGATCTAAAGTAAAGTGTTCAGACCCAGGAAAGCATTGTATACAGTAAAAGTTATATCATAATAATGATCAACTGTGAAAGACTTAGTTATTCTGATCAAGGCAATGATCCAAGGAAATTCCAAAGGACTCATGATGAAAAATACTATCTACTTTCAGAGATGGAACTGATGAACTGAGTGCAGATTGAAGTATACTTTTTTCACTTTCTTTGTTTCTTGCTTTTTACTGTTTTTCGTTTGCGCAACATGCAAAAAAAAAGTAAGGAAATATGTTTTGCATGACTTCACATGTATAATTGATATTTTATTTGCTTTCTCAATTGGTTGGGGTAGGAGGGAGGAAGAAAATTTGAAACTTAAAATTTAAAAAAAAATTAAAATAAATAAATGAAATATTAAAAATTGCTTTTCTTCTCCTCTCCTCTTTTTTCCATCATTCTTCCACTTACCTAGTTTGACAACCTCAGTTACCGTAATTCTTCCTCAGCCTCTCCATCATCAAATATTTGCCAAGTTTTATCAATCCTACCTCCACAACATCTCTCTTAATTAGTAGCTCTGCATCTCATCTCTCCCTTTATCCAATGAAGCTTCAAAATTGCCACCAACATATTATTTCTAAGGCACAAATTTGATCAGACTGAAAAATCTTCAGTGACTCCCTATTGTCTTTACAATAAAAGATAAATTTCTCTCCCTGGTATTTAGAGCCCTCCTTAATTTGACTTCTTAGTAAGCCCAGACTGATTTGGTGCTTTACTTTTTTACATATTCTATATTTTAGTCAAACTTGCCTTTGCATAGACTGTCCCCCATGTCTGTATTGTCCTCTGTCCTCATTTCCACTTCTTAGAATTCTTAGCTTCCCAAGGCTCAATTCAGGTGCCATTCCCTATGAAAAACCTTTCACGATACCTCTGGTTGTCAGGGTTCTCTCTTCATCCTCCTTAATCTACTTAGTGGCTGTTTTCTGGACCCTCCTGGCTGAGAGTGATTATCAATTGTAACTGTTTCTCTTTTCCTCCCAGCTTGATTTAGTTATTTTTTTTCTTTTTCTCATTAAAGCAGCCATCCCCTGACTACTTCTTAAAGAGGCCTATTCACTGAATGGGTGTTACCTCACTCTAAGTGAGTACCTGAAAGGGCCTTAGCCTAAAAAGGGCAAGGTCTCCCATTGCATACTGGGCCATCTCCAGTCATCCTGAAGAATATCTGGCCATTAGATCCAGATGGCTCAGGAGGAGAAAGTGAGGCTGGTAACTTTGTATGCCCTCCCTCAAGTCAAGTGCAAGTCATGTCATCATTTCTCTGATGTCATGGTCTTCTTCAAAAATGAAGGATGAACACAACCTTTATCCTCCTATATTTACTCATCTTTTTACTTCCTGTATTCTCTAGTAAATTACAAACAACTTGAGAACAGGCACTATTTTTTATTCTTTGTCTTTGACTCCCTAACACCTGGCATAGCATACAGTAAATGCTCAATGTTGTTTGCAGTTTGATTGTCTGCACCCTTACACAGAGATTTTTACTTTTAATCTGCCAGTTTTCCCTCCTCTAACCAATAGTTTCATATGAATAATTTTGACATGCCAAACACAAAAAAGAAATTTAAATTTGAGTAAGACAGTTGTTCTTCCAGAGACTTTATAAAAAAGGAAATCAATGAGGAAGTATTAAACTAATCATAAAAATTTAGGTGCAAGTAAGTTTCTTGAATGGATCAGAATGCCAAGTTACCATAGGGTGAAAAATGATGGGACAATCCTTTGGATGATCTTTAAAAGTCATTTAATGAGTACATTAACCCAGAAGAGAAGTTTAAAGAGAAACCTACCTCTTTATGTATATAATATTCCCCCCTCCTGGGCAGGTTAAACAGTTCCCTGAAGGACAGACCAATGACACTGTATACAGCACATAGAACAAATGCATGTTCTCTGAAGTCTCTCTCCTTGGGCAGTCAGGAATCACATTTGTCTGTAAGTATGTGTGTCAGAGTTGTCCTTCGGGGAACCATCTGACCTAATCCCAGCCTGACTTCAGAACCCAAGGGGGCAACCGTGTACCTTTGTTTTTCCCCTCTACTCTCTCATGTAAGACTGTTTTAAATATTTCCATTGTTTTTATAAAGTTTTAACCATAAGCTTTTACTAATCTGGGTGTACTTATTGAAAGTAAGGTAAGGAAGTGGTGGTGGTGAAAGTATTCCAGAGAAGATGGAGAGATAGATCTAACATTGAAATATTTTTGAAAGGGTGCTGCTCTGACTGGGGACTCAGAGCTTTAAAAAAAAAAAAGAATTAAAGAACTTTGATATAAAGCAGAGAAAGACAATTTATCTGGGAAACCCATCTAAGCAATAAGTCAGAAGTAGGGTGGGAGAACAGGAACGATTAAATATTTCTGCTCACCACCCCATCTCACCCCACCACTGTTTCATTTGCAAAAGACTCTAATTAGCATTGCACTTTGTTTTACAAGTTTCCACTGCATTTTTCTTGCAGTATTATGTATTGTAGCTATCTTTAGAGAAGTCTCATCTCCATAAAAGTAATGACTTTTCGCATCAAAACTTCAGACCAATGAACACGCAACTACTAAGTACCTACTGTGTGCCGAACACTGTGCTAAGAGTGGAGATAAGAAGTCAAAAGTAAAACAGTGTTTCTCTTCAAGGGGTTTGTATTCTAATGGGAGAATACACCATATACACATAAAAGTACATAGAGAATGTATACAAAATGAATAGTTTGGGGGAAAAGGGCACTAGCAGCTAGGGAAACTAAGAAAGACTTCATATAAAAGCTAGTGCTTGAGCTAAGTTTTAAAGGAAACCAGGTACAGTTGTCCCTTCCACATCCCTTTCGTATACCTATTCAAATGTATGCTCCATCAGGGCAGGATGGTCTTGCATTTTGCATTTTTCCAAGGCTTAAGGGTGTGGCACTCCCATTTTAGAAGTATATCCCTTTCTTTCTGTACCAGAGAAGCCTGATTTTTTTCTTTTTCTTTTATGAGATCTTTATAGTACCTTATTGTAAAATTTGGGTTATTATTTGCTCATAGGCTCTGAGTTATCTCCTGGCCTTAGCATGTTATCTGCAGCTTCCATAAAGCTCCCAAAAATTCTCATTTAATTTCTTATGCCAACCTGTGATATAATGAAACCATACTGGGAAAGTTGTGATGCAGAAGGGATATTTATATTTCAAGAGGCACAGGTGAGGAAGAAGAGAGGAGAGATGGGGGAGAGTTAGTGTCAAGGCACAGAGAAGGCAGATGTAGTGTTATACATGAGGAACAGAAAGTAAGATAGTATGGTTGAACCATCTAGAGATCATCTGGAAGAAGACCAGAAATGAAGGAAGGAGCCTCAAGAGTGCTAAATGCCAGAGATGACTTTATATTTGATCTTAGAGGTAATAGGGAACCATTGAAGTTTATTGAGAGGTAGGGGAAGCAACATGGTCATACCTATGAATTAGGAAAACAACTTGGGCATCATATCTTGTCATTTTCCAGCCATTTTCAAGCTACGTTGCTGCTGTGCTCCAGCCTCTACCTCTGACCTGGTACTTCAGCTCCTACCCTAGTATCCTGGACTTTTGTTCATCAAATCTAGACCTGATCTAGACCCGCCATATTGCTCCTTGGCTATCTTCATGCCATGCTGCTACCCTTCCTTTTCCTTTCCCTCTCTCACTTCATTTTTCGTTCTCTATATCTAAGAACAGTAATCAAATCAACATTACCATTGCTAGGAAGGACATGCTGGGCAAGTGCCCTACAACTAGAATCACCATTCCTGTGACTTCCTTGACCAAAACAACACGCACGTGCACACACACACACACACACACACATTTTCTTCCCCTATTCAAATGTAAGTTCCATCACAGCAGGACACTTGCAGTTTGGGTTTATATTTCCAGGACTTAGCACAGTGCTTAGCACATAATAAGGGCTTAATAAATGCTTTTTTCTTATTGATTCATTCATCCACTCATTCACCCATTCATTCTTCTAGCATAATGCACATAAAGTTGAGTGAATGACTTAAATGTCAGAAATCTCAGCAACTAAAGACTTAAGGTAACTGACTCTGGTATCGAGTTTAGAATGAAAATAACTACAGCTTGGACTGTTTGTTTCCTGATGGCTAGCCAGGTCTGCCATTATCTCAGGGTAAACTTTCCTAAGTGTAGCAGACAGAATGCTTAATTGAGAGTCCAAGGCCCCAACTATGATACTAGTAGCCTGTGGTCTGTAGTTTGTGACTGTGGTCAAGTCATTTCCCTTCTCTGGGTGTTACATTCTTATGTATTAAATGAGGAGATGAACTAGATGATCTCTAGTAACACTTTAACTTTGGTAGTCTATGACTTTATGTGTATATTACAGAAGCTTGTAGGTGGCCCAGAGAATAGAGCCATTGGACTTGGAACCAGAAGGACCTGAGTTCAAATCCAGCCTCAGACATTTCCTGTTTGTGTGACCCTGGGCAAATCACTTAACCTCTATTTGCCTCTTGGATCACTGATAAAATGGTGATCCACTGGAGAAGGAAATAGTGAACCATTCCAGTATCTTTGCCATGAAAACCCAATGGACAAACGTCCATGGGGTCACAAAGAGTTGGACATAACTAAATAATTTAACAAAATATAAAGAAGGAAAAACATTGGAAAGGGAGTCTAGGAGCACTGAACACAAACTGCTCATTGGAGACTTCAGAAAAGATTGTACCAAAAGTTTCTCTGGGGGATGATTCTGAACCTTCTAATTCCCAGTTCTATGAGGTAGCACATTGAGTCAACATGATGGCCAACTTTGCAGTGACTGGGGTAGAAACTTGTCTGGGCCACATCTCACTTTTCAGAGTTTGGATTATATTGCATGCCTTCATATTTTAACTTTGGCATCATTTAACATTACTACTAGTAGTATTTATATAGTACTTGAAATATGCGAAGAACTTTACAAACATTATATTATTTTTATTTATGCAAATATTACTTTTATTCACAACAACCCTAGGAGGTAGGTGCTATTATTATTTCCATTTTACAGATGAGGAAACTGAGGTGGACAGAAGTTAAGTGACTTTCCAGGGAAGTGTCTGAGGCTGGATTTGGACTGAAGTCATCCTGACTCCAGACCCAAGACCTTATCTATACTGCCTCACCTTGTTGCTATACAGATAATAAGACAAGCGCTTTGGTGGGGGTGGTTTTCTTTCCTATTCAATCCAGTTCTAGCATTTTGCAACCAGACTAGGTTATAGATACACAGAGGCCTACTTGGTATGATCTGACAAATGTCATAAAGGTCCTGGGCCTCTGGTACCTACAATTCTACTATTAATGATCCATTCCTTTAAGTATTGCTCTTTACATGTCTTTTAAAAAACAAATCTTGCATGTACTTAGCCTTAATTCAGTTTCTCATACCTCAGTGTGGACTGGATTATCAACAACCTCCCTCCCTGACCTAGAAGAAGTATGGTAGTCTGAAGGCAATGGAAGGCTTGAAGGGGGCTGGCGTGGGGGAGAACCATACTATCACTAAAGCAAGGGGGGCAAAGGAAAACTTGGGATATTTTTTGACTTGTCTGGATCAGATCTTGGCTGAATGGAACATCACTGACCTTGAGATCCAAATGGACTCATTCCTTTCTATTCCTCAAAAGTTCTAATTCATAAACAGTCACACAGACAGAGGAAACCCCATATCTGTGGCTCTGTGAGTGCCCTGGCTCAGCCTGGCTCCAGAGAAGACACTGTTCCTGAATGCTGAAGGATCAGGCAGCTTTTGTTTACATTTCTCCCCTAGAAATATCGAGGATACGAATTTAGAATTATCTTGTCTCTTCGGACAAACCTCAACAATGTCAGCTTGTCCTCAGTACAGAGATCCTTTCTCAGGCAAGCTCATTTAGGACACAGCTGGTGTCTGATAAAGGAGGCACCTTCCCTGTTGCAGTGGGCGGGGGGGGGGGGGGGGGGGGGGGGGGTTGGTGTGGGGAGAGGAAAAAACTTGGCCCTGGTAGATAGGGTGGGAACTATGGCCCTATGCTTTGTGCAGTGGGGCCAAAGCCCTTGGGAAGAGCTAGTAATTTGTTGGAAAGGGAGAAGGAAGTAGATGGGTAGAGGAGAAGGCATCTTTCCTCTTCCGTTATCTGCCAATCAAGAATACCTACTCTGTTCTCCTCATGTCACCTATATATTGTGCATACACATCTACATTTCTATAAAATATGATTATTTTAATAATAATAAAAGCTAACATTTGTATAAAATTTAAAATTAGCAAAACATTTTACAATTATTATTTATTTTTATTGTAACAACAACCCTGGGAAATAGGTGATATTTATTATCTCCATTTTATAGATGAGGAAACTGAGGCAAAGAGAAATTAAATGACCTGCTCAGGATGACATAGCTAGTCAGTTTCTGAGGCAGAATTCAAAATCAGGCTTTCCTGACTCCAAACTCCAGCACTCTACTTACAATAATACCTGGTTGGCTATAATGTATGAAGGGAGGAGCCTCACAGTTAAGATTTACAAATGAAGGTCCTGCATTCCAGAAAGAATAAGTAGCTTCCATGGTCAAGCATCAAACTGCTAATGTGCAACAGAGCCAGGATAAGAACTCAGGTCTTCCAACTTCCATCAGAACATACCATCTCTCTGGCTAGTAAACAGCACAATTTAATAAGCATTTATTGAGCTGCTTCTGATTCCACCTCCACCACATTTCTAGTAAGGATATCTTTCTCTCTATTCACAGTCATTACCTTATGTGTGTTCGTCCTTCTTTGCCAAAGAAGACCGTGCCGTCAGAGAAATAATGACATGACTTGCAGTTGACTTTGTTTTGAGTGAGGGAGGGCTGTGCAGGTCACCAGCCTCACTTCTCCTCCAGAGCCATCTGAATCCAGTGACCAGATATTCATCAGGATGACTGGAGATGACCCAGGATGAGGCAATTAGGGTTAAGTGACTTGCTCAAGGTCACACAGCTAGTGAATGTCAAGTGTCTGAAGTGAGATTTGAACTCAGGTCCTCCTGACTCCTGCACTGGTGCTCTATCCACTGCACCACCTAGCTGCCCCAAAGTCATTACCTTAGTGCAGGTCCAGATCACCTCTAACCTAGACTGGACTATTGCCATTGCCTCCTCTTTGGTAGCCCTGCCTCCATTCTCTCCCCTCTCCAATCTAGTCTTCATACAACTGCCAAAGTATTGTTTCTAAAGCACAGATTTAATCATACCAATACTCTACTCAATAAACTCCATAGATTCCCTGTTTTAAAATCAACTACAAACTCTTCCATATTGAATTTAAGGCCCTTGGTCTAATCCTACCTTTTCAGGCTTACTGTATGTTACTCCCCTTTGTGCATGTGTAATGTTAATTTTGTTAATCAGAGTTAAAGATCTTCCCCACCCATTAATGGACCTGCCCATTAAGGGAAACTTGATTAAGGAAGATTTGTTTTGTAGGAAGGCCTACATCTCTTGTTAATTTCTAACGAGGCACTGGTTTTCAAGGGCTGTGATACCCTCCTGCTCTGAAAAATGTATATATACTCTGAGATGAGACTTACTCATTGTAAGTGTTTGTTTGGCCAGATGAGACTCTGGGTAGCTGCTAAGGAGCCCCACAGCTTTGCAAACCCAGATATTAGTGCTTTTCTCTCTGGCAACCATGTATGTATTATCAGACAGTTGGATCTGTCTATTGATCTGTGATGTATGTATTGTTTATGGTCAGCTAGTTGGAAGCCTTTCTGTTAGTCTTTCTGTTTGTAATTTCTGCTTGTAATTTCTGTTTGTTTTTTCCCTGAAATTCAAGGTGCTGACTTTTCCCCCTGAACTAAGTGAATGACATATGTGCTTGATTAAAGTGATTGTTGACCACTCAGAAGTTGCTTTCCTTTTAGAAAAGCAGATCTAAGAACCTGTACAGCAGGATTTCCTGTGTAAGTCTGGGTCCTTGCTGTTACAGCATGGTATGTATGGTCCTCTTGCTGCTTGTTCACACAAGCAGTCTCTAGTCTCATTGACTTTGCACAAATTGATCTCCATGTCTGAAATGTATTTCTTCCATAACTCTTTCTCTTAAAAGCCTCAATATCTTTCAATACTCAGGGCAAATGTTACCTCTTATATGAAGCTTTTCCTGACCTTCCTCCCAGCTGCTGGAGCCTCCCCTACTAAATTACCAGGTCCAGTCCCTATCCCCTTATTTAGATGTGTGAATGGTGTCTCTCTCCAAAGTATCATGGAGTATAGAATGTATCCTAGACCCTACAGAATCGCAGAATTTGGAAGTTGGAAGGGACCCTAGGGATCATCTTCCTACACGAGACCATGTAGAGATTGGATTCAACCTACACATCTAAGAAACACTCACTATTACTTACCTGACAGATGGCCATTTGGCCTCTGCTTGAAGACATCCAAAGAGGGGGAATCCATCACTTCTAGGGACATCCCATTCCATTTATGGACTGCTCTAATTATTAGGAAGTGTTTCCTGGCATCAAGCCTAAATTTGTTTCCTTTCTGTTTCTATACATTGCTTCTGGTTCTAACCCCAGGGCCAAACAGAATGAATCTAATTGCTTCTCCACATCTCAGCCCTTCAGATACACAGAAGACACATTTCATGTCCCCTTGTATCTTCTCCAGGATAAATAGGCCCAGTTTCAAGAAGTAATCGTCATATGACATGGGTTGAAGAGTCTTCATGCTGATTGCTTTCCTGATAATTCTTCAGTTTATCACTGTTATTTAACCATGGCACTCAGAACTGAATGTAATATGGCATATGAGGTCTAATGAAGGCAGAGTACAGTGAAACTATTGCTTTGCTTCCCCCTTCTCTTCCCTTCCATGTTCCTAAGAGCCCTAGCCCTGGGCCACCCAGATCTTTCTAGAACAGCTCTAGTGAGAAGAGTGACATCTGCCAAAGGAGGAAGCACAGGAGCTAGATCTTGAAGAAGTCCAGAGAATTGCAACTTGGAAGTGAGGAAGGAGTGCATTCCAGACTTGGAAAAGAGCCTGTGCAAAGGGACAGCAAATAGGTAACTGATGTTTGTAATTGTTTCAATTCAACTCAACAAATATGTTTTGAATGTTAGAGCAATTATATTATTGAATCTGGATCCATAGTCAAATCTCAGTCACTCATCTGCAATTTATATGCATTGTAGATTATAGAGTTGTATCCCCAACACACTTGGGGACCACATCTCCCTGTCTGAAACCAGTATATGCTCATAACTTACAGACTCATTTTAACAATAGCCTGAGTCAGTCCTCACAAGAAATGGCAAGACAATACATTACAATATGATTCTACATTATAGTGTCTATACTGCTCTTGCACTTCGTCAGTGCTCACAGACTCCAAATTTTGTAGGTTGGTAGAGTTGCAAATGACCTTAGTGAACTGCTAGTTCAAGCCTCCCATTTTATTGATGAAGAAACTAAGGATTAGAGGCTAACCCAAGGCACACAGGTAGCAAATATCAGAGGAAGTTATTTGCCTCCAAATCCAATACTCTCTCAACTAAACCTTGCTTTCTGTTCTACTCAGTGACCCAACTACTGAGGCCACTGAATGCCCATCTACTGGCTCAAGAGGTCCGTCTGAGTTTCTTTATCTTCACCTAGAGACCATCTCTGTTGGTTTCCATACCTCCTCAATATCCCTTACCTTTGTAGTCTCTCCCTCTCTCATTGGAAATGGTAGAAAGTGGACACTGGAGAGCTCCTCTCAAAGCCTTCACCATTTAAGGAGGGAACCCAAGGAATTCAGCTTATCATTTTCCACCAGGTTGCTCTCCTGGATTTCATGATTTCCAGAAACTTTTCATTTTGCAAGATGAATTCAACTTTGTAACTCAAACCTCCTCAGATAATTTCCTCCTACACGACCCTGTGTGGAGTACACCCCGCCTTCTTGGCTTGTTTTTACATATTTTTTTCCAATTAGATTATGAGTTCCTCTTCTTCCTTTCTTTGTATCCCCAACACTTAACAGATTTCCTGCACAGAATGAGGTCTTAATAAATATTTATTGACTATTGAAAGTATGAATTAGGTTTTGAGGAAGGATACTCTTTTGTTCAGTCAAGGGTATGATATAAATGCAAAGTGTACATTTCCAAGAGCCCCTGAGTTCAGAACAATCCCATGATCTTTCTGAGGACTTTTGGAGGTGTGTTATTGTTTTTAATGTTTATCTGCTTGTAGAAATAACACCAAGATTAAAATCACTGGATGCGGTTAAACATCTTTGTTTACTTCTCTGGAGAGTTGAGTCCATTATGCCAGTCATATGACTAGGGCTCATAGAAATCCATCCAGTTCAAAGAATAGGGGTGTGTGTGTGTGTGTGTGTGTGTGTGTGTGTGTGTGAGAGAGAGAGAGAGAGAGAGAGAGAGAGAGAGAGAGAGAGAGAGAGAGAGAGAGAGAGAGAGAGATCAAGGAGGGTGAGCATGAGAAAAACTGATTGTTGACGAGATAAATCCAAAACTTCACTCATGTCTGTTATTGACCCTGAATAGCAGAAAGAGATAGAACTGATTATAGTAGTCTGATGACTCAATGAGAGAGTCACCTCTCAACACAGACAGCCCAGCTTTCTCAGAATTTGGCCCCTGTGGAGTGGATTCTCATAACCATCATGGTGAACATGGGACTCCCTAGGACTGATCCTTTTTTGCTGAATAGGATTAGGTAATTGGTTATCAATGCCGCATGGTACTTATATTGTAAACATTTTTATTAACTTACTATCTGACTGAGCTAATTGAAAAAGACCTAAATGGTGCACTAAGGCCTAATCAACTATGTCACACTAACATATATGCTGCCTCCTAGCGAGGATGCTGTCAAGGCAAACACTACATATTAAAGACTCACAGAATTTTAGGGTTAGAAGGGACCTCAAAGGTTGTCTAATTTAATTGCTATCTAAATAAGAATTCTCTCTATACTCTACCCAGCAAGTGGTTATCCAACTTTTGCCTGAAGTACTCCACTATATCTTATATATACACCTATTTATATATATATATATATATATTTATATATATTATATATATATGCATGTGTGTGTGTGAGTGTGTGTGTGTGTGTGTGTGTGTGTGAGAGAGAGAGAGAGAGAGAGAGAGAGAGAGAGAGAGAGGAGAGAGAGAGAGAGAGAGAGAGAGAGATCAAGGAGGGTGAGCATGAGAAAAACTGATTGTTGACGAGATAAATCCAAAACTTCACTCATGTCTGTTATTGACCCTGAATAGCAGAAAGAGATAGAACTGATTATAGTAGTCTGATGACTCAATGAGAGAGTCACCTCTCAACACAGACAGCCCAGCTTTCTCAGAATTTGGCCCCTGTGGAGTGGATTCTCATAACCATCATGGTGAACATGGGACTCCCTAGGACTGATCCTTTTTTGCTGAATAGGATTAGGTAATTGGTTATCAATGCCGCATGGTACTTATATTGTAAACATTTTTTATTAACTTACTATCTGACTGAGCTAATTGAAAAAGACCTAAATGGTGCACTAAGGCCTAATCAACTATGTCACACTAACATATATGCTGCCTCCTAGCGAGGATGCTGTCAAGGCAAACACTACATATTAAAGACTCACAGAATTTTAGGGTTAGAAGGGACCTCAAAGGTTGTCTAATTTAATTGCTATCTAAATAAGAATTCTCTCTATACTCTACCCAGCAAGTGGTTATCCAACTTTTGCCTGAAGTACTCCACTATATCTTATATATACACCTATTTATATATATATATATATATATTTATATATATATATATATATGCATGTGTGTGTGTGAGTGTGTGTGTGTGTGTGTGTGTGTGTGTGTGTGTGTGTATGTTTCCTTCCCCATGAAACTGAAAGCTCTTTGAGGGGAGGAGTTTTTTTTTCTTTCTTTTGTTGTGTCCCTTTTCTAAGTGATAATTCTCCAAATACTTGAAGTCAATTTTCATACTTTCCCCCTCCTCTTCCAAGTCTTCCTTTCCCTAGACTAAACATCCCCAACTCCTTCAGCTGACCCTATTTTGACATGAACTTGAAGTCCTTCACCATCCTGGTTGTTCTCTTTCTGGATACTATCCCAGGATCCAATAAATGTCTTCTCCAGTCAGAAGTGATTGGCAATAATCTTGCTCCACCATAATCTCTGGAGACCTTCAACATTCTTAGGTTTCCCACCAAGATGTCTCTAGCTCCTCCTACTCCATTTTTCACTTTCTATTGAGTTGTCCCTGAAATATTGTTTCACCTAAAGTTGAGTTTGGATGGAACTCATGAATGATGTTAAATAAAATATACTTCACAGCCAATAGCATAATAATAGAATATTATGCTATCAGGAGCTGTGTATGCTTTCACTGCAATCTCCCTCTATACCTCATAGCCCTAACAGAGCCAAGAAACACTCTATCTAAGAGGCAAATTTATGGGTTTTGCCAAGATAAAAACAATTGCTCCTGCTGCAAACTCAGCTAACCAAGGAGACCTTAAATTCTTCACCCCCTCTCCATTTCACTCACCAAAAGTTAATGGACTCAAGGGGTTTCAAAAAAAGATGGTGAGACCAGCTAAATTTGTCCTTGGAAGATGGGGGAAGACTGGGGAGAGATCCCCATTATAATCCCTGGAAGCCTCTATTCCAGGGACCCAGATTCTTTTGATGCGTCTCCCCATTCCACCTCACCCTTAGCTAAGCTTCCTTGTAGGATCATAAACTGAGAAATGGAAGAGACCTCAGAGACAATGTATCACAATACCTTAATTTTATAAACGAGGAAGCTGAGATTCATAGAGGTTTACCCAAGATCATACAGATACTAAATGACAGATTCAGGATTTGGACCTGAGTTTTCTTATCAGATTCAGTATTCTTTCTACTGTACCACTCTACCTCAATTTAGGGTACAGGTACTTACTTTACCAAGGCAGATTAAAACATTAATATGTCTTTGAAAGGTGGTCTTCACTAGTTGTTCTGACTTCAAAAATTCATCACCTAGCAACTAATCTGCCATTGATGCGTCTCTCTTAGTTCAGAAGATGAATACGTACCACATAGTGCCTGTTCCACCCTGAAGTCTTTCCGGCTTGATAGAATCTGTCAAAGTACTGAGTCGTAGCTTTGGAGGACCATGTTGATTCCTACATTCCATTATCAGGTGCCATGATGATACTAGAGACAATCCTTCATTCATACATAAGTGTAAATGACTGGTTAAAGCTCAAAATGAGATAGTAGCCATCTTTTAGGAAACCTCCATTTTGAATAGGAATCAAAGTAGTACACAAGGAGGATTATGTACATGATGCAATGAAGGGGTATTGAATTTGTAATTAGAGGATTACAAACCATGATCTGTTACTTACTCCCTATGTGAGTGAGAAAATTACTTAGCCTCTTTGAACCTCAGTTTCCTCAATAGGAAAATTAAAAAGTTGGACTAGATGACCTTGAAGTTATCTTCCATCTCTAAGCTAATAATCAGTGAATATATTGGGAAGAATATTTTTGCTCAGAGGACTCTTTTCCTGAAATTAATACCCATTATCCTACTCTGCTTATGGATAAGTATGACTCAGTGCTTCAAGTTATGGTATTTGAGTATAATTCACAAAATTACATTCAGTATTTAAGGACATTGGGGTAACTTGGCTATAAAATTACTTGGGGTTGATAAGCTCATTCTCAAGTGAAGGTTTTAAAATGATGACTGTGAAGGTCACTGCAAGGATGTGCAGATCTTACCTCTAGATCTAGTGAAAGTAGAGGGAGCCCTAGCACTTGCAACAGGAGAGAAATAGGAAAAGAGAACCAACAAAGCGAATCCTATCCAGGAGGGGTGTCCAATGCCACACGCAATAGAAGGAATTAGATAATAGCAGAAAGGACAGAGGTCATGAAGAAAATGATCCGATAGATTTAGAATAGAAGTGGGGCTCTAAGAATAAAGAAGAAGTTCATAGGATATGGCAGAGAAAAAATACCCACTGTCATAAGTCAGAACTTGAAAAGGAAAGCAAAAGCCATTGAGGGCCAAGCAAGGAGAGTTCACCTAATAATACTGTAAACCTGCAACAAGGCAGACTAATTCTGAATATTATTTGTTTTTTCATTAAATATCATTCTTACCTTTGGTTCCCCTCACAGGTAGCTTCAATTTCTTTGTCTGTAAAATGGGGATGATAATTTTATCTTTATTATCTATCTTATAGATATTTTTATGAGGAAAGCACTTTGTTAAACCGTCATACTGTGGATAAATACTAGCCATTGTTACTTTTACATAACGGGATGGGCAATCCTTGCAGCACATGTAGTACTCTCTCCTTGTTGCATTTCTACATGGAAGCTTGGGAAGCCTAATTCCAGAAACATGTGATAATTCACAGTGGAAGGGCTCTACCCTTGATTCAGAGCACGCAATACTTTTCTTGGATTGTTTCTTGTGCACATATTGTATGTGAAAAAAAGTCTTTTGATTGGCTACTGAGTCAAAACTTAGTGTGCATGCAAATGGTTTGGGCAGATAAATGGCACAGGGGATAGAGCACCAGGCATGGAGTCAGAAAGACCTGAGTTCAAATTTGACCTCAGATACTTACTAGCTACGTGACTCTGGGCAAGTCACTTAACACTGTTTGCCTCGGTTTCCTCATCTGTAAAATAAGCTGGAGAAGGACCTGACAAACCAATCCAATATCTTTGCCAAAAAAAACTCAAGGGAGGTCACAAAGAGTCAGACACAACTGAAAAACAACAACAAAGTAAGGTGATATCAATCGATAAATTGATATTGTGCTAATCATTCATATTTATAATACTGAGGAGCTAGTAACTGGTTATCTAAAATTAAGGAAGGAGATATGCCAGAGTGGGGCTCATGAGAGACAATACTAAAGAAAAGCCAATCTCTATCCCCATTTAATCGGCATTATTGCCACTTTCTTAGGTCTAGAAATCAACGAAATGGTAAGTCAAACTTATTTTTCAATTTCTGGGGTGTGAATGCGCACACTGAAAATTGAAGTATGATGTCTCACCAGCACACTCCTGCATGGGACATTTCACAGATGGGCAGTCCATTTTGTTCCACCAGTCCCACAATACCCTCTCAACTCCTCTCTGTTTTTCCAAATCTTCCCATCCTTCGTGAAGCTTTTCCTGACTACTCCATCTGATCTCTTCTCTTCAGATTCTGATGGAAATTATTCAGAAAGCATGTCTACTGTTTCTCTTAGGTGCTCAACATGATGCACACAGTGGATAAGTATGAATCAAATTCAATAAAAATGATGAAAATCAATGAGAAAATTGACTTGACTAACACAATTTACCTTATACATAATCTTTAGGAAAGCATGTAGAATCATATTCCTCCAATTACCTTACATAGACCTCTCTGTTGAATTTATCTCACTCTCTCTTTCTCCACAGTTATTCATGTATGTGTTTTCTGCTCTTAGATGGCAACCTCCTGGGCTTTTTGTCACATCAATCTTTATATCACCTCTGCTTAGCATAGTGTCTTGCAAATACCCTCTGCTTAATCAAATTTTCTTGATTTCATAAAAGGGACTTGGGTAATTATCAATTCCAACCTTCATTTATTTTACAGAAGAGGATGAGCCAGAGAGATGAATTGATTTGTCCAAGGCTCCACACCTAGTTAATAATAGAGCTAGAACTCAGGTTCCCTGTATCCTAGTCCAGTGTTCTTCCTATTAAATTTCCACTTCAGCTGTTCTAAAAGATGGAGGAAGTTCAATCAATCTTTCATCCAATTGTGTTCGTCCTTTGTTGCTGAAGAAGACCACGCCATCAGAGAAGTGATGACAAGACTTGCACTTGACTTTGTTTTGAGTGAGGGAGGGTTGTGCAGGTCACCAGCCTCACTTCTCCTCCAGAGTCATCTGTATCCAGTGACCAGATATTCCTCAGGATGACTGGAGATGACCCAGGATGCACTAGGAGACCTTGGGCCCTTCAGGCCATGGTCTATGCAGGCACTCACTTAGGGTGAGGTGACGCCCATTCATTGAATAGGCCTGTTTAAGAAGTAGCCAGGGCAGGGCTGCTTTAATGAGGCAAAGAAAAAGAAACACATCAGGCTAGGGGAGAGGGGTGGAAACAGCCACAGTTATTATTGATAATCACTCTAAAGCCAGGAGGGTCCAGAAGAGCCCTTAGGCAGGGGCCCACTGGCATCTGAGCTTCAGAGTACAGTACGTTTAAAGCTTTTCTGAAGCACCTACTATACATCAGGCATCTTGCTAGACCCAAGGAATCCCACAAACAAAACAAAAGCTTTCTGCCCTCAAGGAGTTCTGTTGGGAGAGGCAAACATGCTTTTGGCTTCTTTGAAAGTCTCTTTCATGCCTTCCTTCCCCAGGATGCTCATCACTGGGAAAGCTCATTTTGCTGCAAGATTGAATCTTCCTGATTCTTACATCTTACCAGTACCCTTGGCCCCTCTGATTGGACCCTTTGATCGGAGGACAGAGCCATGGGCTGTAGGACCTCTATTAAAATGGGGACTTGGCATAAACTTTCTCTCAATTTCCCACCAACTACACTACTTATAGACTTCTTTGTATTTCTTCATGCCTTATATCAAGTAACTTCTTCTCCCACACCTGCTTTTCAACTTTTGTGTGTGTGTTGTCTTCTTCCCTTACATTGTAAACTTCTTGCAAGCAGGGACTGTCTTTGTTTTCATTTGGATTAGGATTTCCAGTGCTTTACACAGTGCCTGGCAGAAGGAACTTAACTGCCTCAAAAAAAAAAAGCTTATTGACTGATAAGTATGTCTGTGCAAAACAAATACAAGGGAAGTTAGTGTTGAGGTAGGGGGGGGGTACTAGCAGCTTGGAAGGATCATGTGGAAGATGAGTCTTAAAGGAAATTAGGGGTTCTAAAAGACAGAGGTGAGAAGGGAGTGCCCTCCAGGCGTGGTAAGCTAGGATGAACTTGGCTAAGTAATTTTTATTGTTCAGCCATGTCCAACTCTCTGTGATCCCATTTGGGGTTTTCTTGGCAAAGATACTGGAGTGGTTTGCCATTTCTTTCTCTAGCTCATTTTATACCTGAGGAAACTGAGGAAGACGGTGTTAAATTATTTACCTAGGGTCACACAGTTAGTGTCTGAGACTGAATTTGAACTCAGGTCCTTCTGACTCCAGGTGTGGGACTTTATCCACTTCCATCTTGCTGCCCCATTGGCTAAGTAGACTAACCCCCAATCATCTCCCCTGACCATTAGACCACACATTTGCACGTAACTCTTTCTCTCTGTGTATATGCGTGTGTGTGTGTGTGTGTGTGTGTGTCTCTCTCTCTCTCTCTTTCTGTCTCTCTCTCTAATTTTGTCTCCACTGATATTGGCAGGAAGCCCAAGTCTATTAAGAATATAAACAGGGAAATCGTTCGAGAAAAACTTCATAAATGTCATTGACAACAGATGTTTGTTCATTTGGAAATGGTCCCAAACTACCTACAGAATATGTTGTGACTGACAGGGAAGGGAAGGGGTAAGACAGGGTGGTGGAGAGAAGAAGAGAAGAAAGAAACAGAAACAGTGGCTGACATCTATTTAGCACTTTATATTTACTGTATCATCTGATCCTCACCACAGCTTTGTGTTGTTGGTACTGGAAGTGTTAGTATCTATCTTTCTAGTACCTTTCTTTTACTATCTGACTTTCTTTGAGGATTGGTCTTGTTGAAATGATTACACATTACTCCACTTTGTGGATTCTACAATCCAGACAAACTCATGACTTGCTATCCCCTGTTTACACACGTTATTTCCTCTCTCCATGCCTTTGCACAGTCTATTTCCCATGCCTGGAAGACCTCATCAAACAAATGCTCGCTCAAGTCCACCTCTTACAAGAGACTTTTCCTGATTCTCCCACTTCTTAGTGAGGGAGAGGGGGTTTGGGGGTGAGAAGAAGTTGGGAAATGACCAGGAAGAAGGAGAGATGATGAATGAATGGAGATGGTGACATATCAAAATGCAAAGCTAAGAGTTTTGCTAATAGAATGAGAGTCTGGGAGTAGTTATGGTGGAAGGTGACTAGGAAGGTAATCCCGGTTGCATTAGACCCAAGTTCTGTGCTCAGGGTTGTGGAGCAGCTAACTTTTGAACTTAAAGGTTTATGTACCCAGAAGTGCTCTCTAGACATTAGTCTGCTAGCCCCTGAGTTTAACTTCAGACTGATTGTATTTGTATTAACAATAAGAATCAGGATGCTGGTTAAGCCTCTTTGCTTGCCCCTGGGACCCCATTTGGGGCAGCTAGGTGACACAGTAGAGTATGGTATCTGGAGTCAGGAAGACTCCTTTTTCTGAGTTCAAATCTGGCTTTAGACACTTACAAACTGTGTGACCCTGGGCAAGTCACTTAACCCTGTTGCCTCAGTTTCCTTTTCTGTAAAATGAGCTGGAGAAATGACAAATCACTTCAGTATTTCTACCAAGAAAACTCCAGATGGAGTCACAAAAAGTTGGACATGACTGAAACAACTGAATAACCACATAACAGCTTCCCTTGGCCTTTTCAGTTTAAACAAATTTCTGCTCTCTTCTCTCCCTGTTTAATATATATTTTCTCCCATTTTCCCCCTCCACAGGGCTCTCCTCTTTCCTTCTCTAGCATTCCATTCCCTACTATCTTCTCCTCTCCCTTCATTTTATTCTTCGTTATCTTTTTAACCTTTCCATCCTACCATCTTTTCTTCCCTCCATTCTCCACCAGCATCTCTGTCTTTGTCTCTCATCTCTGTCTTTGTGTCTGTCTCTTTCTTTCTGACTCTCTGCCTTTATCTTTATCTGTATCTCTGTCTTTCTCTCTGTGTGTCTCTTTCTGTGTCTGTCTCTTTGTCTCTCTATCTCTCCTAGATGCCTTGTACCTTGGACGTTGTTTTTATTTCTTGACTGAAAGAGTCCCCAGCTGTGGAGTCAAAAGAGCTTCAGTTCACATGCTGACTTAACTACTTAGTCCCTATGTGACCTTGGGCGAGTTACTTAAACTCTCTGGGCCTCGCCTTTCTAACAAATAAAATGAGGGTATTTGACCAGGTGGCCCCTGTGATGCCTCCCCACTCTAAATCTATGATCTTAGAATGTTCAGACTCATGAGATTTTACCTTTCTTTGAAGCTTGTTATGCCGCTTGTCTCTCATCCCACGCACTACTCTCATCTCTGCCTCATATTCCCTTGACTTTATCAGGAGTCACAGTGGAGTCTAGGTTAGTTTGCCCGAGGCTGCCCTTCCCTAGAACCTAATCTGACTTTGTCCATGCCCTGTAGCACATTGATAGCCAATAGAATGAAGACTTCAGATCAGACAGTTACTCTCCAGGCCTGACCCCCAGGCTCTAGTCTCACTGTTCTCATTAATGAAATGGAGTTCATCGAGCCTAAGTCCTTCCTGTTTTATACAGAATTCTATTTTGTTTAGTAAATATTAGCTTAGTTCATATATATATATATATATATATATATATATATATATACATATACATTATATACACATATGTACATACACAAACATACACATGTGGGTATATCTTCCCACCCCAAGCTAAGTGTCATGGAGGATTTAAAAAAAGAGACTCAGTCTCTTCTTTCAAGAAGCCCATAGTCTAGGTCAATATGTGGGGCATATATACACATAAGATAAAATTTAATGTTAAATATAATCAAATGGTCAAATTTAATCCCAGAGAAGAGAGAAATAGATAAGTAAATGTTCCTCCCTCCATTCATTGAAGAGGTAGGGGACTATGGGTATGGTCTGTGCCAAAGAAGCATCAGACAGGGCAGATAGGTGGTACAGTGGATAGAGATCTGGGTCTGGAATCAGGAAGTTCTTGTAATTCTGTTGTTTCAGTCACGTCTAACTCTTTGTGATCCTAGTTAGAGTTTGTTTCTTTGGGGGTTTGGTTTTCTTTTTTCTTGCAAAGATACTGTAGTGACTTGCCGTTTCCTTTTCCAGCTTATTCTGTAAATGAGGAAACTGAGGCAAACAGGGTTGTGACTTAACCACAAAGCTAATAAGTGTGTGAGGCTAGATTTGAACTCAGGAAGATGAATCTTCTTCACTGTAGGGCTGGCGCTCTATCCACTGCACCACCTCATAATAGCTAATAAGTATCTGAGGCTGGATTTGAACTCATGAAGATGTCTTCCTGATTCCAAGCCCTGTGCCATCTAGCTGCCCTGGAATCAGAATTGAATTAAAATCAAATTCAAAGGCATGGCAGGTATGCTTTCCTTATAAACTATGGAAAATACCAAGATGGAGCTTGGGAACAAAAGGCTTTCATTTTTTCCCTATGTCAGAATCAATTCTAAAGCATAATATGTGCATTCTGGACAATGCTATTACATGCATATTTCCTGAATATTATGGAAGAAACGTGGTCAATATAATATTATGACCACCCTCTAAAATAAAAACTTTATTTCCTCATAAAAGTAAAAATGTTTTTCTGGGCAGATAACTCATACTGATGGCTTTCATTCCTCTTTTCATTCCTCTATTGGCTATTCTCTCCATACAGGATTAAGGGAAGAGACAACACATTTAGTCAAGTCATTTATCATTTTCTTATCATTCTGATTACTGTTTTCTCATTTCTCTCTCTCTCTCTCTCTCTCTCTCTCTCTCTCTCTCTCTCTCTCTCTCTCTCTCTCTCTCTCTCTCTCTCTCTCTCTCCCTCACCTCTTCTCTTTCTGTCTTATAATTCAGATAGAAATGACCGGAGGACAAGTCACTATCCAGCTACTGTTCCACTATATTTAATATTCTGAGAATTTTTGAGCAGGTAAATAAAAACTGAATAGGAATTTTGGGATATAAGCTCATCTTCTCTGTCTCTATGTTGCATAAATGAAGTTGTTTTTACATGGTCTCCTCTCTTAGACTACAAGCTCATTGAGGACAGGTAATGAACTTATTGCCTTTCTTTAAATTCCCAGTATCTAAAAACACAGTGCCTAGACATAATAGGCGCTTAACAAATGCTGGTCGATTTTACTCACTGAAAGCTCAGCAACAGGCAGGTCAATAGGAATGCTCCATACTTTGTCTTGTTCCCCATGATTTTAATTTCTTACACTAAATGTTGTTGTTTTCATTATTTTTACTGATGATGTGCCATTCACATGTAGCACTTAATTATTTTCAAAACTCAGCCTAAAGAGATGTCAGGGGACTCTTGCAGCATTGCAATTTCTAGTGGAGAAGGCCCAGCATAATGGGGCTTCATGGACGATGCAGAGTATCCACATAGGGTACAATTCTTTCAAGTCTGTACATAGATGTATACCATAAATGCCAAGCAAAAGGCTGCAGCCTTGCTGAAGTCATGGCAGAGGTGAGAGTGGAAGCTGTTCCTTAGAATGATCCCAGATCCCCATGGTAGGTTGGTGATCTGTACCAATTGCAAAGACATGGTTAAGGAGGTAGTTAAAGAATCACTTAACTCCAACAATTCCAGTGAGAGCATCTTTGTCAATTTGGGTCTCACTGTTATTGTGTAAAGAACCATCTTCTTGGCTCCAGCAGTGAGAGCAAAGGCTCTTTGGTCAATTTCTGCATGAGTGTCTTCCATTGATGATCTTGCTCATGAGTTATAAACAACTGGTTCCTCAGTACCCTCTGGCATTTCATGGCAAAACCCAGCTCCCATCTCATGAGGTGAAGGGTCTTCAACTAAGAAGCAGTACTTAATACTCACGGTAATGTACTCATCCAAACTCAGACATCAATTCCTCTTGATATTCTGGAAGGTGCCTGTAAGCATGAATCATATCAACTAGCCTCTCAAAGCTTCAGTTTAGTCATCGGTAAAATGGGGATAGCACCTATCTCATAGGATTTCTCTGAAGATCAAATGAGATAGAATATAAAGTATTTTGTAAACTTTATAATGAGTTAATGACATAAATATTCACTATTGTCACCATTAGTGATAACACAACAAGAGTTGCCACAGCATCTCATCTCACCATTAGGCTTTAGTGCTGCCATGACTGACTTAGGGCCTGAGGAACTAATTCAAAAACACCTTGTTTGAGTCACTGCTCAGACCTTTAATGATTTTAGCTTTCTTTCTGAGAACAAAAAGTGCATCTTTAGATTCCAGTTCTCATGGTATCATAGCTAAATTCTCATTGTTCCTTTGTGGCCTCCTAGGAGATATATAACAGATGACTAGAGAATCCCAAATGGAGTTTAAAGGAAAAATAAAGACAAAATGTATGAATATGGGTGTATCTGAGTAGAGGTGATAGCCAGACCTATTAAGAGCTAGTGAAATCTCCAAAGGAGAGAGTGTAGAGAAAGAAGAGGACTCAGGATGGAGGCTTAAGGGAATGGAGAAGGTAAAAGATAGATGCTGAATCAGCAGACTAAGAAGCATCAAACTGACTGCTCAAAGGAGCAAAACATGATGGCAAAAGAGAGAAATAATATAAAAGCCAAGGGGAGAGGATATTTGAAGGAGGAGGGAGTGGTCAACAGGGCCAATAGCTGTAAAAAGTTCAAGGAGGATATGGACTTCAGAAAAATCTATCAGAAGGTGAATTAAAAGATCATTGGGAATCTTGAAGAGATCATTTTCAGTAGAATAATGGGAAGACAGATTATTAGATAGTGAAGAGTGAATGGATGGCAAAGAAATGGAAGAACCAAGTGTAGACCACCTCTCTCTAGGAGTTTGGTAGAGAAAATAGGGGTACTGATTCATGGGAACCAATTGTTAATTTTTACCATGAGTCATTACATCTGAGAAATCAGCAATTGATACGAATCAAGACTTGATTTGCCTGTTTCTGTTGATTGTCTAGATTTAAGAAAGTAATGGAGAAAATGGTAATAATTCACATGAAACTTAGAAATGTGCACTTCATACATATCTCCTTCACCCCTCTCCTCAGAGAGCTGGTTGTTAAACATTTACCAGCACAGCACTGAGTACAAGGGTGAGAAGATAGAGCATTATATGTTAGCCCATGAGATAATGCAGGTGAACATTCTCCCAGTTGTCACTGGACCACATGTGAGCTTTCCTTATAATCTTCCCTTTTGCCTCTTTATGCCTCCCATTATTCCCCACATGCTTCCTAGGAAAAGAAATTATTCCAGAGATGTTCAATTCTGCTTAATGCTTGTTTGGAAAATACAAATCTGTTCTGACACAATTAATATATTATGGAATGATTTGAGCATAAGGCAAATTTTGTGTTTGCTTATGCACAATTTGATCCATGAGAATCAAAAAAAACCAGAAAACTGCATAACGTCATAATAATTCCAAAGTTGCAAATCTTCCAAAGCCCACTTCCATGAGAAAAATTCAGGGCTTTTTAAAGGTAGGAGCTGTGGGTTGAGGAGGACTGGTTCTACCCAACTTCTTCCCCCACCTTTCACCTTGGGGAAGGCCAAGGCCCTGGAATTGCCACCCACCAAGGTTGCCCTCTCACCCTCCGAGATTCAACTTTGTTAGTATGGGTCCTGTGCAAACCAGGGCACAGGCTGAGCAACAGCCCAAGGTTGCAGACATTACCACTATTTATTGTAGGATTTATGTATTTCTTAACCTTTCAACACATATAAAGCTGTGCTACCATTTTTATTAGATTCTATCTTTTTTTTAATGTACCACTGACCCTTTTTGAGTGCTGTGCCCCCAACTCCATTTTCCCCAGCAGCCCTGTGGTTTTTATTACCTCATTTTGCATAGCATGGTGGTTTTTTTTAGGACAGCATCACATGGTAGTGGAACTGACTCTACTTTGATACTCTGCACTTTAAAATAAGCTCAGTGTGGTTTCTGAGTTTTAGGCCAAGGTTTCTGTCTTCGGTTTTACTCCTCTGTTGATAACAGGAGCTTAGATTGTATTGTCCTAGTGGAATAAGTCTGTTGTCCTAGCCTTCACTTGAGGTCCACCCAGTGTCATGATCCCTATAGTAAAATAATCATCTGATCAAAAATTTTAATCAAAAAATTACCTTAGAGGTCACTTTACAGATGGGGAAATAGACACAAGAAAACAAAATATATTACCCAAGATAAGACAGATGAGTGGGAAAGGGTCAGATCTCAGTCTTCTCACATCATTACAATCATCATCATTACTGTCAATATTTATTAAGTCCAAGTCATCCTGTTAATTTATACTTTTTTTAAAAAAGAAAGAGATGGATATCTTGTTTCCTGATAATATGAATGAGAATATTTAAAGTAGTGCAAATGAAGAAAGGTCTGCTCTATGTGGTCTTTCTGGTTGTGCATACTGGGTTAAAGGACTTTTCGAGATGCTGAGAACCTCAGAGGTAAAGACTCAGTCTAAGTTCCTCTCTTTTTCCAAGTGTCAGGGTGACATGTTACAGTTCAAGATGGAACTCTGGCTAATTGGGGAAAACAAGAAAACATTCAGGAACTGTGTTTCTGCTTAACATTGTCAGTCTATCTTCTATTTCATTGAATGACCAGTTTTTTTCCCCTGAAAAATTATGCTCAGTTTCACACAGTAGGTAATTTTTGATCATAGTCCTAGCTCCTTTGCCTTCCAGAATATCATATTTCATGCACTCTAATCCTTTAACACAAAAGCTGCTAAATCCTGTGTCAACCTTACTGTGGCTCCACAGTATTTGAATTGTTTCTTTCTGAATGCTTCCAATATTTTTTCCTTGACCTGAGAGTTCTGGAATTTGACTCTAATGTCCCTGGGAGTTTTCTTTTGGGGATCTCTTTCAGGAGGTGCTAAGTAGATTCTTTCAATGTCTATTTTACCTTCTGGTTCTAGATATCAGGGCAGATTTTTTTATATAATTGCTTGAAATATGATATCCAGGTTCTTTTTTTTTTTGTTATCATGGCTTTCAGGTTGTCCAATAATTCTTAAATTAACTCTCCTGGATTTATTTTCCAGGTCGGTTGTTTTCCCAGTGAGATAGTTTACATTTTCCTCTTTTTTTGTTCTTTTGATTTTGTTTGATTGATTCTTGATATCCCATGGAGTCACTAGCTTCCACTTGTTCAATTCTAATTTTAAGGAGTTATTTTCTTATGTTAACTTTTCCCTTTCATTTTCCATTTGGCCAATTCTACTTTTTATGGAGTTGTTCTCTTCAGTAAACCTTTCTCCATTTTTTGTGCTTCCTTCATCTATCTGTTGACTCTCATTTTTCTCTTGCATCATTCTCATTTCTTTTCCTACCTTTTTCTACCTCTTTTATTTGATTTTTAAAGTTCATTTTGAACTCTTTAGGGAGTTCTTTTTGGAACTGAGACCAATTCTCATTTTCCCTGGAGGCTTTAAAGCGAGGCATTTTAACACTGTTGTCTTCTTCTGAGTTTGCGTTTTGATCTTCCTGGTCATCATAATAATTTTCTATGATCGGGTTCTTTTTTTTGCTCATTTTTGCAGCCTCTTTTGTTGAGCTCTGTTCCTGGGGCAGAAGGGGCACTGCTACTAGCCTGATGTTGTTCAAGGTCGCAGGGGGCCTAACACTGCACTGATGGAAGTGGGGAGAGAAGAGAACTTGGTGTTGCACTGGGATTACAAGGAGCCTAGTCATTTGCCTGGTGCTGTTCTGGGGCCACATTGGGAGGGGGAGGTTCTGGCTGCTGGTCTAGCTCTCCAGTAGGATTCCTGAGGGTAAAGAGGGTTGGTGCTTCTCTGAGAGCTGCAGGAAGGTGGGGTTGGCCTCTCATTTGCTGCTGCCCTGGGGCTGCTATTGGCTTCCCAGGACATTGCCTGACCTGGGATGCACTCCCCTTTTACTTGAGTAAGATAGACCTTCCAGGTTGTCTTAGACTGGAAAATCATTTCACCCTGTCCTTGTCAGTTCTGTCTTTTCAGAATTCATTTTGAGGTGCTACTTTATAGTTGTTGGAGGTAAATTTGGGAAAGTTTAGGCTATTCCCTACTTACTCCGCCATCTTGGTTCCTGGAAGTCATCCTAAAATCTTTATGTACTCTTTCCCTGCTAAAATGAACTCTTGGCTCTTTTTTCACCTTTCCAAATGCAGTTTCTTCTCTGAAATCCAGCTCACAGCTTTGCCTCTACAGTGTCTAGCCCACAATCACCCCTTCCTGACAGCATAGAGCATTTATATTCTGTACTCAATATCTTGGTGCTTTTTCACTTTTCATTTTGTTGTATTTACTGACATATTCTGTAACTGCTCCACACACAACTGTTTAATAGACATAAATCCTTTGCCCTAGAAAGATTTTATAATCTCTAGAAATTATTTTTCTATATCTGCTCAAATACAGAGAAACATAATAGATTTCCAAAAATATTTTTTGAAATGAATTGAGTTGGTTTAAATAGTTTTCTTTTCCTAGGGCATTACTGGAAAATGAAATTGTTTAAATTTTTTTTTATAAATGTTTGCCAACAAACTTTCATTTCCTAAAGGCCTACCAGTTAGCCTTTGGAATAGATAGCCAAGAAGAAATGCAATGGAACAAATGCATTACTAGGCACTGATCCGACCTCATTTTTTGCCTATGCCAAAAATACTTTCCTTTCCCAACAGGTGGGTGTCTTCAGAAAGCTTAAAAAACAAAAATAAAAACAAAAAACAAACCTTCAACTGATTAAAAAAAGAACAAAAATGAAAACATAGCCACTGGTGGGTTTTTCTTCTTTATTTTTCAGCAAATAAAGTTGAAATAAACTGGATATGTTGGCTATCATTTCTTTGTGTCAACCATCGCTCTGAGGGCAGGAAGAAAAAATGACTCCCCTATTCCCCATCCCAAATAAAAAAGGCTGGAATGCATTTGGGGCCTTTGTGGCTATCAAAGGGGAGCCTTTGTCCTCGGGGACCCCTGCCTGACTTCCCGGGCCCAGACTGACTGATTGCACAGGGGTACAGGAAGAGGAGCTGGTGTGGGTGATTGCAAGGACTATCCAATGTCAGCTGATTGTTCAGCATAAAGAAAATCATTTTTGCCAGACCTCCCAGGAAAAACTAACAGCTTCTGGTTCTCATTTTTCCCTTTGTAGGTAGGGAAGAACTCAGGGGAGGGAAATGGGGCTCTTGGTCACTTCTCTTCTGAGAGGATTGAGATACTCAAAGAGACAATCCCATTTAGGTAGAGGTGACAAACGGGGACTTGCCACCAGAGCTGAGCCTGAACTTTCTTGTTTCTCAATGTGAAGAAGGCCTCTAAGGAAGGGAACAGGATTGTCCTCCTTTCTGCAAGGATCACTTGAAGGGAATGTCAAATGATGTTTTGAATTTATCTGTGAGAGGAAGGAAAAAACAAAAAATTACCTCACCTACTTAGTGCTATGTCCGACCCTCAAAGTCTTTGTTTGGTAGAGGTAAGGATGAAGGGTTGTCTCTCTATGAGACCTTCTTTCATAGTCAGAAATGCTGCTCAGAGTCTTGTCCCTCACTTGATCATGGAGTCATTATAAGCTTCCAGGAAATTGAAGCTGACATGGTGGAATACATTTTAAGACATGCTGTTTGAGTTAGAGTAATGTGTTGGCTTCATATTTCCCAAGTATCTGTGCTCTGGCCCCAGTCTAAGACCACTTTATAAGCTGGTAATACTGAGAAGACTTAACCATGTGGCAGGCATCATAGCTGCAAGCATCTTTGGGTATCTGAATGGAGAACAACCTGGTACTTGAAGCTAAGGCATGGGCCTGTGAAGACTAGCCGTACCAGTAGGCACATTAGTATGTGGAAGGCTGTGAGAAGTCAGACCTGTCCAAAAATGTTACCCTTATCCAAAGGACTAAGTGTCTGGAATTTCATCATTAATGGTTTGTTCCTTTGACCCAGATAAGAGGCAAATGATGTCAGGAGAAACCATAAGCTGGTATCAGTCATTTTACCCCTATGTTGAAGCACCCCCACATTCATGTGAACAGTGTTGGCTTTTGGTTTGTGTGAACTATGACTTAACACTTGTCCAGATGCTGAGACACTCAATTCAGCATCATTCAGGGTTCAAGCCAAATTCCTATCATTTCCAGGTCTCTCTGTAAACCTGTGTTATGGATGAAAATGGAATTCTGGATGGTGCCTTTATTGAGGGAAACATAGCACTCATGAACTGTTTTTCTAATTCTAGTTCTAAGACCTTTGCAGATGAAGCTACTCTAGGTGCATCTGTACTCACTCAGAACTATAGCTCATGGGTCCCCACTGATGTGTTTTCTTTTACTAGGCAGCTGGAGGATCCTATTAATTCAAACAAAGGCCTTCAATAAAATAGCATAGTAAAGAAAGTAGAAATAAAACATTTCCCCCATAAATTTAGGGTATACTCTCCTACAAATACACAAAATACACATACACACATCATTAAGTGGAAAGAGTGGACACACTTAATACTCAGGGAGGGACACACACATAGGGAACACACTTTCCAAAGTGATAACTAAATGCATTTTCTAATAGACAAGGAAACAACATGGTACAGTGTAGACACCGCAGAATTTGAAGTGAAAAAGGCTTACCATGAAGGCCATGGAAAGTCGTTGTTGTTATTGTGGTGTTCATCCTTCATTTTTTTTTTAAATATAAATTTATTTATTTAACTTTTTACATTCATTTTCACAAAATTTTGGGTTCCAAATTTTCTCCCTATTTATCCCCTCCCCCCACCCCAATACACCAAGCATTCTAATTTCCCCTATCACCAATCTGCCCTCTCTTCTATCATCACTCCCTTCTCTTGTCCCCATCTTCTCTTTTGTCCTTAGGGCCAGATGACTTTCTATTCCTCATTAACTGTATGTCTTCTTTTCTAGTAGCAACAACAATACTAAATAGTTGTTCCTAAAACTTTGAGTTCCAAATTCTCCCCATCCCTCCCTCCCCACCCATTCCCTTTGGGAAGGCAGACAATTCAATATAGGCCATATCTGTGTAGTTTTGCAAATGACTTCGATAATAGTTGTGTTGTGTAAGACTAACTGTATTTCCCTCCATCCTATCCTGCCCCCCACTGCTTCTATTCTCTTGTTTGATCCTGTCCCTGCCCGAGTGTTGACTTCAAATTGCTCCCTCCTCCCATTGCCTTCCATCATCCTCCCCGACCCTGCTTATTTACTTCTCCCCCACTTTCCTGTATTGTAAGATAGGTTTTCATACCAAAATGAGTGTGTATTTTATTCCTCCCTTTAATCAAATGTAATGAGAGTAAACTTCATGTTTTTCTCTCAGCTTCCCTCCCTTTCCCTCCACGAAAAAGTCTCCTGTTTGCCTCTTGAATGAGATATAATTTACCCCATTCCATTTCACCCTCTCTCCTTCCCCTACATTTCTCTCTCACTGTTTGCCTTAATTTCTTTTAAGATATGGTCCCATCCTATTCAATTCACTCTGTGCTCTCTGTCTCTGTGTGTGTGTGTGTGTGTGTGTATGTGTGTGTGTGGTCCCACCAACTACCCAGATAGTGAAAAGTTTTAAGAGTTACAAATATTGTCTTTCCATGTAGGAATGTAAACAGTTCACCTTTGGTAAGCCCCTTATTACTTCTCTTTGCTGTTTACTTTTTCATGCTCCTTCTCATTCTTGTGTTTGAAAACCACATTTTCTTTTCAGCTCTGGTCTTTTCATTAAGAATGCTTGAAAGTCCTCTATTTCATTGAAAGACCATATTTTCCCCTGAAGTATTATACTCAGTTTTGCTGGGTAGGTGATTCTTGGTTTGAGTCCTAGTTCCTTTGACTTCTGGAATACCCTATTCCACGCCCTTCGATCCCTTAATGTAGAAGCTGCTAGATCTTGTGTTATCCTGATTGTATTTCCACAATACTGGAATTGTTTCTTTCTAGCTGCTTGCAGTATTTTCTCCTTAACCTGGGAATTCAGGAATTTGATCGATGGATTCCTTCAATACTTATTTTGCCCTCTGGTTCTAGGATATCAGGGCAGTTTTCCTTGATAATTTCATGAAAGATGATGTCTAGCCTTTTTTTTTGATCATGGCTTTCAGGTAGTCCCATAATTTTTAAATTGTCTCTCCTGGATCTATTTTCCAGGTCAGTTGTTTTTCCCATAAGATATTTCACATTCTCTTCCATTTTTTCATTCTTTTGGTTTTGTTTGGTGATTTCTTGGTTTCTCAGAAAGTCATTAGCCTCCATCTGTTCCATTCTAATTTTGAGAGAACTATTTTCTTCAGTGAGCTTTTGAACCTCTTTTTCCATTTGGCTAATTCTGCTTTTGAAAGCATTCTTCTCCTCACTGGCTTTTTGAACCTCTTTTTCCAATTGAGTTAGCCTATTTTTCAAGGTGTTATTTTCTTCAGCACTTTTTTGGGTCTCCTTTACCAGGGTATTGACCCATTTTTCATGCTTTTCTTGCATCTCTCTCATTTTTCTTCCCAGTTTTTCCTCCACCTGTCTAACTTGATTTCCAAAATCCTTATTGAGCTCTTCCATGGCCTGAGCCCACCGGACATCCCCCTGGGATGTCTGGGATACAGAGGGCCCGACCTCCACGTCTTTCCCTGATAGTAAGAATTGTTCCTCGTCATCAGAATTGAAAGACGGGAACATCTGTCCCCCAAGAAAGTAGCTTTCTATGGTCTTATTTTTTCTTCCCTTTTCTGGGCATTTTCCCAGCCAGTTACTTGACTTCTGAGATTCCTCTCCACCCCTGCCTAGATCTGCCCAGCTAGTGCTTGGGGTCTGAGATTCAAATGCTGCTTCCCAGCCTCAGGGCTTTCCGTGGTGGGCGCAGGTACTATTCAATGTGAGCTTAAGTTCAGGTTCTCAGGTGGGGGCAGGGCCGCCTCCCAGGCTCGGTTCCCTCAGGGGTTTATGCAGAGATCTTCGGTAATGGCCCTGAACTCCTGCCTGCTCTGGGAGTCCCAGGCTGCCGCCGCTGCCTCTGCCGCTCCCTCTGCCTCCTGAGGGGGCCCGAGTCACAGAGAGACCCCACTCCCTTCTCGGCCAGCCCAGACGTCTCTCTCACTGACCTGTAGCGTCTGTAGGTGGAGGGACCTTCGTGGCCACTGGAGGTTCCGTCCCTGAAGCCTCCTTGGATCTGCTCCTCTGGGGCCATGCGGCCAGGGCAGCACAGGGGTGGGCTCCACTGTCCAGAGCACGACAGACCTTTGGGGATGGCTTTCCAGGGTTCTCTGGAACAGAAATCTCTTCCACTGTGTTTCTGTGTGGCTTGCACTGATCCAGAATTTGTGGGGAGTTCTTTTTACAGAAAATTTATGGACTGTGGGTTTGGAGCTAGCATACCTTAGTCTTTCTACTCCGACATCTTGGCTCCTCTCCATCCTTCATTTTTGAAGAGGACCATGGCATCAGAGAAATGATGACATGACTTGCACTTGACTTTGTTTTGAGTGAGGGAGGGCTGTGCAAGGTCACCAGCCTCACTTTCTCCTCCTGAGCCATGTGGATCCAGTGACCAGATATTCATGGAAAGTATGATGGTTTGAAGTTAGATGATCTGGGTTCCCATACTGGCTCTGCCAGTTATTGCCCATGTGAATTTGGTCTTAAGTTTAGTGGCACAGTGGGTAGAGTACCAGGCCTGGAGTCAGGAAGACTCATCTTCCTGAGTTCAAATTTGGCCTCAGACATGTAATAGCTGTGACCCTGAGCAAGTCACTTAACCCTATTTACCTCCATTTCCTCATCTCTAAAATGAGTTGGAGAAGGAAGTCACAAACAGCTCTAGTATATCTGCCAAGAAAACCCCGAATAGGGCCACTAAGAGTCAGACATGACTAAAATGACTGAATAACAGCAATAGTCTCTTAAACTCTCTGGGCCTCAGTTTCCCCACCTGAAAAACAAAGGAATTGGACTATATAACCCAGAACGTCCCTTCCATCTATAAATCTATATTCCGTTTTATCATAAGATTTTAATTCAGCTTCCTTCTATTTGCCAGCTGCATGACTTTGAGTAAATCACTCCACCTTTCTGGGCTTTAGGGTTCTCATGATAAAATGAGGGCTGAGATGATCTTAAAACTCCCATCCAGCTCTGACATTCTAGGAAGCTAGGAGGGGAGGATGAGAAGAATGTAAGAGCATTAGAGACTGGAAGCATAATGTAACCAGGGGAGAGAGGAATTTAATGCTCAAAGGAAGATAAAAGAGTTTTAAAACGAAATTCACTCACCATGATTTTACTCAGCTTAAGTTTGGTTTTAGTATTTCTTCCTTTGCCTCATATGACTAAGTATCTGGATTTTATTAAGTCATAGCATATTTCAGTTTCTTCACCTGTAAAATGGGTATAATGGTGCCTACTCTGCTTTCAGTGGAGTGTTTCTATACAAATTCAATGAAGTCATGAATGGGAAAAAGCTCTTAAAAGCATCAAATATTAATAGTGTTAGTAATTATCATTATTATGGCTAAATAATTATTAAATATCCTTCACTAAAGTCTCATTTGGCTTCCCCTGAGTTTAGAAAGGCAATGTCATTGGAATACAAACACTGGCAAGTCTTTTCAAAAGTGGAGCTGCTTTCAGTCCAGTCCCAGCATCACAGGGTTCAGAAGTCATTGCTTTCCATTTATACCTAAAGGAAGAACCCTCACAAGCAGTTGAGCATCCAGGCTTCACTTCAGGACCTCTCCTGTGAAGGAACGCAAGGGTTCTCACTGTTGGCTTCAAACCATAAAAATACAATTAAGGCAAGTCAAGAAATGACTAATGGCTTTACTTTTGGCTAAGAGAAAGTTGGAACAGATGTCTAGACACTTGAAATCATCCATTACTAGAAGAGCACGCCTCTGTTCCAAGTTTCTTATTCTTTTCCCGAACTTCTTATCTATTTTTCAGAGCACTGAACACAGTGTTTTGCACATAGTAAGTGCTTAATACATGCTTTATTCATTCATTCATTCATCCCTAGAGATTTATGTAATATTCTGATGACAATTAATTCTGTTCTGCCATGATACTTCCCAGTGCTAATTCCTCAATTTCCTGACATAACGGTACCTTCTTAATATATAATATTATTGCACTTTCTCTTTGACCTGTCCTTTTCCTTTTGAATATCTTATACCCTTCCAGAGCCACATTGTACTCAAGTGTATCATCTCACTATGTATATCAATTGAATTCAACGAACATTTATTAAGCCCTTATTAGTGAAAGGTATGGCATAATAGATAGAGCACTGAACGTGGAATCAGGAAGACTCATCTTCGTGAGTTCAAATTCAGCTTTAGACACTTATAAGCTGTGTGACCCTGGGCTAGTCATTTAACCTTGTTTGCTTCAATTTCCTCATTTATAAAAATGAGCTAGAGAAGGAAATGGCAAACTACTCTAGTATCCCTGCCACAAAAACCCCACCCAAACAACTGAACAACAACAAAAAATGCAAGATATGGTAATAGATTAAAAAAATACTGATAATTATCAGTGATAACAAGGAGATAGCAACTGGTGAAAATTATGTTAGGTCACTAGTCCCTGTTTGGAAGACATCAAAGAAAGGAGTCCCCAAATAATGATGGGGGAACACATTTGGATGGGGCTAAGGTTGGTAGTATTAGAAGGAGGTTGTCTATGAGAAAAAAAAAATTGTCATCTTACATTAGTCGAGGCCACCTTGCTAGTGCTACGAGTTCTCTGCATTTGTTTATAGTCAGCTCAGGCTATGGGTTTGTTTGCTTGTTTCTCTCTTGGATTTTGCCTTCTGTGAATTTCTGGGCATCTTTACTGGTCTTCTTCTTCCTATATCATAACTATTACCCATAGTATCTATCTTAGTAGCTATACACAGGCAGTTTTCCACCTTATTCCTCCTTTTCAGTTTCAAACCTTTCTGATTAAATTTGCAAAATTCAATAATTAATTCTTACTGGCCCATTTTAGGAACACTATTCCCAACCAAGAACCTCTAAATTTTCTGTGCTCCAGATTAGACTATGTATCTGTTCTTTGAAGAGCTACCTAGCTAAATTTAAAGAGTTTCATTATCAGAAGTATCATGAAATAATCATTCTTTTTCAGTTTTATTTTTTTGGTCATAGAAACTATTTGTAGAGCACAGAAAAGTTGTGATCTCATGTCATTTGAAGAGGTGTGCAACTAGTGACATCACAGCTCTTTTGAAATAGACAATATCGCCAAAGATGTGATTTGACCTGTGTTTAGTTCTACTTAGGGTAAGAATTAGAAAAAAAAAAAAAAAAGGTGTTCTCTACTCCACATCTCACCTTTCACTGACATGTAAGAGGAACCAGCTATTTTGTCCATTATTGACACAAGGTATTATCTCCTAATCCCTGAGATGCAGGTCAGTATACCTCAGGCCAAAAAGATGAGTGAATGAGCTGGTTTGATCTCTTCCTTCTATTCAATTCTGAGTCAAACCCAGCGTACATCTACAGTGACTGTTTTTCCTCCTCCACTCTCGAAAAGGACCAGTGACATGACAGGGGTGATGTCTTGACTTGCGAGTGGATTGTATTTATTTTTCAGGTAAATACCTATTTTATTTTCAATTCATGTAATAATACAAGCATTTCCATAACACAATACGATAAAAAAGATGATTGCACATGAAACTACAAATTTACCATGTACAAATTGCTGTTCACTCAAAATATAAAACACTTAATGTAAATTTCTTTTTTTCTCTCTTTTGTTCCTTCTCCTGATCCTTGCCCTAGAGATAGCTAAAATTTGACACAAATAGGGATTTGGTCAAATGGTAGCCATCTCAATACTATCTCTCTCTCTCTCTCTCTCTCTCTCTCTCTCTCTCTCTCTCTCTCTCTCTCTCTCTCTCTTTCTCTCTCTCTCTCTCTCTCTCTCTCTCTCTCTCTCTCTATATATATATATATATATATATATATATATATATATATATATATATATTCAGCTTTAGACACTTATAAGCTGTGTGACCCTGGGCTAGTCATTTATATAATATTATATAATATATATATATACACACACACAAACACACACACATACATACTATATATATACACACATACATACTATATATATATATATGTACACACAAGTGTGTGATACTATTTTATAGATAATTCTATTTATCAGTTCTTTCTCTGGATACAAATAGCATCTTATTTCATATGTCCTTTATTTTAATTTGTGTATGTATAATAGTCAAAATGACTTAGTTACTCAAAGTCATTCTTGAAATAATACTGCTGTTACTATATACAACATTCTCTTGGCTCTGCTCATTTTGTGTGATTGACGTGTGAGTGGATTGGGTTTAAGTGAGGCAGAGCAGTACACTACCCTCACCTCACTCTCTACTCCAGGGTTATTTTACTGCAGTGGTAAAATATAAGTCAAGATGACTGGCAATGGCCCCAGTGACTATTTAATATAATGACAGACTAACAAAATGGACCCTGTAGCCAATAGATGAGTTGCTCCCTTGTTTGCGGAGCATGAGTTCAAATCTTACCTCAGACACTAACTGTGTGATCCTGAAACAAGCCACTTAATTTCTTTATGCCTCAGTTTCCTCATCTGTAAAATGGGGATTCTAATAGCACCTATCTCACAGGGTTGTTATGAGAATAAAATGAGACACCTGTAAAGCATTTTCAAATCTTAATGCATTATATAAAAGCTAGTTATTTCAATATTTCTAACAGGTCTCCCAGATTCTAGTTTCACCCCTTTACAACAAATTCTGTATTTAGTTTCCTAAATTACAGCTCTGACCGTATCATTCCCTTGCTCAAGAAGCTCCAGAAGTTTCCTATTCTCCTTTGTTTGGCATTTAAAGTTCTTTGTAATCTGGTTCTAACCTACCTTTGCAGATATTTCATATTCTTTCCTTCATGAAATTGACAGTCCAGTCTCATTTATTCATTTTGCAGCCATGTTCAACTCTTCCTGACAACATCTGGGATTTTCTTGGCAAATAAACAGGAATAGTTGGCCATTTCCTTCTCCAGCTCATTTTGCAGATGAGGAAACTGAGGCAAACAGGGTTAAGTGACTTGCCCAAGGTCACACAGTTAGTAATTGTCTGGGGTCACATTTGAACTCAGCTCTTTCTGACATGGCACTCTATATCCACTGTGCCACCTGGTTACCTCAGTTGTCTAACATGACTTCCTCCCTAGAATGCCCTTTTCATCTTTTTTAATCAATTAAATTCTTACTTATCCTTTACAATCCAAATCTAATATTACCTTCTCTAAATACTACCTTTCCTTGTCTAATAATGACCTTCCCTTTCCTATATTACATTTCACTTTGTTTTGCAGTTACGCATATTTGGGATTTATTCACCAACATTGCGTGAAGTCAGGGACTAAACTTTATTTAAACTTTATATTTTACCCAGCACCCTCCAGAAAAGCACTTAATGACTATTTGCTGAGTAACTCTTTTATTGAATAAATACACAATAGAATCATTTTGAAAATAAGAAAAATAGGCAACCACATTATAGGATAATTTTAGGGACTGGGAAAGATCCAATAGTTAACCCCCCATCCATGACTGATGCTTGAAATTCTACTATTAGCACATCACCCCTCGGGCTTGAGTCTATTAAAATTTACCTCATCTGGAGGATGACTTCAAGCTGTTATTACTAGCCGGGACCTTAATGTGATGAAAAATTTGAGAGCAGATTTTGATAGAGTAAGGAGGGATTAAGCATGAGAATACCTGGGATGTGCAAAGGGACAAAGGAATGAAAAAACCTCTCTCTGAGTCAAACTAGTGCCTTCCTCACTAGGCAGCAAACAAGTGAGTCACCCAGCATGTGGAACTATTAGAGTATAACGCTACTGAAGGTCCTGCATTATTCAGAGGGGAGGACATCACACTAGCACAGATGAACCATCCAATTCACTCTAGTCAAATATTCTGCCTTTCATAGCCAACCCTTGCTGCGATGGAGTTCCTCTTGCTCTGATATATCTCTGATAATTGGTCACAATGTCGGAAATTCCACATCTAGAATCATTCTTTGAGGAAAGAGCCAGAAGTAGAACTCTTTGTGCCTGAGTTGCACAAGTCATTCTTAAGGCACACAGCATTACATGTACTCATGTCTTTCAAGAGTGGGTATGGAACTGGCTACAGGACAAGGCTTGTGGTAGTTGGATGGAAATCCTCCTATTTCTGTCATCCTTTCTACCTAGAAATAATGTGGTAATTCCTATTTCCTTCTGGGGGGAAACATACATGTGTGTGTGTGTGTATGTGGGTATTTGTGTTCATGCATGTGTGTGCCTGTGTCTGTATGAACTGTCAGTAGCAGTGGGAGAAAATAGCCTCCCCGGCCAGGTTTTCAGCACCATTCCTAACACTTCTGAGCTTTAGCAGAACACCACCTCCCTCATTTCCCCCCAGCATTTTGCTACCCTCTGCCTTGATTAACCGCCATCAGAGGGAAGAATGGGTGCCTGGAGGACATCAGATGGCAAAGGAGGCAGTAGAAAGGTAGGAAGTGTGCTAACCTCTGTTGTTATGCTGCTAGAGAACTGTGAACACTAAAAGTGTTCCCGAAATGTGTCACCCTGGGGCAAAGCCGTGATCCTAACCATCTCAGCCCTATCCCTGCTTACAGAGGAACATTTACCTTCACCAGGCTTCTTTTAACACATATGTGTGTGTATAATTTTAATATATGTCTATATAAAAATTTTAATATACAATTCTAATTTATATTATGTATATAGCAATTTAAAACATAAAATGATATATTGTATATAAAATATATTGTATGTTTATATATAGATATATATGGGGTTTGTGTGTGTGTGTGTGTGTGTGTGTATACACACACATATATAGCCCTTTGAGAGAAGCGACATGTTGAGTTCCTAAAACCAGCATGAGCTTCTTAGATCCCTTTCCCTCTGACAGGCTGGGCCAGATTAAGAACAGGTGGGGCCCTGGGGCAAGGGAACCACTCCAATAAGAATCTGTATTCACAGTGCAATTTGTAATGCAAAATGGAGCTCCGGGGCCCCTCAGACCTGTGAACCCTGGAATGACTTCTCCTTTTGTTATTATGCCCATCTACTTCTGCTAACCGGAGAAAGCACTGAGAGGTAGGTACAGTGTAGGGCCAAGAGAAAGGAGAGACACACACAGAAACATGAAAAGTGGGAGTCCTGAGTCACTAATCACTCTGCTTTACCCAGGGTCAACTGCGCTGACAGATCCCTGGGGGCCTCGCCACTTCTGGCTTCCACCTGAGAGTCTCTTGAGCAGTGATATAATCTCCAGAGTGTGACACATGGAGGAACTGTGGTTTCTGGAAGCCATCCAGACTCAATCTGCTTTGGGGCCAGATTGGTGCTTGGTGATTTCCCAAGAAGTACCTAACCACGTGAGGATCACTTACCTCTTCCTCCAGGGGTATTCTTGACTGGTCAGGAATTCTACAGTTCTCATGATTAGGTGGGAGAAAGAAGTTATCCACCAATTAATAAGTCCTTGTTCAATATCTACTGTATGCCCAACACTTGACTGGCCAGTGTGGATGTGCCAAAAGAAAATATAGCCTGATTCTTAGAAGTGCTATGGTATACAGACGTGTCACAGTGAACAAGGTGGGGGGGTGACATATATTTAGAGTAGTTTATTAAAAAGGTGGTAACATTAGAGAGTCTTCATTTAAATACCACTTCTGATGCCGATCACATGTGTGACCTTTTGCCATTTAGCTTTTCTGGGCCTCAATTTCTTCATCTGTAAAAATGAGAGGATTAAATTCGATGGCCTCTGAGGTGCCTTCCAGCTCTTGGCCTATGATCTCACACAGCAAAATCATGGAGCCAAGAGAATAAATAATAAATGGGCTGCCCGTTTCACAGATTACATTTCCTGAAGTCACAAATGCCTGACTTGGAAGCTCAAAACTCAATTATCCAAATTCATTATAAAGGATATATGAAGAAAGACTCTATCTGCATCCAGAGAGAGAACTGATAAAAAGAAGTACGTATAGAATAATTTTACATATGTGTGTATGTGCATACACACTCATATTTGTGTCTAATTGTAGCCATCTCTGGTGAGGGAGGGGAAAGAAGGAAGATAAAAAAAGGAAAAGAACGAAATTTACATGATAGCTTTATTATATATTTAAAAGGAAGAGCATATTGTACATAATAGATTTGCAGTTTTCTTGTGTAATCATCTTTTTATCATACTATGTTATGGAAATGCTTGTTTTATTTTATGAATTAAAAATAAAATAAATTTAAAAAAAACTCAATAGGACAAGTCAATGGTCTGGTCATTTAGATGAAAGACAGATGTAGCAAACACAGAATAGTAATTTGTGGTACTCAGTGGCTCTGCTCTGGAATTCTACTGGGCAGCGTTAGATTTTATGGGCCATACCATAGGTGTCACAGAGGTTCAGAGCAGAGACACGTTACAGAAGGCTTCCAGGAGTAACTCAAAATACTCAAATGACTCTATGATCTCATTCAAGTATATATTCTCTTTGACAATGCAGATCATCACCCATGAACGCCTGCCCATTCTGCTTGACTCTGATCCACAGCCACTCACAAGTCCTCTCCAAGTGCTGAAGACATGCTCGAGCTCTCCTGACATCTCAAAACATACCAGTGAAGTACATGGGAAGTTTATAGCTAAACTCTAGCTAGTTCTTACTGTGTGTACCCAGCCTGTTTCTTTGATAACATTTTTCATCATTCCACGTTCGTAAATCTGTTGCTCACTACTCACACCCACCACGTGCCTTTCCATTGCCCCTTGGGTGACCTTCAACTTCAGTTCTTGGGAGACCACAGAGCCCTGTGATTGACAACCATATATCATTCAGATTTTTTAAAGCACCTTTTTCATAAAACCAGTAGCATGGGCTATTTTCCTGGACATATAGGGCTAGCTCTTCTCAGATTTTCTAGTTCTGACGGCCACTTAATCACTTCAGTGTCAGAACCAGAAGGTGAGAGAGGGAGGGAGTAGTTGGCATGGACTTACAGACCAGCACACACAAGTCCCAATCCTCTCCTGCTCTCTACGAGCCAATAGTCATGACTCTATCAGTCTTTGCAGCCTGGCCAGCTCCTGCCCTGCCCCCTCATGTTTCTGCTCTCTCTAACTCTGGGAAGGCCACATGTGGAAGGCAGAAGGCCAACATCAGGCATGCAAATTGGGTAGAGGCACTTCAACATGTCATTTCCCAGCCTTGTGATTTATGGAGGAAAAGGAAGGAAAATCACATCTCTTCCTTCCCACCCCTTATTCCCCACACAACCACCTCAGGACTCCAGACAAAGGCTTCTGGGCTTCTTCCTCATAATTGCCCTTTTTGTCATCTCTCTGTGGGTCCACATCCCACTTCCACATGCACTAACTTCATGATCATGAAAGCTAACCTGGAAGGCCCACTTTCAAAATAGGAATTTTCCAATTTTCTAAGCCGAGTCCCATATTGGAAACCATCAGAGCTAAGAATGGGTAACTGTGTTTGGCTCATAGCCTGTCAGCATTATTTTATCCATTAAAAGGATGAAATCCAGACCATCACTCAATCAGCAAGTATCTATTAAGCACTTACTATATGCCAAGCACTGTACTAATTATACAAATAGAAAGAATGAATCAATCTCTACTCGTGAGTTTGTTTTCCATCCTCAAGCATGCTACAAAGCCCACATTTTTGTATGTGTAGGGAAGAGGCCCTTACTTGTGAGTTCTTCTATGTGAAGAGTTCCTGCTCAGGGGTAGGGAACCTGTAGCCTTGTAGGTTCTTGGGTGCGACCTTTTGACTGAGTCCACATTTTACCAAACAGATCCTTTTATTGAGGGGATTTGTTCTGTGAAGTTTGGATTCAGTCAAAGGGCCACACTTGAGGACTACAAGGCCACATGTGACCTTGAGGCCACAGGTTCCCCACCCCTGGGACCTGGTGGGTAGAAATTCCTTTCACTGATATAGATCTATAACTTGTCTGTCACTTATAATCTTACAGAGTTGTTTGAGGGGCACTGAGAGATTGTGACTTGCCTATGGTCGCAATACAGAGTATGCATTAGAAGCATGACTTTAACACATACCTTCTTGACTCCAAGGCTGGCTCAGCGTCCACTATATGCCATTACCTCTGATGAACCTCATGCATAGAGGGCTATTAATTTAAAACAAGAGTAGACCCAATTTGCTCATGACCCAAGGTAGTGAGAGAAGCATATCTAAAAGACAAGTGTGTTGACTCTCACTCCAGAACGCTCTTTCCACCATATCTCCTTTATGAAGACTTCCCTGGCCACCCAAGTAAATGCCACTGGAGGGTGAGGCAGGGGAGACAATCAGGAACAGTTTTGTGCAGAAAGTGGTGCTTGAGCAAAGTCTAGAAGGAGGTAAGGGAATATGAGTTCTTTCAGAGCTGAGTTTTTTCATTTATGCCTTTGTACCTCAAACAAACGACACAAGTATCTGGCTCCCAGTAGGCACCTAATAAATGTTTATTGCTTGAGTGGTTGAATCTCTAAACTCATAAAACTGTGATTGACAAGAGCACTTATTTCACGTCACACACAAACTCACACTACTATACAACCATTTTCATGTGTGTTGGTGTTGCGCCACCCTCCTTCCCTCCAGATTATTAACTCCTTAATGAAAATAAAATAGATCTTAGATCCCTTTGTATTCCCATCAGTGTCTGCAGAACTGTAACTAAGGTAGAGCAATCAGAGTTGCGTCCTAGGAGTATGAAATTCAGAGGGCATTGATAGCACTTACATTCCTTCAGCAGTATAGAAACATGTGAGCTTAGTGCCTAGTTAGCCAAAATTGATACCCACTTCTTCCCCATACCAAATATCTATGCATCCAAAGAGCTCATCTTTCCTTCCTCTCATGCTAGTGTCCCAAGTTTTTTGTTTACTTATCCCCACAAACTGAATTTATCTTAAAAAGTTAATTCAAGGGCATTTTTGTGCTGCTTGTCCCTAGCAAAGTGTAAAAAATGATTCTTATATCTCTGGTACCTTGTATTTCGTTCTGGTTATTCATTCGTTTCAGTCATACCTGCCTTATGACCCCATCTGGGGTTTTTTTGGCAAAGAGTATGGAATGTTTTGTCATTTCCTTCTCCAACTCATTTTGCAGATGAGGAAACTGGGGCAAGGAGAGTTAAGGGATTTGCCCAGGGTCACACAGCTAAGGAAGTACCTGAGACCAAATTTGAACTTAAGAAAATGAGTCTTCCGGACTTCGGACCCAGCATACCATCTACTGCACCAAGTAGCTGCACCCAATGTTTCAGATACATCTGGGGATATTGTCGATGTTCAATAACCACTGACTGATAGATTGATTGGTTCACATCTGCTTGCCTATTCATTCCCCAGTCTGTCCTACTGGTTTCTTTTGATTTAGAGCCTCAGTTTGTTTCAACAGGTTAACTAAGGAAAAGTCCGAACAGACTGACTTACATGAGACTAAGCAAAGCTATTGACGTAGTTGTTACCTTTATCATTAACAAGGTATTATGCAAACTGTTAACTGAATACTAATTTGATCCCAGTGAAAGTGACTTTTTACTGTTGAACTTTAAAGAGTTCTATAGGATCAGTAAGAAGACACTTTCAGCTTTCACGGCAGCTTACAACAACTTGGGGCAAGTCCATGAGGACATTTTTAAGGACATTCCATTCATAGAATGCACAGTATAATCAACCAAACCCAATCTTATTCTTATTATTTGGAAAGCCAGACACCTGGGAATGACACTTCCCTGTCCCTTCCTGACCCGAATTCATGGATATTAAAAGCACTCTGATGTAAATCACTATGTGAACGTTTCCCTTGGAACCCTAGAGCAGGAACACAAGTCTCTTCTATTGTTTTTGGTTGTTAAGTCTTTATCAGTAGTGTCCAACTTTTTGTGACCCCATTTGGAATTATCTTGACAAAGACACTAGAGTCGTTTGCCATTTCCTTCCCTAGCTCATTTCACAAATAAGGAAACTGAGGCAAGCAGGGTTAAGTCACTTGCTCAGGGTCACACAGCTAATAAGTGTGTGAGACCAAATTTGAACTCAGAAAAACGAGTCTTCCTGACCTCCAGGCCCAGAGCTCTAGGCACGGCATCACTTAGCTGCTCCTACTATCATTTTACCCCATTTGTTGAAAACTGTCAAGAACATACCAATTAGGAGACGAATAGTAAGACAATGCTGCATGCTTTCCAGGAAGCTTGTTGGTCTTCATCCATCATGCATGGGCTATAGCAGAGACCACAACACTCCCTATTGTTGCCTTGCTGGGCAGGTGGGCAGGTTTGGAGGCTTAGGCAAAGAGGAGCTCTAAACTTCAATCTGAGATTTTCCAAAGGCACCTCACATAGAATAAAATGGCCTCCCTCACATCAAGCAGATTCACCAGCCAATTACTAAGCATTTGCACTGCACAATAAAATCCAGAACTTCTCTGGCCATGTCATCAATCAAAGAAGGCAGAGGGAATGATCAAAAATCTGCATTTTACTGAGAGTATGTGAGTTAAAATCCGAGATCTTAACTTACTATGTGACCTTGAACAAGGCCTTCCTCTTCTGTCCACCTCAAGTTTCTTCATCTGTGACATGAAGGGATTAGAGCAGATAACTTCCAAGGTCCTTTCTAGTTCTAAGTATATAAGTATACATATATAAGTATACATACAGTACATAAGTATACATAGCATATGTGAGTTTTTGTTCTGTAACAAATGCAAAAGTGAGACAATCTTTTCTTTCAAAGGAGCTTTCATCTTCAAATTTGCAGGAATTTCTTCTGTACACAAAGCAAACAATGCCAATTAAATATTTTATTTGACAGTAAGTTAATAGAAGAATAACAGGTTTTTGAATCCATTCTCTAGTCACTCTCCATGGTGCCATATTGGTACAGCAGACCAGATTTTCAGGTGTTAGGGGTGGGTCTAATTTAGGCCACTACCCTACCATTTCAGATTCCCTAGTAGAAATGGAGTACTCTAGGCCATTCAGTAAATTTAAGAAGGAAATATACTTAGCCCTAAACTATAATATTCAGCTAGGATACTCTAGCACTTGACTTGGGTAGATATGCCCTCCTTGTTTCCACATAGAAATGAGTCTGCTCAGCAGGGCAGAGGGTAGAGACTTGCCCCATCCTGGGACATCTGCCATAGCTGAAGGGCCTCCACTTGGCAGGAATGGTCTTTTTCTGCCTTTAGATAATTAGGAAGCCACATCATAATGGCCAGAGGCTACCAGGAAGCTACTTGAAAGGAGTCCCAGCTTGAGTTTTTGCCTTCCCATCCAATCAAGTCCTGGGAACAGCTTTGTAGCCTTTCAGGAGACAAAAGAGTGAAGACACTGCTCCCACCACAGAGAGTGAGAATCTGAGATTAACATGCTTGAATGATTTTCCTTCACAGCCAGTGGTGGTCACAGCAGCAGCTTCTCAGCATGAGAACCAGATAATCACGGAAACCTCATATTAAACTCTCCCCATTATCAATGAAGTTCAGATGGGATCATAAAAACCCATCACTGCTTCTCCAACACCAGCCTTGGAATGTTCAAGTCAGGTCCTTTCCATTCCTTTGTATCTCTCAATGACTTTTCTTCCCATGTTCCTTCTCTCCTAAGAGTGTGCATACTGCAAACACTTCCATCTGTCCAGAGTCTGCACAGGGGCAGGATCATCACCTGCTGTGTTTTACACAGACTTGTGGGAAGGTCAGGTTCCTTATATGTTAGGAATAACACGTGCATAGGGCATAGTGTGGGCTGACAGGTTAGAGTCAGAAGGTTCCCTTAGGGGAGTATTGGAGGATTAGGTGGGGCTCCATTGTGAATGGAAAAGGAAGTCAAAAGATGATGTATAGCATTTTAAAATAAGAGAAATCTTCCTAATAATTGGAACTATCCCAAAGTAGACCAGGTGGTGCAGTGGTAGAGCACTGGATCTAGAGTAAGGAAGACTCATTTGAACTCATAAGTTCAAATCTGGCCTCAGATCTTGCCCTCCTGGGCAAGTCACTTAACCCAGTTTGTCTCAGTTTCCCCATCTGCAAAATGAGCTAAAGAAGAAAATGGCAAACCACTCTCTATCTCTGACAAGAAAACCCCAAATGGAGCCTTGAAGAGTCAAACACAACTGAAATGACAAAACAACAAAGAAGTGAAATTAGCAGCCTTAAAGAGATGAGTTTCCCTTTACTAGAGCTTTTCATGTGAAGGCTATATAAGTAAAGGGTGGAATAAGCATTTATTAAGTGCCTACTATGTTCCAGGCACTATGTTAAGTGATGAATATTACTTCATTTTATCCTTACAACAACCCTGAGAAGCTAGTTCTGTTATCTCATTTTATAACTGAGGAAACTGAGGCAGGCAGAGGTAACATGACTTGCCCTGGAGCATACAGCTAGTAAATGTCTGGGGCTGAATTTGAACCTCAGGTCTTTCTGAGTGCAGGTCTAGTGCTCAGTCCACTGAGACATCATTTGTTCACATTGTAGACTGTCTTCTTATCCAGGTACAGATTGGCCTCTGAGGACTCTTCCAACTCTGAGAATCTGCCTTGAATGATTTTGCTTAGCAGCCAGGGAGGCCACAATATCCTCCATAGATGGAAACCTTTTCCAAAAATCTGCTGTAACCAAAGGGCATTTCCTTATCATTTATCTTTTGCCATAATTTGCAGATGCATGATATTTATGTTTAATGCCATGGATGTAAATAATCTGCTCTGGTTGGATCTCATGCCTAGAATACTCTCCCTCCTCATCTTCAAGAACCCCTGGCTTCCATCAGAGCTCAGCTCTAGGAGTCCCATTCTGTAGGGGGCTTTTTCCAGTCCTTCAGTTATGAGTACCTTTCCCTCTGAGATTATCTTTTATTTACTCTTGGTATGGCACAGTAGAGCACTGGACCTGGAGTTAGAAAGACCAGAAAAAACAGTTCAAATCTGACTTCAGACACTTACTAGATGTGTGATCCTGGGCAAATCCCTTAACCCTGTTTGCTTCAGTTTCCTCATCTGTAAAAAGAGCTGGAAAAGGAAAGGGCAAATCACTCCAGTAACTTTGCCAAAAAAATCCAATTGACAGTTGGTCCACAAGGTCATGAAGAGTTGGACATGATTAAACAACCATACTCCCTATACAACTTGCATATTGAGGTTGAAATTATTTTTTCCCTTCTTTGTCCTCAGAGCTTAAAATAGTCTTGGCATGTACAAGCTCTTAACAAATGTTATTGACTGACTGACTGACCTTCACATGAAGCTCTCTACCCCTGAAATATGAAGGTACTGCTCAAGGTCTTGTGGGACGATAAGATATGGTAGGGGAGATTAGATAAGTATTTAAATAAGGACAATTTAAGAAAGTATTCAGTGACATCACACAAAATAATGCCAGGGCAAAAGGATCATAAAATCCGAGAAAGAACTTTCAAGGTGATCTAGTCAAACCCATATATGAACAGTAATCCCCCTCCACAACAACCTTAGCAAGTGACCACCCATCCTCCACTAAAAGACCACAGTAATGAGGAGCTCACTACTTTGAGATCACCTTGATTAGAAAATTCTCAAAACTAGAAAGTTCTATCTTTCATTGAACTGAAATCTATCTCCCTATAACTTCTACTCATTGGTTCTTATTATCTCTTTTTAAAAATTATTTTAAACTTAAACACACAATAAAAAAGAGAAACATATTATAATCTTCAATATTAAACTTAAATACAAAATAAGAAAAGCTTGTCATGTGCACAGTAGAATATAAGAGGATTCAAAATATAAAGCAATAAATTTCCATTTCAAGAAAGTTTATATAATAATACTACGCATTGTGTTCAGAGCTGTCCATTTTCTCTTTGCTCCCTTGTAAGTTTTCTTTTGGTCTCTGCTGCACATTTTTTACTTTGTTATTTTTTATCTCATATCTTTTACAACTTATAGCTCTTTTTTATTCTCTTTTTGAGTCACACAAAATAATGCCAGCTGTTCTTCGGTAGGACATCCCCTCGAATATTCAAAATCAATGCTCATATATCTCACTTTAATCCTCTCTTCCTATTAAATAACAAGTTGTCCAAGTTTTAAGTTGTCTTCACCTAACATGACTTTAACCTCTCTAATCATCTTGTTTTCCTTCTGGAAACTTTCCAGTTTGTTTATCAATTGACCAATCAACAAGGGTTTGTTAAATAGGCACTGTGTGCCAAGCACTGAGTTACGGGCTGGGGATACGAATACAGAGAATGAAACCACCTCTTCTTAAAATGAGTTTATTTTCTAATAGGGAAGATTAAAAGTATGTATATATACATATATAGGTTTACTTAGCATAAATATAAAACTAGCAAATGTGAATATGTACAAAGTAGTTAAATGTATGGAGGTCTGGGAGGGAGGGTTCCAGCTATTGAGGGGAGGAATGAATCAGTAAAGGCTTTGTCAAAGTGTGTCAAAGTCACTTTGGCATCCACACCTGAATATGATATTTGTGGCAAAGAAATATTTGCCTTGTAATGTAAACTGTACTTATATTAAGCATCCTAGCTCTTGGATCAGCCAAATCAGACCCCTAACTCCTCTTGAGCACATACCCATGCAAACTCTGAAGTCTTTTTTTTTAACATCAGCTTTTGTTTAACCACATGCTCAGCTGCATGGGGATAAGAAATTCAAAATACAAGATGTTCAGAAAAGGAAAGAAAACACTTCCATTTTGGACAAATGAGGAAGACTTCATGGAGGAGGTGACATTTAAGCTGGATCCTAAAAGCTGTTTAGGATTTCAATAGGAGGGGAAGGGAGAAAGGGTATAATCAAAGATGTAGCATTTTGGAAATATACAAGGTGTGGCCCAAGGAATTAAAATTTATTCCAATTTGCCTATGTGCAAAAAGGTCTAAGAGCTTAGCAAATACAGCCACATCCAACGTGCTGAAATTTTCAGTCATGAGCTTGCCTCTATCTATTTTGTCCTGGGAACTGGTAGCACTACAGATACCAGGTCATGGTCATTCAGATCCTGGGTCCTCTTGGCCACAACTCTTCCTCCTCTGTTCACCTGAAACAATGTTTGGATCTTTTTAAAAAAAAAAAAAAAAGTCTAGGAAATGAAGGGAAAGAAAAGAAAAGAGAGATGTGAATAAAAGCATTCAAAAAGGTGAGATTGCATAGCACAGAGAACTTATCTTTGGATTAATAGTCTATTAATAATTATTTATTAATTATTAATTATTATAATATATCATCAATTAAATTAATTAATTAATGCGGTGATGCATTTATTATTAATAATAATTATATTACATAATATTATTAATTTAATTAATTAAATAATTGGTTGATGTGATTGTTATAATAATTAATAATTAATTAATAGCTGGTGTGCCACCTAGCTTGATTTTTTCTTTCCTCTACAATCTCACATTAACTTGGTGTTAGTTTTTTTTTGTTTTTAAAATGGTGTTGCTATTCAGTCATATCTGACTGTTCTTGACCCCATTTAGGGCTTTTTTGGCAAAGACACTGTAGTGGTTTGCCATTTCTTTCCCCAACTCATTTTACAGATGAGGAAACTGAGGCAAACGGGGTTAAGTGACTTGCCCAGGATGACGCAACTCTCAAATAAGTGTCTGAAGCTTTAAAAGGTGTGTGACCAAAGTGAATCTCTAACAGATTTTACTGTTCAATGGAACACAGATTCGTCACCTCTCCTATTAAGTTAGTATCTTTTCCTAGACTCACTTGTAGCCATATCCTTAATGTCAAGCACCATAGCCCCTTGAGATTGCCTTCCTGGTATCACTGGATGATGAAATCAGGATACAGACAGATTTTGACAGGCTTACCAATGAGCTGAATCTAATCGTGTGAAATGTAATAGAGAAAAATGTAAAAATCATACACTTGTCTTAAAAAAAATCAACTATATAAATACAGGATGGGGATATTTGACTAAACAAGATTTTGTGAGAAAAACCTGGGGAATTTAGTGGCCTGTAAGTTCCAAATTACTCAGCACTGCCTAGTGGACATCTGGAACTGGCTGTACTATAATTAAGACATCTCAACATCAGCTGAAGTCAGAATCACTCCCACACACACCCCACACCCACACAAGTCCTCCTTTCTTAATTTCCCTATTATGGTCAAGAGCCCCACCATCCTTCCGGTCACCCAGGCTCAAAATCTAGGAGTCATCCTTGACTCTTCACTCTCTGTCAGCCCCTTATCGAATCAGTTACCAAGTTCTATTGATTCTACCTTTGTGACATCTCACATATATGTCACCTTCCAGTAGTGGTACTCCTAGTACCTACCACAGGACCTTATATGTTTTGTTGCTCAGTCATTTTTAGTTGTGTTTAGCCCTTTGTGACCACATCTGGGATTTTCTTGGCAAAGACACTGAAGTGGTTTGCCATTTTCTTTCCCAGTGGATCCATTTTGTCAGGCAATCAGAGGTTGAATGACTTGCCCAGGGTCACACAGCTAGGACATGTCTGAGACTGGATTTCGCCTTAGGTCTTCCTGCCACCTAGCCTGGTGCTCTATCTACTGAACCACCTAACTGCCCCAGCTTAGACATAGTAGACAATTTTTTTTTGTTGAATCTAATTGAATTGGATTTGAAATGAACTAGAAGTATTAGATAGAAATTACAGGGTGAAATATTTGAGTTTAATACAGATCCATCCCAACATGGAATGGGCTGCTTTAAATTTAGGAGACAGAGTGATTGTGAAGTACTACTTGCTGGCAATGTAGTATACAGAATTCATGCTTCAGGTTGGCATGATACTTACTGTTCAGTCAGGTCCAACTCTTCATGATCCCATTTGGGGCTTTCTTGGCAAAGACGCTGAAGTGGTTTGACATTTCTCCAACTCATTTTACGGATGAGGAAATTGAGGCAAATTGGGTTAAGTGACTTGCCCAGGGTCACCCAGCTGAGGCCACATTTATCCACTATGCCACCTAGCTGCCTTCAGGCATTATACTAGATAACCTCTAAGACTCCACCCAGTTATAAGATTTTTTATTTTAAGTCACTTTGAAACAAACACTTCCACTAAAATCCTGCCCTTATGCCTCATTGTGGTATAGAAGTGACCCTGGATTCTCAGTGACTATGGCAATGGAGCAAAAGCTCTGGGGGTTTTCAGCAGGCTGGAAAGGCTTTGAAAATGGTCCTGATGATGGATTTTTGTCTGAGGATCTAGCTTAAATTAGTTTGGAAAGGCTCTTTAACCAGATTGGCCACAGGATGATTGGTGTTTTGGTCACAACAACCCTATAAAGACCACCTACTAAGCTATCATGGGTTTGCTATCTGTGGTTGGTAGACTTGGCACTTAAATTGACAAAATCAGTTTCATCTTGAGGTAGAAACAATTTGTAAAGATTAATAGGGTGTGTAATACATACAGTGTGGTCCTCTATGAGAAGTCAAGATTCTGGAGGGGGTAAATGCCAGTCAACCCTACACCATGCTTCACAATTTGACATCACTTTTGGATCCTTATAATGTAGTAACATGACTCCTCCAATCAATGGTTCATGTCTCCATGAGTGCACATTCCCTTTCTCTCTCTTCCCAGAGTGCCACATCAACCAAAACCACTGGGGAAGGATCATAACCCTAGTAAGCAATTTAACTGTAACAGATGAAAGGAGAGTAAAGTGCAAATAATAGATATGTATCTCAGAAATGCAAAATATCTACATTCTCCCATTTTTCCAAGCATTTTCAATGTTTCTTTCTATAAACATACTCGGGTTTTCCTGTACTATAACAAACAAAAACATTCCCTCCATAGTACAGTGTAGGGAACACTGGATTCATAATCGAAGGACTGTGGTATGAAACCTGGTTCTGTCGATGACTAACTGTGAGAACTTAGGCAAATCACTTAACCAGTCTGGGCCTGCTTCCCAACTTGTAAAATGTAGCTTTGGATTATATGACTTCTAATATCTCCTGTAGCTCTAAATCTATCACCTTAAGATATCATTCTCTCTTCCCCTTACAATCAGTCTTCTCTGTACTCATGATCTCAATTTCCTTGGGGCTCATTTCTTATCCACTCTCTGCTGTGACAATTGAAAATGTCTGAGACACAGGGTTTCTGGGTAAATGGTAATTAATTTTATTGACTATATCTAGAAAGCAGTCAACAAAATAGGCTCTTTTTCCCCCTCAGTGAACAAAGATACCAAGACTGTTGAGCCTTCAATATTTATAAAGATTTTTGAAAAGGATGTACCTGAGGGTGGAAATCAGCTCTGATTGGTCAACAAGTAACAAGAGAATGAACATTACAATGAGAGGTGGGCTTCTTCCAGTGAGCAGTCTTAGGGTCCAGAACACTGAGCACCCAAGTCTTGGTTAAAGAGACTTAGCAATATCCATATCACCCATCTGATAACAGGGAGAATCCCCATCTCCCCAGACCAGGCTGAGTAAACACAGTAAGCAAGAATCCACCCATTTGCCTACATTTAGAATTTTTTTACCTTCTTTGGTTAGATCTTATCCTTCCTGGCTGGGTAGGTCTTGCCCAAGATTTCCCAAGATTTCCCAAAATGGTTAATTTCTAGATGAGGAAGTAGAAAACCCTTTAGTTCTAATTCAATCGTAGGTTATTAATATATGAAAGAATTTTCTCACTGTATGGCTTCTATCTCTATCACCCTTCTGAAACTATGATAAGTTTCTCATGACCTTTTTTTAAATCACCAAATCACCTTCAGTCATTGATAAATTTTTATGCTCTTTCAGTTCTTTGCACAATTGGACACTGTTAACTTCTTGAATTTTTTTCCCCTCAGCTTCTTCTCTACTGAGCTGTCTTGGCTCACCTTCTACCTCTCTGACTAGTCTTTTGATAGTTTTTTATCCTCCTCCCAGTCCCTAAATAGAGGCATCCACCTAGGCTCCATCCACCTAGGCTCTATGTCCCTCCATTCTCTCCTTTGATGATGTAATCCACTCCTATTGCTTTAACAATCACCTCCATATGGAAGATTACAAATCAATATCTCCAGGCTTGACCTTTCTTCTGAGCACTATTCTCATGTTTCCAATTGCCTGTTAGACATTTAAGTCTAGGTATTCCACAGGCACATTGAATTCGTGTGCATGTGAATGAAACTCATTATTTCCCCAAATTCTGCCTTATATTCAACTCCTCTTTAATTCCTTATTTCTATAAGAGGCATTACCATTCTTCCAAGCATTCAGCCTCTAATACTTGGTATGGTCTTTGATTTTTCCTTTTCCCAGTCCACCTCCCCTGTTCAATCAATTGCCAAGTCCTATTGATTTTTTCTTCAAAATATTGCCTGTATTCATACTTTCCTTTCTGCTTCTGCTATGATTGCCCTAGTTCAGGCCCTTCTTAGCTGAAATATTAAAATAACCTCCTAATTGGTAACCTTCCCATGAGTCTCTCTCCCCTGCATGTTTCTGCCAGATAAAGCTTCCAAATATTTGACTTTGTTGATCTTATTGCCCTGGCTCAAAAAACTGCAGTTGACTTCCCATCTTGCTGGATGAAGTAGAAACTCCTCAGCTTACCAATAAAGGCCCTCCATAATCTAGTTCCAGTCTAATTTTCTAGATTTTAGTCCCACTACTGCCTATTTAATCTCTTTATGTCAGTCTGTGAGAGAATGACCCTCCTCTTACTCTTTTAGAAACCAGGTCTCCCTGCCACTCTGAGACTGGAAGAAAATCATTCATTCACAGGCTGATCCCATTCTGATCTGCCTGGACGAATTTCCCTCCCAAGAAACCTGTCACTCCTACACTTATACTAAGTGAATACTATTATTAATTAATAATAATAATCCTCCAGCTATCGGATAGTCATCACTTTCTGAGGCAGTCATTTTCACTTTTAGAGACCTCCAATTACTAGGAAGTTTTTCCTTATATGGAGGTGTAATCTGCCTCTTTGTAACTTCTCATTCACAGCTCGTTTCTGCTTGAATTCAAGACAAATCTGATTCTTCTTCTATATGATATCTCTTCAAATGCTTGAGATGAATCATAATCTCCCACCTACTCCTACCTTTAGTAATCTCTAATCCAGGCTAAATAACCCCAATTTTTTTCAGTAGATTTCAATTGCCTGTTAATGAGCTTTTCCATTGGTGGTTGGAGTAGCGAGAGCAGCAGAGACCTGGAATCAAATAGGGGTGCGTGCTTCATAGAGATCCTTCACTCCATTCACCTGCTGGGTTTCATCCCAGAAGTGGCTACAAACTGGTTTCAGCATGGCTGATGTGTGAGTACTTTGGGAGTCAACTTTGAAAGCCTTTCACAACCCAATTGTAACCAATCTTTCCAACTTAATTGGAATCATTGTTTGGTCCAATTCAAGCTGGCCTTCTTGCTGGCACACACACACACACACACACACACACACACACACACACACACACACACACACACACACACACACACACACACACACACACACACACACTCTATATCATCTCAAAGGTTCAAATAAGTTGTGCCCATCTCTATACTTTCTTCCTCACCACTACCATTTATAATCCCTAGTATCCCTTAAAACTAAGTTTTATGTGTCTTTCTACATAAGGTCTTTCCTGATCACCCACTGTTTAGTGCGTTCTCCAAAACAATTTGTATTTTATTTCTTTTTCCTTTCGCTGGTGGGGGTTGAAACTAGGTCTCCCTATGTTGTCCAGCCTGGAAGTACAGGGGCCACTTAGGATTAGGAGGAAGAGCTAGGGACCTTTTCAAACATTAAAAGGTTTGAAACAGATTTTGGGGAGGGGAGGGAGTTGTATAAGCATATAATATGCTTTAAGATTACCAAGAAGCATACAGTTATCCCTTCCACATCGTGAAGTTTAGGGAAATGGAGCTCCTGAAATCTGGAAAATCCGCATAAAATTTTTTGGCTCTCCCTTCATACCAGAGAAGGTCTGAATTTTTTTCTTTTACTTTTATGGAGTGTTTACAGTATGCTATTATAAAAGTTTAGTTGATATTATATAATACTATACATATATTTTATGCATTTCTGAGTTTCTAAACTTTTTCTGTGTCATCTGCTGGCCTTTGTGTGTCACCTGTGGCTTACACAAAACTCCCCAAAAATTCCCATTTAATTTCTTATACTGACACCCAATATACAGAAACTGCAATGGGAAAAGTCTCAATATGGAAAGGTTAAGTGTACTTTATCAGCCACCTCCAGACCTTCCCTCCTTCTCAACAACCGCGTTGTCAGGAATTTCCCACATACATACACTTCCCTTGTCTGTACCTGGCCTCCCAATATTTGATAATATACTATTTTACTAATTTGGTTGTTGCTGTTCAGTTGTTTCAGACATGTCCAATTCTTTGTGACCCCATTTGGAGTTTTCTTGGCAAAATACTGAGGTGTTTTGCCATTTCCTTCTCTGGTTCATTATCAGATGAGGAAACTGAGGCAAACAGGGTTAAGCGACTTGCACAGGGTCACACAGCTAATAAGTATCAGAGGCCAGATTTGAACTCAGGAATTCCTGGCCAGATTTGAACTCAGGAATTCCTGATCCCAAGTTCAGTACTCCATTTACTGAGTTACCTAGCTGCCAAATATTCACATACATATGATGATTAGCTGGTCAAATGTAGAGGCGACCTGACATCCATATACTTCAAGGAATCCATAGACAGATATCAGGGAGGGGTCTATACATTTAGATTGGGAAAGTATTTTTATTACCGTTTTTCAATATATTTGGTTTCCTTTGCTATACCATGCATTTTATTTTATGTATCTGAAAACATTATTCTGAGAAGGGGTCCCTAGCTTCACCAGCCTGCCCAAGGGGTCTATGATACCCACAACATTTAAGAACCTCTAGGTTAAAAGACTAGCATTTTATAGTATCATGGATCTTGAGTTGGAAGCTTAGAAGCCATATTATCTAAACCCCTAATTTTATGCTTGAGGAAACCAAGACTCAGAGAATTGCCCAAGGTCTCAGGGTTTGAACCCAGGTTCATGTTTGCACCTAGCTCGTACTTTTCTTCATCCAGTTATCTTAAGATGGAGAAAGCTACTCCTTGTATGAGACAGGGCTCTAGCGACAGCCTTGTTTTAACAACCAACACTTTCCTTGCCCCTGGAGGCTGGGTTCCTAATAGTGGCCCCCCTGAATGGATCAGAGAAAAATCCCTAGTTTGAGGGGGAAGATGATTCACAGCCCATGCTAGAAAACCAAACATTTCCTTTCACTTGAGTCTTTTGAAAACGTGAAGAGGCTAATGGGAATTCTGTGCAGGCATGTGCAGGCCAGCTCTGGGAAAGGCTTCCCCTCTCTGGGCACTCTTTAGCTGAAGCCAAATGCCATTCAAATCACCAGGGAATGTTCACATTCAAAGGCCCCCCCGGATGTCAGACACATTCCAGCTGCAAGGGAAATGCACTTAGTTCTTCCAGTGCCAAATGTGGCCTTAACTCTGGCTGCCCTAATTGATTCAGGGATATATGAGAGCTGGCCAGGGAGCTGCAGACCTTTGTTGCTATTGAAGTCAGGGAGTGGGTTTGAAGGGTTGGCAGGTGGAGTAAATGTCAATTTCTGTCCTTGCTCACCAATGGTTTTCTCATCTGTCATCCTCTTCCCTTTAGCTACTGAAAAAAATGAAACATTCAATAGCAAAAAAAAAAAAATCCCATGGTCTTTTATGGGTGAGTATGGGAGTCACATTGTTATTTCAAGTTTTAAATGCCCATGCGTTGGCTCCCTAATTAGAACATAAGCAGCTGGAAGAGGCTCTTTTTCATCTGTGATGCGTTTCCTTGTCCCTCAGTGTTTGTTTCATCTGTTGCCTTAAATTTACTTGATGTTCAGCAAGTATTTATTGGATTTTGAACCAATCCTAACTGTCACATTTATGCAAAAGTAGTAAAACTCTATTGTTTTGAATTTATAGCATATTCTTAGATTCCTTCTGTAGGAGGTCTTTTCATTTTTAACACTTTCCACAGATTTCTAGAGAAAGCCCTGGACTGTGAGCTCCATGACCAAGAGTGACTGTACAGGAAAGTAAAATAGATAATCACCAATGAAGGCATCATTTAAGGGAAGGGAGGAAGGTATTCTCTCTAAAACAAACAAACAAATATTTTCCCCATCATCATTCTCAATCAAAGTGTTCTAGACCATGCCATAACCATGGTGAAAGGAAGTGGAGGGAAAGTAAAAATATAATATTTGGAGGCAGGAAGGAATTTTCTCAGAGCCTCTGAAATCACACCATGTACAAAAACCTGAGTTCACTTCCATTAAAGGCTGGTCTTTCCCCTATACTGAAGACCAGTTTTGACCATCAACAGTAGGTGAGAAGTGTAAACATGAATTTCTTACAAGGGAAGTTTCTCCCCAGAGCCGATATACTAGCAAAGAGTAATTAACTTAACCAAGTAGTTGTGACCACATCCCTGTGGCCTTTGATGATGTTTGCTGCTGAGTTTCACTTTCCATCTGGCTTTCCATCCCCAGGGCTTTCTGGCTTGTGCCACTGAGAAAGGCCAGGTGGTAGGGTTTGGGGATCTGTCTGTCATCTGCTCAGATACTGGGACGAGCTCTGGTGGGGAGAGAGAATGGGAAACAGTGAAACAAGAGTCAGAGGCAGCTGTGGTGGGCAGCAAGGGGAATTCCACTCATTCCTGGAGAGCTCTTCTGTAAATACTCACCAACACCTGGTCTCCTACTCTCTTGGGATTGGCCACCTGAGGGAGGTTAGGGAGACCACAAGGAAAGATGAGAATCCATTCAGGTGAGGATATATCTACTGGACACTTCCCAAAGTATCCCATTTCCTGTTGCTGATGAGAGTAGTCAAAGACCTAGGGGGGCCCTTTTTGAATGAGTGTGGGACAATGTACCAAAGGGTGTTTTTCCAAATGTTAGCTAGTATTATCTTTTATCCTTTTGGAAATATGTTTATAATTAGATGAGAAATTAATTCTATTGATTTAGTTGTTTAAATGATACACTGGACTAGGAGACAAAGGGCTTGAATTCTGTTCCAAGATCCCCCATCATCTATTAATGTGATCTTGAGCACCACTCTAATACTTCTGGGCCTCAGTTTCTACAAAATGTCTATAAAATGAGATTGGTTGAAGATAGTGTTAGGGAGTTCCTGTTCTCTAAGGCTTCAATTCTTTGGACTCAAGATTTCCTAAAGTAGAGCAAGTATAAAGAGACTATAAGTATAGTTGAGAACATTATCACATTTGATCCTTAAAACAACCATGGGAATTAGGTACTATTATTATCTCTATTATCCCTATTTTGCAGACGAGGAAACTGTGACACAGAGTGGTTAAGTGACTTGCCTAGCATCACACAGCTCTCTGAGGCAGAATTCAAACTCAGCGCTTCCTAACTCCAAATTTAAGTCTTCACTTCACAACCTTGCTGCCTATACAAAGAGTTACAGATGAGATTCTTGTAGCCAGAACCAGCCTTCAGGGAAAAATGTGAAGACAAGAAGATGATTCTTGACACCCACAGATTTCACATTCTGTACATTTTGCCTCTCTCATTAATGATCCTTCTTCACTCCCAGGGGCCCACTGCCCCCATGCTACCCGGCCAATATTGTTATTCCTCTATAACCCTAACCCCAATTTCTTTAACCCAAACTTATCTGTAAGTGTAAATAACTGATAACAGCTTAAAATTTTGTGTTAGAAGGGGCCAAAGGCTTAAACTTAAAGAGATAAAAGTTCTGGTGGATGAATTTCAGTCATGAGCCTGATGAAAAAGCTTCTAGGGAATCAAATACTTTTGGAATCACATCAGTATATGGGCCTCTTCCATCAGCACGGAATTTTCACGCTATCCATAGAAGGAACAAAGAACTCTACAGGTCACCTGTTGAGGAGAAAAGGTAAGTGGCATCTCTAATTAATTCAACAAGCATTCTTTAAGTGCCTTCTATGTGTCAAGCACTATACTTGCTGCTAACTGAGAAAAAGACGAAACTCAAGCAGTACCTCCAGGAAGCATTCCACTAAGAGAAAACCTCACTTACAAAGATAAGCAAATACAAAGTAAGTGGGGAGGCGTGGGAGGCAGCCTTACCAAGGTGGGGAGAGAGAATAGTGGTGTTTAAGAATGACCTCAGGTAAGAGGGATTCCCCAGAGGTCAGTGTGAGGAAAAATTAAAAATGAAAGGCCATCGGTTCTCCCAACAACCAGTCTAGGGCACTCTTCTGTGCAGCTAGATAGCATGGTTGATGAAGCGCCTCATCTGAAGTCAAGAAGACAAGAATTCAAATGTGACCTCAGACACTTACTAGCTTGGTGACCCTGGGCAAGTCACTTAACCATGTCTGCCTCAGTTTCCTCATCTGTAAAATGAGCTGGGAGGAAATGGCAAACCACTCCAGTACCTTTGCCAAGAAAGCCCCAAATGGGGTCATGAAGAATCCTACATGACTGAAATGACTAAATAACAGCAAATTCTCTGTTTCAGGACCCTGAAGCTTCAGCTGAAACTGTTTCATGCAAATTTGTAAAAAGAGAGAACATCTCCGTCTTACCTCTGTCTTCCCCCTTTAGTGATGCTGCCTTCCCTCTGAGGTACTCACTATCCTCATTCTCTCCCCTGCATCAAATCTGTTCCCAGGAAAGGCCCTGAAAATTATAGCTTAAATGGTGACCTCTCCCCAAACAAGAGATTTGCATTGTCAAAGTCTTAAGTTAAAGGGATAAAGCTCCAATTATGGAATGTTTAGCATCGAACCAGGGATGGGAAAGGTAATTGTGAATAGGATAAGTCTTTTTGACCCCTAAAGCCATACCAGTGTAGTCTCTAGTGTGCCTCACGGTGTCATGAGGCCAGGCTAAGCCTGATTCCTGGATTGACCACAGAAGCACATCAAAAAATTCATTGGGAGTAAATGGGTGTGGGGAGGTGGGGCAGAGGGGCAGGAGTTTGAAGATGCCAAGCCTCGGAACTCAGTGCAGAAAAAGAGGGGATGGTGCATTTTGAATAAGAATCTCTGTTTATTTGCTTGGTATTTGGAAACCTGGCATCTTTGAAGCTGGGGACACCAGTAATTGCTCCTAATCCTCCCCAGCAGGCAAGCCCGTTGTGTGGTCGCTGCCCTGTAGAAACTCTACCAAGGAGGCAGGAGGTCTGGATCCAATAGGAGGCTGGTCTTGCGCTTTAAAAAAAAATTTTTTAAGCAGTCCCAAGTGTCTGTGGAATACTGACTCTTGCTAAGGAAAGGACTAGTTCTGAAAAGAACAAAAGCCAACCCATGTAATTGTAGATTTTGTATGTTCAGGGTGCTTCTATTCAATTTAAGTCAGTAAACATTAACTAAGTGCTTACTATGTTCAATGCATTATGCTAGATGCTAAAGATACAAAGACAACAACAAAATTGTCCCTGTCCCCAAGGAGCTTATTTTCTCCCATGGAGTGAAATTTATAATTTATACACAAGCAAAAATAGCAGCCAATGTTGATAAAAAGAGCATTATATGCATAATGTCATTTGATCTTCATGGCCATCTTGTGAAATAGGTGCTACCATCATCCTCATTTTACAGAGGAGGAAACTGAAGTTGATCAAGTTAAGTGATTTGCTCAGGGTCACACAGCTTATAAGTGTTTGAGAATGGATTTACTGTGCCTCTGGTCCTCTGAGGAAAGTAAATACAAAATATAGATCAAGCAGTACGGAGTCATTTCAATAAGGAGACAATTTCTAATAATTAGAAGGGGTGTTAAGGTGGGAGCTGGTCAGGAAAGGGGTCCTGTAAGAGGAGGCACCTGAGTTATGCTTTGAAGGAAACTAAGGATTTTATTTTGGGGCAGGGAGCGGGGAGAGTATTCTAGACATGGCAGATTATTTTTGCATAGACTAGAAACAATGTCTTGGCAGAAAGTTGCCCCAGAGACAGAGTGGTGTGGTAGAAAGAGCCTTGGATTCAGTCAATAATTCTGTGTTCTGAGCCTGGATCAGGAACTAGATACTTATGTGACTTTCTTACAGGTCACTTAACATGTCTGGGTTTATTCATTCTCCACTGTAGTCAAATCGGGATAATAGATTCCTGCTTCTACCTAGCCATGGGATTTGTTTCAATGACCTAATGAGATAATGTGCATCTCTTTGGACATTTAAAGTGTTATAAACAAGTGAAGGATTAAATATCCAGATGAGTAAGACACTAAAGCAGTAACAGGAGTGTCCCACTGAACTCATTCTTTACTATCAAACAGCACGTATTTTATTCCTTTTAATGATGAAACAAACTGGAGCCAAATCTTACATTCAAATGTAAATATCCCAATAACTGATCTAACCAATAGTCAGGATCCTATGGTAAATTTCTCATTCACATAAAAAATGTGACTGGACTTTTCCCTTAAATGTAGAGTACTTCCTTTTGTATCTTAGCTATCTATGTACATGTCTCACACACCCCTGCTTCTCAATTAAGTGTAAACTAGTAGGGAATAGTATCTGGGTCTTACCATTCTTTGTCCAGCACCCAGCACAACTCTTAACAAATAGGGCAGCTAGATGGCTCAGTGGAGAGAGCAATGGGCTTCGAATCAAAAAGATTCATATTCATGAATTTAAATGCAGCCTCAGATACTCACCAGCTTTGTGACCCTAAGCAAGTCACTGAACCCTGTTTGCTTCAGTTCCTTTTTTGTGAGGAGAAAAAACTGGTAAAAGAAATGACAAATCACTCCAGTACCTTTGCCAAGGCAACACTAAATGAGGTCACTAAAAGTGAGACAAGACTCAAAAAAAAAAACTAAGCAACAATAATTGAATGTACAGATATGGAACTGGCTTGCACAGCTGTAGCTCAAACCACTGGAAATTGTTGATTTGCGACCTATTCTATGTCTAAGAGTTACATACTAAGTCACTATTGATAAGAGAAATGAAAATCAAAACAACTCTGACATACCACATCACACCTGTCAGATTGGCTAACATAACAACAGGAAAATAATAAATGCTAGATATGTGAGAAAATTGGGACACTAATGTATTGTTGGTGGAGTTGTGAACTGATCCAATAATTTTGGAGAGCAGTTTGGAACTATACTCAAAGGGCTATAAAAATGTGCATACCCTTTGACCTAGCAATATCACTTCTAGGGCTGTTTCCCAAAGAGATCATACACATGGGGAAAAGGACCCAAACAAAAATATTTAAAGCATCTCTTTTTGTGATGGCAAAAAATTGGAAATTGAGGGAATGCCCATCAACTGGGGAATGGCTGAACAAGTTGTGATATATGGATGTAATGGAATACTATTGTGCTATAAGAAATTATGAGCAGACAGACTTTAGAAAAACCTGGAAAGATTTATATGAATATATATATATTTATAAATATTATAATATTATATATATATATACACTCAGTGAAGGGAGCAGAACCAGAAGAACATTGTACACAGTTAACAGTCACATTTTGGGACAACTAACTTTGATAGACTTGGCTCTTCTCAGCAATGCAAGGTTCTAAGACAACTCTAAAAGACTAATGATGGAAAATGCTATCTACATTCAGAAGCAAAAATTACGGGGTCTGAATGCAGATCAAAGCATACTATTTGCTCTCTCTCTTTTTTGTTTTGTTTCTTCTTTCTCACTCATTCTATTGGTTCTAATTCTTCTTTGCAACATGATTAATGTGAAAATATATTTAATGTAAATGTATATGTAGAGCCTATATCAGATTGCATGCTATCTTGGGGAGAGGGGGGGAAGAAAAGAGGGATGGAAAGAAATTTTGGAACTCAAAAGTTTTTGTAACTGAATGTTGTAAACTAAAAATAAATGAATTTAAAAATAATTACATACTTACTGATGAGTAAATCAATCTCCCAATTTATAGTTGTCATACTTATTAGAGTTTTAGCTTCTGGCCCTTGCTTTCCTTTGGGAGTCCAGGCCCTTCTATCCCACCAAATACATTGCCAGCCACCGCAGAGCAACCTTTCTAGAATAATTAAGAACAGAGAGTAGCTTTAATGAAGATCTTTAACTGAGTGCACTGTCCATCAACTCCAATTATCTCAGCAGTAGAGCTGATGAAATGCTACAGCCATCAACTCTTTGGGTTTTTTCCCCTTTACATAAAAGGTGAAATCTCTCCCTTTGCATTTGTCACTGAGGCTAAGGTTCTGGAGTACAAGAATAATTAGAATGGGGAGGGGAAAGACCCATAAGGAAACCTTGCCTACATTCTGAGGGTGATGTGATATGCTTACTGAATACCGCTGAGTAACTACAGCAGGAAAGTCCCGAATAGGGAGGGGTAAGACAGAATTCCATTTTTTCCCCCAGAATTGAACAAATTAGGGCTGAAGCTATGATCTATGCTTTGAATGTATGCTTCTAATTTTATTATCGTATTTTAAAACCATGGCCCATTTTCCACAATGGCAAGATGATTGGAACTGGCTGGATAAGAAGAGATTCTGAAATGATTTTTTAATGTTGTCGAATTGTGACCTATACTTGTACCTTACTCTCTTTGCACAGGTGGGGGACTATGAGTGTGGAATATTGTATATACTACTAGATGCAGTTGATGTGTTGGTTTTGCTGAATAATTTTTTGCTTTCATTTTTAATCTTTGTTTCAAAGGATGCCTCTACGGGTAAGTTAAGAAGGACAGAAATACTCAGAAATAAATGGAAGATAAATATAAAAGATACCAATTAAAAAGCAAGAATTTTTAGAAGAGATAATAGATTCACAAAAAAAAAATGTTTAGGAACAGAAAAGAAACTCAGAATCCTGCTAGAGGCTTCCAGTCTAAGTCAGTTGACAAGTGAGCTTACTTATAGAAGCATAGATTTCTGGAGTTGAAAGGACCTGTAGAGGTCACTAAATCTAATTTCTTACCTGATGCAGGAACAATAACTAGCATTTTATATAGTGATTAAATTTTGTAAAGTGCTTTATACATATTAATCCATTTGATCTTTATAACAATCCTGTAAGGTAAGTTTTATTACTCTTATTTCACAGATAAGGAAACTGAGACACAATGAGGTTAAGTGACTTCCCCAGGGTCACAAAACAAGTAAGTGTCAGAGACAAGATTTGAACTCAGGTGTTCCTGACTCCAATCTACACCCACTGGGATACCTCCCTAACAGGTGATTATCCCACCTCTCCTTAACTGCCTCAAGCTCTTCCCCTTTCAGTACTTGGAGCATCCCTTACATGTAGATACCTATGTCTTTGGTATGATTTGAGAAACCAGAAAAGTCAAGGTTGTTTGGAAATTCCCCCTCTATTGGCTCCCCTTTGTTTCACTAGGTTGCAGGTCCATCAGTTCAGATGCTGAATACAAGCAATGAGCTGGCCCCAGAATGGAATGAAAGGAAAAGTGTGGTCTGCATTGCTACTGGAAAATTTCCTAGCACTTTTAATGATTCCAACTTTCTCCCTGAATAGAAGGCTCCTCCTTTTTACATCAATATTCTCTCAGTGATGGTACATAGCTCCAAACCTTAGAAAGCAGCAATCTCCAAAGAATTAAAGTTGTATGTCATCCAAAGGACAATGAAAGGTGACTTATGGGAGTGGGATAGGCTGCTACATATCACCAAGGAGGAGATGCAGAAACAGATCTCACCCATGTTGACTTATTATTTGTGTTATGTTGTATTTTTATTTATTTTGCTCAACATTTCTCAATTACGTTTTAATCTGGTTCCAGTTGTACTTGACATCTTTGATCTAGTCCATCTCCCTCAATTTATAGATACTGAAATTGTGTCTAAGGGGTGAAAATGACTCATCCAAAGACATGTAGATATTGAGCAGCAGAGTTGAGATTCATATTCACACCAACTCCATGTCTTGCGCAATTGTCACTTATACCACGAAGGCAAAATAACATTGTTCTCTTGGGTTTGGTTGGTTTTCCCTTTTCTTCTTTTCAAACTGAGTGTAATGAATCACTGAGGAAAGGAGTTGCTTTCTTTAGTCAAAGGGTATCTAGCCACAGTTTCCACAGAACAAACTGCTTTGGCAGGTTCTCCCATGGGAGCTCCTCTTTTGTACCCACTTTGCGGCCTTCCTGGTTTGCTGGTTTTATGCCAGGACATTAAAGATTTGAAGTTTAGAAGATTGATGATGGCAGTTTCTTGGTATTGAACAGTGAACAGAGTTAGATACTTTTAAGAACAATTCAGTTTCTCCATCCTTCTTACTCATTCCATGATGTGAATACTACAAATTTTATTATCCTCATTTCAGAGATGAGTACTTGAGGCTTAAAAGGGCAAAGTTCAGTGTCAGACCATGAGTTGATGTCAGGCTCAAGACTAGAACTAGAACTTCTGGGTCATTATTCAATTCTCTTTCTAAAATACCAGGATGCCAAAGTTTGAAGATAATGTTTCCATATTTTTTGGCCACTTGCCTTGACCAGCAGTAGGAGCCAGCCTGAATATAGTGTTTGAGAAGCAGGGGAAGGACCTAGTCCCAAGAACATTGAAAAGTTTTACCTTTTGTATCACCTTCCCCATTGTTTATTCTGAATTGTTTGTTCTACGACCACTCCTTTCATGACCAGTTGTTCAACAACGTGTGTCCAGAGACCTCTTATACCGTTGCTGTTTGCCCATTCTTGAAGAGGACCATGACATCAGGGAGGTGATGCCATAACTTGAAAGTGAATTGGATTTAAGTGAGGCAGGACTGTGCAAGGTCACCTGCCTCACTTTCGCTTATGGAGCCATCTGGGTCCAGAAGCAAGATATAGATCAGGACAACTGGAGATGGGTTCTCATCTTATGCTTTCATAGCATTTTCTCTGAACTTCTTTTCTGTACATACTGCATTACATCTGCTCTTAATTATAGTTGTTTGGGCACCTGCCTCATCCATTTTATTGGGCCATAAGTACATTAAGGGCAGATATTATTGATATCTAGGTAGTGTCAGGATTTCACATTATAGGACATGAGTTAGAATCCCATCTAAAATCTGACCCTCTCCCTGATTTTTCTATTCCTCTGGATGGCACTTCCATTACTCCAATCACCCAAATTGCAAACCTTGTAGTCATCTTTGGCTTATCTTTTCCCCACCATCCCAGTTCCTATTCCAATCAATTTGCCAGGTCCTATTCCTCCTCCCTCCAAAATAGCTCTTGCATCTGACCTCACCCTACCACTGAGACTTTCAGTCCGGACTCATCTCTTTTCATCTACCACAACACTGGGGTATCCAGTAGGTGCTAACTACTTTTTAATCAATTCATTGTATATTATTACACAACTCTCCTAATCTATTCCTCCCACCAATCTATTCCCTTTCCAACTCATCCTATATTTTGATGCCAAATAATCTTCCTAATGTACCATCTCGGATATTTCATCTCTACTCAAAAAACTTCAGTTAACATATTCCCTACCACAGTACCTAGATCACAGTACATACTCAGTAAGTGTCTATGGGATTTGTTTTTGTAATTGAGACCTGGGATCTAGTCCTGGTTATCCTGCTAACTCATGATATGGCCCTGGCTTAGACCCTAGACTTTAAATTTCTTATTAAAGGGCTGGGATGAGAGTCAAAATAAACTGATGACTTCTGTTTCTTCTTTAGCTCTCAGCAAAGAGGGATCAGTCAGTTTTTTAAGAGTTGTTGTGGGGGAGTCAGGTCTGACTCTCTGTGGCCTCATTTTTGGGTTCTCTTGGCAAAGATACTAAAGCAGCTTGCCATTTCCTTCAGCTCATTTTATAGATGAGGAAACTGAGGCAAATGGGGTTAAGCGATTTGCCCAGGCTCATACAGCTAGTGTCTTAGGCCAGATTTGAACTCATGAAGATGAATTTTCCTGATTTCAAGCCCAGGGCTCTATCCCCACCCTGCACTATCTAGCTGCCCCCAGGGAGAAGGAGACAAAGTATGGAGTCAAGACCCAGCTCTGTTCTCTGGTTCTAACTAAAGGATGAGCCACAGTTACAGGAATTACAGTCTGTTCAGAGATATATCACTATAATAATGTAATGCCACAGCCACTGGGCCAGAATGACCTCCAAAAGTATGTGTTTGGGAGTTTGCATCTGGAGCCCAACTGCTTGAAGTGAGCCAGACCCCCACCCCTTACCCTTCCAGCCCTCCAAGCTCAAAACAGCTGAAATCGACTGCAGAGTGCCAGTACTGGAACAATCTTCTCTAAGAGGCATGTGAAGTTCAGCTAGAGGCCCTGATCTGCCTTCAGTCATTCTCTTTCCCTCCATTCACCCTGTCCTCAGTGCCAAAATCTGAATAGATTGTGAGAGGTAAGAGGGGAGATTGACTATGAAGGGGCTGGGTTAATGGGGGTGGGGGAAAGAACAAAGGAAAGAATGAGGCATCAGAAGTGGAAATTAGGGGAAAGGGAAAAGAATGGAAGAGGTCAGAGGGAGAAAGCGAGGAAAGAGGGAAAATTTGGATATCAGATTAATTATAAATGGGAATGGCATGGAGGGGCAGGGAAAGAGGAAAAAAAGAATGGTTCCCTCCAAGAGAAGAGACTGAGAGGGAAAATGGAGAAAGTGATTTGAATACAAATGGGGGAAGTAGAGAAAGAGAATAAAGCAGAGTCATGCTTGGGGAAATAGGTAATTGGTGAGAGAGGATGTAGAGATTAGGGAAAAAGAATGGGCAGGTGATGGGACAGAGAAGACACAAAGAAATAATGCTTGCTACCTATGTCTCAAGGGCAAGACAGAATAAGGCAGTGAGTGAACATGTGTGTAAGGGTGTGTGTATGTGGTTCATATTTGGTGGAATTCTTCTGTAGATTTCTCTTATTCACCTAATCTCATTGCTTTAGCAGTTCTTAATGTTCTCACCACCACCAAAAAACCCCACTTAGCTACGAAGTCTCAAGAAGAAATACACTGGGGTGGGGTGGAGTGAGGTGGAAGGAGTGTTGTTTAGTGGCATGTGGATATTACCTGGTATGGGAGAGAGTTATGGGGGTGGGGGGAAGAGAAAGTGACTTCCATGCTATATAAATGCAATGTGGCTCCCTGTATCCCATGAATCCCAAGTGATTTCTTGTACCTCAGAGCCAAGTGGTTTTTCATTCATTCATTCATTCATTCATTCATTCATTCATTCATTCATTCATTTCTCGTTATCCTTGACGCACTCACATACACACAAAGGAGCTGCCCATCCCCACTGCTATTCCCAACTTCCCCACATTCTTTATTCTGTCACTTCTTGCACTTATTGGTAATGCTCCCACACCTTGACTCCCAAAACTTGGGATAACAAGTCCACGGCAGTACTGTTTGGAGCTTAGAGTAAGTAAGTATCTCAGGAGAGATTTTGGACCCAGGTGAAGAATGGAGGTTGTGCTATCACAGGCCACATCCAGCTTTTCATCCCTCTCCAGTCTGCCCATGTTCATCAAACAAACTCTCAAAGCTTCATGACACAGACCCTTCATTCTAGCTATGCTGGTCTATTTTCCCAAGCCAAGCTATTTTCTAGTTTTGCACCTTTGCATATACATTTCCTTTCCCTTTGAATGTCCTCTCTCCTCTTTTCTACCTTTCCAAATCCCAGCCATCCTTCAAATCATTGCTTCTCTACAAAGCCTTTCTTAATTCCTCTGACCTGCACTGGTCTCTGAGTTTCTATGGTACTTATGTGCTACTAATTTGGGAGTTATGTTCCTATGTGTATGTAAGTATATGTTTATACACACATATACATACATACATATAGTTGTGCATATATGTGTATGTATATACATGTGCACACACATGCATATGCATGTATGTAGTAGAAGGCATCTAGTTAGCTCAATGGAGAGAGCACTGGGCCTGGACTCAAGAAAATCTGAGTTCAAATTTGGCTTCAGATACTTGCTAGTTGTGTAACCCTGCACAGGTCTGTTTGCCTTAATCTACTGGAGAAGGAAATGACAAACCATTCTTGTCTCTTTGACAAGAAAACCCCATGGACAGCATTGTTATACTACCATACATGGGGTCACAAAGAATCTGACAAGATTGAGTGACTGAATAGGAGCATATATAATAGATGAAGCATTTATTAAGTGCTTACTGTGTGCCAGATACTATGATAAATACTAGGGTTATGGGGCAGAGCCAAGATGGCAGAGTAGAAAGATGGACCTGTCGAAGCTCCCCCCCAAAGCCCATAACATACCTGTGAAAATGACTCTAAACAAATTCTAGAGCAGTAGAAACCACAAAACAACAGAGTGAAAGAAATTTTCAGCCCAAGACATCCTGGAAGGCCAACAGGAAAGGTCTATCACACAGAAAATTTGACTTTTGAACACAAGAATCAAGAGAAACATGAAAAGGTAAACAGGAAAGAGAAATCATAAGGGACTTACTAAAGTTGAACTTTTTACATTTCTCCATGGAAAGATAATATTTGAACTCTTGAAACTTCTCTCAGTATTTGGATAGTTGGAGGGGTTATACACACACACACACACACACACATATATATATAGAGAGACAGACAGACAGACAGAGACAGAGAGATAGAGAACACAGGGTGAATTGAATAGGAAGGGACATATCTAAAAAAATAAAATTAAGGAGTGAGAGAGGAATATATTGGGAATAGAAAGAGAGAAATGGAATGGGGCAGATTATCTCTCATAAAAGCGGCAAGAAAAAGCTTTTGCAATGGAGGGGGAAATGAGAGAAGTGAAAGAGGAAAGGTAAACTTTACTTCCATCACATTTGGCTTAAGGAGGGAATAACATGCACACACAATCTGTTATGAAAATCTATCTTGCACTACAAGAAAGTAGGGGAGAAGGGGACAAGTGGGGAGGATGATAGAAGGGAGGGCAAATGGGAGGAGGGAGTAATTAGAAGTAAACACTTTTGGGGAGGGACGAGGTCAAAAGAGAGAATAGAATAAAAGGGAGGCTGGATAGGATGGAGGGAAATATAGTTAGTCTTACATAACACAACTATATGGAAGTCTCTTGCAAAACTACACATATATAGCCTATATTGAATTGCTTGACTTCTCAGTGGGGATGGGTGGGGAGGGAGGAAGGGAGAGAAGTTCAAACTCAAAATTTTAGGAGAAAATGTTGAGAATTGTTTTTGCATACAACTGGGAAATAAGAAATACAGGTAATGGGGTATAGAAATCTATCTTGCCCTGTAAGAAAAGAGGGAAAATTGGAATAAGGGAAGGGAAGGGCATGATAGAAGGGAGGGCAGATTGGGGGAAGGATAATCAGAATGCATGGCATTTTGGGGTGGGGGAGGGGAGAGATGGGGAGAAAATTTGGAACTCAAAATTTTGTGGAAATGAATGTTGAAAACTAAACATAAATAAATAAACATAAAAAAGAATTATACAAGAAAAAATATATTTACACACACAAAAAATGAGAGATTAAGTGACTGTTTTACACACACGTACACACACACACACACACACACACACACACACACACACACACACACATAAAATAAAATACTAGGATTACAAATCCAAGCAATCAAGATGGTTCCTGTCTTCAAGGACCTTACATTCTAATGGAGAAAGATAGCATAAAAGGGGATGGGGACTGGACCTTTTATTTCACTGCTATAGGAAACTCCTAGGTATGAAAAAGGAAACTCCATTTACCAATCCAAATCAATGCATTGTCTATGACTTGTTGTCTTAGACTAGAGCAAAGAGAGGTTAATTGACTTGCTCAGGGTCATGTGTATGTTTGTCTTTCATTGCTGAAGAAGACCATGCCATCAGAGAAATGATGACATGACTTGCACTTGACTTTGTTTTGATTGAGGGAGGGCTATGCAGGTCACCAGCCTCACTTCTCCTCCACAGTTATCTGAATCCAGTGACCAGATATTTAACAGGATGACGGGAGATGACCCAGGATGAGGCAATTGGGATTAAGTGACTTGCCCAAGATCACACAGCTAGTGAGAGTCTAGTGTCTGAGGTGAGATTTGAACTCAGGTCCTCCTGACTCCTGCACTGGTGCTCTATCCACTATACCACCTAGTTGCCCCACTCAGGGTCATACAGGCAAACTGTAATCAGAGACAGTACTTGAACCTGGCTCTTTCTAACTCTAAAATAAGCCTCTATCCATAATGCCTAGCTACCTCTCTTCTGTGTGTGTGTGTGTATGTAGAGATTTATACATATATCCATGTATACATATTTGTATACATACATATATACCTGCATACATATATATGCCCTAGAAACCTCTTCATCCTGGAAAATCACTAGTCCTGGAATTCAGCAGTGTCCTCCCCACTGTGGCTTCCCCCTGTTTGGATAAACTTCTCCTAGAACCACCATTTAAGGAGGGGATCCAAACCAGTTAGGCCTTCATTTCTCTCTAGATTGTACTCTGTATTTCTCTACTGTATTCCAGAAGCCTCTTTATCCTGGAACACCAGCCCAACCCTAGAAGTGATTCCTTGAAGTACCCTTCAGTCTGTCCCTCTGACTGAATGGTTCTTCCAGAACCCCCATTTAAGGAGGATCCCCAGGCCAAGCTTCTCTTCATTTCTCCCCAGACAGAAATCTGGACTTCTCTGTGCTTCTCAAACTCCCTCTCCCTCCTTTTTATGTGTTATCTTCCTCCATTAGAATGTAAGCACCTTGAAGGCACTGACTGACTTTCTTTTTCCTCCTATTTGTATTCCTGGCACTTAGCACAGAGCCTGGCACATAGTGAGTGCTATAAATTCTTATTGATTATGAATTGATATGGCCCAGATATATCATGCAATATATAAGGTAAATAGAGAGAGAAATATATCACATATTGTTTGTTAAACCTAAAATCAAGGAATTAGAGTGCATCATCTCTTGAATCCCTTTTTAGTACTTGAAATAAAATTGGTTGTTGCTGTTCACTTGTTTTCAGACATGTCCCACTCTTCATGACCCCATTTGGGGTTTTCCTGGCAAAAATACTGAAGTGGTTTACCATTTCCTTCTGTAGCTCATTCCTCAGAAGGGGAAACTGAGGCAAACAGGGTTAAAGGATTTTCCCAGAATCACATAGTTGGTGTCAGTGACCAGATTTGAACTCATGAAAATAAGTCTTCTTGATTCCAAGCCCAGTGCTCCATCCACATGTATGTATATATACATATGTATGCATATATATGTACACCTGTATATGTATAATACACATGTATATGTATATATATATATGTGTGTGCACATACATACATATATAGATATCCCAAATTATATAGCCACCATGCCACCACCTAGCTGCCCCAGAATAAAACCAGACCACTCAAGAAATATTTATTAAGCACTGACTCTGTGCTAGGCATTATGTATTAAGTGCTCTGCCTAAAAGGATAGATAAAACACAGATCCTACTCTCAAGACACTTACAAACAAATATAAGAAAACTGTGCGTGCAAATTACTAATATAAGAGGAGCTGGGATTAATGTAAAGGAGAGGCAATGGACCATGCAAAATTTGAGGGCAGACAGATCATTTTCAGTTGGGGGAAGCCAGAAGAAACTTTGTAAAGTATGCCACCTGAGTTCAGCCATGAAGTAAAAGAAGATCTTCAAATGATGCAGAGTTTGGGGGTGAGGACTAAATCATTCTTGGTTTGGGGAATGAGAGGAAGAGAAGGAAGGATGGTGACTAATCCTGTTTGGCTGGAATGTAGAAGTGATGTAGAATGGGACTAAGAGAAGATAAGGTTGGAAAGGTAGATTAAAACCAGATTGCAGAAGGTCTTGATGTCAGGATTAGAAGGTTACACTCTCTTGGGGGTAAAGTAGTGGTAGAGACTGGGGGGAGGGAGGGAGGGAGCAGGCAAAAGTGGGGAGGGACATAATGCAGACCTGAAAATAAAACTGATTTTTTTAAAAGGTTGTAATCTATGTGGAAGACAATGGGTAGCCACTGAAGGCTTTTGAATAAAGTTTCCCTGTCATCTGAATGGCACATTAATACAATTTCTTAAGTAACAGCATAGTCAAAAGACCAGAGAATAAGCAGTCTAGAGGTAGAAAATATAGGAAATATAATATTTTAGGAATGAAAAAGTGAGGGACTTTAGTGGGACGAGAATAGTGGAAGTGGAAAGGGGACTGATGCAAGAGATATTATTGAGATAGTACCAATGAAATTTTATAACTTATCACAAGTGGGAAGTGAGAGGAGTTCAAAACAACTTCAGTTATGATTCTGGGTAGCTGCAAGTATAGTTGTTCTTTAGTGGAAATCAAGATCCGAGAAGGAAAGTTATGTTGATTATAGGAGAAGATAATGAGTTCAGTTTGAGATGAATTGGGTTTGATGTGTCACTTGAACATCCTGTTGGAAATGTCCAGCAAGCAGGAATGTGGGCTTAGAGTTTTGGGGAGAATTTGACAATAGTGGTCTAGATTTGCATCCTTTGCATAGAGGTAATAACTGAAGCTGAGGGAATAGATGAAAATATAGTGGAGAAAAAGGCTCTGAAGATGGAAGCTTGGGGGTATTACCCCCCCATTAAAAAACTTAAGCACTTGTGTTTTCTCTCCCTTCCATAAAAAATCACTTGAAAAACAGAAAAATAAAATCACCTAACAAATATGAATAGTGAAACCAAACAAGAGTCTTCTATTTGTCATGTCCAAAAGATTTATTTCATTTTATTTATTTATTTAAGGGAATGGGAGAGGATCTACAAAATGGACAAATGGGATGAGACGTAAAATGAGAATCATGAGAACGCAATGTCAAGAAGTTAAGCAATGAGTCGTATCAAAGAGTGAGTAGCCACAATACCAGTTGCTACAGAGAAGTCAGAACAGAAAAGAGACCAACAGTCCTAACAATAAGAGGACATTTCAGGTCTTAGAAAACACAGTTTCCTTACTTTAATTGGGATGGATATCAGATTAGAAGGCAAGAAGGAATGTACAGATTGTTGGGAGATGGAATAAATTGCAACTACTCTTTCTACTACTGGGAGTAAAGGGGAACACAGCAATTAGTTTGAAGAGGTAGCAGGATCAAGAGAAAGGTTTTACTTTCAATTTGAAGAAATTTCTTTCATTTTTTTTGTGTCTTTTCACAATAGTGAAAATATGACTTCATGTTTTAAATAATGGGAAAGAAATCCAAAGAGATGGAGAGATTGAAAATCCAGTTTTCAGTGGAGAGGCAGTGTGGCACAGTGTAATGAATCCCAACACTGGAGCCAGAGGAACAGAGTTCAAGTCCTACCTTTGATGTTTACAATCTGTGTGACACTTAATCTCCCTGTTCCTTAGTTCTTTCATCTATAAAATGAAGGAAGGGACCTAGATAATCACTAAACTCCCTTCCAACTTTAGGTCTATGATCTTAAGATGAAGGGGTAACTGGGGCAGCTAGGTGGTGCAGTGGATGGGGCACCAGCCCTGGAGTCAGGAGGAGCTGAGTTCAAATATCTCAGATATTTACTAGCTGTGTGACCCTAGGAAAGTCACTTAACCCTGATTGCCAGAAGGAGGAGGAGGAGGAGGAGAAGATGATAATGATGATGATGTAAGGATGACTGACAGAGCACAGTCACAGAAGAGACAAGCACACAGTAGTGTTCAATCCTTTCCTGGACAGGATGCTAGAGAGAGAAGTGAGCACTGAGCAAGGAGGATGAGGTAGGAGGCGGACTAGATAAAGAGTTAACACTCTCTTTATATAGGTCATTGTGAGCTCTGTTTTTTCTTAGTCCTCTCCTCCCCACTAACATTTCTCTTCTCGCTCGCTTAACTTCTGGGAAATTAGGCCCAGTGGAAGGAGGGATTGTTCAGTCAGCAAAGGTTCTGAAGGCTGAGATCAAACAGTAAGGGAGAGCAAGCTATCTGGTGGGTCTGCATGCAAGAGACATAACCAGGAAGAAGGAGGGGTTGGGAAGGGGGAGGGGAGGATATGTGAATGCTGGTCAGAGCTTCCCCCCATCCTTAGAGAGATCTGTTCTCCTCATGTTGAGCCAAGTAAGATCTCCCACTCCAGAACATCTTTGATTAATAAGAAGCGGAAAGATAAGCTGCGTGATAATTAATAAATTATTAGCAGCATAACTTTTCATCAGATAAGACAATTAATTACTCCAATTTCCTTTAAAAAATGCCATGGCAGTATAGGCTGACTCACTGCAAGCTGATTTTTATGAGAAATCCAATTCTAATAAGAAAAAGCATTGAGATCACTACAAGCAGAATCCAAATGGCACTAAAGATAAAGGAATGGGTGTTGCCTCACTCAGTCTGCTCTATGGGAAGGTCCAAAGAGCTAACTCTCTAAATTTGGGCAACAAAGCAGCCCCAGTGAGCACGATGGGAAAGACAGGAGTGCTATACCTCATCCCCACTTAAACTGCAATTGAGAAGACTTTATGTATAAGAAGTAGCATGGAGTAGTGCAGGGGTGGGGAACCTGCAGCCTTGAGGCCACATGTGACCTTCCTTCTAGGTCCTTGGGTGCAGCCTTTGGTCTAAGTCCAAGTTTTACAGAACACCTCCTTTTATTAAGGGGATTTGTTCTGTTAAGTTTGGACTCAGTCAAGGGGCTGCACTTGAGGACCTAGAGGGCCACATGTGGCATTAAGGCTGCAGGTACCCCACCCCCAAACTAGTGGATAGTCCACTGGGCTGGGAGTCAAAATCTAGGTTAAATCTTGCCAAAGACACTAACCATGTGACTCTCAGCAAGTCATCGAACCTCTCTGTGCCTCAGTTTACTCATCCATAAAGGGAAGGGATTGGACTTGATGGCCTTTAAGATCCCTAATCTTGATCCTATGAAACTGAATAAAGCTATCCTGGATTAGGCATCTAGAAAGGAAGGATGTCATATGCATATATAGATTCTCTAGGTCTGCTTCTGCTCTCTACCTGGAGTGTTCTTTTCTCTATTAAGAATCTATGGAGAGTTCATTCAGGTATCTACATCTAATAGGACTCAGTCATTATCATCGCCAGAAATAGAATTGCTTGCTTCATGGAAATCAGTATAAGAATGCATATGGCACCCACGTTTACAGCCTTAATGCACTAGATGAGTCCTTGCCTTCATTCTCACTTTTCCCATACTCAACTAGTTTAACGGTTGCTCTAGGACACAACCCAGACTCTATGAGAATATATGCCCAAAGATACTCATAAACTTCCAGTGATCTACATTTGAAACATATACTCACATTACTTGGTGATTTTTACCCAAACAATCCGACAAAGACACATTGACTAACACTCTCTCAATTCACACAATCACATTATTTTTTGATTAGTTTCTTTCCCTCTTCTTATCATACTTTTTTTCTACTCCCATTCTTTGCATGCACTTAATAATAGCTCTGCCTGACATAGCTGACACTCACATGTTGGCTTCCTTGCATACCTACTCTATCCATTAATAGCGTGAGGAGAACCTCCTGACTTCTCTCTCAGTAAGGAGAGTTACAAACATCCCTTTCACCCACAGCTATCTGACTTTTTTCTTGGGTGTCTCCACAGAGATTCCAAGGTGATCATGGGCTCATTATACAAAGGAACCTAACATCCCTAACTTGGAAAATATGTCATGGATCTGAAAGACCAGAGGAGATAATTGGTTTACAGGGCAGAAGCAGAGACAATACTACATTCATAACAAAGTCTGAAGAGGTTAGTGAGATACATGATCTTGGTCAGGGATCCTTAACTTTTTGGATGTCACAGCCCACTTTGGTAGTGTGGTAAAACCTCTGGGCCCCTTCCCAGAATAAAGTTTGTTGCCTACCTTCATAATTGAAGAAAATGCAAAATTTCAAATTAGAAATTATTGAAAACAAAATGGTTTTTTTCCTTCTAAATTTGTGAACCCCATAAAATCTATTCACAGATCCCTTTGGAGTCTATGGACCTTAAGAATCTCTCATTTAGGATCAGCTCTAATAGCTTAGCATTGTGATCAGTAACAAAGTTTTTAGCTTGAACAAAACTTCTGGTGAATTCTGTGATTATGTACACATTAACATTCTAGTTGGTTCAATTTTTAAGCACCTACTACATGTGAAAGGACTGTGGTAAGCACTGGTGTGCTTCAAGACAAAATTGAAATACTCATTGCCCTTGAGTAGCTTATATGTCCTGGGGAGGGTCAGTAATAAATAGGGTAAACTAGAGAGTCTAAAGCAAATTAGCTAATGACCCTGACTGGAATATGGCAATATAAGAAAGGGTATGATACTTAAAAGTAACAGAATAATAGAAAAACATGGAAAGATTTGCATGAAATCATGAGAAGTGAAATAAACAGAATCAAGAGAACATTGCAAACTGTAACAGCAACATTGTTTGAAGAATAATTGTGAACAGCCAAGTTATTCTGAGTAGTACAAATACTCCAATCAACTGTAATGGACCTATAAAGGAAAATGCTATCCAGAGTGCTTAGTATGATATTGCATATATTTATAAATCTGTGTCACATGGTCACCTTCCCTACTGCAGGGTAGGAGAGGGAGTTTTAAGTAAGCAACTTAAAATGTAACAAAAGAAATTAAATTAATTTTTTAAAAGTTACAGAATAGATCAAGAGAACAGTAGAACAGCATTGTATATCAAGAAGACATACTCACAGGAAGAAAACCATAAATCAGAGAGAGAAAGATAATGCTTGCATTTTGTGGTCTACAAAAATGACTCCAACCATGTTTCCTTGCAGAATTCTTCTGAATCTATCTGTAGTCAGGTGAGAATTGATGGAGAAAGTAACAGAACTAGGTCAAACATTAAGGAAGTCAGGAAAGAAGGAATGGTTCTAAACCCAAGCCATGGATCTGGAAGCCATTCCATGTCCTTATAACAGGGAGAAGGAATGAATCTGTGATTTTACTGGCAAAGGGAACTCCCAGGTGAGGAAACTTCCTCCAGTTATGCAGATTGGCACCTTCTTTCCTTACAGAATTTCCTAACTTTCACAGGGTCATGTGGAAGCATGTGTAAGAGGAGGAACTTAAACCCAGATATTTCTAACTTGGAGATCAACTCTATCCACTACACTGTCTTCCTTTTATTTTGGCATTGGAAAATAGTCTAGTGTTGATTGTCTTGGAAGATGGAAACTATCCTGGATATGGTGAATGAAGGAGTATTCATGGAGAGCTAACATTTGGAAATCTGTCAGTGGATATAGAGTGGGAGCCATGATAATCATTCCAGAGGAGTATGTTGGTTTTTAGGACCTAGGAAAGAGAAAGATGAATAAGGAGAAGTTTCAGGGAGGGCGTTTTTGTTTTTGTTCAGTCATTGTGGTCAAGTCCAATTTTTTGTGCTCCCATTTGGGCTTTTCTCGGCAAAGATACTAGTTTGTCATTTCCTTCTCTATTTCATTTTACAGATGAAGAAGCTAAGGCAAAAAGATTTCAGTGACTTGCCCTGGATCTCACAACTAGTAAGTGTCTAAGGTCAAATTTGAACTCAGATCTTCCTGACTCCAGGCCCAGGGCTCTATGAATTATGGCTCTACCTAGCAGCCCCAGGGAGGGGGTACAAGAAGATAGATAGAATGTGAAACTGAGTGATAGGCAAATATGGACCATAGGATCATAGAGCTAGAGGTGGAAGGGATCTCAGAGGTCACTGAGTCCAACTCCCTCATTTTATGGATGATGATACTGGGATCCAGAGAGGTAAAGAGATTTGCCAAACTATGAAACTTTCTGAGAGTAAGTTTTGGGGTAAAGTTATGATCTGCATCCTGCTGATCACACACACACACACACACACACACACACACTCTCACACTTACATGCACACAAAACATCAACACAGTAGAGAAATGATGAAAGGCTATTAATCATCTCTCTTGTCTCTTTGTCTCTCTCTCTCTCTGTCTTTTTCTGTATCTCTGTCTCTGTCTGTGTTTCTGTCTCTCAGTCTCCCTGTCTCTGTCTCCATCTGTCTGTCTTGTCTCTTTTTCTATTCTCTCCATCTCTCTCTCCTACTAAGCAAATCAACTGATAAATTCTTGGTTTGCCTTTAATGATCATTTCAATCTTCAAAATATGGAGGAAGCAATAGGAGGAACTGTTATTCTGCACCTGATTCTGACCAAGATGGGGAACTTGTTGCCAAAGTAAAAATGGCAGGATGGAAGGAATAAACTATAATATCTTCCAGTTTATGAGAGATAAGGTGGAAAAAGTCATGTATAGTCTGACACAAAACCTAGCTTTTGAGATCAGATTTCAAAGAGTTTAGAGAAAAGACAACTAGAATACCATGGTCTAAAACTTTATGGATCAAGTTGACTCAAGAAGAGTGGAATTCTTTCTGGAGCAAAACCTTGATAATATAAACAAATTATTCTGATAAGGAAGAAAATAGGGAGCTATCTAAAGAGATTTGGTATGGATGTGCAGGGAACTCTTCTACAAACATAGGTTTTTAAAAGATATGTACAACACTCTAGAAATGGTCAATATAAATAATTTAGAGAAACCTAGGAAGATTTATTTGAACTGATTTAGAGAACAGTATACATGATCACAAAAATAGTATAAAGGAAAATAATGTGAAAGACTCCAAAACTCTGGTTAATGTAGTCACTCTTATGCCTTCAGAAGACTGATAGTGACATGTATTCTGCCTCTTGGGAGAAAGGTAATAGACTACAGGCAGAATGGAACTTGTCATTTTAGACACTGTTGATGTGTTGTTTTACTATATCCATTTATTATAAAGAGAGGTTCTCTAAAGAGGGTGAAGGGGAATTTGTAGGAAAGTACAGAGATATAAAAGTAAAAGGGAAATGCATCAATAAGCTTTTAAAAACACAAAGGAAAAGTAAAAATTTCAAGAGGACACAGAATTGGGGCAATTTTTTTACTCCCTTGTTAAATTGAATATATTCTTTGCAAAATAATGGTTTCTAGCTTCACTGGAAGTCCTTTTGGGTTTTTTTGTGCATTTAGATATTTATTGACAGTTGTTAAGTTCAAGACAAAAAAGGAAATGTCTGAAGGGAAAAGGCATGTAAAGAAGATAGAAGAAAGAAGAGGTCATTGCGGCTGACTGAAAATAGTCCTTTGAGAACTGTCTGAAACATTAAAACTCAGAATAAATTGACATTGGTGATAAATAATATGGACAATAAAAAAGAATTATCTTTAGCAATGTTATAGGTAGAAGGAAATATCAAAAAAGGATAATACTACTATTGTGAACTGATTGACTAGATAATGATGAAAATAAGGAAAAACTATTCAACCTTTATTTTATTTCTGTTTTCTTTACCATGAAGAATAATTTTGCAATGGGAATGATAAATGAAAATAGGGAATTGAAATTCAAGATAAGTGAAAACATGATAAGAAAAGTCTCTGATTTCCCTCAATGAATTCAATCCTTCAGGACTCTAAAATAATAAGGCAGTGTATGGAGAGGGGAGGAATTTGAAGAAGATAACTGTTGAATTTCTGTCTTTAAAATATCATGGATGATATGAAAGAAGCTGTGGAACTAGAGACATTCAAATATTATCCTGTGTGAGGTTGTTATTTTTTTCTGTTGAAAAGGAAGAGAATTTTTTGTATCATATGCCAATATATTTTCCTTCAATTTATGGGAAAATTGTAGAATATATTGCTGAAAAGATGGTTTGTGAAGACTTAGAGAAATGAGGATTATTAAGAGTCAGCATAGGTCCAAGAAGATAAGACATGCAAAACTAATCTTATTTTCTTTTTTGACAATGTTATTCAACTGGTAACTGAGGAAACACTGCAGACAAACAATATTTGGTTTTCAGAAAGGGATCTGGCAACCTCTCTAATGATATCCTTGTGAATAAAATGGAATACAATACATTGAAATACAATATCATTAGGTAGAATCAGAATGGCATAGATGACTAAAGCCAAAGAATAGTCAACAAAGGCCTAATATCAAACTGAAAGGAGGTCTCCAGTGAAGTACTTCTGGGATCTGTCCTTGGTCCTGTGTTGTTCAATATTTTTATCAACGACTTGGCTGAAGATGTGGTTTAATTCATTCTTTAGATAACATATATCATCTTTACAAACGACACAAAGCTGGGAGGGAAAACAAAGTTATTGGATATAACAAAATCAAGATCCAAAAACCTCCAGACAGACTAGAATAATAAGATGAATCTAATACAATGTCATTTTATAAGAATAGAAATAAAGCCTTACACTATGGTTTAAACAAAATCAATAGCATAAGTAGGAGATAGGTGATATGTAACTTGATGATAATTCATGTGAAAAACCTAGATGTCTGGTGGACTACAAGTTAGAATTGAGGTAATGTAGTTAATTTTTTTTAAATGCATCTTTAATTGCATTCATAGAAGCAGTGTTGCAAACAAAGGAAACCATAATCAACTGTTCTGCCTGTACCTGTATTGACAATAATAAGCTGAAATGTATCCAAAGAAAAGGTGATCATAATGATAAAGAACCTGTACATCATGCCACATAAGAAATAGTTGAAGGAACTGGGGAGAGTTATTCTTGAGAAGTGAAGACTTAAGGCACCTGTGATATCTGACTTGAAGTACTTGAAGGGCTGTTGTGTGGAAGGGGGATTAACTATATTCCATACCTCCCTCTTAATTCTTTCTTTTGGGGCCAAAGAAAACAAGTCTAAACCCTTCTCCATGAGTCAACCCTTCAGATACTTGAGATGGCCCTAATGGTGCCCTCCCCTCTCCACTAGTCCCAAGTCTTTCCTTCTTTAGGTTAAATTATCACCAGTTCTTTCAAGTGATTCTCTCTTGACTTGAGCTGGAGGTTCTTCATCATCCTGGCTTCTCTCATTTGGAAACTATCCAGCTTGTCAATGTCCTCCTAAAATCTGGCACCTAAAACTGAGAATAATATTGCAGATGCTACTTGACAAAGGCAGAGTATTGTGTGACTCTCACCATTGTACTCCTGGAAACTGTAGATTTCTAAAGGCAACCTACCATCATATCAACTTTTTTGAGAATTTCCCCCAAGTGCCTACATTTACCCATCCTTAATGTTGAGATTGAAATCATTTTCTTCTAAGATCCCTCTGATAATTTTTTTTCCTTCCTTAGAATCTAGGGATATCTCCAGAGGCTGGATAGGGAGCCTCCTGGTACTGTACTTGCAACCATGGGAGATGGGAGCAGAGGAGATAGAGAAAGATTCCCTCCAGATCTCTTCCCTCCAAGCCATATGCAAATAACTATAATACAAAATGGAATGCTATACGCCTTAAGAAGGTAGTACAAAAAGGTGGAATTAAAAGAAGGAAGAGAATACCTTTAGTTAGGAAGAAGTTAGGACAAAGGTCAGGGAAATTTTTCTGAAAGAGGTGGCAACTTCGTTGGTTCTTGAAATATAAATGAATGATCATTGAAAAGTTATTTATTAAGCACATGTGTAAAGCACTGTCCTAGGCTCTAGGTGCACAAATAAAAAAATGAGACAGTCTCAGTCTCTATGAAGGGAGGGATTCCCTACTATATTCTAAAGGGAAAGATAACATATACACAAAAGAGTGATGACCAAAGAAGAAAATCTTTGTTTTCGAGAATAATGATGGGTGGAGGCATAGGGCAGAAAGTCAAGTCATTTCCAGAGGCAGTAATAGCATTGATTTGATAAGGTTTCCAGAACAAGAAGTAGAAACTGGGGAGCAATGGGGGAGGGACCAGAACTTGTGTCCAGAGTGGATGAATGTGAAGAATAGTGTGGAGTCAGCTATTTATAATCAGGCAGATAAATATGTACTCACTCTCATGCCAATCAACATCAACTGTAGGGCAGAGTTCCAAAGCTGAGTGGGTTAATTGATCCAGGGATGCAGGCTGATCTGGAAGAGGGGCAACTGCAGGATGAAAGGTTTGCTGGGTGGCTGGAGGTGTAATATGTTCTGAGAGGGAGCAGTCACCTATTTTCCCTTCTAATTTTGCCTTCTAATTTTTTTCCTTAGTTACTTCTGCCTCCTTCCTTAGAATCTTAGAACATGAGTGTCATTTCTCCAGATAGATATACAAAGAAGTCATTTCCAGTGGAGGAAGCTGAATGAGCAAAGATATGATGGTGGAAAATTCAGGAAATTTGCAATAAATAATCCAGTTTGGTATAGAATGTGTGTGTGTATCCTATATGGAGATATATATCCTTTCTCTCTCTCTCTCCTCTCTCTCTCTCTCTCTCTCTCTCTCTCTCTCTCTCTCTCTCCCCCTTCTGTCTCTATTTTTCTCTCTCTCTTTCCCTCCAGAAAGCTTCAGTAGGAATAGTGCTGGACCAGGAAGGCAGGAGGCCAGATTATGGGAGCTCTCAAATATCAGGCAGAGGAATGCTTTATTTGGTGGATGATGGGGAACACTGAGGGTTTTTGTGCAGGGGAGGGCCATCATCAAAACTGTATTTTAGGGAGATTGCTTCTCCTTTTCTTGTGTTCCCTTCCAACTGGATATTCTTCTAATTAGTGAGGAGTCATTCTGACTGAGTTTGCTGGACTGAAACCCAGGCTTTAAAAAAATCCATCTTACCAAACAAGATATCCTGCAGCTATCATTGCCTCTAGATATACTGTAGTCACAAATTGTCATTTTCAGTTTTCCCTACAGTTTCCCCAGAAGCCATTGGAACAGTATCTTTGAATTTGTTAAAAAAAAAAAAAATTTTTTGGAGTCAGCTGATATTTGTCCTATGTCTAGAGTTAGGGGAATGTAATGAAATTCCACCACCACCACCACCCCAAACACCCATCAAATAAAGGCCACATTTGTATGAACCCCATCATTGTCTTCTGATTGGCTGTCAGCAGGTGCCTAACCCTGCCTCTTCTCTAACTTTTTAGTCAGATGTGTGGTGGATGGAGAAGGCTCATGATAACATCTGGCAGATTAAGGATTCTGATTTGGAAGTGGAGTGTTAGCGTTGAGACTCATTGAGATTTTCTTAGAAAATCTCAACTGTCAAAAAAACATCCAGCTTGAGCTGTGACTCTCATGAAACAGAAATAAAAAGGTGCGTGGCACATTCTGAGTCCAGCGTAGAGTTTTGAGCATGTTCTTCTGTCTCTCCAAATCCTATCCAGTGCTTCAAGACTCAAATGAAACCTCATGTTGTTAAGGAAGTTTTCACAGACCAATCTAACCACTTTCTGAACTCCTCTCCCCATAGTCTTCACAGTTAATGTAATCCTGGGACCAAATCAGCAATCACTGGTAATCAGGAGTCACATGACTAACCATACAGCCTTGAAAGTCTAGTATAATTTAATATTCTAATATAGAAATTAGAACACTGGAAAAACAGCAGATGGTATGAGAAACCATTCAAGTCTTAATGTCACTGGCTTCCTGAAGGCTTCCTTCTTTCCAGAGACCTCCCTTAACACTCTATTTTTACCTTTCTTACCTTGCTTTGTTTTGTGTGGCAGGGGTCTGGCACACATGCCATGCACTATGGATGTATCTCTCCAAGTGGAAAGCCCAGGGAGCCTGTGTCTTGGAATCATGGTAATACATTAATGGAACAGCCTTGGAGAGATTGAAGAATATGCACGGACGTTCTATAACTGGTTCCAGTCTGCTAATCATGGAGTTAAGAGAAGCCCTTTCTTGATTGTCTGTGTGGCTGGGCCAAAGTTGGGGGGAGGGGAAGAATCTTCTAGTCAATAGGTATTTCTTAAGTGCCTGCTACTACTAGTGCTACTATGTGCCTATGGCAGTGCTAAATACAAGAGAAACAAGAAAGGACAATCCCTGCCCTTGAGCAGCTCATAGTCTAATGAGGGAGAAATAGCAATAAATAGCTACAAACAGAATTGTGTTCGTCCTTCATTGCTGAGGAAGACCATGCCATCAGAGAAATGATGACATGACTTGCACTTGACTTTGTTTTGAGTGAGGGAGGGCTGTGCAGGTCACCAGCCTCACTTCTCCTCCTGAGCCATCCATCTGAATTCAGTGACCTAATATTCCTCAGCATGACTGGAGATGGCCCAGGATGCACTGGGAGACTTTGAGTCCTTTAGGCCAAGGTCTTTGCAGGTACTCACTTAGGGTGAGGCAATGGTCATTCATTGAATAGGTCTGTTTAAGAAGTAACCAGGGCATGGCCCCTTCAATGAGGTCAAGAAAAACAAAGACACAGGCTGGGTGGGAAACAGCAACAGTTACCATTGATAACCACTCTAAAGCTAGGGGGATCCAGGAGCCAGCTACAACAAGGTAAATACAGAATAAATAGAAAATAATCAATAGAATGAAGGCTCTGGAACAATAAGTGTTTGGGAAAGGTTTGCTGTAGACAGTGAGATTTTAGCTGGCATTGGAAGAAAGTCAGGAGATAGAAATAAGAAAAAGAGCCTTCTAGTCATGGGAGACAGCCACTGAAAGTGCCCAGAGCCAAGAGATGTAGTAGGGTTTTTTTTTTTTGAGGAACAAGAAGGAAGCCAGTATCACTACGTCACAGAGTAGGGGTGTGTGTGTGTGTGTGTGTGTGTGGTGGAGGAAATATCGGGGTACAAAGTGTGAGAAGACAGAAAGGTGCGGGAGTGGAATGGTGGGGGAGGATGGCAGGGTGATGGGCTATGAAGGACTTTGAACACCAAATGGAGGACTTTGGAGTTGATCCTGGAGGTGATGGGAGATGAGTCTAAGAGTATGTATGTGTAACAGGGTCAGACCTGTGTTTTAGGTAAATCATTTTGGCAGCTGAATAGAGAATGGACAGGAGTGGGGAGAAACTTGGGGGGAAGGCCGACCCACTAACAGGCTGCTGCAATAGTCCAGGTATGAGATGATCAGGACCTGCTACAGGGTGGTGGCAGTGTCAGAAGAGAGATGAGGGTATATTGGAGGAAAGGTGAAATTGACAGACCTTGCTATATCCTTGGTAACAGAATGGACATGGGCAGGGAGGGAGTAGTTTGAAATTGTGAGGAGTTGAGAATGGTGCCTGGATTGCAAGACTGGGGAACTTTAAAAAATGAGTCAGCCTTGGCCTAGTCCAGGGGGAACCTGCAGCCTTGAGGCCACATGTGGCCCTCTATCCTCAAGCACGACCCTTTGATTGAATCCAAAATTCTGTAAAACTTGGACTCAGTCAAAAGGCTACACTCAAAGACCTAGAAAGCCACAGGTTCCCAACCCTGGCCTAGTGTCTTGCCTCAGTTCTTCCAGTTCTGCTTGAGACTGGACTCTTTTGCTTATGGTGAAAAAGAATGCTATAAGAAGAAAAACCTTGAGGCCTTCTCCCTATTAGGCAATATGGTTTCTAAGAAACGGGTCTTAGTCTTTGGCTTCTGTATTTGTTCTTTTTCCTTCCAGGAGAAGGAATTGAAACCTTGTAAAAGCAAGGACCCCAACATACACAGGAATGCCTGTTGTATAGGTTCTTAGATTTGCTTTTCCAAAAGGAAAGCAACTTTTGAGGGGTCAACATTCACTTTAATCAAGCACATGTATCGCTCACTTAGTTCAGGGGAAAAAGCACCCTGAACTTAGAGGAAATATAGAGGAAATCAAATCAATAGATAGGGCTTCCAACTGTCTGACAGTAAGCAATACATACATCACAGATCCCCAGACAGACCCAACTGTCTGACCATGCTTACATAGTTACCAGAGAGAGAAGAGCCCACATGTGAGTTTTCAAAGGAGGGGGCTCCTTAGTGGCTACCCAGAGTCTCCTATGGCCAAACAAACACTTCAATGAATAAGTCCCAAAGTAAAACCTCACCTCAGAGTATCTGTATACTTTTCAGAGCTAGAGGGCATCACCATCCTTGAGAACCAGTGCCTCATTAGAAAATTAAAAAAAGGTGTGGGCTTCCCCTAATCAAGTTTCCCTTAATGGGAAGACCCATTAATGGATGGGAAGATCTTTAATCTCATTGGCATTAGAGACCTCTGATCCTATAACTTTCCAAAGTCAGGAGAGTACCCAGGCATTTTAGTTGCTGCCTATGCAACATCAGTGTTTCAAAGAGCAAGGGATGACCTTTGGAACCCAATCTTGCAGTAGATGATACAAAGACTTATCCAATATTGATGCCAAATTTGGATCTGAACATGGCAGAAACAATATTATGTAAGAACCAAATTTTGAGCCCACTCTCAATAGAGACTAAAGTGGGATAGGAAAGAGGGTACTTCTCAAGGTAGTTGAGAAGAGGTTGCACCTTTGTCATTGCTATCCACTTGAAGTAAATATACTTTGTAGAAACTAATTGATATGAAATTGTGAAATAGAACTGGGGTGTTACTCATTGATGGCTAACTATACAGGGAACATAGCCCATGCAAGATTAAGTGAATGGCATTATAGAAAAACCCCAAGCTACTCAAATTACTGTAGAATCTTTAGAGTTGTAGCCAGCCTGACTCTGAGACAATAGGCCAAAGCATATTCACAGTATTTGTGTTATAATTATTTGCATGTGTTGTTTATCTTTGACCCTAGATTCCAAATTCTCTGAGGATAAAGACTCTATGTTACGAATGTACTGGTCTTACCATCTCCGGTGACCATGCCCATCATGGCACTCCAACAGCCACTCCTTTCTTTGGATTTCATTTTCCTTATCTAGAAAATGAAGGATTTGAACCTGATGGCTTCAAAGGTCCCTTCCAATAATAAATCCTATAATCTTTACATTAAATTAAATTAGATGTTGGATTGGATTGAGTTCAAAATGCCATGTATTGTTCTCTTATTTCAAGCATGTAACTTGTCTCCCCAGCAATAATGTATGATTCCCAGGGTGTCTTTTCCTTCTCTCCTATCTTCTGAAAATAAACAAAGGAGACACAAGACCCTCTTGCACAAGACAATGAGGACAGGAATTTAATATGTTATTTCACTAGTATAAGGAATTCTCAGATGATGAAACTCCCTCTCCTAATGCATGTTGGTAACTTCCTTTCAATATATAGTCTTATAGAGTTTCCCAGTGCACTGACAGGGCAACTACGTGATTCAGTGGATAGAGCACCAGACCAGGAGTCAAGAAGACTCATCTTCCTGAGTTCAAATCTGGCCTTAAGCACTTGTTAGCTGGGTGACCCTGAGTCTGTCACTTAACCCTGTTTCACTCAGTTCCTTCTTTGTAAAATGTGGTAGAGAAGGAAATGGCAAATCACTCCAATATCTTTGCCAAGAAAACCTCAAGTGGTCTCCTGAAGAGTTAGAAATGACTGAAAAATGGTACAAAACATGCACTGAGAGGTTAAGTGAAATGGCAAGATCACACAGCTAACCTGTGTCAACGGTAGACCTTGGGCTCCCTGTTTCCAAAGTCAGCTCTCTACTCACTAAAACAGGATGCCACTCAAGGGACACAGAAAGTGATAACTAAATATAACTAACCTGTTGGTTATTTGGGTAAATAAAGAGGAAGACAGGATAACAATACTAGATAGTAGTCAATGCGTAACCCACAATGTTTCCCACCTTCTAAGTACCCCAACATATTGTCTCCCCAACAAACTCTAGAAAGTCAAGGACTTGTCTTAGCTTCTTTGTATACTCTGCAAAGGGTCATATTGTTACATTTTTTTTAAAGTAGGAAAATAAACTAGGCAGGAGTCTTCCAATAGGGCCCCTCCTTAATACTGCAAGTGTTGCTCTGCTCATTATGGCAGAGAATGAAGCAAACACACAGCAAGTACATAAGGAATATTTGTTCAGCAATTAAATTGAACTAAGCAGAGTTAAATTGAGGAATGTTAGTAGGAGAGGGAGTGATCCAACTGAATAAATGGAGAAATGGCCTTTTTTTCCTCCATGAACCCTTTCCTTTTCTCTCTAGACACTTTCACTCCTCATTAGCCACTTTCTACCCCCCCCATATTCCCAGTCCAGGTATCAATGAGGCTCTTCTCTCTCACCTCCTCTTACATCCAAATCCCCTTCCAGTGTTTACTCTCCTAATGTCTGAAATCTGCCATTCTTTCCTTCCCCATTAGCTCAGTGATCAGAATAATTGTCATTCCAGTTTCTTTCCCCTGGTTTTTCTGGAAACTGAGGGGGGAATTCTAGGATGAGGGAATGGATGAAATTTGGAGTCACTGTACCACATCCATCTGGAATATTTGATTTCTTGTCTTTTCTACTTCCATACTCATCACTCCATCCCCTTGCCCCACCAGTGTGTTGTAGGGCACAGATTTATTTTTAAAACTAAAGAAAATTATTCATTCTGTGAGAATTTTGGGAAGCCCCTGGACAGAAGCGATGACATTTTGGAATCCTACAAAAACCCAGGCTGGGACTCACTGGGTGAAATGGAAGGAATGATCGACTGTTGTTATTGGGTGGTTGCGGTTGAGTGTGACTCTGTGATCTCATTTGGAGTTTTCTTGGCAAAAACACTGGAATGATTTGCCATTTCTTTCTACAGCTCTTTTTACAGATGAAAAAAGGAGTCCAACCGGGTTAAGTGACTTGTCCAGGGTCACACATCTAGGAAGTATTTGAGCCCAGATATGAACTCAGGAAGATGAGACTTCTTGACTCCAGGCCTATCCACTTGCACTACCTACAGAAGACAAAAAAAATGGACAGGAGAGAATAGAGAGGTAAGAAGAATGGGGAGTAAGGAAAGTATTAGAGAGAGGGGATGTGTGTGTGTGTTTGTCCTTCATTATGCTGAAGAAGACCATGCCATAAGAGAAATAATAACATGACTTGCACTTGACTTTGTTTTGAGTGAGACAGGGCTGTGCAGGTCATCAGCCCCACTTCTCCTCCAGAGCCATCTGAATCCAGTGACCAGATATTCATCCGGATGACTAGAGATGACCCAGGATGAGGCAATTGGGGTTAAGTGACTTGCCCAAGGTCACACAGCTAGTGAGCATCAAATGTCTGAGGTGAGATTTGAACTCAGCTCCTCCTAATACCTGCACTGGTGCTCTATCCACTAGCTGCCCCTAGAAGAAGGGGATAAAAAACAGAAGGTGGTAGAAAAGTGATAGGTAGAGAATGGCACAACAGAGAAAGGAGACTGAGGAATGAGAAGCAGAAATACAGAAGGGGAGAGGGAACAGTGGGGGGAAAAGAGAATATCAGAGAGAAAATGTCCTTTTCCCCAACAGGTATCCGTGCACACGTGGGCGTGCGCTTGTGCGCTCTGCTGAGTAGGCTTGTCCGCTCTCCAGGACTATTGTGCCAGCAGCTGCAGCAGGACCTTAATCCTCCGGCTAAGATCCACAAAATCCCCTTGTGCCTCCCCTCCGCCCCGCACCTTGGCCCCCCTGCCTGCGCGCATCCGCTTCAATGCGGCGGTGCGCACCTGCGGGGAGGGGCCGGCCGTCGGCTCTCCGCCGCGGATCTCCGGCCGCGGAGCGTTATAAAGCCTCGGAGCTCCGGTGTTTGAAGAGCTGACAGGCCCGGTCCTCCCCGCCTGACCCCCGACCTGCAGGTGGGCCGAGCCATTGTCGCCGGCATGTAAAGCCCCGCGCGGGGCCGCGCCGGGCGCTGGGAAAGGGGATCCATTTCAGGTCGGCGCAAAGAACAACAAACAGCTGGGCCGGGTGGGGAGAGGGAACCCCGCCCTCTGAGGTTTACTCAGCTATGAAGTTAATTTTCCCAAATATTTGTGCAATTTACACAGCCAAGGCCCCTCGGTTGCCTTTCATAAAGCTGGTTACAACTGTTGATCCCGGTTTGTTTTTCCAAAACAAAATGCTTCGGGAGTCGTTTGGATCGCCAGGGTGCTCCTTGTGAAACTGGAAGAAGCCGTGAAAACAAATAATAGTGGCTTCCTCCAGCCCCTTCAGACGGTAATGAGGCTTTAAAATAAATATCTTATTTCTACCAAACGGAAACTCAAGCCAGACCAGCGAGGCGGGAAAGCCCAGGCGCTCAACCTGTGGGGACTTAGGCAAGAGAAAGCAGCCAAGGCTACCCACCAACATCAGCTCGTTGGGCTATACTTGAGCTTTGGAACCATCCAGTGCAACAAAGTTACTGAGGGGACTGCTGGGTGCGAAGCCCTCTGCTAGACACTCCGAGAGATGGAAATTTAAAATGAAAACCCTGGACAAGCTCATGAGGAGTGTGTTGTGCAGCCCGCTCAAACTGGATGGTGGATTGATGGCTTGTTACAGTTAGAGTTTTCTATAGGAACATTTACATCTCAGAAATCATCAGACTCCACAAATCAGGGCTTGGTTTATTCTTTTGTTGATTTCTACACTTAAGAATGATGGAGAGAATCTTAGTTAGGCTGATTAAACTGAAAAGTGTGTTGGGCATACTTCAGATGTTAAAATATTTACCAGAATACCCCCTGAAAGTCAAACACTGTAATACAATATTAATTGCTATACAGTTTAATACAGAAATAATACAGTCTTATTCGAGGGCATTAATGAATTACAAAACAAAGTACTGTTTGCACTCTGAGGGAGAGGCTGTTGCTGACTTGGAGGTGGGCCAAGGGAAGGCTGACTGCCACAACTTCTGATGGAGATTTTGCCTCAGGGACTGTTGAATATTTTATTAGAGTGCTCTAACTGTAGCAAAATGTACCTTGGACAAAACAGTGGGCCTCAGTGTCCTCATCTGTAAAATGAGGAAGTTAGACCAGATGATCTATCAAGTCCCATCCAACTCTGAGACATGGTGATTGCTGACTACTGCTAATAGGTTACTCAGATTTTAATGTGTGCCATTTAGTGAAAGTGAATTAAAGAAAAACAGCAATAGGGACGGAGGGAGTGCTTTCCACAGTTTATAATCTTAGAATACTTTTTCCCCAGCTCTATCCACTTTGTCTACATGACATCATGGCAAGTAGACATTATTTTGTTCTACTGATATCTTCTCCATCTCCGGCTTCTCTCCCTTCCATTTTATCCTGTGCTTTGCTGCCTGATATTTCTTTTTACTAAATTGCGTCACTCCCCTGCTCAAAAACCTTCTTTTGCTTCTCATTGCCTCATTAATATAGTCCAAATTTCTTTGTCTGGTATTAGGTTATCTGGCCTCTACCTACCTTTCCTATCATATCATCTGCCATATCCCTATGCTAATTGTCTCTGCTAACTGAACTATCCTAAACCTTCCTAAATATCAGCTGCTGCACATGTTCCCTAAGAGAAGACAGCAAGGAGCCAGGCAACTTCCATTGTCCCCAAAGTCACTTGCCCTCTGCTGGAAGTTTTCCTACTACTTTTGCTTCAGGAGAAAAAAGGTATTCCTCTGATAGGGTGCCTTCCATTGTTGCTATGCATATTCCTTGAGGGAAGGTTGCTGGAGACATGTGGAATGACTTCTAACTGTACCAGCACAAGACAAATTCCACCTCCCACTGTCAGTCTGATCTCCCAACTGGGATGTGGAGAACCTCTGATGGAAAAAAAAAGAGCAACCTTCTCTTTGATCTCAGGCCTACCCCATCCTACCACCCAGTTCCTTGTTCCCATTCCCTTCAACCTTCCCACCTCAAAGTTCCAATCTGGGTTGATCAGAGTTTCCAAGTCAAGGCAGGGAAGTTGTAATATCCCCTGCTTCCTGTGGCCACTTCCAGGTTCTCTCTCTATTTCCATCCCTCAGTAGTCTCTCCTTGGAAGTTCATGCTATTCAACTCTACTATCCAATCAAAATCCTGCTAGCTCTTGTCCCTCTGGAGATGGACATTTCTCTTCCTTCCTCAGTGAGTTCAATGTCTGGCTCATATTTTTTTCTTTCCTCCCCAACTTCTGCCCTCAAACTTAGGGACTTCAATATCCATTTTGATTCTCCTTCAAATACACTCAGTTCCTCAACCTGCTTGCTTTCTGCAGCCTACTCTCTTCAGCCATACACAAGGATGGTCATATCTTTGATCTTGCCAGCACCCACAAATGTACCATTTTCATATTAAAGAATTCCATAATCCCCTTGTTTGACCATATTCTATTGGTTTCTCACCTCTCCCTTGACTTTCCTTTACCATACCCTGCTCCTTGTCCACACCATGACCTTCAATTCCTTGACTCCTGCAATGTTCTCCCAGGCCATTACCCCTGAACTAGCCACTCTCTAATGTTTTCCCATCTTGACTCCATAGTGGACCAGTTCAATTCTACAGACTCCAACAAGTCTTCTTTTGAGTCCCTAGCCCCCTTATTATATTGGCAATTGTGCCATTCCAAGCCTCAGCCCTCATTTCCAACTTCACTCCTATGCTTGTGCTGCTGAACAAAGGTGGAGAAAATCATACAGTCATTCTCTATCTACACTATCCTCTACAGATTTATGTTACACTACCTCAATGGGGCTGTCACTGATGCGTGGCAATCCTGCTGTACCTCCCTTATCAACTCACTATCCCACTTTCATAACAGTGCTTTTAAAGGTTTCATTCCTGCTCAAATCTCTGATGGCTTCATCTCCTTTCCCCGGAGCTGAGAACTTTGCCTCATATTTTACAGAAAAAAATTGAGGCAGTTCCCTTTGAGTTCACCCTTTTTCTCTCTTCCTCATCTCATATCACTCATATGCCTTCTACCACTATTTTCTCTTTCAACCCTGACTGCCACAAAGAGTTGACCTTGCTCCTTACCAAGGCTAAATCCTCTGTCTGCACAAGTGAGCCAATTCCATCTGGGATCAATGGAATGGGATCATTTGTGCAGGTAGAGGGGTTAGTCTCCAGCAGATTGCCCCCCTCTACCACTCCCACTCTACACTTATTTTCATTCCCTTTTCTACTGTCCCTTCTCCTACTACCTACAAACATGCCCATGTCTCCCTCATCCTCAAAAAACCCTCCCTTGATCCTTCTATCCTTCCTATCATCCGATATAATCTTTTGTGGCTAACCTTGAAAAGGCTGTGTACAATACACCATCTTCTATCCTCTCCCTCTCTTCTTAACCCTTTACAGTCTGGCCCCTGACCTCATGATTCTGCCAGAACTACTTTCTCCAAAGTTACCTGTGTTCTCTTAATTGTCAGATCTGCTGGCTTTTTCTCAGTCCACATTCTCCTCAGCCTCTCTTCAGCCTTTTATATTGTTGATCCCTCTCCTCCTTAATAGCCTCTTTTCTCTAGGTTTTTGGGACACCACTCTTTCCTGGTTTTCCTCCTGATAATCAGACCAATTCTTCTCAGTCTTCTTTGCTAGATCCTCATCCAGATCATGTTCTCTAACCATAGGTGGCCCCCAGGGGTTTATTCTGGTCCCACTTATCTCCTCCTATTTCACTTGGTGATCTCATTAGCTCCAGTGAATGTACTTACCTTCTCTATGCTGATGATTCGCAAATCTATCTGTTGACCTCCAACCTGCCATATCCAACTACCTTTCAGATATCTCGAACTGGGCATCCAGTAGACATCTTAAACTCAACATGTACAAAATCAAACTCATTATCTTTCTCCTGAAGCCATGTTCACCTTCTTTATTCCTGGAGAGGGCTTCACCATCCTCCCAGTCCCTCAGACTCACAACTTAAGTATCATTCTTGACTTCTCACTAGCACTCATTCCTCATATCCAATCTATTGCCAAAGCCTGTAGATTTCACCTTTGCAACATCTCTCAAATGTGTCCCCTTCTTTCTTCTGACTCTACTACCACTCTAGTATAAGCCCTTCTCCCCTCATACCTGTTGTGTTTGTCCTTCATTCTTGAAGAGGACCATGACATCAGGGAGATGATGACATGACATGACTTGGATTTGAGTGAGGGATGATAGTGCAGGGTCACCAGCCTCACTTTCTCCTCCAGAGTCATCTAGGTCCAGTGGCCAGATATTCATCAGGATGACTGGAGATGACCCAGAATTCAATGGGAGACCCTGGCTTTTTGGGCTAAAACCTTTTCAGGGTCTCACTTTGAGTGAGGACCTCACTGTACTATTGCTAAGAACTAAATATTAAAGCTGAAGCAATGTAGCAGACTGAAAGATTAACCTGATGCCCAAAGGACTGAATACCCAGGCAGAAAGAGATCTTTGGGGACCCTTGTACCCACACTGGGAGCAGAAATGGCTGCTATCTGGCAACACAGTCACCAGTTTCCAGTTCCTGGTCACAGTTCCAGGGTAGAAAGAAACATTCTCAAGGCAACAGTGGCCCTACTTGTATAAGTAGCAAGGAACAAGTTCCAGAAATATTAGCCAAAGAGCAGAATATAGGATCAGATCTGACCTTTAGCCTGCACACATAAGCCTGCTGTGGAATATCCAGGTCAGGAGACCAAAACCAAAGTGGAGCCCATAATTCAGTCACTCTGAACCTGTAGAATCTTCCTCCGGGTAACTGTGACTAAGTATAGCAACAATATATGGGCTGCTAGGTGGCAGAGTCGATTGAGTACTGGACCTATAGTCAGGAAGGCTCATCTTCCTGAGGTCAAATCTAGTCTCAAACACTTACTAGCTGTCTGACCCTAGCCCAGTCACTTAACCCTGTTTGCCTCAGTTTTCTCATCTGTAAAATGAACTGGAGAAGGAAACAGAAAACCACTCTTTGCCAAGAAAGTCTCAAATGGAGTCATGAGGAAGTGAACACAGCTAAACAACTATAGCACCAATCTATGGAAACAATCACATACAAATCAACAGACCCAAAGGGGACCAGGAATTGGCAAATGGTAGTGAAAAACCAGAGAGGAGTTTGTATTTTATCCACGGGAAACCTCTAGAACTCTTGAGCAGGGTAGTGACAAAACCAGACCTGTGTTTTAGGAATAAGACTTAAAAGACCTTATTTTGAAAACCATGTGAATATTGGTTTGGAGAAGAGAGAAATTTGAGACAGAGTGACCAATTAGGAGGCTGTGGCAGCAGTTCAACCAAGAGGTGATAAGGTCCTACCCCAGGGTAGTGGCCTCATGAGTGGAGAAAATTGGGGTGTATTGTGGAGATAGAGTCAATGATATTTGACAACTAAGTAGGTAATGGGTGGTAAAAGAGGCCAAACAAACAGTTGAAGGTGACTTTTCAGGTTGGGAATCTATGGGACTAGAAGGATTTCAGTGCCCTCAAAAAGAAATTGGGAAGTTGGGAAGTGGAGAGGGTTTGGGAAGTCTGTCTTCCCATAATTTCAAACCTCTGAAACATGGTCCCTCTAAGCACCAAGTAGCTATCATAAAGCCACATACTTTGTTCAGAACCATTTAGACATTTATTTAACACACACTTTTAACAAGCTTGGTTATCTTTTTTCCATCCCATAACAGATTAAAAACAGAAATCTTGAAATATTGTAAAGAGAAAGGATTACAAACAGATTGTTATAACCAGAGATGTGATAGCTTATAGCCTGCTGTTGAGGGAAGAGTCCAAAAACCTCAAAAGTAGACACAGAATTGTGCTATACATTATAGTATAGTGTAATAGTATGTTCCTAGATGGTAGTCATTAAGAAAAGGTTATATTTTAGAACAGGCTGTGCCATAGGCATCTCAAACTCAACATATCTCAAATGTTATCTTTCCCCACAAAACCAAATCTATCCATCCCTCTTGGAAACTTTTATCTCTTCTTTAGAAAAGGAAAAGAGGAACTTCTACTCTCTCAGTGCTATCCTCAACTCATTACTTTTCCTCATCTCACACATCTCATCAGTTACCAACTCTGGCCAATTTTTATCTCCACAACATTCCTCACATGCATCACTTCACTTCTCACACAGCTGCCCCATTAGTTCAGGCCTTCATCACCTCTGGTCCGGACTATTTTATTGGCCTCCTATTTGGTCTCCTTCATCATCTTCCCACTGTAATTCATCCTCCATAAATTTCCAAAGTGATTTTCTTTAGGTACAGATCTAACCATTGTAATCATTTTATAATTCTTTTTTCAAAGGTACTGATAAAAATATTAAATAATGTGGGACCTAGCAAGGAATCAGTAGTAAAATCTATGACTTTAGATATTTGTATACAGATGCCCACAATTTAGGAAACAAAGAGGAAGTAGAGGTTCTCATGAAAGGAGGAAAATCTGACTTCATAAGCATCACTGAAACTTGATGGAATAAAGTTCTTGGCTGGACCATACTTGTAGATAAAGATGATGAAGTTGGTGATGGTATAGGTGGTGGTGGTGCTGATGAATTAGGTGATGATAACATTTACATAGCATTTTAAGATATATCAGTGCTTTACATGTGTTATCACATATGATCCTCATAGCATCCTTGAGAAATAGGTGCTGTTATTATCTCAAAAGTACAGATGAAGAAATAGATGCTGAGAGAAGTTAGTTAAGTGACTTGCCCAGGTCACACAACTTAGTAAGTGTCTGAACCTGACTTTAACTCAAGACTTTTTGAATCCAAGTCCAAAGCTCTAACCACTTCTCTGCCTAACTGCCTAGATGAGTATAAACTATTCCAAAGGAACAAATAGACAAAGAGAGAGGGAAAGAAAGAATTTATAAAGTACAGGCTTGGCTTTAAATTCCAGGAAAATTCCAGAACAGACCATTAAAAGGATGGTTGTTGAGCACCCACAAAGTAGAGATCACAAAGCACCAGCATGACTGCATCAAAAACAGGTCATGTCAAACTAACCTTATTTTCTTTTTTTAACAGGATTATTCGGCTAGGTGATCAAGGCAATGCTGTGGGCATGTGAATGCTGTTCATCCATATTTTAGGAAAGCTTCTATGAAGTATCTCATACTATTATTGTGGAAATGGTGTAGACATATAGACTAGATAAGAATTCAGCTAGATGGAATTAAAACTGGTTAGATAGTTGAACTCAAAGAATAGCTGTTAATGATCATGCATCAATATTACAGAAGGTCTTTACTGGCATAGAACATCTGTACTTGGTGGTGTGTTGTTTACCCAATAAATTTCAGTGGTTATTTATTGTTCCTAGGATAATGTAAATTCTTTTGTTTGTCTTTTAATGTCCTGGTCCCAAATCCTTGGATTTTTTCTGTGAAGCTTGGATTCAGTCAATGGGCTGTACTTGAGGACCTAAAGGGCTACAGGTAGCCTAGAGGCTGCAGGTTCCCCACACCTACCCTATACTCTACAGTCTAGCCAGACTGGTCTTCTCTCAGTTCTTCACAAACAGCACTCCATTTCCCATCTCTTTGTCTTTGTATAGAATATGTGTGCAAAAGTTGTCGAAAAATACAGAGAATGGCCTGACAAATTATGATCTGAGGTCTGGCCCACCACTGCAGAGAGCAGGAGAACCAAGGCAGTATCACCTAGATGGGAAAAGGGCTAAGCTGGATCAGGGCAATCAGTTTCTCCTACAGTCTCAGAGAGGGGTTTGGTGCTAGAATTATATCTTTCAGGTACCTACCCCTTAATTATTTCTAGTATGATTTAGGGGTTCATAAGAAAAACCACTTCCGTAATCACTCTTAAGAGGGCCAAGTAACCCTTGTCTTGTACTCAAGAGCTTAGCCCCTTGCCACCATATATTGGTTACACAAAAACCTTCACAAATAACGAATGTGGAGTAAACCCATCAATCCAAGTAAATTTGCAAACTGACATCTCATGGATTTTGCAGATTAGAATATGCCAGATTATACACTAGATTAAATGAATTCTTCAGCTGGGCATGAGGTAAGCTAGCAAGTCAAACTAGGAGAGAGAGAGATAATGATCTCACACAGGGAATAGAGGTTTCAAATTTTACACTATTCAAAAATTTCTTTCTCCCAACCACTTCTCCAGATGACCTCTCTAGAAGCATGTCTGCAACTGACTGAAATATGTTTCTTATAACAAGTACACGATATCATAGGTGTCAGTGATTTTCCAATAAAAAATAAGAGGATAGTATGGAATGCTTTTTAGAAAGATTCCCATCAAAAAAAATAAAATTTTATCACATAAAAGGAATAAGCCTTAGTTATGCAAAAATTCCTTTATGTGAAACAATCCATTCCTTGACAGTGCTGAAAAAAAGGATTCACCATTTTTCTTTAATGTTAGCCATATGATCTAGATCTATGATTTTATTGCTGTGAGGAGCTCCTTGTGAGAAAAATCCCTCCACCCAAATAACTCAGTGTTAATGAGTTGGGTCCTCACAGGTAAAGATATTTGCCCACAGTCCCATACACAGTATATGTCAGAGTCAAGTCTTAAACCCATGTCATCCAGTGCCTGAGAGCAACTCTTTAGCACCCACACTGCCCTAATCATACAATATATAATAATCACATGTAATGTAGTGAATATAGTGCCATAACAATATAAAATGTTAAAAGCCCTTCTCCACCTATTCTCTGGCTTGACCCTGATACTAGCTGTACAAGATAGGTAGGAGTAACTATTCCTGTTTTACAGATGAAGAAATTGAATCCCAGAGAGGTGGAGTGACTTTCAAGATCCCAGTTAAGACAAAAGAGCCATGAATAGAAGTCAGGTCCCCTTATCACCAGACTTCCTACTAAACCCAGACAATTTCTTACAACAATAAGATTCCAGCATAAGGACCCTCCTTGTAGAAATTCCTGCTCAAGAGGCATCCTAAGAAGGTTTTTACCCTTATAGTAAGAGTCATATTATGGCATTGGGAAAGTACCTATGGTACAAGATAAATGATATATAATAGGAAAAGCAGTAGACAAGGAGTCAGGAGACATGGGTTCTAATCTTAGCTTTGCCATTAGATAAGTCCCATCACCCTTCTGGTGGGACTATCTCCCATCAGCTTGATCTACATCTTGCCCCTGGACCCAGATGGCTCTAGAGGAGAGAATAACACTGGTAACTTTGCACAGTCCTCCCTCTCTTAAATCCAATTCACATGTGATCATGGCATCACCTTCCTGATGTCATGGTCCTCTTCAAGGACTAAGGACAAACAACAGCCATCACTTGACATTCATTTTCCTCATCTCTCCAAGGAAGGTACTGAGTCAAGTCATTTTTTGAGATCTTGTGTAGTTCCAATATTCCATGACTTTGAAAACATTGTCAACTAATTTTCAAAGACTGTTTCAAGGATAAAATGCCCAGGACTTCTGAAGGCTGCAGTCTTGAAATAAGTGTTAATTCCTCATGATAAAAGATTTCAAAGCATATATTGAAAGATGCACAGTCCTTTATCAGGTAGGGGGTGAACATATAGAATACATAACAATAAAGTAATATGAAATTGAAATACCTCTTTGCAAAATCGTTTTCATAATGATGGACCCTTCTGAATTAGATCAGATAAAGGGCAAGCCAAGAGGAGATAAAGTTTTAAAAAGGCAATATGGGATGTCCTTTAATTAGCTATTTTATTAAAAAAAAATCAACCACTATTGTCTCTTCCATGCTATCTTGCTTTTTTAATTTTCCTAAATGGCTGGGCTGCTGCTGTTGAGGATAAGGTTTTTAATATGAGTAAGGGTTTAGATGTTCCTCCAAGAACAGGCTAGGCCATGGATTTTGAAATGTCATCTTGATTTGGACTGTTTCCTCTCTAAGTAATCGACTTAATAGGGGATTAGGAAATGAACCTAGAAATAAAACTCCCCTAATGAAATGGCCATTGGTCATGCTCTAATAACATGAAAACCCATTAGTCGAGGGAAAATCATAGAACCATAATAGGTTAGAACTAGCAGAAACCTTAGAGATCCATATAGTTCAATGTTTTCCCCCACCCATTTTATAGATGAGGAAACTGAGATCTGATAAGATAAAGTGACTTGGCCAAGGTCACCCATCTAGTTGGACCTGGCAGAAACAGGATTCAATCCCAGTTTTCCTCACTCCCCCAACTCCTACTAATCCAACTTTATTTCTACTATTTCCGTCTTGCTCTCTAATTCTGAGAGAATAGTTGCTACAAAAAGACAAAGGAGCCTGGATTTGGAAGTCTGAGCTCTGCCTCTGACTTGCACTATGGCATTGGGTATATCATTTGATTCTTCTAGGCCTCAGGTTTTTTTTTTTAATTTCTCCAAATAGTCTAATACATGTTGTCTTATATACCCAAACTGATCTAGTGTCTTTTTTTCAAGTGCCAAAGGCATTATTCCAGGGCCAACTTCAGTTTTCAGAGAGTTTCAGTGTTCATTCTTCAACTTTCAAGGTCACAAACATCTATTTTGACTTTGACAACTTGAGCTGGCACATTAATCCATTTGTGCCACTTTATTTGTCTGTCTTCCTAGACATGGAGATGACAAACAGGGTAAGACCAGGCAGGTCAGTCAGCAAACTTTGGTTTGGAAAACTCTATCTTTTTAGAAATTTATTTTATTTTTAATTTGTGGAATAAAATATTTCCATAGTATAATTTTAAAAAAAGATTACACACAAAACTGCAAATCTATTATCTACAACTTCCTACTTTAAATATAAAACATAGTTATGATGTAAATTTCTTTTTTTCTTTCTCATTCCCCTAATTCTAGAGATGGCTACCATTAGAAACACAAAAAATTAAAATATGCACATATAAACTGCTATATGAAAATAAACATAGACTATCATGAAAAATAGTCAATAGCTTGCTAAAGAAGACCCAAAAGGAAAATAAATATAATAATAATTTTCATTTCTGTGTTGAAAGAAAATAAAATAGCTCTAAAAATAAATAAAATGGAATTTTTTAGCATAAAAAACCCTCTAAATTGGATTTGAACATCAGAATTTTGATTAGGGAAGACGTTAACTAAGCGGTTTGTTTTATTCTGATATTCTGTAACTAATTAAATAATTTTGGGGGGAGTGTCTATAGGTTTGCGGAGGTAGGAAGGGAGACAGGGAGAGTGGCACTTCCATCCAAGCAGCAAGCATCTCGAGATTGTGATCGACTTTTGTCCCCTTCTAAAAGTGCCCTATGTACCATCCCTCACATGTGGGGTGGGGAGGGGGGGTCCTGAAAATATTCACTAGGGGTGAGAATGTCGAGCATGTTCCCAAGGGCTTCCTGATATGATAAATACTGAATATTCACATGTGATGATGTGTGCTGAGAACCACAAGATGCATAATTATATTTAGTGCGTCTGTTCCCACTAGTATACATCCTTAACAAATTCAACATTAAATGGAGGGATCAAATTTTCAAACCACAGTTGAGTCACTAGTCATTTAATGTTGAGTCTCCAGGCAAGGGCAGAGGGGCCCAAGTTTGCACTCAGATGATGTCCCTTTGAATGTATTTGAATATACTGACATTTCACTATTGTCCTCTTACATATTATTTGCATTGCACATATAAAACAGCATTGCCATGAATTCTGGAGTGGCATCTTCATAGCAATAAAGGGTTACAGCCAGTGTATAAGGAGTCTCTTGAGCACAGTCCTACTGGGTTTTGAGCCATCTACTCTAGTTCTACATGTCTAGCTAGGACTCCCTCCCTACATTACATGTTCTTCAAGGAGTATCTTCTGCCTTACCACTTCTCAGGGAAAGTCAGGCAAATGATTAGTTACATTTACATGTTTGCCACTTTTGACAATAATCCCTTGCATTAGCATAGAAGATTAACAGTTCATTTCCTCACCCATTTGAGTCAATCCCCAACTTGTGGTCAATTGTTGACTGTGAGCCAAGGGATGTTGGAAGACCAATATCTAATTAAATTCAATTTACCCACTGGGAAAGCAATTCTAAAAGAGGAGTGTAGAATCCAGCTTATATTTTAAAACATAAATATCTAAAGGATTTCTGAACTGGGTAGACTCACATCTGTACCACCCAGCAAGCTTGCTTTGAAGATGAAGATGGAAGCGTTGAAGCTGGGTTACTCTAGAAAACCCTTCATCTGTATTCCCCCCTCCAAAGATTGGAGATTGTGTATTGTTGAAACTAGAGAGCTTCATACTCAATTCAAAGATTTGTGTCATGTTCTAGTAAATTTCTGCATTATCAGAGAATTTTTAGAAGATTACCATTTGGATAATTGTACTGATTGTTCTGTTATGAATTGAAAAGGAAAATAAAATAAAGGCAGGTCTGATACTGAAGTTTGTTGTAAACAAAATTGCTAGTCTATTACTTAGAAGTGTTTAAACAATTTAATTATTGGAATAAAAATGATAACTAGAAATGATATAGTCCCTGCTGTGTGCCAGGCACTGTGCTAAGTGCTTTACAAGTCTTCATAATAACCCTGGGAGGTTGTTGCTGTTGTCCCCATTTTTTCGTCATATTTCAGTTATGTCTGTGGCCCCATTTGGGGTTTTCTATACAAAGATACTAGAGTGGTTTGCCATTTCATTTTTCAGTTCATTTTACAGATGAGGAAACAGGATTAAATGACTTGCCCAGGATCACACAGCTAGTAAGTGTCTGAAGCCAGATTTGAACTCAGGAAGATGAGTCTTCCTGACTGCAGACCCAGCATTCTATTCACTGGACTACATAGCTGCCCTAAACCCATTTTACATATAAGGAAACTGAGGCAAATGGCAGTTATAGGACTTGACCAGGATCACTTGACTGGGAAGTGTCTAGGCCAGACTTGACCTCAGTTTTTCCTGACTCCAGGGCTAGTGCTCTATCCTCTGTGGCATCTAACTATCTCATGAACCAATGAACTACAGGGAGTGGAGAGAGTGTTATGGGGAGTGACCATTGCTAATGAGATTTTAACTGAATCAACTGATACTTCTGCTCTGACTTTTCAGGATGTACCCACGCATCATCTTTCTCACTACTTGTTCATTATTCCTTATTTCCATATATTTCCACAAATCCTTTATTTTTTTTTACCTATTTACCTTGAATGTATCACATCTTCCCTGGGAGCTGGTTTCATCATCTTAAACTAGTTTTTGATAAAATATTATGGTTAGGGTAAGCTAAATCTAGTTTGTCATTCTGGATGTTTATCCTCAATGTACTTCTTTTTTTAATAGAGACAGATGAAAGCTAGTATTTTCCCTCTGAAATTATCTCCAGTTTATTTTATATATATATATATATACATATATACACATATATATACATGAATATATATGTATGTATTTATGTGTATATATAATAAATATATGTATGTGTATATATGTGTATATATATTCTATCTTTATACATAGTTATTTTCTTCTTCTTACATATTTGTTTGTATGTTATCTCTCCCATTAGGTTGTGAACTTCCTGAAAGTGGTGACTTTTATCTTTCTTTTTTCATAGATTCACAAAGTGGGCAATACCAACCCCTTGGGTCGATGGAATGATCCATGGGGGTGGTAGTAGCCTCCAGTGCAATTGGGGGGGGCATTGAATAAAAATAAAGGGGTAGTGGAAACATAAGGAAAGAAGAGAAGAACATTTTGAAAAACCATTCATATATATTTCATCCATTGTGTAACAGTTAAAGTCTGGCTTTATTTTTATTATTATTTTTATACTATTGTTTATAATATATTAATTACATTATTATTTATTATATATTATATTATATTATTATTATTTTCCAAATAAACACACAAAATGCAAGTCAGAACTGATCAGTGGTTAAGTTCGCTAACAGGTCTCAACAAGTAAGTGTTGGCAAGTGAACATGTCGTGCATTCTTGGGAAGTCCAGCATACGTTGTCAGGAACATGCTCCTGTAATGACTTCTTTACAGTATGATACTATATGGCTACGTGACACAATATTGCATCATCAAAATTTAAATGCAGGACAAACCCCATAAATTTACAATAAGTTAAGAAATTTAATACATGTCATTTTAAATATATATATAAAATGATGCACCTTTCCAAAAATAACCCAGCCATTAAAGGGTTAAAGGAAACATTTCCAGGGGGACACTGAGTAATTCTTTTAAAGGGAGAAGGGGGTCACATAAGTTCGGGAACTTCTAATCTAGGGGTTTAGAAAGTGCCTGCCACATAGTAGGTATAGTAGCTGCTGATCTGACCAATTTATAAAATAAAGGGGTTGGATTATATAGTCTCTAAGATTTCTTCCAACTCTAAACCTAGGCTCCTCTGATCTTGAGACAGTCTCTGCCCAGGTACAAGCCTAACCAATTCACTTCATTGGAACCCGGGCAGGCAGCACGGCTGATAATGAAGAGGACAGAGGGGAGGTAGGGCTAATGGGAAGGGAAGCTCACAAGAGTCTGGGGTATCAGACTCAGGTCACAGTAGACATAATGCAGAGGATTTCCAGAGGTGTTCATTGAGCTATTATGGTCCTAAGGTGGAGATTCCAGATTACAAAGACTTTTACTTTTTTCTTGAGTGGTGGGAGGTGAAAGAGAATCCTGAAAGAAAGAATACCAACCCCTTCCTTGCCATTTCTGCCTATTTGTTCATGTTGTTCCCTTTGCCCCCCTTACCCTCTCCTTTCTACCTCATCAAATCCTTCCTGTGCTACAATGTCCACCCCACCTCCTCCCTCCTACAGGAAACCTTCCCTGCTCTTCCAAATAACATCTCTCTACTCTTTTGAAACACTGACAGCACAACTATTTGTATCATATGTTTGCGGCACTTTTTATGGTAGAGCAGCTCATGGTTTGTTGGGCTGCGGCAGCTCTCGTGGAACTGGACATACTCTCCTTTCCCTTGCTGGAAAAAAAATCAGATGGCTGGGATGACACAGCAACTTCTGACTGTCCCCAGGGATTAGGAGGGAGGCATCAAGAGCTGTTGTGGCTAAAATATTTGTAACGGCTCTTTCTGTAACAGCAAAGAACTGTAAATCTAATAGCTATCCATTGATTGAGAATGGTTGAACAAATTATGGTGTATAAATGTAACATTTTTATATTTGTACTTATATTTAATTATATATAGTAAATATAGTCATTTTATTATTTATTTATTATAATATATAAGCATATTATATAAAATAAATATATGCATTTATATACAATAAATTTAATATAAGTGTAATACTATAAAAGAATACTGCTGTACTATAGGAAGATCAAACAGACAGGTAGATAGATGATAGATAGATAGATAGATAGATAGATAGATAGATAGATAGATAGATAGATAGATAGATAGATGGATAAAGATAGAGACACACATATGGAGGGGGAGAGAGATACTTAGAAACATAGATGATACATAGATAGAGCAAGCATTTTTATATGCCAGGCACTGTGTTAAGTAAGCAATGAGAATAGAAAAAGAAGACAGCCCCTATTATCCTGAGGATAGCATGTTTTAAAACAAAACATAAAAGGGAGGAAGAAAGGATGGTACCCACTGGGAGCAAGGCAGAAAGGCAAAGCAGACAGTGAATTGAGCAGTGTGGCTGGAATCCTTAAGATATGGCCAACATTGGGCAGGGACCCATCAATCCTCAAGCAGTCCTCAGGGTTAGATCATCCTTAAGTAGAAAAAAGTGGGTATCCCCCCCAACAAAATAAGTGGGGAGGTAAAGCAAACTGGAACTTTCAGTGAAAAGATGACAAAAGGGCTGGTCTCAGAAAAACCTGAGATGTATGAACTAAGGTGAGCAGAGGCAGGGAAACAAATTCTATAATAACACAGAAAAGTCAAAAGACTTTGAAAGACTTCAGAATTTTGTGCAGTGAAATGACCAATCACAATTCCATACCGCTACTGATAAAGATTGTTCTCTGCCCGCTGCAAAAGAAATCATAAACATATTATGCAGAACGTGGCATATATTTTTGCATATTACCAGGATGGAGATTTGATTTCTTGACTATGCATATTTATTCTAAGGGTTTCCATTTTCTTTTTCATTTGGGGGGCAAGGCAGAAAAGGAGGTAGAAGACAGAGAAAATAAATGCTTGTTAATGAGAAACTTATTTTTAAAATAACACCAGGTACAGATAAGCACAAAGGAGAAAGTACACAATGAATACTGGCCAAATTAAAAAGTGTTTATAGAGTTTGAGACCAAGGAGAGAGTTGGACATCCTCTGGAGACAGACATTTCCTTATTTAAAAATTTATAAATACATTAAATTCAAGTCAGTTAGTATTCATTGGGTACCTACTTTGCGCAAAGTATTACACTAGATAATATGAGGAATATACTGTGGGTACCATGAGGCAGAATAATTTCTCTTGCTTACAGACCTAATGACAGATGCATCCAAGGGAAATAAAGCCTCCATCCTTCAGACCTTCATCAGGATCTGAGGGAAGATGATGGTCAAGATGGTGGTATTGCTTTGACTTTCCTGGTTTATGCTGTCTACTATCTCTCCCTGTGGGGTACCTAGCTACTTTAGCTAGGCTGACTTGCTTGCCTGGCATATGCCAGTTGGTTGACAGCTGGTGGATCATCTTACCTTAATAACTTAATTACTTATTAGCTATCTGTTACTTAATAACTGAACCCTTCTGCATAGGTGCTCCTTCCCCAAATGATGATTGTGAGGGTTGGACTAGAAGTGGGGCTCATCATCTATGGCAGAGGGAGTGCTACCACTCCCAGGGTTCCTGTGTCTATTTGTCTTTCAGCAACAGTTGGTCAGCAGTTGATGGTGGTGATCTGGAAAGTGCATCCCCCTCCACAATGATTTCTCCCCTTAATGATGGTTGTGGGGACCTCTCTGGAAACAGCATTGATGGTCTGGTGGGTGTGGCCACTTCTAGGGTTCCTTTACCCATCAGAGGTGATCTGTGTATCTGTCAATATCACTATAAGAACATAACATAAGTAACCTGAAGCTCAAGCCTTCTACATTTGCACAAGACTCCCCTCATTGCTGAAGGAAATGATTACTTACTGCATCACTGTAGCTGTAAGAATTTGGGAGAATAGAGACTTTGCTTCCTGCTTTGAGAAGACATATCTGATTCTAATGAATAGACTATTACAATGATCTGAGCTACTCAGAGGGCTCCCCCTTTTTCTTATTTGCTTCTAGGAGGCACAGTTGATAGAGCTTCAGTCACGTAATCAGGAAGACAAGCTCAAATTTGACTTCAGACATTTACTAGCTGTGAGACCCTGGGAAAGTCACTTAACTTCCTTCTGCCTCAGTTTCCTCAATTATAAAAGGGGTGATAATAGCATCTGTTTGTAAAGAAGTATTACAAACATTATTTGTAATATGACCATCAACATTATTATATTACAAACATAATGTTTGTAAAGGATTTAGCACAGTGCATGGCATATAGTAGGCATTTAATAAATACTTGTTCCCTTTCCTCCCCACTTTTCCAGATTTTTTGAAATGGCTGGATAGGTAGCACCCATATAAATAAAGGCTACTGTCCTAACACATTTAGATACAGAATTTTGGATGTGATACAGTTTTCCTTCAGTTACTAAGTTTATTTTGGACACAGTATATATCTGAATTACATACTCTACAAGGCCAGCTTGCCAGCCAACTATATGTCTGTCCCTTCAGGTCATGCATTAAAAACCATTCCATTTATCTCTTTCTTCTAAGTAGCCAATCCAGGCCTTTTCGTCCTTCCATATGTCACATTCTTGCCCTATTTAGGGACTGAAAGTGAGAGGAATAAGAAGAAATAGAAAAAAATGTGTCCCTATCATGGAAGGAGCAAATAAACTTCAGGCTGCAGGTGGGGGTACTGAATGAGGTGCTTACAGAGTGAGAATAAATCTCTGATTCACATCCTTAGGGAAAATAAAGAAGGCTATCATGTTATGGCTGGTGTCAGCAGTGTAGAAGAGAGCTAATATTTAATAATATTATACAATTCTTTCACATCTGGGAATATCGTTCTATTTCCCTTTATTGCTTATCAGTAATAGTTCATGTTTCTAAGTGAAGGTCTATCTATTTTCAGAGAATAGTAATAACTAACATTTTCACTTGAGGTTCTTTGCTGGCATTATTGAGAAGCTGCTTTACAATATGTCTGATGGAGACCATCCGACTGATGAGCTAGCTCCATCTCTCTTAAGGGAGGTAGAGAGCACACCGAGACCATACATAAGAAGAGATAACATAGCAGGGTGAGCAAGGGCAGACTGGGACAGCAGAGCCAGGAATGGAAAGCAAAGTACCCCAGGAATTGAGACTAGAAACCATGACAGGAAGTTGAATCTTGACAAGCAGACATGCTAGGGACAAAGGAAAAGAAAACCACAGTTAGACACAATAGAGCTAAAACCAAGGGTGCCGTACCAGAATGAGATGCTCAGCCCTCAGCTCCAGGACTAAGGTTATATCTGCAGATCATACCTAAGGAGAGTCAAAATGGACTGTGCTACTAGACCCCACCCTGGTACTATTTATTGACACTCAAAGGGTGATTTACCCATCTTCTTCCCTTCTTGCTTTCTCCCTTCCTTCCAGGTAAGAATATGTCTATTTTCTGAAACTTGTCTTTATTTCTTAAAATTTTATTTACTTTTCTATTGATTTGTCTTTTAAACTATTTAAGTATGACAAATGTTGCTACCCATTTATGTCATTATATGATACTATAAATTGCTTATCTGTTAATGTCCTTGCTCAAATGTAGCATAGGGTCAATAGGGAAGTGCCCTAAAAAGGAGAAACATAGATCTTTAAATTATAGTACACATTTTGCAAGAGCAATTTTCTGCCTGGGGCTCAGAGCAATTAGAAAGAAATTAACTGATTTTTTTTTCCGTAACCTCTCAGAGCAGAAAGAGAAGGAAAGGAAAGCAGTGAGCAAGCAGAATGACTGAAGGAAATGGTAACTTGCTGGCTGGCATAATACTTTCCTTCTCATGGCTTCTTCTAGCGTATTTTGAAAGGAAAACCATTTCTCCAGAGTGAAGGAGTCGAGGACATGTCTAGAGATGCACATGCAATAGTGGGGGTAAATAAAAGAAAGCTACAACCCTGCTTCCCAGCACTACTAAGCCACAGCTTCTAGTTTGGACCAGACTTGTGATTTAATTGCCGTAGGAAACGCCCAATAAGGAAATCCCCTTGATCAATGTAGAGCCACAACTGCTCTGCAACTTGTAGACTTAGAGAATTGCCTTTAAGATACACAAAATTACACACACACACACACACACACACACACATTATTTCATTTGATCCTGACCATAACATCGTATGGTAGGCACTACAATTTTTATTCTTATCATTTTACAGATGAGAAAACTGAGGATCAGGGAGGTTAAGTGTGTGTCACAGAGAGTAAGCGTCAGGGTGGGGACTGAATTTAAATTTTCCTCACACTAAGGCCAGTATTCTTATCTCCTAGGACACCCTGCCTCTTGATGTAGCTATGCCATTTTGTAAAGTTTTACCCTATAGAAATCTTGTTTCGAATATAATTATTGGAAGCTTAAAGGTTTGATTTTCACTTACTTGTATCAAAGTGCGATGTCCCAGTTTTAAGGAAAAAAGGGAAAGGGGGGAGAAGGGTGTATTAAACATCTCCAAAGTTTTCTTAGTTACCAAGTATCTTTTTAAAAATGATAGTGAGTTAAGTGTAAATGAATCAAAAGCACAAGTATTAGAATACTATTGGAATTTATGGCTTTAGAAATTAAGAAGAAAAGTGTTTGGCAGAAAGAGGTTGAACCAACAACGTTTGAAAAATATTTCCAGAGTCTCAATAAACGCAAAGCAGGATGATGTTTCCACAGCTCAACTGGAAAGTTTTCCAGTTTGGAAGCAGTCCTCCTCATGGCAGAGACTTCCCCAGGATGACATTTAGCAAGCCCTCAGCCAACATCATCTCTTGTGCTAGAAGGGTAAACATTCGCGCTAGTCGATCTAGTCTGTGTAGCTTCTCCGTTTGCCAAAGGCCTGCGAGAAGGAAATAGCATATCCTGGAAAATGTTCAGCGGCAAACACCACATGAGGACATGAGACTGAGGTTGTGGCTACCGTTTGGGCCAAAAGTTTTGTTTGTTTGTTTTGGTGCCCAACTATCTATGTGGCAACAACAAAATGTTTCCATTTGTGGGTTTCCATTGTGCATTTCCATACTGAGTTATTTCAACCTTGGATGCAAAAGAAACCTAGGATGATATATTTAGAGCTAGAATGGGCCTTGGAGCTCCTCTACTCCTACTTTTTAATTTTACAGATAGGGGACTGAGGCCTAGAGAAGTTAATTGACATGTCCAGGATCACATAGGCGATAAGTAACAGAAACTGAATTTGAACCCAGGGCCTTTGACTCTAAGCATAGCATGCTTTTCTCTGCACTACTTTGCCCCTCTTGTGGTGTGAGCCATGAGAAGAATGGAGAAACCAAACAGGAAACATCCCCAACTCCATATTTAGTTGTGTATTTATGTGTGTGCACATATGTGTGTACAAAAAAAAATTAAGCTGAATTTCAATTCCATAATTTTTTTTTTCATTTTACCAGCAAAGTTCTTCCTACTAGCCTCCTTGCTGGAGACTAACTTAAATCATATTGTTTTCCAGAAATTGATTCTGCAACAATCCTTGTTATGAAACTTTTATTTTGAAAGCACATTTCAAAACAAGTGCTTCTTCATCTCAGGGACTTTCAAAAGCTTGCCTGGACAAAATGGCGCAGATGTTTCTTGATGGGCTGTAGATTTGTGTTTCCCACTGAAGGTCTCTCAACTCATGAATCATCATGGAGTCACCATTAAAATATTCGTGGGGGGAGGAAGGAGGAAGCAACTTGGGTGGACTCATGTCAAGCTTTCTAAAACAATTCCCTTTAAAATGGATTCCCGTGCCTCATGCAAGGTTAATCTATCACACAAGAGTTCGTTCCTAGGAGAGCAATTCATTATGTAATTAGATTTTTTCATTAGAGTCTATTTCTAAAACAAATGTGAATATAATACCAATTAGGAAACACTAATAGAGAAAGATTTGCAATATGATGTCATGGCTCGTTCCCATAAAAGTTTATGTGAGTTGTCAAAAAGTTGTGTTCATTGGAATTAAAATAAAACCCCCCAGCATTCTCTAGATTGAAATGGACCCTCTGGGAGTTTTTCCCATTCCTAAAAACCAGGCTTACAATGGGAACCACCTTCCAATCTCGTTATACTTTTTTTCAGATCTGTTAGCCCTTCAATTGGGATGGTGGCCCCCAGAAAAAAAACACTCAGATCTGTCTTCCAGAGGAGAATCAGCTCAGTAATTCCCAGGAATTGTTTAGCCCTATCTCTCACTTTTCACTGTAACCATTCACCACAACTATAACGTGCTGACAGCTGGCTAGGCATGTTCCATAGCTGGGTTCACATTGACTAGGGCTACAACCAACAGATACAAGAATGCTTCAGGGTAAAGAGCTACCAAGACGGCACATCAATTCCTCCTTATTTGTTGTTAACATTGAATTCAGGGTCTGTTTTATCTTCATTCAGAGTCCAGGAGGATGAAATCAATTTTATAAATTGAATCTACAGGTATACAATTTCCTTGTAGGCAGGTTGGAGAATGAGCTCTTCTCTATTCATTTGTTAACTCAGAAAGTCCTTAAGAAGTGTCCAGCCCTGGAGGGAAGGTAGAGAATATGAAGAAGAGGAAGGAATAGATTCTTCCCCCAACTGACTTAATTGGGCTGTCAAATCTAACTCACACATGAGACAATTCCAGAAGAAAAACAAACAGAGAAGAATTACAGTTAATTAAAAATCCAGGACAAAGGGACAAAAGGTGCTATAGGGAACAGGTATAAAGGACAAAATGGGCATCAGAGAGAGTATCAGATTCTGTGCTTTCTTGGGCATTTTTTAAACTGAGTTTGAGATTTCCTAGGCAAAGGTTCTTAATATCTTTTTTATGTCCTGGACCCCTTTCACAATTTGGCAAAACTTATGGACTCATTCTTAGAATATTATAAATGCATAAGATGATATACATAGGATTATAATGGAAAACAACTATGCCAAAATATAGGCATCAAAATATTTTTTAAAAACAAGTTCTTGGATTCTAGGTTAAGAACCCTTGCCCTAAGGGAAGGATCTCATGATATTATCTGAAGATAGGGTAGAATAATCACTGATTTGTCCTAGGGTGCTGAACTTAGAGGGTGCTTAGAGGGTGTTTGCTCCTCCTTGGAAGTCACTATATCAGGTTCTGGCTAGGTGGTGCAGTGGATAGAGCACCAGTGCAGGAGTCAGGAGGACCTGAGTTCAAATCTCCCCTCAGACTCTTGACACTCACTAGCTGTGTGACCTTGGGCAAATCACTTAACCTCAATTGCCTCATCCTGGGTCATCTCCAGTCATCCTGATGAATATCAGGTCACTGAATTCAGATGGCTCTGGAGGAGAAGTGAGGCTGGTGACCTGCACAGCCCTCCCTCACTCAAAACAAAGTCAAGTGCTAGTCATGTCATCAATTCTCTGACGGCATGGTCTTCTTCGGCAACGAAGGATGAACACACACAAACGTCAGGTACTGGACCAGAGAGAAAGACAAAGAACAGCCACATGTCTGCATGGTCCCAACTCTGTTTGTGGGGGATGGGGGAAAGGAGAGAGGTGTGAGAGTGGGTGTGGGTATGGTTATATCCATGTAAGGATATAGACATGTGCTTGAAGGGTTTGCAAAAGAGAACTTCTGCTCATTATCTTTGCTGCATTACCACCTTCCCCTAATTTAAAAAGTTGATTTGAGAGAAATTGTGTTTCCTGATGCTTGCTCTGAGCCGCTTGTTGCACCCAGGTTTTGCTAGTTTCGATTCTACCCTTGGAAAAAAGGAGGTGGGGGAGAGAAGGAACGGACAGCATGGTACTGTCATAATAATAATACCTCCTACTTATGTCATGCTTCATAGTTACAAACCAAAAGCCATTTTTTTGCATGTCATCTCACTTCCTCCTCCAACCCATTCCACTCCCAGGCAGGTAGCACAAATCTTTTCTGTTCTGCAGGGAAGTTATGTAACTTGCCTGTGGTCACACAATAGGTAAATGGTGGATCTGAGATTCAAACCGAAGCCTTCAAAGTCTAAATCCAGGGCTGTTTCCATTGCTCTGCCACTCCCTCTTGATTGGCTTGATGGCTGGGAGGGTTCCCAGTGTTAGGATTATTTCATGATCTTTAGACAAGAAGCTGTGCAAAGAGGGGTTAGTCTCCTTCCTGACCCGCTTGAATGTTCATGCTTTTCTCTAGCTTTATTTAAACTATTTCCATGGCTTCTGACGGCCTAGAGTGCGCCTCAATTCCTATTCTAACCTTACTCATTAATCAAAGTGTTGGCTAGATACAACTTCCTCTAGTAAGTCTCCATGACTAGTCTTGTACCGATCCCTGCCTTTTCTGATTTTCTGCTTTATTTATAGTCTGGCAGTTGCTCAATTATACTCTTCCCTGCTTTGTGTGAGTCTTATCTCCCCATTTAAATTAAACGCCAGAAGAATGAGGGCCTTGTCTTCTCTTACATTCTCTACAATCTATAACATAGAACAAAAACATAGTTGTTTGATACAGACTCATTGACTAACTGCCTTTCCAGAGACCATCCAATCACTGAAATTGAAATGACAAATTCCCAGTCAATTGGCCTTATCCACAATATGATACAAGCTTTCTGAGAGGAGAGAATGTTTCATCTTTTCTCTTTGTATCCTCAGAGGGTCTGGTAGTCCTAAAGCCAAGGCAGTGGGTGCGAAGAAATAGAATGGGATGGAGATACCCCAGAGACACAATCCAGATACCCTGGTTCCTCTTCAGAGCCACAATGGAATTTTGTGCCTATCATGACCATGATACCCAAATGTCTGCCTGGAGCAAATCTTAGGGGTCCATCCAGGTACCTCCACATTTACTGCAGAACCCCTATTCCTGACCAGTCCTGCCTTTTTTATTTTATATGCCACCCTGGTCTATCAGCTCTGGTGGGAATCAAGGATCACAGATTTAGAACTTTAAGGGATCTTAGAGATTATCTAATGCAACCCTTCTTTTTGATGGATAAAAAGCCTGAGGTTCAGAGTGGTTAACTGATTTGCATTAGAACACACAGGTAGTAGGTGTAAAGATCAAGCTTGAATTCAATCTTCAGACTCCAAAGACAATGCTCATTCTACCCTACCACCTATATCAATTTGAAAGTCACTTGCCATCTGGGCCAAAAGTAGATCCTGCATTCAAATCCTGCCTCAGATGCTAACTGGCACTGTGACTCTGGCCAAATCATTTAACCACTGTAAACCTCAACTTCCTCATCTGTAATATGGAGATAATAATAGCACCTACCTGAGTTGTGAAGATTAAAATCATTAATATATGTAAAGTGCTTTAAAAATTTAAAGTGCCATATAAGTAAGACCTATAATTGTCCTTTTATGGTTACTGCTATCATCATCATCATCATCACATCTGGGACTGGTCCCTTGATTCATGGTCTGCTGGTCTTCTATATTATTCTACCTCTTGTTTCATTCGTCGGTAACTGATCCAAAATTCAAGCACCGTAGGTGTTCATCTCACTATCATTTCTTATTAAGCCGTTGACCTAAAGTTATTCTTGGCATCCCCACTCCTACCCTGCACCATTTCCCTGGGAGTCTTATGGCATTTTACAGGCATTCTACTTAATGTGACCTCCACCCCTAGCCCTTTAAAATTTAGGAGCTAGAAGTCAGGGAGTAGGAGTTGTTGGATATTTCCAACAAAGCCTGAGAACATCAGCTCAAAGCCTAACCAGTGCAGGTCTCTTGCCCTCTTCCTATATACTTAAAGGAACAATTCAACCAGATTAGAAGGAAAAGTACAGAGAACAGACCAAATCCAACATCATGTGTGGCCCCTGGACCCCTCCTTTGCTCTAGCCTGGCGGGTGGTAATTGTCCATCAACACTCTCCTGGTTCGACAGTAGCAGTTGTTTGCAAAGAAGGTGGAAAAAATGGCAAAAGGTCCTATCCCCAGCTAACTCATGTCTCTGCTCTCTCTGCTGCCTGGCAGAACTGACAACCACAGAGCTAAGGAATTGAGCTGTTGTGTCCTACCTCCCAGGTAGCTAAGGCTGGAGCCAGGGAGACTCATCTTCCTGAGTTCAAATCTGACCTCACATCCTTACTAGCTGGGTGACCCTGGGCAAGTCACTTAACCCTGTTTGCCTCAGTTTCCTCATCTATAAAATGAACTGGAGAAGAAAATGGCAAACCACTCCAGCATCTTTGCCAAGAAAACCCCAAATGGGGTCACCAAGATTTGAAAATGACTGAACAGCAACTTAACCACAACAAAGAGGAAGGGATGTTGTAGTTACCATATTCCATTTTTTATTATACATATTTTGTATGTGTTTTCAATTGTATTTGAATATATACATTCAGTGTGTATGTGAATTTGTATCCTCAACAATGTTTATCCCAGTGCCCTGAACTTAGCAGACATTCAATAAACATTGAATGAATGAATTACAGAATAATCAACATGGTCAAGCTAATGAGATATTTGTTTAGGACAATTATAGGCAACAAAGGTGAGTCAGTTAGATGAGAATGTTGGAATTGGAGTCAATAAGACTTGAGTTTGAATCCTGCCTCAGACACTAGCTGTGTGACCCTGGACAAGTCACTTAACTTCTCTGTCTCAATTTCCTCCTCTGTAAAATGCAGGTGATTATAATAGCACCTACCTCCCACAGCTGTTATAAGGATTAAATAAATTAACATATGTCAAGCTCCTCGAAAACCTTAAAAAACATTATATAAATGCTGGCTGTTACTATTTATATGTGTGTTAAGGTTTTACAAAATGGCTTTCATCTATTGTCTCCTTTGATCACAACAATGTTGTGAAGTTTATACTATGGATACTAGTCTCATTTCACGGATGAGAAACTGAGGTTTAGAAAAGCTTAAGGATTTATCCATGGTCAAACAAGTAATAAGTGCCAGAAACGGGATTTGAACACATTTCTCTCCTGACTCCAGATCTTGAGTACATTCCACTGAGCCACATTGCCTCTCTAATACCTGATATTAATAGACATTGTTCAGGTTTATGGAGTATGTAGAAAAACAGCAGAAAGAGCATCTGCTTGAGGGTCAGAGGACTTGAATTCAAATCTTGCCTACGATGCCTACTATCTCTGACCTTGGATAAGTCAAGGCTCTAGTTCTGTTTCCTCATCTGTAAAATGAGGAAGGATTGAATTAGACGGGCTCTGACCCTAAGACCAGTAGAAAGGTCTGTAAGAGAGAGAGACCAGGCTGTAACATGTTGTTAAGCTAGAACAGACAAAAGGTTACAAGCCTTTTGAAGCTTCTCTAACCAGGCTAATGCTTAAAATTTGCATAGAAAGAAAAGGAGTGTGATGGGGGTAGGAGGAGAAGAATTGAAAGCAGTTTTTTTTTTTTTCACTACTTCATGTCTTTCCTTTTTCTTTTGAAGATATAAAACCCAGAGATTCTTGACCCAGCCAGAAAGGCAGAATAAAAACTTAGATCTATTTTTTTTTTCACCATATGTCAAGTGAAAATGAATTTGAGGTAGAGGACAGTAGAGGAGAAAAAAATTTAAAGAGCAGATAGGATCATTCCCTTAGTATCTGCTACCTTATGCGAACACTTGGTCTGAGGGGAAAAGCGTTACCAGCTATTAGGGGGAAATGAAGACCTTCTGTGCAGGGGACATGCTTATTGACCAAAGCACCCACAAGTGGAAGCTGGATAGAGTAGCAAAGAGTTCTGAAGATAGTGCCACAGATGGATATATAGAAGAAACCTAGTTGGAGGATGAAAGAGTTGACTGAAAAAGTTGTATCTCTGACCTACAAAGGAGAGGCCTAACTCCAATGTATGGTGCAAGTGGCAGAAACCTTACTGAAAGAGTTTTGGTCCTCCCCTAAAAAAAGAGGTTTACTAATTACAATCTCCCTTGTGGATAGTTGCCAGATGATTAAGAAACCCCGAAGATAGCTATACTGGAAAGGAGATGACAATGATTGGTGGAAAACAGCAAAGATGAAACACCCAGCAGGGACCAGGACCAACAGAAAGCTATACAATAACATCACTAGAAGACGTGATCAGTTCTGCATCATCAAAAACATGAGGAACTGTTCTTCCATATATACATCCTTGTCATGTGTGTTCCTTGCAAAAATACCCCTCCATGCAGATGAAAGGCCCCCCATATGTCCATTTATGGGGGATAATATGTGAATTCCACTCTCGCAAATGAGAGTATGTGCATCTACTGGAAAGTGAAGTCCAAGTTCACAGGAAGAATGTGTTGTTATTTTCTCACTAAGATACTTCACTAAATGCTTTTGCTTCTATCTAATATGCTATTTGCTTCTGACTAACTAATAAAAAAAACACATTAGCATGTAAAAGTAATAATGATGATGACTAACACGTCTGTAACACATTAAAGTTTTCAATGTGCTTCATAACAACCCTGATAGGTGCTATTATCATCTCCATTTTACAGATGAGAAAACTGAGGCAGAGATGAGTTGACTAGCTCAGGGTCACACAGCTATTAAGTGTATGTGTCTGGATTTAAGCTGAAGTCTTCCTTATTCTTTCACTAGCACACTATCCACCGCACAAATTATCTGCCTCGAGCACATTATCCCTTATGAGATGGATTTGGAGATGATCTCAACCCACAATTTACCTAGAACCTAAGGTGACTTTCTGAGGGCCTAAGGCAAGAATGAGAGGGGATCCAAGTATTAAACATCCAAAATATATGTTATTGAATGTTATGGGCACCAGTCCCGAATGGATAGAATGAATACTCTATTTCCTAACAACCCTGGAGATGACAAGTCTTACCATGTAGAACGCAATTACTGCCACTTAAAAAGAACAACTCCTTTCTGATCAGTTCAAATGGGCAGGCCAAAAAGATCAAGGAGGAGCCATGGAAATTTAATCAACTGCTAATTGGGGGAAAACAATTCTAACTTCCATCACAAGACTTTGGAGAGGCTGAACTAATCAAAGTAATCATTAAGCCTTTGGCCAAAAGCAAGACAGTTGGTATGTTGAGCAAATTCTACGTTGGGAGGACCAAAGGAAACTCCATTGGGTGTAGGCCTATGGAAGGGGATGCTGGGGAGTCTAACAGCTACTCCAAATGCTCTTTTTGATTCTCTAAGGTCTGGAACTGTAACTAAAATGATTTCTTCTCTTATGATGAAATTGGACCTGTTGATAAATGTTGTGGCAGACCACTATTATTCCTGTCAGAATGCCCAGAAAACCGATCAAGAGGTATGTAATTGGAGTCTGTGAACTAATCTCTATGAGAAATTTTGGTGGCCTAACTGACAAAATAGTTTGTGATCAAATTATTGAAAAGAAAAAATTCCGAGATTAGAAACTGTCTGCAGATCTTAACTCTTAAGGAAAGTATTGGAATGACATTGAGTTGTTGTTTCTTCAGGCTTCTCTGACTCTTCGTGACTCTGTGGACCTACTATCCATGGGATTTTCTTGGCAAAGATACTGGAATGGTGTACCATTTCCTCCTGAAGAGGATTAAGGCAAGCAGAGGTTAAGTGACGTGCCCAGAGTCACACAACTAGTGAGTGTCTGAGACTAGATTTGAATTCAGGTCATCCTGACTCCAGGCTCAGTGCTCTATACACTAAGCCAACTAGCTGCCTCCTATTGGAATATTAAAAGGGCTTAATAATATCCTCTAATATTCTAAAATATCATCAACAGCATCAGTATAGTAGGTTCCTATCACAAGGTAGTTTCAAAGAGTATGATGAGACAAACATTTATTAAGCACCTACTTTATGCTAGGTTCTGGGGAAACAAAGTCAACAATGGACCAAGAGTTGCTCCTAAGAAGTTAATATTTTACTGGGAGAAACAACATATGTACAAACAAATACAAATTAGTTTGGAGGACACTGACAACTGGGATAATTAGGAAAGACCTCTGGATAGATGTATTTATAATGAGTGTTGAAGAGAGCTGATAGTTCCAAGAGGCAGAGCTGATGAAAGAGATCAGTACATGCATAGAGCATAATCTGGTCAAAGGCAAAGACACAAGATGGAAGGCTATGTATGGAGAATAGTGATTAGGCCAGTTGGCTTGGAATGAAGAATTCAAAAAGGAAAATATCATATAATTAGCCTTTATTTTATTTTATCCTAGAAGCAATAGGAAGGCACAGAAGCTTCTTGAACAAGGGAGTAACATGATTGGACCTGTGATTTAGAAATATCAGTTTTCCACCTATGTGGAAGATTTATTGGAGGCAGGAGAGGCTAATGTCCAAGGTCACAGGCAGGATTTTACCCAAGTCCCCTTATTTCTTCTGCTGCATCATGATGCCCTTGCTTTTAAACTAGATGGATATTGAAATCTCTGAAATTCCATGAGGCCATGTAAGTCCTGTCCCATAGTACCTATGCTATAACAGAGTTCTACTATATTAATCATGAAAATCCTCAAAATGGAGACACAATTATAATTAGAAAAGATAATGCTATTAAAAAGAAAAAGATGAAAATAAGTCATATGAGTAATAAATCTCATCGTTGATCTTTAAAAACACATTCAAAAATACCAGAGGTGATAGACTCTTGATAATGACGACACTGAAACCATTTTGATAAGAACACACTTTGTCATAGCTACATTGCATAGCTAAATTCCATTTATAATCTCAATGGTGTTGAGCAAGGCATATTTAGTACCATCTAAGACCACATCTTTTTTTTTTATGGTTTCCTTTTGTAATTACATTTTTTCATTTAACAAACTTTTATTTTCTCTTACTCTCACCTTTTCCCCAGTGAAAAAGAAAAAAGCAAAAACACAAAAAAACCTTATAACAAATATCCATAGTTATTTATAGTCAAATTAAACAAATCCACAATCTGCCATATGCAAACAAGTTTGTCTCATTCCATATCTTGTGTGAAACACCTTTCTCTCTGTCTCTCTGCCTTTCTCTCCCTTTCTGTTTGTCTCAAAAGAAATGCCACCATTAGTCCTCTGGTGTAACGGTTAGTCACCATACTGATCCAACAATCCCCAAAATGGGGTCATGAAGAATCAGACATGACTGGAAAAAACAACTCAACAACAGGATAAAAATGGGAAAATCACTGGTTCAGAATCAGAGGCACTTTCCCAAGACGGTACAAGAACTGACAGGTTCTACCCATTTGGAAGGGCTTCAAGTATGATCCTAGTAACTGGTGTAGTCAGCCTGGCTAAGTTTAGAGAGACTCAACGATCAAAGCTTGACCACTAGGTGATATTTTTCCTGGAGGGTTGAAATCATGAAACAAACAAACTAGAAATGGTAAACCAGATCTTCTACTAAGGCCGCATCTCAACAGCATCACCAAGGTGAGGAACGTTCCATGCCTTTCTCTTGACCATCTTATACACAGCAGCTCTCTGGACCAGTATTTGCCTAAGGTCAGAGTTATGGCTGTGAGCTTCTCCATTGATGTACCCTGATTGTTCAGTATTCCATTTACCCATGGAATATTGACTTACCTACCCCCTCCCCCAGCTTTCCTTCTAATGTTCTACTTACTAAATCTCTGTCATCTAAGCACCATGTCCTACGTCTATAAAACCCCTCCTTCTATAAAACCCCTCCTTCTATCATCTTCCTATCATTCTCATTACTATTCACCATAGCCCTATAACACTCCAGTCTTTATTCTGCCCTGCTCCACCTTCCACTGTGCCCTTTGGAGCCCCATTTCATTGTTAACAAATTCCCCTTCATCATGAGCTCCTTCCTCCAAAATTTATTCAGCACCTTTGAATTAAGTGTAAACTGAATTTCCCTTTCATCTCTGTCTTCTAGTGCTGCCAGAGAAGAATGAGGAGGTGGAGTTGGCATACCTGTTACCTCCCCAATAATGTGTCCAGACCATTGCTCTGCCATTAATCCCTCCACAATCTCTTTTCATTTAAAGATTCTCCCATCTAGAATACCCTTTCTTTTCCTCTCCACCTATCTAAGTCCTACCCATTTTTCAAAACCCAGCTCAATTCCTATACTCCTTCATAACTCTTTACTCATTATCCCAACACATAGCACTCTCAATAGCACTTATGACTGGTAGTAACCCTTAAGGGACCAATAAACACCAAGTTGTTGTTATTGTGCTGTTTCAGTTGTGTCCAACTCTTCATGACCCCCTTTTCTTGGCAAAGATACTGGAATGGTTTGCCATTTCCTTCTCAAGCTCATTTTATAGATGTGGAAACTGAGGCAAAAGGGTTAAGTGACTTACCCAGGATCACACAGCTAATAGATTTCTGAGGCTATATTTGAACTCAGGAAGCTTCCTGAGTTCTTAAGTCTTCCTGATTTTCCTGGAGTATAAATATCTTAAGGGCAGGGGCTTTTTATACCCCTACAGATGGTGTTAAACATACATAACAGTAGCTCCTCAATTAGGATGTGTAGGCTGGGCTGAACTAGTTTGAGACAGAATGGGAGAAATGACATGGTATGGTGGGAAGAACTCTAGATTTGAAGTCAGGAGTGAATTCCGAATTTAAATACCGCTTTTGACATCTACGAGCTATGTTACATGGGCAAGTTACTTAATCTGAGTTTCAATTTCCTCATCTGAAAAATGGGGTATGTGTTCATCCTTCATTGCTGAAGAAGACCATGCCATCAGAGAAATAATGACATGACTTGCATTTGACTTTGTTTTGAATGAGGGAGGGCTGTGCAGGTCACCAGCCTCACTTCTCCTCCAGAGCCATCTGAATCCAGTGACCAGATATTCATCAGGATAACTGGAGATGACCCAGGATGAGGCAATTGGGGTTAAGTGATTTGCCCAAGGTCACACAGCTAGGGAGTGTCAAGTGTCTGAGGTGACATTTGAACTAAGGTCCTCCTGACTCCTGCACTGGTGCTCTCTCCACTGTACCACCTAGCTGCCACTTGTAAATAATAATTGTTGTAGTCCCTACCTCATATTGTTGTTATAAGGATCAAAATGAGAAATTTATGTAATGTGCCTTGCAAACCTTAAAGTGCTATATAATCCTAGACTTTAAAAGTTGGAAGGTCATCTAGTTCAACCCAATACCTAAAGAAGAATGCCTTCTACAACCTACCTGGTAACTGATCATTCAGCTTTTGCTTGAAGACTTCCATTGAAGAGTAACCCACTACCTCCCAAGATGCCCATTCCATTTGGATAAATGTCTGTTATCATCATCACCATCTTCATTGGATTGGGCTGGACTGAATTGAATTGTTTAGAGAATATTCTACCAAGGCACAGTCCCAAGAATAGTATGCCCCAACCCTCTTCATATGTGACAGTTGAATAAAAAAGCCAATTGGAAAAGATGTTTCTTATTTAACTAGATCATAAGGATAGCTAGGGCCAAGGAAAGTAGAGCCTGGGCATTAACTGGTGATAAAATATGTCCCTAAACAAGATGTATATCTCAGTGTTGACAATAGGACAAGAATAGAAGAAGCCTAGATAAGGAAACAGTAAGGTAAATTGGGAGAGCTAGGTAGCACAGTGGATAGTGTTGGGCCTGGAATCACAAAGATCCATCTTCCTGAGTTCAAATCTGGCCTCAGAAACTTACTAGCTGGGTAACCCTGGTCAAGTCACTTAACTCCATTTGCCTCAGTTTCCTCATCTGTAAAATGATCTGGAGAAGGAAATGGCAAACCAGTCCAGCATCAACATCTCTGCCAAGAAAACCCCAAATGAGGTCATGAAGAATGAGACATGACTGGAAAAAACAACTCAACAACAGGATAAAAATGGAAAAATCACTGGTTCTAGAATCAGAGGCCTTGAGTTCAGATCCTGTTTATGGCTTTTAACCAACTGTGTATTGGGCAAATCACTTAATCTCTTTGGGCCTCAGTTTCCTGATCTACAAACTGTACGTGTGTGCCTTGGCAACCTCTGAAGTCACTTCCAATAATACATTCTATGAATCCAAAGATCCAGAGCCTCCACAAAAATAAGAAACAGAAGAATTTCACTCCATACACAACAAGGACAACATTCACAAACATAGGTGAAAGGAGACCAAAGAAAACAAACAAAAAACCAAACCTATCTAGCCTCTGGAGACAATTTGATCTGGTGCCTGTGAAGGCCTGTCTCCAGCCTAACCTTGATGTTACCTAAGTGGTCTATGAGGAACCTTGTCTTCACTCTTGATGGGGTGTCTTCTAAATTTGGATTTTTCTCTCTTTGATAATTTATTTTCTTGTAAAGAAGCTTTCTTTGTAATTCTCAGCTAAAATCCCACCTCCTTGAGGAAGTGGTGATGGACTATTCCGACCCACAGTGATCATCCCTTGTCCAAGACCCCAGCACCTTAAGACTAAATTCCTCATTTGCTGTGGAGTGTGCATTAGTTTCTATTGTTTTCAGTTGCTTCCTTTGTCTTGTCTCTTCAATTAGATTGTGAGTTTCTTGATGGTAGGTACTGTTTCTTCTCCTCTTCTGTGCTCCCATGAGACCACCATGAGAGTGCACACAGAGTAATATTTATTCATTTATAGTAATAAAATATCAAATGCATCTGTGATCTTATGCCCTCCAACAATACAAGCAGCAACCCATCATTCCTCTGTCTCTCCTTAGCAGTTCTTATCCTTGTGTTCCCATGGGTTCAATAGAGGGAACTCTACCCAACATGCTCAGTGCCTTCTTTGCTCGCTCTTGTGACCTTAGGCACATCGGTGAAGCACTTAGGTTTTCCAAATACTCTTCCTTCACTGTCAGCATATGATCAGCTCCTCTTGTTTTTTAATTCTATATTTCTTCAATGGCATCCTTTTCTCCTATTCTTTGCAGTTCCTTGTTTGTAATGAGTTGAAGCCCATGCATACCCACCAAAATGTATGATACCCCTTTGAAATTCTTTGATGACTTCGGTGGCATGGGACATTGCCAGTTCTATGACAGCCATTGAACAATGCTGGCATTAAACGTTGGTATTAAAAAGATGGGCCTTTGTCTCAAAGGGAACTTTGAAGATCATTAAGTTCCCATAGCCAAGAAACAAAATATAAAGCTGTGCCCCCTTTCAAATTTTGGAAAGGTTGTATGGAATAAGAGACAAAGACAGAGCGAATGCTGATTAGCTGATTTTGCATATAAGAACATGAATGTAACTTACAAGATTGACTCCATACCTTGTTTCCCACAAGCTGGTTTGCATAAGACCAACAGGAGAAACTTAGGCAGTCAGTAATGCGGACCACTATCCTGGGCCCTCCAGAGCAAGGGATTAGGGGGATGACTGACTAGTTGATTGCCCTCAAGTATCTACCAGGTTGAATTAGAGACTTTTAGTCCTTCATACTAGAATTCCAGAAAATATAGATGGGTCATAGAAAAAATTTAAGAAGATTTTGCAGGACAGCTTTATAAGTAGTAAAGATCTACAAAATGTTTCTGATGAGGGGATAGAAGTAGCAAAGCCACTTACACAGTTGCATGGAGAGAAGATATGGGGATACTTAGAGTCCCAGGAATACCCAGCCTGTCTTCTCCACAAGAGCCACAAGGAGATTCACACATGGAGAAGAGCAAACACGCACACAGGAAGGCACATGCGTAGACATGCATGGAGGCACACAAAGGCATACATACACACACACGAATGCACACACAAAAGGACACACACCCACAGAGGTGCACCCAACAAACACCAAAGGAGAGTCTAAGGAGAATAGTCCCTGCAACAGTGCCATCTAGTGGGATGCTGAGCATGTGGGAGGGCTCTGTCCCATTGTTTTGCTTCCCAGTGCAGTACCTGCGGCTTCATGGTCAATGATAGTTTGACAGTTTCTAGTGGAAAGGACAAAAAACACAATATAAAACAAGAGTTCATTCTGCTTGGGATTCTTTGACATTCTATCTTTTCCCAGTTCAATTCCCATCTTGCCCCTTTATTAATCTCCCTTTGTTCCCTCTGCCCCATCTGTGAGAGGGAGCACATAGTTGTAAATAATAGCCTTGGATTTGGAAGAACAGATTCAAACCCTACCTCAGACATTCAACCACTGTGTGACCTTGGGCAAGTCACTTAATCTCTCTATGCTCTCATATTCTCATCTGTGAAGTTAAGGAGTTGAATTTAACGTTGTTTAAAGAAACTTCCAGTTCTAAATCTATGACTCAATAATTCTTATTATCAAAATGCCTTGTAGACTCCTCTCCAGCTATCAATATCCAGTGTATCCTCTAGCAGCCAGGAAATACTGTCCCTTCTTTGGGATAACTTCCCCAACTCTAAAGCCAGTACTGACCTCTCCTCCTTCTGAACAGCACTTAGAAATAAATCTAACATTTTGGCACTGTCATACCATGATTTCTATCAGATTCATCTTTCTGATTTCAAATCTCACCCCATATACTTACTAGCTGCGCGACCCTGGGCAAGTCACTAAACCCTGTTTGCTCAGTGTCCTTTTCTGTAAAATGAGCTGAAGAAGGAAATGGCAAACCACTCCAGTATCTTTGCCAAGAAAACCCAAAATGGGGTCACAAAGAGTCAGATGTGACTGACAGATGACTGAACAGCAAAAAATAAATCATCCCATCACTAGCATTGGTTATAAAACTTTATACCTACATTAACTTATTTGATCATCACCGTAATCCTGTGAGGTCGGCATTCTAGGCTCAAATGAGCAAGGTATGGAGAAAACTCCAAGTCCACTAGTCTCCTGACTCCAAGTGTTCCTTCCATTATGCTACGGAACTTATGAGTCCACATATATTTATTATATCTACTGTGTACAGAGCACTTGGTTAAGCTTGGGAGAGAGGCAAAATTTAGATAAGCCAGAGTTTAGGAGAGGTACTCAGCTATACTTACTGATTGATGGTTGATTCTGCTGCACTTCTATGGCTTGGTCAGTGCGAGCTTTATGAGCTGGACAATCTGTGAAGTTCAAAACTTCTGGAGGTTACCCTCATTTCTGCTTTTCAATTTTCCTTCAAACTCAAGTGCCTGCCCTCCACCACCTGCTTCTGGATCACAGCGGTGCCCTCTTCCTTGCCCACAGAAAGAACCTGCAGGTGACTCTGTCCCACATTTCTGAGAGTTCACTGGGGGCACACACCACAGGACAGGTGGTGAAAGTACTCAAGAAAGATCAAGGGACCCACCTGGCAAGAGATGGAGGGCAGGAGTACGATTCTTATAAAACCTATTCACTTTCCAACCCTGTAAGCAAAACTGTCCCCAGGGTAAAGAGTAAATAGTAAATACCTAAGGTCCCCTGCTTCAAGGATCTTCAATAACCGAGCAGATCAGGCATATATGCAGAAGAACAGGTAGATCATTTAAAAAACTCGTTAACGAAGGTCATTTTAAAAATTCAATTTCTTCTTTTATGACTTAGGTAGGCAGCGGGTGAGAAAGAAAGATGGTCCCTCCCCCGATTCTAAATGAAAAAAATTGAGACTTTTATAAATTCAAACAGCTCACACCACCATCTCCCTTTACCAAGCCAAAGCAAGGAAGATAGCTTCTCCTCCACTTTCACACAAACAAACCCCGCCTTAGGTTACATGTTAGGTTTTTGCGGGGGAAGGTTTGTGGGTTCTTTTCCCCTTCAAGTCTGCCTTTGATGTCCATTTTAACTTGATTGCACAATAATCATCCTATGGGTTGGAAAAGCCATATGATATGATTCAGCACAGGCACATATTCCCTACGGGTGACCCAGCCCCCACTTCCCATCCCACAGGTTATGTTGAGGGTTGGACCCTAAGGAACTGTGGCTTCTCATTGGATTGTTCTTATATAATTAATCACAATCTTCTCTACCTCATTCCTGCTACTCTAAGTGCCTAAGCACATGATTTTCATTTTCACGTGCATATTCTTATATATCTATGTATAAGATTCACAGATGAGCTGTGATACCTCTGACTCTCTCAGGAGAAATAAAATGAGGGAAATCATTCAAGGGGTAACTAGAGAAGCTACTCAGAAGACAGGGAGAAGTTAGAGAAAGTTGTTATTTTTCTCTACAGGGGTTGGGTACCAGGAAGGTCTTCCTGTTGTAATTCCAAGAAGGTTAGAACTTGGGCCAAGAGCCGAAATTGAGTGAAAGACCAATCACCCAGCAAGTATATATTAAACACTTGCTATGTTCCAGGCACTGTGCTAGGGCTAGGGATATAAAGATTAAAATGAAAGAAATCTTGCCCTTAGGGAGCTTACATTCCATCAGAGGAGACAATACGTTCACACCAGACCCGATGTACAGTCTTTGATTGGGTAGACTCTCCAGGACAGCTCTCAGATCCTGGGAAAGAACAGAATAGGAATCTCAGGGAACCACAGAGAGAACCTGATTCAGGAATAGATTGGGTTCACTGGACTGAACAGAAATTGACCCCATTATTAAATGCAGCAGACATTTATTAAGTACCTGCTATTTGCAAAGTATTGTGTTAGGAATTGAGAGAGAGAGAGAAGTACAAGTATACAGTAACCAGTAATTGATAACATACTAGAATTTAGAATTAGAAGCAATAGATTCAGAACAGACTTTAACATCCCTCTGGGTCATTCCCCTGTTTCTTGCTCACAGACTGTGTCCTGAGCTTCTTAAAACTATAGCTCACAAGCCCCTACTACCCTTACATTTAGTAGTCAATGAATAAGATACAATTAACTCAAAGCAAAGTCATTTACTGCAATGGCATCATAGCAATAGTAAGAAAACATTCTCCCTATAAAGCTGGGGCACACTTTCCACATCCACACACCACATCAGCGACAAGAATGAGTACACATTTAGGAAATACTTGCAGCCAAGTCACACCCCCAACGCTGCAAGACACTGATTTCTTTCCTTCTTTATGGTGTCCTCATATCCCTAGGTATCCCTAGCCCACAAGAATCTCAGCTGCGTAAGCCACTCAGTCAGACGCTTGAGATCTGGTCTTCTCTATATCTCAGGTCCTGATGGGCAGGGATGGCTTCCTTTTCAGCTCACAGAACTCAAGCTCTTTAGCACACTTCCTTGCCTTGATTAATGTGTATCTTGCTTATTCTAAAGCCACCAGAGATACTGCCAATCCTTAACTAGATAAAGACTAACTGCCCTCAAACTGAATCAGTTTTGAGTGGAGAATATCTTTACTGTACCTATGCGGTCACTACACTTATACTGCTGCGACCAGAATGCATCTATCTCTTAGAATCAGGGACTCTGGAAAAGAGTCTCAGAAACCATATATACCAACCCTCTTCATTTTACAGATGATCATTTTTAGCGTCCTTGTTTACAAACTGAGGCCCAGGTCCTCTGATCCCAGAATCTGGGGTCAGTAGAAAATGTTCCTTCCACTATATCATTCAGGCTTCCCCTGTGGACAAGCTGGTCAAATCTTCTTTCAAGAAATGCAACAAGTCTTCAACAAAATCCATTTAATCCTCTTTTTAAAAGAAGAAATGAAAGATAATATATCCATCTTGTCAATTTGGGTAACTCAGCTAATTTTTATGAAGCAAACTGTAAGGAAGGAACAAAACAAAATAAAATCTCTCCCTGCAAATTGTAAGGTTTGCTGGAGGAAGGAGAACGCCAAACTCAAAGTCAGCTGCTCTTTCAAAGGATTCCATTAATTGGGCCTTCCTGAAGCACAATTTCACTGTGATAACCATCTTTGTAAAATCTTTTGTTGCATAAGAAGAGCAGATGGAGAGATGACTGAATATCACTAACACCCATGTCCTAGCGCTGAAGTATTGTACTTAAGTGAATAAATGAATGAACAAGTAAATAAACAGATGAATGAATAGGTAGATTAATAAATGAATTAATGAATAAACAAATGAATGGATAGGTGGATGAATAAGTAGATAAATAAATGAATAAAATAAATAAAGCTGAATTCCAGGCCCTTCCTTCTCTTTAAGGCAGACTGACCTTCCCAGAAGAGTCTGGGAGGTTTCTCTAGAATCCAGTTCAATTACAGGTCTCTTCCTTTTTCCTAATAAGAGGACGGCAGGCAACCAGTGAAAAGGCATAGGGATTAGCAGTGGGGTATGATGGAAATAGCTTTGGATCTGGTATCAGAAGAGTTCTTTCTGACTCCATCACTTATTAATTGTGTGAGTCTAGGCTAATCACTTAGTCTGCTGGAGTCTCAGCTTCTCCCTCTGTAAAATGGGGTTTTATGCCATTTATGCCAAAATGGAGTTATATTTATGCCTTTTATCCCCATAAAGTTTGCTCTGAAGGTCAAATGAGAGAATATATGTATATATATATATATATAGTTTTCTGTGCTTTACCTCAACTGTCCTCCCTGTCTCACTTAATAAATCAATCAATAGGAATTTACTAAGTACTATGTGCCCGACACTGTGATAAGTGTGAGGGATACAAATCTAACAGTGACTGGGGTAATTGTCGGAAGGAAACTAGTTCTTCACTTTATTTGGGCCCCACCCTCACGTGAGAGGAGCTGCTCTTCGCCAGCCTCTGCCTTCAGGCTGGACTCTAGTCAGGAGGGTTTTAACTTTTTTCTGTCATTGACCTCATTAGCAATCTGGTAAAGCCATAAAAATCCCTTCTCAGAAAAATATTTTTAAACATATAAAATAAAATCCATAAGATTGTAAAGAAACCAAAATATGACAAATCAAAGCAAATTAAAGAAGTTCAATGCTTCCCTATAATTCCTTACCTGCTAAGTATTAGAGCCAAGGATAGAACTCAGATCTTCTGACTCTAATCTACTTTGAAAACTTTATGATAATAAAACAACAAAAAGCAGCCATTTTTCAGTAATGTCCGACTCAAGGGTCATGGACCTAGATTAAGCACCTTTTCCCTAGTCACCGCTCTCCACTCCAGGTCATAATGGAGAAAGGAGATGTAAGGATGGCTCCTCTCCTGCACTTCATGCTCTCCAGAAACTCATTAATTTGCAAAATAAAATCATTCTGATCCTCCCACCTCCCCAGCACCCTGTGGGTCCCCTCCCTATAAAAAGAGAAGATGGGAAGAGGACAGTGAAGAATTCCTCCTGGATCTCTTATATCATTTAAAGAGGGTACTCAAGGACTTTTTCTCATCATTTCCAACTGGGTGCTCTTCTGGATTTCATGAGCTCTAGAAACTCATCATTCTTCAAGATGAAATAAGTTCTGAAATTCAAATCATTGCCCTTTCCCAGCTACAGGACGTATACATACGTATATACATACGTACATCTACATACATATGTATATATGTATATACACATGTATGTATAGAATATGTATGTTTACACATATGCATATATTTATACATATATGTATGTATATATGTGTATTATTCTTATTATATGTTAGTGCATAATATAGAATATGTTTAATATATATTATAAGGCATAGGCAGTTATTATTTATAGAGCACCCAGTGGCTAATTCAGCACTTTCCCCACAACAAACCCATAAGGTAAGTTTTATTTTTTAAAATTAACTTTTATTATCAGAAACCACACAAAACTACCCACACCTCTACTCACTTCCTTTGCAGTGACAAAATAGGTTCCTGGATTTAGTTCATTTGTCTGTACAGAATGCAGGATTGAGGTTTTTGCAAATCTAAGAAGCTAAATGCTTCTCTAACAATCCCATAGAGTCAAGAGCAGAACTCAGATCTCCTGAGTCTAAAATCAGGAGCTTTTCTACACTGAAAGTTTGATGACAACATAAAACAAGAATAAGTATTATTGTATAGTCATTTTCCAGTAATCTCCAATACTTCATGACCCCATTTTGGGTTTTCCTGGCAAAGATGCTAGAATGAGTTGTCATTTCCTTCTTTACCTCATTTTACAGATGAAGAAACTGAGTAACTTTCCCAGGGTCACACAGCTGGTAACTATCTGAATATCAATAAGTACCAAACATGGATTCCACCCACACTGAAAATTCAAGCCCATTCAGTGAATCCATCAGTACTTATACCTTAGAGTTGCGACAGATAGACAATAAGCTGAGACAATGAACTGAATAAGAGAACATTAAGCTAGATTGCATTTTAGAAACTGTGAAGCTCTTTTCATGATCCCAAGCTATTTAATACTAATAAAGTCTAACTTTTTAAATCTCCTGGTGTTATTGTGTAGCTTTAAATTATGTATTTCCAGAATCTTAAAAGAATCAATATTGGTGGAGGGAAGGTCGATGAAAAAACTTACAGCCAGTTAAATCACCATTGGTGGAGCTATGAACTGATTCAACCATTATGGAAAATAACATGGAACCATCCCTCAATAACTATTAAACCTTGTATACACTTTGATCTAATGATACTACTAGTAGGTTTTACCTCATAGAGACCAAATTAAGAGGGAAAAGGCTCATATATACAAAAATATTTAGAATAACTCTTTTGATAATGGCAAAAAATTTGTAAACTGGATGGGGCAGTACATCAATTGAGGAATTGTTTAATATGTTATGGCATATAAATGTGAGAGAATCCTATTGTGCTGTAAGAAATCATGAAGGGGTTGGTTTCAGAGAAACCTGAGAAGACTTCTATGAACTGATACAAAGAGGTATGCAGAGCAGAACAATTTATCCAATAACAACAATATTGTAATGATAGATAACTTGAAAGACTTGGGAACTCTAAACAATACAATAGTTCCAGAGAACTCATGGTATAACATACTACCCACTTTCTCATAGACAAGTAATGAATACAGAGTACAGATTGAGGCATACTTTGGGGGTGGCTAATGTGAGAATTTGTTTTGCTTGACTATACTTATTTGTAAAAGAGATTTTTGGTTTTTTCTTACTTTCTCAGTGATGAGAGGGAGGATAGGAGGGAGAGAATTCAAAGATGAAAATCAAATTGAATTTTAAAAAATTTATGGTGGACATGACTAGACTGCAGCATATTAACATTTATGATATGCCAATTAATATATCTGGCATAAAAGAATTCATCAAAGACATATGGGAATGGAAAAGGAGGTGAAATGAGATTGAGATATTTGACAAATGGATAGTTGGAGTACAGGAATAGTACCTGAGTTCAAATCATGCATTAGGCACTTACTAACTGTATGACCTTTGGCAAGTCACTTAAAAACCTCTCTAAGGTGTAGTTCTCTCATGTACAAATTGAGAAAAATAGTGGCACCTACTTCCCAGGGTCATTACAAGCATCAAATAAGACACCATATGTAAAGTGCTTTGCAAATATTAAAGCACTAGTGAAATGAACAATGTGCATGGGTGGAGTGAGTGTCCACCCAAATAAGATCACAGAATCATTGAAGTATTGAAGTATTGAGGCATGGCCCAAACCATAAATGGAATAGAAGCTCAAAAGCAGTTGTTTATAAAGACAGCAGGACTATGGAAGTGGAACATTGAATATAGTGCCAGATCCAATTGATGGATTTGTTGATTTTTGCAAATTGCTTTTTCTCTTTCTTTTTGCATTTTTTTTATAATAAGGAATACCTGGATTGATGTGTGTTGGAGCAGAGGGTATGTATTTGGAAGGAAATATAAAAATGAAAGTTATTGTAACCTATAGCTCAAAGCCCAATAGCTTAAGATTGTCTTCGTTGACTGAGATTGATTATTCAGTGCTCTGAGCTATAAGAGGCAGAGTAAGAGAGAGCTTAATGGGGAAGAGAGATCCTAGACTTCTGACTTCAAGAGAGAAGAAACATGGTTTCAGATTTTCTTCAGGGAGTTCTCTCCCTATGGGGAGAGAACTGAAGTCTAGCAAGCTTTGTATAGGGACATGATTGAGGAAGCCTTGATTCCCTTCCCACCAAATGCCAGATCCACAATGAACACATGTAGGAAGTAACAACATTAAAAAAAAAAAAAAAGTTGATAGCAAATAAAAACAGGGAAAGTATACAGATGAGAATATATCAGTCAATATATAGAGAGAATGAGCTCTCCCACTGGAGTGAAATATGGGAGAGAGGCAGGCAGACAGATAGATAGACCCAGTTGGCACCCAAGGAGAAATTCTCCTAAGTCTCTGGTGTAACAAGTTAGTGATATGGACAAGTAGAAGTGCCAGCTCCTCTACCTGTTGGCTTCTCAGACTATTTCTGTCCCTTTGGGACTTCTCTCTAAAGAGAATTTGGAACATTGATTTTTCTCTCAAAGCTGGAAGCCAGAAGATCAGTATCTCTTCTTCCTTGGACTCTTAACAACTTTACTCCTTGAGGCAGGATGTAATTCTGTATTGTGTAATCAATTTCTACCAATGAAGACAGTCTTAGGAAAGTGGACTTTGAGTCTCAAAGTTACACCATCAATAAGTTTTGTTTTGTTTTCAAGGTCAAGAGGGTAAGAGATCAGTGCTGAGTAACAATCAAGAGTCTTCATGGAGGTCGAAATTAAAATTTGAAGGATTTGGAACAGTTAGTAAAGGGAAACAAGTTTGAGCAAAAAAAAAAAAAAATCACGGAAGTAGGAATATGTATGGTATATTCAGGAGCCTGGGAAGAGGTTGATCTACATGGAGAAGGAGATGTGGACTGAAGCGCAATGAAAAGTAAGACTGGAGAGGAGCCTGTGGAAGGTCTTATATGTCAGGCTAAGGAGTTCGAACTTTAATTCTATAGGCGGGAAGAGACAATACAGGGTGCTTGAGCAGGAGAGTGGCACGATGAAAATAATGTTTTATGAACATTAATCAATCTTGTGGACATGTGCAAAGTAGAGTAAAGGGGGGAGAGGGAGAGAGAGAGAGAGAGAGAGAGAGAGAGAGAGAGAGAGAGAGAGAGAGAGAGAGAGAGGAAGAAAAGTTAAGTGAGTATTACAATAGCCTAAGTATGAAGTCAAAAAGATCCCAAACTACTGTCTTAACAGTAAAACTGGAAAGGAAGTGGGAAATACAAGAAACATCATGAAGGAAGAATCAGTAGTGGTCACCTGTGTCAAATTCATTGAAAAGTTCAAGGAAAATGATGATACAAAAGAGGTCTCTAGGTTGGTTAATTAGGACGTCACTAGTGGCCTTCAAGAGAACAGTTTTAGTAAGAGTGGTTGCAACAGAAACCAGATATCTGGGGATTAAAAAAAATAAAAGGTAAGAAAACCTAGAAAGCAGATGAAGACCACTCTTCATAGAATTTGGGCAGTGTGGGGGGAAATGGGTTCAAAAGGAATAAGAGAGTACAAAAGGTAAAAGTAGAGTGAAGGTTATTTCAGGACACGGAAAATAAAATTGGAAGGTGGAAGGAGTAAGTTGAGAAGGAGATACTTAAAATGGAAGAATGTGGAGGGGACAACGAACAAGTTCCCCTAAACAGAAAGGGATAGATAGAAAGAGCAAAAATGAAAGTGCTAAACTTAGAAAGAAATGATTCCTTTTTTCCTCTGAGACTATAGAGGAAGATGAAGGATAGAGAGGTTAATATTTAATTGTGGAAAACAGGGCAAACGAGGAAGCTCATGTCAAGTGGTGTCTTCTCAATAAAGTAGCATGCCAGAGCATTGGCTGATAGTAACCTCTGGGGCTTTTGGGAGGGGGTTTGAGGAGAGTGGAATGAATTTGGAACAGCTGTTGTGTAGAGTATCCTAGGGAAGGAACAAGAAATAAGCAGGAAAAAAAATGCCATGGCAATAAAGACCCCATCAAAGTTAAATTGAAGAAATTCATAGTTGACTTTTCTCTGGCAAGGCTTAATTACCTAGAAATTACCTAGAAACAGAAAAAAAAATGGGAAAGCCCACTTAAGGGTTGAATATTGGTATATTAGGTAGACTGAAAGTTTGAGGTTACCTAAGCATAAATTACTCATAAGGATGGTGTTGAAATAGTCATAGGAACCATGTTGAAATTGAAGGCAAGTGTTACCAGTAAGAAGGATTCAAATGATCTGGATGAAGCAGGAGGTCAAGCAATTGGCAAACCCAGGAAAAGTGAAGAAATAGCATGTTCATTGGATTTAAGTAAAAATAGAAGAATTTATTGGTATGGCAACTGTCAACTAGAGGCAACTAGATAGAATACAGGGTCTGGAGTCAGGAAGACTCCTCTTCCTGAGTTCAAATCTGGCCTCAGATACTAGCTGAGTGATCCTGCACAAGTCTCTTAACCCTGTTTGCCTCAGTTTCTTCATCTGTAAAATGAACTAGAGAAGGAAATGGAAAACCACTCTAGTATCTTTGCTAAGAAAGCCCTAAATGAGGTCACAAAGAGTCAGACATGACTGAACACCAGCAAAGATTGTCAGAAAATAAAGCAAGACAATTCAAAATCTTGGATAAACAAAGGCAGTTTGTGTGATAGTGTGTTTCTCAGTGTGACTACACAAGGATATAGGTGATTCTGGATGGAACTGGTCAGTAACCAATGGCTCACCCATATGAAGGGCAAAGTCCCTGAGGGTGATAGCAAGAAGAAGACAGAAGAGGAAATAGATGAACCAGATCTGGAAACATAGCCCATCAAAAGACTGATATATGGCAAAGGCAGAAATACAATATGAACACAGGCTGCAGATTGTATCTTATTAAAATAATAATAAAACAAAATATAATATAATAAAGAATTTCACTTGAATTGAATCCTAGGGTGCTCCCTGCTGTGAGCAAAGCATTATTTCTATTCAGATGAATAATCGCCCTTGATTCTTCCTATGTGCAATTGAGAATTTTTGCCTTATAGAGGTAAGTCTATAATGGGGGGTGAGGGGGAGGAAGGGGAGTTGGATTTGAACACTCCTCCTAGATCTAAGAGTGGACAAAGGATGTATGGTAATTCAACCACAAAGAACTACTCAGTTGGCTGTAAGGACGGACTTTCCTCGCCATCCTGTTGAAGGACTCTGTCAGCTTTCTGCAAAGCCTTTCAAGGTCCAAACCACAGGAATCTGTAGCACTGTGGGTAATGCCTGCCCATCTGCAGGCAGATTCTTCTAGTCCATTAAGTATCTGTGGTAATAACTATATGGGTAGAGAGATTTGCTCCCTAGGCTCAATCCCAAACTCAAAAGTTGCATATCTACACACTAATGCAGTAATAGGGGACCCAGATTATCTTCCCAGCATCCATTCCCTCCATGAGAAGGCTTTCTCACTCTGGGTTACAGACTCTAACAGAGTCTGGAAGAGAAGGCCCTTGACATAAGAAATGTTAAAATATTCTGAAATTGAAAACTGTGAGGTTGAGAGTAGTGTGCTTTGAAAAGAACTGAACAATGCTTTCTTCCTTTCATCTAAACCTGTGATCCTATGTTTGGAACTAGAAGGGACCCTTAGACTTAGTGGAGTTCCACACCCTAATGCTCTCTGAAACTCAAGAGGTTAAGCTGTAGGGCTCAAACTCACATAAATGGTAAATAACTAGTCTAGAGCTGCAGCTAAGGCAGGGCAGCCAAGAGGTTGCCTCAGGGCATCCAAATGTAGAAAGTGTTGAAAGTATTTGTAATCTTTCAGCAGTTAGAAACAATGAATTCTAGCACCTAGTTAGCAAGGACAATTAATTAAAATTTGAAGCTAGTAGCTGGATCCCTTCTTCCTCCCTGGCCTCATGCAGACCCTGCTCCTTCATTAACAGCACCCACCCTAACAGCGTCCTGTTGGTGTCTCAAGATTTCTGCCCATTGGAACCCTAAAGTCTTTGTGTGCTGGAATTCTCTCCTAAGGTCTGAGGTTTCAGCTGCACGTTTCTCTTTGGATGCCTCCTCACCTTCAGTCTAATTTATCTTTAAAACTTGATTTAGGGGCAGTTAGGTAGCTCCTGAATAGAGCACTAGCTCTGGAATCAGTAGGACCAGAGTTCAAATCTGATCTCAGACATGTGGCCCTGGGCAAGTCACTTGACCCCAATTGCCTCAAACAGACAAAAACGTAAATAAAAAGCAGAGTTGATTTAAAGATAGCTTGTGTGTTGCTTATGTTTTATGACTTTTTTCCTGAGCACCAAGTTGCTAGCTATGACTCAAATCCAGACATTCAAGAATCCACACTGTCACCTCAAGGAAAGTTCCTAAGAACAATTTAGCACCGATCTTAAGAAATTTCCCTTTAGCTTCCTTTATCGTTCCCTTCCTCGTCTGGAAAAATAGCTGTGTAATCTCTATACTAGAGCAGTTGTCACTTTATTAGAGTGACACTGAAGTTAACAGTTCAAGTAAAAAAAAAAAAAAACTGTGATGCATGGAATTATTTAAGAAATTAAGAATTCACCAAAGTTTTTTTTTGTTTGTTTGTTACAAAAAAAAAAAATGAATTCTTTCCACTATGCTACCTTACTCAAACCTGTCAGGTACTCATAGGTGAATCTTTCTTTATTGAATGAGGATCCCACAGGGTGGCCAGCTGTGAGGCTGGAGAAGAGAGTGTAGGGATGTATATCCTTATAAACGTCCTCCCCACTTTCCCCTCATTGACTTAGCTGTCGCCTTTGCCCGCATATTCTACTTTATGAGCACACCAATGAGATATTAACAATAGCTAGCATTATATAGTCCTTTAAGGTTTCCAGAGTGCTTTACATAAGTTCTCATTTGATCCTCCCCTGTGAGGTAGGTATTATCATTAGCTCCATTTTACAGATAAGGAATCTAAGACTGAGAAATTGAGACATGACTAGGGACACAAAGGGGGTTAAAAAAGGGGGAAAGGTAGAATTTGAACTCAAGTCTTCCTGACTCAGTGCCCAACACTCTAGTAACTGTGCCTTCTAGATAAGAGAAGCTTTGTGAATGATAATGCTGGTTATATAAATGAGCCCATGTAATAGCTAGAGCCCAACCAAGCCAGCTGCTTTCAGGGCAGTTCCAATAATGGGTTGGTAAACTGCTTCACCAACATACATACACAAACACACACACACACACACACACACACACACACACACACACACACACACACACACACACACACACACTGAAGTTCCTGCCCTTTTCCTGGGAAAGGAAAAAAAAAGATATTTGTGATCAGATTCCAAAATCACTTTTGTTAAATTTTTAGTTACGAAGGAAGGTTTTGCTCCAGTTTTGGCAGGTAAGGATTTCAAAGTTTTAACCTGCCTTTTGGCCTGACAATTTTATAGCCAGAGCTCACAGATACCGCTGTCCTCACCACTACCTGAGTTTAATTCAAACCATTCTACCCAGCCCTAATTTGGAGCCTTTCATTTTGGTTTTAGGTTACCATATATGTGGCACAATGGAAATATTTTTTCAATCTTAAATTAGAAACATACTGCAGGAGGATTTTTTTTAAACCCTCTACATTGTAGACTGAAATATCTTAAACTCTCCAACTGAAATCTAACCGAGGTAACCTCCTTGAGAAAGTTTGATATCAAGAAAGAAATGTGTCCTTTGGAATGTGTCTTTCTTTTTTTTTCCCCCAGTCCACAATAAGTTAGTAATATTCTTCCAATCAATGTAGAGCCTGTGAGTGTGCCAGATTGGATATGTCTGGGGAACAACCTGGGAGGGAGTGATGAACATGTTACAGCCAGAAAATTCTCCACCGCTGATGGTGAACTGAATTGCAAAGGGACTATAAGCCCGGCTCTGACTGACAGAAAGAGAATATACTCCATATATTTTACTCTCCAGTCCTCAAGAAAAGTGAATGATAAAATGAAATAATATTTGTAAATTGCTTCCTTTGCGCACCTCAAAGCATTATATGAATGCAGGCTATAATTATCATTATTATTTCTCTAGCAAAGTCAAGAGAACTAATAACCGTAAAATTCAGACCTAGTACTATATTCTGTTACAAAACATCCCAGATATTTGTGTTAGGGTTGGGGCTTCTTGCTGTTGTCCGCCACTGAGGACTATGAGGATCCTGAGTGTGGATGCCTCAGCCCTCTGTCTGTGAGTGACCTCCTTTTCCTCAACTGAAAAATGGCTATTATGATAGCCCCTACCTCACATGGTTAGTGTGACGATCAAATGAGATAATGTGTAAGGAACTTCGAGAACCTTAAAGCACTATTGGATAAGAAATAGGGACTGGATCTATGATCTCATTAAAATGAAGAACTCTTAGATCAGGAAACCCCTTCTACCAAGGAAAGTCAGTATTTAACTTACTCTTAGAAAGTTACTCAGCAACCTTGTTCGATGACCGACTTTGATAGACTTAGCTCTACTTAGTTCTACAATGATCCAAGACAGTTCCAAAGGTCTCATGATGGATAATGCTATCCACATCCAGAGAAAGAAATATGGAGTCTAATTGCAGATAGAGGCATACTATTTTCTCTTTTTTTTTCCATGGTTTTTCCCTTTTGTTCTGATTCTTCTTTCACAAGATGAGTGATGTGGAAATATGTTCAATATGATTGTACATGTATAGCCTATATTAGACTGCTTGCTGTCTTAGAGAGGGAGAAAGGGAAGGAGAAAATAATTTAGAACTCAAAATCTTATAAAAGTGAATGTTGAAATCTATCTTTACATATAATGGGAAAAAATAAAATCCAATTAAGTGGAAAAAATAGAAAATTGACTATTATAAAAAAAATGAGGCTCAACCACAACAAAAAAAGTTATTTTTAGAAAGTTACCTAAAGAGCTAAAAGGTTAAGTGACTTGTCCATTATTTGCCAGTCAGTATGTGACAGTATTTAGATCCATTTCTGGTTCGGAAGTCAGTTTTCTATCAGCTATACCATGACTGGCTCTCATTGCGTAAGTATGAACTATTGTTATTGTCAGTGATTATTGCTAGTATTGCCCAAAACAGAGGAGTAACTATAAATCACCCCCATAATTTTGAGGTGAACTCTGGTTATCCACTCAACACCCAGGGTAAAGAAAAATTCTCTGGTTGCCTTTGAAAATAACAACTTCCCTAGAATAGATCCATTATATTCTTAATCAGCTGAAGATATTTCAGGCAATAGGAGCTACATTCATAGGAATGCATTCATAGTTCTTCTCTTTCAAATTCTGTTTTATAAAATGAGGACAAACTTTCAACATGGCCTGTGATCTAGACTTAAGATCATAGGATCTTAGTGCTAGAAGGGAGCGTAAAAGTCATTCTAGTCCAATCTCTGCCTTTTCCGATGAGGAACCCCCAGACCAGAGGGGATGAGTCACTTATCCATGGTCTCACTGGGGCATAGTTAGACTGGCATCTTGAACCATCTTTCTCCAAATTCATTAATCTTTCCATTATTCCACATATGCTCCCTGTTCTCTGGGAGTTTTAGAGTATAGCTCTTAGATGTTTTATATGCTCCTCTCAGAGATTTCCCCTCAGGTTCCTTGGAATCTGCACTGATGGATTGAATTTCGCTATTATCATTTTAAAATAAATCAACTTAATAAGTAAGAAAAGTCCACTAAATGCCAAAACCAAAGCAGGACAGTGGTGAGAATTGAGAGAAATGATTATTTCTTTCACATATTAATAAGTAATTATTGACGTGACTTGCATTTGATTTTGATTTGAGTGAGGAAGGGCTGTGCAAGGTCATCAGTCATCTTGATGTCATGGTCCTCTTCCAGAATGGACAAACACAACCTGTGAGAAAGTGGCAGCCCCTCTCCTCCTCTTCTTCCTCCTCTTCCTTCTGTTTCACCTCTCCTCTCCTCTGATGTTCTATGCAGGGGAAGGTACACTCCATACCCAAAAACTGCCTTTTTCCCCCTGAGTTTACTGGCTACATTTCTTGCTCAAAGATCAAGCCTTGAACCCAATTCACTCTGGAATCCATAGACTGGACAACAGGTCCCCACCCACCTAGCACAGAGTGAAGGTAATTACTAAATAGTAATTGTTTCTCTTTTACCCAGGAACCTTCAGGGTCTTCTCTCAATTTGACTTTTATTTATTAAAGGGGCCATCCCTTGAGTGTATTTGTCCTTCATTGCCAAAGAAATGATGACGTGACTTGCACTTGACTTTGTTTTGAGTGGGGGAGGAGTGAGGTCACCAGCCTCATTTCTCCTCCAGAGTCATCTGAATCCAGTGACCAGATATTCATCAGGATGACTTGAGATGACCTAGGATGAGTCAATTGGGGTTAAGTGACTTGCCCAAGGTCACCCAGCTAGTGAGTGTCCAGTGTCTGAGGTGAGATTTGAACTCAGGTCCTCCTGACTCCTGCACTGGTACTCTATCCACTTCACCACCTAGCTACCCCCATCCCTTAAGTAACTACTTAAAGAAGTCTATTCTTTGAATGGGTGTATCTCACTCAAAGTGAGAATATGGTAAGACCTTAGCCTGAAAAGGTCAGGGTCTCCCACTGCATCCTGAGCCATCTCCAGTCTTCCTGATGACTATCAGGCCACTGGAGCCAGATAGATCAGGAGAGGAAAGTGAGGTTGGTGACCTTGCACAGCCCTCCCTCACTCAAACCAAAGTCAACTGCAAGTCATGTCATCATCTTGATGTCATGGTTCTCTTTGAGAATGAAGGACAAATACAACAAGTAATTATTGAATTAGGACCAAGGTTTTTCCCCTGTTCTGTTTCCTCAGAAACATTGTTTTTACTCAATCAGAGATCAGGGAAAATGTGAATTATCCTTTTTGTCAGATGGGTGATACAGATATTGATAAATATTGATAAATCTCTTTGGCCAAGCCTGGGTGTTCAGTCTCATGTACCTCAAGACTCCCATTGGAATAAGCCCACCTCTCATTATAATATTCATTCCCTCCTTACTTGTTAACCAATCAGAGTTGATTTCCACCTTCAGGTGCATCTTTTTCCAAGAGCATATAAACTGTGAGTTCACTGCTATCTTTGGTCCAGGAGAGAGAGCCAAATGACCATTTTTTTTTATTAATAAAATGATTAATTACCAAAGAAATTTTGTCTCTCAAACTTTTTAAGTCAAAGAATTATGGTCTATTTGAGCTGATACAGAGCAAGCCCTTTCTCTTGAATTTTGGATTTTATAGTTGTACTCAAAGATGTAGAAAAAAGAATACAGGATATAGAATCAGAAATACTTTCAAATCCCAGGTCTGCTACTTACTGGCTGCATAATACTGGTAAAGTCACTCCATCTCTCTAAGCCCAAGTTTCCTCCCCTATAAAACAACAATTTTAAACTAGATTATCTATAAACTCTAAATCCTTTGATCCAATGACTCAGTCGATGACTAACCAAATATTGTTGTTCAGTAGTTTTTAGTCACATCTTACTCTCTGTGACCCCCATTTGGGGTTTTCTTGGCAAAGATACTGGAGTGGTTTGCCATTTCCTTCTCCAGTTCATTTCACAGATAAGGAAACTGAAGCAAACAGGGTTAGGTGACTTGCCCGAGGTCACACAGCCAGGAAGTGACAGGCTAGATCTGAACTCAAGAAGGTATCTTCCTGACTCCAGGCCTGGCACTCTATCCACTGCACCACCTAGCTGCCCAAACAAATACAAACCTCTAAAATAGACACTGTACTCAGTATCCCAAGGTTTGTTCTCTCTCACAATGACTTTGAAAATTCTACTGAGGGCAGAAAAGCTACCAAACATGGAAGGTACTGCTATGGAATCAGGGACTGTTAGAGATAAAAGCTAAAAGGATTCATTGTCTTCCATCTCCTGGAGTCAGTGTGAAATGTGAAAAGGTTTTTTTTATTTAACCAGATGTCTGGCAGTGGTAAAATTTGTCTTAATGCCAGATAGGGAAAGGAGAAAGAGAGAGAGGAGGATAGAAGGAAAAGGGCATGAAGGAGAGAAGAAAGAATGGAAGAAAGAAAGAAAGAAAGAAAGAAAGAAAGAAAGAAAGAAAGAAAGAAAGAAAGAAAGAAAGAAAGAAAGAAAGAAAGAAAGAAAGAAAGAAAGAAAGAAAGAAAGAAAGAAGAAGAAGAAGAAGAAGAAGGAAGGAAGAAGGAAGGAAGGAAGGAAGGAAGGAAGGAAGGAAGGAAGGAAGGAAGGAAGGAAGGAAGGAAGGAAGGAAGGTGGGAGGGAAGGAAGGAAGGAAGGAAGGAGGGAGGGAAAGCAACAAAAAAAAAAGAAATAGTCTGCTTCAACCTGCATTCAGACTCTATAGTTCTTTCTCTGGATGTGGATAGCATTTTTCCTCATGAGTTCTTTGAGATTGTTTTAGGTGCTTGCATCAGTACTAAGTTGTTTTGACAACTATAGCTTTGTAGAACAGAAGACACTGGAATGGCTCGCCATTTCCTTCTCTAGTTCATTTTACAGCTGAGGGAACTGAGGCAAATAGGGTTTCGACCCTGTCTGAAGCTGGATTTGAACTCAGGTTTTACTGATTCCAGGCATGGAACTCTATCTACCATGCCACTCAGCTGCCCTTAACAACTGCTAGGCTCCCATCCTTCCCATTTTTCCCATTAATTCCTTTGCTATTCTTGACTTTTTGTTCCTCCAGATGAATTTGGTTGCTATTTTTCCCTAGCTCTATAAAATAGCCCTTTGGCAGTTTGATTGGTATGGCACTGAGTAAGTTAATTAATTTAGATAACATTGTCAGTTTCATGACCATCCTTCCCAATTCTATAAAGGATTGGGTGGGAGACCAGGGGCTGGGAGATGTCTTCTCATATATCATCTTTGGGACCAAGCTTTTTCTTTGTAATTTTACAACATTCCTTTTGGCTTGTGTTTGGTTGTTATTATTTTCATTTCTATTGTTGCATGTAGTCATTTTGTATATTGTTTTCTTGCTTCTTTTTCTCATTCATCTTGATTCATTTCATGTGTTTCTCGCCTTCACAGTTGTTTTCTTGTTTTGTTTAGTAGTACGGTAAATATTCATGTATCAAAATTTGTTTACCTATACCTTTATCTATAGAGGCCCAAACTCTAAGCCTTCACCACCTGGCTTTAATCAAGCCCTAATCTACCTCTCTAGCTTTATCTCCCAGTATTCTCAATTCAACAAACACTTGTGAAGCATCAGCTGTGGGCAATGAATCCTTTGGGGCTCTGAAAGAGATATACAAATAAAAAAGACAAAATTCCTCTTGACCTTATAAACAGTGAGAGCATACACCCCAAGTAAAGTGAACCATCCTTTGTCTTGCAAATATTCCCTTTTTTTCCTGATGTGCCTTCCCCAATCTGGAATGCCATTCTCTCCCTTGAACTATCAAAGTCCAACTTCTTTTTCAAGAATCTTTAGTTCCAATGAGGATATCTCTACCAAATTTTTCTTCAGTCTTCTAAACTCTCATAATGCATACCTAATAATTCCCTGAACTGATTTATTTCTGTATAAGTCATCTCTCCCTTATAAAACTATAATCTCCTAGAGGGATGGTAGAGAAGGTCAGAGACTGTCATGTTTTGTCTTTGTATTAAAATGTAGCAGAAAAGGTGATTATTTAGAGTCATAGGGTATGAGTTAAAGTCTCAGTTTTGCCACTTTCTCCCTGGGTGACCTTGGGCAAGTCACTCAACTTTTCTGGGCTCAGTTTCTTTATCTATAAAAATGAAAGAGCTAGACTAGATGATCTCCAAAGTTTTGAATAGTTGCAAATTAATGAATCAGTGATTGTCAGAGGCTTATTTCCAGGGAAAACATCCTCAGGATTAGGAGCAATCCCAGTATGAAATGGGTTGCCTCAAGATTTAAAGGTTTCTTTCTCAATAGGATTGTTTGAGCAGTGCCTGGGAAACCACTTGACTTTCTTTTAAAGAAGAATCCCTATTCAGATATGTGTTGGACTAGACGGTATCTGATATACCACCTAAGAGTCTGTGATTCTAAAAGTGAGAACAGTGGAAAAAATACTTTTTTGGAAACTGAAAAGTTTCTAAACATCCAGATTTATTAAATCACCCAGTAAATATTAATTAAGCTCCTACCAAGTACAGAAGACTGTGTTAAGCATTAAGGGGGATCTAAGAGAAATAGATACAGCCCTTGATCCTGAGGTGTTTACAATATAGTCATGGAACCATCCTATATAACAAATATAGATCAAATCAAGCCAGTGTACGAGTGCTGAATTGTATTATTCTGACTTAAAGTTATACGATCATAGATTTGGAACTAGAAAGGACCTCAGAAGTCATCGAATCCAAACTCCTCATTTTACAGATGAAGAAAATGAGGCCCTGATAGGTTAAGTGGATCAAATATAAAATCTTCTATTTGACTTTTAAAGCCTTCCATAGTCTTATTCTTTCCTACATTTACATCCTCTTCTACCACACACACACACACACACACACACACACACACACACACACACCCCTTCCCATTTATGTACCCTTCAATACTCTTATCTATTGACTCTGGGCATTTTCACTGGCTGGCCTCTATGCCTGGAACTCTCTCCTTTCTCATCTCTCCTTCCTAATTTCTTGGTTTCTGTCAAGTCTCAGCTGAAGTCCCACCTTCTGCAGGAAGGCTTTTCTCAACTCTTTTCCCCTTTCATGAAAGAGCCTTTCCTCTACCGGTTATCACCAGTTTAACCTGTCTATATGCTGTTTGTGCATATTTGTTTGTACGTTGTCTTCTCCACAAGAACATGAGCACCTTTGGAGCTCTTTTGCCTTTCTTTATGTCCCTGTGATAAGTAAGCACAGTTCCCGGTACATAGTAGATGCTTATTAAATGCAAGTTGATTCACTAATTGATTGACCTGAGTTTTGCTGGGTAGTGTCAGAGGTGGGATTTGAACCCAGTTCTTCTGACCCCAGGACCAGAGCTCTCTCCATCATGTGCTAAAAGAATCTGGGAAAACTTCATGGAGCAGGTGGTATTTCAGCTGAGATTCAAAATATGGGTAGATAGGATTTGGATGAAGGAGAAAGGAAGAATTGCATGAGCAAAGGAACAGAATTGGTCAATACATGAAATTTTCCATTAAGAAAAATAGTCTGACTGGAAGGGACAGTGGAAGTGTAGAGTAGGAAGAAATAGCCTCCCTCCTGTCCAGCATTCTGAGATCTACCTTCAGACCTGAAGCACCAGCATCAAATGGAACATTGGTGAAACCACTCAGAGAAATTGTTGGGTTATGTCATAGCCAGTGTTTTTCTCCAAGCAGAAATTTTTGTTAGTTGTTTGCAAGATTTATCCAATAAACTCCTTGACTACTCATTCAAAACTTTGTCAACCACTTCCAGTCATTAGAGTAGCAATTTATCTCATCGATAACTAGGGCTATTTCTTATATATACACGCCTAGCCTCAGTCTTATATCTCCTCTCACACTGGTGGGCAAAAAAACCCAAAAAAACAAGGCCCTAAGTATAGCCCTGGGACTAACAACTGCTCTGCTTGATCCCTTTTTTACAATCCAAGGGATGCTACTAAGAAGGGAGGAGAGAGGAGGAGAGACTGAGGAGGGTTGTTAGGCATTTTTCTAAACTCAGGAGAGTACAAGTAAAACTAAAGACTACCCAATTATTAGCTGAGCCAGGATGGTCTAGACAGCCCTTTGAGATAATTCAATCCAAAAAGAGGGAGGGGGGAAATACACAATTCTCCTTTTTTTCTTGAATTATCCAAACTGGGTGTGGCAATTGTCCTTATGGACTCTGTGTCCTTATGTCCTCATGGACTCTGTGTTCCTGGGCCCTGCCTAGTCCCTGAGTATTCTCCATGGTTGTAATAAAGCATTATTACACCACCCATACCTGTGTCCATCTTCTCCAGGAACCCACTGCAACCTGGAAAAATGAATATAATAAGAACTAACTAGAACCTAATTGATGCAATTTGCCAATCAACTTTCTTTTCCATACTCTCCTTTTAGAAGGAAGAGATACAATCACCAAAAAAGAAGCTAATATCAAGACCTTAGATTTTTAAAATCCTGCATCTCCAGGTTATGCTCTGAGATAAAGCTCAGATGGTTTTTCCATCTTCATTCCCAGGTTTGGCCTTATGAGATCCTTAGTAAACAAATAAAATCTCAATTACTGGAAAACATCCTGTTTTTATATTGTCCCACCCTCTCTCAGATATACTCATCAGCATTTTGCCACTTGCCGTGAGTGATACTGATATCTAAGCTCAGGGTCTGCTCCTCCCTAGTCAACTTTTTTCCCATGACAAGACTACCCTGGGCTCCCAATCACACCATTTAGATGTCAGACTTTGCCAAGGCTTTTCATCACTGTCCCCAGACTCTGGAATCCCTTCAAGGGGGATCATTACGAAGATCCAGGGTCACACACATCTCTAGCTAGCTACGCAGGTAGGAGATATCTATCTTAGTCCTAGAATCTATCTTCCATATATCAACCAACTAACCAACTAGATAATATCTGTTAACCATCTACTGTGCGCTAAGCACTATGCTACACTCTGAGAATATAAATGCAAAGCAAAAAGAAAACAACACAGCAGCTGACCTCAGGGAGTTTTCCTTTCTACATCCCTGCAAACAGAAATAGTGCTGAGAATCCACATTTAGACCCCCACCAAACCGACCCACTCTGATTGATCAAAGTTTATAATGTGTATAATTTAGGATTTCATCCACAATATCTCTATTACATACATGGCTTTCTCTCCTAATTTCAAATCTGTTAATTCTTAGAAAAAGACACCTTCTTCTGGCTAGGAATCTGATGACCTTTTGTCAGTCTTCATCCTTCTCAAGCTCTGTAATATGTGACAACATTGATGGCCTTCTCTTCCTAACTATGCCCCTCTGGCTTTTTATGATAGTCTGCTGTCCAGGTTTTCCTCCACCTTGTCTGACTGTTCTTTACAGTTTCCCTTGTTGGTTCATCATCCACATTCTACTCTCTAGCTGTGAATGTGACCCAAGACTCTGTCCTGGACTTCATTCTCTTTGCTCTACATTCCCTCTTTTAGTGAACTTGTCAGTTCACAAGCTTCTAATTATCATCTCCATATGGATGGTTCCCTCCCTTATCAGTATATCCAGGCCCACTGTCTCTCACAGAATCCAGACCCGCGTTGCCAGCTGATCATTGTCATAACTGTAGGTGCTCTTAAAAAATAAAAGCAAATTCTGAGAATTCTCTCACACCTCACAGTTAAAAAGAAAGCCAGCTGTAGAGGAAGAACCCCATTCTTGAGAAGGAATTTTTTTGCCTTTTACTTTGTACTTCTTCCAGAGTAAAGGGAATTTCTTTCTCTTCCCATCCCTTTCCCCACCTCCCCTCATCCCCAACAGCAGCATCTTTCAGAACAGCTAGACCAGTAGGAGAAGATGCCATCTCAACAGAGAACTAGGTCTAGCTGAATTGTAGAGGGGCACAAGTCCAGCAAACCCAGTGAATCCACAAGCTTAACAAAGTTGCTATGCCTAGAAAGAGATGCATGAAGACACCATGAGAAGGGAAAAGATATCACATATAAAAGATATCATATTTCACTATGTAGAAGGTATAAGTTGCCCTGGATACATGGATTTCTTATGTGTGTGCCTCTTCACTAATATGCTCGGTGTATTTGACTACTCTTCCACTAATTCCACTAATCCCAGGTTTCTGGAAGGAATGTCTTGTTACAAACATTTATGCTATGCCTTTGAATTGAACTAATTGTATCAACAGATTATCAAAAGAAAAAAAAAGAAATTTACATGAAAACTGTTGTATATTTGGAGGGAATAACAAGTTGTATATGGTAGATTTGTGCAATCATCTTTTTTATTACACTGTTATGGAAATTCTTGTTATGCTCTCTGATTTAAAAATATTTAATATTAAATTATAAAATATATTAAATATTAAAAATATTTTTAAAAGAAAGAAAGTAAACCCATTGGTGAAGACTCGTGTTATAGTTTTAGGAATGTGGGTCCACAGTACACCTTGAACCTAGAGTAATCATCTCCTTCTGTGGGTGAAAATTGGGGTAAGGAGAATACCCCAGAGTGAAAGTTACACATGCATAATTAGAAGAATTTGTTGGAGGGACCAACTTAAACACTCCTATGGGAAATCCAGACTGTGAACTCCCAAGATACATTGACTGAAAAAGGAGACTAGAGTAAAACTATGGATTTCCCTGGGACTAGTCATAACAATAACCACTTTCCCCCCACCTTCATCAGGAACAGTGAGAAATTGTACAAAATTACCCCATTCCATCTTCCCAGATAGACAGCCCTGGTGCAAAGCATAGATGGAATAGAGAGTTGCCTTAATGTGTTAGAAATTTAGGGACTTTTATAACAGGACTCCTACTCAAAAAGAAATACCTCTACCACCTGGCCTACCTCTACCACATTATAAAGGAGTTGTTAGGGAGCAGTGATCTCAAAGACAATGTGATTCTGTCAGGAACAGGGCATCCCAGACTAGTTTCATTTCCTTTGGGGCAGGTTTAACAGACTGGTAAATGAGTCACAGATAAAGTTTCGCTAAATTTTAGCAAAACATTGCACTAAACCTGGGATACTTTTCTTGTGAAAAAAAAAAAAAGAGAAATGTATATGAGGTGATATAGTATAGTTAAGTGGATTTGGAACTGGTTGAATGGGCAGAACCAAAGAGTGCCCCCAGAGATCTCTGCTTGCTCCCATACAGTTTGGCATTTTTATCAATGACTTAAAGGCATAGATAGCACACTCACAAAGCTGGGGAGGGGGCAGTGTCAAATTTGAATCAGAATCCCTCACTGTACCCCCTCCCAAAAAAATCTTGACAGACAAGCTAGATCAAGAGTGATGAACCTGCAGCCTTGAGGTCACATGTGGTCCTCTAGGTCCTCAAGTGTGGCTCTTTCCAAATTTCACAGAGCAAATCCTGTGGTCTCAACGTCTCAGGTTCCCCATCCCTGAGATAGATCATTGACCAATGTTCAATAAGATAAAATCTGTCTTGTCCTACAAGAAAATAGAGGAGAAGGGAATAAGAGAAGGGAGGGGTATGACAAAAGGCAGATTGGGGGAAACGGTAATCACAATGCATGCTGTCTTGGGGTGGGAAGAAGGGAGAGATGGGGAAAAATTTTGGAATTCAAAATCTTGTTGAAGTGAATGTTGAAAACTAAAATTTAATTATTTTTTTTAAAAGAAGATGAAATCTAAAGTGATTGATTTAAAACTCAGAGAGATCCTAGAGACTATCTAGTCTGACGGCCTCATTTTAGAGATGAGGAAACTGAGGCCCATATAGTTTAAGTGATTTGTCACCCAGATAGTAATTAACAGGGCTGGAATTAAGGAATTAGAGGACAGAGTTGCTCTCTCTCCAAATCCAATCCTGTACCATCTAGGTAATAACTGGGGAATGCTTTGTTAACTATGAAGCTGTATTCAAATGTAAGCTTCGCCACCACCACAATCATCATGGCTCCTGTCATCTTGGGGAACAAGATATTACATTGTAATAAGAGTTTCTTCTTTATGATGGCCTGAATTCACTGCAATATGACCATTTTCTCATTGCATCACCCATCTAATTTTCCCATTTCACAGGGCTGTTGTAAAGAAAGTGCTATAAAATTAAAGCAGGCAGCTGGTAGTATGGTGGGTAGAGTGCTAGCACTGTAGTGAATAGGGTTTGAATTCAAGCCTAGCCTCAGGTCCATACCAGCTCTCTGGTCTTCTCCTCAATTACTTAACATCTGCCTCAATTTTCCTAACAGTAAAATGGAGAAAATAATATCACCTAACTCACAGGGTTGTTATGAAGAGTAAATAGAATGGTAATTATTTTTTAAAGTGCCTGGCACATAGTAAGCATTACATAGTAAGCATAGTAAGCATATAAATGCTTGTTCCTTTTTTCCCTTCCTTCTTTCTTTCCTTTTTTTCATCTTCTTTCTTCCTTTTTTCCAAAGCCCCATATAAAAAGGCAAAATTTTATTATTACTACCAGCATGAATCCCAGAAAAGCAGGATCAGTGATGTTTGTATTGATTGGGGAAATGATATAATGATCCAATGGACTGAGACATGGTCCATTTTGGCAAGCAGGCCCTGTGGTCTTAGGTCCACAGATATCTTATTCCTTCTTCTATGGATTTCAATCACAATCACAGCCACACCGCACATACACTCTGGGGATCCTGAGAGCCAGATGAGGACAGACAGAGTTCAGGGGAAAAGACAGTCAACTGTCTGGAACTGAGCTGGACTGGAGCTGTCAGTAACAGCTTCATAGAGAAGATAGGCTTGGACCAAGCTTTGAAGGAAGGCTAGAGCTTATAAATGGAAAGTGGAGAGAGGGCATTCTAAGCAGGGTGGATAAGGTGAGCAAAGGGGTGGAGCTGTCCAACATAGCAGAATAAGGATTTAAACCCAAGGCATCTGGGACCAGGTAATTAACCAGTTTGATTAGAGCAGAGCATCCACATACTAGAACAATGACTAATAATATTGAGGAGTCAGATTCAAATTAGATTGTATAAAGGCCTTGAGTGTCAGATTATAGTTTAGACTATAGGATCTGGGGAGTCTTTAGAGTTTTTAAGGAGAGACATGAAAAGAAGGCAACATGTACAAAACAAAGGAGTTAATGTTATAAATAGATATAGATAGATATATAGATATATAATAAATATAACATATAATATATGATAATATAATAGACATATAGATATCTATTAGTATTGTACGTGTGATAAATTCTATGGAGGAGATCCTAAAGGGAGTGAGACCAATTAGAAGACTATAACAAGTCTAGACATAAGGTAGAATGAGTCTGGGATGGAGGGGGAAAAGCAGCTAAAAATAGGATTAAGGACAAACTAACAAGCCCTGATGAGCGAGATCTTATCACAGACAGTCTCACCCTATGATCTTATCACAGACAGTCTCACCCTATGCACCAAATGGATTAAAGTGCTTTACATTGGCCTCGTCTCCCATTAATTAATGTAAGAGCAATTAATCAATCATTTAACATGGCTAAGCTGTTGGTTAATAGAAATATGTGGAACATTATAATGTACATAAAATACACCAATATGCTATGGGAAAATTGTCTTCAAAATGTAATTGAAGAATACTAAAGCTGAGAGAGTCATCTAGTCTACTTTCTCATTTTGCAGATCAGGAAAATAAAGATCAGAGATAAGAAGTGATTTGTTTAAGTGTTTGCAGAATCAGGATTTGAACTCACATCCTATGACTTGAAATCTATCTTACTATTAAGTATTCCATACAACAAAAATTTATGAGGTGCCTATTATGTCCAAGGTATTCTACTAGCATGCCTTGCCACAGTCATACTAAAGTAAATACTTATCCTTTTTCAGGGGTCTGGGGTGTAAGCGGGGGGTGCAGAGTGAGATGTGGAGGCAGTGAGTGGAACATCTCCAGGGCCTGTACAGTTTCCATTTTAGACAGATTTAAGACCTAGTTTTAAACTTAAAAGTTACTGCCATTGGACTTGGGCAAAATTGTCAAGTAACAGCCGAGAAAACATCTCTTTTCAAGTAATTGCCTGTTTTCTAAAGTATCTTAACATTGGTGAACTAAGTGGTTTGATGTCATGAATGGAATCTTTCTATCTAAGAAACAATCAAAGCTGAGTGATCCAATGACTGTGTGTTTTGCTCAGCCTCTGCTGGGAGAGAAAAGTGCTAAAAAAGTCATTCCTGTAGGTGGTTGGACAGACTGTACTTTCTCTGAAGTATAATTGATATCTGACTTGGAGAGTTCATGGAATGGTCAGCATAAAAAAAAAAAAAAACAACCTTGGCCATGAGACTTGGGAAGAAAAAGATGTTAGGATCTATTTCAGGGAATGGAGGACTGAAAATAAAGCTGCCAAGAGTTGTATGGAGTTGAAACCATTCAGAGTCACTGAAAGTTTGGAGTTGAACCTACAAAGGTCATGCAAACTTGGGGAAATGGGAGATCTGGCTGTTGGTCAAGATTCAGAGACTATAGCCATAGATTCTCACAGGGCAGCTTAATGTCGTGGGGGAGGTGACTTTACAAGGAGAAAGAAGACCCAGGTTCTAGTTCTAGGTCTGCCCCTGATTCTATGTGGGAGTTTGGGCATCACTTAGCTGGGCCAAACCCAAGTTACTTGACTGTGAGATAGGGATTGGTCTTCATCAGAAATTCCTTAACGTTTTCTGTATCTTGGGTCCCTGTAGCAGTCTAGTGAATAATGTCAGAATGTTTTTAAATGTACAAAATAAAATACATAGGATTATAAAGGAAACCATTTATATTGAAATAAAGATGTACTTTTTCTCATTCAAGTCCACAGACCCCCCGAAATCATTTGGTTAGTTAACTAGCATTTGTTAAAAGCCTACTATGTGCCAGATCCTGGAGAAGGAAGGGCATTGACCTCAGGTTAAGAACCAATGCTCCATGCTCTCCAAGATGATTTCTAGCTCTTATGAAATGATTTGACAGTTTGAATTTCTGTAGTTAAACACTGATTCCCTACGTGTGGTCTGCAGCATGAGGAATGGTATTTTCTATACCTACTCATCTCCAGTGCCTGAAGTTACACAATTACAATTTTATTCCTTTTCATGAATTATAAACATATTCCTGGTAAGATTAACTTGTTATCAGGTATCCTGTTCATACTGACGTATGAACTCCTCAGTGAATTCTAGTTTCTCAGTGATGATTTCCTGAGATGACTGAGATTTTGGCACTGAGAAAATGATGAGAATTCAGAATTTGGAGACTGTGTAGGAGATGGGAAGGAAAAATTCTATATCCTAAAGGACTGCCAAGGAGGGCAGGCCTGGGGTGGTACCCCTCAGTGGGCAATAAGTGAACTACACATAGGTAAGATGAGAAAAGATGATTGCCAAGAAGCAACTTTATGAGAAAGCTATAGTATGTGAAATTGGAGGAAAATTTTCACCTCTTTCACAGTTTTGCTCAGGATCTCTCCCTGAGGGCACGTGCCTCACAGCTGTATCAAACCAGCCTCCATGGAGAGCCTCATCCAAACACTATTTGTTTTATTTCTTTACTTAAGCTTGAGCTTCTGCCTGGATTGTGGTCTGCGGTCAATGAAAATATGTTTGAATTTTCACAAATATTGTATTTCACAACAGGGAACCAGGCTCAGCAAACACTTTCAAGTGGTAATAGCTGTAAGCGAGGCAGATGGTCACATTTTAACAGTTAGCCTGAAGAATAAAAATGCAAGCCAAAAAAACTAATTGATGAGTTTGCTAATTATCATGCCTGTGGCCCTGGATGGAAAGGGAGCATTTTTACTTTAGTCATGTGATATTGATGTAAAAGATAAAGAGAAAAAGGTGAAAGAAGGAAATCCCATTTACCTGATGGAGGGGGCATGAGGAAATTTCACTTCTAATCAATCAGTTGGGAAAGTTTTGTTAGAGAAAAGTATGCAGATAGAAATACTTCTCTCCTGCTCCAGTTCCACAATGTCCACATCCTCCTAAGCAGAACAAACTCCATAAAACAAAAGGACTGATGCCTCCTTTGCCTCCTTCTGCCCCCAGAGGGTTGACATGTAAAAACAAAACTAAAAAGGGAGATGAAAACTGAGCTGGCGATTGCCGAAGCCAGCCCTGCTGGAGCCCATGTTTCTAATCTCCTTGTACCTGTTTCAAGGCATGAAAATGAGGTGCTGACAGAGTGTGGAAAGGAATGTACTGACCTGGGCCACAGGTTGTGGAGTTGGGGGTGGGGCAAGTGGACCTAGAGGCAAAGATTTGGTATGACTTTTGACAATCTAGATTGCCATCAATCTAGAAAGTGGAAGAAGCCCTTGAGTGGTCTCTGAGCTATCCCAGAAATAGTCTTTCTCAAACCAGACTTCTGAACAGATCAATCAATATTCAAAAAAAAAAAAAAAAGCCAGGCAAAAGAAGCATGGTGAAGGAATATGGAGAGCATAATAACACAAGGTATGTCCTGTGACAACAGTAACACTTGTCTCTCAGTTATGTTCATTTTTGGTCATTTACAGAGGTAGAGATAAAATGGATAATCCAAAATTCATTAGTTTTTGAGATATAGTAGCTGATTAATAAGTATTGGGTTGGTTTTAGGGGGAATGGGGAAAAAGATACTTACCTTCCTGATTATATTTAGCCTAAGTCATTAATAATACTTTTTTGCATTGGCAGATCTACCACTAGCTGATTTGGGGTGGGGAAGGTGGAAGAGATTAAATTGTTCTTGCGGTAATATGAGTTTGTGTGTGCTGTGTTGTTTGTGCCAAAGTAGCTTATGTATGGCCCCCTGGATCTAAATGTGGCTTGCAGGGAGATAAGAATAGACATCTATAGCATCTCCTCGCCACCCTCCCTCCTACAAAGGAAACTGATTCCTACCAGAAAGGGTAGCAGAAGGTTGGGACTAGAAGTCAGTCATTCTGCTCTTCTCAGAGAGGAGGGGTATTGGCCTAGAATTATATCTATCTGCTCCTTTGATATTATTAGTCTAGAGGAAGTAGATTTTAGTTTCAAATTAAACTCCAATTACTGTTCCTTAATGAGAACATTCTATATACCAAGCTTGAGTCCTTCCCACTACATGCAAGTTCCACAATAAACACACATAACAAATAGCAAATAAATCCATTTATTCAAGTCAAAGGTAAAACAAATCAGAGAATGTGTACATTTGAGAATACATACCAAATAATACAGATTGAAGGAGGTCTCCTACTGAGAGTAAGATAACTCAGCTCAACCAAGAGAGAAGGTTCCAAATCTCCCCTAAGGGGAAATTCCTGAAGGTCTCTAATGTGACAAGCTGGGAATAGAAATGATTAAAGTTCTACATTTTGGCTTCTTCCCAGAGTCTCTCCCTTCAGTGACTTGGAGAAAGGTTGGTATTATGCTTCTTCCCAGAGTCTCTCCCTTCAGTGACTTGGAGAACGGTTGGTATTATGCGTCTTTCCTTTCTCAAAGCTGGAAGTCAGAAGAGCCCAAATCTTTCTTCTCTCACTCTCATCAACTCCACCAGTTCCTCATGCAGACTTGAGAAATTGAGTAATCAATCTTCATCAATGAGAAGAGAGTGCCATACAACTGTCCTTTAAGCCCAAGAAAGGATGAAGTATCCTAGGTTAGTACAGAGTTAACTAAATAAACTTTGTATTACCAGTTCCAGAATGTTAGAACCAGAAGAGATCTTATGGAAGGTCTCATCCAACGCTCCCATTTTCAAGTCAAGAAACTAAGTGTTAGAGAGAGTAAATGACTGGCCAACTCCATATAGCAAATTAATGAGAAAAACGTAACCAACTCTGTCAAGCCCTCCATAACCTGATCTCTTCCAACCTTTCCAGTCTTCTTACACCTTACATTCCCTTCCACACACACATACTGTATAATCCAGTGATACTGTCCTTCCTGTTCCTCAAATGAGATACTCTCTGTCCCTACTCCAAGAATTATCACTGACTGTCCCCCATACCTGAAATTCTCTCCAACCTCATCTCTGCCTCCCGGCCTCCCCGGCTTCCTTCAAATTTCAACCAAAGTCCTACCTTCCACAAGAAGCCTTTCCCAGTCTGCCTAATCCTAATACCTTCCTTCTATTGATTACCTACAATTTATCCTGTAAATAGATTGCTTACACATAGTTGTTTTCATGTCATTTGTCCTGTTAGACGATGAGTTCCTTGAGAGCAGGGACTGTCTTTTGCCTTTCGTTGTATCCCCAGAACTTAGCATGCTGCCTAGCGTAGAGTAGATGCTTAACAATGTTTATTGACTAACTTTCTATTGACAGAATTTGAACCATGGCCTCTTGACTCTTCATCCAGAACTATTCCCAATACAGCACACTGCAAATAGTTTTGTTGTCGACTTGTTGATTTGAGGAGAAATGTGCATATTATTTGAACAGAGAAGGAGGTCCCTATGGTGGATTTGTTTTTCCTTCCATCTGCCTTTCTTCAGAAATAGAATCATACGAAAAATGCAATAACCACTCTGATTGTATGGCCTTACCAAGTATGAGATTTTATACCTTACAAAGTAGATACTATTTCTAGTTTATTAATAAAAATAACAGAATATAGAGAGTTTAAAGAATAACATAAAACTGTATAGTTAGTGACAGAAGCAAGTCTAAAACCAAGTTTATTTAAAGCATATCCACTAAGTTGCCAAAAATCAGTAAAAGCAATAAAACTCAATGTGGGGAGAGATTGTGAATAAACAGTAAATACATAGTTAATAGAGTTGCAAACTTAGAAAATCTTCTTGGAAAAATGTGAAGGTACACAGAAAAAGTTGAAAAATCATATCCTGTCACAGAGTGTCCCAATAATTCTTTTGTTGAGGAAATACTCTGAAAATTTTTTTCTGAAAATTTTCTCCTGAAAATTTTTTTCAGAAGTTATCTGTCAAAGATTTTCATAAAATCATCACATATGCTTCCAAAAAAACTGTAAGCGGCCTAAATGTTCAACAGTAGAGGACAAGTTAAATAAATTATGATCTCCTATGAATGTATCAAAATTATCCAAATTGAAAAATTTAACAACAGAGGTAACCTTGTTCTGTGATCATTGATTTTAACTGAAGCATAGACTAGAGAGAAATATATTCACCAAAGCTTTCTGCCACTGATGTGAAGGAGATCCAGCACGAAGTCCAAGTTGAAAAGGGATCCTCTGTAAAGGATGGGGCTCATCAGATACTCTTGTTTGTGGATGACATTCACTGAGCAGATTGCATCAAGCCAGGAAACCTTACAAAACCTCTAAAATGAGATCCATGGACACTCTAAAGCATTCAGGCTTTATACACAGGAAATCACAAAGTGGCTAAATGCCTCTTCTCCAAACTATCGCATGCAGTTGGATAGAAAAGGAATTGTTATCATTAGCACCAACACTTTGACAGACACAATGAACAGATGGATGAATGGAATAAGCATTTATTACACATCTACTATGTGCCAGAAACTGAGTTAAGAGCTTTACAAATATTATCTCATTTGATTTTCACAACAACCCTGTGAGGAGGCAGTATTATTATCCCAATTTTACAGTTGAGGAAACTGAAGATAGATAGAGGTTAAGTGACTTGCCCAAGATCACAAAGCTGGTAAATGTCTGAGGTTGTATTTGAACTCAGATCTTACTGCCTCCAGACTCCGCATGGACAACAGTTTGGACCCAGTGAACAGGAGGAAGAGAATGGGTTGAATTGATTTTGAGAAATCGCTAATTTCTTTTAGTGATTCCCAGATTCTCTCTGAAAGAAAAGTCTGCATTTTTTTCAGTTGTGCAAGTAAGATTTTCTTAATTAAAAAAATACTTCTATAATTTTCCAATAAGGATGCATATTAAACTGGAGACATTTGTGATTTTAGCAGATTTATCTACTGCTCCATTGAAATTTTATCCATGCTAATATGTACTAAATTATGGTGGCTAAATGTTCTTTGGATCACATTACTGGAATTACCAAAATTGTATATTACTTGTTTTTTTTCCCTCACTCACATTGATTCATGTACCAGCAGCTGGTGGATCAATCGCATCTTGAGAAATATTACATGTTTTGCATTTCTAAAAATTTAAACTACAACTCAGAATGGCAAGTACATTACATTTTTAAAGTGCTAATTGTTTTCATAAAAATTAAGTTTTTGATAACTAGTTCAAATTTCATATATAAAGGGTGGGGCAGTGGCATGTAGGAAATAATTAAGATCTCAGAGTCAGGAGACCTGTGTTTTAATCACTGCTCTTGACCACTCAATGGTATTACCTTGGAAAAGTCATTTTACCTCTATTTCATTATTTCTTCATCTATAGAATAAGGGTGTTAGAATAATTATCTCTCACCTCCCTTCCATCTCTATGACATGATATTGTAGTATATGTTACAAATAGCATTTATAGAATAATTACAGAATCAGAGAATTTGCAAAATGGAAGGGACCCTAGCAGTAGCTCTTGTCCAACCTATAGATAAAAGACATCTCCTGATGGTTGTCCAACTCCTGATTAAAAATCTCCAAAGAAGAAGAACTTACAACCTCTTGAGTCAACCCATTCCACTCTGGAGCAGGTCTGATTGTTTTTTTGACCTCAAGCCTGACTTTATCCCTTTGCAGCTTTGACACATTGCTGCTGATTCTGTCCTGTGGAAAAAAAAAAAACCTACTTCTTAATAGCAATTAATATTGTAATATTAATATTGTAGGTCTGCAAGTAATTAAACACTATAGTCTTCTAAGAATTGACATTCAGAATCAAACAAAGGACAGTGGGGAAGGATATGATGTGTATTATAAGCACACTACAAATAAGGATTTGTAGGGAGGAAAGAGTACAAAAGATGTCATCCAAGATATGTGATGGAAAAAGATGAGCTGATCACATGTTGAGAGCAAGAAATAACTGACAGGAAGCCCTTCTGCTCTCTTGGTATCCTCTGAGATGAAAGCAAGGAAGATTTTCAGCACATGGATTAGATGTACTTCCCCCTCCCTCCTCATAACTTAATGGGAGGACAAATCTGCATCACTAGAAGAAATATACACCTTGATGAGATTACTTATCAATTGCAACATTTTGGTATATTAATCTAGTAGAATGGAATATTATAATGAGAAGTATGAGAAATATAAAGAATTTTGGAAATTCATTTATGAAATAATACAAAAAAAAGCAGAATTGATGGAATAGAGGAAAAGTGAATGGAAATGAATAAATAAACAAAGAGGACATAGAGGGAGTGACAAAAACAGTTGCTGTGATGTTTTATGCATTAAAATGATTTAATTTAAATTAGTTACTGAACAAGATTAGTTGTATTGATATATTGATTTGATCATTTAATTTTCAAATATGCTGTATATTATATTGTATATATGTATTTATATATTATATTATTTACATTAATCATTTATTTTAATATAGATATGTACATGTGTGTATCAGCTAGAGGCATCCCAAAGTGATTATAAATCCTACAGGAAGTCCTTATTACACAGAGATGAAGGAGAAATAATTCAAGGGAGAGAAAGGAAAAAAACTGCACGGGAGCTTGTTTTCAAAGGAGAAAAATGCGATTAAGAAGGACAGGGAATACTGTTATTAAGGAATGAAAATATTTTCATTACTGAGGCATTTTGTATGTCAACAGCAGATAGGGGGCAATGGAAGCAGCCACTGCAAGGTTCCTCAGCTACTTGGTGTATATTACATATCAGTCAAGAAAAGGCATTGAACAGCATAGATACAATCAAGCCAGGGAACAGCTGTGGAGACTTTGCGGGGTCTCTGTTTCTACACTTATAAAATGGAATCATGACATTTGTCCTACCTACCAAGTAGGAATTTTGAGAAGAACAAGGAAGATCCAGTCTTCAATCCTCTGCCCTTCTCTCAGTAAATACTCTGCCCTACAAACATCACCCAGAGGCAGCTGTGACATAATGTGTGTGTGGGGGGGGTGGATATTGACTTTAAAGTTAGAAGACTTGAATTCAAATTCCAATTCTGCTAGCTGTCCAATCTTGCTCAAGTCCTTTAAATGCTTTCTACATGAGTTTTCCTGCTTCTAAATTGAAGATAACACTGGCTTTGCCTGTAGCACAGTACAAGGCTACTGTGGAAAGTTAGTAACGATATAAAGTACTATAAACACCAATTATTATCATCATTTTCATAATTGCTGTTATTGCTGTTATTATTATCTTCAGTAGATTTAGCTATCACCCCTTTGTGGTTAAGTTCCCCATCTAGAGTCCTATCCCTTTATCTAAATTCCAGACCTGAATCCCCATCTGGATTCCTGCTGGTTCTTTAAACTTAACATATCCAAAACTGATCTATTCATCTTTCTATAAAACCTGCCCCGACTCCCAAATTCCCTGTTTCTATTTATGGCACCACCATGTCAGTCAGGTTACAAGCCTGGCATCATCTCTGATCCTTCCCCTTCTCCCTCATATATTAAATATAACCATTCAAAGGACATCTAGATGGACATCAGGTCACTGGATCCAGATGGTTCAGGAGAAGAAAGTGAGGCTGGTGACCTTGCGCAGCCCTCCCTCACTCAAATCAAAGTCAACTGCAAGTCATGGCATCACCTTGATGTCATGGTCCTCTTAGAGAATGAAGGACAAACAACAATTCTTCCTCCCCAATGTCCTTTACTCTGTCCTGTCTTTGTATTCCCACTGCAGCAGCCCAAGGTCCAACCCTCATTACCTTGTTACCTGAACTATTGCCACTGTCCTTACCTTGTGTTTCTGCTTTTGGTCACTCCTTCAACCAATCCCATTTTACCTATTGCCAGCAGATCATCCTCCTAAAAAATCGGTTTGCATATGCCACCCCTTCCTCAGAACCTTCTATGGCTACCCATTCCTCACAGATTAAAGATTCAAGTCTGGTTTAGCCTCCACAATCTAGTCTTCCCTGAGGCAAACACAGCTTTTCAGTCAAATTGACCCACATTTTTGGTCTTGGACTCTACAGTGGGTTTTCCCACAAACGTACCTTTGTTCATACCACTCTCTCTGCCTGGAATCTTCTCCCTGTTCCTCTTTAATTCTGTGAGCACGTGAGAGACAAAGCCTACTCAGCTACTCTCTACTTCCTCAAGCCTTTCCTAACCACTTCAGCTATATGGTCTCTCCTTCCTCTGAATTAATTTCATTTCATTCAATTATTCATTCAACAGATAGCATGGTATCATGTAGAAAGTCCAGGACGTGAAAAGTAAAAATATCTGCACCTGAATCTTACCTCCAACAATTACATTACATTGCATATGTATACAGTATGTTGGGCAAGTCATAATAACCTCTCTGAGCCTCAGTTTTGTCATCTGCAAAACGTGTTTGTTATTTATGTTATTTACCTTTCAGAGTTGTGAGGAAAGGGCTTTGTAAACTGAAAAGTGCATATGAGCTACTACTATTTATAACGTACCTACCATCCATCATGCTATTTGCTACAGGGGATACAAATAAGATATGGTTCCTGCCTTCCAGCAGGGATACTATAAGACTCAAATGAGATAATGGATGTAAAGTACTTGGCAAATTATAAAGCACTGTGTTATTAGTGGCATTATTATCATCACTATTCGTATTATTAGTTAAATGACAACACTATTCCCTGAGCCTTCTACTACATGTCTTTCTAGTTCAAGCATGAGTGGAGCAATACAGGGCTGTGATGTTCAATTCTTAGTGACCAGGCTTTCTGGATGAAAAAATAAAATGAATGCACACACTTTTAAGGTTAACCTACCTGACTGACACTTTCATAAGTGTGGACAATCAACAAAATAGTACCATAATTTCCGAGATATAAATACTGCTGCTGAATATTTAACAATGGGCTCTCAGAAGCCAGTTAGAGCTGGTTCCAGCACGTCTCTACTTACAAAGGTCTTACAGATGAACACTTTGTGACTCTTATGCATAGCCTTTCCCCCTACGAATCTTTTGAATTTGGTACTTCTTTGTCACTTATTCTCATTTTAATATGAATAATAATTAACATTTACAAAGCAATTTGAGACTTACACAAAGTTCTTTCCTCACAGCCCCTCTATAAAGTATAGGTCACGCAAATGCTATCATCTCATTTCTCCAGATGAGAAAACTGAAGCTCTGAGGAGCTAAATGGATTCATCAGACTCCCAGAGCTATTTAAGGGGGTGGACAGGACTCAAACTAAGTTTTTCTGGCACCCAATGTTCACTGTTATTAGTGTACAGTTTTCATTCCTCCTACTAGATTGTAAACATCTTTAGGGAAGGGATAATATCTAATAAACTTTGTACCTCCTCAGATCATAGTCTTACTTATTAATATATGTTTGATGAATGAATGAGTGAATTTGGCTCACATATTAATATAAAGTACCAATAATTACAGTATATATATGTATATATATGTGTGTGTGCACATGTGTGTTTATGCATATATTTTTTGTATATATATGTATGTACTTATATACTTGTGTATATATACATGTACTTATATAATATTATTATATTTTTATATATACAGATGTATTATTATATATATTATATATTACATATTATGCTATATATGCATGTACTTATATACTTGTGCATATATAAATATACTTATATGTGCACATATTATATATGCATATGTACATATATATATATACGTATATACACACATACATACATATACATATATTCTCTCTTTCTCCCCAAAGTTCCTTGAGGATGGGGACTATTTTATACATAACTTTTTATCTCCCTTCAGGCTTAGCACAGCTGCGTTGCTCAATAGGTGCTTAATAAATATTTGTCATTGGTGTTTAAAAATTGTTTATTCATTATAAAGTAAGATGACACATAATAATTAATGTGTTTAAAGCACTTCTCAAACCTTAAAGTTCCATGTAAATGTTTCCTTAAACAATATAACGGATATGTACAAGCTATGACCAAGAACATTCTTTTCACTTTCATACTTTAATGAACTGTGATTTCAAGTACCCTTTTCACCAATACAGATATAACAATCAACTTAGTAGATGATTTGTCTGGCAGACTGGATTTTCTCTGAGTTTAGTGAGGCTAGTTATCAGATGATGGAGATCAAGTTTGTAACTGGTCTAGCTTTGAAGCCTTTCCAGCGTTGTTAGACCTTGCCTCTGAGAACCCAGAGTCACCTGGAGATCTAAGTGAGGCATAGTCTTAGATCTCTACTACAGCCTCTGTTTTGAAAAAAATAGATACTCTAAAAATGCCAATGACTATTTATACTTGGTATTTGCATTGCTGTTAGCACAATTTTAAAATTATAATTTGGGGACAACTAGGTGATGTAGTGAATAGAGCATGACACTGGAGTCAGGAGGGCCTAAGTTCAAATCTGGCCTCAGAAACTTATTAATTATGTAACTCTGGGCAAGTTACTTGACCCTGATTGTTTAAAAAATATTGTAATCCCCATTTCATAGACAAAGAAAATGATTTAGAAGTCACTCAACTAACAAGGGGCATACCTGGGATTCAAAATTAGATCTGTTGGCTTGGACTAATTTTGAATCTAATGTTCTTGCCTCTAAATAATATAATTGCCTTTATTTCATTGAACTTCATTTTGATAGAAATCAAAGCAATTGAGAGGTTATAGAAGGAAAATGACAAAAGTTGGAGGAACTGCCAAAAAACCAGCTATACTAATGCACTGTCAGTGGTTGTCTGAATGTTCCAGCTACTGTGGAAAGCAATTTGAAACTAGGCCTCACAAGTCACTAAACTGTGCTTACCCTTTATCCCAAAGGAGAAAAAGACTTATTTATACAAAAATGTTTGTGGTTGTTCTTTTTGTGTGGCAAAGAACCAGAAACTAAGGAAGTTCCCATTAATTGGGGAATGGATGAACAAATGACAGGCTAGTAATGGAACAGAATATTATAGCCCAATAAGAAAAATTGAAATGGATTATTTCAGAGAAAATGGGAAAGAATTGATGTAGAGTAACAGCAAGACAACTTGGAAAGATCCAAGAACTCTGATCAATTCAATCATCAAGCACAATTCTAGAGAACCAAAAATGAAGTATATTACCCAGCTCCTGGCAGAGAAATAATGGTATAGAGGTACAAAATGAGACATGTCAAATGGAAATGTGCCTTCTTTGACTATTCATGTTTGTTGCAAGAGTTGGGTTTTTTTTGTATTATTTAGATGAAGGGAAGGGTGATGGAAGGGAGTAAAAGAAAATGATTATTAGTAAAAAATGAAATATAAAATTTTTAAGGAGCTATGCTTTTAATGAATAGTAGAAGGTAATCATTGAAATTATAGATGCAAATTATCTCATGTATCTCAAAGCACCTTAATACACAAATAAAATTCACCAGTCACCTTGCATGTGTCTCCTTCTCCTGCTTTTATACATTTCAATTAATTCTTCACATGCACATTATTAAAATGGGCCAAGGGCAGAAGAATGAGGGTATGGAACTGAGACCAAAGTAATGTTCCCATAATAATGATGTTCTTACTGAGATAAGGAAGAAGATAAAACTATACAAGCTATCTTGGGCATCGGGATTGGATTTATAGTTGGGTGAAATAGACATCTACCTATTATGATTGTGAGAAGGATTATCAAAATCAACTTTTTTTAAAGACCATAATAAGATACGTAAATAAAAAAAAAATGGGCTTCTGTGATTAAAAAAAAAAAAATAGTAGCCAAGCTATTAAATCCTTGAAGATCGCTAAGAATGTGCCCTTTCCAAAACATTTCTTCTATGAGTGTCTGAAATTCTTCGATTACTTGTCCATTCCTTGAATTTCTGCATTGTCCTCAGTAGGTTCATTTTGTTGAAAACAAATTCCCAAGGAAATCTCTAACACCTTAACTTAAGGGAATTTATCAAATTCTTCCTCTGTATCAGGGGAAACCAGAAAAATCTGAAGGTCCTGTATTCCTGGGTGAGTAGAAAAGGTTCAGAAAGAAGAAAAACAAGACTGAAGCCCAAATTTTACCAACTTCACCATTTTGACAGGCCCTGGCAGCTATCACACAACTAGAAGTATTTTCAAAAGGAACAACCTAATGGCAGCTATATTTCTGGAAGCTTGCACCATGTTGGGGGTAGGCATGTGGGAGGGATAACTTAGGAAGTATCCGATGTGGGGAGCTGATGCAATTGCACAATACTCTCTTCCACTGGAGAGAGACCTTCACCTCTCCCAACTGATTGCTGGCAGGAAGAAGAGATTATCTCTGAGCAACTCATAAAATGTAAGGTGAAGTCCTGAGGAGGAATGCAGACAGTTCCTTCTATCAGCAGATTGTTATGGTTAGGGCTGAACTAGAAGGGAGCAAAGCACACTGACAAATCCATTGTTTATCCTTGTGTGCTCTCTCCACATGGCCACAGGCAGATGAGCAGGCTGTGAGAAGAAATTAACACTTTGCAAGCTGGGTAAATGTTCTTGATCTGGGATGGTTTCCATAGCACCAACTCATAGCTTGGGTGCTTCCAAAATATGGGTTGAGATTCTGTCCTGCAGATTTTGGATCTCAGTGGACATTTAACCTGGGAGAGACAAAAGTTGTGTCTATACAATACTAGAATACAATTTAGTCCCCAGATCACACATATAGGTTACATGTGGTTAGATAATATAGCACCCAGACTAGAAGCACCCAATCTGGCACTCACAGTTTTGCAGTTTTAAAGGAGTGACTATTCTCATACATTCAAAGTGTTTAAAGTGGGTCCATACTACAGCTCACAAGCCCCCATAGGTACACTTACTTTTAATCACCAGCCAGTGGATACAGTTAGGTCAAAGTGAAGGATTTCAATAAAAAGCCTTGGTAAGAATAGTACTTATACAGCATTATCCTTCTAAACCTGGGATTTTATACAGCACCAGAGGGAAAAGTAGGTACATATTCAGAGTGCACACTTTGGAGCTGTATTCATTAAGAATACATGTGACCTAGGCAAATCACAGCCGTAGTAATCCAGGACCCCAGTGTTCTTTCTTTTCTTATAGATATATTCTAGCCGCTTCCCCCAGGTGCAATATCTCTTCTGGACAGGTGGCTCAGCTGTGCTCACTAAATTTACTGTTCTCCTCAAGTTAATTCCTAACTACCATAGCTAATTCTCCCTTGAATCCACAGCTGGCTTTATTCTCTGCTGCCAGAGATCATACGTTTCTTACTGCTCTGAATTCTAGAAAGTGAAGGTCTTTCCTCCCTGATGGATTCAGTGACTCTACTGGATATGGCATTCCTCTGAAGGACAACATGACCCTAATTAAAGCGGGGGAAGGATAGAGGGAGACAAAATTCCTTTCACCCCATCCCCATTCCCCCTGGTGGAAGGCAACAGTCACACTCTACATTGCTACCACTACCTCAAATTTTGGACTATTACTTATGACTGACAGCTTTGTTTTAAAAAGGTCACCAGGAGCATGGTCAATCTTTTCATGGCCAACTCCAAGCTCTTCTTCCAATTCTATCAGAGAAACTTTTTTTTCACCATATCTCTTAGATAACAGGGCTAGAGAAAGCTTTACATTTAATCAACATAGCATTGTCTCCGTTGTCTGTCTCTGGCTTTCTTTGATTACCTACATCTTAATCCATCGAGACAGGAATCAAATCTTGAGCCCCATTTCCACACACCCCCTTCTTATGCTTAGCTCTTCTCAGAAGGAGCCTAATATTAAATTTTTCTATCACAGAGAAGAGTGTCAATCTTGGCAATAGTATTGAGCCCCACCCCCCAACACCACAGACCTAGTTATTTGGTTGCCATTACCAACCAAACCATTCCTCACCAGGCATAGATAGTAAGTAATTGTTTCAAGTGTATTCTCCAATAGACCTTTTTGGAAAAGCTATGACATAATGACTACAAGAGCAGCCATAGCATGAGGAAGACCTGCATTCAAGTTCACATACTAATTGTGTTACCATAGGTAGGTAACAATTTCTTAGCCCTTCTAGACAACTCCCAAAGTTGGGAGAGAATGAATACCAGTAGAGAGAATTTTCAAACTAGTAATTCTGCAATCCAATGAAATCCTAGAACCAGATAAAACAAATAACAGACCCTTTTAAATTAGTGAATTTTGTGGGGAGGAGCCAAGATGGCAGAGTAGAAAGGCTCACATATGCTAACTCTGAACCCACAGTCCATAAAATATCTGTAAAGAAGAACTCCCAACAAATTCTGGAGCAGCAGAAGCCACACAACAATGGAGTGGAGGAGATTTCTGTTCCAGAGAGCCCTGAAAAACCAACACCAAAGGTCCGTCATGCACCAGACCCAAACAGAGCCCAGACCTGCCTTGGCCATGAGGCACCAAGAGGAGCAGATCCGAGCAGGCTTTAGGGACGGAATCTCCAGCATCTGCACAGGTCCCTCTACCCACAGACACCAAAGGTCAGTGAGAGAACCTGTTTGGCTGGCCAAGAGGGGAGCAGGGTGTCTCCATAACTCAGGACCCTCAGGAGGCAGCAGCAGAGGAAGCAGAGGACAAGGGCTCCCAAAACAGGCAGGAGCCCAGATCCATTGTTGAAGATCTCCGAATAAACCCCCTGAGGGAACTGAGCCCTGTGAGGTGGCCTTGCCGCGACCCGAGCAGATGAATTTAATTTCACACTGAATAGCAGCCCTGCCCCCACCTGAGCAGCTGAATTTAATCTCACACTGAATTGCAGCCCTGACCCTGCCAAAAGCCCTGAGGCTGGGAAGCAGCATTTGAATCTCACACCCCAAGCACTAGCTGGGTGGATCTGGAGGCAAGGCAGGGTGGAGAGGAATCTCAGAAGTCAAGTAACTGGCTGAGAAAATGCCCAGAAAAGAGAAAAAAAATGAGACCATAGAAGGTTACTTTCTAGGTGAACAGATATCTTCTCCCATCCTTTCTGATGAGGAAGAACAATGTCTACCATCAGGGAAAGACATAGAAGTCAAGGCTTCTGTATCCCAAACATCCAAAATAAATATTCAATGGGCTCAGGCCATGGAAGAGCTCAAAAAGGATTTTGAAAATCACGTGAGACAGGTGGAGGAAAAACTGGGAAGAGAAATGAGAGAGATGCAAGAAAAGCATGAAAAGCAAGTCAACACCTTGCTAAAGGAGACCCAAAAAAATGCTGAAGAAAATAACACCTTGAAAAATAGGCTAACTCAATTGGCAAAAGAGGTTCAAAAGGACAATGGGGAGAAGAATGCTTTAAAAAGCAGAATTAGCCAATTGGAAAAGGAGGTTCAAAAGCTCACTGAAGATAATAGTTCTTTCAAAATAAGAATGGAGCAGATGGAGGCTAATGACTTTCTGAGAAACCAAGAAATTACAAAACAAAACCAAAAAAATGAAAAAATGGAAGGGAATGTGAAATATCTCATTGAAAAAAACTGACCTGGAAAATAGAGCCAGGAGAGACAACTTAAAAATTATGGTTCTACTTGAAAGCCATGATCAAAAAAAGAACCTAGACATCATCTTTCATGAAATTATCAAAGAAAACTGTCCTAATATTCTAGAACCAGAGGGCAAAATAATTATTCAGGGAATCCACTGATCACTGCCTGAAAGAGATCCAAAAAGAGAAACTCCTAGGAACATTGTGGCCAAATTTCAGAGTTCCCTAGTCAAGGAGAAAACATTGCAAGCAGCTAGAAAGAAACAATTCCAGTATTGTGGAAGTACAATCAGGATAACACAAGATCTAGCAGCTTCTACATTAAGGGAACAAAGGGTGTGGAATATGATATTCCAGAAGTCAAAGGAACTAGGACTAAAACCAAGAATCACCTACCCAGCAAAACTGAGTATAATACTTCAGGGGAAATAATGATCTTTCAATGAAATACAGAACTTTCAAGCATTCTTGATGAAAAGACCAGAGCTGAAAAGAAAATTTGACTTTCCAAAACAAGAACGAAAAGAAGCATGAAAAGGTAAACAGCAAAGAGAAGTCATAAAGGACTTACTAAAGTTGAACTGTTTACATTCCTACATGGAAAGACAATATTTGTAACTCTTAAAACTTTTCAGTATCTGGGTAGTTGGTGGGATTACATACACACACACATACATACACACATGTGCACGCACACACAGAGACAGAGAGCACAGAGTGAATTGAATAGGATGGGATCATATCTTTAAAAAACGAAGTTCAGTGATGAGAGAGAAATGTATTGGGGGAAAGAGGGAGAAATGGAATGGGGCAAATTATCTCTCAGAAGAGGCAGGTAGGAGACTTTTTAGTGGAGGGAAAAGGAAGGGAGCTGAGAGAAAAACATGAAGTTTATTCTCGTCACATTCAACTAAAGGAAGGAATAAAATGCACACTCATTTTGGTATGAAAACCTATCTTACAATACAGGAAAGTGGAGGAGAAGGGGACAAGCAGGGTTGGGGGATGATGGAAGGGAGGGCAATGGGAGGAGGAAGCAGTTTGAAATCAACACCCTTAGAGAGGGACAGGATGAAAAGAGAGAATAGAAGCAATGGGAAGGGGGGCAGCATAGGATGGAGGGAAATATAGTTAGTCTTACACAACATGACTATTATGGAAGTCATTTGCAAAACTATACAGATATGGCCTATATTGAATTTCCTGCCTTCCTAAAGGGAATGGGTGGAGAGGGAGGGATGGGAAGAAGTTGGAACTCAAAGCTTGAGGAACAACTGTTGAGTATTGTTCTTCCTACTAGGAATAAGAAATACAGGTAATGGGGAATAGAAAGTTATCTGGCCCTACAGGACAAAAGAGAAGATGGGGACAAGGGAAGGGAAGGATGCTAGAAGAGAGGGCAGATTGGTGATAGGGGAAATTAGAATGCTCAGTGTATTAGGGTGGGGGAAGGGGAAAAATGGGGAGAAAATTTGGAATCCAAAATTTTGTGCAAATGAATGTAAAAAGTTAAATAAATAAATTTAAATAAAAAAAGATTCACTTTCCCATTCAGTCAATAAATATTTATTAAGCATCAAAAAAAATTAGTGAATTTTAATTCAGTTCTATCCAGGAACTACTTATGAAGCACATATGTTGCAATGTGTCTGAGAGACTCCATGGTAGTTTTTTAAAAAAGGGGGATATCTCACAGTCTAGCTGGGGAGGCAATGTATTTATACCTCAAAAAAATTAGAGAGTAATAGAACACATAATTTCATCAGGTACTAAAATTCAGTATAATTGTAAACTAAAACAAATGGTAGAAATGTTTAGTGTTCCAGGTGTTCCAGAAAGGAAAGGATCAGTCCTCTGTAATTGACAAGAAATCTTCAAAGAGGAAGTGAACAGTTAGTAAGGTAAGTAGGTAAGTAAGCAAGGGGGAAAAAAAGCCCATTTACTAAGCATTTACAAAGTGCTAGGCACTATGCTAGGCTTTTAGGTTACAAAAACAAATAAGCAAAATAGGAAACACTTAAAGGACAGCTAGAGGTGAAAGTGGAGGAGGGGCTGAAGGATACTGGCTCAGAGGTATGACCTGGAATTGGCCAAGAAGCTGGTAATAAGCCAGGAAAAAGACTTGATAAGGTAGAAACTCACCAATCAAAGCTCAAGGTCCTAGTAGTGGGAGTAGTAATTCCTGTGGAAGAAATGAGAAAGCCAAAGTTCGGCCTTAGAGATGGCCAGGAAGTGAAACTTGAAATGGGATCCAGAAAGGGAAATAAAACTTATCTTCAGAGTATCAGTTTTACTAGAAAATGCCAAATGATGGAAGGGCTTCAGGAAAATAGGCCTTTTGATAGAGGTATAAACTGATACAAACATTCTGAAAAGTAATTTAGAACTATGCCTCAAAAGTTACTAAACTGTGCACATCCTTTGACCAAGCAATATCTCTAATAGGTCTAAATCCTAAAGAGATCAGAGAAGAGAGAGGGAGAGAGAGAGAAACATAGAGAGAGAATTTATACACACATGTATGTATATATACATACACATATATGCATATACACATGTATATATTTATATATGCACACACACATACAAAAATTTTTTATAGCAGATCTTTTTGTAGTGTCAAAGAACTGTAAACTAAGGGGATGCCTCTCAATTGAGGAATGGCCAAACAAATTATGGAATATGAATGCACTGTAAGAAATGGTCAATAGAAGGGTTTCAGAGAAACCTGGCAAGATTTGGATGAAATAACATAATGTGAAATGAGCAGAACCGAGAGAACAACGTAAACCATAATAACACTGTAAAAATGAACAAATTTGAGAGACTTAAAAACTCTGATCAATCATGACTCCAGAGGCTTGATAAGGAATGCCTTCTAACAGAAAGATGATGAATTAATATAGAGAATGCAACAGTCATTTTGAGATGTGGCCAATATGGGAATTTGTTTTCCCTGACTGTGCATATTTGTGAGAAGGGTGTGGTGTGCTTTTCCTGAGGTAAGGAAGGACTAGAAGGTAGGAAGAAGAAAAAAGTTTCAAAGGAAAAAAACAAAGAAAACAGCAAACTGTGGGAGAGCATCTCTCTCATTTCTTCCAGCTCTAGAACCCTACAGAATTCAATGATCCTGTGATGTCTCTAAATAGTGGTTTAAATCAGACTTCGAATCAATGGTCATCTTTGGTAAGACAAAAGGCCTTAAGGACAGACACCAAAACAGAGTCACTTCTCTGCAAATGGAAGGAATAGTTCAGGTCTTGGGTGGACCATGGAATAATGCCTCATTTTTATCTGCTATCACTAGTATGAGCATTGCAACTGTCCATCAAGAAGTATTTATTTAGTGCCTACTGTATCAAATCAAGTCAAGAAGCATTTATAAATCTCTTGCTGTGTACCAGGCACTGTGCAAAATACCAAAGATATATATATATATATATACAGGCAGAAAGACAGGTCCTAGCTTCAATGAGCTTACATTTCAATGGGAGGAGACATTATAGAAAAAGAAGCTGAAAGGGGGCTGGGAGGAGGAGATCAAAGTTCAGAAGAGAGTCCAGAGCATAACCTAGAGTGTAATGAAGACATGGTTGGCCTGGCTGACCTCTCTAACATGGAAGTTCTGAGAAGTACCAGTCAGTCAAAGAGGGCTATATGCTTAATACTGTATCAGGGCACAAGGGTAGGGAATGACACAATACCTGCCTTCAAGAAGCCTACAGTTTAGTTGGAAGACAAGACACACATTTGAAATAAGTAGCTAATATTTTACACCAGTCACTACAACTCAACTCGGGAGACCTGGGTTCTTGTCCTATGTCACTAGGTCTAGCTCTTATGATCTTATCCTACCCTGTTATAGTGTACTGAGAAATTAACATCTCAGATCTCTTCCAGCTCAAAATCTATGATTCTGTGATGTCTTTAACTTCCCCAAACAGTCCATGAGATTCAGAATTGGAACAGAAGTACCCCTGGGACTGATCAATATCTTTAAGCCATTATCAGACACCAACATCTTAGTATGAATTTGTTTTCCACATTGGCCAAGATCACACAGGAAGAAAGTAGCAAAACTCAGTTTCAAACTCTGGTTTTATGACAACAAGTTCAGCACTCTTTTTGCTGTATCATTCTGATTCCCATTGGGGAAGTTGTTTGTTATTCCTTCTCGAAGAGGACCATGGCATCAGGAAGGTAATACCATGATGTGCAAGTGAATTGGGTTTAAGTGTGGAGGGCTGTACAAAGGTACCAGCCTCACTTTGTCCTCCTGAGCCATCTGGGTCCAGTGGTAAGATAAAGATCAGGACAACTAAAGATGGCCTCCCTGGGGAAAGAGAAAGCAACAGGAGACCTCCCTAGCATCCCTGCTATCATACCATTCTGTGGCTATTTATTCTACCCATGTTTAAGACCAGCCATGTCCTCAACGATTGGCCATAAATAAAAAATGATGATGATGATGATAACTAATATTTTATATTAATCAATCAATCAATAAACATTTATCAAGCACATGGTATATGCCAGACACTGTGCTAAGTTCTAGGACTACAAAAAAGAAACAAAAGACAATCCTCAAGGATCTTAACTCTAATACTTTTAAAATTTGCAAAACATTTTTCATATATTATCTATCTCATTTGATCAGGAAAGTGCCATCATCAGAAACTCTTACATCATATCAATAAAAGTTTTGTTTCTTATAGCACATTTTTCTTCATTCTTCATATTTGCCTTATGTTTCAATGTCTGAAACTTGACAAAGCCTATAAGAATGCACAGTTCTCTCTTGGATCCAAGTCCATGGTCATATTTTGGTTTCCATTTAATCGTCTTAGTTCACATAGTGGAACATAGGCAAAGTAGGTGGCCACCTATGTGTTGTGACCAAAGGAGAGCAAGAAAGGACTATTTCCTGACAAATGCCTCCCCCACAAATATTCAGTGACTGAAATTCCACCATTAGAAATTCATTCCTTTGGATCATTAAGATTTTTTTTTTTCCAATTCTCAAATTCCTCTCTTAAAATGCAAGTGAAAGAAGTATTCTTTATTCCACTCCCTCACCCATCTGACTTGAGGTATTATTCATTCATTCATTCAACAAATATTTGTTTAACATCTAATATGTATAAGGCACTGAGGAAGCTAAAACAAGGATTCCATGGTCTCTGCCTTGAAAAACTTCCAGGGGTGAGGGGGTGGAAAGAAAAGAGTTGATGAAATTAAGGTTGCAGAGTAAAATCTAGCAGTTTTATCAAAGCTCCTTCATATCTTCCTCCACAATGAGCTATGAAATGTGCCAGACTCAATTTTGATCAAGAAAAAGCCACAGTGAGTCATTTTTCAAGGCCAGGGCAGCTTAACAAGATAAGCAGAGAGATTTACAGGTGTTGGGGTAGTGTCTGGTCAGAAGCTCAATACAGTAACAGTAAAGCAGCAGATGAAAGTAGCAGTGGACTGGAGTGGTGGAAGCAGCAACAGGGAGAAACCTAGCCCCCAGGGACTTTAAGAGAACTTGGGTAGGAGATGATTTCAAGGTATCCCTATACTAATACTAGAAGTAGGAATAGGTGCTATTTAACAGTTCTGTCATCCATTTCCCAGTTCTAGGTCACATTTTCAGGGTGAAGAGGAGTAACTGTAGTCTCAAGGGAACAAGGGCCATACTTATGTAAGGAGCAAGGACCAAACTTTAGAAACATAGCTGTGTAGTTCTGAACCCAAGGAAAGAATGGGAAGCCAGTTCCAACCTTTTGCCCTGCACCTAAGCCTGCAGTGGAATAAACCAGGGCAGGAAAACAAAACTAAGAGGGAGCTGGCAGTTCAGTTACTCTGAACATGAAGAACTTTCTAGATGGCTAATATTGACTAAGTCCAGCAGCAATCTATGAAAACTCAATCATGCACAAACTAATAGACCTAAAGGGAATCAGGAATTTGATAAGCACAGACCAGGACAGTAGTGAAAAAACAAATAGAGGAGTTTACATTTTATCCTGAAGGCAATAAGGAGCCACTAGAACTTTTTGAGTATGGTAATGATAAGGTCAGACCTGTGTTTTAGGAATAAACCCAAAAAGACCTGTTTGTAAACTCTATGAATGTTGGTTTGGAGAAGAGAGAGATTTGAGTCGGGCAAACCAGTTAGAAGGCTATTGCAGAGTCCAGCATAGTCTATGGAAACTTAACCCCACAGAGGCCCACAGACCCAAGAATTTGCTGACCAGGAAGGCAGTGAACAGACCTCTCCCCAGATCACACCACTTTGGAAGCACCAAAAACTTAGAAATCCCCAGACTCTACAGTGAAAGCAGCAGAAGGACATAAAAGACAAAAGCTCAAGCTAATCATTCCCCCCAGAGCTTAGCAGAGGTCAACACTACCAAAGTCAAGAAGTAGGCGGAAACAGAAGCAAAGAGAAAAAAAGGAACCTGACCATAAAAAGCTACTGTGGTAACAGGAAAGCTCAAGGCACAGAGGAAAAGACAATTACTTGGAAACATTCACAAGCAAAGCCTCAGAGAAACTTTCACTTTCTCCTCAATAATGATTAGTTGACAGCTAAAACAAAATTTTAAAATAACAGAACACAAGACAAGACAATAATTGGAAGAAGGAAAAGAAATCAGGAAAAGTGACCAGAAAGAGAAAGAAGAGTCTACAAGGGAAAAATAGGATAAGTGACCCTACCCATCTGAAGGTTCATAAAGAGCCATTCCCCTGAGTTGGACTTGGGCTGCTGTCTCTTATGACATGCTTAGTGGATGTATTACCTTTGGACAATCTCAGGGTTCCATAACTGTGGTTCTCTGCTCCAGACAATGGCATGTCTTTTCTAAATGTTTCTGGAATTAGGTAGTGATGAAGTCTAGTCTTTCCCATACTTGCTCTCCTATATCCCCCTGGCCTCACATATAGTTGCAGACAAACTATGACATTCTGAGACTGTTTGGTTAACTGCCATCCTAGAGTTAAGGTGGGGGATTTGATCTTTCTAAGTAAGACACATCACTTCTCCATCAACACATATGCAACCTCTACCACCCACATCCAAGCTAATTATATTCCAAAAGGCTCCCTCCTACCCAAATCATGAGGGATGTCAATAAGTGGATGGGATTGGTAAATCCTCTCATGGACTTTGGGCAACCAATAGGAAACACTGCTCCAATTCCCTGGAAAAAATTTCTACAGGCATGCTTTGGTGTTATTAGATTTCAGCTTCTTCCAGTAAACAGGACGTTACAGGAAACTGTCATGCTTGTGAGGTTTGACCTCTCAGCATTTTGTTGAAGTTCAAAGGCCCTCATGTGGAAGAGGACAGAGGCTCTACTTGTGTGGGGTGAGTCAGAAGCCTTCTTCACAGGGCCAAGTGGCTCAAATAAAATAGGAGCTGACTTACCTCTTTGAGGAGCCCTCCAACCAAACCAAGCTGAGACATTTGCAGGGCTAAAAATATTTGGATAACTGCTTAGGACATTTTTCTCTTCATTTCCTTGTTCGAGAACAAGTAATGAGCAAAAGAAACAATTTTTGCTATATTTCTATTGGGGTCAATGGCTGAGACTTAGAGGGGCTTCAGAGAAAGACCAGATGGGCCAGGCAATGCCAAAAGGAAAAAGCTTATTTTAAGAGTTCAAAGAAGGTCAAACAGTTTAACCAAGGGAGGACACAAAGGGAGGCAGAGCCCATAAAGAAAAGCTGTTACATTAGCAGCCACCAACCAAACTGAGGAAACAACTGACACCTCCACAACTAGGGCATCCCACCAACTCACCCTCCCCACTGGAGCCAAGACCAGTACCTCCAAAGAGAGCTAAGAAAGAGCAGAGTAAAGATACAATGAGGGCCAACACCAGAGAGCTCAGTTTTTGGTCCATGACAAGGAAGAGGGGATCTATAGTGGTCTTGAGAGAAGCTACTCCTAGAATATCAGCAATTAATTACTTACAGTTGTAGAAGACTCACATGTAGCCAGGGGCTCCATGTATAATGAGGCCCATATGTTATAAGGGCTGTCCCCCACTCAAGCATGTAGTATGAGGGTGTCATTTTGTGGTTTGAAAGCAGGCAGAATAAACATCTCTAGCATCTTCTCCCTGCACCCTTCTGCAAGGGAGACTTTCATTCCTGCCAGGATGGGAAGTAGGAAATTGGGTCTGAAGGCTACTCAGCTCTCCTTAGAGAGAAGGGGTACAGAACTAGAAACATATCTATGTGCCTCCTTATTTATTGTTAGTCTAGGTGGGATGATTCCATCTAACTTCAGGTCACTCCATCATTTGGTGGAGGAAGGGGGATTCCAAGCTCTAGAGTCAAAATTTGACCCCTTTCCCATCTAATAACAGTTCCACAATGAGCACACAGGTAGTAAATAGCAAAGAAACCCACTTGTCCAAATCATAGCAAAACAGAAATCAGAAAAGGTATATGCAGGAAAATATATACCAGACCATAAAGAGTGAAGGAGTTCTTCCATTGGGAGTGAGATAATTCAAGTCAACATAGATAGAAAGTTCTAGATCTCACCCAAGGGGAAGCTCCCTGAAGTCTCTGGAGCAGCAACCTGGGAATGGAGACATGATGGAGATTTCCAACTCCTCTCATGTCTTCCCAGAGTCTTTTCCTTCAACAACCTGAAGTGGAATTGGCATCTTCCATCTTCCCTCTCAAACCAAGCCAGAAACACCCAAAGTGACTTGACATGTGAAGAGTACAAAAGAATACTTTAAGTTTGAAGAGTCCCAAAGAGAAGTACAGAAAGCTGGAGCTCTTCCAATCTCACCAATTCCTCCCTGGCTCTCATGCAGGGCAGGGTATTCATCTCTACAAATAATAAGAGAGTCCCTTACAAATGGGTTTGACACAATGGTTACATGCTATTATGATGTTTCTTTTCTACAATTACTTGCATCTATCTTTACCATATGCTTGAAAGCCCCTCAGGGAAGGAAGGGAGAAAAAAGAAGGAATGAAGGAAGAAATGAAAAAGGAAGGAAAGAAAAAAGGAAGAAAGAAAGGAAAGAAGGAAGGAAGGAAGGAAGAATTATGTCTATTAGGTGTGAAACACTGTACTCTGGGAATGAAAATACAAAGAAGAGACAGTCCCTGACTTCAAAAATCAGTTTAACAATCAGTTAAAGAAAGACAACATATAGAGGAGTGGTAGACAGACAAGAATATTTTGATTTGAAAAGTTCCAGCGGAACCATTGGACCATCAATTGACACCTCCTTTCCAGAGGCAATGTAATGTTGATTTGATTACAGTTCCTAGACAGAGAAGCAGAGGGAAATGAAAGACATGGTTTATAATGACCTGGAAGGAAGATGTCTTGAAGCATGGTCTGCTGACTGGGTCTACCTAAATAAGATGAAAAGGGCCAAGTGTAAAATAGGTAAGGGCAAAGTGCCCTTCAGTCAAGTATGATTGGTTTTCCTGTCTTTAACGTCACAGTCAGAGGACTGCCAAATAGACAGGAACCCAGAAGTTTCTAACTTGGAAAGCTCCAGGCATAGAAGATTCCAGGTATGGTACATAGAGATTAGAGGGAGGGGGACAGAGAAGTCCTAGAAAGGAGGCAGAACAGAATGGAAGGGATATTATGTAAGAGAAAGGTCTTATGGCTAGGGTATAGACAGTCTGAGAATGGAGAAAAGCTAAATCCCCATTTTTTTTCTGTAGCCTAATAGATTCGAAACAACTTCAAACTAAAGAAAAGATAAAATCTTAGAGGGAAATTAAAGTTCAAGATATCTATGGCTCCATACAATATACCATAACTTCATGGAGAGTACTGAAAGCAAAGAAAGAAAAGAAATGGAAGCTTTGGAGTCTCTTAAGATATATCTATACAGGCCATAAAAGAACTATGCCATTTGATCCCCAAACTAGTTACTTCAGCCTGTCAATACACACCAGAGTCTCAGAACCTCAGAACTTGGAAGGATCTCAGAGGTCATCTAGTCTAAGGCATGCCTGAACAGGAATCCCCTCTACCCTCTCCTTGCCATCTAGTCTTTGCTTTAACATTTCCCCTGATGCAGACTCCCTCCCTACTAAGGCAGCCCATGCAGTCTGACTAGCTTTAATTGTTAGAAAATTTACCCTTACATTGAACTGTAATCTACTATCATGTATTTTCAGCCCAGTCCAACTAGTTACAATGGGTACTAAGCACAACGGTTACCAGTACAACTTGTTACAATGGGAAACTAGTAAAAATGGGTAGAGAGGGATAGAATTCTAGAGGCTTTGGTTCAAGAATGGAATTGCAATCTTGAAAAATCCTTGAAAGCAAGACTACATCCCAATCTCAGGTCATTGTTGTAGATATTGTAAGAATCTGTGGGTGTGATTATTGAGTTGAGGAAGGACTGGAGGGGAACAAATGCTGTACTGACTTTCAAAAAAAAAAAGGAAGAGGGTGGAGAATTCAAAATACAGACGTCAGTCTGCTTTGCTTCATAGTAACTTTGGAACTATATCACGAAAATTAGGATTTGTATTTCGAAGCGATCACTAGGAGCTAGTGTGGCTTCCTGAAGAACACATCAAACCACAATTCTGGAGGAGCATAATGAAACTGGCTATTCCTCTTGATAGAAAAGTTATGATCTTCAGCTGCAGATCAAGACAATTTTTTTTGGACATTGTCAATATGGGAATTTGTTTTGCTTGATTATATATATATTTGTTACAAAGGTTTTGTATTTGTTTTTCTTTCTGAGTAAGAGTTAGGGGAGGCGGGGTGAAGAAAAAGTGGGTTTTTATTCATTGAAAAATAATACTAAATTATTTTAAAGTTTTCTTTCATTTAAAATTTTTATCTTATTTTTAATGTATTAATCATGCCAGACCAACTTCATTTTTTCCATAGGCTAGTAAGCCTATGTACTAATTACTCATTGTACTAGTTACCAAATCTACTAGGTTGAAAATGCAGAGTAGAAGATTTCATTTGCTCTAAGGACAAATTTTCTGATAACTAGGGTCAGCCAGAAGACTGGTAGATCAGGAAATGTCACAGGTATAGTATGCCCAGATTCCATCAAAACATTTGAAAAAGAAAAGAATATCTCATGCTGTCCTTATGGACAAGATAAAGAAAATATAAGATAGAGAAGCTGTTGTTGGGTGGATTTGAAAATATCTGGACCCAATGGATCATCCTAAATGGAGCAATATCACATTGGAGAGATATCTGCAGGAATATGTCCTTGGATTATGCCCTTTGGCATTGGATACAGGCCTACTCTGGATGATCATACAGTTTTCAGACAATACATGTGAACTCTCTCATAGAATGACAGCTGGGTCCCAAATAACAAGGTGGAGTGTCATAGGGATAAATGTATATAGTACTACCTAATCTCTCTGGTTCCTAGTACCCTAACCCTGGTAATTATCTTGTATATATTTTCTATCTACTATTTGCATATATTTTCTATTAATTTTTCTGTACTCACGTTAATTTCCCCAATAGACTATAAACACCCTGAAGGCAGAGACCTTTTTGATTTGTCTTTAAATCCTTAGCACCTAACACAGTTCCTGGAACAAAATAGGCATTTAAAAAATGATGAACGAATTAAAGAATTGTCGGATGTAGAAATTTCAGAGTTATGGAGAATGTATTCCTTCTCGAAGCCCTGTGTTTTATTAAAATAAGTTTATTCAGGAGCATTTGTGAAAAATCCCAGGATCACACTGACTCCTTGTTACATCAGTCCAGAGGCTTGGGTCTGGTAGCTCAACATGATTTCCCTGGCACAGACCAGGCTCTGGGAAAAGCAGAGAGAAATGCAATTCCAGTTCTAAGGAGAATAATCTATCCCCAAGAGCATGCCTTGTTTAAGGGAGGTCAGATCAGTCTGTCCTTGGTTCAGTGCTCCCTATCCATTGCACCCACCATGCACACAATGAGAGCAGTGAAGCGGGGAGAGTCAGAGGCTGAGTTTACAGCCAAGTTGGCTGGATGGTTTTCTCCTCAGGGACAGTGAGTGAGAGGCCAGTGGTAGGAACAGGAGAAGCCAATCCCACCAGCATAGAGGAGCCAGCCAGGGAGGGAGGGAGAACGCAGATCTGGAACAAACTCACTTCGGAGGGATTAATTTAATTCCATGCAACAGACAGAACATTTATTCTGTGCAGGGTATTATTCTAGGCCTAAGAGGAGATACCAACATAAATATAATAGTCCCTGCCCTCACGGAGTTTACAGATTGGCATGGAGTATATGCAAACACCTAAGTAGTTATAGTGAAGATAGATATGATAATAATATAAGAAAGGCAGAGGTCAAAGAATAGTCTATTAATGGTTTTCTCTATATTCAATGCAACTTAGAATAGTGCCATGTGTAGGATAGGTGCTCAATAGATGCTTGTTGAATTTAATTGAACAAGTCTTTACTAAGTACCTACTGTATACTCGGTCCTGCACTAGACCCCAGAATACACATCAGAGTAGAAAATGTAAAAAGGAAATGAGTCTCAGACCTCAATGAGTTTGTGCTCTAGTTGTTAACACCAGACTAATAAATATGAAATATTTAATGCACAAAATTAAGTTACATAAAGAGCTAACAATCTGGGTTTCAGTCCTTGCAAGTCAACTACCATAGCCAGGAATTCTCTCTATTGGATTAAGAGATTCAAATCAAGTCAGTAAAAATTTATTAAGATCTTACTATATGTCCATGAGACAGTTAGGTGGCTCAGTGGATAGAGTGCTGGATCTGGAGTCAAGAAGACCTGGATTCAAATCCAGCCTCAGATACTCACTAGCTGTGTGATCCTGGGCAAGTCACTCAGTTTCTGTTTCCCTTAATCCACTGGAGAAGGAAACAGCCAACCCCTCTGGTATCTTTGCCAGGAAAACTCCATATAGGGTCATGAAGAATTAGACATAACCAAACAACTAAACAGCAGCAATGGATGTCCAGGACTGGGCATGCTACCAAGGAAAGCACCCTGGTGCATATTAGAGAGCATGAATTCAAATCCTGCCTTCTGCTTTGAATTCTATGTGACCTTGGGCAAGACTCAACCTCCTTGGGTCCATTTACCCCTCTGTAAAGTGAAGGGCAAAAACTAAGTGATGTCTGAAGTCCCGTCCAGCTCTCCACCTAGGAATGGATGATCAGAGAGGAACGATAGGACCTGTCAGGCCTCCGTGCTGGAGATGACTCCTAGTGCTCTGTGACAGCCTATGGTTCGGTTTTCAGCGTGAGCATTTCCACTTCAGAAATCGTCAAAAGCTGCAGATCAGGTTTTGATTTACTGTTTTATTGATTGTCTAGACTTAACGGTGAAGAAAATGTTAATAGTGCAGAGTAAACTTAAAAGTGTATCATGTGTCCTTTTCTTTTTGGAGAGCTAATTATTAAATATTTATCAGCACACTTCTGTCTTTGCTCATTAATTGTCCAACTCCGTAATGACTTTCTCCTGAGAATGTAGCTTGGGCTAGAGAGAGAAGTACCAGACAGAGGATCAAGAGTCCAAGGTTCTAGTTCTAGCTCAGTTACTGAACTGTGTAACCCTAAGCAAATAATTTCATTTTTTCTAAACCTCCATGTTTCTCTTAGTAAAATGAGGTTCAAGGGATGGAGGACTGGAAAGAACAATGGTTCTCTAAGGTCCCTTTGAAAATGCAAACATGTTATGGGTACAACTCTGTGAGACAGGATTTTTCAATAGACAACGCATTGACTCTGGAATTAGATGAGTTAGGTTCCAATCCAAGTACCTTAAACTCTCTGCATCTCAGTTTCCCCATCTATCAAAGGAGGAGGCAAAGCTAAATGTTCTCTAGGATCCCTCCCAACTCTTTTATCTTGGATATTTGACTTTTCCTTGACTCCCATTTTGAAAGAAAATAAAATTGGTTTTCCAATATCTGTAGCAATGGAGACAAGCAGCGAGGTGGGAAAAACCCAAAGTCATTCATATCTGATTATGGAATGCCTTTAAACAAAAACCTTAAACAGCCAAGGTTATTTTGAAATTGGGCCATTCTTCTTCATTGAATTTTCTGAGTAACTGAAACTTAAACAAGAAAACTATTTTTTTTGGTTTCAACTCTAATTATTGAAAATCTTTTTAAAATATAGGGTTATTTTCCTGCCTTAGCCAGTCCAATTCAGGGAAAAATGAAATGTCTGTCTCATCTGGAGATCTTTCAGAGGTTCAAGGGTCATTGTTCTAAATATCAGTGGTTACTGTTCACATCTCTGGGGATAAGTGAAGATGTAGAAGATCAGACTAAATGCGTTCTTACTCCAGGCTGTATCCTGAATATTGCTTGTTTGACAATTTCTGAGATGAACTCGTCTAACCCTAGAGTGGCATGCAACGAAGATCGGGATTCAGTGAGGTGGGCTCTTACATTTCAATAGACCATAAGCTCCTTGAGGGCAAGAATTATTTCCTTCCTAATTTTGTGTCCCTCGTACCTAAGACAGTGCCCTGCACATAGTGAGAGCTTAATTGATTTTTGTTGAAGCAAGTTAAACTAATTAATATGTAATGTTTCACACCTTTTAAGCACAATGTCCTTCCTAATCTATACTACTAGATTATTAAAATAAAAGGTTCAGCTGAATTTGCCTTCCTAGAGCACATACCAGCTGTAGAGTGGAAGGAGGGACAATGATAACAGAAAGTTGCCCTGAGATTTAAGAATGTCCATTGATAATCCACTTTGGAAAATTGAGAAAGCTGATTCTAATTAGAAGTGGGGAGTTTAGGAAAGTAGGGAAGAGCCCAAGTCAAAGTCCTAACTGTGTCTTTGCTCATTCATTACCACCCCTGCTAATGATAACCAAGCTTGTGCAAACAGCAATCACCCTATGCGTTGCATGAGGCAAGTGTTCCAAGAATGGAGGCCAGATTTCAGACTTGAGGACAACCCTTTCTCTAAGGAAAGCATTGTCAAAGGAAAAGCTACCTATACATTGAATGGTGATTCATTGAACTCTTGGCACTGATGGGGGGGAGAGGGAAGTGAAACAGAGAGAAAATCACAATCAACTTCAGAAATGATCTTAAAAGAGTGGGGTAACTTGGGTCAGCTTGGTGGTGCAGTAGATAGAGCACCAGCCTTACAGTCAGGAAGACCTGAGTTCAAATCTTGTCTCAGACACTAGTTATGTGACTCTGGATAAATCACTTAACCTTCATTGTTCTCCCCCACCCCTGCAAAAAAAAAAAAAGAGAGAGAGAGAAATAAATTAACAAGAGGTTTCCTCCACAGTATGCCACTCCATCTTTAAGGAACTCAATATCTGTAGCATTCCATTCCACTTTTAATAATAGCTGGCATTTTTACAACCTTTTAAGATTTTTGAAACATTTATATCCATTATGTCGTTTGTTCCTCACTACAGCCTTGTGGTATAGAGACCCCAAGTATCATCCTCTCCATTTCCAGATGAGGAATCAGATATGCTGGGACCTTCTTAAAATTTTCAACATGCTTTACATAAATTATCTCACTTGACCCTCACCATGACTGAGTCAGGTACTGTTATTATACTTATTTTATGACAGAGGGAACTCATGCCAGAGAGGTTATAAAACTTGCCTATCTTCACACATGGAAATGTCATAGGGGAGTCTGTAATCAGGTGACCTAACTCGAGGTCCTTTCTACAATGCTACAGGGATTCTTTTATAAATATCCTGAATCATTTCACTAGGAATGTAATTTTTTTTAGAATTTTTCCCTCTATCAAGCTGAAATTTACCCTTCTCTCATTTGTTGCTGTTTAGTCATTTCAGTTGTGTCTGATTTGTTGTGACTCCATTTGGGGTTTTCTTTAAGAAGATACTGGAGTGGTTTGCCATTTCCTTGTCTGGTTCATTTTACTGATAAGGGAACTGAGGTAAACAGGATTAAGTGACGTGCCCAGGGTCACACAGCATCATTTAACTCAGGTCTTCCTGACTCCAGGCCCAGTACTTTAAACATTGTGCCACCTAGCTGCCCTCTCTCAAAGAATGTCAGATTTGGAAGGGACCTTTGAGAAGGAAACTGATAATAGCTGAGATTTATTTAGCACTCTACCATTTACAACATACTTTATATCCATTGTTTCATTGTTCTGATTCTCAGAAAGACTTAATGAGGGGAATAGTGTGTGTATTTTCTAAGTGCTAGGGATATAATTAATAAAAAGGACAGTCCCTGCCTCAATAATCTACAAAAGACAGCACACAAAAGGTGACAAGAAAGCAGGGTGAGGGCTCAGGAAGGGTGGGACACCAGGGGATACCCAGCATGGGGACATCTTGTTCCATGAAACTGAAACCAGGCAGGGCAGCAGATACAAAGAAGAGTGATCTGACAGCCCTGTTTCTGCCCTCTATAAGGGAAGGCATTGGGAAGAATTTGATAATACTTATCACTGCTCTCCACTGGACACTATCCCCAGAAGCCAGGGATTCACCTTCAGTTCCTCACTCTTCATTCTCCTAGCCACCATATCTAATCATTCACCATTGAGTCTACCTCTATGTCTCCTGAATCATTCCCTTTTTCTACATCTGTGTGGCCATTACCCTAATTCATTCCCTTAGCACCTTCCACCTAGACTATTCAATAACCTCCTAATTAATCTTGTCTCCAAACCATTCTCCACATACATAAATGCCAAGTTATATTCCTAAATCACACATCTGACGATGTCCTTCTCTTGCTCACAAAGCTTATGGTCTCTGTTACCTCTAGGATAAAAATGCAAACTTTTCTGTCACCGATAGCTATTTATAATCTGGTTCCAACCTAACTTTCTATGTTGATGTCACATTACTCCCCCTCTCACTGCATTACTGTCAGACTAACCCACTTAATGTCCCTTTTACATGACATTCCACCTTCCATCTCCATGCCCAAGGTATTCCCCAATGGTTGAAATGTGCTTCCCCCTCACATTTCCTCTTTGAATCCCTCCCCATCCCTTCAGTAAACAGCTGCTAATCCTGTGAGTTCTTAATGCCCTTACCCTACCTCGAAATCTCTTCGTATTTACCTTAGATATATTTCATATTTACATGTGTGCACACGTGTGTGTGTGTGTGTGTGTGTGTGTGTGTGTACTGTATGGCTCTGGAAGAGAAGTGAGGATGGTGACCTGCACATTCCTTCCTCACTCAAAACAAAGTCAAGTGCAGGTCATGTCATCATTTCTCTGATGGCATGGTCTTCTTCACTAATGAAGGACAAACACACCCACAACTTAAGGCTTTACCATCTACCCCACAGCTGTACCCTGCTGATGAACTTTCATTTGTTGTCTCTTTCAAGCAGAGTGTGAATTCTCTGAGAACGGGAGATATCTCAATTTTTCTATTTATATTCCCAGTGCTGAGCATAATACTGAGCATGTAGGAAGCTCTTAATATTTTTTTTCATTAATTCATTAATTTACAAAGTAAATGTTTCATTTTTGTGTCTGGTTATCCAGAGCTCATGACAGAAATTAATACTTTTGGAATGAGTGAATGTTCTACGCAGTGCCAAGTTCAGACTTAAATAACCAATAGACCTTAGCCAATGAACGGGTAAATGTTGGGAAGTTAACAGACTGATACAAAGTAAATGGGAAATGTTCACTATGGAATATGCAAGATACTAGGATGATCTGGGGGGAAATGTGACCATGCTCTTAATTCTAAGATGGCATTTTAGAAAAGAAAAGACTCAAACTCACCGAAAACTTGGGTCTCAGGAACACAGGAGCCATTCTTTCTTCTTAAATTTTTCCCTCATAATAAAAGGGCTGAGTTTCTGGAAGACAGAAATTGGGATGTAAAAAAGAAAGTATGAGAATGATCAACTTTGTCCTTCAATTCTGAATCCTACCAAATAGGTCTTCTATAGTACATGTCTATATCACATTTTGTTAAGCGTCGTGAATTATTCTCCAGTCAATTTTGTAAGTGTGTATTCAACTTAACGAAGTTTTTTTTATGTGCCCAATATGTTCAAAGCATTGTGCAAGGCACTAGGGATACAAAAATTAAAACTAAACAATCTGTGCCCTCGAGGATACAGAAATAGATACACATACACACATATACATATATACATGTATGTATAGACATATGTGCATGTTTATACATGATCGCTAACATTTATATAGCACTTACTCCACAGCAGGCACTGTGCTAGGCTCTTTACAATTTGATTCTCACAATCAACCTGGGAGGTAGGTGCTAAAACTGAAACAAACAGGGTTAAGTGAGTTGCCCAGGGTCATACAGCTAGGGTGAGGCTGTATTTGAACTCAGGTATTCCTGACTCCAGACCTGGCATTCTAATCACTGTGCCACCTAGCTATCCACATACATACGTATACTTATATATACAAATATGCATATATGCGTTATGAATATATGCATGTGTGTATGAATACCTTTATCTCCTCGGACAGGCTTGAAGACAAGTGATAAGTGATATGTCTTCTCCTATATCACATCTGTTATAAAACTAAGCAGCCATAGATGTTTAGCAAATGTAAATTCAGATGAAGTTTAAGGAAGGTAAATTTAAGACAAACAAAAGAAAACCTTGTCTCAACCAACAAGTTAAAATTGAGTGTAATACTACCCTGAGAGGTTGAACAAGACAAAATTATAAATAGACTTCAGAAACCTTAGTATAAATTGCTAGATAATGGAGTCCTACAGGATTACTGAAAACATTCAAGGATGTCCTTAAATCTAAAGATGACAAGAGGGAAAACCAAATGATCATTCCATGCGCCCCTCTCAGAAACAGGGTTTTGGATTGTAGGCTCATAGTTTTAAAGGTGCAAGAGGTTTTAGACACTCTCTAGTCCAACCCTCTGATTTTTCAGATAAAGAAACTGAGACCCACAGAGGTTAAGTGACTTTCCCAAAGTCCTGGCTTATTCACTGAGTTCAAATACAGCATTCTTTCTATTACATTCCAGTAGCTGGAGTGACAGAATGGCTAATATCAAGGGGCATTTCTGCTAAATGATTGAAATGATAGTCCAAGGAGAAGGCTCAGTTCTGAATTGCTGGGTTCTGATTTATTGTGTAAATCTGATACTTCAGGATCTGACTTTCTTAGACTAGCTTCCTTCTAGACTCATCCCCTGGCTCACTGGTATTCTAGCATCTATGCCTTGAATAGCTCTGGGTTCTCTTTCATATTTTATTAAAATGAAACAAGTGCTGCTAGATATTCCAGAAAATTCTGAAGTTTTCACTCTAATAGTAATTGCATGCTTTATGGGAAATGGAAATTTTACAAAGGTTTTTTTTTTCAAGTTACTTAGTTTTTCATTCTGCCTGATGTTTGCAGTGGAAAACAGGTTAAAGGAAAATGGTGCAAAGCAGCCAGACTCTAGGGGTAGCTGGTGGTAGGCAGCAGAGCATGTAAACGTGGGAGTCATAAAAGTGTTCTCACCCCAGGCAACATTGTGGAGCAGCAAGGGAAATGCAACTTAAAGTTACAAGTCCTGGGTTCAAGTTGCAACTTTGCTACTTGCTAGCTGTGGGACCTTGGATAAATCATTTTATCTCTCTGAGACTTAGTTTCATTATCTCAGGGAAAAAACCCAGGGGTAATCATATTTACACTATCTATCCCTCCAGAGTACTGTGTCATTCAAATGAAATTTGTGCCAAGTGTTTTATGAGTGGTCATAATATTAATAAGCCCTAATGAATGGATAATTTGTGAAACTAAGAAACTGTGGTCTCTCATTTAGTTAAATCTTGAAATACATCTGATTTGTAAGAAGTTTCCTGTCCATTACAACGGACTGGAAAACACCACTCTGACCTTCTGTCTATTTATAAAGAAAAAACAATTGAAAGAAGTCCAAATATAATAGACTCAGAATCAGAAGACTGGCAGTCTTCTACCAGTTAGCCTGTTAGACTCATTCTGTAACTTTACAAAAGTCATTGGTCATTCTTTGTCTCTGTTTTCCTATGAGAAAAAGGAGAAAAAATTGTTGTGTACATAATTTTTGAAGGGCATGAGTGGGCAGAGAATCTGTAATGTATTACATTTGATTACATTTGACAATTTACAAAGTGCTTTCTCCTACATAATCTCTTTCGATCCTAGAAATCACAGTTTTAGAACTGGAAAGGATAACAGTAAGAGTTGTACTATATGTACAGCCCTGTGCTAGAGACTGAGCAGAACAATCATAGAAAAGAGCTGGAAGGGGTCTCAAAGACTCCCATGGGAGTCTCTCATGGGATTTAATGATATTATTTTGTTTTATTTTTAATATTATTTTATTTTTCCCAATTATAAGCAAAGACAATTTTAACATTCATTTTTAAAATTTTGAGTTCCAAATTCTATTCCTCCCTTCCCTCCTCTCCCTTCTTCCTGAAACTGTAAGCAATTTGATATAGGTTATACATGTCTAAATCATACAAAACATATTTTCATGTTAATCATATTGTGAAAGAAGACACATACCAAAAATGAAAAAACATGAAAATAATAGACTTCAACATGCATTCAAATTTCATCACTTCTTTCTCTGGAGATGGATAGCATTTTTCATCATGAGTTAATGGTGCTATTTTTATGACCATGATGATCTCAAGGATGATGATAATTAATAATGATTGATATTTTTGTGGCACTTTAAGGTTTGCAAAATACTTTTCATAGCTTTTTTTTGAATTTGGTCTTCACAATAATCGTTTAAGGTTTATGCTATTACTAGCCACATTTTACAGACAAGAAAACTGAGGCTGAGAGAGATTAAGTGGCTTGGACAGTAACCCAGCTAGTAAGTATCTAATGCAGACTTCAAACTCAGGTCTCTCTTATTTCCAAGTCCACTGCTCTATCTAGCCTAGTAGGGAGATAAAGGAAATGAAATCGTCTAGTCTAACCCTTACATTTTACAGATACGACAACTGAGACCCAGAGATTATGTTGCTTGCCCAAGGTTACACAGACAGCAGCAAAGCCTGTACTAAAACCCAGGCCCCCTGGTTCCAAATCAAGGGTTCCTTTCACTGCATTTTAGGGAGAAAAGCTATGTAGAATGATGGGAGAATACATAAATCAGTTCCCTTACCCAAATATATACCCCTACTAGGCACCCTGGTCCTGACATTCCACTGTTGGGTTAATGCATTACCTCCAGGACTCACCTTGTCCGGGTCTCCCCCTTCCCCCACCACACACACATACAGACAATTAATTAAGTGGAGACCTTTTCCTTAAACCCATCTGACACATTTACATCAACTCTTTTTTTATCAGATTAGCCCAAAAGAGGAGCAAAATCCGAAGGGGATGAGAAACAATAAAAGTAAATTTTAATGTGAACAAGAGAGAAGGGATGGTCTAGATCTATGCCAATTGCAAGAATCACAGCATGGGGGCACTTGGCAACCAGAGCCAGGATGGTGAACAGCTAAAAGGAGACCTGGGAAAGGAAGTGGTAGAGCACAAAAACAAACAAAGCCAGCTCCTTTGAGTTGGAGCTCCAGGTAGAGACCTGGAACAGATGGAGAAGAGAGATGATGAGATTAGCCCAAGGATGAAGCCAAACTGGAGACTTACTTCCTTAGGGTCAGGTTGTCCTAACCCTGAGAAGAGTGGTTGTCCTAAAAGGCACAGTGTGCCATCAACCTAGAATCAGACTCAAATCAAAATAAACAAGGCAGGGGTCACTGTAGCCAATCTCCTGCCTCAGCACCTAAAGTCAATAATCAGTCACTAAATCATATCAAGTCCCTACTATGTTCCCTAATGAGCCCAGTCCTAGACTCTGGCCCATAAATATTTCTGACAGTAGTAATAATGGTAAAAAATAAAAATGGATATGGATATTAGAAGAGCACTGGATTTATAAGAGAACAGGCTACAAATTACATCACCACCATTTAACACTCTATGTTACCATGGACAAATTACAACTCTGTGACCGTTAGTTTTCTTATTTGTAAAATGAGGGGGTTAACTTAGATGACCTTCCTTCCAGTCCTATCTGTGATCCTGACAGAGAGGTAATAGAATCAGATGGCATATTGAGACATCTTTTTGGACATAAATTTTTTATTTTATATGGCAATTTATAGCTATAATGGGGCTTTACCCCCACAACTCTCACAAGATTGGGGGCTTCAAGTCTTAAGGCACAGTAAATCAAGTACTTTTATAGATTAGTCCTGAGAGTCAGTGGTACTGGGAATTCCCAGGGAGGACATTCCCTCTGTGAATTCTTAATGATCTTTCTTTTGCAACTTAGTTTTGAGTATGACCTAGGACACTTCAATATTAAATGATTTTTCCAGGGTTACACGTGATTTTGAGGCCAGCACTCTATGCATTATTCCCTTGCTATCAATGTATAAGTTTTACTATCCTCATTTTATAAACGAAAAAAATGAAAACCTGAACAATGAAATGACTGTCCTCAAGATGGAACTCAAACCTAGGTCTTTGGGGTCCAAGCAGAGCTCTGTCTGTTGATATTTTCTATTATTTCTTGTCTGTTTCTACACACTTCGATACCTCATAATTTTTGCTGTTCAATCATTTCAGTCATATCTGACTTTTCATGAACTCATTTGGGGTTTTCTTGACACAGATACTGGAGTGGTTTGTTTCCTGAGGCAAACAGGGTTAAGTGGCTTGCCCAGGGTCACACAGCTAGTAAGTGTCTGAGGCTAGATTTGAACTCAGGAAGAGGAGTCTTCCTGACTCCAGGTCCAGTACTCTATCCACTGCAGCACCTAGCTGCCTACCTCATCACTATTGCCATGTTATTTTCAAATTGTTTCACATTTTTAAGTCTTCAACTAGTCTATGTACATGAAAGACAAGACTTTCCTCTAGATCCCTGGGAGCACCTCGTTCATAATGCAGATGGGATTGGATATTCAATACTTTCCCACAGTACTTACTGGATAAATAAAATCCAAGTAAATACATAGTTCTATTTTAAAGAGCCCATTGGTGAGTTTTGACCATTCATATTTTGTACTGGCATCACTCAAGTATATATAGCTCAGATGACATTTATTCAGAACTTTCCAGATAAACTAGCACATTTCATCCCCAACTCCATTCCTTTGCTTAAATGGTCCCCTCTGTCTGGAATGTATTAACATCCTCCTCTTACAGAATTTCCAATTTCCATCAAGTACCACTTGGTACAGCAAACCTTTCCTGATCATCCCCAATCCCCGTCTCCCCCTGCCCCCTCTTGAAATTATTTCATAGCACTTGGTATTTACGTGTCTTTGTGTTATATCCCTCCAGAAGAAAGTAAGCTCCTTGAAGGCAGGGACTTTTTTTTTTAATATTGTGTTTGTATTCCTAGGGCCAACTATAACACCACCATCCCTAGGGCCTAGCACATTCTAATAAGTATTTTTAATTGAATTGGATTGAAAACTGTGGGGCTGAAGTTTCTGTTCCTTAGACATTCAGCATTCTACCTTGGTTCTTGTGTAAAACATTGAAAAAAAAGTTGTTGAGTTTCCTTCCAGCCTCACTTTTGGGAGGAGTTTGACTGGGGCTTGGCCCTCCAAGCAGCACTGCTTCATCTTTCATCACCCTCAGTGAATTTGAGAAGGGGGTGGGGTTCCTTGGGCTCTCTGAAGCCCCTAGGCTGGGAAGTTTAGGGTGTCATGTTTATATTTCACCTTCGTTAAGGACTGAGGCCAGACTGAGTGGATGTTGTGTTTGGCTTGTAGGTTTCAGGTTCCAAGACAGAACTCTTCAATTGAGCTTTCATCTTTAGACTGGTTGGGAAATCTACTGGGATCCCAAAGAGCTGGGGCTGATTTCCTGGGTCAGATTCGCAGCCTATGGCAATACTGGGGGTCACTTAGGGAGTTGGAAATCTCAGGCCAAAGCCTAATAGTAAGCTCTGCATGGCCGAGGAAAATGGCACTTAAATGAATTTCCCCTTATAGGTGCAACTGGGGACTATGTTGTTTAGTGTAGCCTAAAACAAGACCATAACCTTTCTTTTTGGGAAAATGAAAACTGAAGAAGGAGTTGAAGGAGGGAGGTGGAGCAGACAGGTTTGAGTAGATCAAGAAATGAAAACTTCTTTTCCTTCAAACCTGACATCCAAAATCATTTGGCAGAATATTTACAGCATATATTTCTACAGTCTCAAGCACCTGGAAATGAAGGGGTGTTCATCAATAGTGAGTGGCTAAACAAATTATGTGTATGAATGCAATGGAATGGTATTGTTCCATGAGAAATTATTAAAAGAATGATTTCAGTGAAACCCAGGAAGACTTGTATGAGCTTACACAGTGAATTGTGTAGAACAAGGAAAACAACATCTACAGAATAACACTGTATAATAGTAACACAGTATAGAGTATGTAAACTGTATAAACAAACAACTTTGAAAACCTTAAGAACCCTGATCAATGTGATGGCCAATCATAATTCCCGAGGATTAATGATGAAGCATGTTACTCTCCTGACAAAGAGGTGACAGACTCAGGATGAAAAGAGAGGTGCACATTTTTGGATACAGATAACACAGGGAGCTTTTTTACTTGACTAGGTGGTGTTTGTTACACAGGTTTTTTTTTTCTTCAATAAGCAAGGAATGGGAGTAAAAATTAATCTTATTCATTAAAAATGAAATTTATTGACTAAAATTTAATAAAATTAAAAATAAAATTTAATTTAACTTTTTAAGAGAATAAATTTGTCAGTGGATGAAATCTACTATATCCTGGAAGATCTTAGATAAATCACTTAACTTCTATAGCTCACCATTTTCTCATCTGTAAATCTAAGTTCATCTCTTGCACTAAATCTTATGAGCCCATGGTGCGGTACATGAGAAGGGGGAAAGGAATATGCATTTATTTTAACACCTACTGTGTGCCAGGCACTGTCCTAAGCAGTTTACAAATACCTCATTTGACCCTCAAAACAACCCTGTGAGGTAGTTGCTGTTGCTATCCCCATTTTATAGTTGAGGAATCTGAGGCAAACAGAGGTCAATTGACTTGCTCAGGGAGACACAGATAGTAAATGTCTGAGGCTATATTCGAAATCAGGTCTTCTTGACTGCAGGACCAGCAACCCTTCCTCTCAGCTGCCCCTGTGGAAATAATAATTACTATGGAAATGATTATCTCACTTGAATAGGTACTATAAATATTATCACTATATTATTTTAATAATAATATATAATAAAGATGTTTATTTCGTTGTTTTATTAATGAATATATAATAAAGATATTTTATTAATAAATACATAATATATAAAGATAATGTTATATTTCTATATACTATATCATTGCTATATAATGTATTGCTATATATTCTTATAATAAATATCATTATCCTCATCTTATAGATAAGAAAATTGAGTTTCAGAGAGGATAAGTAACTTAACCATGGTCACAGATCCATAACTGTCAGAAGCAAGATTTAAACCCAGTTCTTCCAGACTCCAAAGGCAGCCTTTTTCCCATGATGCAAAAGAAAACTACAATACTAGCCAGGAGATACGATATCAACCCCTTCCACTCATTGTGTAATCTCAAGCAAGTCACTGGGCCCAGTTTCTTCGTCTTCAAAAGTAGGAGCTTGATCAGGAGTTCCCTTTTTGTGTGTCATGGACCCCTTTGTCAGTCTGGTGAAGTCTACGAATGCCTTCTCAGAATAATGTTTGAAGTAAATGAAGTAAAAACGCATAGAATTACAAAACTGATTTTCACCGAAGTACAGCTAACAAAAAAAAAATCTAAGTCCAGGGATCCCACGTTAAGAATAGCTGGGCTAGAGGATCTCTAAGATCCCTTTCATTTCTGACCTTCCATTACTCTAAATGAGTCTCTGAGGTTATATCTATTCATACCAACCAACTTTGCTAAACTCCATTTGGAAACAATAAAGATAGGAACACTTCAGAATCATTTAAGCCCTGCATTTTTGTAAAGTCTATCCTGATTTCAGATAACTAGTTCAACTACATTTCTCTGTTTCCTACCAGTTGTTTTAGCTTCTGTTAGACATAGTCTGGACCTTTAAATTGACTACTCAGGGTTAACCCACTGAAGCTAAAGAATCTTAAGTGGTGCTTTAAGATATCGGATGGCCAAAGAGGTCACCAAGGGCTGCATTTGCCCAGGGAGTTTAAGTGAGTAACCCCTACAGGATGCAAGCCAACTCCTAGCTCTGCTGGCCCTTGGGGCAAATCTTCCCAGTTGGGCTTTACTAATTTGCCACCTGGAACAGATAGATCAGAACACAGAAGGAGAACTTTCCTTGCCCAAATATTAATGCTATATGGAATCAATGAGGAGAAATCAATTATTTTTCCAATAAGTCTTCACTCTTGATTGAGACAGTATTAATATGACTCATGTGGCAGTATGTTAAAATAGATGTAAAGCTGGCATCAAAACCAGAAAGATCTGAGTTCAAATCCTGCCTCTGACATATACTGACTGTGTGAACCTGGGGCAAGTCACTTAAATCTATCATTGCTCCTGGCAGCTCTCAAGTACTATTAAGTTATGAAGAAGGTCAATATGCACTGGAAGAGGGAATTTCCACCTTCAGCAGATCCCTTTACAATGCAATCACAGTTTATCCTTTTCCCTGTCTCTAAATCCATGCCTAATCTTAGGTTAAGTGGTATAAACTTTGATTATAGGCATGAAAGCCTCAGAGTTTGTCTTTATCAATTTCATCCCCTCTTCAACTCATTGACTTCCTCTGCTTCCTCTCCAATATGGGGATCCCCATTTCTGAGAGATCTGTCCCTTTAAGAGGCTGGAGGGACTGGTGAGCAATATAGGTCAGCCTGACACTGAGAGTTATGCACAGTTCTCTGAATGCAGCAATTTCATTTCTGAGAGTCTTGAGTTACTTGAACATGATTTTGCTTCTCAATTTTATTCACCAAACCTGGTTCCTTAAATCTTCATGCCATGGTCCTCTCTACCAGCTGAGAAGCAAGGTTGTTAGAGTAAACTTAGAATGAGACATTCTGGGTTCTGGAACTTAGAATCAGACATTCTGGTTTCTGGAGCTTAGAATCAGACTTTCTAAGTTCTAGATTTGGGACTGAGTGATCTCTTTCTTCATTGGGGGCTTTCCATTAAGGAACACCACTGGGAGCTGCTAGATGGGGGAGATGCAATGGCAAATTGTATTCCCCCACCCAGCCAACATGTGTTCATGAGCTCATGATACCTCTGTGTCTTTCATACCATTTTTTCCCCCTGATCTTTGGTAAATTATTAGCCTGAGATGCAGCTGTCTAGATTATGAGCTTTGAAGTGTCAGAAGGCCACCCTAGCAACAAATCATCATCCAGGATCACCAGAGATGGTATCTGCAGCAGCTGAGTCCAGTGAGAATCCAGCCCAGTAGTGGATCATCCTGCTTGAACTGGTGGAGAGCTGATCCATCATCCATGATTCACCACATCCAAGAAGAAGGAAGCTGCCACTCATCCTTCCTAACAAAGTGTCCTGAAGTAAACTTGGTACAGAGTCTCAAAATAGAGAAAAGCACTCCCAAGGCCGGGAGTCGTGAAATACCCCTCAGGTACACATGTTTCCTGCTTGTGTGCCTCCCCTCCCTTATGCCTCTCACTGCTTTGGTGCTTTAACTTGGAACGCACTCTCCAAAGATAGAGTATATTCAGAATGTTAGAATATATACCTCCATCCTCAAATGGAGATATTTTTGTGACTTCTTTCCTTGCTGAATTTCCTCAGTAAATGTTGTTATTCAGTAATGTCTGACACTTCATAGCCCCATTCATGACCCCATTTGGAATTTTCTTGGCGAAGATACTGGAGTGGCTTGCCATTTCCTTCTCCAGCTCATTTTATAGATGAGGAAACTGAGGCGAACAGGGTGAAGCGACTTGCTGAGGGTCACACAGCTGCTAAGTGTCTGAGGCCGGATTTGAACTTAGGAAAATGAGTCTTCCTGACTCTAAGCTGGCACACTATCCCCTGTGTCACCTAGCTGCCTCTCCTCAGTAAATACCATCTTGTAAAAACTAAATGATGTCACCTAGCTGGTTGATATTGGGGGAAAACGCTAGATAAGGGATCATGAGCCATCATGTTAGAAATTACAAGTACTCAGGGTTACCCCTAGAACCTAAAGGAAGTCATGGTCTTCTAAAGACCAGTCCAGCACCCCACCTGAGTTAGTTAATGGAAGTTGGGCAAGCAGTCTATAGATGGGAAGTGGGATATGCCACATATGAAGAAGAAAATCATAAAATTTCTACAACCTGCCCCCACAGAGCTGTTTTGAGAAAAGAACTATGTGAAGAGATATATAGAAATGAGCTACTGCTGCTATTGACTCAGTTATGTATTACTGATTCTTCCACCTTCATTGGGGCAAGATGATTTTCTTCCTCTAGCTCTCTGACTTTAACTACAGCTGTTTATTTGACCTCTAGTATTCTCAGCTCTTCTGCTTTTGATGCACAGCACACTTCCTCCTTCAGTAACTGGTTATTTTTACCTACCTGCCATTAACCCTATCCTGGCTGTATATAATTTCCTGATGGAATTAGGAGACTTAGTTCCCTCCAAGCAATCTGATACTAATCACTGCCACATTAGCACAGGCCTTTGTCATGCTGGGGCATCTTGACCTATTCCACTATTATTGCCCTGAATGAGATGGTCGGAGGTGGGGAGGCAGTGGATAGGGCCCCAAGTCTGGATTCAAGAAGACTGATCTTCCTGAGTTCAAATCTGGCCTCAGACACTTACTCACTGTGTGCAAGTTACTTAACCTTGTTTGCCTCAGTTTCTGAAATTTCCTCACTAGGCATTATTTAGATTATTTGAGATATAACTTAAAACATAAATGACTTGGATGAGGGAATTCATTGTAAAAGTGACAAATTCACACTAATAGAGGGCCAAGGACCTCAAGGGTCACCCAGCCCAAGGTCATACTACCAGTATGTGTCCTAGTTAGAATTTGAACCCAGATCTTCTTAGAACATACTGGTCTGCCTCTTAACTTGAGCATAATAGGCACTTCATAAATGTTTGCTGAATTGAATGCTAATTTATAGCTCAGTCAACTAGCGAAATAACTGGAAAGAGAAGATATGTTCTTCTCCATATATCTAGATAGAGAGACAGACAGACAGACAGATATATATACTCAGTACTATTTCTGAAGCCCCATTAACCCAAAATCTGCCTATGGTTCTTGCTCCTCCATTAGTGTGAATCACTTTTTCAATGAATTCTCTCACCCAAGGACATTTATGTTCCAAGTTACATCTCAAATAACAAAAATGATGCCTGGTAAGGAAATTTCAGATAACAGCATGCAAGGGAAGCACTTAGGGACAAGAGCGCCTTCTCAGAACCCCTAGACTAACCCACACTAGAATAACCCACGGGCAGCCATCAATGCCACCTACACATATGTTCAAGTAACTTTCATTCTCTTGGCAAGTAAAGTTGATTCTTTTACCCTGGGAGAGGTAAGGATGATGAGGATAACTAGATGAAACCATCCCAATTGTCAGGGTAGTTATTGCCTCTTTTCTAACACTACCTTAGATTTGGGTTTCAGAATTTGCAGTAGCTGGTTGAGACTCCAGTTGCTTCTACTTTGATCTTTACTATGTCCACCATGATAAATGGCATCACTCTAGGGGATTCAGCTTTGTAGACATCATTTTATCTAATGATTTTAAGCTAATATTAGGCATCAAAAATCCCTAATCCCAAAGGCAGGATCAGAGTGAATGTTTGATCTTGTCAGATCCAAAAAAGCTGAAACAGAGCAGGGGACATAGTTGAGGTTAGGGGCAAGAAGGAGATGCATATGTTCTTCAGCGCCAAGAATAGTTAGCAAGGAAACACCTGGATCCTGACAAGTATGCAAATATCCACTGATAAAACATCTGGCATGTCGTATTCAGAAAACAGCTGGATCTTGCCAAGTCCACAGAAATTCAGTGAGAAAACACCTGGATCTCCTGGAATGTGCTTAGATCAGGAAGAAGTTGGCTTGCCCTTCACTGGATATTTGGAGGTTTGGCAGAGGCCAAGGAGAGCTGAACACTGGCACAACAAGCAACTTGTGGATCCAAAGAAGATATTTTCTCAGCAGTATTTCTGGCTTAGGCAAAAAACCTCAATCCTGGCACTTAAAGGGTTTTATTTACTGAGTAGCTCATTTCTTGACTCCTTTTGTAACATATGTTCTCTCTTCATTCAGATTATTTCTATTCAATTCAATAAGCATTTACCAAGCATCTACTGTTTTCCCAATGCTATGCCTACTCTCAGCAGGAAATATAGGAGAATACATTAGTCATTTATTACATATTTTAAAAGAAAAACAAACTGAACATAATATAAATTTGCCATTTTGTGGACAACCAATTGTTCTACTATGTATGTGGAAATGGTCTTTTAAGTTGGTGCTTGTGAGGTTCTGAATAAAAACAGATAAATGGATAGATACATGATAAGAAGAAAGAAGGATTAGATAGATAGATAGATAGATAGATAGATAGATAGATAGATAGATAGATAGATAGATAGATGAACCATAGAGTCCTTTCCCTTGGTCACAGTCTATCTGAGAAGATCTAATGTAGGCTAAGTACTTGGAGAACAAAATAAAGCTACGTCAAATAAGGTGTCCCATGCCATTGCTATTTGTCCATAGTTCTCAGAAAGGACCAATGACATCAAGAGGATGATGTCGTGAGTTACAAGTGAATTGCATTTTAGTGAAGCAGGGCTATGCAAAGGCATCAGCCTAACTCTCTCCTCTAGAGTCATTGGAGTTATTGGCAAGTCATTGGCAAGACATAGGTCAAGACATTGGCTATGGTCCAGGATAGGGTAGAGACCTTGGCCTTCTTAAACTAAGGTCTTTCCCAGATCCCAATTTGTCTGAGACAAAACCATTCAGTGATTAAAGGCTAGGTTAGATTGAGGCAAAAGATGGCCTGGTTTGACTTCCCAAAAGAACCAATCTGGGAGGGGAAGACCCTCAGGATTGCAAATAGAAACAATTGCTATTTATATTTACTCTGAGCCATCAAAACCCAAACAACAGGCAAGTGGAGCTTGGGCTGGGATCTATTACTAGCCAATCATTGAGAGTCCAAGTGATTTGGCTTTAAAGACACAGCTAAGTAGGTCCATTTTAATCCTAATGGGCTTCATCAATGCCTGGTTTACCAGATCTATATTTCAAGAAATCATGAATGAAAACTACATGAGACAAAGGAGGTAATTGTCCCAATTTTTCAGGGGAAAAAATGGAATAAATAAATAAGTGGTGGGGGGGAATCTAGCTCCCCAAACCCCAAGATAAAAGAAAAGGAGGAGAAGGAAGGAAGGAAGGAAGGAAGGAAGGAAGGAAGGAAGGAAGGAAGGAAGGAAGGAAGGAAGGAAGGAAGGAAGGAAGGAAGGAAGGAAGGAAGGAAAGAAAGAAGAAATGAAGGAAGGGAGGGAGGGAGGAAATAGCAGCATTGCCCAAATGGAATTGGCCAGTTGGGTCCTGGGGGGAAGCTGCTACTAATCACAGATTGCTGTTTGTCCTTTATTCTCAAAGAGGACCAAGGATATCAGGAAGGTGTCATCTTGACTTGCAAGTGAATTGGATTTAAATAACGCAGAGCTGTGCAAAGTCATCAGCCTTGTGACACTGACGTCATACACTATATAGCGCAGAGGGAAGCTGCTCCGAGAATTAAGAGAAAAGAGAGATAAATGGGAATAAGACACTTAGGGAAGGCTTTGTATTTGTAGAGGAGGTGTTACTTGAGCTGGGTCTTGAAGGATGACCAGAATTTGGAATGGTAGAGAGGAATGAGGAGGACAATTAGATTTTAAAAAATATTTATTGAGTATCCATTAGGTATACAGCAATATGCTGGTCAGGGAGTAGTCACACCATAAGCAGAGGTACTTTCCCTCAAGTGTTTAGGGGAAAGGAAGGAGACTGTCTTGCCTGGAACAGAAAGTGAATATTGATGATACAAGGTTGGAATCTATTTCTGTATCCAGTGGATCCTTAGGGACCTCCCTAGAGTGTTTTAGAGCTCTTCCTGGGATGGGGAGTACAGAAGGATCATAGTATTATAGATTTAGAGCTGAAAAGGTCATGTATTGGTCATCTGGTTCCAATCCTCTCATTTTGGAGATAAGGAAACAGAGGCCCAGAGAAGTCAATGACTTTCTAATGTCACACAGAGAGCAAATGGCAGAGATGAGATTTGAACCCCATGTCATCTGACAACACTTTCCTATAATGTAGGTGGGGCAAGATATAAAATATATCCTTTAGTATGGGGCATCATACTGGTTCATAGCTACATCAAGTAACTTAATGTCTCTGGATCTACATTCCCTCATCTGCAAAATAAGACTAAGAGGTCATCTGGTCAATGGGCCTTTCAGGAGGGTAAGTTATTTTTAAAGTTCCTTTCAGATTTAAGATCTATAATCCTGCATTCAATTCGTAGAACCTATTTATTGATCATCTGCTACTTGCCCAGACCTGTTATAGATACACAAAGATAAATAAGATATAGTTTCTGTCCTTGAGGAGTTAAATTGGGGAAATAGGTCTAACACTCATGAACCAATGAGGAATCAATAGTGCAAGACAGTAGATGAAAGTACCTTTTTAAGCCATAAAGTGCTAGAGGTGGATTTGAAAAGATTAGGTTTCATTCTTCCCACCATACAGTTCACATCAACTGGGCAGTACAATTTTTTCAAAAGATTTCATGTGAACAAGAAATCAGAATTCAAGGAAATTGTTCTCTTTTTCTTTCCCTTTTTCCATCCATTTGATGACACTGAACAACTCAATTTAGAGTTAACAATGGGTTTCTAAAGTAGCAAATCACTTGCATGTTGTTTATATTTCTTTTTATTATTAAACCTTAAAGTGAAATCGAAATTTAAACTGTTATTATTATTAGGGTCAAAATGAATGGTATGCCATATATATATATATAGTAGGTGCTGAATGAGCTCAGAGCTGAGAGCAGTCACTATGGGATGGAGTAGTATGGGAAAGTTTCATGACTGGGATGAGACCTGAAAGATAAGTAAGATTTTAACAGGTAGAAAGGAATAGGAAGGATATCTTAGGCTAGGAGCTGAAAGAATTGCATGAATGAAAACACAGAAGTAGAAATGGGCACAAATAGGCAGTGGCAGGTGAGGATCCCTGCACTCTTGGAGCAGAAGTTATAGATTAAGAAAGAGTGGAAGATAAAGTTGGAAAAGTAGGATGGGACCTTGACTGCTAGGCTGAGGATTTTGGATTCCATTCTGTAAGTCCCCTCACTTATATAATCAACCATATGATCTTCCTAGACCTTGGATCTACATTGCCTTGTGCTGTCCTTTAATTATTTATCATGTGTTAGCCAAATAATTTCATAAATAGGAAGCCACCTGCTATGTTGGGCATGTCTTCTCTGATATATTTATGAGAAGCTACGGACAAGAATTGAAGTGGATGAAAAACTATGGATGTGTTGTGGTTCACATTGATAACGGGAGAATCAATGAGTCACTGAAGGATCAATATCTGTAAGCATTGGCCTTTTTCTCCCAGTCAGACTGTAATCACTTTATAAGTAGGGATTATTTCTTGTAAGTAGAGATTGTTTCATTTTCTGCATTTATATGCCTAGCATCTAACCTGGCACAGAGTTGACATTTAATAAATACTTAATAATTGACTGGTTCATATTACCTAGGCAGGGTATGAGCACATAATAGGCTCTCAATATCATCAACTTGAATTCATCTCAGTCTCTCAGCTTGATGAGTGAAATTGAGTCAAGTGATGGGATGGGTTGAATGTTTGTATAGAATACTGTGAGGCAGATGTACATTGTGAGATCGGAAAATGTGAGCAGTCACCATTAAAATGTGAAATCTTGGGGAAATGGGCTAAGTCATACCAAGGATCAGCTCCCTGGAACAACCTACATTTCATTTCCTGATTTCATACTCACCCCCTGGCTTTTTATAGGATCATAGACTTAAAATTGGTTGGAAAAATACATGGTGGGGAGTGAGGTTTAAGAAGACTGGAAAGGTAAAATGGGGCTAGGTTATTATGGGTTTTAAATAACAAACAGAACACTTTGCATTTGATCCTGGAGGTAATAGGGAGCCACTGGGGATGGGGTTGACATGGCAGGACCTGCAGTTTAGAAAAATCATTTTGGTGGCTGAATGGAAGGTGAATTACAATGGACAATGACCTGAGGCAGGCAGACCCATCAGCAGACTTCACAATAGTCCAGGAGTGAGATAATGAGACCTGCGCTGGAATAGTGGAAGTGTCAGAGGAGAGAAGAGGACATTTTGGTGAAAGGTTGCAAAGGTGAAATCAGCAGACCATAGGAACAAATTAGATATAATTTGTAAGAGGTAGTGAGGAATTGAGAACACCTCCAGAGTGTGGTTGTTCTCTTGACAGTAACAGGAAAGTTTTAAAATGGGGAAGGTTTAGGAGGGAAAATCATGAGTTCTATTTTAGACAACTACTGGATATCTCTGATAAACAGTTACAGAGATGTGAGATCAAAGGCCATCAGAGACTTTGGGGCAGGAAAGGTGGATTTTCAAATCATCAGTTTGAAGATGGTTGCTGCTGAGATTACCGAATGAAGTAGGATAAAGGGAGAAGAGAAGAGGACGCAGGAAAGAAGAGTTTCAGTGGAATAAGAAACCAAGTTGTAAAAGGTTCAGAAGAGAGTGAGAGGAGAGAAAGTGGGGGGCAGCTATTCTAGACAGCCTTTGGGGGTGGGAGTTTAGCCACAGGGCAAGAAGAGATATAGGAAAATAGCATGGATGGAAGGATCAAGTGAGGGTTATTTTTGTTTTTTATTTTTTTCTGGATGGGTGAGATATAGGCAGGTTTCCAGAAAGTAGAAAAGGAAAGAGTAGAGAAGGAAAAATTTAAAATAATTTATAGAATGAGGGTGAAAAATGGGACAATTTGTTGGAGGAGACAGGAAGGAATGAGATCACTTGAGAAAGTAGAGAAGGTTGGCCTTGGTAAGGGATCAAGCTTTATCATCATGTGAGACAAGAGTGAAGGAGGAGATAGTGGCAGAAGGCATATGAGTGATATGAAATGAGGAAAAGTGTAGACAAGGGAGGTCACAGCAAATGGCCCGAATTTTTTCTGTAAACTATAAAGCAAGGTTCTCAGCTGAGAGGGTGCTGGGAGGGGAAGTCATGAGAGGTTTTAGGAGGGATGAAAAAATGTGAAAGATATGCTGTGGAGAGTGGGATAGTGAGTTGGTAAGGCAGGTGTAGAATTGCCTAGCAGCAGTGAGAGCCCAATTGAAGTTGTGTAGTATAAATTTGTATTGGATCCAGTCAGAATGGTTGTATGATTTTCTCCAGCTTTCTTTCAGCAGAACTTGTGCAGGAGTGAAGGTGGTGAATAATGGGAGAGACACAAGTCTTGGCAGGACAGGATTGGCAAATGACAACAGAGTTAGAGGTTTAACAAAGGAAGACAGTGTTGAATTGAATTCTATAACCAAGGGGTCAAGATAAGGAAAGAGGAGAAAGTGGCTAATGCAAGGGAAATGGCCTGGAAGAAATGGGATGTGGGAGTGTCAAGGAATTGAAGGTCTCTGTATGAATGAGAATAGAGTTTTTTAAGGGAAGCTAGAGAGAGAGGTAAAAAGCCAATAGATTATGGTCAGATAAAGGGGATTTGAGAATTCTTGAACATAGAGATGGTATATTTGTGGGCAACGGCAAGATTGAGGGTATGACCATTTTTCTGTGTGACTGAACAAGAGTGGAGGAGTAGGTCATGGGAAGTGAGGAGGTTGAGGAACTGAGTGGTTAGGTTTTCTTGAGGATGAGTTAATATGTATGTTGAAGTTCCCTAGTATAAGCATAAGAGTCAAGGAGGAGAGAAAAATTGTGGGCCATGTATCTAACTCAGGGAGGAAGGAAGGGAGGGCTGTAGATAACAGATACCAAGAGTTTTATTGGGTGGTAGATGTGAATAGCATGAATTTCAAAGGAAGAGAAATTAACGAATGGTGGAGGCAGAGGAAGAACCTAGATAGAAGTGGCAAGACCTTTTTAATGAGTCTTCTCAGGTTTCTTCAAAATCATCACCTTCATTGCTTCTTGTAGCACCATGGTATTCCCCAACTGGTGGTCAAAGAGTCATATTATGTGACTTATCAAAGATTATATAGGTAATAAGTGGCAAAGTCAGGATTTGAACTCAGGTCCTCTGAATTCGAATCCAATATTTCCCACTCTACCACACTGCCTTCTCCTTCATCTGACTTCCCTGTTTGCCTCTGCTCTTTCAACCGTTTTTCTCTCAAGATACTTTGATACCAGCCCAGCCTAGATTTTGATTTATACTTGTTTCCACCAGATCTAGATCCTATTCCCTCTCCTCCCTACTCTCATTCTAATTGTCTTCACTGCTGGCTGTGCCTAAGGTGAGATATCACCAGGGACAGGTTGTTGGAGTCAGGTTTAATCAGCTTGGAGAGAGCCCATTGTTAAATTTTCTATGAAGCATTTATGCCTCAGATATGGCAATTACTACAAATCAAGGCTTGATTTACTGTTTTGTTGATTGTCTTGACTGAAGAACTCTCCATTTTCCACCAACAGCCAAGCATCTGCTTGGCTTGACATCTTGGAACATCATGCATCTCCCAGGAGAACTCATCACCATGCTGATTGACAGTTTTTGACACTCAACACTGTTTCAACTCCCTCAGTTTCCTCTTCCTTCTGACTGGAGGGCTGGATAGTGGAGCTTTCCTTTAGAAGGTTCAGATCAGAACTTTCCAGATGACTCTCTATTTTCTATCAGCTACGCTGCTTGGTAGGGGTAGCTAGGTGGTGCAGTGGATAGAGCATCAGTGCAGGAATCAGGAGGACCTGAGTTCAAATCTCACCTCAGACACTTGGCATTCACTAACTGTGTGACTTTGGGCAAGTCACTTAACCCCTATTGCCTCATCCTGGGTCATCTCCAGTCATCCTGATGAATATCTAGTCACTGGATTCAGATGGCTCTGGAGAAGAAGTGAGACTGGTGACCTTCACAGCCTTCCCTCACTCAAAACAAAGTCAAGTGCAAGTCATGTCATTATTTCTCTAATGGCATGGTCTTCTTTGGCAACAAAGGACAAACACATGCACTCTGCTTGGTTTAGACTCCATAGAACCCTTGGTGTTCCACACTTTTTTCCAGCTTCCTTTTGTGCATTGTCTTCATCCATTGGATTGTAATCTCCTTGAGGGTAGGTTCAGTCTTTCTTATTTGCATCCCCAGTACTTAGCATGGTGCCTGGCACATTGTAGATACTTGAAATAATTACTGAATTTAACTGAAGAAATTGTTAAAAATGCAGATTAAATTTAAAAGTGTATGTGCATACATCCCTCCCACCCCCTGCATAACCTTTTACCAGCATGCCCCCATTCTATAATCATTGCTGGAGCTCAACAGCACTGTAGTAAAAGCCTCAGGGGAATGAAGTTATCACCAGATTGAAAGCCTGATGATTATGTAATCACAAACAAAAATAATAACAAATTGCTACCAACATAGCGCTTTAAGGTTCTCAAATTTAACCTCACAGCTCCCTTGAATACAATGTCATGGCTCCTTTCGGGGTTTGAGCCTATCATTGTAGGTTACTTCCAGGCCCCTTCTGACTATTTTGGAAGATATAGTATGATGTTACCCCAGAGAGGGGATACCCAAATGTCCCTTGATAATCTCTGGACCATGAGCGAAATTGTTCAGGCTGGAGAGTGACAGAGATGTCTAGTCGTCATGTCATATGAAAAAAATTAGGAGCCAGAACACCTGAGTTCTAGTCCTTGCTCCTCCAGTAACTCCCTGAGTGACCTTTGTCAGTCAGCCTGAAAACTATATATGTGTATGTGTATGTGCTTGTGTATGTGTATGTACACATGTATGTGTAAGTGCATGTGTAAGTATATGTGTAGGTGTGGGTGTATGTGTGTATATGTGTACATGCATGTATATGTGTAAGTGTATATATGTATATGTGTAAGTACATACATAAGTATAAGTATATGTATATATGTGTGTGTACGTGCATGTGTATATATTTATGTATGTGTGTATATATATTCACATGTACAAATACACACCTACACATATATAAACTATGGATATGAAAAAGATGCAGAACAGTAATCTCTGGAGGAACAGTAATCTCTGGCAACAGTAAAAGCCTGCTGCAGAAAACAGGATTTGAAGGTGCAACTAGGTGGCACAGTGAATAGAGTGCCAGCCCTGAGTTCATATATGTTCTCAGACATTTACTAGCTGTGTGACCTTGGGCAAGTCACTTAACCCTGATTGCCTCAAAAAAAAATTAAAAGTAGGACTTGATCTGAGTCTTTGGGGAAACCAAGAGGCAGAGGAGTAGAGAAGGAAATTCCAGGCTGGAGAGAGAGCAGTTTCAGGAATAGAACTGGAAGATAGAGTATGATGAGAGAGGAGCAAGTAGGCCAGCAGAGCTGGATCAGGGAATGAGAAGATGAAAGTACATGGAAAAGTATTCTGATTATTATCCATAATAACCTCCTATAGTGGCACTGGCCACTGCATTCATTACCTCACCCATCTTCCTCCTCCCTTTCAGATCTGTTCTAGGTGAGATTCCTAGGTCTGGGATGAATGACGTTAGGAATATGGCTTGCGATTAATGCCATTGCCCAGTGCATTGGCCCTTTACTTACGTAAGTGAAAGGACAGGCGCTCAGACTGGGCTCTGCCGCTATGGCACATTTGGGAGCCCCAGGCCACACATGCATGAATCACGATTGAGATTCCAATCTAAAGAGCAGACCAACCAAAATTACTGTGCAAATAATCCCAATTACTTTAATTATATTGGGGCCTTTCAGTCACATGGCTACCCTTGATTTTGTTGTACATTTCCTTTCTTTTCCTGTCAAATTAACAAAGGCTCCTTCGAGTTATTTCTTATTAACCTTTGGCCCTCTAATTCAGCTCTCATCAGCCACCAGCCCCAGTCAAACACAGGGGTTCAAGACAAAGACAGGCACGTGGATAAAAGGAAATCATAATGCCATTTTATGAAGGCAGTATCAGTTGTGCTGTAGAGTTAAATGGTTTGCCGATCAAACCAGTAGCCGTAAGCTCTGGACCAGCTCCTGCAATTCAGAGGAACCCATGCTTTTTCTAAGATGCATCCTGAGCAGACTCACTCCACCTTCAGAATATGGTCATGTAGGGCAAGGTGAAGAAAATTTCCTAAGGAAACAATAGGAATAGTATTTTTTTTTTTACAAAACAAACCAGGTAATTCAAACTTAAAGGAAATTCCATCCCAATTCCCCAGTGGCACTGGAAAAGTCACCCCCTCTCCCCTCTACACTATCTCCTTTTAAGGTCATGAGAAATAGTTAGAAGCATCCAGAACCAAGATGTAGATGCCAGGACAACAGATTCTTAAGCCAGTTCTCCAATAAATCATAGGGGTGGAGGGAGAAGAATGGGCAAACCAAAGATTTCCAGGGTCTAATTAAAAGAAAAGAGAGCAGGATTCATAGGATCACAAATTTAGACCCCAAAGGGACATCAAAGGCCATCTAGCCCAACCACCTTATTTTGTGAAATAGAAAAGTGAGATTCAGAGACTACAAGTGACGTGGCTATCATCCGACAGAGGAAGGAAGGAAGGAAGGAAGGAAGGAAGGAAGGAAGGAAGGAAGGAAGGAAGGAAGGAAGGAAGGAAGAAGAGAAAGAAAGAAAGAAAGAAAGAAAGAAAGAAAGAAAAAGAAAGAAAGAAAGAAAGAAAGAAAGAAAGAAAGAAAGAAAGAAAGAAAGAAAGAAAGAAAAAGAATAATTGAGGAAAGGTTAGAGAGAGAGTTAAAGCAAACTATAATTAGTGCCCCTCTTGGGAGCAGTTTATTAAATGATTTAGACAGAAAGAATGCATTAGATTGACCCATTTAGTGATAAGGAAAATCTGGCATATTAGGGATGTTACAGGGGATGGTATGGAATTCTCCTAACTGTAGTTAAGTCCCTTTAAAACAGTGTTATGAAATAGCTAAACCTGTGTTAAAAGAAACTCTGAAAATTGTTTCAACAAGCTTTCTACACCAGGAGTCAGAAATCACATTGGGCAATATTATCCTCTCGATAATGTAATTTTTGTGATTGTGAAGCTCTGTTGTTTCTCATTTCCAAATCCCATGAGCCAAAATTGTCTCCCCTCTTCCTCTTATTCACAAAGAACAAAAACATCCTGACCACGTCTTTTATTTCCTATCAAAACTTGTACCGTTCCCCAACTTACGGATCTCTCTGAAATCCTAGACCTTTCTTCCAAAATGGTGCCTTACATATACAGATTTAGAGAGGATTATAGTGGAGATAAATAAAAGATTATATTCCTAAATTCAGGACTAAATAAAGGATCCAATTCTTGGTGATTTAAAGATAAAAGAAATTCTTTGTTTCGTTCATGGATGAACCATTTCAGAGGCAGTTTGAGAAAATGGGTGAGTAGGAGAAAGCTCAGTTTTCCTGTATCCTCCTTCAGAGGAGAGGAATTGCTGACCCTTCCTCCTTTTTGCTCTCTACCTCCAGATCCTTGCTATCTGAATTTCAGTTCAAAATATATGAGCCTGAATGAGTTGACAGAGACCAAAGGCATATTCAATTCTCACTTCAAGAACTCCACAGGACCAGTCACATTTTCTTGATGAACTGTTATCCTAACTCTCCAGGTGGTACAATGGATCGAACTCCAGACCTGAGCTCAAATCCAGCCTTACACATTAACAGGCTGTATGACCCTGGGAATGTCACTTCATTTCTCCCTCCCTCAGTTACCTCATTTGTTAAATGAAGATGATAATAGTACCTACCTCCCAGGACTGTTGCAAAGATCAAATGAGAAAATTTCTAGAGCTTTGCAAACCTTAAAGTAATACATACATGTGTATGTATATATGGATGTATACACATCTATATATACATATCTGCATGTGTATACATACATATGTGTATATACATATGTATATATACATACCTATTTGTATATACACATATGCATATATACACATATAGACATACTCACTAGCTATTATAACCAAGCCATGAATAGATCAAATTTGAACCTAAACAACTCAATCATCAGTTGAGTCTTGAAAATCTTTTGGTTTTCTAGAGCAGAGTTATCAAACATGTGACCCACAACACCCCTGAGGTCAGGTGAACCAAATTTAAATGTAATAGGTAACTAGTTAACAAAAGAAGTAGGATAAACAAAACATATATATCATATCACAATTTAAAACCAAATCAATGTGTAACCACAGGGCTCCTTTTGTACAGATTAATGATCCCCAGTTTTACTGGAATTTGACAGCACTGATCTAGAGAATGGATTTTTTTTTTTTTGCTCTACTGTAAGATTTATTTTGAGGTTACTTATTAGATGACCTCAACAATTTGGAACAACTCTGGAAATCTGAAATAATGGAGGGAAAATGATCAACCCAAATAGAGTCATCATATACTTGCTTACAGGAGAGTCACTCAGGAACCTCATTCATAGCCCAATTAACTCATTTCATACACAATGGACTTGATCAGGTACATCCCTTTGTACCTCAGTTTTCTCTTCTGTTAAGTAAAGGGGCTAGACCAGAGAATCCCCAAGACTCTTTCCAGCTTTGACATCCTATGATTCTAAAATCTGGAAAATTGACTCATATATGATAATTATTTCTTTTTTTCAATAATACAGGGAAAATTAGGTATCCCATTAGTGGAATGTGTGTTAACAGGGTTTGATCTATAGCGGAAAATATGCATAAGTGTAGTGGTGTGCTACTAAATGTTTAATAATCAGCTTTAGGGGGAGGGGAATATACCACTGTTATACTTTTAAGTTTAATTTCCATTAACACTTCTCAACACTTTCTTAAAGTCTAGACAATAATAAAACAAGAAAGCAAGCCCTCATTAATGCTATTTGCCAATTTCTGAGATGTAAATGCTCACACTGAAAATTTAACAATCAGCTCTTAGAAATCCAGTCCTTGATGACTCCAGCTTAGTGTAAGGAACACTGGCCATAGAGAAGAAGAGAAGAGAACAGATCCTTAGAAAAATGAGACCAGTTGTCAATATTACTGTCGTTGTTGAGTCATTTCAATCATATCTGAATCTCCATAAACCTATTTAGTGTCTTCTTGGCAAAAACACAGGAGTGATTTGCTATTTCCTTCTCCAGTTAATTTTACAGCTAAGGAAGTGAGGTAAACAAGGTTAAGTGACTTGCCCAGGGTCACAGGGCTAGTAAGCGTCTGAGGCCAGATTTGAGTTTAGGAAAACAAACAGGAAAATGAATCTAAGACTGGATTTGAATTCAAGTCCCCCTAACTCCAGGGTCAGCACTCTATCCAGTGCACCACCTCGCTGCCCCAGTCAGTACTATTAACTTGGATTTATTTTGAAGTTTCTTTTTCTAGATTTCAGATCATTTTTCCATATGTAATCAATTATCTACAAATTGACTGAGAAGAATAAAAATTATTTCTCACTTTAATGCTTTAAAGAACTATGAAATAATAACAATAATAGTAACATTTATATGGTACCTACTACATGCTAGGCACTGTGCCAAACGCTTTACAAATATCTCATTTTACCACACTGATTTTCATGTAACGTAGCCTCTATTCACCCTGCTAGGTAGTCTTTATGAGGCTGATAAAAAAAAAATCTCCATATGGTGGTCAACCTTTCAGCGTCAAGCCTCTTTGGACTTAGACTAGTCCTGGGATGGCAGACACATAGCCCGTTGGTACACTCATACAAGTCTTTCCAGCTTGGCCACCAGAGTTTGGACACCACTAGTGTAGCAGAGTCACCTCCATGTCATGAATGGGGGAGTCGTTAGAGGAGAACTTTAGTGAAAAGATGATAACATTCGTAGGCAGATAATCACGTGAAACACATGGACATATCCCTGGTTTTTATGACATATGCAAGATGCATCAACACAAGCCCAAATGTCAAGGGTAGGAAGTAGAAAACCTATTCAGTTAACCAGATAATTCCAAGAAGTTTTTATTCAGCATTATCTGGACAACTATCTGGATTATTGACGCTCATTTTTGTCCCAGCTATATGGTACCATCTAGAGACAGAGCAAATCAATTGCACACACACACGCACACACACATACATACACACATGCACACATACACACACGTGCACACACACATACACACATACACACACACGCACACACTGCCTTATCCTAACTCTTTACCTGTTTAGCCTACCTTTTAGCAGTGCTAAGATGAAGTTCAGAGAGAGAAATAAAGGAGTTACTTGGATAACACACAGAGGATAAGATGACCACATTATCTGCTTTGTCATAATGATATTCCTACTTTTCAAGGGATGAAGTTTGGAACAAATGATTTGAAGAAACTGTTTTAAAAGACCCTTAAAATCATGAGAACAATAGAGCCTGAAAGGCAGAAAGGAGCTAATAGATCATCATCTCCAACCTTCGCACTTAATTTTATTTATGTCTACTTCTATTTTTAATGCTTTGTTGATGTATTTTGTTTTTACATCAGTCATTTCCACCTATACCCTCCTTCCCATTGAGCTCTCCCTTGTAACAGAGAGAAGCATTTAAGTAAAACCAACTGGCACTGATTGATTGCATCTGACAGGGCATGCAGCATTCCAAACTCATGATCCTTTCTTTCTAAGACCCTTCATTCTGGAGGTATGAGGAAACTGAGACTTAGAGCAGTTGGTCAACTTTGCTCAGACTTAGAATTCAAGTCTTCTGACTCCTAGGCCGGTAGTATCTAGCTGACCTCAAAGAAATATGCTGAGAGCAGCCTCTCAGGACAGAAGAAAGAGCACTAGATCTGAAGTCAAAGGATCTACATGTTCTGAATCCCAGCTGTGCCACTTATTCCCTGGGCCACATTTGCTAAGTCAGCTGGATGGTATAGCGACTAGAATGCTGAGCTGTGAATCAGGAAAATGCTTCTTCATGAGTTCACATCCAGCCTCAGATATTTATTAAATGTGTGACTCTGGGCAAGTCATTTACTCCTTTTTGCTTTCGTTTTCTCATATGTAAAATGAATTGGAGAAGGAAATGTTAAAACTATTCCAGTACATTTGTCAGGAAAACCCAAATAAAAGAGTCACAAATGACTGAACCACAAAATCAGGGGGTTACACTAGAGAATCTCGAAGGATCTTGAAACGTCTTCCCCTAAATCTGATACTCTCATTTTAAATGGTGCTTCAAGATATGTGAAAGAGAAATTCAAAAAGTTTACTTAAACGTTGTTAACATAGTGATAAGACATCATAATGGCTGACTGGTTAGTTGCATATTCTAGTCTTCTAATACATGCAACTCAGTGGAACTGGCCCCAACTCTCAAAAATAATTCCTCACATCTATATAATACTTTAAGGTTTATAAAGTGATTTCCAAAGTTGGCTATAAGTGTATAAATGTATGTATATATGTAGGTATGTATGCAAATCTATACTATATCTTTGTATATATATGCATGTACATATATATACACAAATGCATGTACATATATCTAGCATATAATATTCTATGTGTAATATATGTACATAGATGTCCAACATATTATTATATGACATGTACTGTCCTATGCATAATATATACACATATTCAATATATTATATGTAGCTTGAATGTGTACATATATATATTTCAGTCAGTCAATAAATATTTATTAAATGCCTACTATGTGCCAGGCACTGTGTTAAGCACTGGGGATACAAACAGAAGCAAAGAATAATTCCTGTCCTCCAGGAGCTCACCATCTAATAATGGGAGAGACTACAAGCAATTGTACAAACAAACTGTATCCAGGAGATAGAGATCTCTCTCTCTCTCTCTCTCTCTCTATATATATATATATATGTATCATATATATATGTATGTATGTATGTATATATGGACATATACACACACGTAGAACATATAATGTACAATATATACACATACATACATATATACATATACTCACATATACACACACATATAGAGATATAGAGAAAGAAGCACAGAGTGAAGAGGGACTGGAAAAGATTTCCTACAGAAGGTGGGATTTTAGCTGGGACCTGAAGAAAGGCAGGGAAAGTAGGAAGTGGAGATGAGGAGGGAGAACGTTGCAAGCACAGGAGACAGAGAAAATGCCCAGAGCCTTGAGGTAGAGTGTGTTGTCTGTGGAACAGCAAGGAGGCTACTGTCATTGGATCAAAGAATATGTATGTGGGTATGTGCCATATATATGCAAGATGCATCAACACAACCCCAGACATCAAGGATGGAAAGTAAAAAACCTATTGTTATCCAGATAATTCAGAGAAGTTGTTTAATTCAGCATCATCTGAACAAATATCTGAAATTGCTGTCATTCATTTTCCCCCCAGCTATATGGTATCATCTAGACACAGAGTTAATCAGTTACAAACACATACATACACATGTGGATGTATGTATCTGTATTATACGTGTATGTTATGGATGTATATATCCCTCATTGAGACTTCCTCTCTTTTTCCTCTCAGACTTGGCCACATCAAAATGTTAATGTTTAATATTTTGTATTTCTGCCCATTAGATTTTCTGAGTTCTTTCTTAGGGGTTCTGAATTTCAGTTAGACTTTTTGTGACTGAGGAAACTGATATTCAAATATGTCCAGTGGCTCACCAGGATCACATAGCTAGTAGGCAGTCCAGTTGTTACTCAAGTCCAGGACTTGTACATCTAGGTCCAAAGGCTCTTTTCATTATCACATCACAGTTTCCCACACAAGCCCTTCCCATCGCCACGCAGGTATGGCAGGCCAAGGGATCCTCCCTGAAGGTTCCCCTGCTTCCTAGACTATCATTAACACTCTCATCATAGTCCCCCACCATCCTTTACCATCAATAGCATTACAAGCAGTGAATATGAGTAAGTCTTTATGTGAAGCACAAAGGATGCAAAGAGGTTTCTGCCTTCAAAGCACTTAGGAAAACAGGATTTATGCATTAAAAGAATGGTTCAGACCCATGAGAGACTGTTGCCACCATCCCACTGGAAAGACTTGGTGAATAAAAAATGGATGTTGCCCATACTGCCACAAAACTAAACAAGCTGTCCACTAAGGCAGCCCCTGTAAGTATACATATATGTCCATTTTTCCATGGACAAAAGAGCTAGGCCTAGCATTGATCAGAAAGAAATGATTGGCCTGTATTGGGAAAATATTTGCTTTCAATGAACTGCTTACTGCTAAAAATATATTAAATAAAGTTAAAGTGTAAAAATCAATATTTTGCTCTAAAACCAATATCAACAGAAATCTCGTGGTGTCCCTGTGTAACTGTAAATTACAGACCACTATAACTTGGAAAAATCAAAACAACTAACCTGAAGGGTAATGGAAAGACATGTGGGCATAAACAAGCTGCTACATGTAAATTATATGTAAGAAGCAAAGTTAGAGACATCCATGAGGACATGTAGGACCAAAAAGGAGGTGGGCTGGTCATCGAGCAGATGGGAAGCAATTTCAGAATGCCGTTTCTAGCGTTTTTCATACTACTACACATGCACATCTTTATAGACACCATGAGGGACGCTTGAAATGTGAAAACAATCCATTTAAGGCCTCCAGGGCATTGGATGACTCTTCTGTGGAAAACCATTGCCAAGAACCACACAAAAAGAAAAGATAGAACTGAACTAGAATCTATATCACTTGAAGGGAGTACCCGCATGGATAAAATCATGGAGACATCAAAGTATCAAAAATATAAGGTAACGTGGGGGTGGGATAGTGTACCAACTTAGACAATAAACCCAGTGGGAGTTCAGAGAAGTGAGAAATCAGAGGGCTGGGGACAAGAGGGAAAGGTTCCTCCAAAAGATGAAAATAACATTTAAACTTTAACCCTTAAAGGGAGGGTAGGACAAAAGTGAATAGAAGTTGTGGGAAGGGAATGAGGATACATCCTAGGCCAGTGGAGGAGTCGAGCAAAGCATGGAGATGAAAATGATTATAACATCTTTCGGGAAACAATGGGCTGAAATGTCAGTGAGGATCAGAGGACACCTTTCCCCCATAGGGGAGCAGGATGAGATGAATTGTAATGGGGAGCTGTAATCAAATTGTGGAGGGCTTCATACGCCCATTAACATTTTCTTCTCATCCAAAATGTAGAACACAGCTTCAATAAACTACAGTGTACTTGCCAGGGCCTGGATGTTTTATTTTAATACAATCCCTGAATGCTATAGTCATTTATTTTCCATCATTAGTGCTGGAACCTCTTGAGTTGAACATGCAAATGTATATACACTAAGATCTAAATTATAGTGTAAATATAAATATCCTTACTATGGTATATCATTTACGGTTAAGAGCTCTTGAGTTTTCTCAAGCCCATGAAAATCCTCTGTAGTAACCCAGCAACAACCAATCTCAGAGCAATTGCCACAAGATGGCAGCCTAATAAATAGAAATTAATATACTTGGGCCCTTCACTCCCAGATCATGTCTCTGTGAAGCTGAACAAATGAATAAGTGACTATTTCTCATCAGAAGTGATTTTTTCAGCAGATGTCCAAAAAACTGAATGCTGCAGTTTGGATTATGTGGGCCTTTCAATCAACCCAATTTGATTGGTAAAAAGCTGAAAGCATAATACTAATTTCAATGATATAAGGATTATAACTAAATATAAACTATATATTAATATAACTAAATACAAAGAATTATAACTGAAGTCTTCAGATGACTATGGTTCTGTTAATATTTCTGTTCTTAGTCTATCTAACCAAATATACCCAAATTTATTTAATGAAATAGACCCAAATCTGTATAAATATAAGGATTTTATTTTTCTTTTCTTTTTTTAGGGAGTGGAGATGAGGGGAAGAGAAAATACATGCTTGTTAACTGAAAAAAAGAATTTAATTTTGAAAAATCCCTATGTCTACCCCCCATCTCTCCCTATTCCATAGACACCTCAGCTAAAACATAATGAAAATTGAAATCTTCCCCCAGAAATTTCTGCTCTGCCTAAATTCTCTATTTCTGTTGATGGTACTTGATATTTTTTCTCTTCTCATATGCCCATCAACCTAATTCAAATCCTTATCATCTCTCATTTGCATTATTCAATTATCTCCTCACTGTCTTCAGTCTCTCGCCTCTCAGATCTATCCTTCACACAGCAGCCAAAATGATATTGTTACAACACCATCTTGTTCTCTTGCTCAAAAAGCTACTGTTGCTTCTGTGACAAAATCCAAATTCCTCTGTTTGACATTTAAAGCCCTTAACTGTCCATTTTCCACTTTTGAAAAATCAGATCACAGTACAGATCACAACAGAAATGCTGGGAAAACACTAAACTAAAGGATAAGTAGTTTCCAAATCATAAAAATCCATCAGCATGTCTTTATTTACTTTTTTTAGAGGAAAACAGAAAATATTGGCACTAAAAGAGATGTGCCTTTGGATTCAATGCTTTGGGGGAAAAGAGGGAAGGACAAGGAGGTAGAACTAGCTATATTTCAAAATTACCATAATTTTTGAAAACAAATGGCATTAATTACACTTCTTTTCAAAGATGTGCCTCTGTTTTAGGGGAAAGCTTGTGATCATTAAAAACACTGAACAATTTTCCAAAGAAATCCAGTCTACCACCCCTATTCACTTCTGAACCAAGTTCATTATCTGTCCACAATGTTTGTTTTAATATGTACTGATAAAATAAACCAACTCTGTAGATTATCCATAATATATCTTAGTCAATAAAGGACATTCCTCATCCACTTAGTTCTTCCTGTGTGGATAGTTAGGCCACCCTCTTTCAAATGATGCTGAATATCCTTGAGGAGTCTTGTCAGGGTACCAGACCTCAATATAAGAAGCACAACATGATCTGTAAACAAGAGCCTCAGGACCTCACCACCTACAGGGAATTTCCCTGTATGGGATGCTGAAGCATACTATCTATGAACTGACATCAGCCACAGAGATGTTCATATTTTAAAATGTGCTGTCTCTCACAAGTGTACCCACACCATGGAGAAGAGATACCTTATGAAGCAAATAGCTCTATTTGATGTAATATTTCTCATTGGAAAGGATAATGAAAGCAGTCATAACCCTCAAATAACAAAATCTTACTGAAGTCATAAAATGATCAGCTGAGAATAGGTATTATACCCTCTCTTTTCTTATTTAACTCAAGTCAGTTTAATTCAACAAATGGGTGTTATGTACAGCAATGCACATGCAGAGGTTACCAAAATCAACCAATCAACAAGGATTTTTAAGATTCGCTACGTGACAGACCTGCTATGTCAAAGGAATTAGAGATATAAATACAAAAGTGAGAAAAGACCCGTCCTTGGAGAGGTTACATGGGGGAGAAAGGAGAGGGGTTCAATAATCCACAGATAAGAGAATACAGGATAGATATAAAACCAATAAACAGTGATTGAGAGGGGAGGGGGATGCTGACAATCTGTGCATTCAAAAAAGACTTCTTGAAGGCAATGCACCTGAGCTAACCCTTGGAGACAGCGGGGGTTCCAAGAGGCAAAGATGGAAAGGGAGAGCATTCTAAGTGGAGGCAGCAAGTGGGAGAAGGGGCGACAGACTGTTCAAAGGTACAAAAGTAGGAGAGGGAATATTCTGTATTAAGAACAGCAAGTAAGACAGTTTGACTGGAGCATGGAGGGCATCACAGGAAACAGCATGTCATCTGACTAGCAAGCTTGGCTGGAGCCAAGGTATGAAAAGCTTCCAAAACTATATGAGGCAGGATATACTCTACCCTCTTGAAAGACGCTAACAGAAGGATAAGAAAAGAACACAAATAAATATGCCCTCATGTTATTTGAGGAAATGTTAATGGCACTTAACAAGAGTGGCTGGACCTGACAGGTTTCCACAGGACAGATCTGGGCTTGGGGTGACACAATTTTTAAGGGTACCAAAGGAATGATCTTCAAAGTAACTGAAAGAAGGGAAGGTCTTTAAGAATGGAAAAGATCAAAGGCAAAAAGACAAGTTTTACTTTGATAAGTGCGTAGGATAGATTCAAACAGAGTGATATTGAGAGATTTGATGAGAGATTATTTTTAGCTGATGGGCTCAAGAAAGACTTCATAAAGCACCTAAGCTGACCCTTGATGGGCATAAAGGATGACAGCAGATGGGGATGTGGGAAGACATCATTCCAGGCATAGGGTACCATGTTCAAAAGCCAAGAAGTAGGAAGAGGCAACATCTGGGAATGGAAAGTGATCCAGTTTGTCTGCAAGATAGACTATTTGGAGAAAAACATTAAACAGAGGCTACAGAGAGTAGCAGATAGTATGCTACATTTAAAATCAGGAAGATTTGGGAGTTGAATGCTATCTCAGATACTTTTTAGCTGATCAAATCATTTAACCTCTCTGTGCCTCAGTTTCTTCATCTGTAAATGTGAAAAGATGAAAAAAGTAATAGCTCCTACATTGTGAGGGTCAAATGAGAGAAAGTATGTAAACAAAGTCTCTTTCAGGTCCTGATACATTATGTAAATGTTGCCTATCATTACATGATAAGTTTGATGGAGCATGTTGAAGATTGTGGAAGGTCTTGAATGCCAAGGCATGAGATTTGTATTTTATTTGGAAAACAACGGGAAGTCAAGAACTACTGAAAGCTTGAGAGAAGGGGAGAAGTATGGTCAGGGTAGTGCCTTGAGTCTACTCGGGCAATTACGTGGAGAATGGACTGCATAGGGTGTTAGGGGGATTGAGTAAATACTTATTGATTTAATCAGCTCCTTCCCTGCAATTGTACCATGCAGCCATTCAGCGAGAAATTACTGTGGTAGCCACTGTGTATCCATCCCTGGGTCTGAATTTCTGTCTTTAAAATACTTTCAGTCTCTCTAAGGTAAATGAAGCAAAATTAATATGTTAAACAGCCCCAAAACAAAACAAGAATAAAATCATGCAGAAAGAAAATCAAAGAATTTTCAAAGAAAATGTAAAGGGTTTCATTGTTGGGGGAGCTGTGATTTTGCCCAGCTATTCTGGAAAGCAATTTGGACACATGCCCCAAAAGTTACTAAATTGCATATGCACCATGACCCAGCTATGTCACTATTAGGCCAACACTCCAAAGAAATTAAATAAAGAGGAAAAAGATTGATATGTACCAAAAAAAGTCATAGCAGCTTTTTTGGTAGTAATCCAAAACTAGAAACGAAGGGAAGCGCTCATTTATTAGGGAATAGCTAAATAAATTATAGTGTATTAATGTAATGGAATGTTGTTTTGCCATAAGAATTGATAAAATAGGCATGTTAGAGTAAATTGGAACTACCTCTATGAACTGATGGAGGGTGAAGAGAATGAAACTAGGGAAACAATTAATGAATCCTGGAGAAAAACAACTCTTAAAGATTTTAGAACTCCAATCCATGCAGTGATAAACCAGGAAACCAGAGGACTCCCAGAGAGGGGATGGACTTAAAATAAGAGTTACATTTTGAGACATACATTTTTTGGAGATGGTCAATGGGAGAATTTATTTTACTGGACGATATATACTTGTTATGAGAGTTTTACTTTTCATTTTTATGTTGTTCAATTGGAAGTGAGAGGGACTAGAAGGGAGAGATAAAAAATGCTTATAAAAATAAATATTTTTTTAAAAGACCATACAAAGAGTTTAATCACAGAGGACAGGATCAATTTAAGGACATCTACTCAGGTAGGAAGGTATTTCTTAAGGAGAGTCTTCAAAGAAAGACTATACAGCCAGATCCCAGGGCAGAGTTCCTTGGAACCCTCGTTGGTTGTCATGATCCTACACAACATTTGGCTGGAATGTACCTTTTGAGCACTGTGGGAGCCCATTCTGATCATGCCCATATGGTGAATTCAAACCTTCACTCTCTGACCTTTACTTGACTTTGAAACATGTGAGCCATTGCAATAGTCTCTGTACTGTAATGCAATATGTTGCATTGTTAGACAATTTGTCCCATCGTTAGACAGGCCAGGAAATAAGAGTGGAATAATTGCATTTGAAGCAGGGTCCAAGCTTGGCCAAGAGAATAACTCCAAAGTGCAACTGGTAAAACTGTTACTTGGACCCTTATATTAGCTGAAAACTGGACACAGTTCCAATAGCATATCTTTCTATTAGCTATGTGATTCCTAAATAGCACTCTATTGATTTCATATTTAAAGCCCCTAGATAAATGTAATGGGAAAAGAGTGAGAAACAGAAGAAATAGAATTATTTGTCTAGAAGTGTTGTCATATGATCGTATCTTGTAAGGTGCCATCAAAACAGATACCATGTTCATGGGTTTTTGTAAAAATGTATCTCTGTGTTCCCAAATCTTGTGGAATACAAGTCACTTTGAACAAACAGCCCCCTTTGGACTGAACCTTGACAAAGAAAAAACGGCTGTTTAGACAATATCTCTTTCTTTCTCTCTCCCGTCATATGATTAAAAAGTTAAAAAATCAAAACGGAAGAGGTGCTTTTACAGAGATACACAAAATATTTCCTCTTAAAAAAAATTCAGACAGCTTGATTCCACTCTAGAGGCCTCCACAGAGGTAGCTGGTGACACAATATATAGAGGGTTGGATGTGGAGTCGGGAAGATCTGAGTTCCAATCTAGCCTCAAACATTTACCAGTTATGAAACCTTGGGCAAATCACTTAGCCTCTGCCTGCCTCAATTTCTTCAACTGTAAAATGAGGACAGTAACAGTGCCTACTTCACAGGGTTGTTGTGAGAATCAGTTAGATAATATTTGCAAAAAAGTGTTGTTTCATAGTAGGTACTCTATAAAGGCTTATTCTGCCCCTTCGCTCTTACCCATCCTCTTTGCCTTGGTGATTGTCTACTGTAAAGAGCACTAGCCTGGGAGCCAAGAGTCCTAAATTCATTTTTGTTACACTCATTTACTGAGTTATTTCTCTCTGAGCCTCCATTTCCTCACTGACAAAATTAGGTAATTGGGAAATCAATCATTGGAGAGTTGATCTCCAAAGTCTTTTTCATTGCTAACAGCCTGTGGTCCCCAACTTTCAGTTTTACTGACTTGTGACTCCAATTTTATTGATACAGTTTGAAGCAAAGCCTTTATGAGATGTGAAAGGGTCATCTCTTCCTTCTCTTGTAATAATAACAATAACCCCACCTATATATGCCTTATGGTTTACAAAGTTCTCATGGTTATTATTTTATTTGATTCTCACAACAAACCCTTCAGGGCAGGTAGTACAGATATCATTATCCTCATTTTTCAATTAAGGAAACTGAGGTTCAGAGAAGTTGGCTTTCCTAAGATTGCATTGCTAATGAGTGATAGAGTGTGATGGCAAGCAAAACAGAATCTTTTGCTGTTTTTGTTTTAGTATAATCAAGTGCTTCTGACTGAATCTTGCCTTTATCAATCAAGAGTCTTCACAAGGAGTACAGAAAAAAGAGTTTCTTTAACTAGAAACAGTATATGTATTTGTGTTATTAATTATTTTAATGTGATTAAAGATCTTCCTCACCCATTAATGGGCCTGCCCATTCAGGGGAATTTGATTAAGGAAGATTTGCAGGAAGGCTCAAGCCTTTTGTCAGTGAGGCACAGGTTCTTACAGGTTGGGATGCTGTCTGGCTCTAAAAAAGGTATAAATAGTCTGAGTTGAGGTTTCACTTGGGGTTTACTGGAAGTGTTTGTTTAGCCAGACAAAAGATGCTAAGAAGTCCCCCGAAACTCCCCTGCATGGAAAACCCAGATGTTAGTGCTTCCCTTCCTGTTAACTACGGTCAGACAGTTGGACCTGTCTGCTAATGATCAGGCAACGGAAGCTATATCTGTTGATCTTTGATTTCTCTGTATTTTCTTTGAAGTTCAGGGTGCTGACTCGCCTGAATTAGGTGAATGATATACGTACTTAGTTAAAGGAATGATACATGTGTTTGATTAAAGTGATTGTTAACACCTCAAAATTTGCCTTTCCTTTTATAAATACAGTTCTAAGAACCTGTGATAGCAGGCCCTCCTGTGTATGTTGGGGTGCTTACTGACACAGAGTCAGGGCTCAAACCCAAGCCTTCAGATTCCAGATCTCAGGCATTTTCTATTCTACCACAACTACCTGATAGTTTTCAGCACACAACTGAACACTTAACTGTTCTCCATTTCAAATCCTTCAGATAGGGACAATGTCTCTCTCCCTTTCTTCTTCCTCTCTCTTAATTCTCCCCAAGCCTTAAGCAATAAACCCTGACTTCCAGATACCTTTCTTGTATTCTTGGGAAACTTTGAGGCAATGTAGTATGGTGGATCCCTAGATATTAGAATGTAAGACCTGGGTTCAAGTCCTGAGCTTGTCACTCAATATTTATGGGATCATTATACAAGTCACTTAACCTCTCTAGGGTTCAATTGCCTCAATAATAAGATGAGGAGGTCAGACTAGATGACCTCTGAGGTTGCTTCCTCTTCTAAATCTATGGTCCTGTGGGCTAATGGACAAACTGACAAGGTCTGAACCCTCCCCTAATCTTCCTCTGTGTGCTGTTGGCTATAATTTTATCTTCCTGAAGTAGGATAATAACTTAAAACCCTGTTAATCAGTTCATTCTGATCACATTATTTAGAATCAATCAAAAGTGGAAGGAATGTTAGATATTACCTAGTCCAATCCATTCATTTTACTGATGGAGAGACTGAATTCTCCTTTTAGATGGAGAAGGTTCTCCAAGGTCTCATGAGCTAAGATTTGGAGCAAAACCTCTAAAAGCACCCTATTCACTATACTTTCTTCCTATTTTAGCTCTCTTCACACCAGCCAGGTATAATCCATCTCACCACTTTAAAATCATCTCTTTGGTCAAGCCACATAAAGTCAGTTTATATCTCTGCTGACTTAGGGGCTGTTCATATCGACCTTCAATTGATCTAGTGTCAGAAAAATGTCAACTTAAATTGTGAGATCAGTCATGAAATGTGCTGTGCCGCTGCCCAAACTGACCTGCTGTTTATTTTCCTTTCTGGACACATTTGTGATCTTGTGTTTGGAAGACCTCTAAGTCAGACCAAAGTGAGGTTCTGTAAGAGAGTGGTCACCTCACTGAGGCCCCACGGTGTTTAGAAACATCCTATTAGAAGGCATTTTAATAAACTTTGTTTTTATTTGCCTTGATGAAGAACACATTTGCTTTCGAGTTTTCAGGGATGTTTGATTCTGAGTCTTCCCTTTCTTTTCCTTAGAAGTCTTTGGTGGCAATATTCAATGTTCATCCCAGGGGACTCTCCTATGGAGAGCTGACCTGGTTCCGGCTTTGTCCAAGTAATTTTAGTCGCTCCAAGACTCTAAGCCCCTGGTCTCACTGATAAGCTCCAGAGCAGAAAGTGTAGGGTCAAAAAAGTTTGAAAGTTCTATAGGGAAAAAAAAACACCTTGCCCTTTTAAGCTTCTAGGCATGTGATTGGTATTTGTTTTTTTAAAATTAATTTAGAAATGTCTCCCATCTCACCCAATTCTCCAGTTTCCCCAATTCATGTGAGTTGTATGAATTAACTTTGGTGCATTACACATATGTCAAATTCTGGCAAAGAACCTGAAGGGGGCATGTTAGAAGGAAAAAACATTTTGAAAACTTTTTTTTTTCCATATCCTTCTCTGTAGGGGTCACTTGGACAAATCTCAGCCACTTTCCTAGACTGTGTTATATTTGCCATTCACTGTTTTTCTGCTTAGCAAAAGGAAGATAACATTCAGCAAGGAATGCTCAAATTGTCTCGTGGTTTGCACCCAGATGTGATCTTTTAATTAGCATTTTCTTATTTGGGGGAAGCCATTCTGATAATGCCACCCACTGCCATAACCTCTTTTTTTCCCCATTGATTCAAATTGACTTTTATCTCAAAGTTGTTTTTACAAATCAGAAGTCTAGCTACATCTGGGAAGTCCTCCTACTGGGGAGAAGTCAAGACCTGATTTGAATAACACTGTTAAAGACAGACCTTGATGCTGGCCTCTTTGTAAATGCTAACCCTGGAAATAGAGAAGACTCTACTGAAGAACTGGTTCTCTCCATTTCCAGGGCCTTAGTGAAAAGATTTCTGTTTGGGTTTTCACAGTTGAAGGACAGCTAATTCCTTATTTTGATTTGAACTCACCATCAGGAAAAGAAGCCTAGCATGTTAATATTTGCTAAGTTCCTCTTCTTGTTATGTAAACCAGAGAATGTGTTCCTCAAAACAAATCCAAGGCTTTCCTTTCTCAACATGGAATCCTTGTTCACCTGGGCACTTTCCCCCAGCCTCCTTCAGCCCAGCAGTCCCTCACTCCCAGTACCATCCCAATGGCATGGGAGGGAGGGACTGCTTAGCTATGCCATACAAAAACAGGCTGACATCTCAACATTTCATAACATCACATGTTTAAATAAATGATGGTGTTGACTCAGGATAATTAGATGAGGGCCCTTTCCTCCAGACCAGTCTTTGTAAGGCTAAGAAAAACAGGGCCCTCCATGGAATTAGTATCATAATCTCCCTCCCTTTTCAGGAGAAGGAGCAGATTCAAGGAAGAATTCGGCATGTCCTGTTACCTTAGGCCCCCTAGAGATGTCCTGTAAGGAAGTCAAGCTTTAAAACCACATTCCTCAACTTCAAGGCCCAGCTTTTCACCCTGACCTGCATGAGCTCCAGGAGAGAGGGACTGTCCCCTACAGCAACCGTGTGACCAGCCACACAGGGGCCTTCCTACCTTCAACATTGGTGTAAAATATTGTGGGGGATTTTTTTTCTGTGAACAGTAGGTATTGCTGAATCAGGCATTTGAGTTCTCTTCCAGCTCTGTATCCAATCTCTCCCTACCACAAAGGGGACTATTTTTAGCCTGAGAGTTTTCCAAGACCGATGGACTCTTGAGGTGAGGACGTGCTTTGAACAACGTTGTCTTTGGAGTCAAGATCAATGAGAAGCCAGATACGGATTTATGGAACATTCCCCAGATTGGAGAGAGCAAGGGAAAAAGAGAGCAAGTGCCAAGAGAAAGCCATATGCAGGTCCTCTGAAGGAGTCAAAAGAACAATTCCGTTACCAAAAAAAAAGGCAAGTAAGAAAGGACTTGCTTTTAAGGATGCAATCCTTTAACTCTGTTTTCCTGTTGCCTTAAACAGAAACAATAATAATAGGTAGCATTTACATTGCTTGAAGGTTTGCAAAATGCTTTATATAAAGTTTCTCATTTGATCTTCACAACAGCCCAGTAAAGCAGGTGCTGTTACTATCTATCCATATTTTACATATGAAGAAATTAAGATCCAGAGAAACTAAATGACTAGCCCAGAGTTCAGGAGTTATTATCTGAAGCTGGATTTGAATTCTGACTCCTTACTGACTCCTCGTCCAGCATTCTGTCCACCATACCCCCAGATGCTTTTCAGAAGCACCATAACAGTTACAGTAACTGGCAAGAGTCCTAAATTTGGTGCCCAGGCAGTTAAAGTTCAGAAAAAAAATTTTAATCCCATAATCATACATTTAAAACTGGGAAAGACCTAAGAGGTCACAGAATCCAAACCTCTCCTTTTTAATCTTAAGAAACTAAGTCCCAGAGAGGAGAAATGAGTAGTCCAAAGCCACATAAGTGTCCAAGTTGGAATTTGAACTCAGCTCCTTTGATTTGAAATCTAGGGTTCTTTCCAAGTATATTTTTTACACATGAAGAATGAGGCCACACTAATCCAGTGACTTCCTTAATACTATATCAAGAGACCAATACCCAAAGCCAGATTCTAGAAGACAAAAAAAAAGTCACTAAAATTGGGCAAAGTTATGATATTCTCAATATTTCCAATCACAAAGTAAATCTGGATCTGAAGAGAAATAGTCACAGGGCCATAGAATTTCAGAGTTGGAAGGGACCTCAGGGGCCATCTAATCCAACCCAGAACCAACAAAGAATGTCCTCTACAGAATGCCCAAAAGTGATCATTCAGTCTTTTTAAAGACTGCCAGCAAAAATATAATTCAGATTTATAAAAATAAGAGTCATTCCCCAACTGATAAATAAAAGATATGAACAGGTAGTTTTCAAGGAAGAATGACACACTCATGCTATCAATAGTCAAGTAAAAAATGCTCCAAATCATTAATAATTAGGGAAATGCAAATTGAAGGAACTCTGAGGTTCTACCTCACATACTTCAGATTGACAAAGATGACATAAAAAGAAAATTACAAATACTAGAAGGGCTGCAAGAAAAGTCACATTAATGCATTGTTCACGGAGCTATAAATCGGTCCAGCCAATGTGGAAAGCAACTTAGAGCCATGCTCAGAAAGTCATTAAATTGTATACACCATTTGATCCTGTGGACTCACTACTCGGTCTACATCACAAAGAGATCAAAGAAAGAGTACAAGGACTCATACATACAAAAATATTCATAGCAGTTCTTTTTGTAGCTTAACATAGTACCTGGCACATAGTAGGTACTTTAGAGATTTAAGGCGTTTTTTCCCCATACAGTTGTTGATAGCTAAGCCCCAGAAACAATATATAACTCTATATGTAAATACATTTGCTGTAGCCAGCTTGACCCAACTCCAGTGAGCCAGCTGCTAAATTTTCAATGTAAGCATTTATACCTCAGAAATCGGCAGACTCAACAAATCTGTGCTTGCTTCATTGTTATGTTGACTCTCTTTACTTAAGAGAGGGACGGAGAAAAATGTTAACAAGCCAAAATAAACTGAAATGTGTCATGCCATACTTCGAGGGGAGAGGAGATGAGGGGAGCTGGTTGTTAAATCTTTACCACCACATCTTTACCCTTAAAACATTTCTATACCTATATACCATCTATAGCTATGGGTGGGAAATGAATTTTTAACCAAACAAAAGAGAGAGGCAATTTCAAAAGATAGAACAGGCCATTTTATTGCATAACATTAAAAAGTCTTTCCACTAACCAAATTAATACATCTAAGATAAGAAGATCCAACAGGAAAAAATTTTTTGCTTTAGATTTTTCAGATGAGGATTTGGTATCCAATACACAGAAAATTAAAAGAAATATATAAAAACAAAAGCCATTCCCCAATAGATAATTTGTCAAAGAATATGAATAAATAGTCATCAAAAGACGATTAAAAACTATTAATGGCCACATTAAAAAAAATATTTCAAATCACTAACCAGAGAAATGCAAATTAAACTTTGATGGTTTAAGTAACCCACAGGAAACACACAAAAGTGACAAAAGATGAAAACAGTGTTGGAGGAGTTGTGGAAAGAAAGGCACATTAATACACTGCTGGTAGATTAATGTGCTGTGAAATAATATAACCATTTGGAAAATAATTTGGAATTATGTAAATAAAATGACTAAAATACCCATACTTTTTGACCCAGAAATTCCACTATGAAGCATATGCTCCAAAGACGTCATTGATAAAACCAAAGTCCCCATATATATGAAAATGTTTGTAGCAGCTCCATTTAATAGCAAAGAACTACAAACTAAGTAGATACTCTTTCTCTGGAACCCCTTATTATCCAAAAACTTCTCTACTTGAAACATGCACAGCTACAATCTTCCAGTTTTCCTAGCTGATTGGATAGAAGCCCAGTGAGAAGCCAGGTCTGAGGAGCAATATGCACTTTGCTATTTCTGCAGGGAATCCACCGGCAACAGACACTGTGCCACTCATCCATCTGCTATGTCTTGTCTAGAAATGAACTTGGTGGGAAGGATGCTTCATACCACCCATTTTAAGTCTAAGCACATTCTGCTCAGGACTAAGGTAGTAGAAGAAAGTGTGCCACTCGTTGTGGGTAAGGGAATTTATCTTTTCTGTCTGTACTCACTTTTCTCTGTAAATATCCCACTGGAAAAGCTAATTGATATCAATTGATTAAATGACATTGAGGAAATGTCACTAAGGAGATACTAACTGGACTGATAATTTATATTTAGGGATCAATAACTGGTTTCTGATATTGGAAAATACACTGGAAGAGTCTCATCCCCCTCAGAGGTACCTCTAGAACAGTATGAAGAAGAGGTAGCCAGCCTTGCTCTGTGGACCAAGACCTGCCAGTGGGAATAGGAGTTGGGAAAGTGAGCTCCCAATCTGTGTCTATGGGATATACCTTAAACCTGCCGGATAAAAGGTTTGCTCCTTTCAGCAACGATCAGCTTATCTACTTCTTCTGCAAATCCCCTTTAGTCATAGCAATGGTCTCTGACAGAGATCGTCCAATCCAACCTCCTCATTCTACAAATGAGGAAACTTAAACCTACAGAGGCAAAGTGTTGTGAGAAAGGTCCCATGGATAGTAAGTGACACATTAGGATTTGATTGCAAGCCGTCTAATAGCCCTCTTCACACCACATCGTTTTTTAAATCAGTAGTTGGTGGTAGTGTTCCAGTGGTGCTTCAGTATTTTCTTCTAACTGCTTTGTGACAGAGTCAATGTGATGTGCTAAAAATTCAACTTAATGTAACAGACATTTAATGGATGCCTCCTACAACATACATGACACTTGTAATAGGTGCTGGAGATACCAAAAAAAAGGGAAAAGAAAGGGCTCTTGACCTGCAGGAGCTTACATTTTGTTGGATGAGATGCAACAGGTACAAATGGAATAACAATTTGGACTGGGGTTATCAGAAGACTGAAATTGAATATTTAGTGTCTCTTTTCCTTGTTCAGTTATTTTAGTCATGTTAGACTCTTTGCGATGCCATTTGGGGTTTTCTTGGCAAAGATACTGGAGTAATTTGCCATTTTCTTCTCCAGCTCATTTTACAGATGAGGAAACTGAGGCAAACAGGGATAAGTGATTTGTCCAGGGTCACACAACTAAGAAGTGTCTGAGGTCAGACTTGAATTCAGGAAGATGAATCTGTCCATTATGCCACCTAGCTGTCTTTGCCATGTATTAAAGGTTGTAAGCATGGGAATCTCTCCAAGTTTTGATCACCTGTAAAATGGGAATATTCATTCATTCTGCAAGTTTTTAATAAATTCCTTCTTTGTGCCAGTTACTGTGCTTGGGCAATGAAGATACAAAGGAAAAAATAAGCCCCCACCCTCAAGAAGTTCCTATTCTATTGATTGAAGAGCAATCTTTGTTCTCTCTATCTCAATCTGTTGTGAAAAAAATATTTTCTAAAGTGTAAAGTGGTATTGAAACATGAGCCATTATTATATTTGTATGTCTTGTCTCTCTAATTCAACAGTAAGCTCACCCCAAACAGAAGCCAAATCTCTCCTAGCACAGGAGGTCCACACAGTGGACCCTCTGTAATCACTTGCAGAATGAGCCGAAGAATAAAACTAGCACAGAAAGAGAACTTTAAGTGGCCCCAAATCACTCTGAACATTCAGGGCAATGAAAGAAATGTTGCTTCTGTTCTTGATTATGAAATTTGATCATAAATCGTGTTCTAAGACTTGGGCTCCAGTTTTTCTTTCTTTTTTGTTGCAACTTAAAATTTTTGGCAGACAACCTCAGACAAAAGAGGACAACTTCTCAGTAGCAATTTCCCTCCAGCAACAGCCCCTCCTCTTCCTTCACTATTTCCTCCCCTCCTTTCAGACATCCATGAAGAAAATAATCAATTCCCAAATACCGTGCATTTGAACTTCTCTGAGAAACGGATCTAATGGACAAAATTTAGTTTTTGTCAGATGTGGGACAAGACATTTATGTCTCCTAAATGAGGTGGTTTTTTTTTTTTATCCCTTTTGAAGGTTACTATTAAGTGGAAGTTTTGAGCCTTAGGGTAAGAGGATAGAGGAATTAAATTTTATCTAATCCCATCCTCCAGTTTGAAAGATGAGAAAACTGAGGTCCAGAAATTGAAGTGGTGTACTTACTTGCCTAAGGTCCTATAAGTAGAGGAGCCTGGATTCAAACCAAGGTCCTCTGACTTGCAATTCAAAGCATCTTTTCTATCATAAGAAGACCCAGCCACACTGCTCCCAACTTCTGGCTTATCCCTACCTGTTCCTTCTCTACAATGACTGCCAGGCCCTCCTCATCTGAGTGTCCTTCTCTCCATACAGCTCCTTCTTCTCCTATTAGAATGTGAGCTCCTAGTAGGAGACCAGTGCTCAGTACTGTACCTAGCCCATAGTAAGTGCTTTAGCTAGGTAGCTAGCTAGCTATTCAGCCATTGCATGATGCCAACTTTTGCTCTAATAAATGCAACTTCTATTATCATAAAATAAATACTCAGTGTCACAAAGAGTAGAATTTTCTGATGTATAAAATTGTGTGCCTTTATAAAAGTTGGCATTAAAAAGCAATACTCCTTATACCCCCCATACACCTCTGGTTTCACCCCAGGCAGCTGCCTACCTCTCTATTCCTATTCCCTACTCTGTTTTCTGTATTGCCACTGAGAACATGCTCACAGGATAGCATGGCTAAGAATCTGCAAATGAATGAATAAATGTATCTAAGAGGTCTAATCCTGAAGCTCTTCTCTTTCAAAGTTGATTCCTGTTCTAATATCTACCAAAACTAGATGATGGTGTCCTCCAGTAAGTGACAATTCCAGGGTTAGAGAAGTGAAGATAACTAGACTGGGCTTGAATAATGCCCTATCCTGTGCAAGTTATAGTCCACAAGAAAACACCAAACTGAAAGGAAAGAGGAAAGATACTCATTTGTACAAGGCAGATTCATTGCTAGCTCCCAGAATCTAGACCAGGAGAAGGGGCAGGAAATAGGGAGCTAGGGTGGAAGGATGTGGAAAGAGGCAAGAGACATATCTTAGAATCCTAGAAATTTAATTAGAAAAAAATCCTATAACCAACTAAAATCTCAAATTTAAAAATAATGTAATAAATTAAGAGAAAGTAAATAATCCCACCTTCTACAGTAAGTCATTCCTTTGGTGATTATCTCTAATGTATCTTGTCTATATTTTGTTCCTATATAGTTATTGCATGTTGTCTCTCAGTCATTCTCACTCTCACTGAGCTTCTTAAAACCAGGGGCTGTATTTTGTAACTCTAAACGTTCTCCTGTTAATTGGTCCAGTGACTTTGGAAAGCAATTTAGAAGTATATAAGATACACCCACATGTGTGAATGAGCATGTATGTGTATGTGTGAATATACATAAATGGATATTAAATGTTCATATCCTTTGACCCAGAGAACCCTAAGCATACACCCCAAGGAGGATAAAAACTGAAAGGTTTCATGTTCATCAAAATATTTATAGCATCACTTTCCATAATAGCAAAGACTTCAGAACAAAGTAGATGCTCACGAATTAAAGAATGGTTAAGCATTGTGATACATGAATATGATAGAATATTATTGTATTGTAAGAACCGATACATTTGAAGAGTATGGAAGAGGATAGCAATATTTATGCTAACTAATACAGAATGGAGCAAAGCGAAGCAGGAAAGCAGTATGTGCAGTGACTATAACAGTGTAAAGGAAAAGAACCAAAAAAAAGAATGAAACTGAACACTGTATAGTTAGAATAACGGTGGTTATTCTAATATCTAATAATAATAGCTGGTCCCCAGAGTAAAGTTGAAAAGACAAGCCAACAAGCAATTATTAAACATTTTCTATGTGCCTGGCACTGGGAATACCAAAAACAAAAACAAAATACAGCCCCTGGTTTTAAGAAGCTCAGTGAGAGTGAGAATGACTGAGAGACAACATGCAATAACTATATAGGAACAAAATATAGACAAGATACATTAGAGATAATCACCAAAGGAATGACTTACTGTAGAAGGTGGGATTTTCGCTGAGATTTGAAGGAAGTCAAGAGGTGAAAATGAGGAGGCAGAGGTGGAGGATGGGGTAACGCCTGGAATCCAGAGTATCTTGCGTAAGGAACAGAAAGGAAGCCAAGGTCACTGGTATAGTATACTGTTATACTGTTGGAAGCAAGGTGAGTAAGGTATAGGAAGACTGGAAAGTTAAGAAGTGCCAAATCATGAAGAGCTTTAAAAGCCAAATGATCTTAGAGACAATAGGGAGCCTCTGGAGTTGACTGAATATGGAAATGATATGTCCTTTTAAGAAGATCAATTTGATAGATGAGGAGAGAGTAGATTGAAATGGTGAGAGATTTCAGATAGGGAGATCAACCACAAGGTCATTTCAATAGTCCAGGCACAAAGTGATGGCGATAGTGTTGAGGGAGCCAAAGGGTCATATAAGAGAGATGGAGAATCAACAAGGCTTGGAACCAAAGATGAAAAGTGAGAGAGAGGGAAGAGTGGAGAATGACACTTAGGCTTGGAGTCTGGGTGACTGAAAGGATGACCATAACCTCAATAGAAATAAGGAAATTAAAAAGTGGAGAAAGAATGTGAGAAGATAATGGGCTCTGCTTTGGACATATTAGGATATCCATTTTGAGATGTCCAATAGTCAGTTGGCAATGCAAGACTGAAGGTCAGGGAGAGGCTGAGACTGGAAAAGTAGATCTGAACCTTTTTGCCGAGGTGGAGCAACTGGGCATGGAACATCATTTATACAGTCAAACTCAGTTGTTCTGTTACTTAATTTTGGTGAACTGTTCTTTTTTCTCTTTCTTTTTCATTTTTCATTATTAAGAATAGCTGGAAGGGGGAGGGGAAATGATATTTTGGGAAATAAAGGCAATGATGTAAAAGCAAAACTATCATTAAAAACTTTTAAATGAATGTGTTTGCTTGAATGTGTTCAAAATTGTATGACCCCTGAACTCTCCCTCTGATCTGGTCAAGCTGATCCCTCATTGTCCCATGAACATAGTAAATCAAATTCTAAGAGTCTAAAAACTACAGTTTAATTCTCAGCACTGTCTCTAGACCCTATTTGCCTCAGTTTCCTCATCTGTAAAATGAGCTAGAGAAGGAAATGGCAAAGCACTCCAGTATCTTTGCCAAAAACACCCCAAATGGGGTCACAAAGAGTCAGACATGACTGAAAAATGATTCAACAGCACCACTAGATAGTTGTGTGACCTTGGAAAGCTTGACTTTATTTCTCTGCACCTCGGTTTCTTAATATGTAAAATAAAGAGGTTAGACTAGATGATGTCTAAGACCTCAGTTCTAATGATTTTTGACATCATGCTCAATTCTATATACATCTCTGCTTATCCTGGCAAACACCTGAAACACCCCTTTCTCCCATCAACAGAACAATAACTAGTAGGAGGTAAATGGGGCTTTGCAGCAAGGTGACCCAAATTATAGTCTTCCCCTCTGCAATGACTTCTCTACAGAGGCCAAGATGAAAGATTTAGCCAAGACCTAGACAACCCCAACCTCATTACTGTGGTGTCCTTCTTACTAGGTTTGCCTTCCCCCATCCCAACTGTCCCAAAGTTTAGGATTTGACTGACCCTGTCCTGTATTGCTATATCCATGTTGAACTCTCCTCTGTACAACCATTTCCAGCCTCCTCCACCCCAGCTGAAAATATTCCTACTTAAAGTTCTTCAGATTCACCTATTTAAATCTTATCTATCCTCAAGGTCCAACAGGGCTTGCTTCTCCAAGAAGCCTTCTCTGACTGCTCTAGTCTGTACTCTTTTCTTCCCTTCACTGAACTCCTCCAGCAGAGACCTTTTGGTCTCTACCACACAATAGAGCAATGTTTTTTGAGTGTTGCTTTTTCTCGTGTGCACATCTTTTCTCTCATCTGGTTGCTAACCTTTTGAAGGGTATGACTTTTTTTTCCTTTTTCTGCATCCTCCACAGAGCCAAACACACAATATAAATATAAGTAAAACAAATCATGGGATTATAGCTCTAGAACTTAAAGGAACCTCAGAAGCCATCTGGTCCAACTATATTCTATAAATGAGGAAACTGAGGAATAGGGAATTTAAATCACCCAAGTAAGAACAGAGACAGAATTTGAACTTGGGTCCTCTGACTTCAGGATCGATGTTTTTTCCATTGTACCATGCTGCCCCCTAAGTGCAATAATAAATATTTTTTGGCTGAATCCCTGATTTATGATTATGTTCATACAGTTTCCAGGTTGGTAGACTCCCATTTATATTGTCTGCAATAATTTTAAAAGAAATTTTTTCCTCTCTTCCTACTGGGTTTTTTAGTAATATATAAAAATTCTGATGATTTTTGTGGATTTATTTTGTATCCAAAACTTTGCTAAATTTGTCCATTGTTTCAATTAGTTTCTTAGTTTCCTCTCCAGGATTTTCTAAGTATATCATCATATCATCTGCAAATTTATTGTTGTCTCACTACTTATTCTTATTCCTCCAATTTCTTTTTCTTGTCTTATGCTATAGATAGCACTTTTAGTATAATATTAAATCATAATGGTTGTAACAGATATCCTTGTCTCACCCTTGATTTTACTGGGGAGGATTCAAATTTAACCCCATTACGTATAACTTGCTCTTGCTTTTAGATGGATACTACTTATCATTTTAAGAAAATCTCCTTTTACTTCCTAGTGTTTTTGCTAGGAATGGGCCAGTTGGAGAATGGCTGAACAAGTTGTCCCATATGATTTTGATGGAATACTATGGTGCTATAAGAAATGACAAGCAGACTCATTTCAGTAAAACTTGGGTAAGTCTTATATGAATTGATGCAAAGTGAAGTGAGCAGAACCAGGAGAACATTGTACTCAGTAACAGGAGCATCATAAAGATTGTCAGTTCTGAAAGGCTTAGCTACTCTTATCGATACAATCATCCAAGACCCATGATTAAAAATGCTATCCACCTTCAGGAAAACAACTGATGAACTATGAGTGCAGATTGAAGCTTGCTTTTTTGCACTTTATTTTTCTCATGTGTGGGTGGGTGGGTGGGTTATCTTTTGCAACATGGCTAATGTGAAAAGATGTCTTGTATGACTTCATATGTATAATTGATGTCATTCCTTTCCTTATCTAGAGGTGAAGGAGGGACAAGAGAGAAATCAGAATGCATTCTTTTAAAAAAATGAATGTTAAAAACATTTAAATGTAATTAGGAAATATTTAGTGAAATGAATAAATATATTAAAATAGAAATGAGCATTGCATTTTGTCAAAAAAAACTTTTTCTGCACATTGTTGACAGTCATATGCTTTTTGTTATTGATATGGTCAATTATGCCTATAGTTTCCCTAATATTGAACCAGAACTGCATTCCTGTTATAAATCCCACCTAGCAGAGTGTATGAACTTTGTGATATATTGCTGTAATCTCCTTGCTAGTAGTTTATTTAAAATGTTTGTTTGCATCAGCTTTTTTGTGGTGGCAATCAATTAGAAATTGAAGGGATGCCCATCCATTGGGAAATAACTGAACAAGTTGTGATATATGAATGTAATGGAATGCTATTGTTCCACAAGAAATGATGAGCAGGTAAATATCAGAAAAATCTGGAAAGATTTGCATGAACTGATGCTGAGTGAAGCGAGCCAAAACAAGAGAACACTGTACACGGTAACAACCACATTGTGAGATGCCTAACTTTATTAGACTAAACTCTTCTCAGCAACGCAGTGAACTAAGACATACTATCCACATCCAGAGATAGAACTATGGAGTCTGAATGCAGAGTCAATCATATCATTTTCTCTTTTTTTTCTTTCTTGTGGTTTTTCCCTTTTGTTCTGATATTTCTTTTGCAACAGGACTAATATGAAAATATGTTTAACATAATTATACATATGCAGCCTATATCACATTGCATGCCATCTTGAGGAGGGAGGAGAGGAGAAAATTTAGAACTCAAAATCTTATAAAAGTGAATGTTGAAAACTAAAAATGAATAAATAAATGATTTTAAAAAAATAAAATTTTTGCATCTCTATTGTTGAGGGAAATTATTCTATAGTTTTCCTTCTTTGTCCTGGCTCTTTCTGGTTTAACTTGATGTAATGATTTATTTAGATAGCTTGGTTATAGACTGGAAGCTAAGAGAACTGAATTCTAATTCTAACTCAGTCACTAATAGGCTATGCCACTGGCAAGTCACTTCATCTCATGGAACCTGCATTCTCATCTCGAAAATGGACATTCTTAATGCTGACTTCAAAGGCTACTATGAAGATCAAAGGAGATATGTGAGAAAGTGAAAACACTTTGGAAAAAATTATAGCCTACCTCCCTCTTCTGTGCCTGAAGGTAAAGCAGAACTACGGGTATGGAAATAGGTATAATGTAGTCAGATATAACCAATTTGTTGGTTTGTTTTGCCCTACTTCTTTGTCACAAGATCTGGTTCTATAGGGGACAAGAGGTAGGGGAGGATGATTGAAGAATGACATCATTGTAAAAACAAAATTTTATTTTAAAACAAAAAAGGGGAGAAAGTAATATAACACACCAAACTGATATATGGTATAGTTGGAAATGAATATTTTTTATAAAAGCTAACATCTCTCCCAAAATCAGTAACAGCAACCAAAAAACCCCAACCAACAACTAAAAGATTACAAAGAACAGGTGTATTTTTAAGGGAGCTTAAAAGGACCCCACTTCCCTGTTGGAAGTCTTCTATCTCACTAAGCATCTCCTGCTTCCCCAGCCTTAATTGAAGGAGCATAATTGGGTCACTATGGAAAACAGCAACGGGGCTTAGAGCAGCTGGAGCCTAGGAGTGCAGAGAAACCTAATACCGAGCACAGCCTTTCCATTCTCACCAGACCAGCCAACTACTCATCCTTCCCATCCTCCTAAGCAGTATCCTGGGGTTCCCTGGGACCACCTGGCTTCACAGAGACTTTCTGGAGAAGAACAGAGGTGTCCCTGAGTCTTTGCCTGGGTGTGGGGACACAACTATCCCTCACTTCTCAAGTAATGTAGAAGTCTGATCTCAAAACCACAAAGATTATGTAGAAATTTGTAATGAGGCATTCAACTTCTTTTAAAACATGATTTAAGCAACCTGTATTTCACTGAAATTCAGCAAACACCATTGAACAGTGTTTATCCCCTTAAAAATCATTTATGAGAGCAGGACAGTGCAATGGATAGGGAGACAAGATAAGTGAGGAAGACTTGAATTCAAGATGCCTGACCCTCACTGGCTACGTGAATCTGATCAAATCATTTAACTTTTCAAAGATCCAAGTAACTCTCCCAGCCTCACACTGACAGAAGGAGTTTCCCCATCATTTGTTGCCAATACCAATGGAATAATCATTGGTGTGCTGACCTTACCATCACAGAGGTTCATTCTGACCCGCCCCTCCCCCATCTGTCCTGAAGGCCATGGACTTAGCAGAACCCTCCTCAGTGGAAGGAGAAAGGAGGGAAAGAAGTTATACAAGTTCTTTGCCTATTCAAAGTCAGAATGTTGGTGGAAACAAGCCACAATTAAGTCTTCAGCTGAATGTTATGCAATTCAAATGAGCAAGAAACTCTGGAAATGAGTTAATAAATGTACTTCCCTCCCATCTTTGAAGAGGCAGAGGACTATGGTTGTAGAATATTGTCTGAATATGATGATACCCAGTATAGTAGGCTTCAGTAAACTGTCCTTTTCTTTCTTTTTTAAAATTCTTTGTTACAAAGAAAGCCTCACTGAGTGGGGGAACAGTGAGGGATGTACTTAGCATTGAATGTGATGTAAAAAACAAAAGATATCAGTTTTAAAAATTAAAGAAACACTTCAAGTTTTTGAGCTGAATGAACCTCAGTTGGGGAGCTGTCTGAAGCCAAAGCCAAGCCAAAAGCAAGAACCACATTGATGTCTTAAAGCTGAGAGAAAAGCAAGGTCCAGCATTCAGGCTATAAATGTTTGATAGCAGACAAGGAGTAGGATATGGAGCTGGACACTCTTTCAGTCTGTAGATACATACGTGTCTTCATATCAAGTTTTAGATAAGAGCTAAAATTTCCCTCTAGTGTCTTCATTATTATTATTGTTTGGAGGTCTTCATGTTATATTTTATAAAACAATCATACCCTTTCTCACTTCATCCCTTACTCCATCCTTGAATTATTCTTGTAACAAAGAAAAAAAGTCAAGTGAAACCAATCAGTACCACACAATCTGTCTTCATCAACCACATTAGGCATCCATAATGTGTGTGTGTGTATGTGTGTTTGGCTTTATTTATATTATTGTAATAATTGCATATATTGTTCTTTTAGTTCTACCTACTTTACTCTGAGTCAGTTCGTGCAAATCTTCCTGTTTCATTGAAATTCTTCATATTTGCTTTTTCTTACTTCACAATAATAGTCCATTACTTTCATTTTCCACAATATGTTCAGTAATTCCCCCAAGTGTTAATTTCTAGCTTTGTTATGTTTGTTTTACCACAAAAAATTGTGTTGCTATAAATATTTTACCATATAGTACCTTCCTTTTGGTTTGAGTGACATGACCTGTGGTAGATTGCTGAGTCAAAGGATATGAACAGTTACTGAACTGTCCAATCCTTCAGCATTGATTATTTCCATCTCTTATCTTTGCCCACCCTTCCAGTTTCTTCTGAAATCCCTTTAGCTTGAGATCCTGCCACCACCCTGATTCTCGTTCATGGAAATAACAAATTCCACTCAGACTCATGTAGGTGATAATAAATCTAGTTGTACCCTCTAGATATTTAGTGATTCTGTGCTTGTGATAAGATATGTATTTAGAATCACTGGCTGTTCTAACTATATAATTCAATGATACTCTGTGGAGATCTAATCACAAACACTGTTTCACTCTAGTTACATGATGGAGTCAATTTTTATCATTCCTTCAATACCAAAAAGTTCTGGCTCTGCTACTTACTCCCTATGTGACCTAAGGTAAGTCAGTTAAAATTCTCTGGGCTACAAGCCAGAAATGAACTCTTAAAGGAAAAAACTGAGGATTTTAAAAAACAAAATAAAATGAGTTGGACTACCTAGGTCCTTTCCAGCTCTAAATTTTATGATAATATAGGTACTACAGGGAAAATCTGTCTTAATCATTACAGTCTAAGTCAAGGATTGTAGTTCAGTTATGTCTGTCTCTTCATGACCCCATTTGAGAATTTCTTGGTAAAGATACTGGAATGGTTTGACATTTCCTTCTCCAACTCATTTTACAGATGAGGAAACTGAGGCAAACAGGGTTAAGTGACTTGCCCAAGGTCACATAACTAGTAAGTGTATGAGGCCAGATTTGAACTCAGGAAGACGAGTCTTCCTGACTCCAGGATTGGCACTCTATCCACTTGCACTATTTAGCTGCCCTGGTGTCAAGTATTAGAATGCTATAAGAGTGTAGTAAGGAATGCTCCAATGGGAATGACAATAGGAGCTGAAAATGAAATGGGAAATGAAAGTGAAAATGGCTCTTTGAAGTCAAGTCAGTGAAGGTTAAGGGCTTGGGTAGCTATGAAATGTTAACTGAATCCAGTAGGATTGGCCCTACCTGCCCAGTGTGGGACAGCCCTGAGGACCTCCAAAAAGCTGGGTTTGGAGAGAAGCAGCGGACAAATTTGGATACAAGAAATAATGATAGCTTACATTTCTATGCTCTTCTAAGGTTTACAAAGCACTTTAACTACAATATCTCATTTGAGCCTCAAAACAGCCCTGTTTGAGGAAGCATTATCAACCTTTTTTTAATAAATGATGCAATTGAGGATCAGACAGATTAAAAACCTAGTCACAATCACAGAGTAGCAAGAGCCAGAGGAATTCAAACCCAGGTCTTCTGACTCCAAGATCAGCTTTTGTCCACTCCATAATCTCTACCTTTCTCTCGAAGAGTTTTTGTGAAGGATGTGAAGTGAACTATAGTAAGGATTGGTTCTGGATCTTCCCAAGTTTGAAAATAGTAATGGAGAGAAGGAACTAGAGTATGTAGACTTTATAATGCAAGAGTCCATGGGATTGTTAAAACTGAAATTAAAAAAAGAAAAGTATGGTAGTTAATGAGAAACCCTATCCACAATCCAAAATGAAGTCTAATGTGGCAAAATTGAGCCAGGTCACAGATGACAGAGTAAACGGAGTAATTCTGGAAAACAATTTGGAACTATGCCCAAAGGGCTATAAAACTGTACATACGCTTTGTCCTAGCACCACTGCTTGGTCTGAATCCCAAAGAGATTGAAAAAAAGGGGGAGGAAAATCTCTCTCTCTCTCTCTCTCTCTCTCTCTCTCTCTCTCTCTCTCTCTCTCTCTCTCTCTCTCTCTCTCTCTCTCTCTCTCTTTCTCTCTTTCTCTCTTTCTGTCTCTATGTGCGTGTTTGTGTGTGTGTAGTGTGTAAAATAGGTCATTTTGTGGTGGCAAAGAATTGGAAATTGAGGGGATACCTATCATTTTCAGAATGGATGAATAAGTTATAGCATATGATTGCAATGAAATACTATTATGCTATAAGGCATGATGAAAGGGATGGTTTTAGGAAAACCTGGGAAGACTTATATGAACTGATGCAAAGTGAATAGAACTAGGAGAATATTGTATATGGTAACAGCAACATTGTAACAATGATCAGCTCTGAAAGATTTAGCTACTCTGATTAACACAATGATCCAAGATAATTTCAAAGGACTCATGAAAAATGCTATCCTGACTCTTATCTAACTGGTCTTTTAACCAACTCTTTTAGTTACCTCTAGAGTAAGAGCTGTGGTTAATGTCTCTTCCCTGACTGAAAAGTTCTTTCTGCCTGATGAAAAGAATGTTACAGCTCTCTTAGTTTCCTGCTACGCCATATGAGGCAGTTAAGTGGGTAAGAGTGATGAACTTGGCATCAGAAAGACTTGAATTCAAATCCTTCCTCAGACACTTACTGGCTATATGAATCTGGACAGGTCACTTAATCTCTTTCCACTTCAGCTCTTTCATCTATAAAATAGAGATCATAATAACACCTACCTCACAGACTTGTTCTAGGGATCAAATGTGATAATATGTATACAGCACTTTACAGACTTTAAAGCACTGTATAAATGCTAGCTATCCTTCTTATATAATATATATATATATATGTATATAGACTATAATCCAGCTGAGGCACTATCTTCAGCAACTCTCCCCTCTATCTACCGCAGTTACTGCAATTACTAAACTTCAGTCAGATCTTTGAACTCTTCTGAGAACTTGTCAGTTAGTTGTATGTCTTTTGAACTGTCTTGTAACCATTTTTCCTGAGTATCTTAGCTCAACCATCATCCAATTTATGGTCAGAAATCCATTATAGATCTTACATCTTACCTTACCTTAAGTAGGTAAAATTTTTTGGCAGTCTTATTTCCTCAAGCAGATAAAGAAACTGAGTAAAACTGTCATAAGGAAACTTTTTTAATGTCTCTCAACTAGCCCTGCTGATTTAAATAAATAACAATGGGCTGTGCTGGTTAGAGAAAGCTGAAAGACCACTCTCCTCTGTACCACTTCCTCCCAACATGTCACAGCTTGGTTTCTTTCAGATCTCGCTACATTTATGAAAACTCTTTGAGGTAAATAGAGAAAATATGATTTTCCCCACTGTACGAGAAGGAAATTGAGAGAAAAATTAAATAGCTTACCCAATATCAGATAGTAGTGAAGTTAGGAGTGGAACTTATATGTTATGATTTATATATCTAGACATGGGAATCAAGTACATGGTCATGAAGTCAGGAAGATTTGAACTTAAATCCAAACATAGACACTCATCCAAGGAAAAGAATGCTGTTTGTAAAGTCAGAACTGGATTTAGAGCCTGGCTCTACCGTTTACTATTTGTGTGACCCTGGACAACTCACTTGACCTTTGTCTGCCTCACTTTTTTGAATGGCAAAATGGGAATAATACTAACATCTCCCTTCTAGGGTTCTTGTGAGGACCAAAGATGATAATATTCATAAAGCACGTAACACAGTGCCTGGCACATAGTAGATACTTAATAAATGTTTACTTCCTTCCTACTTTCATATCACTACACTCTGCTTCTAATCAAATTCTTTCTTAGTATCATCTAATATCATTCACCCATAATCTCTATAATTATCAATTTTTCACAGGATCATAGACTTAAAGCTGGAAGGGACCTAAGAAGTCATTTAGTCCCACCCCCTCATTTTACCTATGAGGAAGTTAAGACCCAGAGAAATAAATTGACTTGCCCAATATCACAAAGATAGTCATGAATGGTAGTTGTAAAAGCTAGGACTTGAACCCAATCCCTTTGATCTCATATGTTCTTTACATTTTACCATGATGCCTTTTCCCTTCTTGTCACCATTCCTTTGTATTTTCAAAAAACATAGCAATCTGGCTAGACTCCAGAATCCAGTCATATTTTCCCATCTAGATACTGAAACTTGAACTGGATTAGGTACATTCTGGGTATTCTATCTTAAGAGCCCCAGCAGGAGAGGGCTAGGAATTGAACCCAGAACTGTTAGAGCAGGGACCCATCAAGGCATTAAAATTTGTATGGAATAAAAGGGAATTCAGATGGGGTGGGGGAAAGGGTGAAAATCTAACTGATGGGATTAAATTTCAGTCCTCTTTGGTGCCTACTGAGCCAAACCTATAGTCAGCTGTGAACTTGATTTCAGGTAACTGGTCTCTCTACTATTCCACATGCCCCTGGTGCAGGCTTTTCTTGCTTAGCTCAGTTCTGGAAAAAAAAAAAAGGTATAAGTGAAATATTCATTCCAAAGTGCTCACTCAGAGAAGACACACTAGTTCTTTCATTCCCTCTCTGGGAAAGGCTCTATAGTTCACACAACCAGGGAAATACTGGGAGGTTGTATGTCGAAATGGACAGTAGATGTATGTTTGAAGAGGATGGAAAGAAAGAATCTAAGGAACCTGGCTTCCATTCAGGAGGACACATTCAGGAGGACTTCAGCTAGAATATACAGGAAAGTCCTATGCTGTCACTCACTTGGGCTACTCCTTAACTTCAGATTGTAGAAACTGTGTCTTCTCGGAGATTAGTTTGAGATCCCCTGGGATGTTATTTACCAAACATCAGAGGACTTAAGGCTTGGCATATAGCTCTTCAAGGGCTTGGCTGATGCCCAGACTGGGGCCTTTTATGATCCAACTGGGAGAGGGTAAATCACAGTCCTGATCATATGCTAAGGCTAGCTAGCCCTGATGGAAATGGGTTCAGAGATCTCCTCCCCTCTCCCCTGCTCATTAGCCCTAATTGAGGCCTTGCTCTGAGCTCCCCCAAACTAAGGCTCTGGGTGTATAATTGACAGTAATTGCTGGCAAGCCAGCTACTGATGTAACAAATGGGCTTTTGTCAGGGACACTAAGGTCAAAAATCAGCTCTATGGTGGAGAGAGACAAGAGCAATCTACTTGCTGGCTCTATCCCAGTCGATAGTACAGTTACAATACTCTTTCTTGGGATCAGCACTTCCTTAGGAATGCAGAATAATATGATACTAGAGTTGAAAGGGGCCTTAGTTGAGTCTCATAGATGGAAGTCACATACCTAATACCCAGAACTCCTACTACTTGGTCAAGAACTATTTCCACGTAACACACTGTACTTCATAAAATGCATGTCTCAGAAAAGCAATATTGTATGGAAGGGGGTGGGGTGGACGTGCAAGCTGGAAATGGAATTTAGAAGGTGGGAGTTCAAATCCCACTAACATTTGCTAGTATGTGATACTAGTTAAGTCAATTGGTTCAAATAAATTCAAGAGGTATTTATTCAACACTCAACCACACACTATGCTAGAACCTGCATCTACAAAGAAAAAGATATCTTTACCCTCAAGGAGGTTATAATCTATCACTTATCCTCTCTGATCCACAGTTTCCCCGTTTTATAAATGGGGATACTGTTTGGATTGTTTTTCTTACAGGGTAATCGCAAAGGAAGGGATTTGCTATTTATTTCAAGGTGTGAATTTTTGTTTCATTCTTTCAATTAACAAGCATTCTCCTTCCCATATCCACCCATATGTATGTGCGTGGTGGGGGGGGTGGCAGGGGTGGGTGGGGAGAGAAAAACAATAACAAAACCTTTGTAACAACCATGCATTGCTTATTAAAACAAATTCCCACATTGGTCATGTCCAAACATCTATGTCTCATTATGCATTTTCAATGTATCAACTCTCTGTCAGGAGATGGGTAGCATAGTTCATTGCTTGTCCTTAGTTATCCTTTTTAGTTATTACATTGAGCAGAGCTCTTAAGACTTTCAAAGTTGTGTATCATCGCCATATTATTACTATAGTACAGATTGCTCTTCTGGTTCTTCTCACTTTACCCTTCATTTGTTCCAATTTTATCTAAACCCATCCTTTGTGGTAAAAATAGCATCCCATTAGAGTCATATACCATTATGTGTTCAGCCCAATTAATGGGTATCCCTTTAGGTTCCAGTTCTTTTTCTAAAACAGAAAGAGCTATTCTTAATAGTTTTGTACACACGTAAGAATTCTTTCCTCTCTCTTTGATCTCTTTGGAGATAAACCTAGGAGTGGAATAAAGGGTTGTGAGGCTGTGTATACTGTAACCATGTAGGTTAAATGTGCCCACATGAGTCTGTCTAGATGTGGCTCAAAGAGAGGCATGAATAGATTTCTCTATTCTCCTCCACCCACTCTTCTCCAATTAAGACTTTGATTCTTGCCAGAAGGGAAGGCAGGAGGTTGGGGCCAGATGCTGGCCACTCTATTCTCCTTAGACAGAGGAAGTACTAGATGAGAGCTATATCTATTCATCCCCAACCCAAATATTATTAGTCCTGTGGAAATAATTTTTACATTCAGAATGAGCACCTGATCACTGTCCTATAAGAGACAAGGAGTACTCCCCAAGTTATATATCCAATGCTTAATTCCCTTCCCACCAAATTCCAGTTCCACAAAGAACACATATAGCAAAAAGTAAATAAATTCATTTATCCAAGCTGATAGCAAACAGAAATAAGAGAAAGTTGCAGGTGACAATATATACCAGATAATACACCATGAATGAACTCTCCTATTGGGAGTCAGCAATCTCAGATCAACCAGGAGAGAGTGAGAGTTTCGGATCTCAACCAAAGGGAAATTCCCTTCGGTTAAACAAGTTGAAGATAAGGATGGAGGACTCTTCTTTATGTTGAAAGAGTCTTTCTCTTTCTTCAGATATCTGAAGAGAGCCTGGAACCCACCAACTCCTCTCTTCTAGTAGGAAGTCAGAAAACCAGTATTGGTGTTCTCCCAAGCTCTCACTATTGATGTTCCTTACACAGACATGGGGCATTGAGTAATCAGTCTCTGCCAATGAAAAGAACCTTGTGCAAACTGATTTTGAGGAATGGGTTACAGTGATATAATTAGGTAAAAAGGTATGCACAACCTAGTGACTTTGGGGTGGGGGGAGTAATTCCTAATTGTTTTCCAAAATGTCTGGATCATGCCAAGGGTACATCAATGTGCTTGTTTTCCTGCATCTCAATATACATTTGTTGGTTGGTTGGGTTCTTTTAGGCATTGGTTGGGTTTGTTGGGGTTTTTTTCCCTCTTTGCCTGATTGGTATGATATGGAATCTCAGAGTTGCTTTAATTCTAATTTTTTTAATTATTAATGATTTGTAGTATTCTTTTCATGCAAGAGTAATTAGTTTTGGATTTGACTTTTTTTTGAAAACTATTCTTTGGACCACTTATTAATTAGGGAATGGGTCATATTCTTATAAATTTGCTTCAATCATTATGTATCTTGGAAACGAGATCTTCATCATAGATGCTACAAAGATTTTTGATGTAAGAGCTTCGGAAACTGGAAAGTACCCCATAAATGTGATTTATTATTATAACAATTATATTATTTCAGGAGACCATTAGTGAAATTTTTTTCTTTAGCTTGGGGGGAGAATCTCTAGACTTTTTAAGGAGTTACTTCTCTTGCCCAAGCAAACACCAACAAAAAATCAAAACAACTTACTTTTCATGTACTTGAATGCCTACTGTGTAGAAGGCAAGAACTGGACCAAGAACAGAACCTTGAGGAATGCAAACCTTTAGATTTGAGGAGGAAAAAGAAGGGCCTACAAAGGAAAACAATGGAGTTACCAGAGAAGGGGGAAGTTAGAATGTTATACAGTGTCATCTAAGCTCAGAATTTCAGGCAAAGAGTTGTCAATAGAATTCAATTAAATGGACAGATTAAGGAAGAGAAGTGGGGAGGGGAAGCCAGGCAAATTTGATGCTCAGTATGACACAGTTGACTTTCAAGGGAAAGAAGGTTCAGGCATATAGTGAATATGGTAGATAGATCAGAAGACATTTAGGAAGAAAATGTGGTGAGGACATGTAGGCAGTGTGTTTTGAGAAGTTTGACAGTAAAAGGAAGAAGATAGATATGACAGCAAATTGACATGTTATTAATTTGAGCAAAGGATTTTTTTCCAAGAAAAGAATACTTAAAAACAAGAAGTACACAGTGGAAAGGAAGTGAACAAATTTTGGTATTATCATGAATTTCTTTTTTAGCTCTTTTTCCATATTAAATCAATTACCACAGAATCTCAGAGATAGAAGATACCTCAATAACCATCTAGTTCAATCCATACCTGAATAAAAGTCCCCTCTACAACATATGTAATAGTCTTCTAGCCACCTCTTACAAACTGCCTTCCATCCCTGACATCTTGAAACTTCCATTGGAATTTGAAAGTGCATTATTAGTCATCAAACTAAACAGTCTTCTATTTTTCCTTTTTAATCTTCACCTTTTTAGCCTTCTCTTGAAGATCTCTGATGAGGAGGAGATTAATGTTTCTAGAAGCAGGCCATTACTTTTGTATAGTTGTAATTGTTAGAAACTTTTTAACAACAAGCCTAAATTTACTTCTTTGCCACTTTCGTCCATTGCTCCTAGACATGTTTTCTGGGGCCTGACAGAAGTCCATTTCCTTTGCACTATAGCAATCTTTCAGATACTTGAAGTCAGTTCTCAATTTGATCCTCATTCACTTCTCTTTTTTCTTTCATAAATTACTAGCTCAATATCTTTTTGATTAAAATATTAAATTTTATTTTATTTTCAAATGAAGTTCTACCTTCTCTTCCTTGCCTTATCTTCCCTCCTCATTGAGAAAGCAAGAAAAACAAAATCCCTATTAGAAACATGTATTGTAAAACAGAATAAATTCCTATGCTGTTCATTTCCAGAAGAATATATCTCAATCTTAGACCAATGTATTTTGAGTGAATTTAAATTGAGTTGAGGAAACACTGATATTGTCCAATGCCCATTGCCCAATGTCCATTGCCCATCCCCATAAAGAAGAATTTGAAGTCTACAAGGAATCCATCTCCCTTTTTTGTTTTTTGTCATCACTCCATAAGCCAACTGGAAATGATCAAGATATCTGATATAATTGTCAATGTCCTTCCATAAATACAGCACATAGGACTATCCATTCTATTGAAGGCCTTTCTGGCTTTCTCCTGATATTGAGAGGGTCCAGGGAAGCAATTTAGCTATCCATCATTCCTTACCCATATCATGTGACCAACCCTTCTCTACTTTCAGTCAAAGATTTTCCTGATCCTTCTGTGATCTTTCCCACTGACAATAGTTATTTCCATTGGAATGACTTACAAATTCAGGAAGTAAAACTCATCAGCTAATCCATAGTCTTCTTCATAATCTTTTAAACTTATTCTACCCCCCCAGACTTCACACACTGGAAGTACTTTGGGCCCTGTAGCCTCTCTACCTGACTGGCCTGTTCATTCCAGAACCTACATTTTAAGGAGGAAGCCAGGTCCATCATGTCTTCATTCCTCTCCAGGCTACACTCCTTGATTCTCTTGGACTTTCTCTACAATGATCAAGGTACATGATACCTTCATTCCCACTCCCATTTCCAGCTCCCTTTTATGTGTTGTCTTCCTCCATTAGACTATAAATTGCTTGAGGACAGAGACTTATCTCTTCTCCTTGTATTTCTATCCCCAGAACTTAGCACAGTGCCTAGAACATAGGAACACAGTAGGTGCTTAATAAATCCTTGTTGCCATGTAGGCCTGACTTGCCATCTTTGACTCCTACTCTTTGAAGTTCTTCACTTTTAAAATTTGTTACAATCCCCTCAAATCCACCATGCACCTCCCTAATGAACTATGAGTGATCATTATCCTGAGTCTTCAGATACTGTCATACTCTATATGTTATGCTACTATGTAGCTGCACTGGTAGAATAGTTATTTTAACAAAATGGATCTTTGCTTTCAAAGGAAGTTGTTGTTCAGTTGTTTCAGTCATGTCCAACTCTTTTTGACCCCATTTGGGGTTTTCTTTACAGAAATACTAGAGTGTTTTGTTATTTCCTTCTCCAGCTTGTTTTACAGATGAGGAAACTGAGGCAAACAGGGTTAAGTGACTTGCCCAAGGTAACATAACTAAGAGGTGTCTGAGGTCAGATTTGAACTCAGGAAGATGAGTCTTCCTGACCCTAGGCCCACCACTCTATCCACTATGCTATCAACCTGCACAGGGAAGGAAACTTAGTCATTACACAAGTTTTCTGAAGGCAATCCAGTAAACTCTCCTCACCATCCCCATCTCCCACCCCTGTTCAATTCTAGGTCCAACTGTCTGTCCATGCTTGACCTAAATTTACCTATTGATGGACAATCTCTATAGTTTGTCCATTCAAATGTGTTCTGTAATCTGGGCAAGAAGTATCCTTTATCCACTTGGCCTTTCATCTGTGGATGGTCAAGCCAAGATCTTTCGGGAAGTTACACATCTCTTTTAAGAAATTCTGCAATATTCTGGGGCTTGATACAACCAACACAATGTCATTGGAGCATCTGGAAGACCTCATTAACCACAGGGAATCCCTCTTCAACTTAGACTCTTTACTGGATCTCTTCATCACTATGGTGAACATTTCTTTCATTATGCCTTTTCTAACCTAGCAGATTTACAGATGTGTGCGTGTGCGTGTGTGTGTGTGTGTGTGTGTGTGTGTGTGTGTGTGTGTTTGTTAGGTCAATATTAAGCTGAGTCTGTAGTTCCCAAATACATAAAAATTAGGGGGGAAAGGAAGAAGGTAGCATGGAACTGAGTAATCACTAATCAAATCCCCCAAAAGAAGGTAAACCATTTACAAGCCCCTCATTAGTGGTCTCCTTATGAAATCATTGTATATATTTTGCATTTATGTGTATATGTTGTTTCCCACTTACAGAATATAAGATCTTTGGGGACAGAAACTGCTTTATTTTTATCTATATGTCCCCAATGACTAGTGTAGTCACTAGCACATAATAGGTATTTAAATGCTTATTGAAAAAAATGAGTGAATAACAGAAAACTAGGTGGTGCTGTGGATAGAGCATTGATCCTAGAGTCAAGAAGACTCATCTTCCTGAGCTTAAATCTGACTTCAGATATTTCAGTGTGACCTTGGACAAGTCACTTAACCCTGTTTGCCTCAGTTTCCTCATCTGTAAATGAACTGGAGAAGGAAATGGCAAACCACTCCAGTATCTGCCAAGAAAACCCAAATAGAGTCCCAAAGAGTTGAACATTACTAAACAGCAACAAATTGGAAAATTGACAGAAGTTGTGTGTAGGGACAAGGGCAGATGAAATTAGGGAGAATGGAATAAACACATGGTGAAAGGGTGAGATAGGAGATAAATATCTAATTATAGATTAATGCTTGGCTAACCAAAGCTCTGGGACCATAATGGCTAGGTTATTCTTAGCCCAGGGAGATGGAAGACCCTTCCAGAGGATGAAATTTTTATCTATGAATACATTTTTACTGGACTCCATGTTGTGGGAGTTACAAGAAAGAAACACTGGATTGAGAGTGGCAGAGATGCTGTCCTGGGTCATAAATTTAAAACTGAAAGGGATATTAGAAACTGTCTAATCCAATCTCCTCATTTTATAGATGAGAAAAATGAGGCATATAGTGATTAAGTGACTTGCCCAAGGTCATACAGCAAGTAAATGGCAGAGTTGGGTTTTGAGCCTATATCTCTTGATTCTAATTTGAGCACACTTTCCGCTGTACTATGCTATCGGTCCATCTGGGGACACAAGACTAACAAACATCACACATGAATAAAACAGCAAAAGATAGTATATATTCCAGAGCTCAACTGAATGACCCCAAGGACAGGAAGACTTCAGAGAAGTGAAAGGTCACTGTGGAGTCAGGGAATGACTTTCCTCACCATGGAGGAAACAGGACTTAAGCTGTTGGCAAGTCCAGGCATCCTGCTCCCTAAGTAAAACAGCTAGCAGATGTCACTGCATTATAAACCCCAGCATCCCTTGCTTGGGTCTGATCCACAGAGCCTGATGCCACAGGCTACCAGGGCCAGTTAAATCTTTTCCCTCTCTCCACCTGGTCAAACTCTATTCAACCTTCAGAGCCCAACTCAAGTCCTATTTCTCCCAGGGAAAATTCCAGGCTTTTTAAGCGCATTCAGATTTTCCCTTTCTCTGGGTTCTCATAGCACAACTTTTCTGTGTCATTCCTTTAAGTACTTCCTTCCATAGCATTTTGGCTTTTTCTCTAATCATTCCATTCTTGGGAGCCTTATTTTCTCAGGGCTCTAAACTCCCTCATGACATGGTTCTGTCTTCTTTTCCTATTTCTCCCTCTAGACTGGGCATGTGGTAAATCTTCAATATTGATGTTGATGATAGTAAGACACTTAGATTGCCCTCCTGGACTCCCATTCCAGATGGAATTAACAATATAGAACTGAATATTTCATAGGGAAAATGAAGACTTTATCCCAAGGGGAGACTGGGTGACCATTTATCCTCTCATTAAGGAGAAGTTCATAAAATTATTTCTCTGTCCTGAGACTTTACCTTGGTTAACTCTGGGATACATTGTATTTTTACCTTGTTCAAGCAAAAGTGCCTTTCAGAGAGACAATTCAGTAAACTATTATAAGTGAAGGATACCTTAGTATGAATTAGCCTAGAGGCTTCATGTCATTTTGAGGAAGTCAGAATGAATGAAGTTCAAATCTTACCTCGCTATATATTGGCTATTAGACTCTGGGAACATCATTTAGCCTCTCAATGATTCAGGCAACTACTTAACACTATAAATTGCAGAGAATGTACTGAAATATACTGGGATAGAACCTCCATACATCAATGAAATCATAGATTTAGATAGAGAAAAATTACCTTATTACAATGTAGGAATTTTGAAAGATCTGGGACTTGAATGACCTTAGAGATCGTCTAGTCCAACTCCTCCTTCATCTTACAGTTGAGGAAATTGAAGCCCATGGATGAGAAGTTGCCTGTCCAAGGTCACACAGGCATAGAAAGCATTAAATTCAAGTCTATGGACAACAAATCCAATGCCTTCTATTACACAGCATTATTGATAGCTGCCTAGATATAAAGAAAATACTAAGAGAGTGGTAATTTTAATGAAGAGAGAGAGAAATAATTCTTGGCATCTAGAGCACTGTCCTAGAACATTAGCAAATGGCAGAAGGTCACAGGATGACTGGGGATGGGGATTGGAAAAGGGCACAAACATGGGGAGGTGGTTGTCAAAAAGGGAAATGGGCTGACCCAAAGGCCAACTCCATCCAATGACACCATTTTGCACAGCACCAACTGACCTTGCCTACACAAATAAACTGCATCTGCCTCCCTCCAGGAACGAATCTCAGAAAACTATGACTCCTTTTGAGGTAAGTCGGCATTGTCCGGAAGTGCCTGCTCATACCTCGGTGTGGGGGCTTCCTTGTTTTGTACAGTCCAACACTTCCCTGAGAATGCCGATCATTGTCTCCTTAAGCTTGAACACTGTCCTGCCTGGCTGAGGCAGGAAACGACAAAGGGATTTTGAAGCAGGGCCGAGTGTTTATCTTCCTTATCAGCCAAAGGAAGAGTATGGGAAGCTGTATGCTGTGCTCTCCCTGGCCTCCTGTCATATAATTATAATACATGGCCATGGGTCTGGCTGTGAGTTAGGCAGAATTGGCACCCTCCATCTCCCCTTTCCTCCTTCATATTTCTATCTTATCTCCAAGTACCAAGTAGGCTCATAGTACTCAGAGTCTGCCCTGTCCTCTGGACCTCTTTTTTCCTCCCCGACCCTTAATAAAACTTGCTCCAAGTTGGACTTGTCACAGGGAGAGAATTTCCTAGAACTATACATTTTAGAGTTGGAAAGGATCTTGGAGTTCATTTATGCTAACCAACTCATTTTATATGTGATGGAACTGAGGCTTGGAGACAGGAAATGCTGGTTCCAAGGTTATAGGACTATCCAACAATAGGGCTAAGACTAGAATTCAGGTCTTATGACTCCCAGAACAATCAATTTTCACATAAAAACAATTCACACTGAGATTTTCATGATCAGCAATTATTTAATGGATTTTCCAAGGGTTCTTTCATGGGGACCTTAAAAGTTAATTCAAAGGAATGCATCTCTAGTCATAAAATTTGGGGCAATATCACAGAAAACAGGAAGATTCAACTGAATTGCCTACAGGAAACTGAAGTACCTTCAAGGATCCCAAACTGCCTCCCTTTGCAAAAGCCTATAGCAGCATTCTCTCTGTCATGCTATAAGCTACTGATGAGATACCACCAGTATTTCATATCAATTAAAATCACTAGAAACTCAAAAATCACTATCAACTTTAATGCCCCATGAACTTAAAGAAGTTGTAGTATGTCACCACCAATAATTTGTGCCTAGCACAGGGGCAATAACAGGGACTCTTATTTATATAAGTGCTTTGAGCTTTAAAGAGTTGTTTCACAAAAAATTCAGTAGATAAGTGGAACACGTTATTATCTCCATTTTAGATTTTATTTCTCTGGTCTGGAGGCTTTACCATAGTTAACTTTAGGATATGTTGCATTATATCTCATTCAAATAAAAGTGCCTTTGCAAGGGACAATGCACTGAATCATTGTAAGTCATGAATGTTTCAGTATGAAAGATGACCCATTATCTCCATGAAGAAATAGAGGGGTAGAAAGGGTAAGTGATTTGTCAATAGTCATAGAGACAGTGAAAAGCTGGAATTCCAAGTCCACCTCCTTGCATAAATATTTGTGTTGAATATTTGTTGAATGAGTTTGGAATGAATTTAGAATATAATGGATTGAAGGAAGTTGGAGTGTTTTTTAAGGCATAATTGAAAATATGTTTGATGAGAAAAAGACACGTGTAGATAACAGTACAAATATTTTATTGGTGCTATAGAGATACAAAAAGAACATGGTAAAGGTCTTTGGTAATCTGGATAGATCTATGAAGAACTGATGACATCTAGATGCATAGAGCACTGGGCCTGAAGTCAGGAAGATCTGAATTCAAATTCTGCCTCAGACACTTAGTAACTCTGTGAAGTGGAACAAATTACTTAACCACTATCTGCCTCTTTCTCCTCATCTGTAAAATGGGAAAACTAATAGCACCTACCTCATAATATTGCTGTGAAGTTCATATGATATAATATATGTAAAATACATTGCAAAACCTTAAAGCACTATGTAATTGCTATTTATCATTATTATTAATAATAATATAGTCAAGTACAGTATAGGATATGAAGACCTAGAGGATTTGTAATTTCTATTGCTGAGTATGTAAAATAAAAAAATCACTTGAAATATCAAAAAAAAGATAAATAATTGGAAGAAATAATTGTTAGACTGAGGAGGGAATTTGTTAGAATTTATTAGAATTAATACAAATCTGTGAGGTATCAAACTACTCCATCTCCAGGTGTTTCTAACCTACCTGACCTGGAACCCATAACAGAGAGGTAATTCTGGGAAATAATCATTTAGAGTTCTCTTGCAAAAGTATCTTACTTACCTGCTGCTTTTTTCTAATCAAATTCTGCTGTTAATGGACTGTCAGAGAGGAAAGGATATAACAAACAAATTCATAGTCAGGATTAGAGACCTTAAGTGGCTTCCTAAGATAACTGTGTTTATAAGGTGATAGACCCTGGGGGGAAGACTTCATAGATTTCACAGAATGTTAGAGTGAATTGGGATCTTGTCTAATCCTATAGTCTCACTTTACAAATGGGGAAACTGAGACTCAGACACAGGAAATGACATTATTAGATATTCTTAGAGGTCCTATTTATTGCCCTTGAAATCATTCTCTCTGTTGGCTGTAAATGACTTCATTCCATCTACTTGTAGGGTTAGCCCCATGTCCTCCAAGTGTCCAAACTGCCAGAGTTCCTGAAGGGATCCTGTGGTCTAGATGAGATTAAATCCACAAAAACAATATTTCTCTGAAGAAGAAAGAGAAGTTGTTGGAAAAGCAAAGGCCTGTGATGGGAAGGGTTTCCCGGAGAGCCAGTGGGTAACTTCCTCCAAGGGAAGCTATGGAGATGGGCAGTTCCTCTCTGAGACCAGACAACAGGGAATTGGGGGCCTCCAGCTATTCCTGCTTGGACCAAACTTGTCATTGCTAGTTGCTAAGTGTCTGAGACAGCAGGCTCTTAGCCTATAAGCATTGTTCAGTCAAAACAGCCTGGCTTAAAAATATCTCCTATGTACATAAGAGATAAATATCCAGGGTATTGTCCTATGTAATATTGGAAAGCACAGCTCACATTGACTATCTTCAGTCAGATTTGTCAGACCAGACATTTTGAATGTAAATTTTTTGATAAATTATTTTCATATCAGACATTCCACACCAACTACATGAGAAGTTTCCCCTTAAGGTATTGTGATACAGAAAATGTGAAGGGGATGGGAAAAAAATAGTAATAACTCAATAAGCATTTAAGTACCTACCATGGGCCGGTCACTGAGCTAAGCAGTGTCCAAAGTGTTGAGTGCTGGGGATACAAATAAAAAAAAGATATTCCCTGGCCTCAAGAAGCTTCAATCTAACAGGGGAATGTGGAGAGGAGCACAAAGGTCACCAAGGGGCTTTTAACTTGTCCCTACTATTAATGATGATTGTTCTTGGTTTTTGTGGTTGCAGTTTAGTCATTTCAGCCATGTCCAACTCTTTGTGATCCCATTTGGATTTTTCTTGGCAAAGATACTAAAGTGATTTGCCATTTCCTTCTCCAATTCATTTTACCAATGAAGAAACCAAAGCAAATGGGGTTAAGTGACTTAAAACCAGGGTCGCACAGCTAGTAAATGTCTAAAGCCAGATTTGAATTCATGAAGATGAATCTTTCTGATGCTAAGTCCAGTATTCTATACACTACATCATGTAACTATCCATTCTTGGTTTTATAGTTCTTAGATATTACTTATAGATAGATATTGCTTATCATTTTGGGGAAAACTTTATTCCTGTGCTTTATATTGTTTTTTAACAGGAATGATAGTTGTATTTTGTCAGAAGTTATTTATGCATTGAAAATTGAAACAATCATATGATTTTCTTTAATTTTAATATTGATATGGTCAATTATGTTTATAGTTTTCCAATTTGAAACCAACCTTACATTCCTGGTATAATTCTGGTCTAGTGATAGTGGATGATCTGTGTGATATATCACTACAGTCTCCTTGCTAGAATTTTATTTTAAAATTTTACATCAATATTCATTAGTGAAATTGGTCTGTAGTTTTCTTTCTCTATTTTGACTCTCCCTGGTTTAGGTATTAAGACCACATTTGTGTCATAAAGGAACTTAATAGGATTTCTTGTTTACCTTTTTTTTCAGGGAATATATGTAGTATTCGAATTAATTATTCTTTAAATGTTTGGTAAAATTCACTTGTAAATCCATCAGGATGGGTTTTTTCCTTTGGGAGTTCATCTATAGCTTGTTCAATTTTTTTCCTAGGAGAAGATTGCTTAAGTATTCTATTCTATATTTTATTAATCTGTGGAATTTATATTTTTGCAATATATAATTTTATATTTTGTAAATAGTCATCCATTTCATTTAGATTATCAGTTTTATTGGCATGGAGTGGGCAAAAAGCCTCTAATAGTAGCTTTTATTTCTTTTTCATTGATTTTGAATTCATTTTTATATTGGTAATTCAGTTTTCTTCTTTCCTTTTAAAAATCAAATTAGCTAATTTCTTATATATTTTAAGTTGTCTTTTTTAAAGCTCCTAGTTTATTTATTAATTCAATGTTGTTGTTTTACTTTTAACTTTGTTCATTTCTTTGACTTTGAAGATTTATATTTTTAGTGTTTAATTGAAAATTTTTAATTTGTTGGTTTCCTGGGTTTTTTTTTATAGTTATATGTCCAATTCATTGATGTGCTCTTTCTTTTATTCATTAAAAAACAGATTTAGAACTGTAAATTTTCTCCTACATATTGTTTTGTCTTCGTCCCACAAGTTTTGGCATCCTGTCTCATTATTGACATTACCTTTACTGAAAATACGGTTTTTATGATTTCTTCTTTGTCTCACTCATTCTTTAAGATTAAGTTATTTAGTTTTCAATGAATTTTTAACATACATTCCAAAAACCCTTTATTGAGCATAATTTTTATTACATTGTGATCAGAAAATATGCATTTAAAGTATTTTCTTTCTTCATTTATTTTTACATGGTCAATTTTGTGAAGGTGTTATATTCAGCTGAGAATAGCTACATTTCTTTCTATTCCCATTCAATACTCTCAAGAGATCTTTCATATCTAACTTTATAAAATTTTACTTATCTTCTAATTTCTTTCTTATTTATTTTATGATTAGATTTATCCAGGTAGGAGAAGGGTAAATTGACTTATCAACATTATGGTTCTATTGTTTCCTCCTGTAATTTATTTAACTTTTTCTTTAAGACTTAAGATTGTATGCTATATGGTTCATGTATGTTCAGTATTTATATTAATTTGGATATTTTAAGCAAAATATTGTTTTTCTGTTTATCTCTTTTAATTGAATCTCTTTTTTTGCTTTTGCTTTGTCTTAGATTGTAAATGCTACCCCTGCTTTTTTTTTTACTTCAACTGTAGTACAATAGATTCTGCTCCAACCTCTTGTTTTAACTCTCTATGTACCTTTCTGTTTTGAATATATTTCATGTTAACAACAGTTTGTTGAATTCTCATTTCTAATATAGTCTCCTATCCACTTTCATTTTATGAGTAAGTTTGTTCCATTCATGTTCACAGTTATGATTGATATATATTTCCATCCACCTTATTCTCTTATATTCTTCCTTCTCTTTTTTCCACATCACCAGTTTAAGTCTGTTTTGCTTCTGACTAAAACCTCCCTTACACTACCCTCCTCTTGTCCCCCACCTTTTCCCTTAATCTCTTTTCTACTGGCTTGTCTGTTGAAGATGAATTCCTATAACCAAATATGTATCTATATTGAACCCTGAAGTGCTGCCTACTTCCCCTTTCATTCCCCCCTCTCTTGTATAAATTCTTCTTTGTACATTACATTTATGTGAGATAATTTTTCACATTCTTCCTTTCCTTTTCCCCTTCTTCCAAAGCATCCCTCTTCTCTATCCTTCCATTTTTTTTTGAGATCCTCCAAATAATAGAATCACAACTAGGCACTTTGTCTAATTAGACTCCTTCCAAGACTCCTGATGATGATAAATTTCCGAGGAGCTACATATATTATCTCCCCATATAAACCCTATAAACAATTTACTTTTGATTAGTCTCTTATGATTTGTTTACCTTTCTATGCTTCTCTTGAGTCCTTGAGTGTCTATGAAAATTGTTAAATTTCTACTCAATCTGTTCTTTTTCATCAATGTCCTCTATTTCATTTAAGATCCATTTTACCCCTCCAGTATTATTCTGTTTTTCTGGCAAAGTTATTTTTGACTGTGAGTCCATGATCTTTGCCTTCTAGAATATCATATTTCAAGTTCTCCCTTCCTTTATAGTGTTGGCTACTAAGTCTTGTATTATTCTAACTGAACTCCAAAGCACTTGAATTCTTTCTTTCTGGCTGCATGCAATATTTTTTCTTTTACCTGGGAGCTCTGAATTTTGGCTCTAATATTCCTGAGAATTTTCATTTGGGGGTTTCTTTCATAAGAAGACTGGAAGATTCTTTCAATTTCTACTTTGCCCTGTAGTTCTAAGTTATCTATACAGTTTTATGATTTCTTAAAATAGGATGCCTGGATTTTTTTTTGTTGTTATTATTCTTGACTTTCAAGTAGTGTGATGATCTTAAATTCTTTCTCCTTAATCTTTTTTCCAGGTCAGTTGCTTTTTCAAAAATTCTTCTATTTAGGAAGCTTTTGACTTTTAATAAAAAAATTTTTATGTCTCATGGGCAAACAATTTCTATAGGATCAATTCTAATTTTTCAAAGTTATTTTCTTCAGTAAGGCTTGTATCTAATTTACCAAGCAACTAATTCTCCTTTTATATCTTTTTTTCCATAGCCCTCATTTGATTTTTAAAATCATCTTTGATTTTTTTCTTTAATTCTTCTAGGAATTTTGTTAAACTTGTCCAAACAGGACTTTACATTTAGACTTTGCTTGTAGATATTTTCAAGTTGCCTTCTTTGTGTCTTGAGCTTTCCTGTCACCATAGTAGATCTTTATGGTCAGGTTCTTGGGGGCGGGACAGTTATTCTTTCCGTCAATTCCTTAACTTTGAATTTTACATTAGTGCTGGATTCCACACACTTCGAGGAGTATAGAAGAAGGGAACAAACTTCTGTGCTTTTACATCCTTCTGCTGCTTTTCACAGCTTACTCTGAAGGCCTACAAATTTTCAGTGCTCCCAAATTAGTTACACTTCCAAGTGTAACTTGGGGAGTTTTATTCATTGTCCTCCTGGTCTGAGTTCTGCAACTTTCTGACCCAAGTTTGGATTGTTGGCTTGTGCATGGTTGATCTTCAGTAGACTGCTGTTTTGCTCAGTCAACACATTGGAAGGTTCTGTATGTTTGGAGTGACTGAATTGCCAGTTCTTCTTTGGTCTGGGACTCCTACCTTGGTTATCTCACTCGAGGCTTAGATGCCAACCTGAGGACTAGAACTGAATCCCTGCTATTCTACTCTTGGACTCTGAACCATGCAACTATATTTCTGAAACTTGCTCTTTGCTCAATACACAGCTAGAATGTACATCCTAAATCCATAATCCGGAACTGGGCAATGGGCAATAAAACTGCTATACGACACCCATTCTAGAACTCACCACTAGTTCAGTGATCCCCTTCACTTCAGCAGTTCCTGCTCTGCTGTTCCATTTCAGTTTTCTTTCTTTCCCTGGATGCTGAAATGCCCTTGCAACTTCTTCCATACTTCATTCCTGTCCAGTCCCCCATATCCAGTATCTATAGTCTTCTCTGTCTATCTCTTAGTCTGGAAAAATAACTTATTGTGACTTCTTGGTTTTTCCGATCAGTATTCAGTCTGGGTATTTTCTAGATCATCATGGAAGAGGTATGCTGGGCAAGCTAAGCAAAAATGCTTCCTATCACTCTGCCATCTTGATTCCATCTCCAAATTCATTTTACAAATGAGGAAACTTTTCTTTCTTGTTTCCCTCCTACCACTGTAATATATAAGTACAATCAAGTAACATGAATCAACCATGTCTACAAATATATGCTTCATTCTATACCTGTAGTCTACCACTTCTCTTCTGAGGGGCTGGAGCTAGAGATATGCTTCACCAACAGTTCTTTTAAGGCCCAATTGAATAATGCATTGCAAAATGTTAAAAAAAAAAAATCTTTCAAGGTTGTTTTCTTTTCCTTTGTTGTGGTCATCATGTAAATTGTTTAGTGCCTTGCACATAGTAGGAGCATCATATCATTACAGTCTAATGGGGGCGTCAACTTTCAAACAACTATGTTCAAATAGATATAGATGAGATAAATTGGAGATAATCTCAGAGGGAAGGCACAAAGTAGAATTGAAGCTGATACTTGAGGGAAGCCAAGAGATAAAAATGAGTAAGAAGAAAATTTCCCATATATGGAACAACCAGTGAAAATAAGTCAAGAGATGGAGTGTCTGGGATAGAAATGGCGAAGAGGTCAATGTCACTTAATAGATTGCTCATCTTGGAGCCAAGAGCATCTGGGTTCAAAAACTACCTCTAACTCTAGGGGCAATTAATTTGTATGTGTCTCAAGCAACTCCTAGTACTTATCTACTAATTCACAGACCAGTGGTAGCCTACATTGGTGGAGGAAGTCACAATTGTTGATAAATTCACAGATTTTTTGTTTATTCAGGTATCTTCAAGTAAGTCCACTAGAGACTTATTAAGGTAGCTTATGTTGGTATGAAGATGTTCATTGTTGTTTAATTCTTCAGTCTCAAAGAGGACCAATGACATCAGGAAGGTGGTGCCTTGACTTTGACATGAATTGGATTTGTGAGGCAGAGCTATGCAAAATCATCAACCTCACCCTCTCCTTCATAGTCATTGAAGTCCAATGGCAAGACGTAACCTTAATTTAGAAAGGCCAGGGTTACCTATGAAAATGGTTCTGGGTTCTTGGAGACACAAGTTCTCACATGTTGCAAAAGATATCACCTATCAGTTACAAGTGTAACATCTGAGGACCAGCCTACGTAAGTTCACAGAAGCCCATCTCCAGAAAGTTGGCCATCAGACAATTTTTTTGGCCACAGAAGCTCATGAAATTATATACCAAATGACCAAGGGCTTGGGATCTACATGGACTGAGGGATTGCCCAAACTAAAGAAATCATGGGATCATCTCAGATACTATATTAAGTACCTTCAGCTAACAGAACCTATCCTCTAAGCAGAGACCCTACAACTTCTTATTTCTATTCATTTGCTTCCTGTAACCTGGAATAGGGAAAGGCATGTGGATATCCTACATCTGATTCCATCCCTTCCTGTATCATTTCAAGAGGTTGCCTCTGAGTGGATATGGCCACTTCAATGATGCATGTATAGATTTTTAACTGGGGGTGGCAAATGAACAGAAAGGAAATTTGGCATGGCAGGGAGAAATATAAAGGCATGAATAATGTGATCTGGCTCTCCACTATTGACATTTGAATAAATACCTTTACTAAATCACATAATGAAGCCACAGCAAGACCTGCATTTTCTAAAAGGAATAGAGAGCTAAATTCCTTGCCTCTAGGTGGGGCAGTGACCCAGAGAGCTGAGGGGACAAAGGATTTCAAGGCTATAAATGTCACCTGTAGTTGGATACAATTTAGAAGCTAAAATAGGCTTCTCAGTACAATGCCCTTATTCTATCTGTCTCTGTGTCTCTGTTTCTACTTCTCTGTCTCTGTGTCTCTGTTTCTACTTCTCTGTTTCTGTCTCTGTCTCTCTCTGTCTGTCTCTTCCTCTCTCTCTGTCTGTCTCTTCCTCTCTCTCTCTCTCTCTCTCTCTCTCTCTCTCTCTCTCTCTCACACACACACACACACACACACACACACACACACACACACACACACACACACACACAGATATAGTCTCATTCCCTGTCCAGCTAAGTAATACAATGGATTGAGCAATGGGTCCAGAGTCAGGAAGAAGTTAGTTCCAATCCAGTCTCAGAAACTTACTAGAGCTGTGACTCTGAGCAAGCATTTAGTCTCTGCCTCAATTTCCCCAACTATAAATTGGAAACAACAATATCACCTACTTCCAAGAGTTATTACGAGGGTCAAATGAAATAATATTTGTAAAGTGCTTAGCACAGTGCCTGGCAGAAAGTAGGTACTTAAGGTTATTTCCTTCCTTCTTTCCATCTATCCATCACAGACACTTGTAATATACTTCTAAGTCACATCTAATGCTCTCAGAAAGTTTACTCAGGAAGAATGAAATGGAAGAAAGGCTAGATTTGGAGTAAGAAAACCCGAATTTGTATCCTGGCACTGATATTTTACCGTGTTGCCTCCGAAAAGTCAGTTCACATTTGTGGGCCTCCATTTCCTCACCTATAAAATGAGGGGACTGAATTAGATGGCTCTCAAGGTCTCTTTTGACACTAAATCTCTGATCCTAAGATTCTTTTGCACCTCTATACTATATGAAGGAAAAGAAAAACATGGGATTTCTTCTACTAGGGAGTCTCTCTTACAACCAAATCCAACTATAACCCAGAGAGGCAGGGAAAGGGGGTCAACATGTATGTTTTTCTGGGAGCCTGTAGTGTGAGCATGAGTGGATGCAAATTGTCCTATGAGCTTGTACGTTGAATTGTAGAGATCAAGAAAGAAATTCTCTCTATGAATAGAAAAATATTTCCTGATGTGAATGGATACTGTGCAATATAAAACCAACAATAATAATAGTAATAAAAGATAAGTGGGAAAGTCTGCTGTTATCTCCATCTCCCATAAGCCACATCTGTAGCAAAATTCAGGCGTACAGCTTGATTTATTTACCTACTACTCAAGGCAGGATGAACAGACCCAAAACAGTTCTGCTAATCTGGTGCTTTCCTATTTTCAAGCAAGTACCAAAAAATAAATAAGTAATCCTATAAACTGATAACAGTAATACTACAGTGTTTATGAAGTGGCATTGTTTGAGGGCAATGTTTAAAGTTGTGCGTATTATATGTGTGCATTGTAAATAAGTCTGTGCATGTAAGCAAGATAAGTGTATGGTCTATATGAGTGGGTTATATTTCTTTTTAAGGTCCCTTCCAGTTCTGACAGTCTATAAAACTATGAGATTTGAATTAAAAGTCTGTTCTATGTTTGTAAATGATGGATGATTGTGTGTGTGTGTGTGCTGCCTTAGAGGAGATGTGTATGTGCAGAAAGTTTGCCCCCTGAAAGCAGGACTTGTTTCATGTTTGTTTAGCAGTGTCACATAGCAGTTATTGCTAAATTATTAAATTGCAGATGTGAATAAATATGTTCCAGAGACACACCTTAAACTCAACATGTTTAAAACTGAACTCATTATTTCTCCCCTCCCAAACCTCCTTTCATCCAAACTTCCCTATTTCTGTCAAAGGCATCATCATCCTTCTGGTGTCTCAGGTTTGTAATCTCAGCATAGTGCCATTTCTATTTTCTCCCTCGATTCTACCTTGATCCCTCCCTTCTCCCCACTCATATAAGGACCATCCTAATTCAGCGCCCCATCACCTCTCATCTAGATTATTAAAATAGCCTCCTAATTGATCTCCCTGACTCAAGTTTCTCACAGCTCCACTGCATTCTATATACTGCTACCAAATTAAATTTCCCTAAGTACATATTTCACCATGTGACTCCCCTACTCAACCAAATTCCAGTGGCTTCCTATTGCTGCTATAATAAAATATAAACTCTTCTGTTTAACTTGTAAAGCCCTACACCAGGCTCCAGCCTACCTTCCCAACCTTATTGAAGGTTTTTATTCTCTCTAGCAATTTGCAATCCAACCAAACTAGCCAGCCTTCTCTCCGATATTCCATCTACTATCTCCAATCCTGAAATCTGTTGCTACTTTACATCTACCTCAGAGTCCCTCTCTTCCTTTAAAACATGACTTAAACACTCTTCTCCATGAAACCCTTGCTGATCCCCCAACCACTAGTGTCCTCTGCAAACAACCTTGTATTTAACTTATGTGTATTTGATTATTTATTATATTTATGCTTTACATATGCTTATATGTACTTGTTGCCTCCTATTAGAATGTAAACTCATTGCAAGTAGAGAATACTTCATTCTTCGTAGTTTTACCCTCAGTTTTACATAGTGTCTAGTCCATAGTAGGTGCTTAATAGATACTTATTGATTGCTGGTTGATTAATAGTGTACTGTACTGCAATTCAATTTACTAAATGTTTATTATGCTCCCATTATGTGCAAGGTACTAAATCAGAAAACTTGTCTCTTCATTTAAAACTGGAATTTCCCTCTGCAGAGAAAAGTAAATTCCAAGCGCTAAGTCCCATTTCAGGCAATAGTCACCACCACCCTCATCTCCAGTTCCAGAAGCTTGGGGCACAGAGGAGATGAAGCAGAATTTGGCCTAAGTGGTTCTGGACAGAAGCATGAGGATTGTGAAGACTGGTTTGAGGGAGGGGGAAAAAGAACAATTTTTTCTCTCCTTGACTTAGTGTCAAAGTTTTCATACTCTTTATCCTTACTCTTCTTTGATTTTCTAATCTGAAGAAGTCTTTCCAAAACCTTTTTTGGGTAGGTAGATAGATCTCTTAAACCCTGTTGCAGGTAAGGCTGTATTATGTGTGCCTAATGATATATGGATTCCTGAAGGTAGCACACCAGAAAAGAGAAATAAGCATTACTGACATTCCCAGGGGAAAAAAATAAGCTTAGGTCACCAAGTACAGTGGGAAGATGAGTCCTTTCCCATCCTTCTGGACTGCAGCATAAGGGATCCAATTTTCACTGTTGGATTCCTGTGAATAGTCCTTCTTAAAAATATGAATTCCAACTGCCCCAGGTTTACAGGCTGGAAGGCACACAAGCCTGCTCTCTCACACACTAATACTATACTATACCATGACATACCATACCATATTATACCGTACTATACTATACTTCCCAATAAACTGCAAGGAGCTAGAGGTCTTGGATCCTAGACTGTTGGACTTCTGAATGAAACTCCAATCCACTTTAGGGGGTGAAAGTCAAGACCAAAGAGCTAGGTGAAAAACTCCTGGTAAGGCATTTGAGTCAAGATAACTGAGGCACTGGGAAAAACAGCCCATATTTCGTGGAAGAAAAGCCCACTGCACCCTGGATGGTAGAGATCTAGTGTCTACTTGTAGAGTTGGGCTGGATTCATTCAGTATGAGTTAAGGAAAGTCAAAAAAGAGGAAGCGAAGGTGATAAGGAGAAAGGAGTGAATTCAATGTAAATGGAGGAAGGGAGAGGTGGGAAAGAATAACCTTAAAGTGTTTCGCTATGCCTCAGGAGAGGCAACTGGAGTGAGATGTTTCTTTAAAGTAAACCTTTGAGGTGACACCCCACTCCCACCTTAGGTCCTCTCCCGAAATCTAAGCCTGGATCTGAGATTAAAACCTGTGATCTGAAAGATGACTCTGAGTGGGACACCTTGCAAAATTCAAGCGACCAGAAAATTCCTAAAGGAGAGCTTTTCTCGGGGTCTTCGATCCTCAGCAGCCTTCTACCTCTCCCACTCTACTCCCGACCTCTAGCAGTACAGGTAGGATAGACGCTCATGATACAAGAGAGGAGACTTCAGGCCAGAGGCATTTTCCCCAGGCATCTGATTGACATTGGAAGGGAGAACACGCTCTTGCTCTGAGGGTGACAGCATCCCGTCCCTTTTCTAGCTAAATTCAGTCACACAACACTTAAGACATACTTGAAAACCTTCCTAGTGCACAGCAGTGTCCTTCCCAAACGAAACGTCTTACATGCAGACTTTTTGTTCTCTCCTTGCCTCAGGTCAGTCTGGACATTCCATACAAATGCCCGACTGAGTTCTGGAACCTGTGCCATTAAGCTAAACCACTCTTCCTCCCAGGTCCCTGTTTTCCTAGAGATGTCTTAGTAAAGAGGAAGGCATCCTTTGGGGAGAGAGGGAAGAAAGGGGTCATCACCATCCCCACCTCCCCGCGCGCATACTTCCTGTCCCGTGTTTCCTCTCTTCTAAGTGACTGAAGCAACTTGTTGGTTCTCTGTGCCCCTAAACCACTTGGTTGAGGAATACCCCCCGCCGTGGAAAGCCCCAAATCCTCCTCCTTGCCTCTATTTCTGCATCTCGCCTGCAAAACATTTAAAATATCGGTGTCCTCTGAGGATACCCTTCTTTGGACTAGACGGTCAGAAAGAAATATTTGGAGAGAGCTGGGTTTTCCTCCCTCCTCATCTACAGGGACAATTTTTTAGATGACTGATTCTCTCTCTCTCTCTCTCTCTCTCTCTCTCTCTCTCTCTCTCTCTCTCTCTCTCTCTCTCTCTCTCTCTCTCTCTCTCTCTCTCTCTCTCTCTCTCTCTCTCTCTCTCTCTCTCTCTCACTGAAAAGCGGAAAGAATGTGGAATTCCGGGGAGGTGATGACACATGCAACAATGCTGTCACACCTGGCTGCAACAGCGGGGTCCTGGACAGCGGAAATGCCTGCAAGGGAGAAACAGGAGGGAGAGCCAGCGCGGGTGGTCAGAAGAAAAAGGGATCTGGACCCAGACTGAATGCACAAATCTCTGGGGATTGCGAATGAGGCCCTTGAAGGTCAGGAAGAGCCGTGGGCCCAGGTTTGCTTTTTCCCCCATTGCAGGAAAGTAGGGTTCGTGCACAGGCCTACTCCTAACCAGACATATTTTGGTTCCCATCTAAAATCGCTGGGACTTTGAGGACAGACCGTTCCCCGGTACCTGAAGGGTCACTAGGATCATAGAAGTTTAGAGACAAAAGGGAATTTAGACACCAGCTAGTCTAATCCTCTTATTTTGCAGGTAAGGAAACCAAGGTTTGGGGAGTTTGTTGCTTGACTAAGGTCACGCAGGTAGCAAGTGTCAGAGCAGGGATAAGCCAAGTCCTGAAGCCTGTACTACTGGGTTTGCAAACATCGCTTTTGTTTTCGTTTGGGTTCCAAAGTTGTTTTGTTATCTTTGGTGAAAAAGAATCAAAGGTTACTTCGGGCTGCAAACTAGCCTGGAGGAAGTACCTGTTCTATTCAGTATAGCTTTTGTTTTTTGTAAGGACAGAGTCTGCAGGAGACTTCAGATCCGTTGTTGCGAAGACTTTCGGGAATTTTTTTCAATAAGTGACTAGCCGGTCGGATTTTGGCTTCTGGAGAAAAAGTCAGGACTCGTGTTGGAATGAATCGTGACTTCACTGTAGGAGTAAGCAACCGGCCTTAGACTTTTTCAGTCCTGCAGTCGAAGTGTCACCGGCATTCACAAAGGATCTGCTCACATCCCGGGCTACACTGGCCTGCAAAGTCTTCCAGTTCCTAATTCGAAGGACTGGGATGTTTATAAAGATGCCCTTGAAACGGCGCCTTCAACTCGCAGCGTTTTCCAGTTTTAGTTGCGGAGGTCTTCGCGCTGACGCACTCTTTCTTCTCCAGCCAGCATCCGAACGCAGCACATTCTGGGACTAGCCTCTCTGGTTTTGGCTAGGGGATATTCTGTAGTTTGGAGAGGTCGGAAGACTCCAAGTTTCGCTGTGGGGCAGAGCAGCTTTACGTCGGTGGGTCGGTTGTTGTTTGTTGTTCCTTGTTGTTGCAATAAATTGCAGTGACCTGCTTATCTTGCCTGATCTATAACTAAGGTTACGTTGTCGTTCATGTAATCCATCTCTATTTATACTAGGCGCTTGACAAGACAGAGTCGCTTACTCTCAATACTTATTCAATTATTGCCTAGACCTGCTGTTCTCTGAACCATTTTGACTCTGGTGTCCCTAACTTAGTGACCATAGATGGAAAAATAAAGTGCTTTAAAAAAATATTCCCCCCTCCCAGCAAAAACAAAAACAAAACTGCCTTTTCACCAATGATTTCAACTTGATCAGTTTCTGCAAGTCTCACTTACTGTTCGGTCACCCCTCCACTTCCTCAGATATCAAAGAAATAACGTTCAACCTACTCCGGGAGAAAGGATGAACCAAATGAAAGATCTGGCGTCCAACATTCCTGCCTGGCTTGGGATCCACAGCTCCAGGTGTGTGAACTAGAGAATTGTTTTCTGAGTTCCTTGAGAGTAAGGATTATTTCTCTCTTTTTTTCTTTGGTTTTTTTTTCTTTATTTGTTTTGGGTTTTTGGATCCCCAGCACCTAGCAAAACTTGGACACATAAATATAATAAGTTTTTAATAAATGTCTGATTGATTGGTTGATTCTCCTCTGTAAATGCGTAAGTGTATCCACATCTCTAATCTCCACACATATGCAAAATGAGTATACTGACATTTATATACGCATTCAATAACCTCAAAGCCAAATGGGAAAGGATTAGAGTCCGTGAATGAATACGGACCCAATGAGGAAATTGGGGGGGAGGCCTATTTTGTTTGCCAATACTTAAACTCGAGACATTTATTCCGCAATAGATAGAATATTTATCAATCTCCAGGTATAGAAGAGGCTTTTATTGGAAATGTCTCTGAGCTTCTCTTACGGATCAAGCTAAATGCGTCTAGATATATTCAAAAGAATGGAAGAAGGGGGTGATTGAGAGAGTGTTTCGTTTATTCAGTCTTAAAACATTACACAGTGGACATATCAGAAGGCCTTCGTGGAGTTTTCTCCTCTCCCCGCCAGGACAAAGATGTATGATCCTTTCCTAGGTCTATCCCCGCAGTCTATTCCCTTCTCCACCATTACCACCAAATAGATTGAATTGTCCTAAGGCAGCTGGCACGGCATCAGCTAAGTATGGAAAGGAAAGTTTTAGGAATTTATTTTATGGGTAAACTTCTGAGAGATTGTACCATTACTACCTCGGACAGAATTCTCTATGGAAATAGAAATAGCCCCTTTATACTTAAACGATGAGCACGCTTCCTGAGACGCGGAGATGAATGGCACCTCTCTGCACAGGCTCAGCTGCGCTGTTCTGAATATATCAAAAAGTTTTAAGGAAAAGCGGTGTGTAGTGTGTGCGTGTGTGTGTGTGTGTGTGTGTGTGTCTGTGTGTGTGTGTGTGTGTGTGTGTGTAAAACAGAAAGAAAACGTGTGTGTAGTGGCGCTATGTTGGGAGGGGGGGAGGGGGAAGGTGTAGAGGGCCAAGCCGTCATATATTAGGTTTGGGAAAACTTGGGATTCTCGGTGCAATCGCTGTTTCCAGACCAGGTGGGTGCACTGTATTTATCAAATGTGACTTAGAAATGAACTCTACCGTACGCAGCTGGCTGCCCCGCTATAGGGGCTAAAGCTCCTGACGAAAGCGGAACTAGCCAGGGCTCATACAAATCAGAAAAGAGCGAGGATCCTCGCGCAGTAGGAGACTCGAAGAGGCAGCTTTAGGCAAAGAAAGGAGACCAGAAAACCGACTTTAGGCGGGGACTAGTCAGGACGGGGTGGGGCGTAGCGGGGAAGGGGGGGGACACCGAACCCCTCTCTATCCAACTGGCTCCCCCCCATGCCCAGAAGCTGAGCTCAACACTCGATTACCGCTCAAGAGGGAGGAAAAGGAAAAGAGGAGAGGGAAAGGGAGGAAGAAAAGTAGCAAAGGAGAGAGAGAGAGAGAGAGAGAGAGAGAGAGAGAGAGAGAGAGAGAGAGAGAGAGAGAGAGAGAGAGAGAGAAGTCGCAGCATCCCAGAGGAATCGGAGACAGTTTTCAGAAACTCCGCTAAGACTGGACGTGTCCCCCAGGCCGGCCTGCACTTCCATTCCCTGGCCCCTCTCCCATCTGGGGAGCCTCGGCAGAGGACGCTGTAATCCGCAGCGGGGTAGGAGAAGAGAGGCGGGCTGCTTCTGCTCGTTGTCATGATGGCCAGCTACCCAGAGCCTGAGGACGATGCTGGGGCCCTACTGGCCCCGGAGCCGGCCACGGGACGCCCAGGAAAAGACTCCGAACCCCGGGGGCCCCGGGACTGCAAGGAAGAACTGAACCCAGAGAAGAGCGGCGGAGGCGGAGGGGTCGCGGAAAAGCCAGACCCCTCGCAGAAGCCCCCCTACTCGTATGTGGCACTCATCGCTATGGCCATCCGCGAGAGTGCCGAGAAGCGGCTCACGCTGTCCGGCATCTACCAGTACATCATCGGCAAGTTTCCCTTCTACGAGAAGAACAAGAAGGGCTGGCAGAACAGCATCCGCCACAACCTGAGCCTCAACGAATGCTTCATCAAGGTGCCTCGAGAGGGCGGCGGCGAGAGGAAGGGCAACTACTGGACGCTGGACCCGGCCTGCGAGGACATGTTCGAGAAGGGCAATTACCGCCGGCGACGGCGCATGAAGCGGCCCTTCCGCCCACCGCCCGCTCACTTCCAGCCGGGCAAGGGCCTCTTCGGTCCGGGCGGCGCGGGGGGCGGCGGGGCTGGCGGCAGCGATGGTTACGGCTATCTGGCGCCTCCCAAGTACCTGCAGTCCAGCTTCCTCAACAACTCGTGGCCCCTGACCCAACCGCCCTCGCCCATGCCCTATGCGTCCTGCCAGATGGCAGCGGCGGCTGCCGCGGCTGCAGCGGCTGCTGCTGCGGCAGCGGCCGGCCCTGGCAGCCCGGGAGGGGTAAAGGGGCTCCCCGGGGCCCCGACCTCCTACGGGCCCTACTCCCGGGTGCAGGGCATGGCTTTGCCCGGGGTGGTGAACTCTTACAACGGCATGGCGGGCCACCATCCAGCTCCTCACCCCCACCCTCACGCGCACCACCCCCACGCCCACCACCTGCACCCGGCTGCGACCGCGGCTCACCATCCGCCCCACCATCCGGCTGCCGCGCCCCCGACTCAGCTCAGCCCCGCCAGTCCCACCGCCGCCGCGCCCCCGGCCCCCGCGCCAGCCCAGGCCAATGCGACTGGTCCCCCTCCTGGCCTCCAGTTTGCCTGCGCCCGTCAGCCTGACTTATCCATGATGCACTGCTCCTACTGGGACCACGACAGCAAACACAGCGCCCTTCACTCACGGATAGACATCTGAGGGAGGGACAGAGTAGGGCAGGAAGAAAAGAAAGGAGAAGCAGAACCCGCAGCCGAGATCCCGAGTATCGGCGCCAGAAGCAATCGACCCTTCCCATCCGCTGGCCAAAAGGGCCGGGTTAAACCAATCTCCAGAAACGGACTGCAAGAAGTTCCCTTGCTGCTTCTGCCCTCTCTCTTGAACTTTGATCTCTCTCTCCTCTACTTTCTCCTTTTCTCCTCTTCTATCTCCTTTCTCTCCCTGCTTTGTCTATTTCTCTTGCTCCCTTCTCTATGTTTCTTTCTCCTCTCTCCTTCATCCTTTCCGTGTCTCGCCTTTGGCCTCATTCTGTCTCTATAATTTTTCGCAATCTCACTCGTCCACCCTCGGAAAATCTCCCTTCTCTCTCTTCTCTCCTCTTCTTTCCAAGCTGGATGAACTGTGCCAAAATTTTTGCAGTGGGAAAAAAAATCAGCCCCAAAGCCCCAGCCAGCCCCCGGCCTGTTCCACACCGTTTACCTGGAGTCAATGTAACTCCGGGGTCTCCGCTACACCACATCTTACAGGTCTGTGCGCTGATGGCATTTTGATTGTAACTGCAATATGAGCTCTTATGCTGGTATAGTCGCCCCCTCTTTTTTTAAGTCTATAAAAGGGGAGGTAGTTTTCCGTTTGAAATCTTTTTGCAATGAATGCGGCTGGTGAGGAGTTGGGGGGAGGGTAGCGGAAAGATGGGAGATGAGAGTTTCCACTGGGATTGGGGGGGGCGGGGGGGGAGCGTGATGGTGAATAGTGCGATGCTGGAGAGTAACCAGTCCTGGGCATCGGACGATCTGTTTTGTTTAGTTTAGTCTTAAAACCCATCTTCCAAAGAGGTCGAACTTCTATACTCTTCCCCAGTAGTTTAATAGAAGATGATGCATTTCCCGGCGAGGAGGGATTTGCTAGAATTCTAGTTCAGAAAGTTATGCTACATTTCTTTTTTTTTTTTTTTTAAATGAAGCAAAGCCCTCCAGGGAAACCGGTGAAATGTTGTTGCCTAGAGGGGGCGAGTGCTGCTAGAATGTAAAATGAAACGCAAATTTATTTTTTTTTAAAGCCTATTCAGGAAGTTTCTTAGAATTATTTTATTTGGGCCTTTAAATTTTTCTCTCAGCTACGAAGGGAAAAGGCTTTGTAAAAGGCGGAATTGGAATGCTCTTCTAACTGAAAGTCCAATTTTCACTTGATCTTCTCAAGCCCTTTTCTCCATATATTTTTTGGTAGCTTGTTGTCAGTCACTCTCCCATCCCTCTTTTTTTTTTAAGAAAAATAATTGTTTTTCAGTCGCGGTTCTACGACCTTGCATAAAGTAATGTGAAACCCAGAAGCGATGTAGATACTGGTGCGAATTTCCAATGATTTTATAAATGTGTAAGCCCATAGCTATTGTTGCGTAGTGTTTTGTGGGGACCAACTTTTCTAGAGTCAACTATAGCACTTTTAATGTATTTTCTAGTATTGTAAATTCTCGAATAAAATGTTTTTCTTTCTTTTAACGAGAGTACATATTATTTCGATGCCGACTAGCTTATTGTCTTGGTAGATCTAAAGGGGGAGGGGTGGAGGTAATGCAATTACACGTTTTGCTCTTAATAGGAGTTCTCAAAAGGGTGATCGAGAACTCTGGAGTTTTCTGTAACGTGATTATTTTCTTATATATTAAGATCATTTTCATCATTGTTGGTTCTGCCCACTTCAGAGAGGGTTCGAATATATACTACGCATTTTCAGGTTTTTCCTTCAAGATACATATTTCAAAAGAAACATGAATATATAAATTGGCTGTGTGTCTCTTGTATATGTGTACTTGTCAAGCAATGCAAATATGCAGGTTTCTAATGTGTACATATATTTATATCTGTCTAGAACTACTACATCCGTGTGTAGACTATCAGTATATATGCCAACTTTTATTAGAAGTCAACCACATAATTCAAAACCAGAGAATGGCAGAGCTGAAAGAAACCTAAAGGAGAGAGAGAGATACCAGTTTAAGGCCAACACCTTGATTTTACAAAGAAGGAAACCTAGGCCCTTAGACGTGCAGTGAGTGGCTTATCTGCAAGGCCACACGAGATCAGTGCCAATTATAAAGTGTTCGACAGTCCCTTGGATAGTCAGCGATTTGTTTGAGAACCTTTCAAGCCAGGCAACTTACTAAATGGCTGAAGAAACAGCATCTGTTTTTCTTAGTTTCTTTTCCTTTTCTGATACTTGTACAGTAATGAATAAAAAGCGGGGCTTTTGTACAAGCGACCAGGCATTTGAATTGTTTCCAAAATTGTGAGCTCAGAAGTAGATTAACGATGGGTTGCCTTTCATTACTTTAATGGGATTACAGGTATCATTCTAGACAGTTTGCCCTTGGTGATGATGCAGCTGGGAGCTGTTTCTGTTAGTTGAGCCTTTTTACCCCTAGCCCATCCACTTATTAATATAAACTTGTCCCTCCCCTCCCCTTTTCCTCTGCTGACAACAGCACCACGAACCAGAGGCAGAGGTGGCAGACTGGGACTTTAAACTAGGAGGAAAAGGACCAAATGGGAAAGAGGGAATAGGCAAGTTGCTTGTCTGAGCTCTCATCTAGAGCCCAGGAATGAGCCGAGGCTCCTCTAGATTTGTCCTGGTGACATAACCTATTTTCGGATGGGGTTGTGAACATCTGGGGTTATATAGTCTGCTTGTGACTGAAACTGTGAGGCTAAGCACAAAGGGGAATTCAAGAGAAGAGTTCTGCACTCTTCAAGAGAAGAGTATGCCCCATCTCTTTCTCCAAATCCCTTAGATAGTTAAGCTGACTGATCAGGCCCCGTTTCCTGCAAAAGGGTGGGGAAGAGATCTTAGGCTTTGGGCTTCTCAGCTTTTTGAGGTGACAGGACCCTTCTGGAAAGTCTTGCAGGGAGAGAGAGGTACTAGGGGATACAAATGTATGAAAATATAGAGACTGAGAGACAAAGTTGAAACTTAACCATTTCTCACCACTGATCGTTGCTTCTCTTTGATAGAATACACAGTAATCTCTGCATTCAACACATGTGCAAGCCATGGAGTGTGTGTTATATGTGTGTAATGTGTTTGTGTCTATCTACTGTAGTCTGCATAGGTGAGAAAGGGAAGATAAATGGTTCTTGGAGAATATTTGAAAAAAAAATTATTGATGTTTTCTGCCCCAAATAGGAAACCAATTATTTGCATTTAGAAAAGAGAGAGGGGCTAAAAATCTAAGTCCCTTGATGTAGAGTCAGAGACAATTTAACAGGTATCTAGGAAAGTGAAGTGGAACCAGGACTGTTTGAGACTTATTCTAGATATCTCTGAACACTATCTCGGCTCTAAGTAAGGTAATTTGCTATCACTGTGCTGTGGGAAGGGAGGCAATGGTCAGGCAGGCTTCGGCTCCAGGCAAGACTGAGCTAGGGGAAGAAAAAGCAGAATGGAGGGTGAGAAAGAGAGGGAAGAGCCAAGTGAAATCTGGCAAAGGAACTAGCATCAGATTTAGTAGAATCGAAAGATCTCTCATGTATCTCCACCTGGCCACATACAAGAAGGGGGAGAAATTTTTTTAGTCAGAAAATTGTCCATGGTACCCTAGATTGGGGATAATAATCTTTTACCAGTTCCAAAAGTTTAAGCTCCTTATAGTCTACTTCACTTTTTCTCCATTCCCTCCTTTTCCATCTCCTCCTCCAATTCTTTCCTTCCTCTCTAATTCTTTCTTTTTCTTTCTTTCCTTCCTCTTTTCCTCCCTTCTCTGTATCTTGCTTTCCTTATTTTTCCTTTCTTTTTCTTTTCCATTCCTTCCTCTCTTCCCTTACTTCCTTTTTCTTTCTTCCTTTCTTTTCTTCTTTCCTTCCTTTGTATTCCTTACTTCCTTTTTTTCTTCTTCATTCTCTTTCTCCCCATTGCAAGGATGCTCTGAAGAAAACTTATCTGAAGATATTCCAAAGTCAGGGAAAAATGAGATTGAAAGTATCCCTGATGTGTAAAAATACAATGTAACATATACAGAGTCAATCACCCCTAGCCTGAGGCATGGGTTTATGTCTATATACACATGCATATATATGTTTGTGGATGTGTTCTGCATATTAAATGAGAATAGAATGTAAATAAAGCAAATATATAATATGTGCAAGTAAGAGTTAATATGAACTATTATTTGTGCTGACAGTCACAGTATTTTGTATTATATATACATATGTGTCACATTCACCAATGCAAACATATGCATGCCCTGATACACACGTGTTTGCAGTGCACATATGTGTTCTTTATACTCCCAAACAATATGCATAAACATAGTACATTTTTTCATTCATATACACAACTATGCATTATTCCCTCTCCTTTGCCCACCAGTTTCTTTTCCTAATATGCAAATGCCACCCCTTTCATTCCCCATCCTAGTGTTTTAATTAATCTTCATGCACCTGGAACAGGGAATAGACATCCACTGAATGCAACTCAAGTGGGAACCTCATGCAAGGGGTTCCTTCTTTGCATCTGCCAAAGAAACACAAGCCTTTCCAATAGAAGGGAAGCACCCTACGGGTTAAGGGAAGCCAGAGGGATGCAAAGTACCTTAGCCCTGCAGGTTAACAATCTTAACTGACTTTAGATTTGTTGTTCTCTTTTATATGTGTGTCACCTTGTTTAACAGGAATAGAGGTCCAGTTTTCTGTATCTTGGTTGGGTTGGTCTGTATCTTGGTTGGAAGAGGTCTCTGGCATTTGGCATCCTCTCCCTTATTCAGTTTCCCAGGTCCTGGGAATAAGGTTAAGCTGCCCTGTTAGTTCAGCCTGGGCTGACTTCCTACACATGGAACTTGGACAGTTCACTACCTAAGTGCCCAGGGCAACCTGAACAGAAACCCATGGGCATTCCAAGAAGGAAGCTGATGAGGAACAAGAGACAGAATATATCCTTTTCCCATGGTAAGCTGAATACATGGATGCTGTGCTTAGAAGTCTTGCTTCCAGTGGACCAGGAAGACTAGCCTGGTCTTTTGGGGGAAGTAGAACAAGTGATAACTTCTAAGTCTTTGTTTCCTTATCTTTAAAGTCTCCCTCCCTTCAATACCTATCTGCATAGTAAGGGATCCACACAGTAGGAAATTTTAGGTTTTCCCAGTTCTATGTCCCATTAAATTTTGCTGTCTTCGGCTTTTGTTTTACTTCTCCCTCCAATTCCCTCCTTCAGGCAGCTCACAAGGTGATTTGTACTAGAAGTCAGACACTCTGAAACTGAAAGATGCAGCTATTTAATCTTGCTACAACAACAACAAAAATCTATATTTGACTGTATCAGCTTTCACCCAGATATTTGGATCCATGCTAAAAACACACTAGTCAGTGTTCAAATTAAAATAAGGTCCAAGGAGAAGAGAAGGACCTGCTGGGGGGAGTAATGGGTGAACACTGAGAAAAGAAAAGGGAATCTTGACCTGAGCTGACCAGATAGAGGATACTCCAGGATATGGGAAGATATTTGACAGGAGCTGGCCCAGATAAGATGAGCCAGGGGAAGGGCTCAGGAAACCAAATCTCAGATGCCTCTTGAATTTGGGGAAAGAGAAAATCCAGTTATGTAAGCTTTTCTCTAAAGACACTTTCACCAGGTGTCAGGAATCTTATCTTTCCCAACTCTCCTGTCCTCTTACAGGGGAATTTTTGGGATAAGAAAGTTGCCACAAACCTGTGTGCCTGGGCAGGAGGAATGGAATGGGAAAAACGAAAGAGTTTTCCTTCACTGGACAACCTGGACAGGATTGAGCTCTCCTAGCACTGGTTGAAGATTCCTGGAACTCTAGGTACCTGGAGGTCCTGCCCATCTCCGCATGGCCTTCCTATTACTTGTTCTCTTTCCAAGGAGTTCTGAGGCCTTGGAAGGTAGTGGCACCAAGGGTCATAGAACCATAGAATATAAGACCTGGAAGAGATAAGAGCTTAAGAGATCTCCTCCTCCAACTCCCTCATCTTACAGGTCAGAGATAAATTGTAATATTGGAGGGGCTGAGGAAACTAGGGAACCACCCTTGTTTTTGTTTTATCTGGAGGCAACGATTCTAGGAAAGAAGGAGTCTGACAATGGACAAACTACGCTTGTGAGAGATGATTGCTGGTCTTCGAACAGCAACGGCCAGACCTTCATTAGGAAGTGAAAGCATCTGCCTCCAGCCGAGGCTGCCTTTCTAGTCGCAGCGGGTTGTGCTTATAAAATAGAGCCTCCGAATGTGATCAACACTTAGGGTCGCAGCCCGTCAGACCTATAGAACGAACACTCGAAATCAAGCAGAAGCCCCTTTGTTTGTGTGCCCCTAAACAAGGACTCTAGAACAATTTAATAGGGGCTTAAGTCCTCTGATATTCGCTCTGAGCATGAAGGTTTGGAATCCTCTTCCACACACCTCTTTTAATGGTCCAGAGCTAAGACTCCGAGTTGAGAGCCTTACTGAACAGTCAGAACTGAAGGATTGTCATTAAGTAGAGAATTGGTTTGTCACTGACGCTCAGTTCTCCACACTGGTACCGAATAAGCGCCTCACGAGGGGCTGGGTACACGTGCCACCCTTAGGCTTCCAATTCCCGTAGGGACTGAATGATCCAACGAGACCATGAGAGGAAAAACCCTCCGCCCAGGACAGGACAATCTGGGACTGTTCCAGGCAGAAGGGCCTCGGAAAGTGTGAGGATGACGCACTTGAACCCAAATGGTGTGTAGGTGACTTCGTGAAGATAGTTTATCAGAAGTTACATTCATAAATTTTTTTTCTCAGGAGGCAGGGTTTGGGGAGGGTGATTTAGAGAGAAGAGGGTTGGAGGTTTGCTCAGGTGGGTGCTCACAACTGTAAATTCCTATAGACAGTTTTTAGTTCTTTTTTCAAAAAAGCTTTGATTTTCCGTGTTAAGAAGTCTATCCTTGTGTACAAACAACATGTTTATCTCTCTGGAAAAGGAGTTCTTAAATTGGAGACTGCAAACTTGATTTTTAAAAATACTCATAGGTAGCTGTTTCAAAATAATTGGCTTCCTTAGTAACCCTATGTATTTTATAAATTTAAAAACTTTATTCTGAGGTGCAGCCCAGTCTGTCAAAGGAGTCCATGTGCGCACACACCCACCCCCACTCACACAAACACACCCCTTAAGTCTCTTTGGTCTAATGAATCTAGAGATTAAAAAAGTGCTTAATAAGCAGTTATGTTTTTGTTTGTTTGTCTTTTTATTTTTAAAGAAGAGATTTAAAACACTCTCACCATTTCATCCACTTGGGTCAAATTCCCAATCCCACTACCACCACCCTTTCCCGGGCCCAGCCCTATTCTAGGTTCACAGTTGATGAGGTGTTTGTTCTGAAAGGGAACTGAAATGGAGAAGGAAACCTCATCCTGGTACTTGTCTTGTTTCCTGGCACCCCTAGTTCTAACAGAATCCTTGTTCCTCAGCGTACCTGAATACGAATGTTTTAAAGATGCCAGAAGGGATCATGGGTGCAGGCGCTAAATAGATCGGACTAGAGGGAAGGAAAGAATAAGAAACCTGGCTTCACAATGACCTATGTTGTTCCTCCTGTGTCCCTCCGCTGTGCCCCAGCTTCACATCTCTCAGCACTGGTGCTTCTCCTCCACGCCGAGAGAGGCCACGATCCAGAGCCATATAATTTCTTATGTTCTCATGTTCTTCAATTGTTGCGAGAGCCTAGGGAAGCTTTCTATGCGCCGAGTGTGGAGCAAGTTCTTTGAGAATACTATCCCGCTGCAAATATTAATTTCGGACTCTATACCAGACCTCGGTGGGATATTGTGACTTGGGTCAGATAGGCTTAGAGGCTAACTCAAGCTCTCTCGAGGATTCCCTAGGATAGGGAGCCTGTACAAACTGACCGGTTCACCACTACTGTTACGAAACATCAGAAAAGGCATATGAGCTAATGAACCTTATACAGTGTGGCACTGGGGCAGAATCTACTAGGATGCAAATTCTAAAACAAAAGCGTTTCCTTTCTCAATAAACGGAGTAGATCACTTCAGTCTGCCCAAATTGCTTCCCACAATTTTTTTTTCTTTTCCTTTGTGAAACTCCGGCAAAATATAGATTTTTTTTTTTTTTTGCGGGGGCGGGGGGAGGATAAACCGCCAATATGAATTACAATTTGTTAATGGCTCTCCCTAATGCACCCTAATACACGGTTCATAGGAAAGCTGGGTGCTCCTTTTGGATGGTATTGTCTAAGGAGACTATGAGGGTTACAAATGCCGGTGTTGTTTAATAACTTTTTTTCTTCCTTTCAGGAAATCTGGGCGCTAAACTCCTAGTTTCGTTAATTATCTGTTTCGTTAACAGATGACAGAACGGTGTGGGTGAAAGAACATTGAGCCGGCAGGGCAGTGTCAGGATATTTGGGTTCTAGTTCTGAGTCTGACGCTAGCTAGTTCTGGTTCTTTGAAGAAATTACTCCTTTTCTCCTAGACTCGGTTTCCCCACCTGTGAAATATAAGATTTGAATTGGGTGGCCTAACATTCAATGCTTCTCCGACATTAACACTTAGAAGGAGAAAAAACATATCTTTAGGAAATGCCCTTCCTCTGTAAAGAAACATGAAATTAACTATGTGTCTGTGTGATGTTGGACTGTGGTTACAAATTTGTCCCATTCAGTTTTCCTTTGTGAAACTCGGGCAGGAGATGGTGTATGGCTAAGAAGCGGCAGTTGCTGACAGTGTAGTTTTGTAAGCTAGTCTGAGCGGCCACTGGCGACCTTCCCCTGACTTCCCTGACCCTACGAGGTTGGTCACCTCCAGTCTCTCTTGGAGATTTCAAAAGCAACGGAAATTGTAAGCTTTTATGTCTGGAGTGGCTTCAGGTTCAAATGACAATGCCAGCTTCTTTGAGACTTAACTATTTAAAAAAAAATGCTAAATGAAATTTGGGAGGACCTAGAGAAACAGAATAGAGAAAAATCAGAGAATTCTGTACTTGAGAGAAAGGACAAGTACATTTTTTTGCGGATGGAATTCAGGTTCCCACTGAGTAGGACTAAGACTATAGTCAGCCTGGTTTGGTTGGCCCTTACTCAAAGAATACTGAACGTAATTGATTTATAGACTCGAATCAAGTAAATACGGCCACCAGGATACACTAGCAGAAATCAGAGAACTGCAGTCTTTTAGCAATTCTCTCTCTCTCTCTCTCTCTCTCTCTCTCTCTCTCTCTCTCTCTCTCTCTCTCTCTCTCTCTCTCTCTCTCACACATACGATCCACAGTGACTTGCCCAGGGTCATGTAGCTAACTCCTGACAAATCATCCACGTCTGGTCAACCACCACGATTTACTTTGTTCAGTTTTTAAATTAAATTCTCTCACAGATTTCCATCAGAAGAAAAGAGTCCCTTTCTTTAACTGAACAGGCATTATTAAATATTTGCCGAATTAACAAGAAGAATCATAAGAAAATTTTATTTCACATAAAAACAAGGGAAAGGATTATGAGAGATTTTTTGTTTGTTTGTTTGTTTGGGGGAGTAGGAGAGGAAATTAAATATCTCCTTTTTAAAATTAACTTCACTGCAGCCCAGCCAGAAGCAATGTGTCTAAGAGGAGGGTCAGGAAATCCAGCCCCAGGAGTGATACTGGTCTCCTTTGTCCCCTTTCCTGAAGCCCTTATGCCTTCCCCACCCGGGGCAGAGATAAACACGGCCTCAGGCTTTCCTAGGAATTTCGTGAGGAGGGGGAGAGAAAGAGAAGAGTGGGTGGCGGGTGGCGGTTCCCAGCGCAACTCCAGACTTATTTTAAGCCAGCTTTGGAAATGTGTTCACAAACAAACGTCTCCAGATTCCACAGTTGGGCTGAAGGTCTCCTCTATCTGTGTGGAACTTCAGAGACAGAGTCTTGGAGGACAACCGTAAGCATCAGGTTCCCACCTACTATTTGTTGTCCTTAATAGCACCTGGGGAAGTGGGAATGATTCACAAACTCCTTACACTTAGCCCAGTGCCTTGCATATTAGTAGATGTCTAATAAATGTTTGATGCTTTGAATTTAATTGAAGCCTCAAACCCAGTCTATTATATTGAAATAGAGTCACTAGTAGAACCTTTACTGATATTAGAAATTTTGGCTGATAAACAGAGCCTGGGACTGGAAATCGAGCAGCTTTTGGGTTTCACCGGAAACCACTCTCCTCCCTCTCGGCCTGACTCCGTAGGTCAATCTCATTGCTTCTTTGTAATGCTCTCTCCTGCCGGGTAAATGCAGCGATTGTGGCAGCAGTAGGGTGTTTTCCCTATCGCTTTCTGTATTTTATAAACAGAGGTCGCAACCGAATGTAAACTGCTGCAGTTTATTTAAACATGCATCATGTTTCACGGAGCCTTTCACAACGCCCCCTTTCTCCAGTCGATTCATCTGGTTATATCCCCAGCATCTCTGTCCTACCCTCCTGTCAGTCTCCGAACTAGGAGTGAAGGACCTATCTCGAGTCACCGGACTGAGCAGCCTTTCTCTGTGCGATCGCGCCTCGGATAGGCGACCTGTAGAACTCGTCTACAGACTTAGGATTCTTAACTAAGCCAAGAGCTGGAAAGGCAGCCCCTCTTTTCTTCACTCTTCCTCGGACCAGAGTACGTCACATTCTTGCCAGGGGACGTAGAAAACACGTCCTTCGTGGCCAGATATCTCTCTGTTCTAATATCACCAAAGTCAGGCGACTAGGGGAGAGACTGAAGCAATTCCGATTTAAGTAGCATTTTTAAGGTGTAAAAGGAGACTTCCTGGGACAATTAGTGAAAGCCTTGTTTCCCCTAAGTTAAGTCCTCGGTTAAAAAAATTGCCCAATGTCCCTACTATTAAGTAAATGAACCAATCCCAGGACCTTTGTCTCCAAGTCCATCTTTCCCACTACAACATTTTGGGAAAGGGCATGGACTTCTGAATGGGTTGGATTGGGTTGACTCTGTTTTTTTGTTTCTTTGGGTTTTTTTCCCCTTTGCTCTCCAAGGGAGTGCAATGAATTTGGGAGAGGGAGAAAATAATGGACAAATAATGAAAAGAAAGGTACCCAAACCGGTTCCATCACATTAAGCGTGCTCTCCAGTTCCTCAGGCCTAAAGGCCTTTCCCAATCTATCAAGATGCCCCCAGCTCTGTAACCCTGTAACTTGAATCTCATTTGGGGGCCAAGTCTGATGGAAGATAACGGAGCCAGAACAACGAAATTGCTGACTGGCCAGGACCCTAGATCCGGGCTTTCCAGAAACCTAGAAAGGAGAACATTCACCTGCATCTCCCTTTTCTGTCTTCTGAAACATCCAGCCTCCCACTGTGCCCTGACAGGACAAATGTATCATGGAAACCTTTTTCTGAAAAGACTAATTTCATCTGCCATGTAATCACAGACTGATTGAATGTTGGCTGCAACTGAAATCTCACCCAACATACACCCTCCCCTTTACTTTACTTTAGAAAACTGAGGCTTAATAAGGTTAAAGCATTTGCTCAAGGTCACTAAGCATAGAAGTCAGGGCTAGAACTGGAACAACCCTACTCACAGTCCCTGGCACTGTTTGGCTTTTTCTACTACATCTTGGTGGTATGTATATGCAAGGATAGGGTAGCACTCCCTATATATGTGGATAGGCATACATACTGATGTATGTGTATGTATATGAATACATCCTGCAAACAGAAAATTGACAATACACTTTTGTTATACTTAATACAGTGCTGATGAAACTACCTATTTGGGAATGTGTGTGAGTACATTCTCCAGACTGGACATGTATGTAAAAAAACTCATTGTGTGGATAGCATATAAAAACAATGCTAAACTTGGAAACAGTAAGTGTATAATCTTAATAATAATAGCAACTACAATAATAACTACTCACAGGTGGCAAGAGTTAGTTGATAGAATCCTTATAATTCAGAGGACTCTGATTCAAGCTCTGATTCTGATGAATGGTGACTGTGTGACTGCATTTGTCATTCAATTTCTCAGTATCCTAGGCAACTCTCAGAAACTATAAATTACCAATCAGTTGCATATTTGCATTGGTGGAAGAGGTTTTTCCACCAGTAGTGCCCCATACTGAAACAATCACTTAAAAAAAACCAAAACCTGCCATTATATTCCTATAGTTTTACAAAGTGCTTTCCTTACAACAACCCAGTAAGGTAAGTACTGTAAGAGTGTAAATATTGTCATCTGAATTTTAAAGATGAGGAAACTGAGCCTCAGCAGTGTTCAGTGTGTTGCCTAGAGTCACACAGCTATTAAGTGTCAGACACAGAATTCCATAAAACTCAAGTTGGGGCTGAAGTATTAAAATTGCCTGTGTTAGGTGCTTTCTTTTTGAAGCATATTCCGAAGTGTAGTATATGTGTACATGTGCTTAGCTATTTTGTGCCTGAATTAGATGCTCCCACTAGTGTGGCAGTGCTATCATCTGCAGTAGCCAGTAGACCCTGGATGTTCACCAGTCTAGCACTCAGATGTTCATCCTTGAACACCAGGTCCTGCTGATAGCACTGCAAGTCTTTTTCCTCCAAGTAGTTCTGCCAGGTGTGTTCATGGTACTGGGTGTGGGTATGCATGCTTTTCAATATTACCCTTTAATTTAGTTCAACAAGCATATTTATTAATAATCTACTATGTAGCAACCCCTGGGAATACAAAGCACCTAGGTAGAACAGTAGATAGAACACTGGACCGGAAGTCTGGAATTTCCGAGTTCAAAGTCAGCCTCAGGAACATTTACTAGCTGAATGTCCTTGGGGAAGTCACTTACCCTCAATTTCCTTAACAGTAAAATAAGGATAATAATAGCACCTACCTCACAGGGTTGCTGAGAGGATCAAATGAGATAGTGTTGTAAAGGACTTACTTAGCACATAATAGGAGCTACATAGCTATTTTTTTAATTATACAAAAATAAAAACTATACCTCCCCCCAAAACGCTGACATTTCACTCAACAGTAGGTCAGAGCTGGCAGAGACTTTACAAATTATCTCGTCCAACTGTTCATTTTACAGGAAAAAACCGAGGGCTTAGCGAGTCTTGCCCATTCGTATGAATGTTATGTGAATATGTCCATGGGATCATATTAATAAAACCCTTTTTGGGGAGTCTCTTTTTCCTCCCGATTCTGGCACTAGTCTTCCTCCCTTCTTGAATCCAGGATCTGGGGTCCCTATTCCCCTGGGAGGGAGGTCAGTTTCTATATAGGTCCTGGGCAAAGAAGTCAAAAACTGAAGACAGAGGTGACCTCTACAATCCAAGAAGATTCTGAACCAGACTGGGGACGCAGTGACCCACAGATGTAGCAGCTGTGGTCGGGGGTGGGGCGGAGTGGGCAGTGGAGCCAGAGGTGGCACAGCTGCTGGGAGAGCGGGGGAGCCTCCAGACCCCCGGAGGCCTCCCGAGGGTTGGCAGGAGCAGAAGACTAGCTCTGCTCATTGTAGCCGCTGTACTTTGATGCCTTCGAGAGCTGGAAACTCCTCCTTTCGGCCAGAGTTGGCCCCTTAAAGTTCCACTACTGGGTCTTTAGTGCCCTTTTCTGGCCTGACCTCTGCAACTCCGGAGTTAGAGTATTCCCCTAGTGAGAGCTGGGGAGTCGTGAGCGTCGTTCGGCTCCACTGGCATCTCGGTAAAAATCGGTGCATTTGGGGCAGCCTGTTCAGCTTGCCCAAGGTCCTTTCACTCCCACTTTGTCCTTTATTCTATGACTACAAGCAGTACTGTTAATCCGGGGTCACAAATGTGCTCTGGGACCCAGGGAAGGAGGAGAGACTGCATCAATGCGAATTCATCTCTCTTCGGGCGGGGAAGGTGGGAGGGAGAGGCGTGCAGAGGAGAGAGAAAACTCCATCTGTGAACTCCAAGGCAAGTTACTATTTTATTTTACAAGTGAGCACCTTTCAGTTGTCCTTTCCGATTCCCTGAGCCCTCTTCCAAGAATCTCATTCACTTCTCCTATCCATCCCTCTTCGCACCTCCATCCTCCCTCCTCCCCAGAGTGGGGGCTTTAAAAAAAAGACAAGCAGAGAGGGATTTCAGAGCTCAGGGAACCGACACAAACAGGACGTTTCGCAAGCATCTAGAGGCAGGATCCACAGTCATTTTGACCTTCAATCACCGGAATTAAGTCATTTCTATGAGAAATCAAGACAGGTCCTTTCCCCCACCCACTCATTTACCCTACTATCTTTTCCCTGCCCTGAATTGTTTTCCCTCCCCAAGAATCAGCACCCCTCGGTCTCTCTTGTCCGCTCTTTCTGCTCTGGAGAGCTGGCTCTCAAATACACTCTGCTCGACAAGACATTTTCTGCATTGTCCACAGTGGGCCATAGACAATAAGGATTATTGCTTAGTAACAGCAATCGATAATTAGTAGGAACCCATGTATATAGAGTATTAAAGTGTACTAGGCGATTACTTTATAACCTTGCCAGGAAGATAGAGTAAGTACTGTCATCTTCCTTTAAAAGATGAAGAAATCAATGACATTCATTACTGATGTTATCATTATTACCTTATATGTTTAGTGATATTCTTACTTTTTATTAACTATTACTAATGAGGTGTAGTGGAAAGAGTCCTGGGCTAAGAATCCGAAGACCTAGATTCTAGTGAGTTCAAATGCAACTCTGCTACTAACAGTTATCTGAGTAACCTTGGATAAGTCACTTTTTCTCCTGGGCCTCTCTTTCCTAATCTGTAAAATGAGGTTGGTTTCTAAGGTCACTTCCAGCTTTAATAATCTGTGAAACCATTTTCTAGACGATTGAAGGCTCTTGTCTTTTCTGGTTTCTCATACTTCTCTTCTTCCATTTTTCATTGCCTTTGACCTCTTCTCCAGTATCACTAAGGACTTGAGGTTTAGCTGGTGTTGCGCTTGGGTGACTAATTCAATTGTTTATCTTAGGCAAATCATTTTGCCTTTCTGGGCTTCAGCTTCCTTTTCTAAAAAAAAATATTTGGTATGATCTGCATGGTCTCCAAAAGCCTTTTCCCCTCAACTAGTAAGAATAAATTGGATATAATCCTAGCATTTGGAATAGTAGCTCTTAGTTTACAACACAGACTGGCCTCCCCTTTTTCTGCCTCAATGCTGCTCTCTGCCGACAGCTAGAGGTATTCACAGATCTTTCCTGGACATAGACATGACAGATTTTTTTATTGTCTATTTTGTCATATACGGGAAAACGAGAAAGGGATGTAAGCAGGGTGAATGTTAGCTGTCCCCCAGAGTCTGAAAGCCTTGGACCAACCAGAGGGAGCCTCAGTAGCGGATAACAGAGAGACTGAATCGGAGTGGTCTTACTATGGCTGTTGAAAGTTTACCTATCCATGTCAAAACAGTGACATCTTAAGAATCCCTATGATATACAGCTGCACCGACTTATTGGATGGGCAGTTAAAGATTTATAACCTTATTTTAGGGCTGTTAGACTGCGGCTTTCACCCTAGCATCATATTCATTTTTGCTATAGGGAAAGGTAATGGAATAAGCATTTAGATCTCACCTACTGTGTGCCAGGTACTATGCTAAAGACATTTTACTAATACTATCTCAAGTGATCATTAAAATACTCCAGTGTTCTAGAACCTACAATGTTCAGAATTCCAAACCTCAGTCTGGCTTTAAAGGTGAAATATTTGAGAGTGAATCAACCACTTTGTAGAAATGCTTCCTGTCATAAAGGTACAGGAGATAATTCATCATTCATTATCATTTAATCTTATATAATCTTCTATAGTTATGTTTCTATATACTTCTACACTTTGTCTCCCTGACTAGACTGTAAGTTCCCCAAGAAGAGCAGCCAGATATTCTCTTTCTCTTGTAACAACCCCTTCCAGAGGCATATGTGGAAATTGTGTGTAAATAAGGCATCAGACATAGTTATGGGGCACATAAAAATATAAGTCTTTGACTTCCATGAGGATTTCAGCTCAGGGCATGAACATCTCCACAGGGGGATATTTCCATGGATCTACCCTCGTAGCACCAAGCAAAGGACTCAACACAAAGGAAGTTATCATTTAATATTAAATATTCAACAAAAAAATTATCGAATCAAAAATATATAATGAAGCATTTTTAGAGCAATACAGGACAGTTATCAAATGTTCATATGTATGGTTTGGACCAACAGTCCACTTACAGTAGCATTTTAGGAGCTGAAAAAGAAGGTACCCCATCCTTTTCTTTGTTTTAGTCCAGAATAAATCTCTAAGCCCATGCTGTCTCTAGTATCAAACATTCAATGAACCAACAGGTCTTTATATTCCTCTGTGTTTCTAGTCCATTGCTAGGTAGGCTCTTGTGACAGGATATTGGAGTGGGGAAGATATTGGTTTCAAGCCTAGAAAAGATCTCAATAAACAACAGTAACAATCCACATAACTCTCTCTCTCTCTCTCTCTCTCTCTCTCTCTCTCTCTCTCTCTCTCTCTCTCTCTCTCCATATATGTATATATATATATATATATGTGTGTGTGTGTGTGTCTGTGTGTGTATGTGTGTGTATGTGTGTGTGCATATATGTATATATAAAATGTTAAATCTTACAAAGCACACTGAACATTTATTTAGTACCTATTATATGTAGCAACAGACACTGAGAAATTCAAAGACAAAAATTAGACCGCTGCCCTCAAGGAGATTATATTTTACTTGACAGAAGCAAGATGTACACAATAAAGTAAATGCAAAATATACTCAAAGTCATTTGGGGATAAGGAAAGTACTACAAACTAGTGGATCAGAGTATAGAGAGCTAGGACACATATGAAAGCTTAAAAGACACCAGATCTCTGGCTTCATAGATTTTACTTTAGCAGAGAGTAACACAAAATCCCAATGCTGAATGATACATGCATCAGAGAGGAGCAAAACGAAGGGTTTGCCTCGCAATCATCCTATGAATGACGTAATGCAAATCCTCTCATTTTACAGATGAGGAAGCAGAATCAGTTAATTGACTTATCCACTGGCACCCAGCAATTTGAAATTTGGTATTTGAAGTCAGGACCCCTGACTCTAGGTCCAGTATCCATGCTTCTTTCCAAGGTAAAACTTACTTAGAGCAAATAGAGGCTAATTTTGAAAAATTCAAATAATAGATATTATGATACAAATTGTATGTATAGAAATGCTGAAAAGATATGAAGCCTGAAGTGACTGGAGAGACCAAGGCATAAGACAAAAAATTGTGCCCTGCCTCTCCCTCCTGTGGAGGGCTATATGGGCTGGGTTTCTATGAAGCTATGGGAATTGATGTGTACCACATTCATGGCTCCTGGGGAGGTAGGGAGACAAGGGGCAGGGAGGGAAGGAGAAGGAAAGGGAGGTTCAGAACACACACTCCCAGTGAACAGATTGAGTGACTTCTCAATTTCCCTCTCTGGTCCTTGGCCCCAAGTGCTGATACTGGACAAAAAAACCATTTCTGGCTCTAAGCCTTATCCCTGTTTCCATGGCTGAAGAAGTTATTTCCAGTACCCCAGTCTGAGCTGCACCCAGAGTCTATTGAAATCTGAATGTAGGGTCAGAACTGTTTATTATACAACAATTAAAACAGGAAAATATGCAAAGCCTTCATTCAGAGGAATCCGGCTATTGTTAAGTCAGAAAATGATTTTTGTTTCTAAATAAAAAGTACATTTGTGCTTTACAAAAAATATACACACATCTGGCTGTGTCTATACAGTCACAAAGGAAAGTGAATTTGCCAGTTTATTTGATCAACATAAACAGCCAATCTGAAAAAGTGTTCCTTCCGCATGATTTTTCCTGATCAATTGTTTACATGGCTCAGATGAACCAACTTCACTTCAGTTTCTTTTATGGCTCTGTAGAACGAGCCTGTCTCTCTCTAGCAACACCCTCCCCCTACACACACACACAGACACACACACACACACACACACACACACACACACACACAGACCACATAACTACAGTAAAATTGGACCCAGGCAGAAAGCTTTCTTCTTGTCTGATCTGGCCATTTTAGCCTCAGTTTACACAGCAAAAAGGAAGCATATTTTAATCAGTGTAGACAACAGAATTAGATAATTGGCTTGAAGACTCAAAATATACTCTAGAAAATTAAAAAAACCTTCCTTTGCACTAATGTGATGTCAGATGAACCCTCTCTCTGTTCAAGATTACCAAGCCCCTTTCCTCTACAGAATCCAAAAAAGAGCTTAGATGCATCGTTCTGGAAAAAAATATGATTTTATAGCTCAAAATCAACGTGTCCAAAGAGAACTCATTATCTTTACCCCATACCCTTCATTCCTACAATCTTCCCTATTAATTATTTGTATGTGTGTGAAACACCTTGCAAACTTTATTTTCTTGTTATTACAAAACATATTACTATATTATTCTTTCCCAAGGGGAAAAAATTAAAAACACAAAAAGTGAAAAATAGTATGTTTTGATTTGCATTCAGATTTCATCAGTTCTTTCACTGTAGTTGGATAGCATTTTTTTTATCATGAGTCCTTTTGAATTGTCTTGGATATTGCTGAGAATCATTCAGTCATTCACAGTCGATCACAGTATAATATTGCTGTTACTATGTACTATGTTCTCCTGGTTCTCCTCACTTCACTTTGCATCAGTTCATAAAGGTCTTTCCAGGTTTGTTTGTTTTTTTCTGAAATCATCTTGCTCATCATTTTTTATATTCCATTATAATCATTTGCCACAATTTGTTCAGTCATTCCCCAGCTAATAATCATCCCTCAATGTCCTATTCTTTGCCACTACAAAAAAAAGCTACTTTAAATATTTTATATAAATAAGTCCTTTGCAATTTTTTTGGATTTTCCTATTACTTCTGAGGGCATCATCATCCTCTCTGTCACCCAGGCTCATGACCTTATTGTCATGCTCAACTCCTTTCTCTCACTTATTCCACAAATCCATGATACAAACTAAATGTGAAATTAATTCAGAGGGAATTTATTTTAAATACTGTGTACACCTACATACATGTTCACATAGCTAGAGATAAGAGTATTGAAACAAATAATTTCCAAGATTCCTTCCAGGTTTGTATCCCATAACCATTTGATAAGCAATCTGAGATATTATTAGATATATAGATAGAAACAGATAGATAGATATGTGTATGTATACACAAACACACACACATACATAGCTCAAAATGGAAAACCCAATCTAAGCATCAACTGTTGTGGTTTCTAATTTTCACATTTAAACAATTTAAACAATTTCCAGATGGATTTTTCATTCAGTTCCCAAAGAATTCTTCCTTTTCCTAAGGAGAATTCCCTTTTGAAAAGCTCAGCCTTTCCTGTTGACTATCCTAAGTTTAAGAGAAAGTCCTCCATCTACAAGCTCATGTCTGACTCAGCCCAGGTTGATCCAGGCTCTCAGTTCATGAAAAATGAGGCAATTTGTAGAAATCACATCTACTCCCCTAATTGACACAGAGGACCTTGAAATTGTTGGTTAATCCTACTAAGCCAGGACCTTGACTCCAGGAGCTGTTGTCCTGACAACTATAACCATAGCAGCAAGGCCTCTTCTCCCCAGCCTCCAGGTGTCAAGGAGAGACAGTGAGAATTTAGTCAAGAGTGCCAACATACCTGCTCTGAGCCAAGGTCTTTTCCTGAGGGTAGGGAGGTACGGAAGCAGGAGCAATCAGGTCTCATCTGGAAGTTTTCTTTTTAACCAACAAAAATTTATCGAGCATCTATAATGTTTAAGGTGCTATAGAGGAAATACAGAAGTCTAAGACCCGACAGCAGAGAATCTGTTGTTTTATAGCTCCGTGGGAATTAGGGGGTGGGAGGAAGACCCTTCTCCCCAGTATCCTCATTCAGGTGACAGGGATCTGTAAAGCTAGCAAGAGTAGGAGAAAGAGGAACAAGAAATTTATCTTCAGTACATGACTAGAAGAAAGAGGAAACCTTAGAAATTTTACCAAGGAGGAAATTGAGGACTGAAGGAAAGAAATTGCTTTTCCCAACATCCCGATATGGGTGCTCCCAGTTCAAATCCAAGACTAACTCTACTATGCCAGCCATACAAAATGCAATCTGGGCACCCCTAGAAGTCCCCAAGACCCTTTCCAAAAGTCCAAGACATCAAAATTATTTTTACAATAATACTAAGACATTTTCATTTTTCATTTAATTTTAAATTTCATTTTGTTATATTTTAAGTTCTGAACTATCTCCCTCCTTATCTTTCACTAGAGAAGACTGCCATTTGACAGAGATTTATAAATATCTGTAAAACCACTTAATGCATACTTCTATTTATCAACTCTTTCTTTGTAGGTACATAGCATCTTCCTTTATAGGTCCTTTGCAGTTGATTTGAGTATAATATTCAGAATGACTGGATTATTCACAATTATTCTTCAAAAAATATTACTGTTCATTTCACTTTTTGTTATTTCATGCAAATATTTCCAAATGTTTTCTAAAATCAACAATCTCATCATTTCTTACAGCACAATAGTATTACATCACATTTTTAATTTCTAGAACAGTAACTATCAATAGAGAAAACTCACATAAATAGAAGCTTTGTGGTAGGGGTGGGAGAAAGTTCTCAATGAGGGCAAAAGGAGAAGGAGTCTTGAGACCAAAAAGTTTTGAGAACTGTTGTGCTACACTGTCCTACCTCTGGCAAAAACTAATCCCAACATCCTCAAGGTGAGGATCTCAACTAGAAGATAACTAGGAACCTAATAAGCTAACTAATAAAGCTAAAAGTGCGTGGAGTCAAATGAGTGAATAAGTGTTCTGGGAAGGTAGAAACTTAAGATACCAGAATCTAGTCAGTTTAAGAGTTACCCAGATCCTGAAGACATCTGTTGCCCCTGCCCTGTTCTCACTCCTCAGAATCTGCCCAAATGTCCATTTCTCACTGGCTACCCTCTTCTCGAAGGTCCAGATGTCAGGGTCATAACCAACAACTCCAGACTTTTTCCTCCCCACCCTCCATCCTACCCTTACTTCCCAGAAAACTAATGCCATATCCCAAAATTACCCTCTGTCCTATTCCTTCAAGGCTCTCCTCTCATCTAGAATTGTGTTACTATAATCCACAATTTACTGTTAATGGATGAGAAAGGATTTTTTTTTCTAACCCTTACAGGGAATTTTAATAAGGAACTCCATTCTATGCTTTCCAATATTTTAACCTGTAAGAATGAACAGTAGAAGAGCAAGTCGGTAGTACAAGGGATGGAGTATGGGCCCTAAAGTCAAGAAGACCAGAGTTCAAATCCAAACTCAGACATTTACTAGCTCTGTGACACTGGGCAAGTGGTTTAACCTTGACTGTGAGGAAGAAGAACAAGAACAAGAAGAAGAAGAAGGAGAAGAAGAACAAGAAGAAGGAGAAGGAAAAAGGAGGAGAAGGAGGAGGAGAAGAATGAATGAATGAATGAATGATAGGGCAAGTCAGGGTGTGTGTGGGGCCAGGGGCTCTTAGAGTCATCCCTCAAGTCATATTTACACTTCGTTGTTATGAAACAATCATGGTTATAGCTCCCTTCATCCACAGACCAAGTCTGGAAGTCCCCCTGTCCCTAACCTTCCTTGTATGTGTCATCATTCTCATTATTCTCTAATATTGGTTTCAACATCTTAACATAAACCTGAAGTCACTCAATTCAACAAAATTTTCTTCAGGAACTTGGTAGAAGATCCTCAGTTCTTTGCCTCTTTCCTTAAAAGTCTATCTTCAACCTGAAGGCTGCTGTTATATTTCTTAGGAAAATGGGAAGGAAATGCCATCTCCCATCTATTCTGCTTCTTACCGTTTGCTCCCTCTTCCTCATGTGTAGATGTGGTGATAATAATAACTAGAAATAATAATAGCCCCTATTTCACAGGTGTTTTGAGGATCAAAAGAGATAACATGTAAAAGATTTTGCAAATCCAAGAGTTCTATATACAAGCTATTATAATTATTTTGAATATTAGTGTAATTATTAATTAATATTATTAATACAATGATTATTATATTCTAAATTCTGTGTGTCCTCTAAGGACCAGCTCCAGTCCCAACTTTTTCATAGTCTTTCTAACTAGAGACTTAAAGATCTTCCCCACTCATTAATGGGCCTGACCATTAAAGGAAGATTGATTAGGAGAGGCCCATACCTTTTGTTAAATTTTCTAATGAGGCACTGGTTCTCAAGAATTGTGATGCCCTCTTGCTCTGAAAAGTGCATAAATACTTTGAGGTTAGGTTTTACTTTGGGGCTTACTTGTTGGAAGTGTTTGTTTGGCCAGACGAGACTCTGGGAAGCTGCTAAGCAGAGCCTCCCCTCCCAGCTTTGAAAATCCAGATGTTAGGGCTTCTCTCTCTGGTAACTATGGATGTTACCATGTTACAATGGTCATACAGTTGGATCTGTCTGTTGATCTATGATATAAGTATTGCTTTTGGTCAGGCAGCTGGAAGCCCTGTCTGTTGATTTTTATTTCTCTGTATTTTCTCTGAAGTTCAGGGTGCTGACTTTTCCCCTGAACTAAGTGAATGTAAAATATGTGCTTGATTAAAATGATTGTTGACCCCTCAAAAGTTGCTTTCCTTTTAGAAATGTGGATCAAAGAACCTGTGATAGCAGGCCATCCTAGATGTGTCAGAGTGCTTACTTTTATACCCTTCCAGCCCTCACTGACCTCCCCACTGGCCTCCTATAGCATTTACACTCTGAGCCACCTGAACAGACCTGATCTATGATCTTAAGCACTCAGGAAGCTGGTCCAGAATTGATTAGAAGGAAGGGATCTAGCTGAATCATGTTTGGAAAATTATACAGAATTTTCAATGATCCCAAGCTGGTCCTAAGTCAAACACCCCATGTTGTATTGCACCATTATTTCTTTGGTGACACAGAGCCAGCATAACATAAAAGAGTAGATATAACTTGAGAGGTCACTCAAGAAGGATCTCAGTATACCTGCCAGTCAGAATGCCATGATCTCAGAAGAATACAAATTACAGGTGAAATAAAGAACAAAGCAAAGATGCAAAACAGGCACCAATATTTTGTAGTATGTTATAATGAATGAGTTTTGCAAGAGAAGTAAATGAAGACACTATTAGGACCACATTAGCTAGTGTGGTGGTGCCTTGGGAAGAGTACTAGTTTTGCAGTCAAAGGACCTGAATTCAAATCTTGCTTCTGTTACTACTTTTGTGACTTTCAGGGAGTCATTTAATCTGCCTCATGTTTGTTTCATCATCTTACAATGACAGAGTGTGATTAGATGGTTCCTACCAGCTCCCGATCTTTAACTCTATAAATAAACTGAAGTAGAGGTGAATTGGTCATGGGGGGAAATCAAGGGCTAACATACAGATTGCAGGACTCAGGAAATTTTAAAAGAAGCAAAGGAAAAATTCTAATGTTATTTATGAATAATTTATGGAAAGACACGAACCAGACTGGGTAGGGGGTGGAGTGGGATGGTAAACAGTAGAAAATGATAATGCTATAAGAAGAAGGCTTTAATAATTTTTTTTAAAGAATCACACAGAATAAGAAGGCATGGCTGGCTTGAAGTCTGCATGGGTGGAGAGAGTTCCTACATCAATGAGAACAGATTCACAAAGTATAAGTTCTTAATTACATGCTCTTCTTTACTGTTCTTTTTCATGCATTTTTCCTTTCTCCTTGAGGCTGTAAGTTATTTGAGGACAAAGAATCCTCTGAATTCCCCATTCTGCCTGTCATTTAGATGTTTCAGACTCTTTTTGACTCTTATTTGGGGTTTTCTTGGCAAAGATACTGGAGTGATTTGCTTCTCCTGCTCATTTTACAGATGAGGAAACTGAGACAAACGGGATTAAGTGGCTTGCCCAGGGTCATACAACTGTTAAGTACCTGAGGCCAGGTTTGAAGTCCGGAAGAAGAGTCTCCCTGACTTGAGATTCAATGCTTTTCCATTCTGCCACCTAGCTGCCCTCCCATTGAGCAGTTTTAAACCAAAGACTCCTTTCTTTTGCTTAAAAATGACTTTCTCTTACCTTCTCTTTTCAAATGGGAAAGAGACTTGTTGAGTCTCAATCACCTTGGATAAAAGGGTGGGTTAGTTAGTAGGTGCTTAATAGGTGTTTCTTTAATGACTGTTAGATCAAGAACTCAGGATCTTAAGAGCTTAGAAGGGACATCCTCCCTGACAGCTGAAAGTGTTGGGTTCTGGTGGATAGAGAGCTCTACCAGAGGCAATGAGAGCAAGCACCAAAAGGAGAAAATGAACAAATGAAAAGCATTTATTAAACACTTATTGCATCCCAGGCAGTATTCTAAACTATGCGTGTATGTGTATGTGTGTGTATATGTGAGTGTATATATGTGTGTATAATATATATATATAAATGTGTGTGTATACATAAATACTTATATATATGAAGCCAAGATTGTCCTGGCCATCATGGTATTTACATTTTAATAGGAGGAGATATGATGAGCAAGAATTTCAGTGGCAATTTTCGCCAACTTTATAACTTTGTGGAGAGTTGCTCTTACTGAGCAAATCCAGGACCCAAGACAGCTTCACCAAACTCAAACAACTTTATTAGCTTCAACAATATTAGTATCAGGAGTAAAGGAATAGAGTTTGTTTGTGGGGAAGCCTCGTTATACTCTTGGAGGACAGAAACTCAGCACTGGATGCTGGAAGAGAAGCGGGGGGGGGGGGGGGGGGGGGGCGGGGCAGGGGAAGAGAGGTGTCCAACCATTGAGGAATACTGGAATAAACTGCAGCCTCTTATTGTAATGAAATATTATTGGCTCTCAAGAGATAATCAAAACTAAAAATCCAAAGAAATATGAGCAAGCTTGTAATATGACACAGACTGAATGAAGGAAAGCAGAGTCAAAACGATGGTATACATGTAATATGCTCCAGAATACCAATATATATCACTGGGTATATATGGAAAAAAAGCTCAATCCGAGGGGTAGTTCTGCAAAATCATCAACTCTTCCTTTAGTTCTACCCCAACACAGAAAAAATCCTGGGGCTGTGGAGATGGATAGATAACTCGAATTTAGCTCATTTCTAGATTTCTGAAGTTGTAGGTTAAAAGATTCAGCCAATCTCTGTACAAGCATTCAAGGTAACAATTCAACTGGGCATAGCACAACTGTTATTCAAACACCACAGAAAATGTAAATGGTTGACAAGTCACTCAACTGCCTTTCTGAGTTGGAGGCCAGGAACATGGGATCCAAGAACTCTCTCCTTGGGCCAAGTAAACAAGATTACATATATCTCTACCCCAAAGGAACCATTAAGAGCTACCAGCTCTTCTGTCTTCTCAGGATCTCACAGACAAAAAGAAAAAAAAAGTGCTCAGCAGTTCTGTTGGTTCCCTTTTCTATGTGAGAAAAAAAGAGTGTCTCCTATAAGAATTTAAAACAATAAATTCATATTCTATCAGTAGAAATCCATTCTCCAATAGGTGCCCAAGACCAGACTCCATATCCTCCAAAGGATGACACGAAATCTCTAAGTCCCAAATAATTGGTTGGCTCTAAGACTATCAATTCATACCCAGTCACTGAGACTATCTGGAAATGTCCTTAGTCCTCTTAAGGAGAATCAAGGGTCATGTCTGCAACCTTCATAGGGAGTTGCTTTCCAAATCCCAAACAAAGTCTCATCATCCTGTAATTTCATCAAGAACAGGAAACTTCTATCAATCCCCTACACGCACAATTACTAGTCATATAAATGAAGACAACATTTAGAAGAAATAAAATTCAGGTCAAGTCCAACAGAGCATCAGCACAGTACTAACAAAGTTAAAATTTAGAATATGTGCATGCATTTTGGTTTTAGAAAAATAAAAGTGCGGAGAAAGAAGGCACCATGAAGAGAGAGCAGAAGGAACCTAATAGAAAAGGAAAGAAGAGAAGGGAAAGGAGAGACAGGAAAAGAGATAAGGGGAAGAGGAGAAGAAAATAAAGGAGAGAGAGAAGGGGGTGCCAGGGAGAGAAAGGAAGGGGGAAAGTGAAGGAAAGGCAAGGGAGGAGTGAGAGGAACAGAGGTTAAGGGGAAGAAGAGGAGAAAGTGAAAAGATAAGGAGTAAAAGCTGACAGAGAATGCTTTGATTGGCATAGGGAACTCCCTTTACTAATAATGCACGTCAGCCCCTTCTTAATGACTTAGGCTAGAATAGTTGTCTAGATCACTATGAGATTGAGTGACTTGCCCAGGGTTCACACAGCCCCTTTGTGTCAGAGGTGAGACTTGAACCCAAGACTTTTGGCTTCAAGGCCAGCCATGATGCCTCTGAGAACTAAGGAGAGACTATTTTTAAAAAGGAGGGGAAAGGATAAGAAAGTAATAAATAGGAGGGGAAGGAATGAGGGCTAAATGTCTTCCTGATTTTTCATCTACCTGAAATGCTTTAATCATTCCTCAGAAGATCTGCCCTCTTGGGGGATTTAGTGCTTTCTACTCTTTGTGAATTTGCCTCCTGGTGAACCCAGGGTTCTGTAAGAGGGGAAGATCCAGCTGGACAGTCTAAAAGGAGAAATCAGAGCCACTTGTTCAAACAGCCTCAAGCTTCCCAAGTGTCTCCAGACGCTTTGAGTGAGGGAATACAGGGGAGGGGGTGGCTTGGGAGGTGGCTGAATGAGGGAAAAGAATGACAGCCATAAGATTTTATTTTAATTTATTTTTTCCATCAGTTTTTTCCATTCCAGGAGGAATAATTTTTTTCGTATTGGAATCAAAGTGCTCAATCCCAACCCTTCTGTTTTATCTCGACCTCCTCTCATGGTTTTGTTTGAAAAGTGACAGCTTTGGGACATCCCTGACTGTTTCCCATTAGGGGCAGAGGGTTCACCAGTGTGTCCTTCGGATGTTCCCCATTACACAGTGGGGATTTTAAAGCAGAAACACACACTAACAGAGTTACAGTTGGCTGGGTACCAAACCCTGATCTCCTCCCTTATCTCATGGAGATTTCAGAAGCACTCCAGGCAAAACCAACTCTCTTCCTATAGGGAAAGAGAAGAGAGGCAAGACTATTGTTTTCCTACTCTGCCACCTTGAAACTATAGGTGGAGTAGTCAGACTATGATGTGATGGTATTGAGAAGCCTTCCCAGCCTCCAAACATTTCTTGGACCCCATTGTCACTCCCTTCAAGCATCTGTGATTCAGTAATGAAATGAGGCAACTGAAAGAAAGCAGAACCAAAAGGTTCATATCATATGCCTCCAACTCATGGCTCGGGACCCCCAAAAGCTACCTTTATCCTTCCTCCACAGAAGCATATGATAACCCATCCACCAATTTACTAAAATGGGATTTGTGAGTTACCAAAAAAACAATCATCATCCTTTGTCTAGCCTGATGATTACCTCGTAGGTCACTGGATAACAGACATACAACTTGTTGCCAGCCCTTACTCAACACCCTTCCATCTTGGGAGAAATTGGCAGAGCTTGTATTTATTGGCCATTATCTCTGAGATCTCAGTCTCACTTCCTTACCACAATGAAGCATCAGGATTAGACTTGACTGGACAATCACTTACTACACTGTCAAAAATCCCACCATTACCAGTTCTTTCCTTAGAATTAGACATTGCTCTCTGGGATCTGCTTTTCAAATGGCAGTCCCTTGGAAAGAGTAACACTTTCACTCCCTAAAATCTAGGGTTTTTGTCTTTTTCAGGAGGAGAGTTTTCAATGCAGCTTGCTATCATGGAAAGTGTGCTAGATTTTGAATTAGATTCAAAAAGTATTTATTAAACGCCTACTATGTGCCATGCACTGTACTAAGCACTCAAGATACAAAAAAAGACAAAAACCAGTCCCTGTCCTTAAGGGGTTTTTGTTTTGATGGGGAATTAGAGGTCCTAGGGTCAAATACATGCCTTTAACATTTAACTGGCTATGTGACTTTGGGCAGTCATCTCACCTCTCTGTGCCTCAGTTTCCTTGCTATAAAAAATGAAAGGGTTGGACCTCTATGGTTCTTGCCAATTCTAAGTTTATAATTTTTTTTAACTTCCAGTAGTATATGAGCCCCAGCCTCAAAGAACTACTAGGCTTATTTTGGAAAACACTTCTGAAGTGGCTCCTAGAACCTATTTCTTTTCCTTCTGCAGTTGAGGCTATGTGTCTATATAATCACTATATGCAGATGAAGTCTATATTCTGTTTGCATATAAGTGTTTTTTAAGATGACATGTGGTTCTTGTCCTTGAAGATCTTACAGTCAAACTGGGGAGACCAGACAAAGACAGAAAACAGGCAACTATACAACACAGCATTACCAAAATGCTCCCTACAATCCTTCTGGAGCATGTGATTACATCTTTTCAAAAAAAAAAACCCAGTATTTTATTTTTCTCAATTACATGCAAAGACAATACAACATTCTTTTTTTTTTAATTTTGAGTTCCAAATTTCCTCCCTCTCTTCTCTCCCCATCCCTAAAAAGGTAAGAATTTTAAATAGGTTATATATGTGCAACACAGGATTGCATCTTGAAACTACTATGGACTGTGTAAATGTTGTACTGAGAAGTGATAACAATGTTTGAATGTTCGTTTCTTTTTAGTGTAAAAGATAATATTTACGGCAACAAAGTAGCAGCAAAGAACTAGAAAAAAGGAATTACCCATCAATTAATGAATGGCTAAACAAATTGTGATGCATGACTATAATAGAATATTACTGTTCTTAGAAGAAAATATGATGATACAGAGATGCATGAGAAGATTCACGTGAACTGATGGAAAGCGAAGTGAGCAGAAGCAGGAAAACGATATAGACAATGACTATAAAAATTGAAATGGAAAACAGTAACCAAACAATTAAAACTGAATGCTGTGCAAATATAACTAAGTTGGCCCAAAGAAAAGACAAGAGAAAGCTGAGGTATGTGGATGGGAGGGAGGGGAGTGGATGCAGAACATTGCATACAATCTCATACTTTTTCAACATGCAGTTTAGTGTTTTTGAATTGTTTTTCCCTTCTTTTTTATTCTTTGCTACAAAGGATACTAGCTAAGTTCCATGAGTTGATGCAGGGAAAGTCCTTGTAAATCTTAAAGAATTCTATCAATTTGAATTATTTAACATTTTATATAGAAGCATCATGCAGTATAATATGTGATATTTAGAGCCAGAGGATATAGGTTCCAGTTACTCTCTTTGGGCCTCATTTTCCCCAGATGTAAAATTAGGAGGTTGGCCTACATCATTTCAAAGGTCCTTTCTATCTCTAAATCTATAATCTTCTAATCAATGACCTGGATGAAGACATAAATGGTACAGATCTGGAAGAGACATTAGATGACACAATTCACTTCCCAAAAGATCTCTACAGAGTAAAGGAATGAAACAAATCTGTTAAGATGAAATTTGAGAGGAATAAAGGCAAAGTCCTATACTTGGGTTTAGTAAATGAACTTCACAAGGACCATATGGGGAAGACATGGTTAGAAACAGTTCAAGTGAAAAAGATTTGGGAGTTTTAGGAGACTACAAACTTAATATGAATCAGCAGGGTGACAGGGTGGCCAAAAAAATGCTAATATGATCTTAAGCTGCAGTAAGAGAGACATAATGTTCCAGGGCACGTTGTGGAAGGGTATTAAGAAAGCCAAGGCAGCATGACATGAAGGATACAGGGCAACCTTGGAGCCAGGGAGATTTGGACTCAAGCTCCTCTTTTGACACATCCTGGCTATGTAAGCCTGGGCAAACTATTTGACCTCTCAGGGTTCTAGGCAGCAAAAACTATAAATTGCAGAGAAAGCTGAAAGCTTGCAATGGTAGAGAGTTTTCTCATCTGGTAGATCCCAGTGATATCATAGGCATCATGCCTACCCCTACCTCAATTGATAAAACAGAACAGATTCAGAGAAAGATGAGCAGGATAGTAAGAGGAATAGAGACATGCAGATTAATTAAAATAATTGAGTACACACAGAAGTTGTGCTAATGCATTGCTGAGGTCTGTCATGGGTGAAACAGACATTCATGGTTTCATATATAAACCTCTTTTTCTCTTCTCTACATGCTGAAATGTTCATATATGTGAATGTTTTAAAGATTTCATAATGAAAAAGAAAATCTACCTTAAAAGATTCAATTTATTCTGTGTAGCCTCTGAAACCTGCAAGAGAAAGAATGAGTAGAATTGCAGAAAAGCAAATTTCAGAGTGGCAGAAAAAAATTCCCAATAATAGTAATAGTTGATATTTATATAGCACTTTCATGTTTGCAAAATCTTTACATATACTATCTCACTTAATTCTCACAACAGCCCAGTAAGATAGGTGCTATTAGTATCCTTATCTTAGATATGAGGGAAGTGAGTCTGAAAGAAGTAACTTAATTAGGGTCACCAAGTTGGTTAACTGTCTGAACTAGAATTTTAACTCAGATCTTCCTGACTTTAAAGTCTAATACTCTGTTTACACCAAGCCACAATCAGAACTATCCTAAAATGAAATGGGTTGCTTTAGGGGGCAGTGAGCTACTCCACCCTTCAAGGATGGGTTAGATAACCATTTGTTGGAATGTTGTAGGTGGTATTCCTTGTTAGGTATGGGTTGGATTTGATCAAGGGTTCTTAACTTTTTTGTGTTGTTATGGACCCCTTTGGGAGTCTGATGAAGTCTATGGACCTCTTCTCAGAGTCATGTTTTTTAAATGCATAAAATAGAATACATAGGATTACAAAGGAAATCAATTATATTGAAGTATAGTTATAAAAATTTATTTTAAACAAGTTTATGGATTCCAGCTAAAATGGCCTGTGAGGTTCCTTCCATCTGATTTCCTGTCATTCTGTGGTATTTGCTTGTCTGTCTCCCCATTACCACCTCTATCACCACCATCCAGCATCAACCCCAGAGAAAGATACACAGCAAACACTTCAAATAAACTTACTGGATGAATTCATTGTTGCTTAAATCACAGCTTCATAGACTCATCAAAACTGTTTCATAAGCCCTCAAGTTCTAAGGAATAGACACATGGCAACATTCCCTGTCATGGGGTAGGGGTGGGGGCAATTGCTACCACCAGGGGAGAGTCATTTAAGGCCTCTGCAGTCAGAGCCCTCTCACGGTAAAAGCCTGAAACAGGCCCTGTTAGCCAGGGATGGGAACAGCTGGAATTCTCCCGTGTGGTCTGCCTCCTCAGCCCCTAAGCAGAGATTTCAACCTGGAACTACTTAGAAACCGGAAACAAAACCCTGCCTAAACCCAAATAAATAAGCAACAGGCAAGACGCCTGCTTTGCTTAAGTTACAAGTAGAAATGCCCGAGGAATAAAGGGGGGAAGAGGGGCGCGCAATAAAAGAGAAAGACTTGACTCCAACCTCTAAGACAGCCCTACCTACCCCGACATCAGCTACAGCCTCCTTTGGGACCCTCCACCCCATTCTGAAGGTCATTAGAAAGCAGCTTTACAATGAGCTCATAGTAACACTAAGCAATGGCAAGCCAGCCATAGGTAAAAACAAGTACAGAAAAGCATCCTGACACCACGGCGAAGGTGCTGCACTTGATATCAAGAAGCCAGGTTTCAAATCCTGGTTCTGATAGTACAAGTTGGGTGAATAACCTTGATTTCCTCACCTGTAAGGTGTATTGGAAAGAGAGTGAATTTAAATCAGAGGCATAGGTTTGGTCCCCAGATCTCCTTATTTTACTTTGTGGGATCTCAGGGCATATCTTTTCTCCATTCTGGGTTTACATTTTCTTAATTAGCAATCAATCAATATTTGTTAGGCCCAAGGAATACAAAGATGAAATAATCCCTGCCTTCCACCTCAAGAAAAACATCTGGGTGTAGGACCCCAAAAAGCAATTACCTACTTCTCCCATCAGGGTTCTAGGGGTAACCCTGAAGTTTTCTCAGTGGTTTCTTAGTACTATTGCCAACATGACACACAAAAAGGAAGAACACAAATATTTATTAAGGGTTTATTATGTGCCAAAGCAATTTACTAATATTATCTTATCTGATTCTTATAACATCCCTAAGAATGAGGTGCCATTTTTTTTATTCCCATTTTATAGTACAGGAAACTGAGGCAGTCAGCAATTGAGTAACTTATCCAGGGTCACAAGCCTAGTAGACATCTGAGGCTGACTTTGAACTCAGGTTTTCTTGACTACAAGCCCAGCACTGTATCCACCGGGCCACCCAGCTGCTTCTAGATCCTTCTGGAAAGCGGGTGCAAAGCTAGAAAATTCATGTGGTAAAGGAGGAAACACATTTCCTGACATATAGAAGGTCTTTTTCTTGCTTTGTGGAGTACTCTTGAAGCTCCCCTTATGTATAGCTTTCTGCTGACCCCTAAGTTTTGGTTCCCTTACACAGTCCTAAAATTGATCTTCTCTGTATCGCTGGGTAGAGAGTCCCTGAAGAGGTCACATTCCCTAAAGCTGTCTTTCCTTAGCACACACACACACACACACACACAATTTTTTGTCTCTGCTGTTGGCTGGATGCCTTGTTTTGATACTAGCCCACACTCTCGAATGGCAGAGGCGTGGGTGGTGTGACATTCCCACTGGGCTCACTTCTACCCACCCTTGCTTGCCTCAGGCACAGGCACTAAGGTCTGGCTCCCAACAATACTCTAAAAGTTTGATTCTCAGTGTATTTACTGTATTATTCTCATCATAATCTCCTCCTCTGATATGCATGTGTCTAATTCTTTCAGCTTCGATCTCAGTGTGTTTGATTATCTCCTGCCATCCAATGGGCAGAAGCACTTTACTTCTCAAACCTACTTTATATCTTTGATTGAGTTAATGGAGATGTCTAGGAATTATACATACCTGGTTTACACATTTGATTGATTTATTCTGTAATTCAATCCAAGAAACTTCCTCACTCCATAAAAGTATAAGAAGTGGAGTATCTTAGTCACATTCATTTGGGTTGAGGTAGCATGAAACATACTTCTTGCATTTACTACATAATCTGGGTCAGGGGTGGGGATCCTGTGGCCTCGAGGCTACATTTGTTCTATGAAGTTTGGATTCAATCAAAGAGCTGCACTTGAGGACCTAGAGGGCCATGTGTGGCCTCGAGCCCAAAGGTTCCCCACCTCAGAGGGAGAGAGAAAGGGAAGTACTAGAAGCTAAGGGGCAAGGCCTAGGAAAAGTTTCATGCAAAAGATAAAGCTTAAAGGAAACCAAATATTCCAGGAAGTAGAGGTAAAGAAGAAGGCCATTCCAGACATGGGCTAAAACACATGCTAAGAAATGGAGATGGGAAATGGATGGTACCAAGGGATCTACCTGCAAAGTTGCATGATCCTGTTCAATAATGAAGACCAGGTCCCATGCTCCCCACTGTAGTTAAACAACCCACCAATCACTGGAGGGCACCCTGGGCTAACTGCCAAGTTCTTTCTGATTCTCCATTGTGTGTCACCTTACTTGTCTAGAGCTGTGGTATATGTGTGGCTTGATCCAGTCAGATTCTTATTACAGGTGGTATTCCCTAGCTACCTACTTCCTTTTGCTACTGAGTTTCAGTAGAACTCAATCACTAGCATGACAAACATAATGGACTCAGTCATACAACCATGGATTAATGGTAGACAGTTCTTTACTTGTGCAAAGAAAGAGGCCTCTCAAGTGTAATTCAAAGTCCCTGTATGGGTCAAAGGGAGGCAGAATAGACATCTCTAGCTTTTTCTCCCCCTATAGTTCTCTAAAGGAGGCTAGGCAGTTGTAACTAGAGGCCACCACTCTGTTCTTCTCAGAGAGAGGGGGTACTGGGCTAGAAATAATTCCATTTGCTCCCCTAAATCTTATTAGTCTAAACTATACAATAAGATTCAATCTAACTTCTGATCACTTTGCCATTATTATCAGGAGGAAAGAGGACCTCAATTTTTTTATCCTAGTCTTGACCCTTTTGCCACCAAATGCCAGTCCCACGCTGAACACACGTGGTGAACAGCAAATAAAACCCATTTAACCAAATTGGAAGCAAAACAGAAATCAGAGAAGATATATACATAGCATATACCAGACAATACAAAGTGAAGGAGCTCTCCCATTGGGAGTGGGATATTTCAGTTCCACTAAGAGAGAAAGAGTTCTGTTTCTCATCCAAAGGAAACTCCCAAAGTCTCTACTGTAGCTAGCTGGGAACAGAAACATAATGGAAACTGCTACCTCTTCTCATGTTTTCACTTAGCAACAGAAAGCAAGATTAACCTCTTCCATCTTATCCCTTGAAGCTGGAAGCCAGAAGGACCCAAAGTAACTCCATACTTGAAGAGTATTAAAGGTGACTTGAAGCCTGAAGAATCCCAAATGGGACTGGTCAAGGACAGAAGCTCTTCTACTCTCCACAGCTCCACCCTGCCCCTCATGGAGGGCAGGGTGAAACTCCCAAACCAATGAACTTTAGGACAGGGGGTAATTTTGTAACAATAGAAACAAAAGGAATAAAACAAATATATGAAATTAATTGCCACATGGAATGGAAACCCAAAGTTCCTGGTGCTTAGAGTCAAACTTCCTTCTCTCATTCTTGTCCATAAGAACAGAATTATCTCAAATTCTGACTATCTTGGTGCTCAAGATCTCTGCCATTTATCTATGATATTGCAACTCTTTCTTTTCTCCTTTACCCTATGTGTATAGGGTATTTGGATCTCCACAGCAAGCCCAGTCATGGTCCTGTAGGAAGGGAAAAGGCAGGAAACACTCTTGGGCGCCTCAGTACCATGACCCCATATCTTTGTCTTTTTTTCCTTTTTGAAAATCCTGGATCTCAATCCGGTCTAGTTCACTGTTCTTCACCTCTTTCTGACATTGCTTTGCTAGCCTAAACTTTATGGATGGGCCCATCTGACGGAAACATGCCAATCAAATGTATATCATGTTCTACCCCCAAAGAGACAGCAGACATATCTGAGCACCTTCCTGTGACGGTGGGCATAGGAGGGGAAAGTTGGGGCAAGGAAAATGAAGGAGTCACATTCTGATGATTTACCTAAGATAGAAACCCCTTGAAGAAAGTGCCACGAGAAGTGAGATGACATGAACTTTGATAAAGATTAATAAGAAGAAATTCATTAATGGTGGGCACAGAACCACTCTACCCATTCTCCTCCCATCAGCCTCCTCCCAGTCATTTTCCTCTTATAAAATTTCAATAGCAGAGTTTGGGCATGAGGTGGACAAAGAAATCAACAACCGTGGTAGCAAGCAAAACAGTGGCAATGAAAGAGTTAAGACAATAGTCTAGAAGATTCAGACTACCCTACTGCTGAGCTGTGGGACTCTCTGAGCAGCTAGTTGTTCTGTAAAGCACCAGGAGAGCCTACCTGGTATTTCTCTGAGCTTGTCTGTATAGACTGGGAGTAGGACTTGAGTTCCTAGATTTGGGGCTCTCCTGAAAAAAATGGTATGGCTTTCTGTTCTGAAGAGGATTCCAAAGCTAGGAGGTTCTTGTGCTTTTTTAAAAATTTCAGTAATTTTTAATAATTAAAGAATTATATGTGATTATACCTTGATAAATAGCCTCAACTGAAGCACAACCGAGATGGTACCTAGAGCCAAGAATATAAATGGATACAACCATTCCAAATCTCAAGTTTTGAAAGAAATTGAAGTCACTATTTCTGAGGGGCAGGACCAAAGGGATGAGTCATACCAGTTGCCATAGAGCCTGAGAGAAGCCCTTGTATATGTATGCCTTGTGCATGGCTGTTTCTATGTTGTCTCCTACATTACACTTTTTCCTGGAGAACAGGGGCTGGTTTTTGTCTTTCTTTGTATCTCCAGCACTTAGCACATAGATAGCATTTAATAGATGCTTGTTGACTTGAATGTAGTTGATACCCCAGAGCACTCTCTGATGCTGGCTGATCAACATGACAGCTGGGGTGAGTGACTGATTGACAGCCCATATCCTGGTCCTTGTTACTGAATGGAACAGGTACAGTTGGCATCTCATCTCATTTCTGAGATTCACAGTACAGTATATGAGAGAGTTGAAGACATGAAAAGCCAAATGAAGCTCTTAGTAGTTTGCAGCAGCTCAGCTCCTGTGGCCTGAGTTTTTCTATCCATATCCTTCGGGTATGTGACCTCAGCCGCTGCACTTCTAAAGAAAGCAACCATGAATGTGGATAACATTTCTAAATTTCCTTGAGAATTTTGTGATCAGCAGTGAGGCCCTGTGCTACTCAGAGAGTACATTTTAAAGGAGCCTAAAATATTATGTTAGTGGAGCTGTGGATTGATCCATCCATTCTTGAAATCAGTTTGGAAGGGAATTCCAGCTATGATGACTGCCTGAACAAGCAGCCCAGCTCCCACATACCTATTGCAGCAAAGACCTAAAATTAGCAACAAACCAAATACTGATTAGATCAAGAAATCCAAGCAGAAACTACAGTAAGTGACTATGTCCATCCCTGAACTACACAGCAAAGTCAGCCAGGAGACCAGGAAAATAGGAAAGAGAGCTTGCCAGAAAAGCCAGTATTAGCAAAGACAGTCAAGCCAGGAACTTCCCAGAGCAACCAGACACAAGTAAGGGCCACCTGTAGCCAGCAAGCCTTTGCATCCAAAGGCACTGAAAATTAGGGGTCCCACCAGCAAACCTCAAGGTGGTAGAAAGCCCACGGCGTGGACCTGAGAAGCAAACAGGCATGGAAGTGACCAATTCAGAAATGGTAGCTCTCAGATTGGTACACCCCAAGTCCAAGGATCAGAGAGGAGAGAGGGATGAAAGAGGTCCTATGACCTTTACATATACATCTAAGGCATTACCACTTACTCTATGGCATCTAACCATGTTTTGGGAGCAGGAATGTGGCACAGTGGATAAAACACCAGGTCTGAAGTTGGAAAGACCCCAAGTTCAAATACAGCCTCAGACACTTATTAGCTGTATGGTCTTGGGCACGTTTATATAACCCTGTTTGCCTCAGTTTCCTCATCTGTCAAATGAGCTGGAGAAGGAAATGGCAAACCACTCCAGTATCTTTGCCAAGAAGACCCCAAATGGAGTCGTGAAGAGCTGAATGTGACTGAAACAACTAAAAACCACAACTTGTAAACAAAAGCAAAAACCTAGAAAACCTTAGGAGGCATTGAACCTCAAAAATCCAAGGAGTCCTAAACATATCACAACTCTTTTTTTTAAAGAAATTTTGTTTTTCTTCAATTACATGTAAAAACTATTTTTTAGCGTTTTTTTAAGTTTTGATTTCCAAATTCTATCATACCCTGCCTCCTCTTCTCCTTCCCTGAGATGATAAGCAATGTGATAAAGGTTACACATGTGCAATCATGTAAAACATTTCTGTATTAGTCATTTTGTGGAAGAAAACAGAGAGAGAGAGAGAGAGAGAGAAAGAGAGAGAGAGAGAGAGAGAGAGAGAGAGAGAGAGAGAGAGAGAGAGAGAAAGGAAGGAAGGAAGGATGGAAGGAAGGAAGGAAGGAAGGAAGGAAGGAAGGAAGGAAGGAAGGAAGGAAGGAAGGAAGGAAGGAAGGAAGGAAGGAAAAATAGTATGTTTTGATCTGTATTCAGACACTATCAATTCTTTCTCTGGAAGTAGAATTCTTCATCATGAGTTCTTTGATTGTCTTGGATCTTTATATTGCTGAGCTAAGTCATTCAAAGTTGTTCATCATATAATATTGCTTTCATTGTGTACAGCGTTCTCCTGGTTCTGCTCACTTCATTTTGTATCAGTGTATGTCTTCCCAGGTTTTTCTGAAATCATCATACTTCTCATTTCTTGTAGCATAATAATATTCCATTACAATCATATACCACAACTTTTTCAGTCATTCTCCAATTGATGGGTATCCTTTCAATTTCTAACTCTTAGCCACCACAAAAAGAGCTGCTATAAATATTTTTGCACAAATAGGTCCTTTCCCCTTTTTAAAAAAATCTCTTTGGGACAAGAGATAGAGAACATTATGAAGTGCAAAATGGATAATCTTGATTACATTAAGTTGAAAAGTTTTTGCGCAAACAAACCCAAACCAATTTTAGGAGGGAAGCAGAAAATTGGGAAAGAATTTTTACAACTGGTATCTGTGATGAAGACCTCATTTCTAAAATATATAAAGTCATTCCTCAAATGAGAAATAGTCAATGGATATGAACAGGCAGTTTTCAGAGGAAGAAATTAAAACTATCTATAGCCATATGAAAAAAATGGTCCAAATTACTATTGATTAGAGAGATGTAAATGAAAACAACTCTGAGGTACCAAATCACACCTATCAGATTGGCTAACATGACAAAACAGGAAGATGATCAATGTTTTTTTTGAAATCAGGAAAGCCTTTATTAATCTTTACATCCATTCACCCAGAATGGCCAAGTAGCCTCCCCAGGAAGGTTACCGGACTACTACACCACATTCAGAAAGATGGGGCATTTAATACTGTTTTCAGAACTTTGGATCTTCCGTGATACCATCTCCTAGTTATACGACTCCATGTTCTCTTCTCAGATAGGCTTTTCTTCACACAGCTCATTGAGCCTGCACATTAGTTTCTGACCTCTAACCTAGACTGTGGAAAACAAAATTTCCTTGTTTTCCACAAACTCCCCCCTTTTTTCTTTATTAAAATTTTTGTTTCCACACCTCAATCCAATCAATACCTCCTCATTTTCTTTCCCCTATGAATTCTTCCCTTCATCTATCTCCTCCTTATATGAATATGGAAAGGAGCAAAGTTGACCAAGACATTGACAAATTAGAAGGGGACAGCCTTGTTATAAGTACAGATACAAAGATTCAAAAGGAAAAGGTAAATTAATGAATTGTCCATGTAAAGGTTCCATCTCGTACAGCAGTCTGGGAAGGAATATTGGTTCAGTTTTCTGGTCTGGATGCTCGTTCAAGCCATCTTCAGCACAGTATCTCACCAAAAGATGATAAATGTTGAATAAGATGTGGGAGAGTTGGAAAACTAATTCATTGTTGGTGGAGCTATGAGCTGATCTAACCATTCTGGAAAGCCATTTGAAACTATGCCGAAAAGACTACAAAAATGTGCATACCCTTTGACACAGCAATATCACTCCTAAGGCTATATCCCAAAGAGATCATAAAAATGGGAAAAGGTCTTACATGTACAAAAATATTTATAGCAGGTCTTTTTCTGGTGGCCAAGAACTGGAAATCAAGGGAATGCCCATTATTTGGGGAATGGCTGAACAAGTTGTGGTATATGAATGTAATAGAATACTATTATGCTATAAGAAATGATGAACAGGAAGACTTCAGAGAAGCCTGGAAGGATTTATATGACCTGGTGCTGAGTGGAAGGAGCAAAACCAGGAGATCATTGTACATAGTAACAACTACAGTGTGAGAGGTATTTTTCTGATAGATTTAGCCTTAGACAGCAATGCAAGAGGACTCTTGAGGCAAAATGCCATCCACATCCAGAGAAAGAACTATGGAATCAGAACACAGAATGAAGCAGACTGTTTTCTCTTGTGTTATGTTTTGTTTTGATTTGGTTTTTCTCATGGTTTCTCCCATTCATTTTAATTTTTCTATGCAACATGACTAATGTGAAATGTGTTTAATAAGAACGTAACTGTAGAATCTATGTAAGACTGCATCCTGTCTCGGTGAGGGAAAGGGGAGGGGAGGGAAAGAGAAAATTTAAAACTTATGGAAGTGATTGTTAAAAACTGAAAACAAATAAATTGATTAAATTAAAAAAAAATCTCTTTGGGATACAACCCAGTAGTGGTATTGCTGGATCAAAGGTATGCAGAGTTTTATAGACCTAGGGCTATAGTTCCAAATTGCTCTCCAAAATGGTTGGGTCAGTTTCACAACTCTACCAACAGTACATTAGGGCCACAGTTTTTCCACATCACCTCTAAATTTATTACTTTCCTTTTCTGTCATATTAGCCAACCTGATAGGTGGGAGGTCATATGTCAGAGTTGTTTTAATTTGTATTTCTCTAATCAATACTGATTTAGAGTATTTTATATGACTATATATAGCTTTGATTTATTTGTCTGAAAGCCACTATTCATATTCTTTGACCATTTCTCAATTGAGAAATGAGTTTTATTCTTAGAAATTCTACTCAATTCTCTATATATTTGAGAAATAAGGCCTTTATCAGAGATATTTGCTGTAATTTTTTTCCATTTTCTACTTTCCTTTCTAATTTTGGTTGTATTAGTTTTGTTTATGCAAAAATGTCTTAATTTTAGGTAATTAAAATTATCATTTTTATATCCTATAATGCTCTATTTTCTTTCATCCTAAATTCTTCCCTTATCCACAGATCTAACAAGTAAATTATTTCATGCTCCCCTAATCTGCTTATGGTATAACCTGTCATGTCTAAATCATGTACCTATTTTGAACTTATCTTGGTATATGGTGTGAGATGTTGGTCTAATCTAGTTTCTGCTATACTGTGTTCCAGTTTCTGCAGCAGTTTTTGTCGAATAATGAGTGTTTGTCCCAATGAGTGTAGGGTGTGTTTGGGGAAGACCAGTACCTTGGTGTGATGGCTGCCAAGCTCTTTTTGGGGTTCTTTCCACCTTTGGTGTTCACCTGTTCCACCCAACTCTCACCTGTGGCTACAGGAAGCTGCAGCATGCACAGAGACCACACCCCAGTAAACTGTTTCAACAGATGGGCCAAACCAGTTTGAGGGTAACCAAGGGGTCTCAAACCCATTGGTGAATTAGGGGGGGGTGTCTACCCCAAGCTTGTGAGGACTTCTTCAGGTGGAGTGGGCAGATGAGAACAATTTGTGCCAACGGCCATGAAGGCAGCTGAAGCAGGTGATGTGGAGCACTTACAGCTTGGTTAGACACTGAAGCCTCCAAGGTCATCCATTGCAGCCTGAACCATCGCCAGCCAACTTGATTCTGTCCTGCTACTGGACTATGATAGTTCTGGAGGAGAGAGTAAGACTGATGACTTTGTGCAACTCTGCCTCACTTAAATCCAATCAAAATCCAATTGAATCAAAAGACATCACCCATGCCATTTTACTATTATGCCTCAAAGTCTTGTGGCCTCAGACAAGTGATGAAACAGCAGGTGCAGATACACTGGGAGCTGTAGTCACAACTCTGCACACAGGAAGCCCAGGCCATAGGGTTGTTTCTCACTGGAAGCAGCAGTAGGACTCAGCAGCCCCCTGAGTATCTGAGCAACCTTTAAAAGATTGCACTGTTCATCTCCTGGTGTGAGGAAGGGGCTAGAAAATGTACCCTAAACATTGTCTGCTTAGCCAACCCTGGCCTGATTACCACAGCATGCAGGAAATCCCACTATGCAGTCAGAACACAAAAAAAAAATGTACAAAAATATCCACAACGATGACTCCACTCACCATTGGCACATGGAACATGCACACACTTATAGATAACACAAAATCCAGTAAACCTGAAAGACACACTGCTCTTGTTGCAAGAGAACTCAATAGATATCACATCCAAATAGCAGCCTTGAGTGAAAGAAGGTTGGCAAATGAAGGTCAGCTTACTGAAGATGGAGCTGGACACACATTTTTTCTAGAGTAGGAATAGTGAAGGGGAGCACCATGAAGCTGGCGTGGATTTTGCAATCAAAATTAATCTAGTCAGCAAGCTGGTATGCCTGCCAAATGGAGTGAATGACAAGCTCATGACAATGTGATTGCCATTCACAGGAAAATGCCATGCCACCATCATCATTGCCTATGCTCCCACCATGATGAACCCTGATGAGGTCAAAAAAAATTTTATGAAGACCTCGAGACCCCTATCGTCAATGTGCCAAAAGAGGACAAGCTTATGATTCCAGGTGACTCTAATGCTAGAGTAGGTTCAGACTACCAGACTTGGCAGGGAGTCCTAGGGAGGAATGGAGTTGGAAACAGCAACAGCAATGGTCATTTGCTGCTGAAGACTTGGGCATCACATGACCTTCTCATCACCAACACTGTTTTCCATTTGCCTAAATGCAATAAAACTTCATGGATGCACCCTCATAGAAAACATTGGCATCTAATAGACTATGTGATTGTAAGGAGAAGAGACAGACAAGATGTGAGAGTAACAAACACAATGTGTGGTGCAGAGTGCTGGACTGATCATAGACTTATCCTTTCCAAGCTAAATATTTGCATTCATTAAAAGTGCCACCCCCAAGGCAAAATGACAACCAAAAGAATCAATGTCAACAAATTAGAGCACTTCTCTGAGTGTAAACAGTTTGTTGCTAACTTGAAGGGAAAGTTGAACCAATACACAATTGGCAACAGTAAGTAGAAAAGAAATAAGCAGCTTTCAGAGATTTGGTGTACAGCACTGCATTTGCTCATCTAGATCAGAACACTCTTAAACACTGGTTTGAGGAAAATGATGGGAAAATTCAGAAGCTACTAAATGAAAAACGAAAACTCCACAGTATATACCAGCAGGATAGTTCGTCCACCTCCAAGAAAGCACCATTTAATTCCATCAAAAGCAAAGCACAAGCAAAGCTTAGAGACAAGCAGGATTCCTGGCTCAGTAAGAAGGCAGATGAAATTCAGTTTTATGCTGATAGTAACAATGCAAAGTGCTGTTATGATTCCCTGAAAGCTATTTATGGACCAAAAACCTATGGTGCATCACAACTATTCAGGGCTGATGGAGCCACATTGATTAGTGATAAGGACATTCTCCTAGAAAGATGGGCTGAGCGTATGAGTATATTAAGTTAGGTAGAATTGCAATTTTTATTATATCGGCTCAGTCTATTCATGAGCAATGAATATTTTCCCAATTGTTTAGATCAGACTTTATTTGTGTGAAAAGTATTTTGTAATTGTGCTCATATAGTTCCTGGGTTTATCTTGGCAGGTGGACTCCCAAGTATTTTATATTGTCTACAGTTATTTTAAATGGAATTTCTTTTTCTATTTCTTGCTGCTGGACTTTGTTGGTAATGCTGATTATTTTTGTGGGTTTATTTCTATTTTGCAATTATGCTAAAGTTGTTAATTAGTTCAATCAGTTTTTTAGTTGATTATCTTAGATTCTCTAAGTAAGCTACTCTATCATCTGTAAAGAGTGATAATTTGGGGGGGAGGGAAATGATCATTCAATAACATAGAGGACTTTCAAGCATTCTTGATGAAAAGACCAAAACTGAATAGCAAATTTGACTTTCAAACACAAGAATCAAGAGAAGCATGAAAAGGGCATCTCTTCTGCTAGCTTAAAGAGAAACCCTTCCTGACCCATTCTCTCTGAGGAACACCCTCCCATTTCAGCCCCTCCCAAGACCTGGACTTTCCCCTATCAACAGAAGCCAATCTGAGGTAGTCCACACTACCAGCAGTGACCCTGACATCCTTTCTCTCTTCAAAGTTTTAGGTGATATGGTTTACAAAGGAGAACCTGGCCAGAGAAATCCTCAGTCGAATGGTTTCCCTAACTCAGATTGCTAGAGGCTACTTTAACTTCAGTTTACACCTTTCCCTCCTCCTCCCCCACCCAGGAGAATGTGTGAACTCAACTCACCTCCAAATTAATATCCCTCAGTCAGGATTGCTGTTCACTTGTCAGGGGAGGTCCCAGCAATTGCCTGTCAGGGAGGCAGACCTGAATATAAAGTAGGCTGACAGAGACTCTCCTTGATCCGTTGGCATTCATGGTCACTGGGAAAGACACCATTTGACCTCAGTTTCTTGACTGAATCGGGACAGCCCCGGGAAGCTTAAAGGATTGGAGCTGCTCTGAAAGGGTCTCTGGTTCATCCACCCAAACATGGCAGCCTCCACCACAGCCGGAAAGTAGTGGATCCCCAAAGTGGCAAAGGTGAAAAGTAAAGCCCCTGCTGAAGTGCAGATCACGGCAGAACAGCTTTTAAGGGAAGCTAAAGAAAGAGAGCTAGAGCTTCTACCCTCACCTCTGCAACAGAAGATCACAGATGCAGAAGAATTCAGTGATTACACACTGAGGAAAAAGAAGATTTTTGCGGACAGTATAAGGAGTAATAGAACCGTGATCAGTAACTGGATCAAATATGCCCAATGGAAAGAGAGTCTGAAAGAAATTCAAAGAGTCCATTCCATATACTAGCGGGCCTTGGATGTTGATCACAGAAATATCACCTTCTGCCTAAGATATGCAGAAATGGAAATGAAGAATCGACAAGTAAACCACACCCAAAATATATGGGATCCGGCCATCACAACGCTTCCCTGGGTCAGCCAGTTCTGGTATAAATGCACTTATATGGAGGAGATGTTGGGAAATGTTGCTGGAAGCCACCAAGTCTTTGGGCACTGGATGGAATGGCAGCCCAAGGAGCAAACCTGGCACTCCTGTATCAATTTTGAACTGAGATATAAAGAGGTGGATTGGGCAGGTGGTATTTACCAAGGATTTGTCCTCATGCACCCTGAGGTTAAGAACTGGATCAAATATGCTAGCTTTGAATGGCTACTTTGCTCACTCAAGGAAAGTATATGAAAGGGCTGCAGACTTCTTTGGAGAGGAGCACATGGATGAACATCTCTATGTGACTTTTGCAAAGTTTGAAGAAAATCAGAAAGAATTTGAACAGCACGAGAGATCTACAAATAGGTTCTGGACAGAATTTCAAAGCATGCAGCCTAAGAGTTCTTTAAAAATTACATAGTCTTTGAAAAGAAATTTGGAAATAGAAGAGGTATTGAAGATATCATTGTGAGGAAACAGAGATTCCAGTATGAAGAGGAGGTGAAGGCCAGTTCCCACTATTACAATGCCTGGTTTGATTATTTGCACTTGGTAGACTGGGATGCCCAGGAAGCAGACACAGTGTGAGAGGTGTATGAAAGGACCATCGCCAACATGCCTCCGATCCAAGAGAAGAGATACTGAAAGCAGTACATACACCTCTGGATCAACTATGCACTTTATGAAGAGTTGGAGGCCAAGGATCCAGACAGGACCAGACAGGTTTATCAAGCTTGCCTGAAACTGATTCCTCACAAAAAGTTTACATTTGCTAAAATGTGGCTATTTATGACCCATTTGAAGTAAGACAGAAAAATCTCCCTTTTGCCAAAGGAGCTTTAGGAACCTCTACTGACAAGTGTCCCAAAAACACATTGTTTCGAGGCTACATTGAATTGGAGCTTCAAGAATTTGACCGGTGCCAGAAACTGTATGAAAAGTTCCTGGAGTTTGCACTAGAAAATTGCACATCATGGATCAAATTTGCTGAGTTAGAGACAATTCTTGGAGATATTAAGAGAACTCGGGCAATCTTTGAGTTAGCTATTGGCCAGCCATGCTTAGACATGCCAGAGATACTTTGGAAATCCTACCTTGATTTTGAAACTGAGCAAGAAGAATCTGAGAAAACAGGAAGTCTCTAGTGGAGACTGCTGCAGCAAACACATGTTAAGGTATGGATCAGTTTTGCCCAAGTTGAGCTGTCTACAGGGAATGAAGAAAGGTTAACTCGATGCAGACAAATTTATGAAGACAGAACAAAATGATGAGAAATGGTAAAGCGAAGGAAGACTTGTGTTATTCGAATCCTGGAGAAACTTTGAAGATAAATTTGGAACAGAATCTCAAAAGAAAAGAGTGGACAAACTCATGCCAGAGAAAGTTAAGAGAAGAAAATACAGGCAGAAGATGTGTCTGAGGCTGGCTGGGAAGAGTGCTACCATGTCATCTTTCCAGAAGATGCAGCAAACCAACTTAACCTCGAACTCAAACTGCTGGCCATGGCCAAACTTTGGAAGAAGTAACTGCAAGAAGAAGATGCTTCAGAGCAACACCCAGAGGAAGACACGGAGGCAATCCAATCCTGTCTTTTCCCATGTTGATGTATTGTGGTTATTTTTATAAATTTGTACTCTACCCAAAGGGCTAAAAAAATGTGCATAGCCTTTGACCCAACAATATTGCTTCTAAGGCTGTATACCAAAGAGATCACAAAAATGGGAAAGGGACCCACAGGTAAAAAAATATTTATAGCAGCTCTTTTTGTGGTGGCCGAGAACTGGAAATGCCCACCATTCGGGGAATGGCTGAACAAGTTGTGGTATATGAATGTAATGGAATACTATTGTGCTATAAGAAATGATGAAGAGTCAGACTTCAGAAAAACCTGGAAAGATTTACATGAACTCATGCTGAGTGAGATGAGCAGAACCAGGAGAATATTATACACAATAACAGCCATGGTGTTCGAGGACTGTTTCTGATAGACTAAGCCCTTCACAGCAATGCAAGGAACTAAAACACTCCCAAAAGAACCTTGACACAAAATGTCATTCACACCCAGAGAAAAAACTATGGAATCAGAATGCAGAATGAAACAGATTATTTTCTCTTCTGTCTTTGTTTTCTTTTGGTTTTCCTCATGCTTTCTCCCACTCATTTTAATTCGTCTATGCAATATGACTAATGTGAAAATGTGTTTAATAAGAATGTATGTGTAGAACCCATATAAGATTGTGTGTTCATCCTTCATTGCCAAAGAAGACCATGCCATCAGAGAAATAATGACATGACTTGCACTTGACTTTGTTTTGAGTGAGGGAGGGCTATGCAGGTCACCAGCCTCACTTCTCCTCCAGAGCCATCTGAATACAGTGACCAGATATTCATCAGGATGACTGGAGATGACTCAGGATGAGGCAACTGGGGTTAAGTGACTTGCCCAAGGTCACACAGCTGGTGAGTGTCAAGTGTCTGAGGTGAGATTTGCACTCAAGTCCTCCTGACTCCTCCACTGGTGCTCTATCCACTGCAGCACCTAGCTGCCCCCCCCATATAAGATTACATGCAGTCTCAAGGAGGGAGGGGAAAGGGAGGCGGGAAATTTTAAGACTCAGGGTAGTGATTGCTGAATTGAAAATGAATAAATTAATTAAATTAAAAAAGTGATAATTTTTTTTCCTCATTGCCCATTCTAATTCCTTCCATTTCTTTTCTTCTCTTATTGCCATAGCTAAAATTTCTGGTACAGTATTTAATAACATTGGTGATAATGGGCATCCTTACTTCACCTCTGATTTTATTGACAAAGCTTCTAGCTTATACCTATTACAGATAATGTTTGATGATGATTTTAGATAAGTACTACCTATTTCAAGAAAAGCGCCATTTATTCTTATGCTCTCTGGTGTTTTTAATAGAAATAAGCCTACCAGAACTCCTAGCATAGACATACTTGAGGAGATGCAGGTCACTATGGAAACCCAGGTAACCCAGGGAAAGACCAAGCTGTGCAAACCACCTTATTCAAGATCATACCAGAGTGCAGAAGTAAAAAGAAGACATTAACCGCAATAAAGTACTCTAGATCCACAGGTAACCAAAAATACAACTTATAATAAAAGAACAACTCCTTGCAACTATAAGCAGAGACTAAAATGAAAATTTGGGTTTTCTACAAGGACTATGTGAATGCCCAGAGGAAACGAAGTAAGAGGTTAAAATGAGTAATAGCTCTGGAGGAATGAATTAGAAGGAAAATAAATAATAGAACAGAAAGTGGTAAAACTTATTTGGAACAAAGCAGATGCCTATCAAATTGGGAAATGGCTGAACACTGGTTTTTGTTATTTTGGTTGTGTCTGACTCTTTTTGGGTTTTCTTGGCAGAGATACTGAGAGGTTTACCATTTCCTTCTCTAACTCATCTTACAGAGAGCAAACTGAGGCAAACAGGAATAAGTAACTTGCCCTGAGTCATGTAGCTAGTAAATGTGTGAGGTCAAATTCGAACTAATGAAGGTGAGTCTCCCTGACTCCCTTCCTGGCATTCTATCCACTACACTATCTAGCTGTGGTATATGAATTTAGTGGAATTTTATTGTTGACTAGAAATGACATAAAAGTTCAGGTAAAAATAGAAAGGTTTTTATGAGCAAAGAAAACAGAAACAGGATATAAGATAGATAAATATATACATATGTATTCCTTTATATATACACATACATATGTACGTAATCATGTTATACAGAAATATGCAGATATTGATAGATGTTGCATAGACATACGTATGTAACATGTTACATAGACATATAGATGTATTATATATTATAATAAAACATATATGTTACAGTTAAGTAGATAGATACACACATTGCAACAAAGCAAATTAAAACAACACTAAAAGTACTCAGATTATAGATATTGGTTGGGAGAACTAATAAAACACGCTCACCTTCTCATGGTATATATGTGGTCAACTACATCTTTCAGATTCTTCCATATACTATCAGCTGTGCCTTCTCTGTTGGTTTAATCTTAATTTTTTTCCTTTGGTATAAGAGGTTTGTATTTTTTTTCTTTTGCTCATTAAAAGGCCCATTCCCTGACTACTTCTTAAAGAGGCCTATTCACTCAGTGGGCATTACTTCCTTCGAAATGGGTATGTCAAAAAACCTAGCCTAAAAAAGCTAAGGTCTCCCATCGCATCCTGGGTCATCTCCAGTCATCCTGATGCATATCTGGTCACTGGATTCAGATGGCTCTGGAGGAGAAGTGAGGTTGATGACCTGCACAGCCCTCCCTCACTCAGAACAAAGAGTCAAGTGCAAGTCATGTCATCATTTCTCTGATGGCATGGTCTTCTTCGGTAACAAAGGACGAACACAAAGGAGATTTGAGAAGTTGTGGAGAAATGAAAGTGGCATTAAAAAAATGAAAAAAATATCAAGAAAGGTTTTTTTTTCTTAAGTGTTGTTGTTCCTTCATTGAAGAGGTAGGGGACTATAAATATAAAACATTGCATATCCTGTTGGACTCAGTTAATGTGCTGATTAGCTTTGTTCAACAGGATTTGTTTGTTTTTTGATCTTCCCTTTTTTATTTTTTGGTGTAAAGAAGGACTCCATGAGTAAGGGATGAGAATATGTTTGGAAATGACATCTGTAGAAGAAACAAAACATATTCATTTAAAAATTTGAGAGGATTTGAGCAGTAATGACATGTCCTGAAGATTTGGCAGCTCTCTCCATTACTCACTTTATAATCATGAGAAAGGCACATTGTAATAATGGTTTGTAATTACATAGCATTTAAAGGCTAAAAGAGGTCTTTATACAGATCATCTTATCTGACCCACTTATACTCTCTAAATTTCAATTTTTCAATTTGTAAAATGGAAATAAAAACAGTGACATTACCTATATCACATTATTGTGAGGAAAGCAGTTTGTGAATTATAAAGTACTATACATTTTGAAATGGACAGGGTAAATTATTTGGTTCAAACCTGTGATCTGATGCATTTGGGTGATTTCCAAGTGAGGACACACCTATCAGAGCTGACAATTTATGATGTAACAGAGTTGTTTGGAGTGCTCAGAGTTTAAACCTGCCCAGAGTCACTCCATCAGCATGGGGAGGGGAGGGAATAAGCATTTATTAAGTACCTACTATGTGCCCAGCACTGTACTCAGTGCCTTATAGCACTGTCACATTTGATCCACACAACAACCTTAGGAGGTAGGTATTATTATTACCCCCATTTTATAGTTGAGAAAACTGAGGCAAACTAATTTTAAGTGACTTGTCCAGGGTTACACAGCTAATAAAGGTCTAAGACTGGTTTTGAATTCAGGTCTTCTTGACCTCAGGCCCAGTGCTCAAGTCACTGTGTCACCTAGTTGTCTCATGTAGCATTATGTATCAGAGATGGGTATTGAATACTGTTCAATGTGCAATTTAGTGGCCTCTTTTTCTATTTTAATTTGACACCACTGGTTTAGGGCAGAGAGGTCAAGTGCTAGACCCTCTGAAGTTTGCAAAACTCCCCAGTGCAGCAGGAAATAAATGAAAATGAAATTGAGAGAGGATATGGAGCCAAGATGCAGGAATAGAAGGTAGCAGTGCAACTGAGCTCCCATCTACAACTCTTCCAAAGAGCTATAAAATGCACCAGACTAAATCCTGAAGGAGAAAGAAATCCAGAAAAAGTTCCTCTGAGTCCTTTGTCTGGTCTAAGTCAGCATAGGAGGACAGACAGAGAGGTCTGCAGACATTGGTGACAGGACTGGAACAGGAGCACACCAGAGCCCCGGAGAGACTGCACACTAGCACAAAAGGAGGTCCCAGATCTATACTAGAGCCCTCTAAGACTCACATGGGGGCACTTTGATGGGGACAAGTGCCAACTTGCAGTTTTGTTTCTCACTACCTAGCGGTAACAGATCCAGAACAGAGTGAGGAAGGAATCTTCCCACATGCATGACATAGGGAGGTCTTGGGATAGGTGGTGCACCCCAAAAGGAGGAAGTTCAGAAACCAGCAGCAGCAGTAATATGGCTCAGACCTCAGGTCCCAAGAAGGGTCTCACTTTAAGCATCCAGCCCAGCCTGCAGAGGAGTAACCAAGGCAGGAATCCCAGACCAAAGAACCAGTGGAGCTTTCCAGCTGGCTGACTGGAATGGAGTCCAGCAACAGGCTACTTTTACACAGACCCAAACCCAAGAACTTGCAGAGCTCAGACCAGGGGGCAACAATGAGACTTTGCCCTGGATCAGAGCCCTTTGGAAGCACCAAGTACTTCCCTTCCCTTCTTTCCCAGAAAACAAAACCTCTATTACAAATATGTATAGTCAAAAAAACAGATTTTCACATTGTCCACATTCCAAAAAAAATATGCCTTAATCTGTACTCTGAGTCTATACCTTCTCTTGTCAGGGGTTGTACAGCATGTTTCACTGAGAATCACTTGCAATTGTACTTGGTCATTGTGTTGAGCAGAGTTCCCAAGTCCTTCAAAATTGTTTGTCTTTACAGTATTACTGTAATTGTATGACATCTACTCCTGGTTCTGCTCACCTCACTCTGCGTCCATTCATACACATCTTCCCAAGTTTCTCCGAAACTGTTCTCTTCATTTCATGTAACATAGTAATATACCATCCAAGGGTGTGCTGGTAAATGCTTAGTAACCTCCTGAAAATATATGTGTATGCATATGTGACACATTTTAAAATGTAATCTGCATTATTAACATTTTTTCCATCACTTTCTTAAGTCTAGACAATCAACAAAACAGTACATCAAAGCCTGATGTGTAGTGTTTGCTGAATTCTAAGGTGTCAGTCATTCAGTCAATAGACATTTATCAAATGCTTGCTATGTACCAGGCGCTATGTTAAGCACTCAGGATAGAAAAAAAGGTAAAAGACAGTCCCTAACTTCAAGGAACTCACAATCTTATGGGTGTAAATATTCACACTGAAAATTTAACCATCAGCTATCCCAAGTTACTTCAAGCTAGGCTTCAACACATCGCTGATTCTACCACATTTATATACCATAACTTGTTTGTTCAGTCATTCCTCATTTGTTAGGCACCCTCGCAATTTCTAATTCTTTCCCATAAGGTATTTCTTTATTATTATAGGAAACTCACTGGACAAAAATGCATGTTTTCAATTTAAAATGTCTTTCAGCTGCCTATGTGATCTCTAACTCTGGAGAGGTCCAAACTGACACCTGTTAAATGTGAATTAAAATATATGATCTATCTCACAGGGTTATCATGAGGAGAGCACTTTGAAAACCATAAAGTGTGAGTCAAACATGAACAATTATCACTGTTGCTAGTGTGGAAGCAGGCATTGACCACTAAATCCTATATGATGAAAGAGAAAAGGGGATCCAAAAGTGTCCAACTCATTTCAGTGAACACAGAAGTCCCGGATCTTTCCATTTTGGAGGTAGGGGACCAGCACCTAAAAGAGAGCAGGAGGGAGGCCAAGCCCCATAAGAGATGCTGACAAGAGGCCAAGATATTGGGAAGACCTTTTGTAAATCCTGCGAGCAGGTGGAAATGGAGTTTGAGGGATGAACCATCTCTCTAGCTCACCCACCCAACTGCAGATCAGCATCAAGCTTGCACCTGGCAGGCTGAATTTCCTCACTAGAGACCAGGCAGTTGGAAAATTTTCAAAGTCCACAACACAATGATTTCGGTGCACTATTGTTCCCAGGCTTTCCCTGGGACTTCAGCATTTCCAGGAGGAGAAGGCCGGAAGGGTGAAGCTTCCAACACAGACTGAAGATTGTGCCAAGGAAGGGGAATTGAAGGCGATAGTTAAACATTTCTAAAAGGTCTCCCAGAATATTGTGGTTGATTCAAAGGACAAGGTTTTCCAATTCGTAACTGTCTTCTTTTTTTAAAAAATCTTTACACCTAAATACCATATTTATGGATATTTGAAATAGACTGTTCATCTTTTCATTTTTATATCTCCTAGATTTTCCTTGTCCATAGCTTTCTTCTTCCCTAAATTGTAAAAGCATTTTATCTCCACTCTACAAATGCCACTTTTGTTAATCACTAATGCAATAACTCATGAAGCTACAGTCTCCATATCAACCTTTACCATATTTCTCAAAGTACAAGACAGGATGATTCAATTACTGAAGTTCCACTTTTGGATTTGGTGACCATTGAGGTTAGCTTCACACAGAGATATCATTTGACATACTATCTCATAAGTGCTGTTCACAAAGAGGAACTGGGAAATGACTTTGACTTTGGATTCAAAGAACCTGGGTTTAAATGTTGCCTCTGATGTTTACTACCTGTGTGATGTTTGACACTTAACCTTCCTGGATCTCAGTAAAATAAAATGATTCTCCTAGGTGACCTCTGAAGTCTCTTTCAAGCTCTAAATCAATGATTCAGGACTAACTGGTAGATAATTTAATCTAGCCTATAAACACTACTGGAGAAAGAATTAAATAGTCAATTGTTACTATTGGATGATCATTGCACTCATCCTTTTTCTTTTCTAATGAATGTATCATTAATGATCCTTTTTAAAATATCACTATCACTTCCCAGTGACTGTCTTACATAAAAAGAAAGAGAGAGAGAGAGAGCTCTCCCTTATAACAAAGAATTTCAGTTAAACAAAACAAATCAATACATACTCCATATTTGAAGGCTTATGCCTCTGAGCATTTTGTTTCACCCTCATCTGCTGCCAGAGGAAAGGTGACTTTCACTGACATTTCTCTGAACCCACAGCTGGTCACTGTATCTGAATTCTAATATCTTCAAGGTTGCTTTCCTATGCATTATTCTGGTCATTTTATAAATTATCTTCTTGCTTCTGGTTACTTCACTCTGTATCAGAGCAATCTCTCCAGTGGCTTCATATTTATGTCTAAATAATGATGCATTTTTGAGGATGGAGAATTTCAGTAGTTTTGGGTGCCTTTGTATGTGGTAATGGAAGGCATTATTAAGATAGAAATAGTCACTAAGGACTAACTGTATGCACAGACCTTTGAAATGATGTTGAGGAGGGAAGGAAGAATACAAATAAATACTGAGATGTGATCCCTGCCCTAGAGAAACTTAATTAGACATAATGTACTTGGGAAGAACATATACATAAAATATAATTAACGACACATAGAATTATGTTCCTCTTTCACAAATCAATGAACACAAAACCATAATGAACACCTTGTGTTGTGATCTCTGGTTTGCTTTATGAACATATTCTGAATATGTTTGTAGTGACATCTGGGACCATGAATTGTATTATGAGCTCCTCCTAAAATTTGCTCCTTTTCATTTATTTAGGTATATACTTATTCCAGGTATAGAAGAGGAAACAAACAAGTTTCATTTTTTTCAGTTTTTAATATTTTTATTTTAGGTTTTGAGTTCCAAATTCTATCCTTCCCTCCCCTCCATGAGTCAGCAAGCAATCATATATAGGTTATACATAGACAATTATGTAAATCATTTCATATTACTCATTTTGTACAAGAAGACTCAAACAAAACAAAAAACGGAAGAAAGAAAGTGAAAAGCAGCATGCTTCAATCTGCTTTCAAACAGTTCTTTCTCTGGAGGTAGATAGTATGCTTCATCATTAGTCCTCTGATATTGTCTTGGATCAGCTATTGCTGAGAATAGCTAAGTTGTTCACAGTTTGTCATCAAACAATATTGCTGTTACTGTGTGCAACATTCTCCTGGTTTTGTTCACTTTACTTTGTATCGGTGCATGTAAGTCCAGGTTTTTCTGAAATCATCCTGCTTGTCATTTCTTATAGAATAATTATATTCCATTGCAATTAAGTACCACAACTTTTTCACCTGATGGACATCTTCTCAATTTCTAATTCTCAGCCACCACTAAAAGAATTGAACTACTATAAATATTTTTGTACACATAGGTCCTTTCCCCTTTTATAAAAATCTCTTTGGGATACAGACCTAGTAGTGCTATTGATGGATCAAAAGGTATGCAGAGTTTTAGAGCCCTTTGACTGTAGTTCCAAATTGCTCCCCAGAATGGTCGGATCAGTTTCACAACTCTACCAGCAGTGTATTACTGTCCCAATCTTCCTACATCCTCTCCAGCATCCAACACTTTTCTTTTTTGTCACATTAACAAATCTGATAGGCATGAGGTGGTATGTCAAAGTTGTTTTAATTTGTATTTCTCTAGTCAATAGTGATTTAGAGCATTTTTATATGACTATAATTAGCTTTGATTTTTTTTTTGTTTTAAAACTTCCTGTTCTTATCTTTTGATGATTTATCAATTGGGAATGACTTATAGTTTTATAAATTTGGCTCAGTTCTCTATATATTTGAGAAATGAGGCTTTTATCAGAGATATTTGTTGCAAATTCCACCCCCCTCCCAGTTTTCTGCTCTTTATAATTTTGGTTGCATTGGTTTTGTTTATGCAAAACTTTTTTAATTTTATAAAATTTTTTAAAATTTAAAAAATTATATGTTTTGCATTTTGTAATGCTCACTATATTTTCTTTGGTTCTAAATTTTTCTCATATCCATAAATCTGACAGATAAACTATTCCATGCTCTTTTAATTTGCTTATGGTTCACTCTTTATGTCTAACTCATATACCCATTTTAACTTTATGTTGGTATATAGTATGAGATTTTGATCTATATCTAGTTTCCGCCATACTATTTTCCAATTTTCGCAGCAGTTTTTGTCAAATACAAGTGTCATTTTTTAAAAACTAGCATTGCAAATGTATCAATCACCATTAGTTTGTTGTTTAAAAAAAAAATCAGATCCTAAATGGAAATTTAACTAGGTCAGAGATCCTGGATAAGCAGCAAAATCACCTGGTAAATAGAAACCACCCAATGATGAGTATGGTCTTGCTGCTTCATAAGTTATATATTCCATTTATTAGAGAATGAAATAATGCCTATAAAGTGTTTTATTATTGGGAAAGAATATATAAATTTAAGTTGTTGTGGTTATTGTTATAATTCCAAAGAAAAATAGATACTACATGTCAAGAGGAAGGAAGAACAATTAAAAAATGTATACATGAAGGTTCTGTTTATGCTATCAAGAAAAATAAATACTTGTTTACTTAAGTAGAGAACCTATGCCTATAAATGTGCCTAAAATGATAATCCATATTTCTACATATAGTATTTTGTGCCTTAGATCTGTCATCTTACTTGATTCTCACAACAATCCTTTGAAGTGCCTATAACCATTTTTGCCCTTATTTTACATATGAGAAAATAAAGCTAGTAGTGGATACAGTAGTATACTGGAGCTGGACTTGAATCCAGGTCTTCTGAATCCAAACCCAAGACCCTTACACCTACTGCTCCTCACTACTAAATACTAAAAAGTATTGACGAAGTGGAAGAAACTCAAATCTATGTATTAAAATCAACAGTTAAAAATCATGTTAAATGTGAAAATCATGGTTCCTCATGGTTTTAGTAAAGAAGAAGCATCTTGGCTTAAAAGAAATAGCTTTTCTATGTTGAAGAATAAATATAACCCTAATTCATAAATTTCCTTACTGCTCTCCCCTTAAAGGAGCTGGCAATCAGACTACCACCAATTTTGTTTAATTCTGTTCCTAAATGGTCCAAAGAAGACCACTATAATGTTCAATGCAATCAATTGTGGGGACACTGGAGGCATAGTTCTATGATTAACCACAATGAAAGACAAAAACAACAGCGTAATGGAGGAATGGCTCATAATGAGACTCATCTGCTTATATGGTTGATGCAAATTTCCATGGGGACTTTGCCATTTCTTTTGAATGTTTTCTTTCCCCATTAGAATGTAAGCTTCTTAAAGGAATAAATTGTTTTTCTTTTTGCTTGTATCTTTATTCTCAGTGATGGACACAGTGCCTGGCACATAGTAAGTGCTTATTAAATATTTTATCCATCCATCCATCCATTCATCCATTTACCTGTTTGACCGTCTGATGTGGACAAGTCATTTAACTTCTCGGAGCCTCATGTCTAAAATAAGAATGATGTCTATGCCTCATAGAGTTTTCATGATGATCAAATGAAATAAAGTATATAAAACTCTTAGGAGGACCCAAAGAATCATAAAAGTATAGATTAAGCTGTTTGACACATAGAAGAAACTTGAGTTTCTTACTTTGAGCCACTAGGTGGCGATAGTAACCTTTGCTAAATTAAATAGATCTTCAGATCTATTGTTTATCTAATGCCTATCTTGTATTGCTAAATTGTAAGGACTGAAGTTAGGGGACTTAGGGACTGCAACACTATTTCTACATCCCCTGGAGACATAGAAAATCACGTTACAAAGAATTTCTGACATGAAAGTTCTATTTTCTTTGGCATTAAACATTAGAGAGTCTGCCGTAGGGGCAAAGGATTTCATTTATTTAGAACCTGCTTTATTGTTTTTCCTAAGAGAATAAGAGAAGCACCATCATGGTTTGAGCCCCTGGGATTCTTGTCTGTGCCTTGGCCTCCTAGAGATGATAACCAGTTAGGGATGGATAGGGATGAGTGAGATGGAAATTTGGTAAAAATCATCTTGAAAAAGAAAGATATACAAATACATTATTAATAGAGCTGTGAATTGCTCTGGTTTTCCTGGGAAAATAAGGTGTAATTTTATGAGAAAATTTACTAAACTGTTCATTCTTTTTGACCAAGCTATTCCACTGATAGTCATATACCCAAGGATAAAAAAGACAGAAAGATCCAACATTTACCAGTATAACCCCTGTCCCATTGGCATGGAACTCTCTCCTTCTTAGTAGAGATGAATATACAGCCCCATGTGAGGGGCAGGGCACAGTTAATAAGAGGCTAGAAAGCTCCAGCCTCCCCTAGTTTCCATATGTGAGCTCTCCAAGCTACTGGGCTTAAGGACAAGGGTTGCATCAGAGTATTTATAACAGTACTTTTGTGGTATCAAAATACTGGAAACAAAGTAGGTGCCCATAGATTACTGGAAATTATGGCATGTGAATTTAGGTATATGAATGAATGCACCCCAAAAACAACCATATATGATGAATCCAGAGAAACATGAAATTTGTGTGAGCTGATTCAGAAAGAAAATAGAGCAATGCCAACTGGAAAGGCAGGTCCCTTAGAAAAAAATAATCCCAGGTTCAAGATATTCTATGGGTCTATATCCACAACCATTAAAAATCATGGCTCACAAGCCTTCATCAAAATATTTACCATTAAGAATCAGTCAAGAGATACAAGTTCAAGACAATAACATATAATGAAATAGTATAGTCAGAAAAATCACAACAAAAGAGCGTCCCTATAAAACCCTCCTACAAATATAGAAACCATCATTGAGAAAAGTAGGCCACACAAAACAAGCCACAAGTACCTTGACAACAGTTTGGATGAGGGGAGTGAGAGATAGGCGTCAAAAATAACTCCTAAATTGTGAACCTGGGAATATGGTATTTCCCTCTACAATAATTGGGAAAGTAGGAGAGGGGGAGGTTTTAGGGGGAAAGATAATGAGCTCTATTTTGGGACATATTGAGTTTAAGACATCTGCTGAACGTCCAGTTCAAGATACCCAAAAGACTTGGACATTAGAGATTGGAGGTCAGTAGAGAAGTTGGGGTAGGGTAGGTAGATTTGAGAATCATCAGCATGGAGGTGGGGATTAAATCCATGGGAGCTAAGAAGATCACCAAGTGAAAGAGTACAGAGGGAGAAGAAAACAGGACCAAGGACAGAATTGTAAGCAAATGACTGGTGTAAAATGCAAAAGGCAGCAGTAATTTTTTAAAATCACCCCAAATCTTTCATTCCTTCTCCTTCTACCGCATTTTAAAATATTTTATGCATGCTTTTTTCTTTCTTTTTTTCTCTTTCTTCCTTTTTTCTTTCTTTCTTCCTATCACTCATTGCTCTCCCAGAATAGAACCCTCTGTCATAATACGTAAGTGTAGGCAAGCAAGTGCAAGCAACCCAGGATCCACATGCCTTATTTCTCACCCAAATCGGCACCCTCCCTGCCAATAAGCAAAGGGCTTGCTGCACCACCAGTCCTCTGAAGTCAGAGGGCCACTGCTTTGAGCAGATGGTCAGTGCAACCTTACCCTCCCTTAACAAGTCAATTCACAACTGATTTTATCAGTAGAATCAGGAATGTCTTCTTCCCAAAGACTTCAGCAGTTGAAAAGAGTATTCAGCTGCTAGGATGGACAAAATAATAATTTAACCCTCACTTGGCAGAGGGGACAGCTAGGTGATGCAGTGGATCAAGTACTGAGCCTGGAGTCAGGAAGACCTGAGTTCAAATCTAGCCTCAGATACTTACTAGTCATGTGATCCTGAGCAAGTCACTTAACCCTGTTTGCCTCAGTTTCCTCTTCTGTAAAATGAGCTGGAGAAGTAAATGGCAAACCACTCTAGTATCTGTCAAGAAATCCCTAATGGGATCACAAAGAGTCTGACATGACAGAACAATGACAATTTGGTAGAATTTTTTTTAACATCCAAGAGTCAATTTATATGGTACAAAATTTAATTTTTCTGATTAAGGAGCCACTAAAAGCATGACAGAAAGACTCTGGGTGGGAAGTAAAGTAAATAAGTTAGCAAGTATGTATTAAGAGCTTTCTATATGCCAAGCATTGTGTAAAATGCTGGGAATACAATTACAAGCAGAGGGGAAGAAAGCCCCTGCCCTCAAGGAGCTTGAAAAGTGGAAGGTAGGTGGGAAAGATATACTTGGGAGCATTCAGGAAAAAATCCATTAATCAGGAGTACAGCCTGGGGAGGAGACATGAGTGGCCTTCATGAAGGTTTTAAGTGAACCTAACTATTGAGGGGGAGAAGCCAAAGGGGTGAAAGTCATTCCAATGTGTGAAGCCCGGGAGTGAAAATGTTTCTACGGAATTCAGTAATTTATATGTTCTATTATACTCAGAAACTTTAAAAAGTATCAACCATAACTACTAATATATACTAATATATACCTCTAGGGTGTTGAGACTTAAATCTAAAAATGTTAGATAAGCTCATGAGAAGCACCACCGAAGACCCTTTCCCCCAAGATGGTGCTGAAGGCAAAGAAGGAAGCCGTTGTCCGCCCCCCCCAAGACAGAAGCCAAGTCCAAGGCCTTGAAGGCCAAGAAGGCAGTGTTGAAGGGTGTCCATAGCCACAAAAAGAAGAAGATCCAAACATCCCCCACCTTCTGGCTACCCTAGACGCTAAGACTTTGGAGGCAGCCCAACCCTCAGAAAAGTGCCCCTATGAGAAACAAGCTTGATCACTATGCCATCATTAAGTTTCCCTTAACCACTGAAAAAGAAAATGAAAAAGACTGAGGACAACAACAACCTAGTCTTCAATGTGGATGTTAAGGCCAACAAGTATCAGATAAAGCAGGCAGTAAAGAAGTGTAAGACCTCGACGTGGTCAAGGTCAATACACTGATCCAATCTGATGGAGAGAAGAAGGACTACGTTGGACTTGCTCCAGAGTATAATGCTTTGGATGTTGCCAACAAAATTGAAATCATCTAAACTGTGTCCGGATGTCCCACTGCACCTACAATAAAAAATTTTCCAAGAAAATAAAATAAAAACATTAAGCAGTTTTAGGGACTGCTGGATAGATATTTTACATTTCATGTTCTCTCTACCCCATCTCCTTCAAAGTCTATATTTTTTGATCAGTCAGGCTAGTGATTGGGCTCCTAGTCAGATGGTCATCTCCAGGAACATCGAAGTAGTTACCAGAGACCCTTCCCAAAGTGCTGCCCACACTAACTGAGTATTCAAGATCTCCAAACTTCTCTAAGTCAAAAAGTTGCCTGTATACTTGGGCACACTCATTTCAAATTCACTGTTCAGTCCCCTGTACTCAGGAAAGGAAACACAAAGTGGAAAAGGCCCATGGTCAAGATTGACTAGCTGAGTCTTTAGCTCTAGCTCTCCCATTCTTGAAGCTGACCAGTACTGGAGTAGCAGAAAGATACCAGCACTCTCTTAACCCACCCCTTCAGGATAGATTCAAATACTTCTGACTTGATCTGCCCATATCTTTTAGGATCAAAAGAAAAGTGGAAATTGAAAGAATCATGGAGTGTTTTGGTAAATATTTAACAATCAGCTCTCTGGGAGGAAAATAATGTATATATAATGCACTTTAAAATTTAATCTGTCACTTATTTAAGTCTAAATAATCAACAAAACAACAAATTAAGCCCTGGTTTTAAATTTATAAATTTGCAAAGGGTAAATACTCTGAAATCTTGAGAGCCAATATAAGTTCATTCTAGCACACCCTTAGAAGAAATCCATTCATTACTTCCTGAAATAAACTCCAAAATGGAAACTTTTAGGAACATAACAGACAAGAGTTTCCAAGCCAAAGGGAAAAAAAATACTTCAAGCAGCTAAAAAGAATTCAAGTATCAAGTAACACTGTCAGAATCATACAAGATTTAATAGCCACCACCATAAAAGAGAGCTTAGAATATGATATTTCAAAAGGCAAAAAGATACAGGTTTATAACCAAGAAGAATTTACCCAGAAAAACTGAATATAATGCAACAAAGGATAAAAAAAAGGGGACCTTTAGTAAAGGAGAAGACTTACAAACATTCCTAAGAAAAAGACCAGAGCTATATCAGAACTTTGAAATACAAACACAAGAGTCAAGAGAAACATAAAAAGGGAAACATGAGTGAGAAATCATAAGGGATTAAACATTGATAAGTGGTTTACATTCTAATATGGGGAGATGATAAATGTATCCCCTCAAAACCATAATATCAGAGACCATAGAGAAAGTCTAATTAAACAGAGAGTCTGGAAGTTGTTCTGTTATGTTTTCATGATCTTAAAAAATAAAAAGTAAGGGAAAGAGGAATATACTGATGTAGGAAGGGAAAGGAAGGTTGACAAAAATTAGCTCACACAATCAGGGTAGCCAAGTAGAAGGTTATATAAACAAGGAGGAAGGGGTAAAGGAAAAAAAAATCACTTGAACCTCATTCTCATCTGAACTGGTCAAAGGAAGAAAGAATATACCCACAAGTATGCACGCAGGCGTGCACACACACATACACACACACAAAGTTGAGTGGAGAAATACATTTCACTTAACAGAGAAACAGGAAGGAAAGAGGAGAAAAAGAGATGGGGAAGTTAGAGTAAAGGAGGAATTAGAACTAAACAAAAATAAACTCTAAGGTAGGTAGATCACAAAGAAGGGTTTAAAAGAAAATACAGAAAGAATAAAAACATGTTGTTGAAGTCTGGATGCGGGCGGGGAAGAAAAGAGAGGAAGGGTAAAGTCAAGATGGAATAGCAGCAGGAGACAATGTAGTCATGCTCCCATCTAAAAACATTTAGAAAATCCACCAGACCAAATTCTGACAGGGAAATCTAAATTAAAAAGTCAAGGTGATGATCTTGTGTAGCCTAAGTCAGCAAAGAGAGACAGAGATATCTGCTGACACCGAGGACTGGGTTTGGGCAGATAAGGATTCTGGTTCTCAGGGAAGAGCTCAGGACAAGAGATCATCCCAGACCCATAAGGGGTAGCCCCAAGACCCTGGGGTATTCCAATACAGAGAGGGCCCAACTGGCAGCTTAGTTGCTCATTATCTTGTTCTGGGTCATGGATCAAGGGTAAATTGAGAAGGGGACCTATGTATAGGTGTGGCATTCCTAGACACTATGTCAAGAAAGGAAGAAGTTCAAAAGCAACAGTACTGGTTTGGCTCAGACTGAAGGAGCACAGAGGGATCTCAATTCCAACCTCCAGACCAGTATTCAGAAGAATAACCAGGGCAGCAGTTACAGACCAAAGGAAAGCCTGCAGCTCTATCACTCTGAACTAGCAGAAATTCCTAAGTGTCTGAGAGAAGCTAAGTTTAGCATCAATCTATTCTTTCTCAGATTTAAACCCACATCAGGAATTTGTAGAACTGAAGCCAGTGGGGCAGCAATCAGGTTTTGACATTAATGAGAACACTTTTGGAGATGAAAACTTGCAGACACCTGGCCTGTCTCTGAGATCTTGGAGTAACACAATACTCATCACCACAAGAAAGTAGTAATAGGACCAGACCAGACTTAGAGACCTTACCTCTGGAAGTACCACAGAGCTCAGCCTTAACATCCAGTATAATTTCAGGAAACAGACAGAAAGAATTACCAAATGCAAAACACCATAATGAGCTATTATGGTGGCAGAGATGCCCAAGATACAACACAGAAGAAGAGACTTACTCCAAAGCTTCTACATGCAAAACCTTAAAGAAAAATACAAGTTGGGCACAAGATCAACTAGAATTCCTGGAAGAGACGAAGCAAGGTGGTTTTTTTGCTTTGTTTTGTTTTTTAAGATGAAAGTATTTTTCATAAATTAAATGAGAATTACTGAGGAAAACTAGAGAAGAAATGAGAATTATGGAAGAAAAAACAGAAAATGAATTAATACCTTATTATAAGAGGTACAGAACTTTGGTCGAACAACAAATTAAAATTAGAATGGATGAAATAGAAGCCCATAACAAGAAATACTAAATATTTAAATAAAAGAAATATTAAAAAAGTCAATAGGCTGAAAAAATAGAAGAAAATATAAGGTATCTCCGACCTGGAAAACAGATTAAAAGAAAAAATGAGAAGAAAAAATATAAAAATCTAAACACCATGACAAAAAAAGAATAGCCTAGTCATCTTATTCCAAGAAATCTTTAAAAAAAACTATCCAGAACCAGAGGGAAAGATGAAAACAGATAGAATCCACTGGTTACCTCCTGAAACAAAAAAAAATCTCCCTGGGACATTATAACTCAAATTTGAGTTTCCAGGTCAAAGATAAAAATGCAAACAGTTTTGAAAGAATTAGACAATCTTACCAGGGTAATGACCAGTCATAATTCCAGAGAACTAATAATGAAATGATGCCCACCTCATGACAGAGAAACAAAGGACTCAAAATGCAGAATGAGACTATTTTTCTACATGCCTAATGAGGAAATATGCTTTGCTTGTCTATATATGCTGGTGAAAGAGGTTTGTTTTTCTCTAGTTCTCAAATGAAGGGAGGGAGTTTAAGATAGGAGAATGAGAAAGCCAATTTGAAAGTGAAAAAATATACATTTTAAAAAAGAAAAGAGAGCAAGAGTAGCAGGTGCAGACTGCAGTAAACCTAGAGTCCTGGTACTGAGCACACTTCTCTCTCACCACCCTCTTCTTCATTAAAGAGGAATCATGGAGCCAAGCAGAAAGAAAAGGATAAGAGAACAGGATGGAAGGAAGCCAGGAGGACAAGTTATATAATCAAAACAATATCATAAAGACAATCTTGAAATACTTATTAACTCTAGTAAATGAAATAACCCACCACTATTCCAGAGAAAGAAGGAGGAAGAGGAGGAGAAAGGAGGCAAAAAGAAAAGCAAGAGGAGACATGAAGAAATAACATTTATTCAGCACTTTAAGGTTTACAAAATTTCCTATAAATATTATTTCATTTTATCCTCACAAAATCCCTGGAAGGTAGGTGCTATTATTATTACCACCATTGTTCAGAGGCAGAGAGAGGTTAAATGACTTGCCCAAGATCACTTAGCTAGTAAGTGTGAGGCTGGATTTAGGTCAATCTTCTTGATTCCAAGTCCAGCACTCTACTGTGCCACCTAGATGCTACCTTGGGATTGAAAGGTGATGAAGTCAAAATAAAGAGAAAAAGAGGGAGGAAAGACAGAGACAGAGAGAGAGAGAGAGAGAGAGAGAGAGAGAGAGAGAGAGATTTTTGATAGGTCCAATGCAGGAAATTTGTTTTACTTGATTATACGTGTTTACAACAATGTTATTCTTTCTCAGATGGGGATGTAGAAGAAAGATGGGAAGGAAGAAAGGCAGATTTTCCTTGAATGAAAAATATGAAATTTAATTTTTAAAAAATTATGGAAAATCAAAATCTACCTACTCTTTCCCCAGATTAATTCAGTCTATTCTGATACTGCTACATTGTAAATTGGTCTGTGATTTATACGTATGTGGAAACAGAAGGCAATGCCTTAATGCAAAGAAATGATGCCCTAATGATGATATTTCAGGGACTGCAGACCCATGAGGAAGACTAGGAGGAAGACTGGAAGGAAGAGGTTTAGGTGGTTACTTACTCCACCCATGGGTAAAGCCAGCCTTCACTGGATGTCACTCCCACAAAAATTACAATCCTGGCACGGTTTGTAAACAGTGATGGTTTGGGAAGGAAGAGTAAGGAAATCCACCTTCATCCCCTTATTAGCCTTGAACATCAGGGACCAGCGGATTAAAAACAGCCTGAACGACTTAGCACTGATCAGAAACTAATAACCAATTATTGAGCTTCCTGCATCTACCACAAAACAGGCTGTTTTGGATGGAAGGCACAGACCCAGGTGATTGGATATCAGCCTTTCTTTCCGAAACCAGGGCTTCCTGTTTCTGCCTCACTCTCAGAGCAGAAATGTACAAGTGTACACTTCCCAGGAGGAGAGGAGATCCCCAGGGGGTTTACTGTGTCTGGGTTAGCAGGAAGTAACTCAATGTGAAATCTAGAACTTCTTTCCACTTACCTAGGATCCATCTAGTCTTGCCCACAGGAGGGCACTGTTGCTATTATTTTCTCTGTTACAGAAGAGATCTGGGATGGACAGCTCATCTGGGAAAAAAGTTGTCAGAGGGGTGACTAGGTCAAATGTAGGAGGAAAAGATCAAATGTAGTCCTGCTTATACCTGAGTGTCTCAAAATAGTGGTCAAAGCCCAAGGAAGCTCTGAAAGGGCTAGAGAATCCTTAGTTTCAGGGTTTCCAATAGTAGCTCAGGGATGGCAGCAAGGTGCCAGAATAGCAGCTAGTTCTTAATCTCTCAGTCTTAGGTTCACTAAAATACCATCCATTAGATCGGAGCTCCAGGGTGCTGAATTGCATGTTTGTAGTGACCACACCTACTGGCCTGTTTGTTTGGATGGAAGACATGAGACCTGGAAGTAGAACAAATAATTAGCAATTCCTAGTCTTTTCTGCCTAACAAGCACCCTTAAACCATGGGAAAGGGAGAGAGGAAAAGTCTCATTTCCTGAGGCATTTATGAAAGGTTGCAAGAAGCCAACAAGTGCTTTTGATCTGAAGGACAAACAGAATCGGAGAGAAACAAAGCAAGAAAGCAGAAAGGAAGCAAGGAGGGAGGGAGAAAGAAAGGAAGGAAGAAAAGGAGAGAGAAAGAGAAAGCAAAAAAAAAGGAAAGACAGGAGAAAGAGAAAGGAAAAGAAGGAAACAAGGAAGGAAGGGAGGGAGTTAAGGAGGGAAGAAGGGAGGGAGGAAGAGCAACAAAGGAAGGAAGGAAAAGAGAGAAAGAAAGGAGAGAAGGAAGGAAAGAAAGAAGAGAGGAAAGAAAAAAAAAGAGAAATTCTATCAAATGATTCTGCTTTGGCTTTGAGACCAAACCTACAGTCTACATTTATCAGAATCATCACTAAAGAGGAAGTCCAAATTAAACCAAGGACTTTTTTCATATCACCCTTAATTCCTAGAAGGTAAGAACCATATTTACCTCTTCTTTTATATCCCTCACATTGTGCCTAGCACAGGGGTTGGTAACAGAAATACTGAATATTGGGTTAATAAATAACTCTAAATTAATGCGTGCCTCTGATACTGACCTATATGACCTAGAGCAGAAATCTGTCTGGCCTCAGCCCACATAATGCATAGGCTTCAAAATGAGAAAAGACCTTGGAGATCTTCTAGTTCAACTCCTTCATTTTGCAGATAAAGAAACTGATATCCAGAAAGGTGAAGAGACATGCCCAAGAGACAGGGAACAAGTACCAAGCACTGGGCACTGTGGTAAGCATGTTACAAATATCTCAGTTGAGGCAGCAGTGTCAATATAGGAACCCAGTTCTTCCAAATCCAGGCTCTATCCTCAGACTCTAGCAGCCTCCCTAAAAATAATTCCAGTTATCAATGAAAAATCTGCTATTTCTGCCTTTAGGAAGTAATACAAAATCGTTTCATGAAGACTTTAAGTGACTTCAGATCTTCAGATAAAGGGTCTACTGGTAATGTTATGTTGATTTTTCACATTTATAGAAGGAAAAAATGTTATCTTAGAGGTGAAATCAGTCAGGAATGTAGGACTGGGATATAAGATGTCTCAACTATTGCTTAGAGTTGTCTTCTAGAATCAAGCACAGGACTCTGAGGCTGAATGTATACCTACATTAAGGGTAGGGAGGAGAGACATTGGATAACTTCAGGATGAAGGGATCCCTGTAGACAACTTGAACTATGGGAATGCACAAATCTAGTGATACTGGCTGGACTGGATGCAAATCAGATTTCTACAGCATTCTGTGCTGTGTAGACAGACTATGATTAAAGACTAAGATCCATCTCATCCATTGGTGAACAAGGTAGAAGACTATAAACTGTGATTCAATGTGCAAAACTGAGTTTTGGCCCAGCCCACAACTTGAGTCACATGGAGCCAGTGGTGAGAGGAGCTTAATGAATGGATGGAGCAAGAAGGGTACAGAGAGAGAGAGAGAGCAGACACAGCAAAGCAGCTAGCATGAGTGAGAGGGGGAGTGATTTTGCCTAAGGGAGATTTTTTGAGGCGAGGCCTGACATAGGGAAGGTTTAGGAATGATCATGCTCCCTGCACTGATAGCGTGTATAGATTTCTTTGTTACTATGATAGATTTGACTTTCTGGTGTTTGAATAAATGCATTGGTTTTGTCTTTGAGGAAGAGAGTTTATATTTTGCAAATTTATCCTAGAAATATGCATGTATATCCATAGTGGCTGCTGTGGGTATCACACTGGCATTACACCAACAAGTAGGCATCTAACCTTTGTTCATAGACTTCAAGTGAAGGGGAACCAACTATTTCTGAAGGCAACCTATTCCACTGTCGGTGAGTTGGGGATGGCTATATTGAACATGTGAAGACTTCCCTGGAGGAATAAGTGTGTGTGAACACTTTGTTCCAATGGCCATGAAAGTGACTGAAGCAAACTTGATGGAGCATTTAGAGCCTGACCAGACATCAAGGATGCCAGGGTCATCTACTGCATCCTGGGTAATAGCCAGTCATGTTGACTTTTGTCTTACCATTGGACTTTGATCACTCTGGAAGACAGAGTGAGGTTGATGACTTTGCTCAACTCTGCCTCACTTGAATTCAATTCACACACAAGTCAAGACATTACTATGATGTCATTGGTCCTTGTTGAAAATGAAGGATGAATGCCAATTCCACTGTGGAGTAGTTCTAATTGTTAGAATATTTTTCTTTTATCTAACTTAAATTGTCTCTCTACTATTTTCTGTTGTATCTACTTCTGTTCTCTAGAGCCAGGCAGAACAAATATAATGTTTTTTTCTACATGACAACCCTTCAAATATTTGAAGAGAATTATTATCTCCCCCTCACTGTTCATCCCACTTGAAGTCTTTTCCAGGTCAAACATATCTTGTTATTTTGTGGAATCCTCAGATGATTGTGTAGTAGGGAGACAAACGGACTCAGAAGTCTGAAAGACATTATTTCAAGTCCTGCTTCATACAGTTACTAGATGAATGACCGCAAATCATTGAACTTCTCTCAGCCTCAATATGCTCATCTTTATTAAACAAGTATTATGATAGCAACTACCATATGGGGTTAGTGTTGGACACAATGAGATAATAAATGCAAATTACCTTATAAATGTAAAAAAAATGCCTTATAAATGCTCAGACATAGTATTTGAATAATATACTCCTATAATAACACTTTATAGGAGCAACTAGGTGGTACAGTAAATAGAGCACCAGCCCTGGAGTCAGGAAGACCTGAGTTCAAATCTGGTCTCAGATACTTGACACTTACTAGCTGTGTGACCTTAGGCAAGTCATTTAACCCCAATTGCCTTACCTTCCCCTCTCAAAAAACAGATTATTTTATGTTTGAGCAATATGAAGGGTAAAGCTAACAATATGAAGGGTAAAGCTTAGGAGAGAAGAGGTATTGTTCTGTTGCCTTTGAGACAGGACATACATTTCCATGGTCACTTTTCAAGGGAACAAATATTGTTGGAAGAAGAGAAAGATTCCATGAAGAAGCCAACATGTAGAGGAGCTGGCACCTTGAGTATCTCTCTCTCTGTCTCTGTCTCTGTCTCTGTCTCTCTGTCTCTCTCTCTCTCTCTCTCTCTCTCTCTCTCTCTCTCTCTCTCTCTCTCCCTGCCCCCCACCCCCCAGCAGAGGAGCTCATTCACTCTATATTGTCTGAAATATTCTAATCCACATAATTTCTCTGATTTTTGTTTGCTATTGGCTTGGATAAATGAGTTTATTTGCTATTCACTACATGTGTTGGCATTTGCATAACTAGAATTTGATTGGAAAAGGGAGTCAAATTTTCATATATTTTTCTTGGACAGTGATTCCTTTTTAAGAGATAGCTTCCAAGAAAGTAGCTTGAGCCAAAATTATTTCTTCTAGACCAGGAGTCAACTAACTATGCTCTAGAACCAAATTCTTCTTGCTGGCTATTTTTGTATAACCAGTAAGTTAAGAATGGTTTTTATTATTTTAAACATAATAAGACTTTATTTTAAAATGCAAAACCAGATTTGGCCCATGGATCACATTTTGCCAACCCCTGTCCTGGACTAACAATATTTAGGAGGAAGATAGATATAAATCTGACCTAGTACTCCTTCTCTGAGATGAGTGGGAGAACTAGCCTCATGGCCCCAAGAGGAATCAATCTCTCTTGGAGAAGCTGGTTGGAGGAGACTTCATGTCTCCCTGCACATTATATTTAGTCAGACCCTTGAGGACACACACATAATCTACATAGGCCACACACATACCTTACACAAACCTTAAATCATTGTATAAATGTAGGCTGTTAATATATGGCCCAAAATTGAGGCGCTTCCCCAGTCTGGCTGTCAACTGGGACACTAATGCGCTGTTGGTGGAGTACAGAATTGATCCAACCATTCTGGAGGGCAATTTGCAACTATGCCCAAAGGGCAGTCAAAGTGTACATACCCTTTGATCCAGCAATATCCCTATTAGATACTACAATACCACACTAGATACTACAATATCACTACCATCCCAAAGAGATTAAAAGAAAAAAGGAAAAGAAAGGAAAAGGACCTATTTGGACAAGAATATTTATAGAACCTCTTTTTGTGGCAAAGAATTGGAAATTGAGGAGATGCCCATCAATTGGAAATGGCTGAACAAGTAATGGCACGTGATTTTGATGGAATCCTTTTGTGCTATAAGCAAGATGCTTTCATAAAAACTTAGAAAGACTTACATAAACCGATGCAAAGTGAAGTGAGCAGAACCAGGAGAATGTTGTACACAGTAACAGCAACATTGAGTGATGATCAACTATGACTGACTTAGTTCTCAGCAATTCAATGATCCAAGAAAATTCCAAAAGATTCATGATGGAAAATACTATCCACATCCAGAGAAAGAACTGATGGAGTCTGAATGCTGATCAAAGTATACTATTTTCACCTTCTTTATTTTTTTCAATATTTTCCCTTTTGTTCTGTTTCTTCTTTCACAATGACTAATACTGAAATACATTTTACACAGTTGCACACACATAATCAATATCAATTTGCTTACCATCTTAGGGAAAGGTGAGGGAAGGAAAGGAGAAAGAAAATTTGGAATTCAAAATTATATTTTAAAATGAATGTTTAAAAAAATGCCTTTACATGGAATTGGAAAAAAAAATACTTTAAAAAATTAATGCCCTTCCTGAATTATGTGGCCAAGGCAAAGTGCAGCAGGACTAACTTCTCCTTATTGCTAGATGCCATGTTTCCTTAATGCAGCCAAAGATCACATGAGCTCTCTTGGTACGACTGTTGGCTTGTGTTGAGTTCTCAGTCCACTAAACCACAAAGAAGAAGGAGGCAGAAGAGAAGGAGGAAGACGCTAGAATAGCTTCAATTTCCCAGTTTTCCTTATCTATAAAATAAGAGAGTTGAACTAGCTATCTCTACAATCCCTTAAATGGCTAGTGAACCTATTAGTCAACATCAAGATTCCTCCCAGTAGTAGGACATCACCCTTCCTACCTTTATAGTTCCAAATTGTGTCTGTGGCATGTCAGCACATTTGCATATGCTCCATAATTGTACCTGAAGTCCAATTAGTACAACATTCCTGCCTGTTGCCCTATATGGAGATGTCAAATAGGAAGACCCTAAACTTAGAAGTGGTACACCCAGAACAGAGAGAGGAACAGCCCGGAGAGGAAAGGAAAAAGAACAAATACGGTCAGTTTCAAAATGTTAGTAGAGGTTATTTGAGACAATAAAATCAAATGGTCACATTCCAGGTTTTTTCCATTATTTCATTTGTGTCATTAGGAAAAGGATGGCCATTGTTGCAGATGACAATTTGGGTAAGCCAGCCTCAGTATTTCTGCTTCCTGATGGTACAGTTCAGTGTACATACAGGGTTTATAGAATTAATGTCTCAGAAGACAACTCTTAAGGATAGAAGGCATCACAGGCAGGTAGGTCAGCTTTGAAAGTTATATGTTGTATTTATCATGTACTTAGAAAGAAAAGAAGCTTAACATAATAGAGATTTGCAGTGTCAGATGTAACCTTTTTCTGTTCTTCTGTATATATGAGTAGTAAAACTGAGGTGTTGATCCCAACTTCCTCTAGCCCTGATGAATTGGGTTCCCAAAGGTCAGATATTTTCCCCTCAGGACTCTAGAATGGAGATGGGGAAGGAAAACGAAGGAAAGGGAATATGTTTTCTACTGTTATATCTCATGATCCTCCACTGGGGGCTCATTGCCAAAATTATCCATTGAGAATCATTCCCATTAAACAGATTTGACTAGTTTTTAGAAAGAGGTATTTACTAAGGTCATAGAATTGGTACAAAATATCCCCCCAAAAGTCTGTGACATTCTCTCTCATATGTACACAGAGTCCAGGGGAAAATGAGCTCAAATACAAATGGTGAAGAGGTAATTGACAATTTCTGGTCAATGGAAGCCCTTTTCTCCTTTCTGTGTAGTACACATGAAATTCCCTTTGGAGATGGTATAACTTCCTTTCTGGACTCTTTGTAGAAATGTAAATCTACACGGAGTCTGTCCTTTGATTCCAATGCACACAATGTCATCAGCTATTGCAGTTTGGGGAGACCATTCTAGGAAACCAGCAGGAAGATGAGAAATTCAAAATCCTTCAAACCCTTTGAACCATGCAAGATCCTCTTTAGTTAAGAAGGGTGGAAAAAAGAAACCAAGGCTAAAGCTGAAGTCCTCTCCTTCTCCCTATAGGGCATGACTATTTCCTCACCCATTAGAAACAGCTATTTTCAGCTCTTTCAACCTCACTTTAATATAGCTGAAGACATTTACCACTTGATCTAAAATGTGTGATCAATTAAAACTTGTTCCTATCCCTTAAAGTAGCAGGTCATTTTGTCCCTTAAAGTGGGATGGAATAATTGGATTTATTTACTCAATCTCACCTCTCCACACGAACATGATAATTTTATTTATTTATTGAGTTTAGAATTTTTAAATACTTAATTTAATATAAATACTTAAATAATTTAACTAAGACTTAATTTAATTTAAAAACTTAAAAAGAAAGAATCGTTTCTAGAGAGATGATGTAAATCTCCTTTCCTTTGGTAAAGAAGTGAGAGATTTTAAGAGAGAGCATGTTACTATGTCTGATTTTGTTCAAATGCATCACTAAAACTTAGTGGCAGGGTTACCAATGGAGGGCAACCTGTTTATGACAATATTGCTGTTTGTCCTTCATTCTCAAAGAGGTCCATGACATCAGGAAGGTAATGCCATGACTTACTAGGGAACTGAATTTAAGTGAGGGAAAGCTGTGCAAAGTCATCAGCCTTACTTTTTCCTCCAGAGATATCTGGGTCCAGTGGCAAGATTTAGATCAGAATGACTGGAGATGGCCCATATGACAGTATATACGTTCAGAATTTAGCAGGGTCAAGTGACTTCCCCAGGAACATGCTGCTAGTATCGAAGAAGAGATTTGACCTCTGAGGGTCAAATTTTTCCTGAGGCCAAGTCCAAAACTATCCACTATACCATCTTGACTCCATAAAGACACTATGTTATAGAAGAAAGAACACAGTACTTAGAGTCAAAAGACCTAGTTTTGAATCTAGGGTCTACTGGTGACTACCTATATAAACTTAGGCAAATCATTTAACCTCTCTAGGACCAAATTTCTTCACTGCAAATGAAGGGGTTGGACAATATGACCTTTAAGATCACTTCTAGTTCACTATATGCAATTTTAAAAAATAATCCTATAAAAGAGCTTTGAAAACCAAGAGTGCACCAAGCTGATATCTCATTTCTGCAGTTTCCTCACTAACCACACTTTCATCTTGTGAGCTTCCTCTTTCCCTCCTCCAAGAAGTAGCTGTGTCACACTACCATTGATAGGACAATTGGGCAGGCTGAGGTTCACCCCAGGAAAGATGACAAGGACAGAGTCCTTGTTATCTAAAGTCAAAGGGCAAAAATAGATGACCCAGTGGATGTTAATGGTCTTTCAAGATAGCAACAAAAGAAAGAAGTATAAGACAGGGTTCCTTCATACTTCAAGAAGCTATGTAACAGAGGGCTGACTGATGAGGTCCCAGTTCCAGAGAATAGGAAGCCCACATGGATGTTTTGGGAGCCAAATTCTGGTTAGTGCACAAGGAAAAGGCTTAATTTTCCCCTTCAAAGCACATGAAGATATTCTGTGACTGATTCCTCTCTATTTATTGTGTGGTAAAGAAAAAATTTTTAATTGACTTCCAAGTCAAAAAAACAAGGGTCTTTACCAAAGGAATGATGAGACAAGTCACTCTTTTTTTCCTCCTAGAGTCAATTGGCAAGAACTTCAGTGGGCTTCTTGGTGGGAGCCGGTCCTTGGGCATTTCCCAACAGTACCTTGGAACATATGCCACCTATGTTGCTTCTGCCCCAACATGCCTTTTCTTTCCTTTCATGTGAAAGACGATTGGAAACAATGAGACCTTCTGAGTTTCAGAAGTCAACCAAGTTTACAACAGAGGTGTACTTTTGGAGCCTTGAGAAGTGATTTCCTTGACCTAGGCCAACAGTTAATTGACCTAGCAGCCAAGAAATCATATCCTGAAAGCAAGGAGCCACTTGTCTATCAGTAATGTCACAAACAGAAGAAAACTGGAAAATTGGTGGTAAGTGCTTTAAGTTTGAGTCCACTCTCCTCAGAGACTGAAGTGGTAGAAAGCAAAGTGTGCTCTGGTACAGGGGATGTATTTTATAATTTGGTTCCCACTGTATGTTTTCAGTAAAGATCCGTTTTGTGGTAGGAACAATAGTCTAAATGCTGTACGTATGTGAATTGGGCTAGTTTTTCCTTAAAAGGTATTGAGACCTTCGTCCAAACTTGGTTGACCATGGCTGTTAGCATCACTTTCTGGTCACCTGAGTACAAAGCAGCCACAAGGAGCTCCGGTAGTTCTCTGATACTTGACTAATGTAAAATTATAGGCAAGTCACGCAAGGAAGCTTTACTCAGATGCATGAAATTGAGGTTTTCTCAGTGTCTATCCTTGTTGAATCTCCTTCTCCTGATACAACTAAGTAAATCTCCTTTTGTTAACTTTTGAATGACTTATAACAGTCTTGCTTTGTCCCAGTACTGAATATAAACTGCCAGGGGATTGGCCTGAATTAACTACAGCCCAGAACAACTTTGTAAAAACTAATCAGTGTTAATTGGCTAGATGATATTGAAGAAATATTCATTGATATTGGGGAAAAGTATAATGAAATGGCTTGAGTCAATAGCTTTGGAGAAAACTATTTCTGTTACTAATCCCTTTGGGGAATTCCCAATAACTCTGAGGGGAAAATGTAGCTGTCTTGTGGAGACGAGAATCTCCAGCGTGAGCAGGAATAAGGGAAAGGATCTTTCTGCCTCTCTTTCTATATGAATGACAAATATGAAATGATAATAAAAGGCAGTGCTTAGTGACATGTTAAACAGCATGGTACCAAATGTTAAGTCCTAGTCACTTAGTCAATCGACAAATCTTTTTTCAAGTGTGCCAGGCATTCTGTTAACAATGAGAATTCAAATAAAAACAGAAACAGACCCTGACTTCAAGTTTACATTTAAGAGGAGAGGTCACATGTAAATAACTAGGTGTGTGCTATAGTCATACAGAGAAGTTGAAAAGTGATCTCAGAGAAGGTTGTGGGGAAAAGGGTACTGAGAAAGGTCACCGGCAGAACTTGGTGTTTGAACTGAGTCTGAGGGGGAAGCCAAGAAAACTGAGAGGTAGATGAAGGAGAAGCATTGTGGTAAAGGAGGACAACTAGTACGTAAAAGCTCATGGAAAACAGAATTTTTCTTCAAAGACAGCTTCATGAAAGAGATTAAACTTCCTACTGAACTTTGAAATGTAGGGAGATTATGAAGTGGTGGAAAAAAGTGAATTCTGGGAAAGGGAAAAAGAAAGGGTATGAGGTATTTAATGTTTTATTGATGCTTTGTATACAGTGATCACTTCCAAATAAGCAATAATTCTATCCTTACTCCACGCCAAATGAATAGAACCCTCTCTTGTAACAAAGGCAGTCAAGCAAACAACCAACTATACCTACCATGTATGTATGAACCATTTCCCACCCTAGCACACCACCTCTCTACTGAGAAGAAGTTACATGTATTTCATCATATTAAGATTGGTGATAGTAACCTGAATTCTGAGGCTGTTTAATGCTGTTTTCCTTTACATTGTTGTGGTTGTTATAGATATGTGTTCTCGTGGTTCTGATTTATTCCCTCTGCATCAGACCATACAAGTCTTCATAAGATTCTCTGACATGGCATGACAGACTTTTAAATGTCTTCCTTAACACAAAAGAAAATCTGTTTACTTTTCTGATTCAGATGAAATCTTCTGACAGTAAGAATAAGCTCCTGGGTGTTTACTCAGATGTCTTTCCACATGGATTGATGGTTTCCAACATATATTTGCATAAGGAAGCATTTGTATTTATGCCCAGAGCTTACCATTTTGAAATTAATTAGTCACTGAATTTTTCTTCAGCCTACTCACTCTGAGCCATTTTCCTCCCAAGGCTTACACAGCTGCAGGCACTTAGCTGTATCAAGAAGCTCTCTACTTGATCCACATCTGCCCTCCGGGAAAGACACCTCTCTAGGAGTGTAAGTACATTGTGACCTAGCCCATAGGCAATTGTTTTCTAAGCTTTATCTAAACTGATTAACTAATTAAAAGCATTTATTAAGCACTTTTGGTGTGCCAGACACTGTTCTAGATGTTAGGATACAAAGACAAAAGTAAGGCAGCCCTTGTCTTTAAGGAGCTTACATTTTAATAGGTGGTGGCAAACATATGTGGGGACAGATGGCCTGGATGAGAATTTTTATCTGGGAATGAAAGGTTTTGCCTGATAGTGGAGATATTTGTGAGCAGAACCTCTAACCTGTGTCCCTTAAATCACACCATAGGGCTGTGCTAAGTGTATCTCCTGGAGACTGGTCTTAAAGGGGAAAAAAAAATCACAAATGAGGAAGATTTTTCCAAGGGGCACACGAGTGAGTTTGACAATGACAAAGTTGGAAGACACTGGTTGATCCAGGGCATTCCTGAAAGGGAACCAGCGTTGGCACATTAGGATAGACATTTGTCATTGGTGTTGCTTTTCTTTTTGTCTAGTTAGTGCTGTATAGCTCACAAGCCCTCACTAGTATGCTTCCCAAGATGATTACTGCTTTATTATGACTTAATCAGATTGGATTAACTTTTGGAAAGGAGTATGTACTAAGGTGGTATAGTAAGAAAAATCAAACATCCCCTAAAATCTGACATACTCTCTCATCAATGCATACAGTCTTGAGGAAAGTGGGTTCAAGCTGAGAGAGCATATGTAGCAAAGGTGTAATGTATAGATTCTGCTTCCAGGCAATTCGTTTTCACTCTTTGTAGCATGCTCAAGAAACTCCCCTTAGGCATGGTGTAACTTCTTTGCTAAGCCCTTTGAAGATCTGGTAATCTACATTCCCGTATCAAATCTAGTCTGTTCTTGGCCCGTGATGTAGATTGCCACGAGTTGCTGCTCTCCTAGGATTCAAAGATATCAGGACACCCATGAGAAGATGAGAAATCCAAAAGCCTTTAGACTCTTCAAAGCTCACATGAGTTCATTCTCGTCAGGGTGGAGCGACAGGGAGGAGACTTAGGTAGTCCAGAATCAGAATCAAGCTTTCTTTCCCCACTCCCAAAAAAGTGGTTCATTTTCAAAGACAGTGCTAGATATCTTGGGGCTTGTACTCACTCCAATTTCTTGGACCCCAACTGACTTGGTATTTTATAGACAACCCTTAGAACATAATCAAATTTCCTCCTCCTATCTGAACACATTTCAGGACAACATCATTACAATTAATCTAATACTTTTCTCTCTTAAAGTCCTTGTTTGAATGATTGATAAATAGAGACATTCTCGCCTTGTTATGCTATCACTTACTTTAAATGGAATGCTTGCTTTCACGGTCAATTTCATTTAACTATTCCACTTTGTTATGATGGGAGGGTTCAATGGAAGAGGTGAGTTTCTGGAAATTATTGTGGTGAGAAAACTAAGGATATATATACATACTATATACCTATACATACATATCCATGTAGGTCTCTTCTAGAGAGAGAGAGAGAGAGAGAGAGAGAGAAAGAGAATGAGAGTAAGAGAGAGAGACCTAGATCGTTGCACTGGATGCATGTCTGTAGCTCTAGTCATAGAATTTGTTTCCTCAGCTATGAATTAGATTTCTGCCAGATGCTCACAATTCTCAAAATCCTCACAGGTAAGAGAAGTAATATGAGGGAAGAAAGCATGTAATTTCTGTCATACAATGAGATTCAGATCTAGGATAATAGTCCTGTAGTTGGAAGAGTTTTCAAAGTCATCCAATCCAACCCCTTCATTTTATGGATGAATAAAATAAGGCCTAGAGAAATGAAGTGTTTTGTCAATGGTCATAGGGTTAATAAGAAGAGAGTCAAAATTTAGACTTGGGTCTTCTTACTTTAGATTCAACGCTCTTTCCACACTAGGTCATTCTTCTATGTGTCTTGCCAGGCATGAAACTCTTGACAATCAGTCGTGGGTAGTGACCTCCAGATACGACAAATTGTTCAGGGAGGTCACAGGCCCAATCTTCTGCCTCTTCTGCTAGTGTCCCCATGCTAGTCTCTGGGGTCCATTCCACCTCTGAGATTCTGGGATGCTGATTCTGGGTCAATCGGTGGATTGGGGAGATCAAAGAAACATGGTTTGATGTTTTGATGGGACTAGATGTTTTGATGTTCTAGATGGGACCTAGAAAGTCCCCATGAAAGCCTTGATTTTCCCAAGAAAAGAAAATAATATGAGTGGCAATCCAAGCCTTTAAAAGACTAGGTCAACAAATTAGGGACAGAGAAGATACCCAAAGGAAAAATGGACAATTCTGATAACATAAAATTTATAAGGTTGTACACAAATAAAAGAAATATAACTAAAATTAGAAGAGAAATAGATAACTAGGGAAAGTTCTTTGCAGCAAATTTCTCTGATAAAGGTCTCATTTCCAAGACATAGAAGGAATTAGTTCAAATTCATTAGAACAAGAGCCATTCTTCAAAGATAAATGGTCAGTGGTTACGAATAGATAATTTTCAAAGGAAGAAAATATAAGTTATCTATAACCATATAAAAAATGCTCCAAATCACTAATAAGTAGATAAATAAATAAAACAACTCTAAGGTCCTACCTCACACCCATCAGGTTGGCAAAGCTAACAAAAGAAAAGAAAAAAATAGTAAACATTCAAAGGGCTGCAGGAAAAAAGAGACGTTGATGGTGGAACTGGGAATTGATCCAATCATTCTGAAAAGGAATTTGGAACTATGACCCCAAAGTCACATACTCTTTAGATCAACTGTGTCATCAATAAACTAAGGAGATTAAAGGAAAAGGAAAGGGACCCACATGTACAAAAATACTTACAGCAGCTTTTAAAAAACTACGATCAAAGAACTGGAAACTAAGAAGATGCCCATCTACTGGAGGATAACTGAAGAAATGAATATGAATATAGAAAAATTATTATTATTATTTATATAACATTTTATGGTTTACAATTTACTTTATAAATATTATCTCCTTTAATCCTCATGACAAACCTAGGAGGTAAATTCTATTATAATTCCTATTTTATAGATGAGGAAACTGAGGCAGGTGGAAGTTAAACAACTTGCCCAGGAACACAAAGCTAGTAAGTATCTGAGGACTGATTGAAACTCGTGCCTTCCTGACCAGATCCAGTGACTGGTTTAGTGTTCTATCCACTGTGACACCTAGATTCTTATTGTGTAATAAATAATTGGGGAAAGGATAATTTTGGTGACACCTGGGAGGATTTATAAAAACTGATGCAGAATGAAGTGAACGGAAGGAAAATTATTTATACAGTAACAACACAGTAAAGGTAAACAACCTTGAAATACTTAAGAATTCTGACCAGTATAATGACCAACCATGCCCAGAGGACCAATGATAAATGAAGGTACTTACCTCCTGACAGAGAGGTGATGGAACTCAGGGTAAAGATTGACAAAGAGACATGACCAGTGTGGGGATTTGTTTAGCTTGACTATGTATAGTTGTTACAAGGGTTTTGTTCTGTTTTGTTTTCCCAACAGGAAGTTTTTCAGAGGGGAAAAAAAATAAATTTTTGTTCATTGAAAAAATAAAATTTCATTTTAAAAAAAAGAGAAGAAAATTTGGAACTATGCCCCCAAAGTTACTAAACTGTACATATTGTTTTACCCAACAATATCTCTATAAGTCAAAGAAAAGAGGAAAAGAACCCATATGCACAAAAATATGCATAGTAATTCTTTTTGTTGCAGTTAAGAACTAGACATTAGAGGATATCCATATATTGGAGGATGGCAAAAAAATTATGATATATGAATATAATGGAATATTGTTGAACCACAAGGAATGATGAAAGGGAAGACGTGAGAGAAAAAGTTTAGAGAAAACTGGAAAGATTTATATGAACTCATGAAGAGTGAAGTGAGCAAAATCACAGGAGAACAATTTATACAGCAACAGTATTACAAAGAAAACAAACTTTGAAAGACTGAGAATTCTGAGCAATCAATGACAAACCACAATTCAAGAGGAACACAGGAAAAATATGGTTTATACCTCTTGACAGAGAAGTAATACACTCAAGATTAAGGGTGAGAAATACATTTTTGGATGCTGCCAATGTGGAATTTCTTTTGATTGAAAGGGTTTTTCTTTTTCCTTTTTCAAGGTGGAGAAGAATAAGATAAATGTTTATTAGTTTTTAAATTTTTAATTTAAATGTGTTTTTAAAGACTGTGTCAAGTCCCATTTCATATGCTCATCGAACTGCATCATTGGAAAGGACCTCATTAGTCATCTATTTCAACACCTATCCAACAAATGAAAACCCACCTCCAACATCTCCAACGAAATGTCATCCAACCTCACTTGAAGATGTTTTGTCACAGAAGACTCACTAACCACCAAGCAAGCCCATTTTATCATTGGGCAGCTCTGATTATTAGAAAATTTCCTCTATATTGAATTGTTTTTTATGTTTCCATGGACTTTCTTAGTGCTCTGACCCACACATCTCCTTTCTTTGAACACAACACCTACAGAGCTTACTATACATAACACTCACCCAACACTTGATTATACACTGTCTTGCATTGGTTTCTAATTGCTCCCTGTACTATGTGTTCTCCCTCATCCCCTATAGCAACTGGCACAGTGTTGTACATAATAGGTGCTTGTTGGTTGACTGGGAATTTATCTTCCTCCCTAAATTCCTGTCTGGGCATGCTGGCACTAGATAACTATGGCCTAATGGCCTAATCTCCTACTTTTTCTTTGACTCAGTTGCCCTGTTTACACAATGGGGTAATGACACAGGGGTCCAAGGATAATGAGTGAGCTATCTTTCTGGGCAATTCTCTGAAAACCTGGAAAGAATGACTTCTATAAATAGAAGGTATCATTAAGATGATGACGAGGATATGTCTGCTTGAGTTTGTTTTGACTGTGTCATCATCTCTCCTTACCCCCAGGGTTGGTAATTAACTCTCAGAGTAGAACTATTAGAAAAATATCCAAGCTTCATTGTATTTACTCTGGCCTCTCTGCAAGAAAACTCCAATACTCAGATCTGAGCCAACGAAACAACTACATCGGAAGATGAGTCACATTTTAGAATACTTTAGGCAGGATGTCATTACATACATTCTTCCCTACGTGAACTTAAGTAGTCATTTCAAGATCATTAACTAGAATCATAGATTCAGAGATCATTAATTAGAAAGTTTAATGATTATTTATTATGAGATGTTGAAAACATTAGAAAGTTAAAGGGTCATCTCTTGGATAATATCTCTAGAATATAACTTTTTGATGAGTCACTACATATATGTGTATTTATGTCTGAATATATAGAGAGAGACATGTATAGATATAGATGTAGAATTATAGGTAGACCAATCGTGGAAGACTTATGAGAGGACATAGACGATAGTCAGAGGTTAAGATAGTTAAGCTTCAATCTGTACCATGGGAAGAACTACTCACATTGAGGAGATCATGGGCTCAATAAAATATTGAAGCATACATATAGCAGTAGACAGCGGTTTGCTGTTAAATATTTAACAACTGGCTCCCTAAAAAAATGCACCAACCATACATGTTTAAGTTTAATCTGCATCATTAACATTTCCCCTTTTTATTTTATTTATTTATTTATTTTATATTTTTATTTATTTTTTATATTTTTTATTATATATTATTATATTATATATTATTTATATTTTTATTTATTTAATTTATTTATTTTATTTACCCTATTTATTATCAATTTTTAAAGTCTAGACAATCTAAAAACAATAAACAAGCTCTGAAATGTAGCCTTTGCCAATTTCCAGTGTAAATGCTCACAATGAAAATTTAACAATGGGCACTGGCAAGCCAGTTCAAGTGGCTCTGGCATACCCTTGGCTGTAGGTATAGATATTGTCAATTGATGCCAGAAAGAAATACATGCTAATTTTCAGTGCAATTCAAAAAACATTTTATTAAATGCAAAGCACTGTGTATCCAAAGATAAAAAATGACAAAATTCTTGTCCTCACAATATTTAAACTCTATCCAGAGGAGGGATAGATAAGATATCCACACAAATAGTGATAGTACAAGGTACCAAGCAATAGGGGCTGTGATAGGACCAGCATTTCCCTAAGGCAGATTTTTTTTTCCTCCCACCAACAAAATAAGGATGCTTTGCTTTAAAGGAAACAAAGGTGTCCCTAGGACCTGATCAACCCAGTTTCCCTCATATAGCTCATCCAGTGGTATTTTTGAGCCAATGGATTTCTCATTTGAAGTGACCATATGGTTGACAGTATAGTGAGATAAACTGGGGTCTTATGGGGAAGTGATCTCTGCTTACCTAAAAAGGGATTGAATGAGCTGAAAACATTTCAGTGCCATGGAATTGTAAAGGACATAAATGCAGGTACATGGGTGCAGAGAGAAGGGAATGGAGGGGAGGGGAAGAAAGCAGAGGAGTTCTAGGATCAGTGAAATTTTGTAGATAGAGATACAGGAAGGTCATTGGATACATACACACTCCTTCGTTTGCCAAGAAAGTGTCACAAAAGAGGAAGATGCTGAATGGGGAAGGTGACCTTCAATTTTCTACATTACTGGAATATATTACACAAAATATTATCAATTTCTGGTACTGCCTTGAGTCTTTTGGAAGAAGGAGGAGGCCCATCAGGATTACTAATTGCTTTGCTAAGGGTTCAAATATGGATCTTTACTGTGTTTATTTCTGTTTTAACTTATCCTGTTCTGTGTTTAAAGCCTTTGTTAATATGATTATTTATGGAGAAGCTAAGGGTGCTTTTGGGGGAAGCAAAACTGTCCAGATACAAAGTTCTCAAGGTTTACCCAGGTGAGGGTAAAATGATCCATATGTATTTTGTGGAAGGTCCCTTGAAAAATTGAGATTATGTCCATTGTCTGAAGTCCAATTGACACATTCCACCCTAAGTTGGAAGACTCACTACCAGAAGGTTGGTCACCAAGTTATTAATATTTTCAGCCACAGAAATTCAGGAAGACTGTCCATGAAAGAATTATGACATACATTAATATGCCAATTAAGTCATAGATCTTTAAAGTATGAAAGTAAGTATTTAACTTACGTAGGATGGCCGGTGGATAAAGAACTGAACTTGAAGTGAAGAAGACCTGAGTTTGAATCCTGCCCCAGACACTTACTAGCTATTTCAACCTGGGCAATTCACATACCCACACTCAGATTCAGTGTTCTCTTATGAAAAATGGGTATAATAAAGGCACCAAACTTCCAAGGTTGTTGCAATTATCCAATGAGCAATGTATTTAAAGAGTTTTGTAAATTTTAAAGTCCTATATAAATGTTAATAGTTACAGTAGGAAAATCAACAATAATTATTTATATTAGAAAATCTTTTTTTAGAATATATCCTAGTGGCTCAGGAATTGAAAGGGAAGATCCTAGAAGAGATCTTAGAACAGTAGGTCTTAATCTGAGGTCCTGGAACTTTTTTAAAAAATATTTTGAAAATTGTATTTCAATAAAATTAGTTTCCTTGTGTTAGGAACAGGTCTGACAAAGGTAGCCTGTTAATTCAGGTTCAATTTTGGAATTAAATGAGACACTGGTAAGCTGCTGAATAGTTAACAAAAGAATATGTGCTTCTTCCTAATATAGCAAGGCATGCAAGAAGGGTGCTTAACTTCCTTTTCTCTATATGGAAATGGTTATGTCAGTACGGCAGGGGTGTAGTGACTCGGGAAGACTTCAGACATCTACCAAGTCAGAGGGCCTGCACATAGGTGGGACTTCATAGTCTTAGGTGACCAGGAAGCAAGCAGTATAGCCAATGGCTACCAGGGGTCAATCATATCCAAGGGGACAGCTTTATCACTTTTTAGTATTTTGTTGTTCAGTTATTTCAGTTGTATCCAATTCTTCATGACTCCATTTGGGGTTTTCTTCGCAAAGATACTGGAGCGGTTTGCCATTTCCTTCTTCAGTTCGTTCATTTTACAGATGAGGAAACTGAGGTAAACAAGGTAAAGTGACTGGCTTAGGGTCACACAGCTAGGAAGTATCTGGGGCTAGATTTGAACTCAGGAAGATGAGCCTGGAAATTTATCCACTTCACCACTTAGCTGCTCTACCACTTTTTTGTGGCAGAAAGGTCTAGAAGGGGAGGAGGTGTGGCCCCATGTTTTGGGACTGAGAGAGGAGGCATAGAAAAACCTAGTAGATATTAGTCCAGTCACACTTTTTAAATCCTATGTATTTTATTTTATTTTATTTTACACACTAAAAAACATTACTCTGAAGAGTTTCAAATGGTAAGAGCCTGTGCCCTGAAACCTTCTCCCATTAGCACTCTGTATCCAAGTGATGAGATTTAGGGGTGCTGGGGACCCCAAAATACTGACAGTCCGGGTTGTGCTCGAATGAATTTGACTCAAGCCTTCTTAAAGCCAAAGAAAACAAAGTTTATTAAAGATTCGCCAAACTGGGTTGGCTCTTAAGGAGCCTAAGCATTTGTTGTAACGCTTGTATTCACAAGCGGGCCACATAGAACCTCAGCTAAACAGAGTCAGAGCTGGATTGCATCTGAACACCTTCATGGAGGCTAGATGGAACTAAATACAGAAAAGACTATAGGAGGGACCTGGGGGGGGTGGGGGGAGAGGGGGTGATCTGGTAGTCCAGAGTGATGGGAGGAGGGGATCAGGGAGGGTCCTGAGGAGAAGTCCAAGGAGGGCATTCCAGAGGGTTGGAGACCACTGGAGGGAATCAGGAGATATCAGACAATGGAGTATCTGGGTGGGAAGCAGGTGGGGCAATCAAGAAGTTACAGATAATGGTCACAGATTTGAGTATGAAAGGCCAGGTTAAGTGGGGAGATTCAAGGGGAGCTCAAAGGGGGTTCCCAGAGTCTGAACCCCATCACAATCATTCCAAGGTTATCAGAGTAGGCGACTGTCTTCTGGGAAGGCAGAGAAATCAGACCAAGCAGAGATGAAATAGGACATAGGCGATACTATAGGAAGTAAGAAAGAAGTGTGGCAACAGCAAATCCAGGAGGGGGCAGAAGGGTGGAGATATGGAGGGAGGGTGGTTTGCGAAACTGGAGCAGTCACAGGGAGATGAAACTCAAAGCATACCTGAGTGAGAGTTCAGTATTTTAAGAAATGGAGGGGCTAGGAAATTCTGAAGAGCTCCAGGTATGAGCTTTGCTTGCCTTGAGGGCCAGCTAATTATTGTAAGGAGTTTTTCATACTAATAGTATGAGTCAACAGACAAGTTCCTACTCATTTGTTTATTTTAGTGAAAAGAGCCTCAGGTATGTATCTGAAGAGCTTCAGGCTGCCTAGTCTAGAACTGAGGTCTTTTGACTCACTGTCCTACTTTACCACATTTCCTTCTCTTGCCAGGTGGGATGAGGAGGAGGAGGGAGCAAGTCTGGGTGGAGCAGAGTCTGATCCTTCAGTATCCACAGTTGGTTCCAACTCTTTAGCTCTAATTTTTTTCTCCTCATTGTCCCAGACCTAGGACCTCTACCTGGGACAATCAAAGCCACAGATATAATTGGAGAAAACCTTAGAAATCATCAAATTCAACCTCATTTTTCCCTACGGATGAAGTCTTAGAAAGGTTAGGTGACTTGCCCAAAGTCATATAGGTAGAACTGGGATTTGATTCCAGGGTCCAACAATTCTTCCAGTGAACCAAGATGCCTCTTTTGCTTGGACAGATGTGAAAGGGCTAAAAGAAAGAAAAAGGCTTCCTTGTCAAATTTGCAGATGAGTAATGGGGATTGGGGGGAGATAGGGAAAAAGTATTTACATGGCACCTCATTTGCATTCTACACACTGTGCTAAGAGATTTTTACAAATATTGTCTCATTTGATAGTATAAAACTGAGAGGAATCGTTAGTATACCAGACAGCATTCAGAACTCAAAAACACCGAAACACATCCAATAAGAAGAAATCCAATATGGTTAAGTGTAAAATCTTGGGTCCAAAAATTCAACTTCACAAGTACAAGATGGGGGAGACTTAAAAAGCAGTTTGAAAAGATCTGGAGGGTTTAGTGAATTACCAGCTCAATGTGAGTCAATACTGTGATGTAGAAGTCCAATAAGGTAATCCAATAAAAGAAGGTTAGCTTTCTGGAATGAGAAGGTAAGTCCCTCTGTGCTCTGTGCTGTTCAAGCCATCTTGACTGTTGTGTTTATTTCTGGGAATCACATTTTAGGAATAACATTGATAACATGCCAGAGAACTTCCAGAAAAGGGCAACCAGAATGATGAGGGACCTCAAATTCATGCGAGGTGGGGATCAGTGGAAGGATATGGGAATGTTTAAACCAGAGAAGAGAAGATTCAGGGGGGACCATGATAATTGTCTTCAGGTACTGTATGTTACCACATAATTGTTGCAGATTTTCTGCCAATTTCTGCAAAAAAAAAAGTGGATGTGACCATTATGTGAAGCTGTTTTAAAAAATTGTGCCAGTATTACTTAAAAATCATTTATTACTAAATTGTCTTTGATGCAAAATTAGGATGCATAGAATATTCATGAATATATGCTAAAATTGAATATTGACAATGCACTGAGAATTCTATGGGGTTGGCAATGCTTGATAGATATATGCATATCCATATGCCACTGGTGAATACATTCCTGCTCTGCTTACCTTTTAAGCAACTTGAGGAACAGAATTATATCATGTGATGGGAAAGAAAACAGTGTGTCATGATTATGCAGTAAAGTATAGTACTTGAAAGACTGTCAGGTACAAAGGGGATTTTATATTTATTCTACTTGACCTCTAGAGATCAGAACTAGGAGTAATAGGGACAAGTAGCAAAGGGACTTATTTATAGTAAATATCAGGAAAAACTTCTTGACAATTGCGTCAATCCGAAAAATAGAATGTGCTATGTCTGGAGGTAATGCCTGGCACAAGTTGGTACTTAATGATCTTTAGTTCATTGAGCAATTTGTAAATGGGCTCTTTCCATTTCTACCAGAAATATTTGTTGAGGATTAATCTGGGGGAATATTTTTCCTTAGTAAGGACTATACTCTAGGATAATTTTAAATTTTAAAAAATAAAATCCCTTCATTTAGAGCAAAGTTCCATGTAGTATTCCCTGAAGTTCAAGGAAGGGGAAGGTTTTAGTTTGCTGTGTAGGCAGCAGGAGAAAGTAAGCCCTGAGCAATCTCCTCATGGGGGAAAAGAATGCCATCTATACCTCAAGGGAGAGATTCTGGGCATCCAACTTTCTAGCACAAAATTCATATTAAAGTAGTTATCTTAGAAAGGGATGGGAAAATATAGAAAAGTGGCAAAGAAATATCCCTTGGGTACCAGATTCCTTCCTGGAAAATGAAGGGCCATCTTACATTCCCTTTGACACACTATGATGTCAGTAGCTAATTAGGGGACTATTTTTTTCAAAAGGCAGTAAATTTACTTGTGTGTTTTCCATTCTGAGTTTCAGTTCCAACTAACTAATACCATTTTAATTATTTTCCTCTTCTCCAAAAAATGTTCTCTCTGTCTCTGAGTCAATAAAAAACCCACACTTGGTGGCCTAGCCATACCAGATCTCTAACTGTATTATAAAGCAGCAATCATCAAAATCACTTGGTACTGGCTAAGAAATAGAGGGGTAGACCAGTGGAATATGTTAAGTACACAACACACAGTAGTCAATGATTATAGCAGTTTGATGGACCCCAATTTCTGGGATAAGAACTCATTATTTGACAAAAACTGATGGGAAAACTGGAAAATAGTGTGGCAGAAATTGGGCATAGACCAATGCCTGATACCATATACCAGAATAAAATCCAAATGGGTACATGATTTGGGTATAAAGGCTGATACTATTAACAAATCAGGGGAGCACAGAATAGTTTATTTGTCAGATTTAAGAAGAATGGAGAAATTTATGACCAAAGAAGAGATAGAGAACACTATGAAATGCAAGATTACATTAAATTGGAAAATTTTTGCACAAAGCCTGTGCAACTAAGATTGGGAGGGAAGCAGAAAACTGGAAAAGAATTTTTACTAGTGTCTGTAATAAAAGCCTCATTTCTAAAATATATAGAGAACTGAATCAAATTTACAAGAATACAAGTCATTCCTCAATTAATAAAAGATCAAAGGATATGAATTGGCAGTTTTCAGAAGAAATTAAAGCTATCTATAGTCATATGAAAAAATGCTCTAAATCACTACTGATTAGAGAGATGCAAATCAAAACAACTCTGAGGTACCATATCACACCTATCAGATTAACTAACATGAAAAAATAGGAAGATGATAAATGTTGGAGAAGATGTGAGAGAATTAGAACACTAATTCATTGTTGGTGGAGCTGTGAGCTGATCCAACTATTCTGGAGAGCAATTTGGAACTATGCCCAAAGGGCTATAAAAATGTGCATACCCTTTGACCCAGCAATAGTGCTTCTGGGACTGTATCCAAAATGCTCATAAAAATGGGGAAAGGACCCACATACACAAAAATATTTATAGAGCAGTTCTTTTTGTGGTGGCCAAGAATTGAAAATCAAGAGGATGCCCATCAGTTGGGGAATGGCTGAACACATTGTGGTATATAAATGTAATGGAATACTATTGTGCTATAAGAAATGATGAACAGGAGGACTTCAAAAAAACCTGGAAAGACTTATATGACCTGATGCTGAGTGAAGTGAGCAGAACCAGGAGAACATTATACACAGTAACAGCCACAACATGGGAGGACTGTTTCTGATAGACTTGACCCTTCACAGCAATGCAAGAACCTAAAACATTTCTGAAGAACTCTATGTAAAATGCCATCCACATCTAGAGAAAGAGCTATGGAACTGGAATGCAGAATGAAGAAGACTTTTTTCTCTTGTGTTTTGTTTTGGTTTGGTTTGGTTTTTCTCATGATTTCTCTCACTTATTTTAATTCTATGCAACATGGCTAATGTGAAAATGTATTTAATAAAAGTGTATGTGTAGAACTTGTATAAGATTGTATGCCATCATGGGAAGGGAGGGAAGAGGGGAGAGCAGAAAAATTTAAAACTTATGGAAGTGATTGTTGAAAACAGAAAGCAAATTAATTACAAAAAAAAAAAAGAAAAGAAAAGAAAACCCACACTCGAAGCAGCAAAGTAGTACAAGGGATAAAGTACTAGGACTGGAGTCAGAAAGATATGATTTCAAATCTGACCTTGGACACTTATTATCTGTGTGACCTGATGCAAGTCTCTTAACCTCTTTCTGCTTCAATTTTGTCAACTGTAAAATGAGGGTATTAATAGCCCCTATCTTTCTGGGGTATTGAGAGGATCAAATGGGATAACATTTGAAAACACTTATCACAATGCCTGGCACATAGTAGGTGCTGTATAAATGTGAGCTATTGTTGGTGGTGGTGTTGTTGATCATGGTGGTGGTGATGGTAGTGGTAGTAGTAGCAGTAGTAGTAATAGTGATAGTAGTGGTAGAAGTAGTAGTAGCAATAGTAGTGGTGGTGGTGGTAGTAGTAGTAGTAGTAGTTGAACCTATTTGGTGAAAACAGACACATTAATTAGGGGGAAAAATCAAACTTGGGTTTTGATTTGATTGTTTAATTAAGTCAAAACAATCATAGGATCAGAGTTTTAGAGCTGGCAGGGACCTTTGAAGGAACCCTTTAATTTTACGGATGAGGAGACTGAGGCTCTGAGCGATAGAGTGAATTACTCGAGTTCACACAGGTAGTAAGTTACAGATCCAGTATTTGAACCCAAGTCTTTCAACAGGTATAACCACTCTTTTCAATGCACCATACAACCTCCTGCAATTAAGTCTTTCCATGTCAACATGAAATTAAAGAAAATTTCATCATGTCTTCAAAATGATCTATTCCGGAAAATGAACATTTCACAATTTTTCAGTGTAAATGCTTACTGAGATAGTATATTGAGAGCCATTTGTCAACCTTTATGCACTACACAAATGTGAATTACAATTATAATTTCCTCAGCACCTTTACCTCAGCGCCAATTTTATCTGGGAGGAAATTTTTCATGAATAGTAATAGTGCCAGCATAATAATGCATATTATGCAGCATATTACCAACTAGAAATTGTGGACAAAAATCAGCAAAAAAAAAAAAATTATCAAAGTGATATTTGATCAGAAAAGGAGAAGGGCTAGTCATATTAGATAAGTACTCAAATAGACAGATAGCCTGAGTACTCCACTAGTACCTTCATAATAGTAAGAGACCAAGATGGCAGCAGGAACATGTTGCCCTTATGAAAAAGTCATGGGTTCCACTGACCCAGGCTTCAGGCACAAGACTGAATGTCAACGAAACTAGATCTCAGACACCAAATCTAACTCAAATTCAAGTGTATTTTCCACCAAGTGATATCATCTGGGTACACTGGATCCCCTGTTATCTTGGGAGGTAACTACTGTGGTGGTGCCATGTTTACATTTAATTCAATCCATGGGAATCCACACTTCCAGACTGAATTTTCTGGCACCCTCATTCCCGAGCTTCCTGCTGTTTGGCAATAGAACACTGTGCCAATGTCATAACAGGACTGTGAAAGCTAAAAGCCCTAATAAACTGGTATGTGTGGTTAGTAAATTTGCACCTTCATCTCCTCTAATCTCAGTGATTCAGAGTTGTTGCCTTCCAGTAGAAAGCAATGGGATATTCAGGTAGACTAGCACCTCTGGTATGAGAACTTGTCAAACTGTTTTCAGGGTTACCCATCCACGTTTAGTGTCCACCTGTCACTCAACTCATCAGCTTCATAGTCTGGGGAGGCAGATTTAAAAGCACAAGTTCATAGTAATTTTGCCATAGGATGTATAGTATGGAAACATATTAATAGCTCATGATTATACCCCTAGTTTGAGTACAAAAACTTAACAATAGGATGGGGGTTGGGATAGCAGCCCTGTGCTAAGAACTATCCCTCCCACTATGTGTCCAACAAAGAGTCATAAGGAAATGCAAAGGACAGGATCAATCACAGGTGTCTGTGAGAAATAAGATTACATCAGCAGTCAGATTTTATTTTTAACAGAATAAAAGAACATTACTTGGACACAGGTGTCAGTGACACCCAGCTGATGAAATGGTGTTCTTTGAAGGATGAACATAACCTATGAGTACACCGAGCTGCCTGAATGGGGACCCAGCTAGCTGGGAAACTCAGCTTGTCCTCTTCCTTCTATCCCCACCTTCCTTCTCTCAAAGGAAGGTAAATTTAGATGGCCAGAGGATGCCCAGTTAACTTGAGGTTTACTGACTAGATTCCTTTCTTTCTTTTGTTTTTTCCTTCATTTCTTTCTTTCCTTCTTAATTTCTTTCTTTTTTCTTTCTCTCTTCCTTCCTTGCTTTCTTGTCTTTCCCAAAACCTTAAACCCAGTGCACTCTGAAGCCCATAGATTGGAAAACAATAGGTCCCTACTCAAACTCCACTTAATGACTGTTTTTCTGGACCCTCCGGGCTTAAGAGTGATTATCAATAGTATCTGTTGCTCCTTCCCTCCCAGTTTCATTGACATATTTTTTCCCTTTGCTCATTAAAGGGGCCATTTCCTGATTATGTCTTATAGAGGCCTATTCACTGAATGGGCATCACCTCACTCTAAGTGACTACCTGAATAAACCTTAGCTGAAAAAGGTCAAGGTCTCCCATTGCCTCCTGGGCCATCGCCAGTCATTCTGGCGAATATCTGGTCACTGGATCCAGATGGTTCTGGAGGAGAAAGTGAGGCTGGTGACCTGCACAGCCCTCTGTCAATCAAAACAAAGTCAAGTGCAAGTCATGTCATCATTCCTCTGATGTCGTGGTCTTTGAAAATGAAGGACGAACACAGTAACTACAGTGACACTCAGCTGAAGTAAGGCAGAAGGTGATAAAGACCACCAGTTTCTCTATGACTGTTTTTTTATTCTTCAGCAATCCAAGCATCTGAGGGAAATCTCTTTATTAAAAAAAAACAGTCTATACCTTTCTACTTTAGTTTTCACCTCTCCAGTATCCAAAGGAGCATGGGTTTGAGGAGGGGGACTGTTGATGTCACCAGGTCTGTGGTTCTATCCCCATTTGTCCTTGAGGGATTTGTAAGAGTGACTGAATAACCAAGGAGAACTCAGTCATATCTACAATGTACTTTCATTTAGAAATATCACCAACGATGTTACCAACTATGCCTGGGACATAATCAGACATGGTAATGATGCTAACAATAGGTCACATTTTTATAATACTTCATAACTTACATAAGCTTTGCATTGCAACAACCTGGTGAAAGAGGTGATTATGATGATGATATTTATATAGCAATCAATCAACGTTTATTAAGTATCTATTATATCTATCATTATTTAAGGATTAATGTAAAAATCAACCACCTCAGGCACTCATGATCACTATCAAAAATATTTGAGTGTACAAGGGTTTTAATTTAAATAACAAGCATGACAATAACCTTTATGTTAACAAGGTTATTATGGTTGTCAAAAGAAGCGTTACAAATATTGGTTTTAGGATATTCCTTGTAAGTGCCTACACCCAGAAAACTTTCTGAAAATTGTAATCATGATGTAAAAGTCTCTCTAATAAAACTGAAACTGTGCAGTAGCTTTTATAACAGTATTTTGGTTGTTCAGTCACTTTTCAATCGTGTCCAACTCGTCATGACCCCATTTGGGGTTTTCTTAGCAAAGATACTAGAGTATTTCCTTCTCCATCTCATTTTGCAGATAAGGATACCAAGGCAAACAGGGTTAAATGACTTGCCCAGGGTTACAGTTAAGAAGTGTCTGATGCCAGATTTGAATTCAAGGAGATGAGTCTTCCTGACTCCAGACCTGGTACTCTATCTACTATGCCATCTATCTGCCCCATGATACAATATAATAGCATTCTATTGGCAGCATCTTCTAGTAATGTACCCCAGCGTTGGACAGTATGATTAGCACACTGTAATCATTTATTTGGTTTCTAAAATACAGGAAATTCTAAGACCTTTGAAAATGGGAGGGGAGCCCACAGGGAAGGAGATATTTCAATAAAGTCCCTACTGCCAGAGAATTAATTGTCTAATTAAATTACATTTTTTAACACTGGGAAAAAATGCCTACCATGTGCTAAACAAACAAGATACACACAAATAGAGAGATGAAGACACACACACGTGTGTGTGTGCACATATATATCCATGTATATAGATAGATATAGATATAGATAAATACACACATACCATACGTACCCAGATATGTGCACAAGATAAACAGAAAATAAATACCTGGGGGAAGGTCCTAGAATTGGGGAATTAAGAACGGCTTCTCGTAAAAGATGAGATTTTAGTTGGGGCTAAAAGGAAGCCAGAGAGTCAGTAGTCCTGGTGGAAAAGGAAGAACATTCCAGACATGGGGGAAATCCAGAGAATACCCAGAGCTGAGAGATGTAAGAGTTAGGAGGCCAATGTCACTGGATCAAAAAGTGCAAGTTAGAGAATAGGGTACGAAAGCACTGGAAAGGTAGGAGGGAGCTAGGTTATGAAGGGCTTTAAATGCCAAACAGAACATTTTGTACTTGATCCTAGAGGCAATAGGGAGTCACTGGAGTTTATTGTAGGGGAGTAACATGGTGTTCTTGTGAATTGTGAAATTCAATCATTTCAGTCATGTCTGATTCTTCATGACCCCATTTAGGCTGGTTGGTTGGTTGGTTGTTGTCCTTTGTTCTCAAAGAGCACCAAAATGACATCACCATGATAAAGTCAAGTTTCATCATGTCCAACTGTGGCTGATCAGACCAATATGAGCTCAGAATGCTCTACCACAAATTGGGCACAAAAAGTCTGTGTGAACACTTGGGGTGGATACTCCAAATTTGTGAATACTATATTTCCTTTGTGCTATTTCAATTCTGCTTTGCTCATAGAGCACAGCACCCTGATGTGGGCACACCATGCTGAGCAGTCCTGTACCAGTCTCCCATGTTGCACAGTCAAATCCAAAGTTCTTGAGAATCCAAAGTCCTTGTATCATTTCTTCTGACCACCATATGATCGCCTGCCCCAGGCAAGTTCTCCATAAAATAGTCTTTTGGGGGAGCATAAATTTTGCATTCGAGCAATGTGGCCAGCCCATTGATGTTGTGCTCTCTGAAGCACAATTTGAATGCTTGGCAGTTCAGATCAAGCAAGGACCTCAGTGTCTGGTACCTGATCCTGACAGGTGATCTTCAGAATTTTCCTAAGACAGTTCAAATGGAAGTGATTCAGTTTCTTGGCATGCTGCTGGTAGATTGTCCATGTTTCACAGGCATACAACAATGAGGTCAGCTCAATAGCTCTGTAGACCTTCAGTTTTGTAGTCAGTTTAATACTTCTTCTCTCCCATACTTTTCTTCTGTGCCTCCCAAACGCTGAGCTAGCTCTAGCAATGTGTGGGTCAACCTCATTGTCCATGTGTACATCCCTGGAAAGTATACTACCAAGGTAAGCGAACTTATCCATAGCGTTCAGAACTTCTCCATTTGCTGTAACCAATGGTTCCATGTATAGATGGTGTGGAGGTGGCTGATGGAGCACCTGTGTTTTCTTGGTGTTAATCATTAGGCCAAAATTAGCACAGGCAGCAGAGAATTGATCCATGCTTTGTTGCATCTCAGCTTCAGAGACCGCATTGAGTGCACCATCATCTAACATATAGTAGATGCTTAATAAAAGCTTGATGACTAATTGATTTGGAGTTAAGACAGTTGGTGTTTTAATCCTGGCTTTGGTTATTTGGAAGGAATATTCCCCTTGTCACTTATTTCCATGCTGTCCCAACCCTCTGAAACTCTTAAAACTTAGTTTTAAACTAAACTTTAAACATTTAAAACTTAGTTGCATTTCATACCTACAGTCTCCCAAAAGGAGTTACCAGAGTTCCTTCTAGAAAAGTATTCAATATGCAAAGTAGATCAGATATAGGACAGTTATTTATTTCCTCTACCACAAAAGAATTGCTTACATGCTTATAATGGATGTCTGACACATGTGCAGCTTGCTAAAACGAAGTCACCACCTGGAGGATGTTAAGGAATTGCTTCCTGAATAATCATGATGACATGTGAAAGAAAGCCTGCATAAACATGCTATTTAAAGGAAAGGTCTTAAGGACTCTCCCCCTTTCTAAGGTCATAAGGTATCCTTGGTCACTCCTTTCTCTTCTAGGTACAAGGAATGGAGTTTAAAATCCTGGGAATTTCAAAGTTTGGGATCATGAGCCACAAAAATCTGGGAGTCCAGGAGTCTAGGCTAGGTAATGCAATAAACCCAGCACTGAAGCCTTGAGGAATATGGAGCCATCATCTAGAGAGACCTTCAAGATTCTGCACAGCAAAAGCCAACAGCATCGCAAACTTTGGGTAAGTATTAAGTTGGAACTAATGTCAAGGGTAATTCCACATCTCACCCTCCCCTCACCCCCAGTGAGGTGGTATATGAGAGATTATGCCTCCAAGGCACTGGAGGAAATGCTGTGTATTTGTTCTTGTTTTATCCTTGAAATAGTCTTTTGTAAAAGATAACAGATGCTGTAGAGTTAACTAGAACTGAGAGCTAGTCATTGCCAATCCCCTAGCAAATGGGGGAATATAGACAATGTGGGCTCAAGCTGATGGTAGAGAAAAGACCCCCATACACACTCCTCAGGGTACTCTAGAATTCAGAGGAATAAATGTAGCCTACCTGGTCCTGAGAAAGAAGGGTCAAAGCAAAAATATTACGCTCTAACAAAGACATAAAACATGAAGCAGCAATCCATAAATTTCATTATACTGCCATTAGAGAATCATACATTTTGTGGAACTGCTAAACAACCATTTTAACTTCACCTTGACTCTGTAGCATCTAGGCATCTTCTCTGAAGCTCCATAACTTCTGGAAAGCCAAGGGCATACCTTGGTATCATTCTCCTGCTGGTGGTGACCTTCTCCACAAAGATTTGTAGTACTTTGAATGAATACCTACTGTTACTGGTCACCCGGATTGCTTAATGACTCTACTTCATGAGACAGTCTTCTCTAGTTCATGAGGTAGCCATCAATGCTGGAAACTTCCAGCATTTCAGGATCAGTGTTTAGTCACCTATGCTAAGGGAAAAAAAGAGGAAGTATTAAATAGACTAGGAATTGAGTCATGAGAGGAACATATCATTGCTAGACAATTAGAGCCCATGACTTTAATAGTGTGGCTGAGACAGAATGGAATGTAGTAGGTCTGTCCCAGAACTCGAAAAGCTTATAATTGTGAGGTAGGCACAAGGAACACAAGCAGCCTTTACTAAAAACAAAAGCTGAAGGAGGTGAGTTGAAACAAATAGTCACCTCCTCCAATGTACTCTATATTTTGCGTCCTGATCCTGGCCTGACTCTTGATTCCTATAACTGATTTTACCACTTATATAAACCAGTTGGATTTTAGTACTTTGCTGGACCTTTAGTTGCTTAGTTCTCTTGAAAAGTTGGGATTGCCCTCATGCCATTCTGCTATTTTCCTAATAAGTGGTATGTGATAGTTTTGCCTCCTTGAACATAATCATTATTGTTCAGTTGTTTCAGTTGTATCTGACTCTTCATGATCCCATTTAGGATTTTCTTCAAGGATACTGGAGCAGTTTTCCATTTCTTTCCTCAGCCCATTTTAGAGATGAGGAAACTGAGGCAAATAGGGTTAAGTGACTTGCCCAGGGTCACACAGCTAGGAAGTATCTGAAGTCAGATTTGATCCCATGAAGATGAGTCTTCTTGTCTCCAGGCCTAGCACTCTCTCCATTGTATTACCTAGCTGCCCCATTGAACATAATTACTATGGGATGTTCAGGGAGGACTAGCACCTCTGGTGTGAAGGCTTGCCAAGTCCTTTTCAGGGCTGCTTATCCATGTTTGGTGTTCACCTGTCACTCAACTCTCATCTGTGGCTACAAGAAGCTGTAGCATGCACAACAGCCATACCGTGGTGAAACTGCTTCACCAGGTCAACTAAAACAGGTTGAGGGTAGCTGACAGGCCTCAAATATGTCAGTGAGTTTAGGCTATGTCTACCTTAAGCATGTGAAGACTTCCCCCAGTGGAATGGGTGGATGAGAACAATTTGTTCCAAAAGCCATAAAGTAGGTGCTGTGAAGTGTTTAGGTATAGGTTCCCAAAGGGGGCGATACAGCCCTCTTGGGGGGCACTGGAATGATCCAAGAGGGTATTAGTAACCTCTGGTACAATTGCTGGGCATTGAACAAAAATAAGGTGGTGAGGGAAGTATAAGGAGAGAAGAGAATTTTTAAAAACTGTTTGTATATGTTTCTTCTGTTGTGTAACAGAATTAAAGTCATAGTGGTTACATTATTTTCCAAATAAACACACAAAACACAAGTTATAACTGATCAGTGGTCAAGTCCACTGACAGGTCTTAACAAGCAAGTGTTGGTAGGCAAGTGTGTCCTGAATTGTCAGGAAGCCCAGCATGCATCAACAGGAATATATGTCAATGTAAACAATGACTTGTTTATACTATGATACTACACAGTTGTATGATGCAATCAATATTGCATCATTAAAATTTCAATGCAGGAAAAACCCACAAATTTACAATAAATTATTAAATTTGAGATGCCATTTTAAAAAATTATATTTTTTGAAATGATGTACATTTTTAAAAATACACGTTAAATGGTTAAAGAAAGTAGATTTCCAAGGGGGTGCTAAATAAATTTTTTTAAAGAGGGTGATAGGCCAAATAAGTTTGGGAACCTCTGGTTTACAGCTTGTTCAGGCATGGATGATGCCAAGGTCATCCACTGCATCCCAGGCCATCACCAGTCATTTTGACTTTTGTCTTACTGCTGAACTTTGATGACTCTGGAAGACAGAGAGTGAGGTTGATGACTTTGTGCAAGTCTACCTCACTTAAATACAATTCATGCACAATTCATGCACATCAATCACTGTTTTACCCCAACATAACATATCATTTTTCCTCTTTGAAAATGAAAAGCAAACAACAATTCCTATGTGTGTTCATTGGATTGTCATATAGTCCACAAATTGTACCATGATGTTGCCTAAAGTTCAGACATGTGGCATTCCAAAAACAGGAGGTACTGGACAATGATGAAGCCATGTTCAGCCTAGGAGTATACTTCTTAATGATGACATGAATCTAATCCCACTTCTAAATAATAAGCAGCACTTATAGGGGCAACTAGGTAGTGCAGTGGATAGAGCACCAGTGCAGGAGTCAGGAGGACCTGAATTCAAATCTCACCTCAGACAGTTGACACTCACTAGTTGTATGACCTTGGGCAAGTCACTTAACCCCAATTGCCTCATCCTGGGTCATCTCTAGTCATCCTGATGAATATCTGGTCACTGGATTCAGATGACTCTGGAGGAGAAGTGAGGCTGGTGACCCACACAGCCCTTCACTCACTCAAAACAAAGTCAAGTACCAGTCATGTCACCATTTCTCTGATGGCATGGTCTTCTTCTGCAACGAAGGACGAACACACATACATTCCAAAACATAATAGTGTTGTAATGTTTGGAAAGCACTTTGCATATGTTTTCTCATTTGATCCCTACAACAACCCTCTGGGGTAGATATTATTATTATCCCTATTTTATAGATCAAGAAAATGAGAATTAGAAATGACTAGCCCAGAGTCATGTAATATCTCAGGTAAGATTTTAATGCAGGTCTTCCTGACTCCAAGTCCAGCACTCTACACACTGCAAAACCTAGCTGCCTCTTAGCAAGTCAGTAGCAAAGGTCACTACATCCTTGCAGTTAGAGGTCACAGGACACTACCTTTCCCTTTCCTAATTACTAATCAAAAAAGGTGGGAGTGGGGGAAGTATTAGAAGGAAAATACAGGACCTTGCCCACAGGTAGTTAAGAATCTCATTAGGGAGACAATACCAACATAAAAGGAACATTTAAGTAAAATACAAGACAATGTGGAAGCAAAGACTAAATTATAATGACACTGACTATGCATTCTCTATTAGCGCAGAGAAAGGTGATGTAACCTAGTTGTTTCACCTTGACATTGATCCTCAGATTTCACCTATTCCTGTAGATATTTATTTCCAAGGTGGGTGGTAGAACTGGGAGAATGGAGAAGCTTAATATATTTACTAAATAAAAGCAGATAAGATAGAAGTACTTAAAAAAACAAGATAAATCCAATTATCTAAGATCTATCCAGCTAATTTTTTCTTGTTGATTTCCAGATGTGTCACTGATCTGCTCCCCTGGATGTTGGACCCAAGGAAGACTGGTCTTGGAAAAGATGGGATTTTGGGCAGAAGGCCAGAGTTTGGCGGCCTAGAAATACATTTAAGATTAAGATAGAGTTAGAGGAAGGAAAAAAAGGATTTATTTTGGTAGTAGGGGGGACTTAAAGAGCAGGAGCCAGCAATGTAAATAGAGGCATATAACAGGAATCTACTAGTTGAGGTCAGTGTAGAATTTATTTATCTATAGCCAGGGACCAACAAGTTGTCTGAGAAGGGGGAAAAAAGGCTCCTCAGGACTGCTGATTTTCTACATAGCTGTACTAACTCAGTAGGTTTTATTGAATTGAAAAGTCCTCTCAATCATCATTCATGTCGATCCATGATTTTTTTCCTAATCATCTGAAATCTTCTTTTTCAGGTATCTTGAAAAGCAGTCCTTCAATGCTCTCACAGTCGTGTCTGGTTTTCATTAAGAGGTCTTTTTTTAAATAATAGAATTTAGAACTGGTCCCACACAATTCCATCCTTGCTTCTATTGTCTTACATTGTCACCTAATTTTTCCATATGTTAGTCCTATCTATCCAATGAGACACTAAGCTCCCTGAATACTTGTGGAACCACCAAAGCCAACAATGGCTAAGCCAGTATGCATGCACAGACAAGACCTATGGTTTTTATTATGATTATTAGAATTCTTTGTTTTCTAAAACCCAACAGTATACTTTGAGAGCCAAAAAAGCTAATATTGTCTTAGGCTGCATTACAGAGGCGTAACGTTCAGAATAATATTCCCACGTAGAGATGACAGCACAGATGGATTTTTCTTGCCGTGGGTCCCAGAGTGTTACTGACAGGAGGGAGCACCCATCCACCTCACACCACATTGGAATGGAGTTAGCAAGGTCTGAATTCAAACCCCTCTTCTGAAACTTACTAATTGCGTGTTATTGGGGAAGTCACTTAATTTTTCTGGGTCTCAGTTTCTTTGTCTGTAAAATAAAAGATTAGACTTAATGACCTTAAAGTTCTCTTTCAGCTCTAAATCTGTGATTCTATAATGTGCTTATCTTTCACATACAGAATCATATTTCTTTGCAACTCAGATTCATTCTCAAGGTCTCTTTCTCTCTCTCATTCTGTTTCTCCCATACAGACTCACTCCTCCACTTCTCAGGAACCCACTCTGCTTTATAAATTCTTTCTGTTGTCATTCAGTCATTTCAGTTGTAGCTGATTATGACTCCATTTGGGGTTTTCTTGGTGAAAATACTGAAATGGTTTGCCAGTTCCTTCTCCAGCTTATTTTACGGATGAGGAAACTGAAACAAACAGGATTAAGTGACTTGCCCAGAGTCCCACAGCTAGTAAGTGTCTGAAGCCAGATTTGAACTCAGGAAGAGGAGCTTTCCTGACTCCACTGTCTCACCTAGTTGCCCTGGAATCTCTTTCAAATAGAATCATAGGTCTAGGGTCAAAGGGACCTCAGAGACCATGTAGTTCAACTTCCTCAATTTATAGAAGAATAAATTCAGGATCACCAGGGTTGTGATTTACCCAAGATCACCTATGACCAGGGCTAGTTTCTACTACCATACCTATTGCAAGTAATCAATTAGATTGAGCCTTAATTCAACACCTGCAATGGACCAGACATTGTGCAATGGGGACACAAAGTCATCAGTGAAACTGTCTCTGATTCCATGAAACTTTTCCTAACACAGCTTGGGGTATAACCACATGAAGTTCTTACTTCCCTCACTGCATTCCTATTCCCCGTTCCTCAACTCTCTCAGAGTCTAACAACTGACAGGATTATAAAGAACAGCCTTACCAATGCACAGCTGGTGGCAATACAATAAAGTGTGTTCCTTTTCAGTGTTATGCTGAATAAAGTGTCTCAGAACCAGAAAGACCAGTGTTCAAGTGTCATTTCTGACAAATAGTGAATGTATCATCCTGTGAAAATAAATAAACATATCTGTGCTCTAGGCAACTTTCTAAGATTCTAAGAGGCAGAGAAGGCATAGACCAGCATTGGTAGGGGAAGTTTCCCTGTCCCGGAGTTCCTTATATCAATGTTGCTTCTTGTTGGTCCTTTGTTTTCAAAGAGGACCACTGACATCACAAGATGATGTCTTGACTTGAACATGAATTGGATTCAACTGAAATCACAGGTGAAGTCTCTATTTCTACCTTGTCTAATCTACCAGTATTCAGTAAAAATTATTAAACTGATCATACTCCTTTGATATAATAAATCCTCTATTGGAAATATATTGCAATGGTATAATTAGAAAAAAAAGAATTAAACATGCAAAGATATTTATATATGCACTATCTGTAAAAGCCAAAACCTCCCAAACTAGTCTAGCCCATGACTCCCCAAGTAATTTCAGCCCAAGCCTCTCAGCAGCCTGTGACTTCACTTCTATTCTTGACCTCTTCCAATTGGTGATTTCCTCCAGGAACCTCCATCAGAAGCAACATATATGCCAGTCATTCTCACTTCAAACCCAGCTCAGTGCATGCCTTTTCCATTGACAGAATATTTCTCCCTCTCACTTTCAGCTCCTTTTATATGTTATCTTCTCTAGTTAGAATGTGAGCTCCTTGGGGATTGGGACCATCTTACTTTTTCCAAGTACTTGTGTTCTTAGCCCTTAGCACAGTGCCCAGCACAGAGTAAGTACTTAATAAATGCTCTGTATTAGAAACACACTTGACACTGAAAAGTATCAAGGAAAATTTATTAGGGTTCAGAGGAACTGAATGCCTTGGTCAAGGTGAACTCCACCCTTCTTCAAAAAGAAAGAGAGAAAGAGAGAGATGGAAGTGAGGGCATTTTTTTTTATTTTTTTAAATTTATTTATTTAACTTTTTACATTCATTGTCACAAAATTTTGGGCTCCAAATTTTCTCCCCATTTGTCCCCTCCCCCCACCCCAATACACCAAGCATTCTAATTTCCCCTATCACCAGTCTGCCCTCTCTTCTACCATCCCTCCCTTCCCTTGTTCCCATCTTCTCTTTTGTCCTGTAGGGCCAGATGACTTTCTATTCCCCATTGCCTGTATTTCTTATTTCCTAGTAGCAACAACAATACTAAACAATTGTTCCTAAAACTTTGAGTTCCAAATTCTCCCCATCCCTCCCTCCCCACCCATTCACTTTGGGAAGGCAGGCAATTCAATATGGGCCATATCTGTGTAGTTTTGCAAATGACTTCCCTAATAGTCATGTTGTATAAAACTAACTATATTTCCCTCCATCCTATCCAACCTCCCATTGCTTCTATTCTCTCTTTTGATCCTGTCCCTCCCCAAGAGTGTTGATTTCAAATTGCTCCCTCCTCTCATTGCCCTCCCATCATCCCCCCTACCCTGCTTATCCCCTTCTCCCCCACTTTCCTGTATTGTAAGATAGGTTTTATACCAAAATGAGTGTGCATTTTATTCCTTCCTTTAGTCAAATGTGATGAGAGTAAATTTCATATTTTTTTCCTCAATTCCCCTCTTTTTCCCTGCACAAAAAGTCTCCTGCCTGCCTCTTCTATGAGAGATAATTTGCCTCTTTCCATTTCTCCCTCTTTCTTCCCAATACATTTCTCTCTCACTGCTTAACTTCATTTTTTTAAGATATGATCCCATCCTATTCAATTCACTCTGTGCTCTCTGTTTCTGTTTGTGCATGCATGTGTGAATGTGTGTGTGTGTGTGTGTGTGTGTGTGTGTGTGTGTGTGTAATCCCACCAACTACCCAGATACTGAAAAGTTTCAAGAGTTACAAATATTGTCTTTCCATGTAGGAATGTAAACAGTTCAACTTTAGTAAGTCCCTTATGACTTCTCTTTGCTGTTTACTTTTTCATACTTCCCTTTTCTGGGCATTTTCTTAGCCAGTTACTTGACTTCTGAAATTCCTTTCCACATCCACCTGGCCTCCAGATCCACCCAGCTAGTGCTTGGGGTCTGAGATTCAAATGCTGCTTCCCAGCCTCAGAGCTTTTAGTGGGGCTGGGGCTGCAATTCAGTGTGAGATTAAGTTCAGGTGCTCAGGTAGGGGCAGGGCCACCACCAGGGGCTCAGCTCCCTCAGGAGGTTTATGCTGAGAACCTTCAACAATGGATCCGAGTTTCTGTCTCCTTTGGGAGCCCCTGTCTGCTGCTGCCTCTGCTGCTGCCTCCTGAGGGGTCCCAAGTTAGGGAGACAACCCTACTCCCCTCTTGACCAGCCATAAAGATTCTCTCGTAATGGAGTACTATTGTGCCATAAGAAATGATGAACAAGAAGACTTCAGGGAGGCCTGGAAGGACTTATATGACCTGAGCTGAGTGAAAGGAGCAGAACCAGGAGAACTTTGTGCACAGCAACGACCACAGTGTGTGAGAGTTTTTTCTGGTAGACTTGGAACTTTGTAATAACACAAGAACTTACTGAGAAAAAAAAAACATCCTAATGTCGGCCTTCCACACTTAGAGAAAGAAATATGGAAGTCATTCGCAGAATGTAGCAGATCATGTTTGTGTGTGAGTGGGTTTCAGTGTATTATGTTTTGATTTGTTATATGATTTCTTCCATTCATTTTAGTTTGACTATATAGCATGACTATAGTGAAAATGTGCGCAATAGGAAAGTATATGTAGAACCTATACAGAATTGTATGCTGTCATGGGGAGGGAGGGGGGTAGTGGGGGAAGAGTGGGAGGGGGATAAAATCTTACCTTTAAGGAAATGATTGTAAAACATTAAAAAAAATAAAAATTTAAATTTAAAAAAAAAAGATTCTCTCACTAACCTTTGGTATCTGTGGGTGGATGGACCTACGTGATGGCTGGAGATTCCATCCCTGAAGCCTGCTCAGCCTCTCGGTGCCACAAGGCCAAGGCAGGGCTGTGCTCTGCTCTGGGTCCGGTGCATGACGGACCTTTGGTGTCGGTTTTTTAGGTCTCTCTAGAACAGAAATCTCCTCCACTCCATTGCTGTGTGGCTTCTGCTGCTCCAGAATTTGTTGGGAGTTCTTCTTTACAGGTATTTTATGGGCTGTGGGTTCGGAGCTAGCGTATGTCTGTCTTTCTACTCTGCCATCTTGGCTCCTCCCCACAAAGTGAGGGCATTTTTATAAAGTTAGTGCCAGACAGATTCTCCCATCAGAGGATGGATTGGTATGTTCCCTTTCAGGTCACAATCTTTTGACACACCCATTGTACATCATTAACAAGAGCAGTTGGATTTTTAGGTGGCCCCTTACAGTGACTTCATGTTCTCCTTTCTGATAAGCTCTCTCTCAAACAGCTCATCAAGGCTGTGCACAAGTTTCTGATCTTTATCTGAATGTCACAACTCTGATTACTCAAAGCTGGAAGTTTTAACCTATGGAAACAGAACTTCCTTGTTTCCCACACTCTATCTATCCATCTGTCCTTCTATATATCTGAATTGAAAACAATTTAATTCTCCAATCACTGGGGATTGGCTAAGCAGACTATGATACAACAAAGTCATAGATTGTTGTATAACCATTAACATTGATAAATATGAGTAATACAAAGCCTTTCTATAGAAAACAATATGAAAGGCAAAGTAGAGATGGTAGGACAAGAACAATGAGAACAAATATATATGTAAATATATGTAAAACATATGTATATGTAAAATATATGTAAATTTATGTAAATTTATGTAATATGTATATACTTATATGTAAAAGTGTGTGTGTGTTTGTGTCTGTGTGTGTCTGCGTGTGTACGTTGGGCTGAAAGTGCTGAGGTTTTCTTCATCTTGGACATCTATCTGCCTTTACTTCGGTTTCTATTTTAGGTTTTGATGGCTTAAAACGAATGTAAATGGCTAATGTTTTCTGTTCTCCCCCAGAATGATATTTTTGTGATGGTTAACTAAGCCATCTTTTGTCTCAATTCTTATTTAGCCCTTAGTCACCAAATGGGCATTGACTCAGACAAACTGAGACCTGGTCACTGTAAATGAGCTTCGAATTTCCTTCCCTACTTCTAGAGAAAGACAAAAGTCCTAGAATGCTTTGAGGAAAAGAAATCTTGAACAGGAAAAAAAATGCATTGAGAGAGGTGGGAAGATCAACTTGCTGACTGTATAGTGATGCTAAAGGGCTGTTCTGAAACTGCTTTTGATAAACTTGGCAGCTAGAGCAGACTGGAGAAAACTAGGAGCCTGTTTCCACAGCCTTTGAGCTAAGTGAGAGTTTGCCTGGGTTTCTTCAGGCCCTGTCTCACCGATCATCCCCTCAGGCAATTCTAAAATCAGGCAAGTTCCCTGAGACCCTGAATAATCTCTTGATCCTGGGTCAAATACTTACTCTTCAGAATCCTCAGTTTCTAAATCTGTGAAAAGGGAAGAGGGGGTTAATAATTCAACATTACAAAAAGGTGACCAGGTAACATTTTGTCGTTGTTCAGTTGTGTCCAAATCTTCATGACCTCATTTTGGATTTTCTTAGCAAAGACACTACAGTGGTTTGCCATTTCCTTTTCTAGTTCATTTTGAAGATGAGAAAATTGAGGCAAACAGGGTAAAGTGACTTGCCTAAGATCACATAGCTAGTAATAGTCTAATGCTAGATTTGAGCTCAGGAAGATGAAGTCTTTCAGATTCCAAACCCACTGCTCTATTTACCTAGCCGCTCTCACCGGGTAACATATCTGGTACCCAAAACTCCTCCTTAGGACAGCCATCATTGTTTTTAATAGTTAAATATGAAAAAAAACTCAACCACCAGTTTCTTCTTTTATGTAAAATATAAAAAACTCACAACTACTCTGTGCTAGTTCCCATTTCATGGCTGAGAGATGAGAGTGGGTGAATTTCTTTTTTCCAATATAAATAGTTACATGACCTCTTTTCCATGTCTTCATCCATCTTGCTCCATTTCCTCATCCTTTCCTCCCTTCACATATGTGTCATCTGATCATCTGGCAGAGACTTCTTCAGTTCGCTGGCACATGATGTTGTCCAGGAGAGCAGCAAAATCTGTTTGTCTTTTTAAATTAAAAAAGTATTGATTGTGAACTTAAAACTATCAACTAAAATAAAAAGACATGAAACCACAAACTCCAAGCCATATTTATTGTTTGTCAAAAGAAATCATATATGGTTGGATGGAGAGCCAGAGAGAGAGAGAGTGGAGGAGGAGAGAGAGGAAGGAAGACAGAGAGACAGATAGAGACAGAAAAAGACAGAGAGATGGATAAATACAGAGACAGTCTGTCAAGCAATCTGTCAAGTGTGTTAGGGATATAAAGAAAAGTAAAAGACAGTCCCAGCTCTTAAAGAACTCAATCTACTTAGGAAAACAATATGCAACAACATACAATCAGATTATATACAGGATAAATAGGAAATCAATAGAAAAGAAGACATGGGAATTAAAGGGGACCAGGAAATCTTCCTAGAGATGAGATTTTAACTAATGAAGGAAATCAAAGAAACCGAGGAGGAAGAGATAAGGAAGGACAGCATTTCAGGCATGAAGAATAGTCTGTGAAAATGGAGTAGGAAGATGGAGTATATTGTGAAAGAAATAGCAAAAAGGTCAGTGTCACTGGATCATAGACTAAGGGAGTGGTGTCAGATGTAAGAAAATGGAAAAGGTGAAGAGAGGTAGGTTATGAAGGGCTTTGCATTCCAAAGGGAGTATTTTATATTTGATCTTGGAGATAAAAAGAAGACATGGAAATCTACACTTTAGATACTTGGACCACTATGCAGAATCTGGATAGAGTGGAAAGAGATTTGAGGAAAAGAGACCAACCAGAAGGCCACTCTGACTGTCCAGTTACAAGATGACAAAAGGATGTACCAGGATGGTGGCAGTGTCAGGGGGAAAGAAGAGGGAATATGCAAAAGATATCACAAAGGTAAAATTGACAAGACTTGACAACAGATTGAATAAGGAGCTGAGGATGACATCTAGGTTGTGAAGTGAGGTTGCCAGGAGAATGGTAGTACCCTCAACAGTAATAGGGAAATTAGGAAGAGGGGAAAGTTTTGAGAAAAAGATAATGAGTTCAGTTTTGGAAATGTTGAACTTAAAATGTCTATCAGATATCCAGTTTAAGATATTCAATAGGCAGTTGGAGATATGAGATGGAGGTCAAGAGAGAGATTAGAGATGGATAAGTAGATTCAAAGATAATCAGCACAGAGATAATAACTGAATACATGGGAACTGATGAGATCACCAAATAAAATAGTACAGAATGAGAAGAGGACCTAGAATAGAGTCCAGTGGGATACCCAACATTATTAGGCAAGATATGGGAGAGTATCTAGCAAAGGAGACTAAAAGATGAATGATCAGATAAATATGAGGACAACCAGTACAGAGTAGTATTCTAAAAACCTGGAGAGAAGAGAGTATCAAAAGGAAAAGAGTAATTGACAGTGTCAAAGACTACAGAGAAGTCAAGAAGGATGAGGATTGAGAAAAGGCCAGTAGATTTGGCAATTTAAAGATCATTAACAACTTTGAAGAGAGCAATTTTGGTTGAATAATCAGATCAAAAGCCAGATTGTAGAAAGTTAAGAAGAGAGGGAAAGGAAAGGAAGTGGATGCATTAATTGTAGACAGTCTTTTCAAGTTTAGCCACAACAGAAGAGGGGGCAGCTAGGTGATGCAGTGGATAGAGCATCAGTGCAGGAGTCAGGAGGACCTGAGTTCAAATCTCACCTCAGACACTTGATGCTTACCAGCTGTGTGTCCTTGGGCAAGTCACTTAACCCCAATTGCCTCATCCTGGGTCATCTCCAGTCATCCTGATGAATATCTGGTCACTGGATTCAGATGGCTCTGGAGGAGAAGTGAGGCTGGTGACCGACACAACCCTCCTTCACTGAAAACTAAGTCAAGTGCAAGTCATGTCATCATTTTGCTGATGACATGGTTTTCTTCAGCCATGGAGGGCAGACACATACACACAACAGAAAAGATATAGGACAATAGTTAGGGATAGAAGGATAAAGTGAGGATTTTGTCAAGATGGAGGACACATGGGCATGTTTGTATGCAGTAGGGGAGTAGAAAGAGAGAGATTGAAAATAAGTGATAGATAACACAAAGGGCAATCTGTTGAATGAGATGGGAATGGAATGGGTTTGCTTGAACAGATACAAGAGCAAAGCTTTGGTAAGAAGACCACCTCCTTATGTGAGATAAAAGCAAAGGAAGAGATAAGGATAGAAGGTATATGAGCAATGTAAGGCCCAGTTGAAGTTGTGTGACATAAATTAGTATCAGGCTCAGTCAGAATGATTGTATTATTTTTTTTCCATCTTCATTCAACAATTGTACAGGATCAAAGGAAGAAATGGTGGGAGTGATTCAAAGTTGAGGCATGGCAGGAAGCAATAAGCAATAAGGATGCTTAATAAGGAATAAGGAATTCAAGAGAGGTGGACAATGTAGAATTGAATCAGTTCGCAGAGTCAAGGCATCAGACATCAGAATGTGGATGAAGAGTAGGGTTTGGTGAGGGAAAAGAGAGGGAGAGGTAGAAAGTCAGTAAGTTATGGTTGAATAAAGGGATTTGGGAATTCATGAACATGGAGGGGGCACATTTGTGGGTGATGACAAAATCAAGGAAATGATCATCTTTGAGTGTGGCTGAGGAGGGGTGGAGGACTATCCCATGGGAAGGGAATTGATGGAGGACCTTAATAGGGTGTTTGAGATAGAATCAATATTTATGTTTTTGTTGTTCCTTTTTTATAAAAAAAAAATTACTTTTAGTGATCACACATTTCTCCTTGAAAATGCAACTTTTAAACATTATATTTGTCTGACACTGCTGTATGGCTGTGGAGCATGGAATAACACAGTCTTTAGAGAATCAGAATTATTGATCACACAAAAATGATGGAGAAATACATGAATTAGACCATATACAGTAGAAACTTTTAAGTCATCTTATCCAATTCCTTCATTTTGAAGATGAGAAAATAATCTAGAGAAGCTAAGGAACATGGCTAAGGGTCACACAACCAATATATAGCATAACTAGAGATCAAACCTAGGTCCCCTGACTGACAATCTAGTGTTCCTTCCACTATACACCACTGTCTCTTCCTCTCATGACATATTACCAATGATAAATTGTATATAAGAAGTACAAAAGTTATCAAAGAGATCTAGGATTTGAAAAAACGATGGGTGGGTCTTGTAGCAAGAGCAAGGAATAACAGAAGGACAGCCCAGTTACTGTACTGGTGCCCATGCAATGGCAAGAATCATAAAGAATGTCTTCCAGAGTAGTGGCATCCTATGGATAATTTGTGGGAGGACGTGGACAAAGCCACATAACATAAGAAGATTTGGATAGACTGTCATCTGTACCAGTAAAGGGAAAAGTTTTGTGGATGAGATCCATTGAAATACTAAAGGACCTTGGTAGATTCTTCTACATCCTGAAGGCTTGCATCTATTTCTTTGTGTTCTTCATATTTGTAATTTCATGATACAATATTATTCCACCGCATTGATGTTTTATTGATAGTTTAGTCAGACATTCCTCAAAGATTGGGCACACAGGCTGTTTCTAGTTTGTTGTCATTATAAATACTGTTTAATAGGGCAATAGCATCTCTTTAAAAGGCTTGTGGGTAGCAGCAGCACTCCCTGCAATACCACTAGTAGTTCTGTGTCCCAAGGAGATTAAAGAAAAAGAGAAAGAACATATGTACAAAAATATCTATAACAGTTCTTTTTGTGGTGGCAAGAATTGGAAATCAAAAGGATGCTCATCAGTTGGGGAATTGCTGAACAGGTTTTGGCAAATGATTATAATGAAGTACTATTTGCTATAAGACATGACAAGGGAGATGGTTTCAGAAAGAAAAAAAAAAACATGGCAAGACCTATATGAACTGATGCAAAGGAAGTGAGAAGAAGCAGATCATTGTGCACAGTAATGGCAGTGTTGTAATGCTGATCAGCCATGAAAGACTTGGCTACTCTGATCAATACAATGATCAAAATTGCAAAAAAACTCATGATGAAAAAGTACTATCTTCCTCCAGAGGGGTAACTAATGGACTTTGAGTGCAAACTGAAGTATAGTTTTCCAACTGTTGATTTTTCTTGCTTTTTAAAAAAAAATGGCTAAGATGGAAATATGTTTTGCATGATTTCACATATATAATTGATATTATATTGTTTTTCTTCTCAAAGAGTGTTGAGGGGAAGGAGAGAATTTGAAATTCAAAATTTAAAAAGAAAAGAATGCTTAAATAAACAAACAAATAAATAGATAGATAGATAGATAAATAATTCAATTTTTAAAAATCGCAATGAGGAGCTAGTGACTATAGCCTTTGAGCAGAAGGTATGAGAGAAGCATTGCATTGGGAGATCACTTTGACAACTACATATTGGAGAAGGAAAAGATCAGAGGAAGTGGGGCAAGTTAGGAATTTATTACAACAGTCCAAGCAAGAGGCATAGGGGTCTAAATTAGGGTGGGAGTAGTAAGGGAAGGAAAAAAGAGATGTGAGAGATATTGATGAGGGAAATTGGACATGACTTGTTTAGTAATTATATATAGGAAATGGAAAAAAATGACTTGGCAATTTCAAGCCTGAGGGATTGAAAGGACAGTGATGCAACCAACAGAAATTGGGAAGTTGAAAGGAGGAAGAGGGTTTAGGAAGATGAGTTCCATTTTAGACATGCTGAGTTTGAGGTGCTAGTGGAGAATCCATATAGATATCTAATAAGCAGTTTAGAGATATAGGGCTAATGCACAAATGGAACAGTAGATATGGAGGTATGGGTTTGTGGGTCATCTGCAGAGGTGATCATTGAAGTCATGAAAATGAATGAGAGTTCAAAAAGAAAAAAAATTTAGAGAAGAAAACAAAACCATGAGAGATACCCACACTTAGCTGTCAGGGGAATGTAGAAAAATCAGTGATGGAGACTAAGGAGGGACAATAAGAGAACAAGGAAGCAAACTAGGAAAGGATCCTTCATTTTCCCATTCAAAAGATAAACCTAGGTGCGGGTTGATTTTTTTGGACACAACCAATATAGGAATTTACTTGACTGTGCATTTTTGTTGTAAGAAGATCCCCTCCCCATTGCAGCACAGGGCCCAGAAGAGGTGGGAAGTAGGGGGAGGAGGTAGTAAGGAGAGAAAATAGACTTTTTATCCATTAATTAAAAATAAACACTTTTTTAAAAAAGCAATCCCAGATATAATCAGACAGAATAAAGTTTGGTTTACGACATTAATTACTATGATCTCTTATCTATCATCTCTTATTTGAAAAAAAGTTTAGTACTTTCAGAGCTTTATCTCATTTTATTCTTACCATGGTCCTATAAGGTAAGAAGGATAGGAATTACCTACATTTTTGAAAGATGAGGAAATTGAAACATAGAAAGGTGGATGGACTTATGACTTGTCCAAACCACCAATCAGATGGAAGACTATCACCCAAGGCCAAAGATTTCTAACCCTCTGGTCTTTCCCTTAAACCAAGTTGCCTAGTGTGGGAGAAAAAAAAAATTCAACCCTCAAAGAATTCATACTTACAGTGAGCCCAGATTTCTGATTTAGCATCAGATTCAGATGCTACAACCACAACTGCCCAATACAATCTTCTCCCTACCCCATCCCCAAGAAAAATCCATTTGAAATTTGTTCCTTAACTAGCTGTGCCTCTGATGGTATTGTAATTATTCATTTTTTTTTTTTTGAGCTGAAAGGAACCTTAGACATGTTTTCATTGTCCTTTGGAAACACTCTGAAAATTTGTATTTGGTTTTTGGGTTTTTTTTAAGTATTTTATTCTTTCCAATTACATGTAAAGATAGTTTTCAACATTCATTTTTATACAATTTTGTGTTCTAAATTTTTCTCCCTTCCTCCCTCCCTACCTTCTCCCCAAGAGAGCAATCTTATATGTTATACATGTGCAATCATGTTAAACATATTTCTACATTCATCATGTTCTGAAAGAAGAAACAGAACAAAAGGAGAAAAGCACAAGAAAAACAAAAAACAGTGAAAATACTATGTTTTGATCTGTATTCAAACTCCACAGTTCTTTCTCTGCATATGGATAGCATTTTCCATCTTGAGTCTTTTGGAATTGTCTCGGATCATTGTATTGTTCAGAAGAGCCAAGTCATTCACAGCTGATCACAGCACAATGTTGTTGTGACTGTGTATGATAATCTCCTGGTTCTGTTCTGAAAGTCTGCATTTGTATGCATGTAGAGGAAAGAACTTCCAAAGGATATGTTTTTAAATTGCTATAGCAAAAGTAATTAAGACTGAGGCTCAAGGCTAAAGCAGTCAAAATTAAAAAATTGTACTTAACAAGTAAGGAGTGACTGCCAAGTATCTTTCCAAAGTATCTTTCTACTCTGTTGGTCAGTCTGGATAAAAACCGACGAAGTAAGAAAATGGAATCAGCCTTTTGACGAACACTGTAATATCATCAGAAATAAGGCAGGAAAAATGGAGGGGGAAATTTCTGATGCTTCAAAAAAATTTAGTCAGCCTCAACGGAAAGGTTTGCTAAGTAAGTGGGAGAAACCGCGACAGAGTAATCTAGGCAATGTCGATATGGGGCTGATGCTGGCTGGAAAGAAGTAGAAGTAATTGAATGCATATCATGCCCTTTTCCCTTCTGCTTAATCAAGTTGGAAAAAACAGTCCTGAGTGCTATGTCTAGATGCTCTGCACTACGTCCCCGTGATTCTACCTCCTTCTCCTCTTCTTACCTTCACCCCCAGCTACACGTTACCACAGAGGGGTAACTAGATAACCTGAGCCAGAAAAGAACTGCTGTGAATGTCACAAACCTTCTATGCCCTTCATACAGAATCCAAAGGAGTCAAGAAGATGGGAGCTTGGGGTTGCTTTGCTTCTCCCATCTCATTCAAGCACCAGACACTAACACAGACAAGTCACAAAGAGAAACTTGTTCAGTCAATTCAGTGATATCTGACTCTTCATGATCTCATTTGGGGTCTTCTTGGCAAAGATACTGGAATAGTTTGCCATTTCCTTCTCCAGTTCATTTTACACCTGAGAAAACTGAGGTAAACAGGGTTAAGTCATTTGCCCGGAATCACATGGCTAGGAAGTTTATGAGGCCAGATTTGAACTCAAGTCTTCCTGACTCCAGACCTGGCGCTCTATCCATTCTACCACTCAGTTGCAGGGACTAAGGTTAAAGAAAAGTTTTCCTTTTCTGACTAGTTGAGGACTAAATTCCAATGAATTCTGGTAGCTTCTGCCTGCTTACACAGCTCCTAAGCTTGAGAGGCAGCATGATGTAATTAAAAGGGCTTTGGACTTACAGTCAAGAGATATCTGGATTCACTTTCTGCCTCTAGCTCGCTGTGTGATCATTAATTATTTAATCTCTCAAACCTCAGTTTCTTCGTCTGTAAAATATGGTCTTGTGATTTGATTGGTGGATCTTCCTGCCGCAAGTGTCTCTTCCCACTCTAATCCATCCTCCATTCAGTTAACAAAGCCAATTTTCTAAAGCAGAAGTCAAGTTATATCCCCTTTCTCTACCTCCAACTCCATCAACTCCAGTGTCTCTCTGTTAATTTCATGATCTAATAGAAATCCTCTGTTTGTTGTTCAAAGACCTTTATAACCAATATCCTCTTCACTTTTCCTGTCTTATTACACCCCTTCACCCTGCATATTCTTCAGTCTAGTGACTGGCCTCCTTGCCATTTCTTAGCTCTGGGAATTTTCTCTGACTGTCCCCCATGCCCAGAATTCTCTTCCTCCTCATTTCTACCTCTTGTCTTCCATGGTTTCTTCCCTATCTTCTATAGGACACCTTTTCCAATCCCTCACTTCTAGTGCCTTCCCTCTATAAATTATTTCCTATTTATCCTATATGTAGCTCATTTGTATATATTTATTTGCATACTGATTCCCCCATCAGATTATGAGCTCTTTGAGGGCAGGGACTATCTTTTGCCTTTTTGTGTATGCCCTGTGCCTGGCATATAGTAGATACTTAATAAACGCTTATTGATCACCTGTCTGAATAATTGAGACAAAGAGTTCCTGGATGTTAAATTCTCTATACCAATCCAAGTCCACACCTTCTCTACAATTTATAGTCTTAGAGATATGAACAGAACATTGAAAGGTTAAATGACTTACCCAGCATTGTATAGTCTGGATATGTCAGAGTCAAGACTTGAACTCAGGTCCTTCTGGCTCCAAGGCCAACTCTCTATACTCACTGCTTCCCTCCACTACAAAGAAGATAAAACTTCATATGTGTAACCTAAGCCACAAAGTCCACTGATATGGAACTGTCTCCTCATTAATGGAGGACAATTCCCTGAAACTGTGAGGGGTGAGACAGTTGTCCAGAGGGAGAGGGTGAAGAGACATCCAGTCTCTTTAGTCTTTTCAGGTTTTTCCGGCTTCTAGCTTTGAGAAAGAAGATGGGCAATGTCAGCATCTCTTCAGAGTCATGAAGGGAAAAAGATTCTGGAAAGGAGCCAATATGCAGAACTTTGAACATATCCCCATTGCCAGCTTGTTACATTAGAGACATCAGGGCATTTCTCCCCTTGGTCGAGATCACAGATTCTCCTTCTCTTCTTTGAGTAGCTGAGCTATCTCACTTCCAATAAAATGAGCTCCTTTAATCTGCATCATCTGAGATATATTCTTTTATGTATACTTTCTCTGATTTCTTTCCTATTTGCTAGATATCCTTATTGTGAAGCAGGTATTTGGTGGTGAGTCAAGCTTTGCATATAAAACTTGGGACTCTCTCTCCACATTAAGAAATAGCAACTGAGGTACTTAAGGGGGGAAGAGCCAAGATGGCGGAGTAGAAAGACACACATACCCTAGCTCTGAACCCACAGTCTATAAAATACCTGTAAAGAAGAACTCTCAACAAATTCTGCAGCAGCAGAAGCCACACAGCAACAAAGTGGAGGAGATTTCTGTTCCAGAGAGACCAGAAAAGCCAATACCAAAAGTCCATCGCGCACTGGACCCGGGGCAGAGCCCAGCCCTGCCTTGGCCGTGGGGCACCGAGAGGAGCAGATCTGAGCAGGCTTCAGGGACAGAATCTCCAGCCATTGAGCAGGTCCATCCACCCTCATATGCCAAAGGTTAGTGAGAGAATCTATATGGCTGGTCAAGAGGGGAGTAGGGTGTCTTCCTAACTTGGGCCCTCGGGAGGGCAGCAGCAGAAGCAGCAGCAGACAGGAGCTCCCAAAGCAGACAGGAGCTCAGATGCATTGTTGAAGACTCTCTGCATAAACCCCCTGAGGGAACTGAGCCCATGGTGGTGGCCCTGACCCCACCTGAGCACCTGAATTTAATCTTACACTGAATAACAGCCCTGTCCCGGCTGAAAGCCCTGAGGCTGGGAAGCAGCATTTGAATCTCAGACCCCAAGCACTAACTGGGTGGATCTGGAGGCCAGGTGGGTATGGTGAGGAATCTCATAAGTCAAGTAACTGGCTGAGAAAATGCCCAGAAAAGGGAAACAAAATAAGACCATAGAAGGTTACTTTCTTGGTGAACAGATATCTCCTCCCATCCTTTTGGATGAGGAAGAACAAGGCTTGCCATCAGGGAAAGACATAGAAGTCAAGGCTTCTGTATCCCAACATTCAAAATAGATATTCAATGGACTCAGGCCATGGAAGAGCTCAAAAAGGATTTTGAAAACCAAGTGAGAGGTGGAGGAAAAACTGGGAAGAGAAATGAGAGAGATGCAACAAAAGCATGAAAAACATGTCAACACCTTGCTAAAGGAGACCCAAAAAAATGCTGAAGAAAATAACACCTTGAAAAATAGGCTAACTCAATTGGCAAAAGAGGGTCAAAAAGCCAATGAGGAGAAAAACGCTTTCAAAAGCAGAATTAGCCAAATGGAAAAGGAGGTTCAAAAGCTCACTGAAGAAAATAGTTCTTTCAAAATTAGAATGGAAGAGATGGAGGCTAATGACTTTATGAGAAACCAGGAAATTACAAAACAAAACCAAAAGAATGAAAAAATGGAAGAGAATGTGAAATATCTCATGGGAAAAAACAACTGACCTGGAAAATAGATTCAGGAGAGACAATTTAAAAATTATGGGACTACCTGAAAGCCATGATCAAAAACAGAGCCTAGACATCATCTTTCATGAAATTATCAAGGAAAACTGCCCTGATATTCTACAACCAGAGGGCAAAATAAGTATTCAAGGAATCCACCCATCACCTCCTGAAAGAAATCCAAAAAGAGAAACTCCTAGAAACATTGTGGCCAAATTCTAGAATTCCTAGGTCAAGGAGAAAATCTTGCAAGCAGCTAGAAAGAAACAATTCCAGTACTGTGGAAATACAATCAGGATAACACAAGATCTAGCAACTTCTACATTAAGGGATTGAAGGGTGTGGAATATGATATTCCAGAGTCAAAAGAACTAGGACTAAAACCACCTACCCAGCAAAACTGAGTATAATACTTCAGGGGAAAATATGGTCTTTCAATGAAATAGAGGACTTTCAAGCATTCTTGATGAAAAGACCAGAGCTGAAAAGAAAATTTGACTTTCAAACACAAGAATGAGAAGAAGCATGAAAGGTAAACAGCAAAGAGAAGTCATAAGGTACTTACTAAAGTTGAACTGTTTACATTCTTACATGGAAAGACAATATTTGTAACTCTTGAAACTTTTCAGTATCTGTGTAGTTGGTGGGATTACACACACACACACACATACACACACACACATACACACATGCATGCACACACAGAGACAGAGAGCGCAGAGTGAATTGAATAGGATGGGATCATATCTTTAAAAAATGAAGTTAAGCAGTGAGAGAGAAATGTATTGGGAGGAAAGAGGGAGAAATGGAAAGAGGCAAATTATCTCTCATAGAAGAGGCAGGCAGGAGACTTTTTAGTGCAGGGAAAAAGAGGGGAATTGAGGAAAAAATATGAAATTACTCTCATCACATTTGACTAAAGGAAGGAATAAAATGCAAACTCATTTTGGTATGAAAACCTATCTTACAATACAGGAAAGTGGGGGAGAAGGGGATAAGCAGGGTGGGGGGGATGATGGAAGGGAGGGCAATGGGAGGAGGGGAACAATTTGAAATCAACACTCTTGGGGAGGGATAGGATCAAAAGAGAGAATAGAAACAATGGGAGGCAGGATAGGATGGAGGAAAATATAGTTAGTCTTATACAACATGACTATTAGGGAAGTCATTTGCAAAACTATACAGATATGGTCTATATTGAATTGCCTGCCTAGAAGTTGGAACTCAAAGTTTTAGGAACAACTGTTGAGTATTGTTCTTGCTACTAGGAAATAAGAAATACAGGCAATGGGGAATAGAAGTTATCTGGCCCTACAGGACAAAAGAGAAGATGGGGACAAGGGAAGGGAGGGATGGTAGAAGAGAGGGCAGATTGGTAATAGGGGAAATTAGAATGCTCAGTGTATTGGGGTGGGGGAGGGGGACAAATGGGGGAGAAAATTTGGAACCCAAAATTTTGTGAAAATAAATGTAAAAAGTTAAATAAATAAATTTATTTAAAAAAAGAAATAGCAACTGAAAGTATAGCTTGAACCTAAAAATTTCATCTCCTAGACTGGGAGCAGATAGATAGAATTCTAGTGTGGCACTCCCTCTCTCTAAAAAGAGCAAAGTGGCTGACTTCTGACCTCAACCTCCTTCTTCCCTCCAGCAAGGAATTAAAATCTACCTTGGAGGAGCCGGGGGAAGGAGATATCAGAGATATCTATTCATGCCTCCCTATGAGCCACATGATACACTCAAGAGACCCCATGTTACATGTGTGTAAATATATACATATGTATATATTCCTACATATTTCCTATATGAGGGGGCTGTTCAGGGGATGGGATAATATATGTAAGATGTGTAATAATACATATATAATGCTTTATATATGTCAGCTATTATTAATATTAATTTATTTCAATATTAATTTATTCTATTATCATTAATTTATATAAACTTTTCAGGATCTCTTTCAACTTTTCTCCCTATTCCCATTACTTCTACTGTACCTCATTCCAGGTCCCCAGTACATTTGTTAACCTCAGTGTCTGTCCAGCCCAATTCTTACTTTTTCTTACCTCCTTCAAATGGATATCAGCTCCTCTTTTTCCTTCTATGATCTATTCATCTGCAGAATGGGGATAAAGGCACCTGACATACTTGGGCACAAGATTATTAAGAGACTCAACTGAGATGACATAAAGTCTTCTGTAAACCTTAGAGTTTACCATAAATGTCACTTTTATTATCATTAACATTTAGAATCATCATCACCAGAAAGGACACACACACCCCAATGCAATCTGTCATTTGAAATTTATTCCCTTGAAAGGTATTGTCCTCTATTAAAATGCAAAATACCTTTCTGAGAGTTAACTCACTAAACCATGATCAGCTGCCAAAACTTCACCTAGAATTAATTTGTCAATTCAGCCAAGGAGCAGTGGAAAAAGCCAGTCCTAGGTTCTAGTCTCAACCCTACAGCTTAAAAAGTAGCTCCATGCCCTTGAAAAAGACACTCCCCCTTTCTTGGCCTCAGTATCCTCATCTGTAAAATGGTGAAGTTTAAACAACTCTCTAGGATCCCATCCATCTCTGATATTCTATCACTGTCACTTTGCAAGGGGTTAGCTAGATGAGGAAGGGACATGGAAAGGAATGATGGTCATTGAGAGGAATCAGGAAGGCAGAAAGGAAAAGAGAAACCTGGTTGAACTTAAGCCTCTTTGTTAAGAGAACAGAAATGGAGGATTTGGATAAATTAGACAATGTCATAAATTGAGCAGCCTTTGAATCCAAAAGCACTGCAGAATCCAATTTGAGGATTTTTTTTTTTAAACAATGTAAAGTAAAATGATTTTAATAATAAATAACTTTCCTCTATTTGAAAATGACCACAATTCCATGAAATATGGGTCATGTTACTCCTTTCTTCCAATCTATTATCAAATTCTCCTAATCTAATAAGAACCGACAACATTTATGGAGTATTTTGAGGTTTGCACAGCATTTCAACTCTTTTATCTCATCTGATTCTTGCAACAACCCTGTGAAGTAGATTGTTATTATCATCCACATTTAATAAATGAGGAAACTGAGCCTGAGAGGCTATGAGGTGATGCAGTAGATAAGAGTTCAGGGCCTGGAGTCAGAAAGACACATATTTTTGAGTTCAAATTTGGCTGCAGATACTTGCTAGCTGTGTGACCCTGGGCAAGTCAGGGTCCTTCTGCCTCAATTTCCTCATCTGTAAAATGAGCTGGAGAAAGCAATGACAAACCACTCCAATATCTTTGCGAAGAAAACCCCAAATGGGGTCATGAAGATTCAGACTGAACCAACTGAAGGACAACAAACAGAGGCTGAGAGAGGTCCCGACTTGCCTAGAATCACACTGCCAGGAAGTGCCTAAGGCAGAATTTAAACCTGACTCCAAGTCCAATACTCCACCTTGACATCTTGTTATATCTCTATTTTGACTAACTTATTCCTGTTTTAGTGAGGGCCAGATCTGACTACTCCATCTTTCCACTAGCCATACCAAAGGGATTTCATTCTCAACTAGCATTTATTAAGTGCCTACTGTATAGCAGGCTCTGTGTTAGCTGCTGGGAAAAGAAGTTAAACTTAACCCAAAATAGTATTTGTCTTAAGAAGTTTACAGTCTACAGTAACTTCTGTGTGAATTTTAAGTTAGTCTTCCTTTCGTCTTGTTCCACCCAGGATTTCATAATTTCTGAGTCTCATAAAAAGAAAATCTTATAATTGTATTTGTTGACATCAAGATTGGTGGGAATATCTAGAGATGATAGAAGGACTTCCTCATGATAAAGAATTGAGGAATGATGATTTTTTTTCTTCCTAAAATTATATTTGATTGCCTTGACTTGTCTTGTAGACTTTAATGTGTATGTTTAAAAAATCAAACCTCCATTATACATACTGATATATTCAGGATGTCACTTTGTATATTGAACTTTTTAATCATTAAATAAATATGCATTAAATGTTCATCAAAAATAAATTTAAAATAAAGATTAGAGAGAGTAGGGGGAAGGAACAGAGGAACTCTATCTAGCCTCTTGTTTGACCATAAAAGCTGAAAACAACAGCTTAAGTAAACCTGTTCTTTCTGGCCTTCTCCAAATTATATTTGTAACCCCAAAGAGTATCATAGCACCTGCACTGGGATAAGAGCTGCAAGAATTCACCCCCAAATGCTTGGGAGCAAAGAATAAAATCATTTTTCAATCTTATTGTTGATGTCAGATCTAAGCATGGTCAGGGTAGACTATTAATAATGATTTAAAGAGAGTTGAAAACCACATCCCTACCTCTCCTCCTCACTCAAAAAAAATCACCTACCTTCCAGGTGCCTGACTTTCTACCATTAGAGAGTCATTGCTTTGAGTTAAAGGACTATCTTAGGATCACAGGTTAACAGCTGTAAAAGACCTTAGGGGTTATCTATTCCTACCCCTCATTTTACAGAGATATATTGAGGTCACCACCTATTCATGAAGAGGGAGTGCCCTGGCCTTAGAGTCAGAAGAACTAGTCTGGAATTCTGTCTCCCTCACTCATCAGTTGTATGACCTTAAGCAAGTTGCTTGCTCTCTCAACATCGACATCCTTTGTAAAATGAGGAAAATATTTTTATTACCTATATCCCTGGGCAATGGTAGGGAAAGTGTTTTGTAAACCTTAAAGCATTGTGTAAAAGTTTGTCATTATTATGCCAACATTCAGACAATGACCCAGAAGAAGCAGGCACCAATGGAAGATGATCAAAATTGATAGGTGTGGTCCACACAGTTTCACCAAACAACCAATGGGAGGAGGTCTGCTCTGTCTCGGCTCTTATCTCTGCTATAGCAATATCCTCATTTTGCTAAGTTTTTCTTACACTGAACTTTGAACCTTCTCTGTAACTTGCACAATTAGTCTAATTGTCTTTCTTGAAGGTGCTTGGTAATCCATCTAACATATTTTTGACCGTTTGGATATTCTTCCCAGCATGTGAGAATTAACCCTTGATCCAGGAGAAGGCATAAGTGCTTTATGGACCCCCTGAGTAAGTCTACTTCTCTGTCCTTATTGTGACAAAGGCAAAATGGCCACTCTCTGCGTATAAAACACTTTGTAAATTATAAAGTACAGTATGAACAGAATCAGAGTTCCAAAGCCCATCAGTGTAGGACTTTCTCTCATTGGTGGAGATTTTTTTCCCCTGCCATGTGTAGTAAATGCTGTCCACCAGTATGTAGCATGGTTAGGGAGGTTTCACTGTATGACTCAAATGGAGATAGACAAAAGTGAACAATTATTACAGCCCAGCATTTCCTAGTGAAGGCAGATTTAGAGAGAGGCCATTCAGTGAGACCCAGGGTATGAGAAGACACCAGATCAATCAGCATTTATTAATTCCCTGCCATGTGCCTGGCACCACTGTGGTAGCCACTGAAGATAGAAAGACAAAATGAAATGGTTCGTGCCCTCCAAAAGGATGCAGACAGGGATGAAAAGAGATCAGGAAAGACAAATTCTGCCAAATTCACAACTTTATAAAGGGTTAACCCAAAGTAATGGTATAAGTCTGTAAGGCTATATCCAGTTTATGCAGTCCAACAAATTTTAGGTTCCTGCTGCTTCATGTACTAGGGGAAAAAATGAAAAGAAATTTTAAAAAAGCCAACCCTTTAACTAAACAGACTTATGAGATCACTTGTAGTCATTTATTGACAAAATCTTCTGTAATAATCTCTTTTCAATGATAAATGTTGGAGAAGATGTGGGAGAGTTTGTACACTAATTCATTGTTGGTAGAACTGTGAGCTGATCCAACCATTCTGGAGAGCAATTTGGGACTATGCCCAAAGACCTACAAAAATGTGTGTACCCTTTGACTCAGCAATACTGTATCCCAAAGAGATCATAAAAATGGGGAAGGGACCCACATGTGCAAAATATTTATAGCAGCTCTCTTTGTGGTGGCCAAGAACTGGAAATTGAGGGGATGCTCATCAATTGGGAAATGTCTAAACAAGTTGTGGTACATGAATGTAATGGAATACTATTGTGCTTTAAGAAATGACTAACAGGCAGACTTCAGAAAAACCTAGAAAGACATATAAACTGATGCTGAGTGAAGTGAGCAGAACATTATACACAGTAACAGCCACAGTGTGGGAGGACTATTTCTGATAGACTTAGCCCTTTTCAGTAATTCAAGGACCTAAAACATTTCCAAAAAACTCATGATGCAAAATGCCATCCATATCCAGAGAAAGAACTATGAAGTCGCAATGCAAAGCAGACTAGTTCTCTGTGTCTTATTTTGTTTTGTTTTTCTCATGGTTTCTCCCATTCGTTATAATTCTTCTATGCAAGACTAAGGTGAAAGTGTATTTAATAGGAATGTTTGTGTATAGCCCATATAAGATTGCATGCTGTCTTGGAAAGGGAGGGGAGAATGGGGGAGAAAACTTATAACTGATGAAAATGAGCATTGAAAACAGAAAACATATTAATAAATTTGGGCAAAAAATAATCTTTTCAAATAGCGTGGATTTTTTTTTCTTACCTAGGGGCAAGAAAATGAACACAGTGACCCTCATCCAGTCCTTTCTTTTTCTTTGTCAATACTATTTAAACTTTTTTTGTAGGTTTGTTTGAGTTTTTATTAGTTTAACATCTGACAAACACACAAGCAAATCATTCAGCTAGCATTTATTAAGCACCCATGTGTGGGGTGGCTAGGTTAGCTGATATGAGAGATATAAAGAATATAATACAATGTCCATACTCTCAAGGAACTTGTAATCTACTTGGAGAGATGAGATATTAACACAGATAAATATAAAGCAGTATGGAAAAAGGCATCATAAAATAGGAAAAGAATGGAAAAAGCCAAATGCTATAAGACTATAGGAGAGCTTCTAAATACTGCTCATGGTCAATATTACAGAGATGAACAATTAATCATTTTTATTTTTTCTATATTTTTAAAAACTTGTCTAGCTGACAGTTTACATAATATTCCTTTTAATTTAGTATGATGACTTTCTACAATACATTAAGAACAGCTTCAATCAAGAATAGAATGAAACAGCCAATCAAAAAGACATTGCTGCTGATTTTTTAAAAACCAACAAATTCACCAATCATGTTTGAAAAGGAAAAGCACCTGCAAGGGATATTTTCTCGTGTTTACTTATGGTAGTGTCTTTCCCATCTTCTTGAAAATGCTAGAAATTCAACTTCACAGGACTTTTAAGCCCTAGTTTGAGAACTCTAAATTAAAGACTCTTGAAATCCCAAAGGGTCCGTGTTTCCCAAATGTTAGTGGTGCGAAATTTAACAGCAGTCTTGCTTGTCCATTTTGGATGATGCTGTCTTAGGGTAGGGGTCGTGAGCAGTGTTGCAATATTCTGTACTGGTTCTCCTGTCCTCACCACTGAAGTGTTCTATAGCTGAGAGACGCTGTACTTGGATGCTCCATTTTGGATACAAAGGTCAAGGAGCCACAATCCTCATCAGTAAACAACATCAAGCAGCAGTCATGGCCAGCAGCCACCAAGCTATTCTTAGAGACAAACAACAGGAGTGGGAAAGAACTCTCTCTTCAGCTGTGAAATTATAATGTTTTGGAGACACCAGCACAGTACTACCATGGTTGACTCAAGCCAGACCATTTATTTCCTACTGACAGAGAAATTGATCCCATAAACACAACCATTATGTCTGGAACCGCCTACCTTTGACATCAGCTGACCAAAAGGCATATTGGTACTTCATGGAATACTGGCTGGATTTTCACTAACTTTTTTGATGTAGGCAGAAAACACTGTGCATTTGAAGTCACAAGAATTGCCTTTTTTATGTGTTTGCTCACCCACCAGTCATTTTCAGACTCAAAACAGCACATACAAATCAGTCAAGCTCCACTACCCACAGGAAATTTATCCTCCAGGGGAGACCACTTCAACAAAGGCAGCTGTACCATTAATCTTTGGGATCACCAGGTTTGTTTTTTAGATGGCATCTTTCTGAGTCCTATCATAAGCATTGCAGGGTGGTCTTGGAAGCCCAGTCAATATCTGTGATGTGTCTATTATCCTCCTTTCCTTCATGGGCTTTTACCCGTTGGTTCTCATTCTCCTTGTAGATGTGGAATTAATGATTATTAGGGGTAAGAGCAATTCTTTCTCAAGCAGGTGATGCCTTTAACTACTGAATGGGTGTTGCCTCAAACAAACTGAGACCAGGGTAAAGTTCTTAGCTTAAAAAGGCCAAGATCCCCCACTGCCATTCTGGGTCATTGCCATTCTTCCTGACCTATATCTTGCCACTGGACTCTAATGACTCTGGAGGTGAGAGTGAAGCTGAGGACTTCAAGAGATCATCCTCCAACGTCATTGGTCCTCTTCGAGAATGAAAGGTGAACAACAGCAGGTGATTGACTTTAGTAAAAATTGATGTGAGGATATTATTATTAGTGTTTTCCAAAGGGCAATAGTTTGGATGGGAAAGATGCAGATGAACCCTGAGAACAGAGCATTCATATTGACTCTGGTTAGTCAATAAAAGTAGGTAGATAGCAGGAAGAAGATGAAGTCAATTATTTTTAAAATGTAACTTTTATTTTTATTTCTTTTTTAAAAATAAGTTAGCAGATAATTATTCTCTAACTGTTTATGTGCATTTGTCTTTAGCTCCCCTGCTAGACTGTGAATACCTCAAGGGCAGGAAGACAACTACAAGAGGTCAAGGGGAGTTGGAATTCTGCCTGTGTGTGAGACCTTGGACAGATCACTTCAACTCTTTTGGCTTCAGTTTTTTCATCTCTAAAATGAGGGTTTGACCTAGATGGCTTCAAAGTCCCTTCTAGCTCTAAATCTATGAAAGTATGAACACCTGAATTTTAGTCCTGGCTCTGCCACCTTAGCCAAGGCACCCAGTGCCTTGTCTCTCTGGGGCAAATAGGTGGTACAGTGAATGAGCACTGGACCTGGAGCTAGGAAACTCTGAATTCAAATCCAACCTCAGATACTTGCTAACTCTGTGACCCTGGGCAAGTTATCACATTTCTGTTTGCCTTAGTTTCTTCAACTGTAAAATGGGAATAGTAATAGCCTCTGCCTCTCAGAGTTGTTGTGAGTTTCAAATAAGATATTTGTAAAGGGTTTATCACAGTGCCTGTCACATAATAGATGTAATCTAATTCTTATTCTCTTCTTTGCCTCAGTTTTTTCATCTTTCAGATAGGGTTACTATGCCACATTATGTATAAGGGTAATAAGGGAAATTAAGTGGTGTAGTGGGTGGAGTGCCAGGTCTGAAGTGAGGAAGACTCTTCTTTCTGAGTTCAAATCTGGCCTCAGATACTTCCTAGTTGGGTGACCCTGGGCAAATCACTTAACCCTGTTTGCTTTGGTCTCCTCATCTGTCAGATGAGCTGGAGAAGGAAATGGCAAACCATTCCAGTATTTTTGCCAAGAAAATCTCCAGTGGGGTCACAAAGGGTTGGACATGGCTGAAAATGACCAAACAACAACACATAACATAGAGACACTTATTTATTCAGATCACATCTTTGATTGTATCAATGCAGGAAATTTTCAACATGGTTCTTCCTTCAGCAATACCAATCTATAATTTATAGTAATAATGCTTCTCCACAATTTATAGTAATAATAATAAATATTTATATAGCACCAACCATGTGCTAGGAACTATGTTAAGAGCTTTAAAAAAAACTATTATTTCATTTGCTCTTTACAACAACCCTGCAAGGTAGGTGCTATTATTATCCCCATTTTACAGATGAGGAAACTGAGGCAAATAGAGGTTCAATGACTTGCCTAGGATCACATGTCTAAGTGAGTATTTGAGATCAGATTTGAATTCAGGTCTTTCTGATTCCAGGCCCAGCACCACATCTACTATACAGCCTAGATACCTCATAGCACCCTGAGCTTCCCATCTCTTGATGGGTACCATTGTTTCTCCTATCAAAAGGCTGCTAGAGTCCTGGATGGACATCTTCCATCTGTACAGAGAATCTATTACTACCTGCTAACAACTCATAACCATCTTCATCAGGTGAGAAGAACTTGGACCCATGTAGTTGTTAAATGACCTGCCCAGGATCACACAACTAGAAGGAGGACTTAAACCCAATTCTTTCTGTTTATAAGCTCAGTTCTCAATTCATCATCCCATACTTCCTCTCCAATCATAATCATATGTTGTGATATGTAAAATTTTACCGTTTAGTCATTTTTCAATTGTGCTCAATGCTTTGTGACTACATTTGGGGTTTTCTTGGCAGAGGCACTGGAATGTTTTGTCATTTCCTTCCCTGAATCATTTTACAGATGAGGAAACTGAGGTCAACAGGGTTAAGTGACTTGCCCAGGGTCACCCAGCTAGGAAGTATCTAAGGCCAGATTTGAAGTCAGGTGAGTCTTCCTGACTCTAGGCCTAGCACTCTATGCATTGTGCCACTTAGGTGCCTAATGTATAAAATACCTTTGTACATGTGTACATATGTAAAATACTACCAAACATACATAGTGTCAACACCTAATTGATCATTCCCTACAGTCTGGGTCCAATCAGCCTTTTCAACCTCATCTAACCCTGTTCTCCCTCATGTGCTCTCTGGTTCAGTCAAACTATGCTATTCACCAGGGTCTACATGATAACTGCTGGCTTTTTATCGCCACATCTTTCTTTCCAGCTGTTCACTTACACTTGGAATATCTCTTCTCTTACTCTCTATTCAACCTATTGAAATCCTAATCATCCTTCAAAACCTAGCTCAGATCTCGTTTTCTCCATGTAGCTTTCTGTTTTCTTCCCAACTTTCCCTCTTCCTCTTTTAAATTTAGCAACATCTTTTTTTTTTGCGTGGTTATTTGTATACCAATGGAATGGACTCTTTCTTACTAGTATTTCTGTCCTTTAGGCCCTATTTCAGTGCCCAATATGCAACACCTGCCTGATAAATACTAGTTGAATGAATTAAGAAGGGGCTGAAACATAAACAGATACTGATTTCCAATCAGATGAATCTACCTGAATACCTTGAAAACAGATCCTAGATTTTTTAAACAGTGGAGGGGGTGGGAGGGGAGAATTAGTTTTGTTTTGTTTTTGATATTAGAGGATACAATCTAAACACACTTATCTAGAATACAATCTAGATTTTCACTTAGCCTCCCTCCATTCCCTCCCCAAGTCCACTTAGGGAAAGAGATACAGTAGAAATAGGAATGAGGTCAATCAATAGTACTTTTCTGTTTCCTCAAAGGCCATGTTCCTAACCAGAGTAGCACATGGTTGATTTGGTGCAGAATGACATGAAGGTTACCTAAACCATGAGGGAATAGAAGCTTCCATTCTGAATTTCCTCATTCTTGAGTGGGGAACATTTCCTCTGGCACTGTCCAACCTGAGATACAAGGAAGGCTGGGATTTTCATAAATGTGAACCTAGAGCTCTGCAATGGATGTTTTCCCCCAGTTTGTAATTATTGATCCAAAGAGGAGGGTCATACATTGTAAATTCCTTAAAGGAAAAAGATTGTTCTTTAAATCTTTTACACCTGCACACAAGGTCCTGTGCCCCACACATCAACTAGTAAGTTGCACATAGTGGGTATTTGACCAAACCCTTGTGGAATTTATCTCTTGAACTTTGAAATTCAACTTTGGGGTAACGTAATAGGGAATTTCTGCCCAACCCCGAGTGAGTAATGCCAGCTTCTTCCTCAGATGAATCCTAGAGAGGAAGGTTTAAAGGTAACCAGCCAGAAGGCTTGCTCCGAATAGCTTCCCCTGCAATGATAGCATCTCCACCTTCATTCTTGGTTATTTGATATCTTGTTTAGTAGCCATTCTTTCCAAATGGTAGATTTGAACTACAGAAATAATTCATCCTATGGAAAAAGGCAGTGAAGTTCAATGGGAAGATCAATGGCCTTGTCTGAACTTACCATACTTGAACTTATATTCTGGTTCTATTACTTTTTTGTGTGACTTTGCATTAAATCATTTGACTTTTCTATGTCTTAGTTTCTTAATCTGTCAAATGGGGATAAAATGTACAATGGGGCCCTTGTGACTTTGCAGGATTATTGAGAAGACCTAATACAATAGTGGTTATGAAAATGCTCTGAGAAGTATAAATAGAATACAAAGCTAAAGGTTTGTTGTTCTTTAAAGGGACCCTTTCAGAAACATCCTCTCCACCTCCCAACAAGCCATGGTTAATTATGACTCCATCTCAAGGCTTAAATTAGCAGACAGAAATGGACCGAGGGTATTGTTAAGGGACTGCCTCCCAGGGAAACCCAAAAATATTCCTCTTGTGGGATTTTCTTTTGTGCTGTCTTCAATGTCTCGACTTTCACAATACCTTTGCTAATTATTTCTTAAGTGATGACATCTGCTTCTCTGCAGTTGGCCACACAAAGAATATGTCATTGTCCTTTGCGGAACAAGTATTTGTTTAATTAAATGTTCTCAGGCTTTCCCCTGAGGTTTACAGATTCAGCTGGGTCTAACTGACAAACAGGCCGAGTTCTCAATGGTTGGGAAGATGCCAATGTTGAAAGCAGGCAGGTCGCTTCAGCAGGAAGCCCCTTGTCTCTGAATTGCCTGTATAAATCTTTTATACCTGCACACAGGGTCTGCCCTCTTTCAGCAAGGACCCGAAGGGGAACCAGCAAGTTCCACCTTTGAAAGAAGACCCCTTGGGGCAATAGAACCTCTGCTGGGGCAGTTACTGTTTCTAACTGAATTTAGGTCAACTTCCTTCCTGTTGTCCCAGTGCCCAGAGATGGAGGTGTTAATGTGTTTTAAATTGAATTGGTAAGTGAAGGTGTCTTCACAAAGACTGGCTAGCATACAAGTGAGAGTCCGCAAGCAATGAATTGCCCTTTTTTCAGAGACATAACTTACCTATAAAGTACACACACTCCTACATGCCCTTAGTACTGGGTCCAAATTCATAGCACACCTCCTTTCTTCAGCAAAAAATTGGCCATACTTTAATTCATGTTTCTAACATACACTGTTTGGAAGGAACACTTAAACAAAGAGCACTTTTGATGAGGTAGAATGGGTGTAGAATTTTCCAGCTCAAAGCCCTGGACTCTAACTAGCCATGCCTGACCAGGTGGGTACCTTTCTCTAGGCACCCAAGAAATACACAATACAGAAAAACAAGCCAACCACCCAAAGTGGCCTGAAATGCATGCTTACCTCAGACAGCCCGGGCAGTCAGTGTTCATTCAGCCCTCACACCAAATTGCAGCTGTTTAACTACTTCACTGACATCGGATCCTAAACAAACCATTTCTCATGATTAAATTAAGTGTAACATTGACATATAACTAACTAGGAAAAACCTTCCCTTTCTTTTCTGACCATTGATAGTCTACCCATATTCCATGTGCCATTCACTTGACAAGTAATCACGTGTGTGCACATGGACACTGTGGTCCCACTCTCTCAGAGGCAGGCCCCCAGGGTTCAGGGGTACCCTGAGAGATTTCTGGTTATGCCCCTTCCCTAGGCGAAGGCAGCTGGAAGGCACTGCGGATAGAATACAGGGCCCAAAGTCAGGAAGACTCATCTTCCTGAGCTCAAATCTGGCCTCAGACACTTACTAGTTATGTGACCCTGGACAAGTCACTTAACCCCATTTGTCTCAGTTTCCTCATCTGCAAAATGACCTGGAGAAGGAAATGGCAAAGCATTACAGTGTCTTTACCAAGAAAACTTCAAATGGGGTGAAATGACCGAACAGCAACAAAAATCACTCCTTGATCTTCGGGATTTTTACTGGACTGGGTGAAACAAAATCAGAATTCCAGCTCCTAGATTATTTTGACTTGTACTCCCTACACAGGCTGAAAACTACACTCTCAGTACATACAACCAAAAGGGACAGACAAACAGGCCAACCACCCCGGACTGATTAGGGGACACAGTGACCTCACAGGGGAAGAACGCCCTGAGGTCTTTCTCTTCATAGCAGTCTCACCAGAAGCCCTGAGTAAGAGTTGCTTGGTTCCCCCAAAGACAAATACAGCAAAGAGAGGTAAGTTGAAGCTGACTGGTCTTTTCTAAAGTCCTCAAAGCCAGACAGAGAGCCTTTCATTCACCATGTGGCCAGCCAACTAGAACCAGTTAGAGAAGGTGCACCCAGGCAGGCATGTCTGGCTTCGCTAAGGCATTTCCTTACACATGATCTCAGTTCTCTTAGAAGCAGCTCCTGAGCACCCTTCAATGGGAGACAAACCATGTCAGATAATCCTGGGATGCTACAGATTTCTCTTACGTTTGATGTTGTCATATTATGAGCTTGTATTATTGCTTAGTTCTGTTTTCTTTCTTTTTTAGATGTTATTAAATTTTTCATTTCTTCTAGCCCCTAATTAATATGAAAAATAAGTTCATTAAGGGCAGAATCTGGACAATTTTTTTTTGATACCTTATAGATATTAAGAGCTCAATATATACCTGTTGAATGAGTGAATTTCAACATGGGCTAGATCTATACACACCTGGGCATGTAAATACAATCTTTTTGGAAAAATCAGTCAATTCCCTAGCTAGAGGGGCTGAGGAAAAACAAGCTCGATAATAGACTGTTGGTGTTGGTATAGCCATTGTGGAGAGCAATTTGGAACAGTGCCAAAAAGTCACTAACTCATAGTATTTATATATAGAAGGAATAGTCCAGCTAGGTGTAGGGAACCTTCAGCCTCAAGGCCACATGTGGCCTTTGTTTCCCCAGTGATTCAGTCAAAAGGTGGCACTTGAATACCTATAGGTCCATATGCAAAGCACAAGCTCCTCACTTCTAGCTCTAGTCCTACCATCTCATTTTCCAGATTAAGAAACTGAATCCCAGAGAAGAGAGATGAATTATCCCAAGTCACACAGGTCCTAAGTAGGAAAGCTAGAATTCAAACAGGGCTCTTTTCACTACCCCACAAAACCTTAAATTTTAGATGTTGGCATACTTTTCCCTTTGGATGTTAAGGAGAACAAGAAGGCAGAGAAGAGGAACTATTAATTTTGTTGTTTTGATTTGTTTTTTCTTTTCTACCTTTGCCTCTCTGAAGAGAGGAAAACTATACATTAACCTGAGGAATTTCATGTTTCAATCCAACAAAGAGAAAAGGAAGTCCAACAAAAAAGCCTGACCTATCTTCCTGGGGTATTTCATATCCTTTCCCTTGAGACCTAATTTAGGAAGGTTAACGCTTTCAGATAGGGGTGTGATGTCATGGTCTCCAAACATTTATGATGACTAATCCCTACCAACAGCAACCAAAAATCTGGTGTATGTAACACACACTCCCATTCACATGAGGTAGTAGTTTTCCATTTTCCATACATACCCTCAAGATGTATATACTGACTTCTTTATGAATTACATACATGTCTAACAGTGGTTGAGGATAGAAGGCATTTGCCTGGGAAAAAAGCTAATTACTCCTTTTTGGCTAGCTTCCACCTCCAGGAGGGCAGTACTACTCATCCCCAGCTCCTCTCTTTAACAGTGGCTTTCTCTTTAGTTTCCTGCCCTTCAACCTTGCCCCTTAGGGGATGAGTTTCTAGGAATATTCTCTACATCACTACCACATAACCAGGCAGGCTACATTTGTCCCTGGAGTTCTAGAGTATCCTGAGTGGTTAGGAGTTCTCTTCTTTAGTGTCATTAGCTCAAGGCCCCAGTGACTGTGTTTTCCTCACTATTAAGTGTCATTGATTTTACAAAGTGAGCTAGTCTTGGAAGCACAGAAAGAGTAAGTAGGAATGTCCAGTACCTCAGGGTCATATTCTTACTCAGTCTCTGAGAAGAGTGTATGCTCTTTAAATTCTGCTTAATTCCTACATAGCATTGGTCACACCAAGCCCGCATTTAAAGACAGAGTTGTTGCACTGGTGATAAACCCAAATTTTGAAACATCAGGATACTGGGGTACCCTCCTGATCTTTCTAAATTCACAAAATAGTAGGCCCTATGCCCTTCCTCAGGAATGGAAAAACAAATGGAGAGGCCAAAGACTGAGGCCCATTTCATAGGACTACATGGCCGTGACAGGAAAACGTCCCAAGGCCTCTCCCCTTACAACATTGTCTCTCACAAAGATACAGTGGATGAAGGGGCCAAATTATGAGATGATGTGGTCAAAATATAAAATGTCAAAGAGGTAGATCTTTGGTAGGTCCTAGGCCAAGGCTACTTGAAGGTCTTTTTGAAGATGCCCCCAGTTTCAGAGATGCAACCAATAAGAAAAGTCTTCCCATTCACCCTATGGTTAGCCAGTTAATAAAAACATACTAGGCACTGTGCTAAGTAGTAGGGATACAAAGAAAGACAAAAACAGCCCCTGCTCTTAAGAACTTTACAATCTAATAGATGAGTACAAAACATAAAAGGAAGGTAACAAGGTGATGGGGGTCAGGAAAGGCACCTGGCATGGGGGTGGGTCAGGGCATGATAGAGAAGTCCAGAGGAGTACATTCAGGTAGGAAAACAAAGAAATGACTGACTTGGGTACCTTCCTTAAATGTAGGTTCTGGAAGTAGTTCTGCCCTCCAATCAGAGAGAGGAGGGCTCCAGGGGCAGAGGGCAGTAATGAGATGTAAGTTCTAGGACTGAAGTAATCATAAAGAATGAAAGATTTCCTGGAGATGATGATGATGATGATGATGATGGAGAAATCCAGAAGAGTGCAGCCAGAACCAAATGCAAAATGTCTAAGTATTCTCCTAAGAACTTCCATTACACATCATAAAACCCTCATGGAAGCAGGTTCTCTAGGCTTTTAATGTGGAAAGACACCAACAGAGACACTCTTTTCATCTGTCAGATGTTGTTTCACCTTTAAAAACAAGAAATTTGAAAAGGATGAGAGAAAGATGAAATAATATTTCATTTTATTTTATTTATTATAGGAGTCACTGATATTATTGAGCAGGAGAGGAACATATTTTACCTTAGAGACAGTGGGAGATCTATCTGTTGGTCTGTGTTAATTTCTCAGACAGAAGCCCATCTGTTGGTCTTTATGAGTGGATTGAATTGATGGCACTGGTAATGTGTATAAATATTGTTATATTCCTGTTAAGCTTTGTTTTCCTAGTAACAGGGAAGAGTTTGAAGCGGAACAGTCCCCATCAGCTGGGCCAAGGAGCAGGAGCAGAGAGTTGCCTGCATGTGAATCCAGGAAAGAGCTGGGAGTAGTTGGACCATGGAGGAGGAGCCTTGGGGTTTGGAAGTCAGTCTTGAGTGAAGATGATCAAGGACTTTACTTGGAGTAAATATTTACTCCAAATAATTGTAGTGTATTGATTAAGAAGATTGTTCTTACAGTGACCTAGGGGTGGATGGTGTGGTATTTTCTGCTATCCCTTAAGGATGCATCATGCTAGGGAAAACCCTAGCTGGGACCCCCTGACTTTGAGGATGCAATGTTATATGTTGTGCACCATATGACATATTGAGTGTTGTGAGATTATATATAAGTATGTATGTATGTATGTATGTTAATGACCTGTTTTGCTTAACGTGCTGCTATGAATGTCATGCTTTGCATTATTGAATGATATTTACTTTATTGCTGAATAAATAGAAAATTTATTATACTATGTGATTAGACCCTTAAAATCATTCATAGCAGCAGTCCTCAAGTGTGTTGCCATGATTGGCTTTACAACCCTGAGACCAATTTACATTTTTCTTTGAGACTTTGGACATAGCAGTTTGGATTTTGCTGTCTTCTGAGTTAGTGTTTTGATCTTCCCTATCACCATAGTAACTTTCTGTGATAAGGGTTCTTTTTTGTTGTTCTTTGTTCATTTTTCCAGTCCATTTCTTTAACTTTATGTTAAAGTTGGTCTCCACTCCCAGGATGGAGGGGAAACTGTCCTAAGCTTTAGGTTTTTTGTGCAGCTGTTTTCAGAATTAGTTTTGGGCAACTTCAAGTTTTCAATTCTTCTAAGATGGAATGATCTAAGGAGAGATGTGGTTACTACTATCTTGACCTGTGTTCTGGTCTGTGAGCTACCACAAGCACTCTTTTCCAGGATCCCTGATCCCCTGCAGCCTCAAACTCTGATGTGCTAGTTCTCCTCCTCATCCTGGAACTGCAACCCAGGACTGAGACCTGAATATGGGCAATGCAACAAAGTCTTGCACTCAATGCCAGCAAGGGGACCCCTGTAGTCTCCTTCTGACCAGTTGTCCAACTATCTGACCTACCATCTTGGGCTGAGAGTTCTGAAAGTCACAGATTGCCCCCAAGACCTGTTACCAGTTTGCTAGGGTGTGGCCTACACTGGGGCAGCCTACACTGGACTATACTCCACTCTCACCCCAGTGTGACAGATCTTTCATGCCAATAATCTACATTGTCTTGGCCTGGAAAATCGTTTTATTCCATCTTTTTGGGGGGTTCTGCCCCTCTAGAATTCATTTTGAATTATTATTTAAAGTTGTTTGGAGGGGAATTTGGGAGAGTTCAGTCAAGTCCCTGCCTTTGCTCCACCTCTCCCCAACTCCTATTATTTATATTTTTTAAAAATATGAGGTTTTGGGGCCAGAGTCAAGATGGCGGAGTAGAAAGACGCACGTTTGCGAGCTCCGAACCCACAGCCCATAGATTTAATGTAAGAAGAGCTCCCCAGAAGTTCTGGATCACTGCAGGGGGTGCAGAAACATAGGGGAAGAGATTTCCATTCCAGAGACCCCTGGAGAGCCGTCCCCAGGGTCCGTCGCACTCCAGAAAGTGGACCCCACCCCAACGCTGCCCTGGCCATGGCCCCAGAAAAGCTGATCCGAGCAGGCTTCAGGGACGGAACCTCCGGCGGCCAGGAAGGTCCCTCCGCCCACAGACTCTACAGGTCAGTGAGAGACATGCTTGAGCTCACAGAGAGGGGAGCAGGGTGTCTCCGTGGCTTAGGCCCCCTCAGGAGGAAGCGGCGGAGGCAGAGGCAGGGGTGGCGGCGGAGGGAGCAGCGGCCCGGGACTCCTCCAGCAGCAGGCAGGATCTTCATTACTGAAAGTCTCTGCATAAACCACCTGAAGGAGCTGAGCCTGGGGGTCTCTGCATAAAGCCCCTGAGGGAATTGAGCCTGGGAGGTGGCCCTGCCCCCACCCCAGCACCAGAACTAAAGCTCACATTGATTAGCAGCCGCGCCTGCCGCGGAAAGCCCATTTGAATCTCAGACCCCAAGCACTAGCGGGGCGGATCTAGGTGGGGGTGGACAGGAATCTCAGAAGTCAAGTAACTGGCTGGGAAAATGCCTAGAAAAGGGAAGAAAAATAAGACTTTAGAGAGTTTTTTCCAACAAATGCAAATGATCCCGACCTTCGGATCTGATGATGAGGACGTATCCCTGCCATCAGGGAAAGACGTGGAGGGCAGGGCCTCAGTACCCCAGACACCCCAGGGGGGTGGCGGGTGGGCTCAGGCCCTGGAAGAGCTCAAAAAGGATTTTGAAAAGCAAGTTAGACAGGTAGAGGAAAAATTGGGAAGAGAAATGAGAGAAATGCAAGAAAAGTATGAAAAACAGGTCAATACCTTGGTAAAGGAGACCCAAAAAAATGCTGAAGAAAATAGCACCTTGAAAAATAGGCTCACTCAATTGGCAAAAGAGGTTCAAAAAGCCAATGAGGAGAAGAATGCTTTCAAAAGCAGAATTAGCCAAATGGAAAAAGAGGTTCAAAAGCTCACTGAAGATAATAGTTCCCTCAAAATTAGAATGGAACAGATGGAGTCTAATGACTTTACGAGAAACCAAGAAATCACCAAACAAAACCAAAAGAATGAAAAAATGGAAGAGAATGTGAAACATCTCATGGGAAAAACAACTGACCTGGAAAATAGATCCAGGAGAGACAATTTAAAAATTATGGGACTACCTGAAAGTCATGATAAAAAAAAGAGCCTAGACATCATCTTCCATGAAATTATCAAGGAAAACTGCCCTGACATTCTACAACCAGAGGGCAAAATAAGTATTGAAAGAATCCATCGATCACCACCTGAAAGAGATCCAAAAAGAGAAACTCCTAGGAACAATGTGGCCAAATTCCAGAACTCCCAGCTCAAGGAGAAAATCTTGCAAGCAGCTAGAAAGAAACAATTCCAGTACTGTGGAAATGCAATCAGGATAATTCAAGATCTAGCAGCTTCTACATTAAGGGATCGAAGGGCGTGGAATAGGATATTCCAGAAGTCAAAGGAACTAGGACTCAAACCAAGAATCACCTACCCAGCAAAACTGAGCATAATACTTCAGGGGAAAATATGGTCTTTCAATGAAACAGAGGACTTTCAAACATTCTTGATGAAAAGACCAGAGCTGAAAAGAAAATGTGACTTTCAAACACAAGAATGAGAAGAAGCATGAAAAAGTAAACAGCAAAGAGAAGTCTTAAGGGACTTACCATAAGGGAACTGTTTACATTCCTACATGGAAAGACAATATTGGTAACTCTTAAAACTTTTCAGTATCTGGGTAGTTGGTGGAACCACACACACACATGTACACGCATGCACACACACACACACATACACACATGCACACACATACAGAGACAGAGAGCACAGAGTGAATTGAATAGGATGAGACCATATCTTAAAAGAAATTAAGGTAAATGGTGAGAGAGAAATGTAGGGGGAGGAAAGAGGGTGAAATGGAATAGGGTAATTATATGTCATTTAAGAGGCAAGTAGGAGACTTTTTAGTGGAGGGATAAAGAGGAGAGCTGAGGAAAAAAAAAACAAAGCAAGAAGTTTATCCTCATCACATTTGACTAAAGGAAGGAATAAAATGCACACTCATTTTGCTATGAAAACCTATCTTACAGTATAGGAAAGTGGGGGAGAAGGAGATAAGCAAGGAGGGGGATGATGGAAGGGAGGGCAATGGGAGGAGGGAGCAATTTGAAGTCAACACTCGGGGAGGGACAGGATCAAAAGACAGAAGAGAAACAATGAGGGGCAGGATAGGATGGAGGGTAATTCAGTTAGTCTTATGCAACACGACTATCAGGGAAGTCATTTGCAAAACTACACAGATATGGCCTATATTGAATTGCCTGCCTTCCCAAAGGGAATGGGTGGGGAGGGAGGGATGAGGAGAATTTGGAACTGAAAGTTTTAGGAACAACTGTTTAGTATCGTTGTTGCTACTAGGAAAGAAGGCATACAGTTAATGAGGATTAGAAAGTCATCTGGCCCTACAGGAAAAAAGAGAAGATGGAGACAAGAGAAGGGAGGGATGACAGAAGAGAGGGCAGATTGGAGATAGGGAAAATTAGATTGCTTGGTGTATTGGGGTGGGGGGAGATGATAAAAGGGGAGAAAATTTGGAACCCAAAATTTTGTGAAAATGAATGTAAAAAAAGTTAAATAAATAAATAAATAATTGAAAAAAAAAAAGATGAGGTTTTTGATTTTATGCATATTTTGAGGTTAGTAAAATTGCTTTGTAACCTCCTGAAAGCAATCAAAGATGTTACCCTCCTGACTGACTCTGAACCCTTCATGCTGTCTACCTACATTACCCTTCCCAGATATGGATTTATAAATATATACTGTTGGACAAATTCTATAGGGTATCCATTCACATGTCTGTTGAAATTTGGGCAATAGATGTTTAAAATTAATTTGATCTTTCCTATGTGGATGGACAGGTCAAAGTTACTGGAGTGAAAAAGAAAGGCTGACTAGATATCCAACAAAGCAATCACTCCAAGGGCATTAAGGATGAAACGGGGAGAGGGAATTAGAAACAGCATAAGAAAGAAAGAGATTTGCAAAATTTATTATACCAAATGGTTTTCTCCATCAAGGTTAGCGAAACCACCATACTTGTACCCTAACATTACAATAACTGTAGTGCTTACAGAGGAAGTAGAAATGGCCCAAAGAAGAACAAAGAGTGGAAAAGTGGTCAGATTATATCAAATATATACACATATATATGTATATATACATATGCATATATATATATATGATAAATTCAAGCAAGAAGTGATACAATTGTTTGGACATTAAGGGACCAATTTAAAAGTTATTTTAAGGAGGGGAAGATATCAAGGATATGTCATATGTCAATGACACCCAAAAAAAGATAACAAAAAACCCCATCAATTACTGACTGATATATCTTAAATTCTATCTCAAATAGACTGGTGAACACTATCAGAGTGCCACTGAAAACTATCAAATAGCATATCAGCATCTGGCTCAGGAAGCCTACAGTATAGTAACAGTGATAGTGAATGTTCTGGGAGATTGAAATTTGGCTAAATATTTGGTATTATAATTAGGTATTAATTGAAAATCAGCCCCAGGTAGGTAAGTTTCATAAGGAAACTGATTTATGAGAGTCATCTATGTAAAAATGGAGGGTATTCTCTATGAGAGTATTCATAGGGAACAAAAAGGCTTTCATAAATGATATTTAACAACAAAGCATATGAGAGAAATGGTTATTCCTTTCATAGATTATTAACTAATTATTGAATTAGAACCAAGGTTTTTCCCCTTTTCTACTTCCCCATCCAGAAATCAGCCAGTGTGGGAAACCTTGGGCAAAAACTTACCCAGGCTAAGATCTAATCAAAGACAGTAAAGAAACTAAGTTTAGACAAATGAGTGGATTCCTGCTCAGTGTGTTTACTCAGACAGTTCTGGGAAAATGTAGATGCTCCCTTTTGTCAGGAGGTGATAAGAAAATTGATAAATCTCTTTGACCAAGATTTGGGTGCTCAATGTCACCTCAAGATTCCCATTGGAATAAGACTACTCCTCATTATAATACTTGTCAACCAATCAGGGCTGATTAGCACCCTTAGGTGCACCCCTTTTTCAAAAGACTTTGTAGATATTGAAAGTTCAGCCTCTTTCTTACCAAGAGGATAATTATCCTGTTTTGTTAATTCTTTCTAGATAGAGTCAATAAAATTCATTTTAATATCCCTAGAAACTCTATCAGAAATTTTCAATCATTACACACATCTTTACCACTTCATGACTAACTGAAAAATACAGAGAATATGTGATAACTTTGAGCTTATTATTTATTGATAATGAAAAAACATTCAAGTTGATGGGAAAAAATGTCACCTTATAAGCTCTTTTAAATAAGGAATTCCCCTGCCATAGGTCAAGATCATCCAAGAGTCCTTGGAATACACAGCAACAGAAATAACTCTATTCAATGAGGCAAGACACAGGGAGAAGTGTATGCTCAACACAAGTATTTGTCACCCAGGTGATGGAGGACGCCCAGTATAGAATCTAGGGCAAAGAGGAATTCCCTGTAGAGGTGAAGTCCTTTAGATGTTACTATTTGTGGATGATTTTGTTGATTGTATTGAAAAGTCTCCTGGAAAAGATTTATAACCAGTCAAAGGTAGGTAGGTAAACAAATCAATAGGTAACCCCAAAGAAACAAACAAAAATTTCCTTGCTTTAAAAAATTAAATTAACTTAAGAACAAATATAAATAATTATTTGAAATTTGCAACAAAAGGATCCCCATGTCAACTTTCATTCTGAGTCAGAGCTCCCAAGATAAGATTACATTTGCTTTGCAGGGCTCTAGGGATATCCCTGAGGAGGCAGCAGTTTCTTTCTCTAATGAGTTTAGCTAAAGTTTCTATTCCAGTATTCTCTCAATTGTTAATTAATTACCAGAGATTAATAATAATAATGCAGGTTAATATAATGCTTACTGTAGCCCTGACACTGTGCACTTGACAACTTTTATCTCATTTGATCCCTATAACAATGCTGCAAGGTAGGTGTTATTAATCATCCCCATTTTACAACTGAAGTAACTGAGGCAAGCAAATGTTAAGAGACTTACCTAGAGTCACATACCCAGCAAATCTTTGGGCCTGGATTTTAATTCAGATCTTCCTGACTCCAGACCCAGCTGTCTATCTACTATACCACCTAGCCACCCCTAGTGGTGAATAGCACTGATTACTGTCCCAACATCATTTAACCAAATAACATCAATTATCTCTTTTGTTGTTGTTCAGCCATTTTTCACTTACATCCAACTCTTTATGACCCCGTATTTTGGAAAGAAACTGGAGTGGTTTGCCATTTTCTTCTCCAGTTCATTTTATAAGTGATGAAACTTAAAGCAAACAGGATTAAGTGACTTGCCCACAGTCACACAGATAGTGTCTGAGACCAGATTTGAACTAAGAAACATAAGTCTTCATAACTCTAGAACCTCTATCCACTGTACCAGTTAGGGATGTTTACTATGAAACTATAACAAGAACAGAAGTTATAAAACATTGCCTCCTAACACCAAGGCAAACACTTTCCCTTAAACTACCTCAGTTCCCAAGGAGGGAACTTACTACAGTTTCCATGAACATATCAAATTCACTTCTGAATGTGGCATAGACAATGGATAATCACTTTTGCTCTCTCTTGGCTACCTTTGATCTGTGCTAGGTCAAAAAAGTTGCTAATGGCTTATTTCCTCATGGCTGGTCACAAAATCTGGCATAGCTTCCATGTCCTGAACCTCTGGTGGCTCACTATTCTGAGCTTTTTAAGTTCATAAAGTCATATGTCTCTTTTAAGGTCCATAAGGTCTCTATTACTCCTTCCCCTAAAAGCAGGCAGAATAGTTATAGCAAAGATGAAATACAAGAAACAGTAGATTCATGTACTCATGGGCCACATGATTGAGTCCTCAGTGGGGAGATAATAAAAGACCTAAGGCTTCTCTTTTTAACAAGGGATTACAGCCAGGAACACAGCCAGGAAGGTTACATGTGCAGAGTCCTCCCATTACATACCATCATACCTTTCAGAAAGAAACTCCCTAACCTCTTCCAAATGGGCTGACAACAGGCAAAGTATGCTGTGCATGCTCTGAGGGGAGAGCTCCATTGGTCAGACTCCTATTACACTAATTTCTTTAAAAATGAAACAATATTCTTTCCATGAAGGATAAGTATCTTACTAGTTTGAATAGAAAATCGGCTGGAAGAAATTGACATTTTTCTTAGTGATGATAATAATAAAGATGAGGTAAATTCATTTAAAACAAAAATCTCCTTCTGAAAGATGTATTTGATTATTTTTTTTTAAATACTCTAAATAAATCAGTGGAAGATCCTCAGGTCCTAGAGGACCTCTGATCCAGAAAGATAAAGTAACTACTCATGAAAAAGAGCAATGACAAACTTAAAAGATAACATTTACTCTGTTTCCCAATCTGAAAAAAAAAATACTTGCCCTGCAAATGAAGTGGAAAAGTTCCATGAGTTATATACTACTTTGTGGAACAGTGCCTTAATAGATAGTAGAAGCTTGGTAAATGTTGATGAAATGAAGACAATGGTTGCTTCATAGTGTTTAAAGCTTATGTGAAACGTTTGGTAGGAAAGCTAGGAGGCCATTATATTTCTTTTCAGAAGACTCTTAAGCCATCCCACTGTGGTTTAGCCAGCTAACCTGACCCCTGGAAAAATTTCTCTTTCTCATTTTCCTACCCAAAACTACACAAAGCATAGTCTTTCTCATTTCTCCAAGTGAAGTGGTACCCAAACTGTTTCCTTTTCTTTCATTTTTCTTCTCATGTAAAGTCCACTTACAGGTTTATCTTTAACTTCCCAATGCTAAGGTGACTGGTAGTATTGATTAGGTGGAGTGAGTCCCAAACTTTGACAGTTGAATGCCTGAGACATAGATATTCGACACAATGTCCAGTACAGGATAGAATTTTCCTAGATTTTATATAAACTATGTTTTTTTTAAATTCTTCATAGAACTGTTGTAAAGAAATCACTCTTTGAACTTAAAGGGTCAAATCAATGTGAACTATAATTAGTGTTAGTGCTCCTGCTCACTCTAAACAAAGAACAATACTTATTGTGAAGCCAGGAAAATTATCATTTTATTTTAGCCAACTATTCTACATTCCTAATGAATGGATAACTCTCAAATGAAAAGTATCCTTACTCAGACACATGCTAGCCTTTTTATGCTGTTCCCAATTCCACTCTTGCTCTCCATGGGCTAGATGCAACCTCCTGAATTTCCCACTTCGTGTTCTTCTCCCTGATAAGTTCCCCCTGAAACAGCTCATTAAGCATGCAGACAAGCTTCTGACTTTTTACCTGATCAGAAGCCTGGTTCTGCTCTCTCATTAGAACCAGTCACCTCTGACTTACATTCTGCTATCATTCGAAACTGGGAGGAGTTTTAATCCTGTGGGAAAAGAATTCCTTCCTTTGTTTCCCACATTGGCAATAGGAATGGGACTGGACTGAAATGATTCACCTCAGGCAAATAAAAAAAAGCAGGAGTCACAACCATATTATCAGACAAAACAGAAATAGAAAATCACAACATAAAAGAGAAAACAAAGAAATTATGTTTTATTGAAAGAAACTATAGATAACAAACCAATATCAATAGTAACCTTATATGCTCCAAATGTCTTAATATCTAAATCCATAATGGAAAAATTTAACTGAACTACAAGAAAACATAGACATTAAGACAATAGTAGCAAGATATTTCAATGTCCCTCCCCATTTTGTACAAATTTAACAGAAAAATAAACAACAGGGAAAATATAGAATCAAACAAATTGCTGGAGAATCTAGAGCTAGAAGATGAATAGTACCTTCTAAATGTGACTGCTAAAGAATATATGTATCCTTCAGCAGCACAAGGAACCTTCACAAAAATTGACTGTGTATTAGGACACACAGATATGCAAAAACAAACAAAAGTGGCAGACATAATAAACATATCCTTTACAGACCACAACACAATAAAAAATAGTAACGTGCTGAAGGAGCACAAACAAAAAACACAAATCCAACTAGAGATTTAACAATGAAATTGTTATAGGATTGGGCCTGTTGGTCATGAGGCCATCATGATTGTCTCTTCTTAAGGGAGGTTGTAAGCTTATAGAAAATACCATGCAAAAGTGCTGATACTAATATTTTTCAAAGGTTAGTACAAGTTGTTTTTCTCCCTGATAAATCCCTCCAAGTTGCAAATCGTCCAGCTCGGGAATGAGCACTTACAATTAGAATACAAGAACCCCACTCTCAGAAGATTAACTTAGAACACCTTCTTCTGGTTGAATGGACCCAGGTACCTGTATTCTCCAATGCAGCCCTGCTCTTACGTGTTATATTCTGTGCTAGATTATTTGTCTGAATTGCATGTTTGTTGGGTCACTTTTTCCTATTTCCCCTTATCCTGCTTCCCCACTGCTTACAATAAAGCTTTGCCAGTGAACTGATTCTCATTGTTTTACATATTGTTCTTAGCATATTAGCTCATTAAAGGGTTCTTTTCCCCCAGGTCTCTGACTGACCCACCATAAACTAAGTATCCCAACAATGACCTACTCTTTTGGTAACAGCACCTACACTGGGGGAGTATGGCACTGTGAGCCCAGCTGAAGAAAGAAAAGGACAATAGGAAAACCCTACATCCTTCCAAGAGTGACTCCTTTGTGCCAGAGAACTATTACAAAACAGAAATCCTCAATTATGAGTGAGCCAAATAGTTTCATAGAAACAAGTAATAATTATGCGAAAGAAAATGATAATGATGAAGCAACATACTAAAATTTCTGGGATGCAGCTAAAGTCTTATGGGGAAAAAAAGTCACATCCCTATGAACATGTATTAACAAAACAGAAAAAGCGGAGGATTAAGAAACTGAATGAGTATTTTTTAAAACTGGGATGCTAACAAATAAGCAGTAGTAAAAAAGTAATAATAATGATAAATTCCACCTGCCAAAACAAGTTGAAGATGTGACAGTTAACAAAGCCATTCATCTATTTACCAGGTTTTCAGTAGCTTAAAATGTCAAATCCCTTGCCCAGAGTTCATCATGGTCTTAAGGAAGGCACTAGTTAGCTCCCTGGACTCAAACCTACTTTGGACAATAACTGAAAACAGAAAATATACAAGATGACTTGGACTCTTTGTTTCTCTGGTGCCCCTGATCTTGTTGAGTCAGCAGCTGAACAGATGAGAGAAGAGGTCCTAAGCACTGAATCATTTGTCCCATTTATCTATCCTAGTACTTTGCACATAGCAGGCATCTAATATGTCCATTCAATTGAGTTGAATCATTACAAAGCAGAAATTGCAGTGAACTGAGCCAAAGGTCATTTCTCCTTGGCCATGCTCTTGAGTCAGTGAACATCTTAAACACTTGACCTTCTTTCAAAGGATAAAAGGTTGGCTTCCACACAAGACTGCTCCACAGCTTCTAATTTGGAAAAATGCCATGGCATTTTGATCCTGGTCTTGAACAAAGAGCAGAAATCACCTGCCAAGCTCTTAGTCTGGGACTCAGCTGGAACTCCTTAGAAACAAGTATCCTCTTAATTCTGAAATGCACTGCTTCGCCATTCCTGGGATCAGGCCAGCTGGTTTCAGAGGTGTCAAACACATGGCCCACAGCACTCCAGAGTGTAGTCTGAACCAGATTAAAATGTAATAGAGAAATATTTAACAAAATAAATAATAAAATATAACATAAATAATATTACATTTTAAAACAGTTTATATGCAGCCATAGGAATTCTCATGTGCAGACTGGTGTTGTTGGTCTGTCATTTTTCAGTCATGTTCAAATCTTTATGACTCTATTTTGGGGTTTTCTTGGCAAAAATACTGAGATCATGGGGACTCAGGATATACACCCCTTTGTTGGAGGTGCAACTATAATCGCTAGTTCAGGTTTGATGTTGGGATAAAATGAGGCACACATATATCATTGAACATTTAACAAAGGAAGTTTACCCTAACACAGCAAGAATATGCAACAAGAACTCAGTGGTACTTAGCTTCTCTAAACTCAACCTCCTGATCTCCTTCTGTAAATATCTGCTGAGTAGGTCATCAAAGAATGGTGACTTGAATGGTCTTAGGCACTCACTAAGTCTGAGAAACCCAGACTCCATGTAGCTGGACATTTTTATGTGCCTCATTGACCAAGAAACCACAGAATTCATAAAGTACTTGAGAATCTATTTAATAAGACAAACATAGAAATTGTGTGATTTGAATTATAAAACACTCCAGAAAAATACTTACCTAAATAAGTTAAAATATTCATTGTTCATAGGGATGCCATGCCAATATGATGAAATTGATAATACTATTTAATTTACTTATTCCATGTCATACTAATCTAATTACTAAAAATTTAGTCCATAGAACTAGAAAACATAATAAAATCTATCTGGAAGAACAGATGCTCAAGAAAAATAATGAAAAATGATCATTGTTGGAGGGATTCTAGGCAGACACATAGCATGCTGGCAGAGGTGTGAAATGGTCCAACCTTTTTGGAAGGAAATTTGGAGCTATAACAAAAAGTCCTTAAACCGTTCAAATTTTGACCCCACAATACCATTACTAGACCTATCTGCCAGAAGCTATGTAATATGGTAGATAGAGCACTGAATTTAGGGTCAAGATTTGAACTAAAATCCTGCCTTAGAAAAATACTAGCTGTGTGATCTTCAACCCCTCTTAACTTCATTTACTTCATCTGTAAAATGAGGCAGTAGGAGGACTTGATTGTCTCCAAAGTCCCTTCCAGTCCTGAATGGGATCCTATGATCCAAAGATAAAAGAAAGAAAAAAAAAGACCAATATGGACAGAAATATTTATAACAGCACTTTTTTTTTATAGCAAAGAACTAGAAACTAAAGATGCGCCCATCACTTGGGAAACAGCTGAACAAGTTATGATATATTAATGTAATGGAATACTATTATACCACAAAGAAAAGACAAAAGGGAGAGTTTCAAGGAAATCTGGAAAGTCTATGAATTGACATAGGGAGGTAAGCAGAACCAGAAGAACTGTTCATACAATAGCAACATTGCAAAGAGAAACAACTTTGAAAGACTTAAGAAATTTCATCAGTGAAGTAATGAACCATAATTCCAGAACAACAAAGATAAAGCCTGCTAATCACATCCTGACAGAGAGGTGATTGTGCCTAAGTACGATATAAGGCCTGTGTTTTCAGACATTGCCAATGTATGGATTTGTTTTCCTAGAAGAAGACAGTAACCCTTTAAGGAACTGAGAGTTCACTTGTTTGGAACATGTCTATTTCTGCGAAAAGCAATGTCTGATTCAACTCTACCTAGACAGTTTACTTCTCTAGGGCACAGATCTGCTCAGATCCCTAAGAGAAACAGTTACTCTGACTCAGAGTTCTGAAACAACTGTTACTCATTTTGAATGTGACAAACTTCATTATACTAGAGAGAAATGGCTAGTCAAACGGTTCATTACATGGGGAAAATGCAATTTACCTGATCATAGATAGAAGATAAGATTTTGGTTACTAACCATAAAGTAAAGTAGGCCCACTCACAGAAAGGACCAAGAATCTAAATCCAGAAAGATAAAAGGAGACAATTGACAAGATAGATTTCAGAACAGCATCAGCTAAATTTGAAGTTGAAAGTTGCTGTTGAGGAACAAATCCACCTGAGAGCAGAAGCAGAGAAGCAGAAAAATCATCTAGAGGTTGATTCATTCAACCTTTCATTTGAATGAAATTCAATTCAGCTGAGACATCACTCACTAAGTGTATGCCTCTTCTCACACACAATAAGAACACTGGTAGGAGAACATGACCCAGGTTTACACATGTATTTCAATGCATTTATTATTCCATCATTTGTATTAACATATGAGTAGCCATGATATTATTATTTATTTTGCCTTATTGTTACGTAAAGGATTATATTTTAGATTTAAAAGTGTCATAGTGAGTGTCCCAGCAAGAATGGACTTTTCCTATCTCAGTATCATTGTTCAGTCACCCATAATCAGGCAAAGAAAATATAAGAGGAAGTCAGAAGCCCAGGCTCAGATTTGCCTAGCTTAGCCTCAACTCTAGAGCCACATGGGAAAAGGTACAAGTTCTCCTCTAAGTCCCTCAAAGGAACTCTAGTATTATGGGAGACACAGTGTTTTGGTGGTTATGGTGCTACTTCTCATGTGGAATAGGTAGGGGGGGAAAAGGGGACAGTGTGTTGGTTGGCTTCCAGGAGAGTCATCACAACATACAATGGAGATGCCTTCAAGAGATTTTGGAGCATATGTAGATATTGGGTAACTGTTTCCAATCTGCTAGCTACATAGTAGACAGCGGGTTCTTTGATAGTTGCAGTTGCAGAACTGGAAGTGCTTTCAAAAAACCTTAGTCAGTCTTGGTTTTCCCTCTTGGCAGATCGCTGTTCTTGGTTTGATTTCTTCAATGACGATATTCAGAAAGAAATGACCTTGTAAAGGAAGAGGTTCTGGAACCTCTCTCTCTCCAGTCCAACTTGTGTCCCCATGCATCTGAGCCTTCAACCTTTACCTGCCATGGCATTGTTATTTTGATTTAGACAAAGGAAATTAATCCACAAGCTTTAACTGTGTAAATTTCAAAAAGTCAAGAGAACAAACTTATCTGAGTCCTAGGAGTCAGAGACCACGATGGCTTCTGCAAACTAGCGCTAATGCTCTGGGGATCCAGCCCAGAGAAAGCTGAGACAGGGACTTATACAGCAGGTAGGTCAATTATACCACTTTTGGATGGGAATTTGGTGAGACCAGTGCTATGAAAAAACCACTCAATCTGATCCCACTGTCCTCAGAGATGGATGTGGTATGGTAGAAAATGTGCTTCTGAGGTGTTGGGGGAAAATGTCTGTATTTTAGCTATGACTATAACTTCAAACTAAATAACCCTTAGGAAAAACTAATTGATATTCATTGGTTGGCTAAATGGAACTAGGGTACTAGTCACTCATTTGGCTAATAGTAGTGGGAAATACAAAATGTAGGGGCTTGAGTTGATAGCATTAGAGTAGAAATATTCAAACCCCTCAGGCTACTCTTAGGACCATGCAAGACAGGTGTAGCTAGAATCAAGGGCAGAGAATATATTCACCAAACTAAGAAGATAGAACTCCTTGTCACTTGGGAGGATTGATGGGACACAGAACAGAGGTCTTAAACAGAGGTTTTGAAGTCCACTAAATATATCATTGCAATTGTTCAGTCATTTTCAATCACGTCCAACTCTTTATAAACCCATTTGGAATTTTCTTGGCATTTTGTTTGCCGAGTAGTTTGCCACTTCCTTTCCCAGCTCATTTTACAGACAAGGAAACTGAGGCAAACAGGATTAAGTGACTTGGCCAGGGTCTCACAGCTAGCAAGTGTCTGAGGTCACAGTTGAACTCAGGTCTTCCTAATTCCAGGCCTGACAACTATGTGACCCTGGGCAAATCATATGACCCTGTTTATATCAGTTTTTGAAGACGACCAATGACATCACCAGAATGATGTTTTGACTTACATGTGAATTGGATTTGAGTGAGACAGAGCTATGCAAAGTCCTCAGTTGCACTCTCTGCTCCAGAGTCATCAGATTCCAGTGAGAGGACAAAAGTAAAAAACGACTGAGGATGGTCCAGGATGCAGTGGGTCAACTTGGCCTTTCTAAATTAAGGTTTTTCCCAGGTCTCAGTTTGTCTGAGGTCATGCCCATTCAATGACTAAGAGTTAGGTAAAACTTGAGACAAAAGATAGCCTAGTTTACCTTCCCAAAGCTATGAGTCTGAGCAGGGAAATACCCTCAGAGTTCTGGCCAGCATAGAAAACAATTGCTAGGTACACTCATTCTAAGTCAATAGAAACTAAACAATGAGCCAAAGTGGCCATTCAGTGAAAGCCAGAATGATTTAGGTTCAAAGCTGTACCCAAGTGGATCCATTTAAAACATAATGGGCTTTTTTTTTTTGAGGGTCATAGTGCGCATTTATTATTTAAAATCAAGCACAGATTCTGAAGGGGTTGGGGTAGGGGGCCAAGGGAAGAAAGGACTTACTGGGAGACCGAGAACCTCTCATCTGTGTCTGCTCTAGATGGGGTCAATTCTGATTTCTGAGCCTTAGTCCAGGGCACACAACGAAGCCCACAATAAGAGAGGGGTACAGGGGATTCGGGTTTGAGGAAACATCAGGAATGGCCAGTTAGGCATCCAACCAGAGGGGGAAGCTGGGATTGTACTTGGATCATCAGTGCTGCCTCCTTTCAGGAACTGAAGCATAGGGATAAGTTCCATCCCACTTATTTCAGCTCTTATAAAATATTCCTGTAGCTAAAGTCCTTGTGCTAAAGAAGTCTTTCACAGCCTAACTTCTCCTGCTTTGCTTCTAGTTTCTTTGAATATGCATCCACCTTGTAAGTAAGCTGCCGGCTACTTGTGCCTCAATTAAAGCAATCCGATTCAGATAAGGCTGAAGGGCTGCCTATTTCTGGTTTAAGTCCTTTAGGTTTCTACTTGTGTCTACTGCAATATCTTTCATTTCTAGATACTTGAAGGGAGTCAGTTTGTTCATGTTCTCCAGAAGTGTATAGTCTTCACATCTGGGCCCGTCGGGTACACAGCCATGTTGGAGAATATGTCCTGGCACTTCCCCGTGATGTCTGCCCCGGCGGACTCTGTGGCCTTCTGGACACTCCCCACCACCGCACCTTCTAGTCCCAGACCCTCCCGCAGGGCAGCGGGGGCTCCCTCAGTCATGGCCACCAAGCAGGAGCCTTCTCAGGCTGGGTAAATGGAACACATGCCTTGGGGGGATTGTGTGCATGCGGAGGGGAGCAGCACCTCACAGCTTTGCCCTGACACTCCCCAGTCGCACTCTCTTTCTTACTCTCTGGGTGTTGCCCTTCCCTTTCTGGACCCACCTCTCCAGGATGAAGCTCTAGCTAGGCTCCCCTCCCAGCCCATAATGGGCTTATGAAAAACCTGTTCTGGGGGGAGGAGCCAAGATGGCGGAATAGAAAGACTCATGTATGCTAGCTCTGAATCCACAGCCCATAAATTTCCTGTAAAAAGAACTCCACAAATTCTGGAGCACTGCAAGACATGCAGAAACACAGTGGAAGAGATTTCCGTTCCAGAGAGCCCTGGAAAGCTGTCCCCAGGGGTCCTTCGCACTCTGGACAGCAGAGCCCACCCCTGAGCTACCCTGGCCGCCAGAGAAGCAGACCCGAGCAGGCTTCAGGGACAGAACCTCTGGCAGCCATGAAGGTCCCTCCACCCACAGGCACTACAGGTCAGTGAGAGAAACTTCTGGGATGGCCGAGAGGGGAGCGGGGTGTCTCCGTGGCTCAGGCCCCCTCGGGAGGCAGCAGCAAAGGCAGTGGCAGGCCCAGAACTCCCCAAGCAGGCAGGAGCTGAGGGCAATTACCGAAGGTCCCTACATAAACCCCATGAGGGAACTGAGCCTGGGAGGTGGCCCTGCCCCCACCCAAGCACCAGAACTTAAGCTCACATTGAATAGCAGCCGCTCCCGCCTCAGAAAGCCCTGAGGCTGGGAAGCAGCATTTGAATCTCAGACCCCAAGCACTAGCTGGGAAGATCTAGGCTGGGGTGGAGAGGAATCTCAGAAGTCAAGTAAATGGCTCTTCACTACTCCACCAGCAATGCACTAGTGCCTCAATTTTCCCATGTCCCTTCCAACATTTGTTATTTTCTTTTTCTGTCAAATTACCTGATCTGACAGTGTGGGATGGTACCTCAGAGTTTTTAAAATTTGAATTCCTCTAATCAGTGATTTGGAGCATTTTTTCATATGGTTATAGACAGTTTTGATTACTTCTTCTGAAAGCTTCCCGTTCATATTCTTTGACTATCAGTTGGTGAATAGCTCTTATTTTTATAAGATTTATCACTTTAGATTACTAGATTGAGTTATCATTTGGGATTTACATGAATATTAAAAATAAATGACCTCCAAGCCCTAGACCACTCTCTAGAGCAGAAGTTCCCAAACTTATCTGGCCTATCACCTTGTTAAAAAAAAAAATTACTCAGCATCCCCTTGGAAACCTACTTTCTTTAACCCTTCAATTTTTTAAAAAATATGCATCATTTAAAAATATATAATTTTTAATGACATCTTAAATTTAATAATTTATTGTAAATTTATGGGGTTTTTCCTGAAATTTTCATGATATAACATTGTATCACGTAAACAAGTCATTACACAGATGGACATATTCCTGCAGATACATGCTGGACTTTGGACATTGAATTACATGCTGGCCTGCCAGCACCTGCCTGCTGAGACCTATTGGCAGACTGGACCACTGATAAGTTATAACTTGCATTTTGTGTTTATATGGAAAATAATGTCATCACTGATTTTAACTCTATTACATAGCAGATGAAACATGTTCAAATGGTTTTCAAAATTTTCATGTCTTTTCTTCTTTCCTTATGCTTTCATTGTCCCCTTCTTTTTATTCAATGCCCCCCAATTGCACCCAAGGTTTCTTCATCTCCCTTCAATCATCCAGTGCCCCCCAGGGGGTGGTATCACCCACTTTGGGAACATATGATAATAGATTAGATAATTATAGCACCGATTTCCCAAGGTTGTTATGAAGATTTAAATGAGAAAATAATTGTAAAGCACTTTGCAAAACCTATGTAAGTGCTAGCTGTTATGACAAAATCTAGATTTTTAAATGTTTCCACAGACTAAAACACAATTAATTAAAATTCACTTCAATGCTTCAGGTGTCCACCACTTCATTCCACCCTAACAAAGTGTCTCTGCCTCATTTCATGATATTCAAGTGTTACAATGGCTTGAAAGCATTCAGCACTTGGTAGTCAGCCTGCTGATGAGCTTTTCCAAATTTGACTAGGCTGATTCTCAGTGAGATAGATTAGCCAAGGCCCATACTTGAAGCCTTTACACCCAATTGGACTTCTCAGGTTTTGTGCTATATCAGCATGGATGCCAAGAAGCCAAGATCACCTCCTTGACATGTTAAAGCACCAAGCTAGGATGTCAGTGAAAGAAAATGAAATTTCATAGGGACAAATGTAAATCCTTTTATTTAAAAATAATAAAAATTATTATTATAGAAATGCAGGAACAGTAATAGTCCAAAGAGAGCAGAACTAGAGTTAATGATTAATTTTGAACTCAACATGAGTCATCATTTTACAGTTGCTATAAAACTTAATGTCTTTTTTTAGAAAAATATTTTATTTTTTCCAATTACATGTAAAAAATAATTTTTAACATTCATTTTTTAAAATTTTGAATTCCAGATTTTCTCATTCTCTCCTTCCATCCCCCCTCACTGAATGGCAAGCAATTTGATATAGACTATGCATGGGCAGTCATGCAAAACTTATTTCTATATTAATCAAAACTGATATAATCTTAAGATTGAATTATAAATTTTAAAAGGTCATAGTGCTGCCATATTTTCTGCTGGTCAGGACACATTTGGAGAAATCTATGCATTTCTGAACATCATATTTTAAGGCCAGAGACCTATTAAAAACTTTAAGAAGCGATCAAACAACATAATGAGGTATGTAGAAGCTACATCATTTAAGATTAGCCAAATTGACTTAGAGAAGACAAGAAAGGAAGGCAAGACCCAACTGGCAACTTCAAATACTTGAGGTGCCATTATGGAGAAGGTTGGAAGAGATTTACTTGGTTGCTCTTCAACAGAACTAGAACCAATCAATGGAAAGAAGTTAGTGCCAGATCTTGACTCAGTGTAAGAAGGACTTTTCAAACAATTACAACAACAAAGTTTGGATAAGACTTGGTCATAGAACTTAAGAATTTAGCAATGTCACACAGATAATTGTAATATACAAAGCAAATCGTGATCAGAAAAAGGGCTTCATCTTTGTAATTTGTCAGATTTCTCTGATTTCTCTGTCTCATTATGCTTTCATTCCCAAGTAGAAGTTTAGAGAAAATGTTTAAAATGAAGCCTAGATATAGTTTTTATGTAAGGTTTCCTCAAAAGTTATTAACAGAGTGCTTTCTAGAAAAGAAACACAATTCACAAAATAGGTATCAAGAACAGGACAGCTATTTATTTCCTCCACCACAAAAGAAATACTGAAAGCACAAAAAACTCATAAGCACACATTAGCAAATATTTAAAACAAGCAATAATCCATCACCATCATGATAATCTCTCTGAAAGGTAAAGACATTTTATGGAACTGCTAAACAAATATTTCAGTTTCATTGCTGGCCTTCACTGCTTGAATGACTCCCAAAGTTCAGATCTCTCACTCTCTTCAAATTTAGGATGACCCTGTAAATAGTCATCTCTTCCTCTGTTAAGCAGTAGGTCACCTGCTGCTCATTAGCAGGTACCAACTAGAAATCCAGGAATTCTGGAACTCACAAGGCAGCCACAAAAACTAGAAACATCCATCTCCCAGGATCACTGGTTACTGGCTATGGATCTGTGTGTAGTGAGAGACAAAAAAAGACAAAAACACAAAGCAGAAGAGGAAGCCAGGAACTTGAAGTCCATTGTAAGACTAACCTTGTCAAACACATATTCTTGCTTCCATGTACATATATAGCTACTGTTGCTGCTAGAGGAGGGGAAAGCAGAGAAATCACACCCCTACTCTATCACTAGAAGTCTAAAAGAGAGCTGGCAGTGTCCCAAGGCAATATGTTCAAAAGAGAAAGAATAATAGAACCTTTCTATAGACTTCCTAAGGTTATTGAGAGGGAAATTCCTCCTAATTTAGTCACCAAGCATCTATAACCAACTCTCTCTCTCTCTCTCTCTCTCTCTCTCTCTCTCTCTCTCTCTCTCTCTCTCTCTCTCTCTCTCTCTCTCTCTCTCACACACACACACACACACACACACACACAGCCACAAAAACAATGAATAAAGAACTGTAGCATCATTTCAGACTGCTTATCCTTCAACAAGTGACCAGAACATGTCTGACTCCACAGCAGTTATTTTACTCTAGTAGATCAAAGTAACTCCCCATAAAATACTATGCAAGTTTTAACAGGGGATGGTCATTATCAGGGGAGACTTAATAGAGGAGGTAACATTTAAGTTGAGTCTAAAAAGATAGGCAGGAATTCAAGAGATGAACAGAGGAAATAGATTTTGTACAGTGAATAGAAGGTTGAACTAACTGACCTCTAAAGATTCTCTATATCTGTTACTTTTTTCTTGTGTAAGTTAGATGAAGAAGTGGATAGATTTGGGGGCCTAGAGTCAGGGAGACTCGTCTTTCTGAGTTCAAATCTGGCCGCAGACACTTACTAACTATGTGATGTTGGCCTAGTGACTTAACTTTCTTTGCCTCAGTTTTCTCATCTGTAAAATGAGGTGGAGAAGGAAATGGCAAACCATTCGTGTATCTTTGCCAAGAAAACCCCAAATGGGGTCACAAAAAGTCTGAAACTACTGAAGAACAACAACACATATGGGAATTAGGCTCACTCTTTCAAACATCAGAGAGAGAGAGAGAGGGGGACTGGGGGAGAGGGCAGGAATGGGGGAGGGGAGGCAAGGCTACTTTTTCCTTCAGGGTAATACTAGGAAACCAGAGGGATTAGGGTATTATTTACTGGTGTTCTCAAGACTTCATCTGGTGCAATGTTCCCTCCTCCCAAAAGCAAATACCAGTTAATATCAGTCTGATACCAATTGATCAATTGATCTTTTCTTAATAATTAACCAGTTAATGTCAATTATCTTTTACAAAACAATATTTACTATACAGGTATAGCAAGTATCACCACTACCATTACCACCAATACCGCTCCAATCAGGGCAAAATCTTGCCTCTACATATTCCCTCAGTCTCTAGAGAAAGTAGTCTGAAAGTGGGGGCTATCACACATAAGTGACTCCCACCAAGGCACTTCTGAGGGTGCCATAATTCCTTTCCTTGTTTACAAAGCATAGAGTCTCAGCCACCCATGTGACCCACTGCTGGGTTGGGTTAAGCAAGTTACTCCATGTTTGTCTGCTATGGCTAATGTAAGAGACTACTATAGATTGTAGTAACTAGACTTTTGGTACCACTTTCATATATTGAAGCTCACAAAGTCTTTACCTAGAATAAAGGTCCTAGGTCCTAGACTTTTCTGTCTCAGATCCCCATTCACCTTTGATCAGGAAAGAATAGCCATGAAGTGACAAAAAAGAGCATGGGTATAATGTATTGGAGGGAGACTGCTTGGAGATTAACAGCATTTCTTGCTTTTCCTCACTCAAAACCTGCTGTGAATCTACTAAAGAAGCAGGAAATCTCAACTGTTCAAACGTTTTGTACATGCAGTTACTTCCTACTCAGCAGCCAGTTAAAAGGGTTTTTTTTTAAATTGTTGTTTTAACAATAAAGTAAGCCAGTAGGAAACAAACATTGAATTTCTGCCCTTGCCCTGAATCAGTAAAGTAAAGGGTCCCTCTTTCAAATATTTCCATCAGCGGGCACTAAGCCTTTTTGTGGATTGTAAGAGGCAGAGAATATGGCACATGCTCGAGAGACTGGGCTCTCATTGTCCAGTCCTGCCTGTCATACATGTATCATGTCTTTTTGACCATAGCATAGTACAAGTTGCATGGTAGACATGCAAAGCATGCAAAATGAAGGAAGCAAGAAAGGAAGGAAACAAGGAGAGAGGAAGGAGCTGTTTGACTTGCATATATAATAGCACTGGGGATTTTTGAGAACTGCCATAAAACAGGTTCCTATCTCAGAGGAGTATTTGTGTTGTTTTTATATCCTACATCCTTTTTTTTTTTTGCATTGCAGATAGAAATATAATACATCTTTTTCTTTGTCAAGAGAGATTAGCTGGATACCTTTCCACTGTATTTTGGTTATGGTTCCATTAAAACAAGGATTTGCTTATTCAAAATCAATGGACCAAGAAGAGCTGGCACTTACAAAGAAAAGAAAGTCAAGGCACTATCTTTCATTATACAATGCTGACATGATACTACTTGATGATTCTGGGAGTTGGAGAGCTTTAACTCTTCTGATGCCGTTAATGAATAAGTATTGATCTATTTTATGTAAATGAAAATTGCAACTACAGAAAATGAAAGGATAACATAAAGGCAGGAAAAGAGAGATTTTCACTAGCTAGATTTTCAAAAACAAATACTATGTAAAATATATAGAAATGTAACTCATGATCTCGCACTGCAGATCTAAGCTACATGAACTGGTTTCAGTCTTGAAGGATTCTCTTGAGGTAGCTCTTTAGCTCATTTCTCACTTAGGATTTCCCCTGAAAACATCAAAACTTATTCCATATCTAAATTTTTTAAAAGTATATGAAAATGACCCTGAGCTACCATGAAAGAACTTAGGAAAAGAAGACACTGAATATAGGTCAGGCTGTATTTAACCCAACAGATTATGAAAAGGATTCATACTTGAGTCTATAAGTCTATAACGACTTTACATTTTAATAAGTATCCACATTTCCCAAAGACCTTTATAGTTTTCCATGATTAGTTTCCATGATAACCCAGCCCTAGTTGGGTTAGTACTATACGAAAGGATTCATATTACAAGAAAGTCAAGCAGCCTTCTCTTTCTATCAGTCCCATCTTTCCCAGGGATGTATGTTGCTCTCTATATTGGTGTCTCACTGCATCCTGGGCCATCTTCAGTCATCCTGGTCTATAGTTGGCTACTAGATCCTGACGACTCTGGAGGAGAAAGTGAGACTGGTGACTTTGCACAGCCCTGCCTCACTCAAATCCAATTCAATTGCAAGTCATGTCATCATCTTCCTGATGTCATGGTCTTCTTTGAGAATGAAGGACAAACCACACAACAGATGTTGCTGTCTCTATGTACAGGAAAACCCTAAGCAAGACTCCCTCAAATACACACAAGGGCAAAGCACTTGACTGCTAGGGGCTCAGTCTCCCACCTCTGGACTGGTGTCATCTACATGACTCATAAACCCTGAGAAGTGTAAAGTCTACGCTCGCTCTTGTTTACGATGGCTGTCCTAGCTCTCAACCTTCTTATGACCCAGGACCTGTGGCTCCCTGACCTCAGCTCCTACCACAGCTAAGTTGATCCAGGTCTTTGACTTGATCCAAAAACTCCTCCACTTGATCCTCTTCAACTGATCTATTCCTACTCTCCTGGAGGATTGTATGGTTATCCTAGATAGCTACAAATTTCCCTAAGAAGCTGTGCAGAAGCATGACTTCCTCTAGGGAACCAATTTGGCTTCTTTGATTAGAACCCTCTCAGCATCACAGGATCTCAGAGTTGGAATGAACCTCACAATCCATCTGGCCCAACCGTAACTGAGTGAGAATCCTTGCTACTAAGTACACGGCCTCAGTGTTCATGTAGCCATTGCTTGAACACCTCCAATGAAACAGAATTCATCAGCTCCTAAGGCAGTCAATACACTTTTAGATACACTGGGGCAGCTAGGTGGAGGTGGTGCAGCAGATAGAGCACCAGTGCAAGAGTCAGGAGGACCTGAGTTCAAATCTCATTTCAGACACTTGTCGCTCACTAGCTGTGTGACCTTGGGCAAGTCACTTAACCCCAATTGCCTCATCTTGGGTCATCTCACTCATCCTGATGACTATCTGGTCACTGGATTCAGATAACTCTGGAGGAAAAGTGAGGCCGGTGACCTGCACAGCCTTCCCTCACTCAAAACAAAGTCAAGTGCAAGTCATGTCATCATTTCTCTGATGCCATGGTCTTCTTCAGCAATGAAGGACAAACATACACAGATACACTTAAATCTGCCTTTTCATACCTTTCATCTATTGCTTGTTGTTTAGCCCTCTAGGGCCAAATGGAACAAAGTTAAGTCTCTTCCACCCAACAGCTCTTTAAATACATAAAGACCATCCCAGGGAGGATCTTTTATTCTCCAGCATAAAGATATCCAGCTCCTTCAGTCAATATTCATATGGCTCTGTCTCCAGTCCTCCAATCACCTTTATCACCAGGTTTTAGATATAATCCAACTTGTCTATGTTTTTCAAAAATTGTGACGTCCTGAAATGAGCATGAGACTCTAAATGTGGTCTGATCGGGGGAGAGTATGATGATTAGCTTCTGTATTCTGAACTCTATGCCTTTCTTCATGCAATTTAGTGTGTTATTAGATTTTTGTCTTCTCTATCACATTATTGACTCATTTTGAGACTGAAGTACTTTAAAATTCCATGACTGATTTATAGGAACTTCTCTCCAGCCATGTTTCTCTGCCTTTACTTGTGAAAGTGTTTTGTTTTGTTTTGTTAAGTTCTAAAGTAGATCTTTACTTATCCCTACTAGATTATTCTATTTTTTTGTTTGACCTATCATTCTAACCTGTTGAGATCTTGTTGAATCTTTTCTTGTAATGTTTTGGATGCTCTTCCCTACTTGGCGTCACCTAAAAATAATCAACAAGGATGTTTTTCTATGGAATTCCAGGCCTCCATGCCACTTTGGACCATTTCCTTACCTGGTCCAAAGCCTGATCCATAGTCTTTTCCCTACCATCTCCACCAGAAACTTGTGACTCTACCCAAAGTTCTCCATCACTCTGACAGCTGAGGTTTTCTGTCTCATCTTGCCATGACCCAGGTTTCCACAACACTACTCATAGTCTACCTCCCATCCCCCTTTAAATGGGAATTTCATCAAGAAATTCATCATCCTTCCAGACTTCCATCCTTGGTACTCATACTTCTTCAGTAGTCTAAGTACCATCTGCTACTCTGAGCAGAGAATTCCTCCCAAAGCTTTCATTTAAAGGGGCTCCTGGGTCAGCCATCTTTCTATTTCCCACCAAATGAACTCCATTAGACTCTCCTCCCCCTACCTTTTCAAGTCACTTTTGTGTATTTTCTTCCACCATAAAACTGTAAATTTGAGGACAGGGACTGTCTTGCTTGCTTTTGTATTCTCTGATTAGCCCACATAGCACTTGGCACAAAGTGCTCTATCTATTCAACCCTCTATGTCTAGCCTAGAGGCCATTATTTCTAGATTTTAAAATGTGGCCAAAAACCCAAATACTACTCTCAGTATCTATTTCTTAAACAGCTGTTCACTTGCTGTTCCAGCAGTGGGGTGATACAGTGGATGGAGTGCTGGACCTGGAGGCTGGAAGACCTGAGTTTGACTTCATACTCCAAACTTACTAGCTGTGTGATACTGGACAAGCCGCTTAATTATTTTTGCCTCAGTTTTCTCATCTGTAAAATGTAGATAATAATAATACCTTTCCAGGCTGCTATGAAGATAAAATAAAGTAAAGCACTTAGCAAACCTAAAACCATGCAAGTCACTTCACTGTGTTTGCCTCAGTTTCTTCATCTATAAAATGAACAAGAGAAGGAAATGGCAAATCCCTCTAGTATCTTTGCCAAGAATACCCCAAATGGGGTCATAAAGAGTTGTGCATGATTAAATAGCAATTAAAATGTAAGGTTCTTAACATCAGGGAATATCTTACACTTAAAGGGGCAGATAGATGGCATAGTGGATAGAGTGTTGTGCCTAGAATCTGGAATATTTATCTTCCTGGGTTCAAATCTGGCTTCAGACACTTACTGCATGACCCTAGACAAGTCACTTAACACTGTTTGCCTCAGTTTTCTCATTTGTAAAAATGAGCTGGAAAAGGAAATGGCAAACCACTCCAGTATCTTTGACAGGAAAACCTCAAATGGGGTCATGAAGAGTCAAACACAGGACCGATCAACCACAAACCCTCAGAGACTTGTTTTTACCCTCTTCACTAATGTGGAAAGCAACTTTCATTTTAATCAACATATAGCTATACTTTGGTGTTCTAAGAAGCACACATTTAACATACTTACACATTACTGGAATATTCCCTATTTCTTTTACATTAGATGGAATGGAAAGCCCTAGTTGTTAGTATCATTTGACCATCATATCTGATGGCTATCGTAAACCACACATCTGTTGAACTTGACCAACCAACTTTACTCTTGGCCATAGGCACCTGTCTATGGTACTCCTACCCTCACCATTCCCATGGTTTATACACCTTTACAGCCAAGAAAAAGATGTACCAATAAAACTATGCTTGGCAAATACCCAGCCAGTTTCATTGTCTACTGCTCCTTCTTATTCTTCTGAGTTATGGGGGAATAATTTTTCACTCTCTAGTCAGTTAAGGTGACCTAGATCTCACCTTAAGCCCTGAAATTTTTCCAACTCCCCTTAGAACAGTGCAGCGGCAGGGAGGAGGTGGGACATCCTTTCCAGAGGTACCACACCCTCATTATCCACATGCTGCCAGGGCTTCCTCCCTTTATTCCCATGAGGCTTGAGGGTACATTATGCAAAATAAGCACACACACACACACACACACACACACACACACACACACACACACACAAAAGAAAAAACCCACCAATAATCACATGCCTCATCCAAATCAGTTTTTCTTCCTGCAATTACTGACCTCAGGAATCCATTCAGGATCCATATTGTATCCCTGTTCTCTGACGTTGGCAGCTGCACTCTGATACTGATGTCATTTGGCTCATTCTGCCTCAACCCCAGCCTTAGACTAAGCCTGTGAAATCAAACAAAGAGCAGCTTATCAGGCTGAAGCCTCCTTGTGCAGAGGAAGGAAGAGAAATTAAAAAACAGAACAACTAACTGTGCAAAGGACCTCTGAATTCACACTTCTTTCAGCCCCTGGGAGTTAGTTCCCCCCAGGTTTCCTGGGCCATGCCAACTGCAGTCAGCATTAATATCACATTGCCGCTGTTGGCCTGGGTGATACCTGTGGCCAATCCACCTATCTGGCACTACTTGGAATAGTTTACTTGGATCATGGCCAGTGGGTTTCACTTTAATTTTTTTTTTAAATTTTATTATTCATTTTTAACACAGTTTATAACAGATAAAACAATTCAAACTTTTGGTAAGGTGATACTTCTTTTTAAAGCATTTACAATATGGACCACAAAAGAATTTTTTTTTAAACATTAACCAACTGAGACACAAATAATATTGATGTTGCTAATTTCACAAGCTATTGACCTAATTGTCTCCACAGTATTACTAAGAATTAAAGGACCCTAACTTATTGTTGTCAGTCTAAAGTCCTGTGCCTAACAGCTTAATTTTAGACAACCTTGGATGTTCCCCTACCCATAATCTATAATTGAATAGATCTGGTATTAAGCTTACAAACCTTTTGACTATAGGAAATTGCCACCAAGAGTAGGGACATTGCAGGGATACACTATCTCCCCAACTTCATGTCAAGTCCAGGCAGGATTGGATTGTCCACTTGCATTCAATCAGACTTAAAGTCTGCCAGGTGTCAGTGGGTAAATTGAGTCAGGAAAATCCTACCTCAGCCCAGGCTAAACAGCCACTCTCCCACCCTTCCCCTTTTTCAGTTCATACCAGGATCTCACAGGCTTACTGGCATCATGGATTGGAGGCTCAGACCGCCTTTCTTGCTAACCATACCTGGTCACTTTAACTCTAAACTCCTATCTTCTAATACTCAGACAAGTAAATGACTCATCTTCCCATGCTGCCTTGATACTTTATTTTGACATGTATTAACAAACAATATGCAGGTCACCAATAATTTCAGTGTATACAGGTAATGCTCCTATCTCTCAAAATCCCTTTTCCTGCTCCTCTACAAACTCTTCTCATGGTTAGTATTCACCCGCAGGATAAAAATCTGTTTTTACTCTGTCTTTTTTTATCATTTAGGAAGGCAAATGTATTGAAGAAAGGACTGTGGGGGCAGTAGGAGACCAAGAAAATGGAGGAGAGGTCTAACACTCCGTAGGGAGCCATTCTGGGTCCTAGTCACCAAAACTTGCTAATATCAGGTCTAAGGAATTAAGACATTTCAAAAGTTGATTATTTCCTCCCCCTCTATTAACCAGTTATTTTAAATATACCACAGAAATAATCACTCACATGCCACTTTCTACTCAACTTATTTTATGTGCTACAGAAAAGTGATTTGATTTTGACTTTTTCCCTCAAGGGATTGTATCTTTACTCTGGGACAGTATTACCTTGAGTATTTGAACATGTGTTTTGTTTTCAGGTTCTGAATCTCGGTTTCCTTAAGCTTCCTTTCCCTATTTGTACTCTATTCTCTCTCCTCCTAGACATGATTACTCCTCCTTACTAAATTAAATGGGCTTATTTTTTCCTATTTCCTCTTTCCTCACATTGTTATTCAGAAGGAAGGGAAGGCAGCTGAATCTAGTAGAAAGAGAACAAGTGTGAGTATTATGCTATCTTGGTCTTCTTTTGGGTTCCACCAAAGCCTTAATGCCTTGCCACTGATCATTTACCTGTTGCATCCAGTTACACACTTGTTCTACACTTCAGCCTTCTCATCTATAAAATGGGCAACTTCTTATCTTTCTTATGAGAAGACTGGACAATACGCACAGAGAACAAATGGATTTTTAATTGAATTTTGATTTTTTATTTTCTACATTAATTTTAATCTTAGATATTTGTGATAGTCATATACCATGGCCTGCATATATACAACTCCTAGCATGATATCTTAAATGCAGCAGTGGTTAATAAAAATATTTCTAAGCTGCATTTAGTGTAAAGAGGATAAAATTCAAGAAATCTTAGAGGGTCCAGGTTCCAAGCCTGGAAAGGTTTGAAGTAGTCCACACATACATATTAAAGGCAAGAATGTGTCCAGGATGGAGAATAATGATGTAACCTTTCCCCTGAATTTAGTTTAGTTTCCATACCTGTTCCTCCTCCCATTCTTTTGCTTAACAAACAAAAGAGCTTTCTAACTGTGCAATGAACTTGGGTGAGGTACTGAAATTAGGGAGAACCCTTACCAGTTTGTTGGAAAGGCAGCTGAGATTGATGCTGTACCTCTCTTCTTTCATTGGAGAAGTGGGAAATATTGGAGGTAGAAAATTGGTTACGATATCTGAGAGGATTTTTTTTCCTTCTGTTGATTTTGCTGAATTGTTTTTCTTAAAATGGAGGTTTCATTTCTCTGTGTGTGTGTGTGTGTATGTGTGTGTGTGTGTGTGTGTGTGTGTGTGTGTGTGAGAGAGAGAGAGAGAGAGAGAGAGGGAAAGAGAAAGAGAGATCAAAGAAGAAGAAACAGAGTAGGAGTCCATCTATTGCAAGATGGCTAAGCAAATTGTAACACATCAATGTCATGAAACATTGCGGGACCATAAGAAACAATGAACACAAAAAATGGAGAGAGGCATGGGAAGGTTTGTATGAACTTATAAGCAGAACCAAAAATATATATATATACAATGACTACAGCATAAATGGAAAGAAAAAAAAATACCCTGAAATGATGACCCATCTTGACCTTGTAACCCTTCCTTCTTTGCAGACATGAGGGAGTATGAGGGGATGGGGGAGGAGTAGTTGAACATTGCATGTGACATCAAAAATGGTTGATGTTTTGGTGGGATTTTTTGAACTTCCTCTTTTTTTAATCTTTCTTTTTTAGTCTTTGCTGTAAGGGATGGCTATCTGAATAGACAGGATATATTTAAAATGAAGATGAAACCAAAACAGAAGCTATCAATAAAAAAGTTAAGAATAAGTAAATAAAACAGAAGGTTCACTGGCAAGGCTAGAAGGGAGAATGAGACAGAAAGAAAAGCTAATGTTGTCCACCAGTGCAGCTATGAGAAGGTCCAGACTAAGAGAGATAGCAGTGTTATACTGTGCCTTGTTGAGACCACATCTTGCGTACTATGCCCAGTAGAGGCATCACAATTTTTTGAAAGACATGGCCCAGAGGAGGGTGCCCAGAATGGTAAAAGGACTGAAGATGATTTTATGTGATAATCAGATGATAGAACTGAGGATTTTTAAGCTGGAGAAGAAAAGATTAAGAGCCAACATGACCGCTGTCTTTGTGCGTTAAGGAGAATGTGTTAAGGAATAGCTTTGTTCTTAGCCTTAGAGAGTAAAATGAGGAAAAGAGGGTGGAAGCCACAGAAAAGCAGGTTTAGAAAAGAAGTGATTAAAAAAAACTTTCCAACAATTAGAGGTGTCCAAAAATGGACAAGTGAGTAATGTACAAATATTCAAATAGGGAATGGACCGCACTGCTCTGTAGCCCATCAGCACCAACAACCTAATCTAGACATTTCTGACATTTCTCCTGTCTGCCAATTTCCTACAGTACCAGCTTGTGTCACAACTCTATCTCTCTCCAGCCCCCTTGCTTAAGAAGACTTTTGCCCCTTTTTTAAATGAGAGCAATTTAAAGAGTCTGAACTGAGTACCCATTACAGCATGGAATGCTGTACAGTTCCATGCTGTAACTCACAGAGAGCATTCTGGGAGATGCCCTTGCCAGAGAATTTTCCCCAATAATGAAAGTCTCTCAACCCAAAAGTACTGTGGAAGTATAGTCCTCAGCGTATCTCCCTATATTTATATCAGAAACTCTCAGTATTAATTCCCTTACTCCTGAGACAATTCTACGAATCCTATCTGTACCCATGATTCTTTGTGAGAAATCATATAGAACTCTTAATATACATAAAGCTGAGTAGGAATTAAAGTGCAGTAAGCAAAATTACAAATTCTTTCCTTGATACTTGTCTACAACTTGTTCATCCTGTGTCCAGATATTGCACAATGTTTTGTATACAACACCTGTGAGACTCATTCAGAGTTGCAGGGTGGAAGTGGGATTACAATTTCTGGATGCTCGAACTCTGGATTTCCTTGCTTTGGTTGGCTTGCATCACATCCTTAAGGTCACTAAACCACACACTGTGAGGTGTGTGTGAGTGCATGTGTCTTTTAAGAATAGATGAATCATAGAAACATTAACTCTAAAGCCAGAAGGGACCTTGCAGATTGTTTAGTCTACTTGCCTTATTTTGGAAATGAAACTAAGTACCAGAGAAAATAGCTGACTTGCCTATTATCACACAGCTGTTAATAGTAAAGCCAGACCTGAAAAACCCTGATTAGGATGAGAAGGAATTTAGAGATCATCCAACTGAAACTCATTATTTTACAGGGAATAATTTTTAGGGACAGTCCCATGGTACGGTGTATAGAGCACTGGCCTGGAGTCAGGAAAACCTAAATTTAAAATCAGCCTCAGACATTGATCAGTTTTGTTGCGCTGGGCAATTCTCTAAACCTCTGGCTGCTTATCTGTAAAATAGCAGTGATAATAGCACCTACCTTTCAGAGTTGGAAGCATCAAATGAGATAATAATTGTAAAATGTTTAGCAGGGTGCCTGACACGCAGCAAGTACTATGCAAATGTTAGCTCTTTTATTATTATTTTTACAGTTGCAAAAACCAAGGCCCACGGACTTAAAGTTGGCCAAGAGCTTGGACAAGCTCTTAATGCTTTGTCTTTGTATCTCCAACCTGGTACGCAGTAGGCTACAATTGAATTAAACTGGATTAGAAAGTAACTCCCCATTGTTCCCATCTAGTTTGGGGCTTATGTTAACCACTTGATTCACTAACTGCTCTGTCTACCTAATAGAGCTGTGCATTGTCATAGGCATGGTATTATGATATTATGATCTTATCATCAGCTAATAAAACATCTTAGTGAGCCTCTCAGAGTCTTCTACTGTATGGCTATGATGCTCTGATTTTTTTTCAATTTTTCCATTTTTTTCTCTTTTTTTATTTCCATTATACCCTTCAAGTCTTACCTGTCTGCATTTCTTTGGGCCTTCTTTGACTTTTCCACTGTATTCTTGGAAGCCTATTACTGGTTTAACCTCATCATGCTATAAGATCTCATCAGCCTTGGTCCTCCACCTCATCACTACTTTCTGACTTTCTCACTGGAGAGTGGGGCCATGAGCTCCCAACCTCCCTTTAAGGAGGGAGCTCAGCTCAGACGTTCCATTTTTCACCTGCTTGCACTACTCTGGGACATCTCTGATTAACTTTTTCATCATGTCCCCCCTCGCCTCACTCCCCTTTTCCAGCTTCCTTTTCGATGTTGTCTTCCCCCATTAGATGGTGTATCCTCAACCCTTAGCACACAGTACCTGGCACACAGTACCTGGTGCTTAATAAATGTTTATTGACTACTGACAAATAACCCAAGGCATGATCCTTTGGTAAATACATTTAATCGGTAAGCTAACATCCCATTCTAAGTCATCAGAAAGGGATTATAGACATTTAGCTGTGCTTCCAAATCAGGTATTGAAATTCCCCTACAGGTTTAAATGCTAAGGAAAAAACAAAAGAAATAAAAGCCCAACTCCTGCCTTCTGGGAGTTATATAATACAATTGGTAAAAGAAGATATATATATACATGACAAAGTTAGATAATAGCTGGAATCAATCTATAACTATAAATTCAGCTATAAAGTTTATGGTATTGTCTCTACCTGAGACAACCCTCTGTAATGGGAAGAGCACTGATCCTGGAGTCAGGAGACATGGGTTTAGTAACACTCTACAATTAACTAGTTCTGTGACCTTGCACAAATAGTTTAATCTCTCTGAGCCCCAATTTCTGTAAAATGAGAAAAGCACTGGACTACAAAATTTTTAGAGTTCCTTGCAGTTTTATGATTTCATATAAGCACAAATTTAATACATACCTGCAAAACAAGATACAGCATGCAGGCATTATTAAAATATTGTGGATATTCCCAGTTGGGAGCATGTGCCCCTTTCAGAGTTCAACAGGTGGTAAGGGGCATGTTACGGATCTTGAGCAGCCTATCCCTGTCACACAACTATGTTATGCTCAGCTCTCCAAATGGTACAACTACAATTCTTGGCTGGTAGGGCATTGCTGGGCTCTTCCGAAAAGGAGAAAGCATCTTAGACAATAAATGGCAGAAGTCTTTCCAATTCTATTCCCTCAGAGCCTCAGTTGTGAGTTTCACTTTCAAACTGAAAGTGAGAAAACATAGTTTTGTTGATTCAAGGCCCTTATTCTAGTTTATGATGGTCATCAAGTACACTTCCTAAATCATCTTCTCTGTAGCTAAGCTATAAACAGGTAAGGGTCATTTGCCTGATAAGCACTAAACAGTTTTAGGGTAAAGAATTCCACAGTTTGGTTTTTTTATCTTTAGGGTGGGGCAAGGGACATCTTAACCTGGGGTCTGTGAACTTGCTTTTAAAAATATTTGGACAACTATATTTCAGTACAATTAATTTCTTTTGAACTGCTATGTATGTTATCATTATTGGCTTTGGGAATTGGAACAACTATTCTAGAAAGCAATTTAGAACTATGCCCCAAAGTTACTAACTGTGCACACTCTTTGACCTAGCAGTACTTCTGGACCTATACCCCAAGGAAATCAAAGAAGGAGGGAAAGGTCTAATATTTACCAAAAGATTGATTGATGGCAGCAAAGAATTAGAAACTAAAGAGGAGGGAGGGGAGATCATGAATTGGAAAATGACTGAAAAAATGAAGACATATGAACGTAATGGAATACTATACTGCCATAAGAAATGATGAAGGGGAACAGCTTCATAGAAACCTGGGAACGCTTGAATGAATTGAGCTGATGCAAAGTGAACAGCACTCACTTTTGTGAGTTTTTGTGCACTTGGATTCTGCAATACTCTCAGGAAAATATATTTTCTCTATATTCAAGATGATCAATTCTTTTTTACAGATATATTAATAAAAGGACGTATTGTTGTAGTAATAAAAGGAGTTTTTGTTCATCCTTCACTCTCAAAGAGAACCAATGACATCACAAGGGTGAATTGGTTACATAATGTCAATTACACAAAACCTTTAAAAAACTTTGGACTAGAGAATGAATCAAATATCAGTATGTCATGTTCTTCTAAGCTGTGAAATGATTCAGCCAGTCTAGAAAAAAATTTGGAATGATGCCCAAAAAAAAAAATGATTTGACCTAGCACTGATAGTGCTACAAGGTCTATACCTAGAGATCTATACTATAGAGATTAAAAAAGGAAAAGAACCCATTTTTACAAACATATTTATAACAGCTCTTTTTGTGGTGGCAAAGACCTGGAGATGTCAATCCCTGAGGAGCAGCTAAACAAATTATAGTAAGTGAATATGAGAATACTATTGAGCTATTGAGTATTACATAGAATATATAGAATACTATTGAGTATTGAGAATACTATTGAATATGAGAATACTATGGAGGAATGATGAAAAGGAAAACTTGAGAAAAATCTGGATTTGTGTGAACTGATGTTTGCCAAAGTGAAGAGAGCAGAACCATGAGAATAGTTTATATTTGTAACAACACTGCAAAAATAAAAAACTCTGAAAACTTAAGAACTCTGATTGATGTAATAATGATCAACTATGACTGCAGAAGATCAATTGTGATGCAAGTTGTTTGTCTCCTGACAGAGAAGTGATGGGGCTCAGGATACAAAATGACATACTTTTTAGACAAGGCCAATGTGGGAATTTATTTTGAATGACTATTTATATTTGTTATAAGGGTTGTGTTTTTCTTTCTTTTGTGGGAGGAAGTAGGAAAGAGAAAAAATTGATTTTTCTTCATTAAAAAACAATTTTGAAAATCTTACATAATTTTATTTTATGGATTTAAAAACATTATTCTGAGAAAGGGTTCACAGGATTCATTAGAATGCCAAAGGGTTCATGATACACACACAAAAAGGTTTAGAACCTGAGATTTGAAGTTTTCCAAATGGTTTATGCAAATAAATAGTTGAAGAAAGTGTACATCACCAAGATATAGGGTGGGGAGGAGGAGCAAGTTCATAGCTTGACAAGACTTTTCCTAGGCATAAGCACTCATCAAAGCCTCACTTCCCTTAGGAAGTGTAGCTAGATCTACTCAGCTCTGAAAAGAAACTCTTCCTTTTTTTTTTTTTTTTTTTTTTTAAATTTATTTATTTATTTATTTATTTTACATTCATTTTCACAAATTTTTGGGTTCCAAATTTTCTCCCTTTTTCTCCCCTCCCCCCACCCCAATACCCCAAGCAATCTAATTTTCCCTATCTCCAATCTGTCCTCTCTTCTGTCATCCCTCCCTTCCCTTGTCTCTATCTTCTCTTTTCTCCTGTAGGGCCAGATGACTTTCTATTCCTCATTAACTGTATGTCTTCTTTCCTAGTTGCAACAGCAATACTAAACAATTGTTCCTAAAACTTTGAGTTCCAAATTCTCCCCATCCCTCCCTCCCCACCCATTCCCTTTGGTATGGCAGGCAATTCATTATAGGCCATATCTGTGTAGCTTTGCAAATGACCTTCCTGATAGTCGTGTTGTGTAAGACTAACTGAATTGCCATCCCTCCTCACCTGCCCCTCATTGTTTCTCTTTGATCCTGTCCCTCCCCAAGTGTTGACTTTCAATTACTCCCTCCTCCCTTTGCCCTCCCTTCCATCATCCCCCCCCAATATCTCCTTCTCCCCCGCTTTCTTATACTGTAAGATAGGTTTTCATACCAAAATGAGTGTGCATTTCACTCCTTCGTTTAGTCAAATGTGATGAGGGTAAACTTTTGTTTGTTTGTTTGTTTGTTTGTTTGTTTTTTCTTCAGCTCTCCTCTTTTTCCCTCCACTAAAAACATCTCCTACTTGCCTCTTAAATGACATATAGTTACCCCCTTCCATTTCTCCCTCTTTCCTCTCACTACATTTCTCTCTCATCATTTACCTTAATTCCTTTTAAGGTATGGTCCCATCCTATTCAGTTCAATCTGTGCTCTCTGTCTCTGCATGTGAATGCATGTGTGTATGTGTGTGCATACATGTACATGTGTATGTGTGGTCCCACCAACCACCCAGATACTGAAAAGTTTTAAGAGTTAGAAATATTGTCCTTCCATGTATGAATGCAAACAGTTCATTTCTGGTAAGTCCCTTAATACTTCTCCTTGCTGTTTACTTTTGCATGCTTCCTCTCATTCTTGTGTTTGAAAGTCAAATTTTCTTTTCAGCTCTGGTTTTTTCATCAAGAATGATTGAAAGTCCTCTGTTTCATTGAAAGACCATATTTTCCCTTGAAATATTATACTCAGTTTAGCCGGGTAGGTGATTCTTGGTTTGAGTCCTAGTTCCTTTGCCTTCTGGAATATCCTATTCCACGCCCTTCGATCCCTTAATGTAGAAGCTGCTAGATCTTGGGTTATCCTGATTGTATTACCACAGTACTGGAATTGTTTGTTTCTGGCTGCTTGCAAGATTTTTTCCTTGAGCTGGGAGTTCTGGAATTTGGCCACAATGTTCCTAGGAGTTTCTCTTTTTGGATCTCTTTCAGGTGGTGATCGATGGATTCTTTCAATACTTATTTTGCCCTCAAGAAACTCTTCCTTTACAAAGTGCCAAAGCAGGCTGAATTGGAGCCATCAAAATCTGCTAGTCCAGACCCTTGAACTTTGCAAATGTCTGAGTCTAAAAAGGTCATACCTTTACAGGGTATTTTGTGGATGACAATATTAAAGAGTGCTTGGAGTTCTTGAAGTTCTGTAAGACTTTTGTTCTACTTCTACCTCTAATCACTACTAGCTGTGTGACCCTGGGAAATTATTTAACATTTATGTACCTAAAGCAAGTACCCACTTATCTATGAATTCATAAATAAATTATGATCTTCATTGCTATCCAGAATTCCCAGACCAGGCATTCCTCAAGATGAGAAAATTACAAACAATCCTTCATCTAAGAACTTTTTAGTTATCTGTGCATGCTATAATCTAGAGAAGACAAGTTCTTATAGGTGACATGCTCACACAGGTCTTGCAGATCCAAGTAAAAAAAAGATAGGCAGAGTGCCATTTGATTAAAGATAAAATGTGGCAGGCCAGATGCAAATTAGACTTCGTACATTTCTTTTCCTGCTACAGTTTGCTTGATTCATATTGACCTGTATCTGGTCTACTCCTATGTCTAACCTTCCTCAATATACTTTCCATTGTGAAATGAAATGGAAATCTGACAATAATAGTACCCATGTGGTCTCAGGCCAAAATTTCAAAAACTATTCAAACAATAAGCATTTATTAAACAACTATCTGCTAGGCATTGTGCAAGACTTGGAAGATATAAATACAAAAGAGGTACAGTACCAGCCCAAAAGGAACCTCCTGGGGGAATACAATTTGTGTGTAGATAAGGACATAGAAGATATATATACAAATAAATACAAAGGGAGAAGAGGGGAACTGGTGAAGAAGGGAGAAGAGGGGAACTGGTGAAGATTAACAACTAGGTGAAAAGATTTCTTGCTGGAGGTTAATTAAAAAGTCTTCATTTAGTACCTACCAAGCATTGCTCCAAGTGTTGGGATGCAAAAAAATGGGGCGAAGGGGAGAAATCCTTTCTCTTAAGGAATTCATAGCCTAATGGCAGAAATCACCTACAAATAATTATGTTGACACAGATGTTTATAAGATAAATTGAAGATAATCAACAGAAGGAAGGAACTAGCATTAAGGCAACCAGGAAAGACTTCACATGGAACATGGGATTTTAGCTGGGACTTGAAGGAAGTCAGGAGGTGGAAAGGAGGAAGAAGAATATTCTAGAGTTGGAAGACAGCCAATGAATAGGGTGATGGGTGTATTGTGTGAGGAATAGCAAAGAGACCAGTAATTCTGGATCACAAAGTATGAGTAAATGGAAGGTGGAAGAATAAGTCAAGTGTAAGAAGCCAGAAAGGGGGCTAGGTTATGAAGGATCTTATGTTTCATATTTTTGATCCTGAAGGTGATAAGGTGCCACAGAGGTTTATTGAAGAGAGAATGATATGGTCAGACCTACACTTTAGGAAGATCACTTTAGCAGCTGATTGGAGGATGGATTAGAGTGGGGAGAGATTTGATACAGGGAAACCAATCAGAACGCTGTTGCCACACTTCAGGTGGGAAGTGATAAGAGCCTGAGCCATCCTGGTGGCAGCATCCGGCAGTGACAGAGAAGGGAACATACATGAGAGACATTAAGTAGAGTAGACAGATGAAGGCAACATACTGGATATGGGAGGTGAATACATAAAAAGGAGAAAATAGTGGAGAAGTCGCCTAGATTTCAGCCTAGATGACTAGGAAGATGATGGTGCTCTAAATAGTGATAGAAAACTGAGGGGAAGGAGGGAAGAGGAGATAATGATTTCAGTTTGGGACTTAATTTACTTTAAGATATCCAGGATATCATAGGGTTAAAGGAATATTAGATCTTCCCTGTCCATTAATAGGCCTATGTGACCACATGTGTCCCCTTTTTCCCTCAGAACAAGAGCAGCGATCCCAGGTCTAAAGGAACACAGATATTTCAATCATAGATGTCTTGCTGCTTTGAACTTCAGCTCATTTCACCACTGTGATATATTCTGAGTCACACAGAGCCCTGACAGATGCTGAGCCAATTATGTACTAAGCACATGGGCTTTCAAGCTTTTTGGCCAATCAGGGGCTGAGTCTTTGTTATATATTCCGGGAGGTTGGTATCTTGTTTTGGGGCTCATTCATGAGAATAATGTTTCACCTGAGGTTTGTGATTTTCCAGATGAGATTCTGGGTAGCTGTTGTTAAGGAGCCCCCAGCTTTGAGAACCTAAATGTTGGTGCTCCTTGGTATGGTGATATAAATTCTTCTATGACTTTGTTTAGACAGTTGGAGCCCTGTCTATTGGATTCTTTGTTAGATATTCACTTCTCTCTCTCTCTCTCTCTCTCTCTCTCTCTCTCTCTATATATATATATATATATATATATATATACATATATATATATATATATCTGTCTGCATTGCTTAATTAAAGTAAGATTATTAACCCTTTCCCCAGTTGATAAATGGTCAAAGGATATGAACAGGCAATGTTCAGAGGAAGAAATTAAAGATATCTATAATCATATGAAAAAATGCTCTAAATCACTTTTGATCAGAGAGATGCAAATCAAAACAACTCTGAGGTATCACATCACTCCTATCAGATTGGCAAACATAACAGAACAGGAAGATGATAAATGTTGGAGAGGATGTGGGAGAGTTGGAACACTAATACACTGTTAGTGGAGCTGTGAGCTGATCCAACAATTCTGGAGAGCAACTTGAAACTATGCCCAAAGGGCTATAAAAGATATGCATAGTCTTTGACCCAGCAATATCGCTTCTAGGACTGTATCCCCAAGAGATCATTAAAATGGGAAAGGGTACCACATGTACAAAAATATTTATAGCAGCACTCTTTGTGGTGGTCAAAAATTGGAAATCAAGGGGATGCCTATCAATTGGGGAATGGCTGAATAAATTATGGTATATGAATGTAATGGAATACTATTGCGTCATAAGAAATGATGAACAAGAAGACTTCAGAGAGACCTGGCAAGACTTATATGATCTGATGCTGAGTGAAAGGAGCAGAACTAGGAGAACTTTGTGCACAGCAACGACCACAGTGTGCGAGAGTTTTTTCTGGTAGACTTGGAACTTCACTGCAACGCAAGGACTTAAAAAAAATTCGCGATGGTCTTCTAAGGCAAAATGCCTTCCACATCCAGAGAAAGAACTATGGAATTCAATCACAGATTGTAGCAGATCATGTGTGTGTGTATGTATTGCGCTTTGGTTTGTTCGATGATTTCTCCCACTCATTTTAATTCTTCAACACAGCATGACTATAGTGAAAATGTATTTAATAGGAATGTTATGTGTAGAACCTATACAAAATTGTACGCTGTCTTGAGGAGGAAGGGTGGGAAGGAGAGGGGAGACAGGGGAGAGGGAGGGGAAAATAATAATCTAAGTTATGTGGTAGTTATTATAGAATACTGAAAATAAATAAAATTAATTTTAAAAAAAGACAGTAGGCTCTGTCTAGGTATCTGGAACCAAAATAGCTATTGGGAACTCTTGGTTCTTCAGAAGCCAGTCAGTTGTCCAATATTTGGGTTATTAAGGTGCCTTGCTTTGACTGACTGCTTTTCTTCTTTATTGGTTGTGGTGATTGTGGAATAGAATGAGTACTGTATAAAGAATCAGAGGATATGGGTTCTAGTTCTGGGGTAATCCTGATGCTATTATGGGCATGGTACAAAAACAAAGTCATGCCTACTATCCTACAATATAGCACCTATAATTCAGCAGAGAACGAGCAGACGGAAATATAGAGAAGAAAGTAGCTCAGGAGATAATACCAGCCACAGCTTGGTTAAAAAAAAAAGCAGCCAAGGCAATGGCATCAGCAGATTTGTAGGAGCAGCCAGCAGTAGCTTCAGTGGCAGAGAAGGGGTGGCAGTGGGGACACAGTCTTAGAAACAGGTTGACTTGACTAAGTATTCTCAACATGTGATTGATCCTTCCTCCACTGTTGGCATGGAAACCTGTGGGGTAGTGGGCCCCTACATGCATGTCTTTATCATCTTGCTGTGGTTTAGTGAAATGATTTTTTGTTTTGAATGACTAGGTCCTTTGCTTTGGTCTGATAAAAGACAAATATCAACGGAGGCTTGTAAAGTATAGTTTTTTGATGGCAGTTGAGGTTGAGTGGCTTACCTAGGGTCACACAGCTAGTCAGGGTTTGATGCCAAATTTGAACTCGGGTCCTCCTGACTTCAGGGCAAGTGTTTTATCCCACTGTGTCACTTAGCTACCCCTGAAGTATTAGTTTTAATTAGGTATTAACCCAAGAATGCATTGAACTTGGGTGTAGTTTTCTAGAGGCCTACATTTGTCAGGGCCCTGGATGATATTATTCTTTTGGATAAGATGGAGACATCTGGGTTAGACAATACTAGTTAAATAGATTCAGAATTTGCTAAATATCCACATCCAAAGAATAATCATTAATAGTTCAATATCATCTTGGAAGGAGATTTTTAATCAAATGTCCCCTTTAGAAAAGCAGATCAAGAGCCTGTGTTAGCAGCCTTGCTGTGTGCTGGTGCTATTGGTCTTACACCTCCACAGCAGCTCTTAGTAGTATTCCCGCTACCCACTTCCAGTTCTAGGTGTCTAAATGGCATTTAGAGATTAGAGGCTGGAGGTTAAGGTCAGATAACTCATCAAAGAATCATCAGTATAGCGATAATAGTAAAATTATAGGAGCTGACAAGCAAAAAGGTAATATGGGAAGAAGAGGGAACAAGTATTTATTAAGCACTATGTGCCAGGAACTATATACTGAGTACTTTACAACTGTCTTACTTGATCTGCACAACAATCCTGCGAGGGAGCTGCTATTATCATCATCCTTATTTTATAGATGAAGAAACTGAAGCAAAGAGAGGTTGGATGACTTGATCAGGGTCACGCAGATAGTAAGCATCTGAGACCAGATTTGGACCCAGGTCTTCCACCTGGAGGGCTTCCTTGAGAAACACCCCTGTGCGTTAATAGCCTGACCTAGATGAAGATCCAGTAAAGGAAACTGGGGAGATATCAGACAGGTAGGAGGAAAATTCAAAGAGAGCATGCTCACAGAAACCTTACAAGAAGAGCGTATTAAGGAGAAGAGGAAGATTGACAAAGCCAAAGGGTGCAGTGAGACTAAGGAGGAGGATTGCATTAGATTTGACAATTAAGAGATCAGTGGTAACTTTAGAGAAAGCAGTCTCAATTGAAAGGTTCGGTAAGAATCCAAACTACAAAGAGTTGAGAAGAGAATGAAATGAATGGAAGTGGAAATTCCAATTCTAGATGACCACTTTAAGGAGTTTAACCACAAAATGGAAAACTGATATAGGATTATAACTAGCTTGTGGGGAAGGATGAAGCAAGTAAAGATATTTTGAAGATGGAAGAGATATGAATGTGTTTGAAGGCAGTAGGCAAGCAACCAGTGGCCTAGGAGAGACTGAAGATAAGTGAACGAATGAGGATGATAGAATGAACAATCCACTGGAATAGAGAGGACAGAAGGGGATGTGCAACTTGGCAAGGAGAAAGGGGCCACCTCTTCATGTGATACATAGGTGAACGGGGAAGATGGTGACAGAAAGCATCTTAGTGATGTGACATAAGGAGCAAGGGATAAATGGAAACTCTAAGAAAAGAATGATTCTCAACTTTTCAATGAAATATGAGGCAAGGTTCTCAGCTGAGAGGCTTGGGGAAGTGTGAATAGGTTTGGGAAGAGGTCCTGTGGTAAATAGGATAGTGTATTGATTAGCAGTGTACAAAATGATTGCCTTGACACAGCGAGGGTTCGGTTGGGATTAGGCAACATTAATATGTAGTAGACCCAGTCTTCCTGGTTCTATGATTTTTCTCCAGATTTGTTCAGCAGGAAGTAAATATAATCCAGTTCTCAGGTTTAGCAGGACTCAACGATAGGACTCAAGAGACTCAGGAGAAGAAAAAAATGTACATCTGAACCAGTTCGTCAAAGGGTCAAGGTGGGGAAGGGAGGAAAGTGAAGCCAGAAAAAGGTAGAAGGAATAGAAGCAGTGAACGGAGGTGTAACTTGAGCAGGGCCTTGAAGGGAGGAGAGGGAGGGCATTGCAGACATGAAGGATAGTTGTGCAACGACCCAGAGGAGGAAGGTGGAGTGTGGTCTAGAAGGAGGTCTAGAAGGAGGAGTACAGGGAGGATCAGTTATAAGTAATCAGTATGAAAAGATAGTCTAGGGTCAGATTATAAAGAGCTTTAAACACCAAAGAGAGAAGTTCATAATTATCCTTAAAGGAATTAAGGATCCACTGAAGTTTCTGGAGCAGAGGAATGAGCTTTAAGGAATACTAATTTGGCAGATCTGTGAAAGGTAGATTGGAGAGGGGGAGAGACTGGATTCAGGGAGATCCAAGAGACAGTCAATGGATAATGGGGGAGAGGTGATGAACTCCCAAACTCATGTGGTTTGGATACAGGGCGGGAAGGAGAAATGGACAAGAGAGGTGTTGAGGAGCTAGAATAAATAAGAAACAACTGATTAGATCCTCTTAGGAAGTACATATTTCATAGAATCTCACAATCTTTGAGTCGGAAGCTACTTTAGCTGTCACATAGTTCAACTTACACCTAAAATAAGACTCTTTTCTAGAAGGTTTTCTGGGCTGGTGCATATACAAGGATGAATTAAATGTAGTACTTGCCTCAAGGAGTTAGTCATCTTATAGGTGACTAAGCCAAGTACACAATAACTGGCAACATACATATATGTGTTCATCTCTGTATGTGTAACAACATGTAACAACATATATATATATATATATATATATATATATATATAAACTCTTTGGATTTTAATTATCTAGTTGGCTATTTATAATACACAGTTACCAGATAATTAAAAAATCTTCCCTCTCTTTATGTATGAAAGAGACATTTTTTAAAAAAGATGTGAATTCAAATAAAAAAATCTATTATTCATATGTGTGTCTATACACACACACACACACACACACTCATTTTATGTCGTTTAGTTAATTAGTCATGTCCAATTTTTCATGACCCTTTTGGGATTTTCTTGACAAAGATATTGGAGTGGTTTGCCATTTCTTTCTCCAGTTCATTTTACAGATGAGGAATCTAAGGCGAACAGGATTAAGTAACTTGACCAAAGTAAGTGTGTCTGAAGCCAGATGTGAATTGAGGATCTCCCACCTCCAGGTGTTTGTGTATATACATACATGCATACACACACACACATAAACACAGTTTTGATAAAATAAGACTAATAGAATAAGAATTCATACATGCCTATTTTATTGGGATAAAATACCTTTCATACATACAGAATGGATGCTGATAAGCACATACTTAAAGAAAAATTTCTCTACTCAAAATCTGAGGTCATTTTTTGATATTATTCTTCAGAATAGTTCTCCTTTTAGTCCCTGGATTCAGGTAACTCTGAAAGAGAAGTGAGGCTGGTGACCTGCACAACCTTTCCTCACCCAAAACAAAGTCAAGTGCAAGTCATGTCATTATTTCTCTGATGGCACGGTCTTCTTCGGCAATGAAGGACGAACGCAACAACAACCTTTCGGTTAAAGGAAATGATAATGGAGAAAGAGGGCTGAATTTAGAATCATAGGACCTATGTGTCCTAGGACAAGGCTCTTAAGCTCTCTGAGCCTTAGTTTTATCATCTGGAAAATGAAAGGGGCCAGATTGTACAACCCCTAAGGTTCCCTTCCAAGTCTGAAGCTATGAAGTCATGGAGCTTCATTGAGAGTTTGTTCCCTCTTCTCTAAAAGGAGGACGTTGGACAAGATGACCTCTGAGAGTCCTTTCAGCTTCGTTGTCTACAGTATAGTCTTATAGATGTGACTCCCTCCCCTCTAGTGCTTGGTAAATTAACAGGTATTCAATAAATATTTATTAACTGTGTGATTCTGAAAAGTTAAGCTTTATGTGTTACCCTGGTAACCTATGAATGCATATCTGCCTACCTCAGGCTCACCAAGGGAATCAATATTTGATAGTTGTAAACATGAAAGACTCCTAGGGCAGGGAAAGTAATTTCAAAAGAATTTCCACAGCTTGTCCCATCCCCACCCCTCCAAACTGAGCAATCCTGTTTTCTGTTTTGTCTTGTTTTTTCGGGAGGCCTGGTACCTAACTACCTTCCCAATGATTTGCATAGGTATTTCTAGCTTCCTTGAGAGCTGTGTTGGTGTGAAAGCTATACAAGTGAAACTTCCTCATTTCCCTAGATTTTAAATGAAGAAATTTATAAAGAGAGTACTCTGATTTGTAGAACTTGCATTTGTTTTACTATTGGAAAATGCCAAATTGTTTTGTTTTGAAAAACAAAAGAGTCTCCCTGACTAGGATCTCTTTCAGTTAATTTTCTAGCCAAAGGAATTCCCTTTGAAGTGAGAGCATTGTTGGGAAAATTCCAGCGCAGTCCAGCTACAAAAGAAGCTTATGGAACTACAAAAACAGAAGTTATATTTTAGCAAAGCAAGATGAAAGTGGGAGTGGCCACAAGATGGGCACACCCTGGCAACTAGTAAATCTGGGGGACTTTTTTTTTCTTAGTGGGAAAATAAATCTTCATTAAAACCTCGGTGGTAGCTAGGGAGGATAACATTTCATAACTTTCGGCTTCTTTAAAATGCCTTCATTGAATAGAAAAGCTGGTTAAAGTTGGAATCCAGAGGAATTTCTGTTTGTATATAAACAAGGGTGTGCTTTTGTGGATAAGCCCTACACATTCCACAGCAGAGGATCCCAAGGAAAATCCTAGGGGACACTGGTTACAATCTTAGAGATAGCTCATCTACCATATGTTCTCTAATTGTTTTTAAAGTACTGTTTTGTTCAGCTCAAACACGTCTCATTAAGGAAGCCTTGGTTGCATGAAAGGCCAAAATAACACCTTTATATATCCTAAAGTTTAGAAAACACTCTTATCCCAGCAACCCAAGGGATCAGATATGATCTACCATACAAGTATAGTTTTATACACACATACATACACACATACACACACACATAATTATTCCTATGTTACAGAAGAGAAACCAAAGACTGAGAAGTTGGGACATATTCATAATCTGTAGTACACTGGTATCAGCCTTGAGATGTTAACCTAGGTCTCCTGTCTCTGAGTCTCATTCTTTTCACTATACCAAGCTACTTTCACAGCATAACTAGCCATTACCACCTGTAAAATGGCTATAATAGATAATTCTTGTACTGTCTAAACATTAAACATTATAGCAATGCAGGTTGTTATTACTCTACATAAGGAAGAACATCCCTCTATTTTTACTATCAGTTTCAAAATCTACCCCCTCCTACTGCCACATTTTATGGTTCTGAGTCAAGTCAACAAGCATTCATTACTATAAGCCTGGCACTTCTATTAAGCATTAGAAATACAAAGAGGGGTAAAAAAACAGTCCCTGCTGCTAAGGTGCTCATAGTCTAATGGGTTTATGACAAACAACTACGTACAAACAAGAGAGAGATAGAGTAAAGAGGAGATAATCTCACAGGGAGGGCATTAGCATTATGGGGGGAGGGAAGGAATAGGGAGCTGGGACTTGAAGGAAGTCAGGGAAAATAGGAGACCAGAGATGAGAAATGAGAGCATTCAAGGCACGGAAAACAGCCAGTGAAAATGCAAGGAGTCAAGAGATGAAGTGCCTCGTGTGAAAATAGGTAAGGAGACCAGTGTCATTGTATCAAAGAACTCATGGAAGGGAATAAGGTGTAAAAATACTGGAAAGGTAGGAAAAGACCATCTATGTTTTTCTTCCTATCTCTCTACTTTTTCTCCTTATCTCTCTACTTTTTCTCCTTACTCAATGAAAGTCATGATTCTGACTAAATCACATTTTTTCTCTTACACTTTCTGGTAGAATTTAGTGATTTACCCATTTATCTCTCCCAGTTCCCACAATCTGTCTTGTTTTATCTATTTTTTTTTTTAAGTTGTACAGCCTTTTCCCCTTTTCCTAATTCAAATACTTCAGGGGAACTTCAAAGGTCACTGCTTCCACCTTGTCCTCTTTGTGTATAGGTAAGATTTCCCAGGTTTATCTTTTGTGTTCTGCTTTGGTAATATGTAATTTAATTCAACAAAAAATTATTATTATCATTATTATGTACAGGATGATTCACTGAGCATCACCATCAAACAAAATATTAAACAGGAAGACAAACTTACCAAATATGGTCACCAGTATTGTGGTAGATGTTCTGTACAGAATCCAAAGAGAAGAGGGATTTCTTATGAAACAAGTGCCTCTCCTTTTGAGCATGCTCAGCTGCTATTTTACATGACCACATGGAAGCTTGCCACTACCATCACCACCCCCACAACTCCCGTCTTTTTTCTGGCCTTATGTGATTGCTCACCAGGTTGAATCCTCATGAACGGCTACAGAGACAAAAACTCCATGGATAGACTAAAGTGGAGTCTCACACATAGGTTACTCCCCTTTCATCTACAAAATGTGAAAAATTATCCAGCGGGTCAAGTGGAAGATGCTCCAACTTTGTCAGGTTTTCTGTTTGATAGAGATATTTTAAAGAAGCTAAAAATGATAGAATGTTATCTTCTCTGCCCCTCACCCTACTTCTACTCCAGATATTGTTTTGAATTAAGATTACTTTTCCCATCAAGAAAAAAATGTATCAGGAGCCAAGATGATGGAGTAAAAGCAGGGACTTCCCTGAGCTCTCCCCCCAAGCCCTCCAAATACTTATAAAAAATGACTCTCAACAAATTCTAGAACTATAGAACCCACAAAATGACAGTGAAACAAATCTCCAGTCCAAGACAATCTGAAAAGTTGACAGGAAGGATCTACCACACAGGGTAGGGGACAGAACATAGTCTAGCATGGGCCACACTGACTCATAAAGGCTGGAGAAGGTCTTAAGGGACTGAATCATTGGCAGTTATGGTAGTTTCCAGACTTCTCAACCCACAAAAATCAAAAAGGTCAATGGGAAAACTCTGTGGGACCTGGGTAAAAGAGGAGTAATTTGTCTGGCCAGGTCTGGCCCCAGTCCCAAGTGATGGGAGTAGTGGTGTCGCTGGCAGCCAGCAGTGGCAGCCATGGTGGCAGCAGCAGTGAAAGGTTGCTTTTGGAACTCTAGGTCCACAAAAGGTGGGGAACAACGAGGCTGATACAAAGTCCCTGAAGTCTAAGACAGTACACCTAAACCCATCCCCATCCCCACTGGAAGCAGAGTTTTACTTTGACAAAGAGTTAGAAAGTCAAGTGTTTGACTGCGAAGAGGAGCAAACATCTTTAAAAAACTCACACTATAGAATCTTACTTTGATGACAAGGAAGATCAGGGCATACAACCAGAGGAGAACAGCAGAGTCAAAGCTCCAACATCAAAAGGCTGCAAGAGGAATATGAATTGATCACAGGCCATGGAGGAGCTCAAAAAGGATTTTGGAAATCAAGTAAGAGAAGTAGAGAAAAAATTGGGAAGAGGAATGAGAGTTATGCAAGAAATTGATGAAAAATGAGTTAATAACTTGCTAAAGGAAACTCCAAAAAATACTGAAGAAAATAATACCTTCAAAAATGGACTAACCCAAATAGTAAAAGAAGTCCAAAAAGACAATGAGGAGAAGAATGCCTTAAAAAGCAGAATTGGTCATATGAAAAAGGAGGTCCAAAAGCTCACTGAAGAAAATAATTCCTTCAAAATTAGAATGGAGCAAATAGAAGCTAATGACTTTATGAGAAATCAAGAAATTATAAAACAAAACCAAAGGAATGAGAAAATAGCAGACACTGTGAAATATCTCATTGTAACCCACTGATTTGGAAAAAGATCTAAGAGAGGTAATTTAAAAATTGTTGGACTACCTGAAAGTCATAATTTTTAAAAAAGATCCTAGATAGGATCTTTCAAGAAATTTTCAAGGAAAACTTCCCTGATATTCTAGAACCAGAAGGTAAATGGAAATTGAAGGAATCCACTTATTACCTCCTTAAAAGAGATCTCCAAAGGAAAACTCCTATGAATATTGTAGCCAAATTCCAGAGTTTCCAGGTCTCAAGGACAAAATATTGCAAGCAACCAGAAAGAAACAATTTGAGTATTGTAGAAATAAATCAGGATGACACAAGTTCTAATAGTTTCTACATTAAGGGATCAAAAAACTTGAAATATGATATTCCAGAGGTCAGACAAGCTAAGATTAAAACCAAGAATCACCTACCCATCAAAACTGAGTATAGTCCTTCAGGGGTAAAAATGAATATTCAATGAAATAGAGGACTTTCAAGAATTCTTGATGAAAAAACCAGAGCTGCATAGAAAATTTGACTTTCAAATATGAGAATCAAGAGAAGCATGAAAAGGTAAACAGGAAAGAGAAATCCTAAGAGATTTATTAAAGTTGAACTGTTTACATTCCTACATGGAAAGATGATATTTGTAACTCATGAGACCTTTCTCAATATTAGGATAGTTGGAGGAGATAGATAAATAGATGGATGGATAGATAGATAGATAGATAGATAGATAGATAGATAGATAGATAGATAGATGGCACAGGGTGAGTTCAATATGAAAGGATGATATCTAAAAATAAAATTAAGGAATGAGAGAGGAATATATTGGGAGAAGGAGAAAGGGAGAAATAGAATGGGGTAAATTATCTCATATAAAAGAGGCAAGAAAAACGGTTTACAATGAAGGGGAAGAAGGGGAAGGTGAGAAGGAATGAGTGAACCTTACTTAAGAAGGGAATAAGACACACACTCAATTGGGCATCTTAGCCTACAGGATAGTAGGGGAGAAGGGGAGAAGAGCGGGGGAGATAATAGAAGGGAGGCCAGATTGGGGAAAGGGGATAGTGAAAAGCAAACACTTTAGAAAAAGGACAGGGTCAAAAGAGAAAATAGAATAATTGGGGGGCAGGATAGAATGGAGGGAAATATAGTTAGTCTTTCACAACATGACTATTATATAAATGTTTTGCATAACTACACATGTATAACCTATATTGAATTGTTTGCCTTCTCAGTGGGGATGGGTGGGGAGGGAAGTAGGGAATTTAGAACTCAAAGTTTTAAAAGCAAATTTTAAAAAATTGTTTTTGAGATGCAATTGGGAAATAAGATATACAGGCAATAGGGTATAGAAATCTATCTTGCCTTTCAAGAAAGTAAAGGGGAAGGGGATAAGAGGGAAGGACGATAAAAAGGGGGGCAGACTGGGAGAAGGGGTAATCAGAATGCATGCCATGGGGGGAAGGGGGCAGGGAAAGATGGGGGGAAATTTGAAACTCAAAATCTTGTGGAAAAGAATGTTGAAAAGTAAAAATAAATAAATACATTTAAAGCTTTAAAAAAATGAATCAAATGCAGCTGCTTGTGTGAGTCAATTCTATGGCTACTCAATCACTTTCAGCTTTTGCTTTGTCCAAACAAAGGGGTTCTGCTCTTGTAATTGCCAGCTTCTTTTGCAGTTCATGTGTGCTCACAACCCATGTCCTGCCTATACAAGCTAGTACGAGAGATAGAGTTACTTCTCTTCTGTGTTCTTTCCTTTGGTACAAGGCCTTCAGAGAACTGTGTGACTCTCACTAATAAGGTAACAGTGGTAGTATCCCCTTGGAACAGCAGTGACTGAGGGCAGGAGAAGCCCTTATATCACACCACTTATATCAACCACCGGTTGGACCACTGCCAGAAGAGAGTAACCTAAAGTGTGGCAGTAATGGTCTGGCACCAAGAGAAGAATTTGATCAAAGAAAAGACACTAAAAAGAAGGAAGATAAAGATTAGCTTTTTCTTTTTTTTGGATAGTTCTCAGGATAGGTGAAATATGAAGTGGGAAATGGCTAATTAGTAGAATTACAATCATGTTATGCATCTCTTATGAAGCTTACTACTAGCCTCCTAGAAGGCTATACCCTGGTGATATAGTCATTCCTTCCACTTTGAGGGGATTAGGGGGGCACAGTATCACCACAATCTGGAAAATCTGCATAAAAAATTTTGGCGCAGCCTTTGTACCAGAGAAAAAGTCTGAATTATTATGGTATTAAAAGATAAAATGTTGATATCATACAACACTAAACATACATTTATGCATTTCTGAGTTTCTATGCTTTTTCTGTGGTACCTGCTGGCCTGCTCATGTTATCTACAGCTTCTGAAAAAATTCCCAAAACTTCCCATTTAATTTGCTATGTCCAAGATATAATAAATTACCATGGGGAAAGTCATTATGAAGAAGGGATAACTGTAATTTTGAATCCTATTTAGATTGTTCTGTTAATGCACACTGTGAATCTTTTATATTTAGTATTCCTTTCTCAGTTTAAGAACAAACTATCAGTCCAAAACCCAATTCATATTTGCACTTTTTTTTTTCTGATTCTTCTTTTGGAAAAAACCCTTAACTAGAACTGAACATAGAATGATAATCACATATAAGTTGTGAGCCAGTAAATGGATTGTGAGGATGGGGAGCCCAGACTCCCTAGGAGAGAGGACAATATCCCTTAGCAATGAACCCAGTGTGCACAGTCACATGTCTGGGTGCAGAACAGGCAGGAGTAAGTACCCTGAACCCTTGTAAGTCACAACAGTAGCTGCCTCTAGCCTCTATGCTAAACCCACATAGGAAAAGCCTCTATTAATGCTCTTGTTTCCAAGAGACATTGTTCCACAGAGTCCTAGAACACTATAACTATTCAAGGTAATACATGGTCACTCAGAATGTAGTAATAATCATTTACAGAAGAAAAACAAAGTGGATGAGTGATGCATATTATCTACATTAGATAGGCAATGCATTGGGTTCTCCATTAGTACACATGTTTTAGATCAGAGCTTAAATGGTCATTTGACTAGGTATAGAATTGTGCAGAAAGCAAAACTGAGGTGGATACCACCTAAGAAATTGTTCAATATTCTCAGTTATCTCAAGCTACTTATTTTTGCAAATGCTCATTTTTTAAATGCAATAGCCTTCCAGTGATGCCATATATAAAAATAAATATATATGCATATTTATGTATATGTATGTATATGTATATTTATACATATATATGTCAGTCTTGGAATTCCTTGATTTCACAATTGTGAGTGAGCCAAAAAGGCATTGGAAAGCAGACTTTGGCAAAGTACATACGTTACCAGAAAAGGATGTGGTCCAGTCATATAAAATAAGGGCTATCAAATGATCACCCTGACTGTTCCCTTTTATCTACTAAAATATGTATTTAAAAAAAAACAACAAGAAAAAGCCCTTAGTGCATTAATTGGACCGTCTATGGAGGTCTTTCAGAAAGATGTGGTTAGTAGTCCCACAGAATGAGAAGGCATGAATGAGTTCTATTAGTTCTGATCTACATGAATGGAGAGAGAACCTACATCAATGAGATCATAGATTCATTTAGGTCTTGACATTGGCACTGTTCTAGGAAATGAAATATACTCCCAAGAAACCCATCAACGAACATGTATTAAGAACCTATAATAAGAAATTCATTGCACTTGGCACTGAGGGGAAAAGAAAAAAAATCCCCACCTCAAAGGGCTTTTAAGGGAGGAAAAGATACATGCTTTTATAACTATGACACAAGGGAGAATGAAGTAAATGAAGAGGTGAGGTCCAGGCAAAGTGCTTTGAGAAATATGAGCAGGGGGAGGAGGTCTCAAGGAGACAGTGAGGAAGGGAAGGGTTATTATCTTTTCCTTCAGATAGAGAAGGGAAGAGGGAAGAAGGAGAGACCCTTTCAGTCACTGTGGATGAAGTTAAAAATGAGGATAAAAAATAGGACGTGGATAGAGTTGTTCATTTTGACTGGAACATGGAGTATTTAAATAGAAGCAGTCGTCTCCATGTAAATGATTATCTCTCTCCTGAACTTTGTTGAATGGATCCTCTGATAGTTAATATCAAATAAGATATAAAATAGTATGCTCATCAGTTGTATTTTCCATTGTAGGTCTAGTGTAAAGATAAAGAAAAAGAAGGATTCACTCTTGATAGTAAGGTCTTCTATTAGCACCTTTATGTGGAGGGCATTGTCCTGAACGTATCAAGTCCTGAAACATTGTAAAAACTTCTAAATGAAATCTGAGGGGGAAAAGTGAGTACTATAGTTGAAAGATAAAGTGAGTACTATAGGTGAAAGATAAAATGCCTAAGGAAACATATCAATTTACTAAGCAATGCATACCAATTGCCCAACAAATTGGGACCAGGTCCCTTTCTCAGCTCTGAATACAGAGGAAAACAAACTTTTCATACATTAAAAATAATCAAATAAGGCCAATAAATTAAAAGGAAACAATACATAAAACATTAGTAATCTACTTTCTAATGGTGTAAAGATAAAGGCCAAATTGGGAGAGAGTAAACTGGTGGAATTCTCTGAATTCAGAAAAAGAGGTATCCCACTCTCCCCAAGTGTTTGTAAGCAATCAAAGGAATATGGAAACAATAACTGATAGATCAGTATGGTGCTAGTTTTCATAGAAGATATATGAGTTGCTTGAGATGTACAATTGTGAGAAAACTCCTTTCATCAATCTTTGGATCTGACTGAACTTCTGGTCAGCATAACTTAGGTCTTTAGTTAAGGGTCTCCAAGAAGCAGGTAGGGACAGTCCAGCTTCTCAACTACACAGGGCTAGGTTACAACAATGCAACAAAATTTTCTCCTAATTCCTACAGATGAACAAAGTTTTCAAACAAAACAGAAACTAGTTTCAGAATTGAGTCCCAAGAGGTAGTTGATGTGATTTACTCAATTCCAGCAAATGACCACTTGCTGTCCTACTACCCTCAGTTTCCTCAATTTCCCCTTTTGATTTATGGGGGAGTTGGCAGCCTAATCCCCCCATTAATCACTTATCTATAAGCCATACCCATAAGGTTTTTTATATTCATAACCAGAATTACCTAACTTAGGCTATAGATCAAACTACTCAGAGGGCTCACAACAAACTAATTTTGAGAAGGGAAATTTATATGCCACCAAGATAACCATGAAAAACAAACATGAACATCATGAAACAAAAGACCAAAGCAATACAATAATTATAATCAATATTAACTAAGATCAGTACTCCTTGTATCCTAGTACCCCACTACCAAAGTCCATTCAATTAGCACATTTTGAGTCCCAAATGTCTCATCTAGTCATTTGGCCCCTGGATATCTTCTCTTACACATTGGGAAATAGACTCCATTCTTAGGACAGCCATGAAGGGGGCTCTGATCCAAAATTACCACCAATTTAGTGAAAAAATCTCTTTTTTCTCAGGGGCATTCATATTCTCTATGGTTATAAAAATTATTATTAATTTTTTTTTGTTCCTTCCTACCATTTCAAAGCAAAACACATTACAATAATTCCACCCCTGGTTTCCCTGAAATCCTTTCTACGAAGGAGCTATCAGAATCATCTTGGGAAAAATGAAACCTGCTTATTAAGTGGAACAGAACGATTTCCCTTAGTATAAAGTCCACTGAGGGAGAAGAAACCTCAAAGCATAGACCATCCCACATAGGAAATAGAACACAAAAGGGTTGAGAAGTGCTAACAGAGACTATATCCAAAAGTAGTTCATTCTTAGCAAGTTAGTCTTCCTGAAAACCTGATTCAAGAAACGGATGAAATGGAGAGCCCTACCCTTCCTTGGGGGTAGTGCTAATTTGTCCAACAACTTCTTTACTAGGGAGAAAGGGAAATTGACAAGACCATTGGTTTACAAGTTGATTCCAGGCTCTTGATGCAAAATGCCATCCACATTCAGAGAAAGAATTGCAGAACCAGAATGCAGAACGGAGCAGACTATTTTCTCTTGTATTATGTTTTGTTTTGGTTTGGTTTTTCTCTTGGTTTCTCCCATTCGTTTTAATTCTTCTATGCAACATAACTAATGTGAAAGTGTGCTTAACAAGAATGTATGTGTAGAACTCATATAAGATTGCATGCCATCTTGGGAAGGAGGAGAAAAACTAAAACTTATGGAAGTAATTGTTGACAACTGAAAACAAATTAATTATAATTTTTTTTCAAAAGTTGATTCCATGTTTCAGTGATCCCACCTTCCCACGGTTGCTATGAAAGATGGAAATACCGGAAAATGTGACAGTGAAATCCCCAGCCTCACACCTTCTTCACAGAAAGATGGAGGATCTATTCAGAGGCAATCCTGGTGCACAGTCCTCATAAAAAAGGCTATATTCTGTTAGAGCTTTGATACTTCATTCCTCTCCAGGCTCTCTTCCTGACTCTCTGGACTTTCTCTGCCATGCCACAGAAGCCTTCTCACCCTGGAAGTTCACCTTACTCCCTGGACTTCTCCCACTGGAAGTATACATTTCTCCTGTGGCCCCTTCTTCTGACTGACTGGTTTCTCTCCGAACCTCCATTTAAGGAAAACATCTAGGTCAGTCGTGTCTTCATTCTTCTCCACACTTTCTCTCTATTATGACCCCCACAAGTATCTTCCCCTTCTACTCCTTTTAAAGCATTCTTTGTTTTGCGTTCCCTCATTACAGTATAAGCCCTTCAAGGGCTGGGACTGACTTTTTGTTTGTATTTGTATGTCTAGTACTTAGCACAGTGCCTGGAATATAATAAGTGCTTAATAATTGCTTTTTGACTTGATGGTAGTTTCCACAGTGATAGACTTCACTGGTAAGATAATTTCTTATCTTGAATAAGTATCTACTGCAGGGAGGGGCAATCTCTTACCCTGAAATAAAGGAAGAGGGCTAGTATAATCAATTTACTGATCAGAAGCAGTTTAAGAACCACATAAGCTCTTATCACATTGATCTATCCAGATGCAGGACTTCAACTGACTCAGAAGGCGCTGTTGAGAAAAAGTAACTATTAAGAAAATCATATGATTCTGCATTAACCATGACATAACGTCATGGAGCCCTTGTCTGATTTGATGATGGACCCAGGTTCTCCTCCTCCTGCAACAGGGTTTAAGCTAGTTTTTCCCTAAAAGGTGACAAAGCTATCCCCAAGTCTTAATTAGCACACAGTTCAATGCTCAAGCTGTTCCTCCACTGAAGCAACTTTGTGATGCTCTCTAGCCTTGCTGACTTGGCTTCACCTAAAAAAGCTTAAAATGATCCACCCATGGATGGCTCCTTCATTCTTGGTGGATATCTCAAACCACACCCTGCCCTGCTGATTACATGTGTTTCCATAGATAAGAGTTAAGTACTATAGTATCCTTTCTATGTTGTGGCTAAGTAAATCTCCATTAGTAAATCGGTTAATTTTATCACATCCTGATGAACTCGAACCAACAGAGTATTGATCAATTCAGTTTCCAATTCAGTTCTGCTATTCTAATAAGAGCATCCTTCTGATTATTCAGTTAAAAAAAAAAATGTGTGGTGTCTCTGGTGGGCACTAACATGCCCTGTAAACAATGTATGTGATGGGAAACATCATCAAAGTTCTCCTGACCTAAAGAGGAAAGCTTTTAATTATACAATTCTATTCTCTCTAGACTCCAAACCACTCAGTCAGATATATGGCTATGACCCAGGAATCAGTATAAATAAAAGCCTGTTTGCTCCATCTCCTGAGTATCATCCATATTGCTCAGAGTATAGCCTACTGAGAAAGATTGTCAGGACACTCATCCCTTAGCCCTTTACTAGATTAATGACTCTTAAAGTCCATTTATGCATATTTTTCTCATAATAGGCAGAGCCATCAGTGAACCAGGCAAAAATGATGTTCCTCAAAAGCTAAGTCCTTATAGGCAGAAGTTCACTGGATTGGATAAAGATGCAAAGCTTTGGGGCTGGGACTGGAGGTGTCAACTTACTGCAGTCATGAAGGGCACTGATATTGAATACCAATGCCCTAGTAAGTACTCTATTGAATGTACTATTTTCAATGAACAATATAAGCTTTTTGTGCCCTACCCATCTTATCAGAGGAATGATCCAACTCATAGTAGGTAACTCTGGAGGATGTGACCCTGTGTCATCTATCTAGTACCAACAGTACCTTTGCTGTGAAGAAAAGTGCTGAAATAACTCTTCTTGCTCTAGTCTCTCAAATTTATAACCTCAGAATCTTTCCTTCTGGTTCTGAGCTGGTCTCCTCTTCTACAAACGCTTGTGTTGCTACAGGCAAGCAACTATTATTCAACTATCCTTGTCTTGAATAAGTATCTACTGCAGGGAGGGGCAATCTCTTACCCTGAAATGAAAGAAGAGGGCTAGTATAATCAATTTACTGATCAGAAGCAGTTTAAGAATCATATAGGCTCCTATCGTATTGATCCAGATAGAGGGCTTCAACCATCTCAGAAGGCACTGTTGAGCAAAAGTAACTATTTCAAAAGTGGTAGAGTGAGTGGCTTATAACTTCAGAATCCTACTGATCATTTAATCTGACCAACACTTGGTTCCTACCTGGTCCTTAAAGTCAGAGACTTCTAAAAATAAAAGTCTTTCAGGATCATAAGAATTCAGGAGAAGAGGCTTCTGGACAGCCTACCTCAGGTCTTTCAAGGGCTACTCAAAAAAGACAGACCTATAAGTGACTAGGTGAATGGGGGATATCAAAATACCCAGGTTGGAAATAAGGGTTTTCTAGAACCCATAGAACATCTGAACTTCATTTTTAGACTGTGGAGAAAGAATGTCAGAAACTTATTACAGGTTACCTCTGGAATTATTAGGATTTTCCCTGTCTTGCATATTCTCAAAAACCTAAGTGAGTGAGCTGGACAGTAAAATTTTCATAGGGTTTATGTTCTACCCCGTCTCTTATATAAGATGCCATCCAAACTACAGCCTCTGCCACCAGGGCTTCATTACCCAGTTATGATCTCACCTATATAAGGATAAACATCAATGCCTTCAAAAAGTAGAAACTCTTTCAGGACTCTGTGCACCAAACTGTGCAAACTGTAATGTATGAAGGAGAATTAGCTTGAATTTTTCTTCAGTGTAAGAGTGGAGCTCCATTGATTATCCAACCATTTAAAGGTAATTACTCTTGTGACATAACTAAACCTGAATCAAACAATATGAACTTAATATGAACTGGACCTATCTAACCTCCTAGGATGGGTCAAAGCCATTTTATGAAGAAGTGAGTTATGCCCTAAAGCAATTTGTGAAAGACAAAGATACCAACTCAGATCCAGAAGGAAAGATCCCGAGGTTATAGATTTGAGAGAGTAGAGCAAGAAGAGTATTTCAGCACATTCCTACACAACAAAGAACTGAGTTGTAGCACAGTAAAGAGATATGAAAGAGATTGACTGGCCCAAAGGTTATCTCAGAACAAAAGACTCAAGCTGAGGGAAATTCCAAAAAATGTTCTGCTCTTTCCTCAATTTCACCTGTCCTCGTCTTTGTATCCACTGACACAATAATATAATCTGCTGTTTCTTTACTAGTGAACTGAATGTTGCCCCAAGTACAAAGAGTCTATGGCATATTTGGAACCTGATTACTAGTATCTAATAGCCATGTATATATTTGGCAGCCTCCTTCCTTCCTTTTTCAGCCACCATGACTCAGGAATATGACTTTTGGTCCCCTACAGTTAAAATAGGCTGAGACTTGGTAAAACTTTTCCTTATTGAGACTTATCCCAACAGTCTCTCAATTTTGGCTTCAAAGACTTGGACAGTTCTAACCTACAGGGGATAGGGGTTGTTGAGGGGCAGGGTATGGGGACAAGTGACCAAGTGGAGTAGGGACTTTCTGGGATATCCTAAATTTGAGCAGGACCTTTACTGCTCTGGCTGCGGATAAACTGATATAATTTTACTAACACTTCCATATGCTGATTATCAATAATTTTCTTATCTACTCCATGTTTCAAAAGCTATTATCTAATGTTCTTTATGGGAAGAGTATCATCACCTTCTGGCCATTTCACTTAGCAATGGGTACTGTACCTCTTTCCATCATTCCCACGGTCCAATTTGTGAACAGCTCTGTTTGCTGCTCCAGTCTCCTGCCTAGGTCTATATGGTAGTCTGGTGGGAAAAGCCCATAATAAAGCCTGTTGTTAGTAGGAGTCCATCAAAAAGCCAAGATGTAATAGCACCCAAGCTAGAAGTAGCATATAATGGGGATGGGGTAGAAATCTAGAAAACTATTTTCTTTTTAAAATGTCACCCTTTTCCTTTCTTTCCTCAATTTGGGAATAAAAGAAATTCATCTTTGTGGGACCTCTTATACAGAACTCCTCATTTTAGCTGCCTAAAAAGGAACAAAGGGCAATACTTATGTGGGGCTATAACTGGTTCAGCTGACTTTGCCAAGAGTAAATCCTTTCTAAGCTCTCTAAGCCTAGGAAACTGTGAAACTGACAAAAACTCTGAGGTGCCTCCATTATTTCACACACACCCTTATTAGCCATAGTTCCAATGATTCATTTGCTTTATGTTTAATCATCTGCAATTCCCCTGATTCCTTGGTAGTAAGAGCCCACTCACCTTCTGACTCACCTGAGGAAGAAATCACTTCTGAAGAGATACTGTCCAAGGAAGTAATAATGGACTAAACGAGTTGACACAGTGAATAGTTTTAGGTCTGGAGTCAAGAAGACTCAACATCAAATGTGGCCTTAGACATTTACAAGCTGTATGACCCTGCTTAAGTCACTCAACCTCACTCTGTGTCAGTTTTCTCGTCTGGAAAATGGGGATAATAATAGCACCTTTCAGGTACACTCACTTGGAGCAGGCCCTCATCACCTCATGGTTAGACTATTGCAATAGCCTTCGGGTCAATCTCTCTACCTCAGCTCTATCTTTCTAGAGTTCTTATGCTTTGCTCTCCTCCATGTTTTCTTCGATCCAGGGACCCTGGCATCCTTACTGTTCCTCACACAAGTCACTCCATGTCCTAAGACTCTAAGCTCGAAGCATTTTCACTAGTTGTCCTCCACATCTGGAATGTCATCTCTCTTCATCTCTGCCTCCAGCTTCCTTCAAGCTAAAATTCTACCTTCTACAAAATACCTTTCTCAATGGCCCCTTAATTCTAGTGGCCATCCTTCTGAGAGCATTTCCAATTTATCCTGCAAATAGCATCTTTGTACATAGTTATTTGCCTGTTGTCTCCCCTCTTAGAGTCTATGTTTCATGAATGTAGGGACAATTTTTTCCTTCCTTTATATCCCCAGCACTTAGAATAGTATTAGTAGGTGCTTAATAAATACTTGTTTACTTGACTTGATTGTATGTGTACTAGATTTATAAATTGCTCCCCCTGTTTGAAAGGTACAGTCTTAAAAACAAGAAGATCATTTACCACTGTCTAAATACCAAAAATGAATTCTCTTTATATTGGCAGCCTAGTTTCTGCTCTTTTTCTAATTTCCTTATCAAGCCCCTTAAATATCTATGGCAGGTCTGCACGACATACAGCCTTCAGTCAGCTTGTGGACCACTAAAGGATTTTGGGAGGCCAGAGAAAAATGTAGGGAATGTAAAAGAGAGTAAAGATGTAATGAGTGCTTTGTCTGTGTCCTCATAGTCTGCCTTCCACTGGTCACTATTGTGCCCACCGTGTAACTTGGCTGGTTGGTTGCTATTGCATACTCTCTCCTATTTCATGACCAGCCAACCATAGTCTGTCTCTAGTCTGAGAAGAGCAATTTCATGATAAATAAAAATCTTAAGTAATAAGTGTAATTCATTGATATTAATTGAAATTTCCCTTTTTAAAAAATATGGTTTATTTGCAAAATAGTTTAATCATTTATGATACCTTTACTTGGAAAGTGAGTTGCTGAAAACTTATCCGTGAACTGATTAGCCTATTTTAATTTTGACCCTTACCTACTGCCAAGTTGTGTAAATCTGATCTATAGAGCTAATCCTATCTGGTGAGTGGGAGCTTCTTAAGTATAAGTCTTCCTTGTAAGCCCTGAAGACCAAAGGTAAAGGTACCAGAGTCCTATATTTGGTTATCGAGTCACCCAAGCTTCTCTTTGTTCTGTGCCACCCTTCCAATCCAACAATGAATTTAGTCATTAGGGAACTGCAAACAACTCTTTTCAGTCCTGCCAACTATTCTGGGTCAGGCCTAACTTAGGTCAGTATAGTGATTTAGGATTGGAGTTAGTATACAATGAGACAATTTAGGACCATATAATGTAATAAAAAATAACCTTACTGATGAAATTTAAAAGGATGCAATTCCTACAGTTTGCCTGCAGTTTCCTGCAACAATCAACAATGCTTAAGAAGTAGCATATAATGGGGATGGGGTAGAAATCTAGAAAACTATTTTCTTTTAAAAATGTCACCCTTTTCCTTGCTTTCCTCAATTTGGGAATAAAAGAAATTCACCTTTGTGGGACCTCTTATACAGAACTCCTGAAGACTAAAGCCCTGAAGACTTTAAGGATAATGTATCCTTCACAGACCAATCAAAATTCCACTAAAATCAACTTAAAGTTTGGGTTTTCCCTAGCCTTCAGGATTAAACAAGTCCTAAGAATGTCCTTCTTGTTTCCCTAAAGGGAAATCATCCCAGACCATATAAAATTGTTGCTGAATTGTTTTTCATGTCTGCATCTTTGTGACCCCATTTGGGATTTTCTTGGCAAAGATAAGGGAGTGACTTGACATTTCCATCTCCAGCTCATTTTACTGATGAAAAACTAAGGCAAACAGGGTAAAATGATTTGCCCAGGGTCACACAGCTAGTTAAGTATCTGAAGCCAGATTTGAACTCATGAAGCTGAGTCTTAAAATTCTTCTAGCACAGGGATCTAGAATCCTATTTGCATAACCATGATTACCCCTAAAACAACCCACGCTGAACTTAGACTCATCAAGGGGTTCCAGTGCCATGATACAGTTTTAGTTATTTCAAGGTTCTTCCTGAAACAAGGCTTTTTTTTTGGTTTGTTTTCTTGTTTTAATATCAGTATTCTCCCAGTGATGCTCCATGGTTACAAATCATAGAATACAACAGTCTTGAAAGAATTACAGTTGTGGATCACTAAAAGGGCAGCAGAGGCTCATGATAGGTCTGAAGAGATTGCAAAATATTACCAGTGAAATATTGCACAAAAGAAACAGCTTAAAGGGTGGCATTAGAGACATGTATGACCAGAAAACGAGGTGAGCCAGTCAATGTAGGGAGAGTGAGAGACATCCAATGGACAGCCCACATGGTCCATTAATAGCCATACTGCATCAAGAGAGTTGAGTGGATGTCCTGTGAATGATGTACAGAAAAGGAAAAGAGCTGCACAAGAAGAGAAGGTTTTGATGGGTCACCATCCAAATTCTTAGAGGGAGCATTCTTAGAGGGAGTATCCAGTTAGTGAAATTAAGGGTTCATTGAAATGTTGATGGAAATTTTTAATAGTCATTGTATTTTATTTCTGGGTTTTCTGTTATATTCCATGGATCTATTTCTCTCTTGTTGTTACTGTTTCCAGCATCAGTTTATATAAGTACTGATAGAACATTCTGATTTCCAGAAGTGCATATTCCTTCTTTGCTGGTTTTCTTTCTTATAGCTCTCCTTGAGATTTTCCATATAAATTTCCATATAAATTTTATTATGATCTTAACTTATTTTGTGAAATTGTCAATTGATATTTTAATAGGAATGGCATTAAGCCTGTGAATTAGTTGGCATGTATTGCTTTCAAATTTGCATACAAGCAGAGGATGTGCAACTTCATTTATTCAGTTCTGCCTTGGTTGTCAAAATCTCGTGTAAGTTTTCTTTGTAGAAGTTTCTTCATAAGTTATTGCCCATGTATTTTGCTTTAAAGAATATTTAATATTTATATTATATATGCAATATATAATATATATAATACATTATAATATTAATATTTAAAGAATATTTCTCTCATTTTCAGTGGCATGTAGAAATGCCTTTATTTTTAAATGGTTTCTCTTGTATTGAGTTATTTTATTAAAGTAATTTAATTTAGCCCATTTCTCTTGTTGATTATCTTATTTTTTCCTCAGAATACAATCAGGTATTTGCAGAATGAGGCATTCGTTTTTCTTCCCTATTGTTACTTATAACTTTGATTTCTTTTTCCTGCCTTACAACTTTTTTAAAAAATTGATGTCTTCTGTTTTTATATCACTTTAGTTTCCAAATATATCCGTTCTCCATTTCCATATCCATTGAACCTTCCCTGGTAACTAAGACTGAAAAATTAAAAGAAAGAAAGCATTCAGCAAAATCAACTATGACATACTTTGTCAGAAGGCCTATGCAGAATTCCACCTCATCACTGCAACAACAGGAGGAGTTGCATTTTCTCATTTCTTCTCTGGATCAAATAATTACACCATTTGGTATCATTTTACTGCCCTTTCCATTTCCCCATTGTTGTGGTGACTGAGAATATTGTTTTTCTGGTTCTGCTTACTTCTTCTTGCTTTATTAATAATCCAAAATTTCTAATGCAATATTAAATAGGAATGGTAAAAGTAGGAATCCCTGTTTACCACCTTTTAACAGGAATGCCTTAATGTTTTGGCTCATACTTTTAAATATCCTACTTATATTCATATATGTTTAAAAGTGCTTTATAAAACGAGTACTATATTTTATAAATGAGTACTATATTTCATTAAAGGCTTTCTTAGCACTTAATGATATGATTATATAGTCTTTACATTTTTCTCTTGTAAAATTTATTACATTGATTATTCTGGTATCAAAACATCCTGTCATTCCACTTATAAATCTTATTTATCTTATGGGATAGCTTAAAAAAATATAGCTGTATACTATAGCTGTGATATAATATAAGCAGTATTCTTCTAGACTTATTTTGTTTTTAATTTGTTTTATTGATGCCATTTGTTTTTTTACAAATAACACCACCACATCATCTGCTTTTGAATTTTTCCTGATATAATTCTGATACTACAGAAAAATAAAAATAGCATGCAAAAATCTACTGAATGTTTTGACAGTGTATGACAGGATATTATGTGGCATTATTCCATACCCATAGTCCCCTATTTTTCCAAAAAATAGATCGTAGATCTAGGAAAGACTTCAGTGACCATCTAATTCAGACCCTCTCATGTTACACAGTAAATTGAGGCATAGAGAAGTTAAGTGACTTGTCAAAGGTCACACAGCTACCACATATCAGAGGAAGGATTTGAACTCTGATCCCCTTACTTCATAGTAAATGTTTTTTCCACTGTAATAGGGAGGTAAACTTACTTATCTATTTTTTTAGTGTTAAGACTAGGCATCATAATTACACAGCATTCATTTCCATGTTATTCTTTACACTTGCATCATTGTAGTCATTGGGTATAAGGTTCTAGTTACTTTACTTTCCTATAGTTCATATAAATAGTCTTATGTTTTTATGAATTACTTATAGTTGTTATATCTTTTTGCAGTGATATTACATGACATCCACATATCATGATCTATGTAGCTATTTCCACAAAATATAACATGAGTTCTGTTTGATTTTTATTATTTTTAGATTTCAATTTCATTTTATGTTCAGACCTGAATTCTCTCCTTTCTACTTCCCCTATTCCTACTATGAAAGCAAGAAAAACAAAATCTCTTTTTACAAACATGTGTAGCCAAGCAAGACAAATTCCCTATTAGCCATGTTAAAAACAAACAAATCCGCCCCCACCAAGAAAAAAAAAACCCCACTAGCCTCAGTCTTTACTCTGAGTCTATCACCTCTCTATCTGGAAAAAAGGGTAGCATTTCTCACCATCAGTCCTTTGGAAGTGTGTTTCATGGTTGTGTTAATCAGAGTTCTGAAGTTGTTCATCATTACAATGTTGTTTTTTATTGTAAATTGATCTCCTGACTCTTCTCTCTTCACTTTTCATCATTTCATTCAAGTTTTCCCACGTTCCTCTGAGACCATCTCCTTTATAATTTCTTACAGCCCAACAGTATTTTATCACATTCATATACCATAACTTTTTTAGCCACTCCCCAACAGATGGGTATCCTTTAAGTTCCTAATTCTTTGCCACCACAAAAAGAGCTGCTATAAATATTTTTTGTGCACATAGACCTTCCACTTCAATCTGACACACTGATTTCCTCACATCTCCTTCAACACAGAGTTCCATTTCAGATATTTTGACTTTGAGGGGTCTATTACTTTAAGACAGTGGGAAGCTGATCAAGATGGACATATTTAGTAGACATTTGGAAATACGTGACTTGAACTCTGGGAAGAATATGAGGATATAGTTTGGAAAATCATTTACATGGTGATAATGGATAATGGATGCCATAGAAGTTGATGAGATTACTAATGGAAGGAATGTAGAGATACGACGGACTATCACAGTATCTTTAGTGTTTCTCAATTTTAAGGATTGGGAGCAGAATTCTGAGTACTGATGAAGACACAACCAGGAAGGAGGAAAACTAAGAAAGAGAAAGCAGTGTAAATCAAAGGAAATAAGGGTAACAGTATCGTTAAGAAATGGTAAACTATGTAAGTGGAAAGTATACTCACTATAAGTTGCAATTGCTATAAGTTTTGCTTAATTTTTAAAGATGTTGTTAATTGGGAAGTGACTAATGGGGAAAAATATCAATACTTTTTTTTTCCAAAAGGTGAACAGCAGCGTCAAATATCTTGGTGAGGTCAAATATATAAATACCGACAAGGTCAAATTAATTTAATGAACCATCTTTGAGTTTACTGAAAGCAACCCAAGATTTCCTCCTGTTCAAATCTGGACGCAACTAATATATTTGAATTTTCTGTCCTTTTACCTACCAGTGAAAAGACTGTATAGGTTGTCTTATACAAATCCATCAACAGACATTTTTCATCCACTTAATCTTTCCTATGTGGCAGGTCCAAAATCTTTTGATTAGTTATGCATATATTCTAGGAGGGTCAAGTGTGGGACTTGATATATTCAGCATCACATGGAACTGAAAGGAGAACTGGCTGGAGATTACAATGCTCCTTTAATGATCCTAAGCTTCTTAGCAAAACAAGTGGTCATTGTTTTAATACCAACATTCTGCTGCTCCTGCTGTTGTATGAATGTGAGTCTTGGAACACAAGAGTTTCCAGAGAACTGAAAATGAATGTCACATAAGACATAACAGAGATGCACATAATGAGTGTGATCAGTCTGCAAAGAGGAACTCTGAAGAAGAACAAAAGTAAAAGTTGTCTTCAGGGGGAAAAATGTATAATTGGAAGAAAAGATGGGCTGGAAGAGGATTCTGGGAAGATGGCAGAGTAGGTTAGAAAACTTTCACCTGTCCAAATTTCCTCCACAAAAAAAGACAGACTATCACCTCAGAGCAGCAGAATTAACACAAGGTAAAGTATTTGTCCTCTTAAAATAATCTGAGAAGACCCCAGGAAAGACTTGGGGCTAAGGTTTGATCTGAGTGAAGGGCAAACACCTCCAAGCCAATTCTGCAGAATCAACAAATAACAAGCCTTGAGGGCAGCTGGGGGCATCTTCAGCCTTAGAAACTTGTATCTTTCAGACAGAGTGGAACTCTGACTGCTGAGTAGGAAAAGATTGAAGGACCTTGCACTGTGTCATACAAGCACAGCAGTAAGATCAAATCCATACCCAGCTGAGGCTGCAGGGAGAGGGAACTAGCACACACCTGGTGAATGCAGTAGTGAGGGGCAGGGACCCTGTTGGTTGTGGGTACTTGCAGAAGGGCAGAGTCCCTGGTTTCTGTTCTGGGATAGAGAAGACAGCTGTAGTCTGCAGCCCCTGGAGGGACCACAAGAAGCAGTATCATTTGCTTTGCTGGACATGGTGACTGGGGATACCAGCTGTGACTTAGGAATGGAGAAGAGAGCCCAAGGTTGAGTCCCAGGATGGACTTTAGAAAATACAATAAGAAAGACCTGAGGCTTGGGGCTTCATTCCACATACCTCAGGACTACAACTTAATTACACTAATAGCTACTGAAAACAAAAGAAAACACAAATAAATAAGAATAAGCAAACAAAGGAGAAAACCCAACCATTGATAGTTACTATGGACAGAGAAGATCAGGATTCATATTCAGAGAAAGATACTGGAACTTAAAAAGCTACTCCATTTTCAATGAGAACTTCAAATGATTCCAAGTACAAAAAGAGTTCTTGAAAGAACTTAAATAGTAGTTTAAAAATAAAATAAGAGACACTGAGGAAAAACTGGAAAAAAAAGTGAGAGCAATCCAAGAAAATTATGAAAAGAAAGTCAACCAAGTTGTAAAAAAAAGAATGAAAAACTTAACAAAGAAAATAATTCCTTGAAAACTATAATTGGGCAAGTGGAAGCAAATGAAATTCTAAGACATTTAGAAATAATAAACAAACTCAAAAGAATAAAAAAAGAAAAGGATGTGAAACATCCTTCAGAAAAACAACTGATCTGGAGAATGGATGGAGGAGAAGTAATATAAGAATAGTCAGACTACCTGAAAATTACAATAACAAAAAAAGAATCTTGATAAAATATTATAAGCAATAATAAAGGAAAATTGCCCTGAAGTTATAGAACAAGAAGGCAAAGTGGAAATGGAAAAAAAAATCTACTAATCAACACCTGAAAGAGATCCCAGGAGGAAAACTTACAAGATTATCATAGTCAGGTTTCAAAACTCCCAGGTTAAAGAGAAAATATTGGAAGCAACAAGAAAAACAAATTTAAATATAATGGAGCTATATAAGGATTGCATAAGACCTAGGAGCCACTACATTGAAGGATCAAAGGCCTTAGCATATCGTATTCATAGAGCAAAATATCCTGGGTTATGACCAAGGGTAACTTACACAGCAAAGTTAAGTATAATCCTGAATGAAAAGAAATGGGCATTTAATGAACTGAAAGATTTTAAAACCTGAGAACTTAAGGGAAAATTTGATATATAACATCCAGGAGAAATATAATGTAAACATTTAAGATCAATTAAATAAGGTCAAATTGTTTACTTTCATATGTGAAAATATTAGCAGTACTTTTATGACTATCATCATAAAATTTAGTATGTAAAAAAGCATGATCTCAGACAGTTAAAGTAAAATAGATTCAAATGAGAACAGAGAAACTATATCATGTGTCAGCAATATTATTCAATATTGTTTTAGATGATTTAAAATAGCTACCCAGCTCAAAATACCTGAGCATATGCCTGCCAAAACAGACACAGGAACTATATAACACAAACATAAAACACTTTATAAAAAATTATTTAGTGTTTTATTTTTCCTCAATCACATGTAAAACAATTTTTTAGCATTTTGTTTTTTAAAACATTGAATTCCAAATTCTCTCCCTTCTTCTCTCCCCATTTCCACTCACTGAGAAGGCAAGCAATTCCATACAGGTTATACATGTGTAGCCATGCAAAACATTTCCATAACAGTCATGTTGTGAAAAAAAAATGGACAAAAAGAAAACTCAAGAAAAATAAAATTAAAAAGATATATTTTAATCTATATTCAAACACCATCAGTTCTCTCTCAAGGGATGGTTAACATTCCCCATCAAAAGTCCTTCAGGGTTGCACTGTATCACTGCATTGCTGAGAATAGCCAAGTAATCCATAGTTGATCATTGTACAAGATTGCTGTTACTTTGTATGCAATATATTTCACTTTGCATCAGTTCATGTAAATCTTTCAGGTTTTTGAGAGCATCCTACTCATCATTTCTAACAACACAACAGTATTCCATCATAGTCACATAGCACAACCTGTTCAGCCATTTCCCAAATGATGATCATCCCCTCAGATTCTAATTCTTTGCCAACAGAAAAGAGCTGCTATAAATATTTTTGTATATATAGATCTTTTTCTCTTTTTTTTCCTTATCTCTTTTGGGTTACAGACCTGGTACTACTACTACTAGGTCAAAGGGTATGTATGGTTTTGCAGCCCTTTGGGTACAGTTCCAAATTGCTCTCTAAAATGACTGAATCAGTTCATAACTCCACCAACAGTGCATTAATGTCTCATTCCACCAACATTTGTCATTCTTTTCTTCTTTCCCCTCAGCTAATCTAACAGGCATGAAGTAGTACCTCAGAATTGACATAAAACACTTTTATACAAATGAAGTCAGGTCTAAATGATTGAAGTAATATTGCTTATGGGCAGGTAAAGCCAATATAATTTTTAAAATGACAATTTTACCTAACATTCATCTATTCAATGTCATCCCAATTAAATTAGTAAAAAAATCAGTTAGAAAAAAAAATCACAAAATTCATTTGGAAGAAAAAAAGTTCAGGAACTTCGGAGAACCAGGGAAAAAAGATGTAAGAGAAATAGATTCACCAGTATCAGACCTGAAAATGTATTATAAGGTGAAAGCATTGTTGAAGTGTAAAATGGAAAATTTTGATTATTTTAAATAAAAATTGTCTTGTATAAATAAAACTTATGTAGCCAAGAAAAGAAGGAATGCAGAAAACTGGGAAAAAAACTTTCATAGACAATCTCTCAGGATGAGACTGGGTTAGAATATTGCTGTGGTGTAGGAAATGATGAGCTGTTTGATTTAGAAAAACATGGAAAGACTTGGATTTATAAAGGAAGATGCTATGCACTTTCAGAGAAACATGACAAGTGAAAATATGTATAGTATAGTCTTATATAATGTGTATGAATGAAAATTATATATGTACGTTTATAGATAGCTATGTATATATACACATGTACATGTGTATATATACACATACATATCTGTATATGTATGTGTGTATGTGTTTATGTGTATATGTATATACATATGTACACACATATATCCAAACTTAATTGTAGCGTTCTTTAAGGTAGAGGGGAGGGGAGAAATAAAGTAAAAAGTGCAAGCAGAGAACAAAAGAAAACCTACAAGGAAGCAAAGAAAAGCTGGGCAGCTTTGAAAAAAACGTAGTATTTATTATATAGGTTTTCTTGAAACGAAAATTTATTGCTCCATAATGAATCTTCTCTATTCATGGCGATTTTTTTTTCATGATGTATTTGTTTAAAATAAATTTGAAAAATTTACAAAAAAAAAGGAAGGAAGAAAAGATGGGATGTTCAATGTGATATAAGCAAAGGAATCACAGAGACACAGCTTTAATGCTTCATTGTTATTTTTGAGATGTCAGGATAAAATGAGGAAGGCCTATAGTATTTTGGGCAGACTACCTGTGGAGAATCTGTGGGAGGACAGGGACAACAGACACAACATGGACAGGCAAGAATGAGTCACAATTTGTACCACTGAGTAAATAACTACATTGATGGGATCACAGATCCATTTGAGAATTTGAGTATTTTGGGATCTTGAAGAGACATTTCAGCAATGGTGGAAACATAATTACATAGTTGAAGAGTGAATAAATGATGAAGAGGAGGCAGGGATTGTAGGCTACTTTTTCTCTTAGTTTCTCACAGAGAGGGGGAGAAGAGGATGAGAGCTTGGGGCAGAGGGTCAAGAATCGGTTGTTTTGTCTTAGATAGGAGAGATGTGAAAATGATAAAAGAAAGGAATCAGTATAGAGGGAGATAATGTGTGAGAAGAGATGATAGATGGGGCAAGGTTAGAAGGTCATTAAGGAAGGGGTGGGTGGGCTTAAAGGTACAGGAAATCTGGACACTTTATTAAAACACTAGGGACTAAAAATGTGAATATAATACAGAGATTGGTTTCTTATGTGTTTGCATGGCAAAAAGGAAATGAAACAGAGCATGAGGCCTTCAGGAAAAGTTCGTCTTAATGATGGACATCCTCTTGATTTAAGGAGCCTTGAAAACTTGTTCCTGTCTTCTTAGTCTCTCAACTTCGGTCTGGCTGTCTGTGCTGCCACTTGGGAGAGGAACACAGGAGTAAAAGGCAGTACTTTCCTTCCTAGCTTCTGTATTTTTTGTGACAGTCCTTGCTGCCCCACTTCTCCATTAGCCTCCTAAGACATGAGAAGGGCCCCTCATCATTCACTGAGAGTTTCTGTCTCTCCTTCTAAGGATGGATCTTGGCTTGTATAAGCCTGGCTGCTACCCAAGCAGCACTAATTGAATGAAAGGAAGGAGGGAGCTTCTCAGGACCCACGATGAGGGCATTTCATGTGCTGGACTGGAAGTTGGTATTGGTGGAGTGGGGAGGAGGAGAAATTGTTGTTAGGTTTGGCTTGGAAACCTAGGGTTTTTACTATGTCTTTGGTCACTGGTGGTTGGGCAGAGGTAAGAAATCTGCTGTTTCCTGTCCTGCAAATCCACCATTCCTTGTATCCCTGGCCAGGATCTCTTGGGATTCTAGCTCTGTTCCCTCAAGCTTTATTCACTTCCACTCTTTAGTCTGTTTCAGATTTTTTTTTTTTATATCTAATGCATTCTCTCTCTACCCAAAGTACAAAAAGCCCCCTCCCCAAAACAAAACATTTTCATCCCTGTGTATTATGTCCCTAAATATATGTGCTTATTCTCTGAAAGGAGATGAGGAGTGAGACAGGACAGGAAACATACTAATGGCTGTGGGCAGGGACAGGATGCTTGTGGTTTATGCCCTGGACCCTAGTCCCCTCTGGAATGGGCTCTATGGATCCACCCCTCCCCAAACTCTGAGGAAGATATATTGCTTTATTTTGGGCAAATTACTTAATCTCCGTGGGTCCCAGTTCCCTCAGCAGTAAAATGAAGGGATGCTACTAAATGATTTTAAGATCATCAGAGTTCAGCAGGGCTTGGCTATCCGAAAAGGGGTAAAATAAGAAACTCCTTCAATACACAGTAAAAACAGAATTTACGCTAAGGTTTTCTAGGGAAAACAAACTGAAGTTGGTCAACCAAATTTCTGCAGCTCCTCCGTGGCTTTGGAGATTTGAAATTTCGGTGGTCATTTAAATAAGCAACTCTGAACACCTGGTGAACATAAGTAACTGCATAAATAAAATAGTCATTAAGGTAACAAGTAGGACCAAAACGTTATTTGATTTAGAAATTAAAATTTAAAGCCGAATAATCAGAAAATAAACCAACATCACTTCAATCTGAAGGCAGAGAGGGCCAGTGTGCCCGGTGGGTGCACATCTGGTGAGAGCTGACCCCCAGCAGCGAATGCCCAGCTCTCTGCCAGTCATTGGCAGGGGAGGGAGAACGGAGGAGCAGAGGGAGAACCGGGGAGGGGGAGCAGGAAAAGGCGTGGGGTGCAGAGGAGGGGGGTGGGAGGAGAAGGGAAACGAAGGGGGTGGGGAGGGGGCTGGGGGATGCTTTGCGTCTAGTTTACACTTCTCAGGAGAGGGGGAACACTCACACTCTGACCACACACACACACTCACATACACACACATACATATACACACAGTCACATACTCACACACGCGCACACACACACACTCACGCACACACTTACACATACACACGCACACATTCACATATACACACATACACAGACACACTCGCACTCACGCACTCACACACTCACATATACACACACTCATATACACACACTCGCACACTCACGCACACACACATACACACACACTCACACTCACATACACTCACACACACTCACATATACACACAGTCACATACACACACGCACGCACCCACTCGCACTCACACACATATACACACACTCACATATATACACACACTCACACACTCACATACACACACTCACATACACACACACTCACATATACACACAGTCACATACACACACACTCACACACTCACATATACACACACTCACATATATACACACACACTCGCACTCGCACACTCACGCACACACACATACACACACACTCACATACACACACACACACTCACACACATATACACACACACATATATACACACACACTCGCACTCGCACACTCACGCACACACACACTCACACACTCACATACACACACACACACTCACACACATATACACACACTCACATATATACACACACTCACATACACACACTCACATACACACACACTCACATATACACACAGTCACATACACACACACACACTCACACACATGTACACACACTCACATATACACACACACTCACACACTCACATACACACACACTCACATACACACACACACTCACACACACACTCACATATACACACACACACACACACATCAAAGAAAGCCATTTATGCCTTTTCTTCGCCCGAGCCCAGGATTCCCCACCTCCCGCCCGCCCCCTGGGGAGAGCCGGGGAGGGCGGGAGGGGGTGGGGGAGGCGGCCAGGCTGCGGGCGGGCGGGGCCGAGGGAAGTGAGCGCGGGCACGCGCACGGCGGGGGCGCGGGCGCGCGCGCGCGCGTCCTGGGTGCCGCGGCGGCGGCGCTGGAAATGGCAGTTGCCGGGCGGCTGGCGTAGCGCGCGGCTGCTCCTGGCGCTGGGGGGCTGCTCTAGCCCGGGACGGGATGGGGGCGCGAGGGCGCGGGGGCCGCGGCGGCTGCTGCTGCTGAGCGCGCGGGGCAGGTGAGTGCCCCAGGCGGGTCCCGTGGGGGGGACGAGGGGGAGAACCCGGATGCGGCCGTGGCGGCGCGGTCTGCCCCGGCGGCGGCGGCGGCGTGCCGTGTGTGTGTGTCGCGGCTGCGAGGTGCTGTTGTGTAGTGGGGTGTCGCGTGCGGTGTGGGGGCGGGATCGCCGCCGGGGCCCCTCGGCCGGGGCGCCCCTCGCTGGCTCCCGGGCCGGGGCGCTGCGGCTCGGTATGGCGCAACCTGCCGCGCTGCTCGCCGGCGCCGCTCCGGCTCCGTGCCTGCGTCCCCGCCAGCCTCGGGGACCTGCGGGGGCCCGCCGTGGGCTGGGGGGACGGTTCTCAGCCCCACGACGCTGCGAGGCGGGGAGGGGGAATGCGGGGCGTGTGTAGGGGGGGCATGTCGCGATAGGGGCGGCTTTTGTCGGAGTGTTTGGGAGAGACACGTCACGATCGGCGGCTCTCGGGCGACTTCTCGAGGAGCTGGGCGCGGGTGCGGAGGGTGCCCCGGGTGCGGGGCCGGGGGCGACCCGGGCTCCGCATCCCGGCTTGGCTTCCTGAAAGGTGGACAGGAAACTCCCCGGGAGCCGCGGCCAGATGTTTGGATGGCTCTCCGTGGGACAGGAGCGCGCCCCGGGTCTGCGCTAGGGAAAGGAGAGCCAGCCTGGGCATTGGGGGTGGGGAAGAGAACGAAAAGAAAGGGGCATTTACTGCTTCGGGGGAAGACTATTTACCGACCAGGCTGCGTCTTTACAGTTGTTTCCCGTGGCTGGATCAGGGTGCCTTTTATCACCTAGGTAAAATTAAGCCTGCGAGAGGTTGAGGGGACTGGCGTTTGGCAGCTGTGGCTAACTGACGGCCGCAAACATTGAGGCGCAAGTGGATTTCTAGGGTGCTTTTTGGTTGATACACTTGAATGAGTTGTTAAATATCCACGGTTGTACGTGGCTTGCCTGTTATTTTCAGTGACCCAGAAGGTAATGATCCTTTCTTTCTCTGCAAAACTTTGTAATACTCGTCCAAATATGTGGCAAAAGGGAAAGTTAAAAAGTAAAGTTAAAATCATTTTAAGGTTGTTCCTTGGTCTGGTGGGACGCAGAATTTGAAATATTTCAGTTTTATAAAGTAAGATTATTTTGTGAAGTTTTAAGTGACAATTCTTTACTGTCATTTGTTACATCGTATAAACATGCCAGAATATGGAAACAGGCCTCCTTCCCTAGATTGCTACATTTTGAAATGAGTAACAAGTGGTTTTGTAAATAATTATGGGCACTGTTTACAATGAAGTCATCATTAGATTTAGTACTTTTCAGAAGCCCCTTACTATGATTTAGAAATAGTTCCCAATAATAAAGTCAGCTCTCAAATACGGAAAGAATTCTAAAAGTGATTAATTGGAGATCTTTTATGCTTTGCTTGAGTTCTTAAAGACAGAACTTTGGCAGCCATATTAAAAGGTGTAGCATAAAAATATTTTTTGGATTTTTAAAAAATGTTTTTATCTTTAATTCCAAATTCTCCCTTCTTCCACCCCCCTCCACTGATCATTGAGAAGGGGAGAAATGTGATACTGTTTCACATATGAGGTCATTAGCATATAGTATTAAAATGATAATCAACATAATAGTCACCTAATCCAGCTGTCCTTAAGAGTGGTAGAGAACTAAGCACAGATCTCAAGTTCAAAACTGAAATCCTTTTTGTTAAAGTGAAAATTAGTTTTTAAACACTTTAAGTGCATTTTACCTTATTGTCCCCTATGTATGTTTCTCTCAGCTCCAGGGTGATTGAAGGTTGTCAGATTGAGATTGCTATGTTTGGGGAGCTGTAAATATTTGAATTATTCTTGCTTGTGCCAAAAAAATTTACACCTTCACCTACTTTGTGAAAACTAAATAATTAGAATTAAACCTAAGACTTTTAAGTTTATCAAATTTAAGTTTTAAATTTGCATATGTAACTCTGCTTAATTATTTAATTATGAAAGGCAGATTTAGTGTAGTGAATAGAATGTTGGAAGACTAGGGTTCAGATCCTGCCTCTGCCACCTACCAGCTGTGTAACCTTGGTCAAGTCACTTAACTTCTCTGATCCTAACTACTGTTAAGTTATAGAAAGATTGGATTGTATTCTCCCTCATTGAAGAGGTTCCACACTGACATAATCAAAGTTTCTTGACAGTGACTTTAAGACTAAGCCACATTTTATGTTATGAACCCTCTACATGAATCCTATGTTAAAAGATAATTTGAGGTAGACTATAAGAGACTTTGATTTTAGTGTTAGCTTTGCCACTCTTCTTCCTATTTGTAATTTAACCTATCTAAAATGAGTCAGTAGAGTAGGTGATTTCGAGGGTTCTTTCTAGACTCAGTATTTTATGTCACTGCTTTTTATATTAGGCCAACTTTACCCTTTCTGTGCATCCTCAATTCCAGACTGCTTATGTTGTGCATTTAAAGATGGTGCATATGCTCTGACTAAAAAATGTTAATGAATGAAAAGTACTTGGTGAGAAGAGCTTGAATTTTAAAAATATATCCTGTCAAACTTTTAACGTGAGTGGTGTCTTAGTGCTTTAGCTGGTTATTCCAGACAGAAGCTTTACCTTAAATTGCTATATAGAGTTATGCTTATCTCTAAAAAATAAAAATTTGGCTAGAACTGGATTTGGAGGCTTATATGATTTAATCTGTTTTTACTTGAGTGGATAGGATTCTGTGTAAGGGCAGTTGCATTTTAAAAGTAGCTGTATATTTGTTTTTATTACACAACAGGAAATCTTTGAATTTGGAAAGTAATTGTATAAATGTTTTAATTGGATGTCAAGATCTCAAATCATTTAATTTAGAAGTTATGTCCTGGCCAGTTGCTTTCAGTTGATTACTGTTGACTTCTTAATGGAGGTCTTTGTTACTGTGTGTGAAGAAGAAATTTTTGATGCTTCTTGGTTTGTTTTTTGCCTTAGATATTCATTATAGGACAAGGATCCTTGAGCTTGTTAGTCTTGGATTTCCCTCATATAACTAAGCTGGGCTAAGGGATAGGCAAAGGAGAAAGAGGCACAGGGTAAAGTTATGGGAGATTAAGGACAATGTTGTGAGAATTGGGAAGGATAAGAGCCTGGGAAGAAAATAGATTATATATGTGACCAGGAGTGGCAGAAGTACCCTGGTGAGAAGGAATTTTGTAGGCAAGGTTAGAAGGACTTTGTAACAGGATAAATAACTTAAAGGATATGTGTTAAAGATAATTGAATTGTTGCTTTTTAGCCAACTTGTATTACAATGGAAAGAGCATTGATTTTAATTAGATAACTTAGGTTCAAGTTCTGCGTTTTATGCTTGTTACCTGTATGACCTGGAAGAAGTCACTTAACTTCCCTCCACCTCCATTTCCTCTCTGGTAATATGAAGAGGTTTGGAGAACTAGCTTCTCAGAATTATGATTCTGTGATTCTATTGAGGTTCCCTCTGCCCACTGGTTCCTGTTCCCTTCTCCACCCTCACCCCAACTAGTAAAATTCTTTTATTTCTTTTGTATACATTTTTTCTACTTAATAAGTGAATACATATATTTCTCTGTTAGACTATGCTTTTTGAGGGCAGGGGTCATTTTCATTTTATCTGTAGTTTTAATCCTATTGCAAAAATCTGCAATATAATTTTTGTCTTCCTTTGAATAGCACATGACCTATTATGGTAGGAGTTTAATAAAAATTTGTTGATTATCAATCTAGAAGTATGCTAGATCCCTAGGGGAAACTTCTAAGTCAACCAACAAGTCGAGCTTTTGTTAATTGCTTACCACTAGTTTGGCACTCTGCTGAGCCCTGGAGATAAAAGGAAACCCTTGACCTCAAAGAGCTCACACTCTAATATGGGAGACAACATGCAAACAAACATCTCTGTGCATATGTGTGTGTTCGTACATACCTATATATACACACGTACATACATACATATATACACACGTACATACATCCATATATATACACACATACATACATACATACATACATACACGTACCAGGCAAATTGGGGATCATCTCAGTGGGAAGGCACTAGCATAAACGAAGCTAAGGAAAGGCTTCTTGTAGAAGGCATGATTTTGGTTGAGACTTGAAGAAAGCCAGGAGGCAGAGATGTAGAGGGAGCTGGTGCCAGACATGGTTAGTTAGACCTGCACTTTAAGATCATTTTGGCAGCTGAGTTGAGGATGAGTGGGGAGAGATCTGAAGCAAGGAGATCAGCTAGAAAGCTATGGTAACAGTCCAGGCTTCTGGATGATGAAATGTCCCTTATTCTCCATCTTATCTCTTGAGAATTCATAGATTTTTTCCGCTTCTCCACTGCTGTCACCACCCAGGATTAAGGTTTCTTTCAAAGACTATGTTCCCAGACTTAACTCAGACTCTTTGCTTTCCCCTCATCTGTTCACATATTTGTAACATATCTAATTGGTTGAATTGTATGATAAAATTTTACTACAGTTAGAGGGAAATTTGGGATAAATATAAATTTGATTGTGTTTTTGCAAGTATATTTTAATCTTGCACAGCTCTAAAGTACATCCCTCGTGAGAGTTCTTTGTGAACCTTTTAAAGGGAATGTTCAGGCATAACTTGGGGATATTGCAGGTTTGGTTCCAGACCACTAAATTAAGTGAATATCTCACTAAAGCAAGTCACAAAATTTTGATTTCAGCCTAGTGCATGTAAAAGTTATGTTTATACTGTATTCTACTAAGTGTGCAATATAGTATTATATCAAATTTAAAAAAATAACATTATTGCTAAAAAATTGTAACCATCATCTGAACCTCAGTGAGTTGTAATCTTTTTGCTGGTGGAGGGTCTTGCCTTGATATTGATGGCTGTTTCCTGATCTGGGTGGTAGGTGCTGAAGGTTGGGGTGGCTGTGGCAGTTTCTTAAAATAAGACAGCCAAAGTTTGCTGTGTCAGTTGACTCTTCCTTTTACTGGAACACTTAAGAGACCATTGTGGTGTTACTAATTGACCTAATTTCAATATTGTTGTGTCTCAGAGAATAGGAGAGAGAGAGAGAGAGAAAGATGGGGTACAACTGGTTGGTGGAACAGTCAGAAAACAACGTTTATGATTAAGTTTGCTATCTTATGTGGAAGTGTTTTTGGTACCCCAAAATAATTATAATAGTAACATCAAAGATACCATAATAATGAAAAAGTTAGAAATATTGTGAGAATTACCAAAATTTGACAGAGATACCATGTTGGAAAAATAGCACCAATAGACTTGCTTGAAGCAGGGTTGCCACAAATCTTCATTTTGTAAAAAACTCAGTATCTGTGAAGCATGGTAAAGCAAAGCACAATAAAACGAGGTCTACCTGTAAAAGTGAGGAGTAATTGTACTAGTACCCAGTTACTCTTATGTAATCTAAGGGGTTAGGGTTCCATTCACATTTTTCATGTTATAATTAACCTTGCTTTTTCCAGTATAAAAACATACAAAACAAAATATATAAAAATAAACCTGCATCCACCACTTTGATCATAATAAAAATAATACTACACATTTGTACATTTTATTATAACCACCCAGTGATGTAGTAAAGAGAAGTATCCTTGTTTAACAGGTAAGGTAACTGAGGCTTAGAAATGTTAATTGATTTTTGTTATTTTCTGCGCTAGATTCAGTTCACATCTTACTCTAAAACCAGTGCTTCTCTCCATCCCCCACCCCCCACTATATTATACTGGGGGTAAACTCCTACAAAAATTTCCAGAAATTTGACCTCAAGTTTTCAGAGGCTGCTGGCAATTTATGACTCCTTAAATAAGTGAATGAATGTGTGTGGCTGTCCTTTGTTGCCAAAGAAGACCATGCTATCAGAGAGGTAATGACATGACTTGCGCTTGACTTTGTTTTGAGTGAGGGAGGGCTGTGCAGGTCACTAGCCTCACTTCTCCAGAACCATCTGAATCCAGTGACTAGATACTCATCAGGATGACTAGAGATGACCCAGAATGAGGCAATTGGTGTTAAGTGACTTGCCCAAGGTCACACAACGAGTGAGTGTCAAATCTCACTGAGGTGAGATTTGAAGTCAGGCCCTCCTGACTTCTGCACTGGTGCTCTATCCACTGTACCACCTAGCCGCCCTAAGTGAAGTAATGAATAAAGTACATGCAAAGCACTGTTCTAAGTCTGGGGGATACAAATAGAAAAGACAGTTCCTGTTCTCAAGGAAGGGCAGGTAGGTGACACAATGAATAGAATGCTGGTATGGAGTCAGGAAGACCTGAGTGAAATCCAGCCTTAGACACTTACTAGCTGTGTGACCCTGGGCATATCACTTAACCCTATTTACCTCAGTTCCTCACCTTTAAAATGAGCTGAAGAAGGAAATAGCAAACCACCATCTTGGCCAAGAAAATCCCAAAGAGTCCAGCATGACTGAACAACAAAATTCTCAGTAAGTTCATTTTAATGAGATGATACAAAATAAAAGGTTTAAGCTGAAAGTCAGAAAAGTTGTATGGCAGATGTTATCTCTTTTTTAATGTTATTTCTATTGATAAAATGATATCCATTTCTGATGTTGAGCCGTTTGAGAGCACCAGGGACTTGTGTGGTAAGAACCTTTTTGGGTCTTCTTTTCTGTGTGACTGTAGCAACTGTTGTTAGGCTGCATTTCTATAAACGTTGCTTCACAGGATCATGGGCAGGAAGCACTGCTGTTCTCAAGGTTCAGGGACTCAGCTTACTGTGCTGTCTCCATCTGGATCTGAAGGCACATGGTGGTAAAGGTGCTGATGGTGGGCTGCTTTGCCTGGCATATGCTACCTCATCTCTCTGAGTGTCTTGTGGCGTTAGCTAGGCTCACTTGCCTGCCCTGTGTTTATGCCATTTGGATCAAGGTAGCTAGGCCCTTCTTCCCAGAAGTTATTTCCTGGGATGATAGCTCTTGAGGGCTGGACTGGAAACAGGATCTCTGGTCTTGGAGGACTAAGATTAGAGGAAGGTAGCATAGAGGTAAAGTTCAGCAGGTACTTCATACTGAATTTATTCAGAACTTGCTTGTTTCTTCTCTTCTGTTTCCACTTGTCCCCAGGGGAAAAAAGCAAATAGCAGGAGTGACAAATGGGCACAGTGTTCAGTGTTCATGTGTCCCTTTCTAGGAGGAAGATACAGGTTACCTGCTTGTACCTCATTCCACCCAATGATAGAACTCACAGTTTAAGTGTATGACCTAAAATCATAGTCATTATTTAACACTTTATCAAAGATTAATTGACAGCTAGCTCTGGGAGCAATATTGGGATATTGAAAAATTAACTTTTAAGGAGAGGTGGTGGTGACAAGGAGGGTTGTGTGGGAGTCAGGTGGAAGCACTTAGACGGAATGCTTTTGCCTTGGACCAGTGTTATGCCACTACCGTTACTAGTTTCTGGGGCCCAGCCTGATTTATAGACCACCTGGCAAAATTTCTTCACAAGAAATCTGATAGTGAATACTCAAGAGAAATTTGATAGTGAATACTCTAGAGAGAGGGATTACATGGATTAAAAAGAAATCCACAAGTAATTCAGAAGCTTTATTTGGATTGTGGTTTTAACCACATTCCTGACCCTATCTTTTACATGTTACTACTAATAACCAATTTATAAAATAGGAAAATTAGACTTGTACTTCCTTTTCTTTGCCCCTTGTCCATTATGAGGGAACACGGTGCTGAAGTAGAACAGTATGGGAAAGGGTAGGCAAAGGGACTTGTACTTGTCTAGGGGAGCCTGGGCGATTAACAAACATTACCACCTTGGCACGATGACTGGATGGTTTAGCCACAGTGCTTACGTAGAACCTGAAGACCTGAATTCCATAAATTCTTTACCTGTTGAGCCCGGGGAAGGAATGGTCAGGGTAGGAGAGATGATTTAACAGCTAATTTGCATTTTACTTACTGAAATTCTGTAGCCAAGGCCTTTTAAGTTAATATAACAATTAAGTTTTAACCACTTTTAATGCAAGTGAAAGATTTCTATAGCTCCCATGTAGATCAAATTCCTTTTTCCTCACATCTACCTTAAAGGCTTTGAAACCATGAAATAATTTTTCATAGGAATGGGCTCACGAAGAGTCAGACACAACTGAAACAACAGAACAACTACATAAAATTTCTGAAGAGTTAAGTCAATTGACAACCTTGTAACAAGTGATTGTTGGAGGTAGATATGCACTAGTGGAAAGATTGTTATTGCTGAGTATTAAATTTTCTTGGCTCTCTAGTTAGACCATTGCATACCTGTGTAGGTCTAATCCTTATAAGTACTTTTAGTACTTTGCGCATTTTTAATATGTCATCCAAGTACATTCCAAAAAAATAGAGAAAAGTAAAAATGTCTCCTATTGACATTTAACAGATATTAGTTTCTATATTATTAGTTATGAAGGTACTAAGTATTATGACTGTTAAGCTTATATAAGTTATTTTGGCAGTTATTTTCAAATAAATTATTTTCAGAGGTGGTGCTGAGGAACCCTACTATTAGAATCATGAAAATAAGTTCAAATCCCACCTCAGACACTTACTAGCTCCTTGACGTTGGGCAAGTCACCTCTATTTGCCTTAGTTTCCTTATGCTGGGGAAAATGAATGACACCAATCTCACCGAGTATTTTTGAGAATCAAGTGAGATATTTGTGCTTGGCATAGTGCCCAGAATTTAGTAGGTACTATATAAATCCCTTCCTTTCTCCCTTTTCTGTTCTCTCGTTTTCAAATAAGTGGATCCCATTTGCCCCCCCCCCATTTAGTTTTCTATTTATGTTTATATAGGCAGTCTTTAATTTCTTGTTGCTCTCTGAAACTATTAAGTACATAACCCCCCCCAATCTAAAATCTAGTAACCTATTTTAACATTGGCTTTTAAAAATGTTTTATATATGTACGTGTGTTTTCTCCCTCATAATCTCTTTGAAAGCAGGGACTGTTTTGATTTTGTCTTTATATCCCTAGAACTTAGCATGATGCCTGTCATATAACAGATGCTTAATAAATAATTAGTGATAAATTAAAAATCTTTGCACTATATTGCAGGTAGTGGTGACAATAACACTTTGGTTTCTTTGAGGGAAAGATAATTGTATAAATTTAAGGCATTGTTTTGATTACATAAAAATTTCATCTTCATTTTATAATTTGGGGGGAAGATTTGTAGTTTAAATGAGGTTATTATAGCTTAGGCATTTACACTTTTCTCAAAACTTAGTTTATGCAAGTATAGTTTAGGATGGCTCAAGAGAATTCATCATTAAATAAGTGATATTTTATGTCCTTTTAAGTGAGTGATAGTTTATTTCTCATACCTTGGCTTTTAAGTTTGAATGAAAATGGTTTTGTGATTTGTCATCTTTCACTTATAAGAATGTGACCTAATACTTTGTGTCCTAATAACATTGTCTAGAGCATATTTAAGATATTCAAACAGAAAAGATCTGGTGGCTAAATTTTAGGTAAGTCTTAGGTATGGTTTTCTATTTTTATGTGTTTTGCTGCCTATACTCTTACTCAGTGTCAGACTAGAGAGGAAAATCACTTCTATTTTGAATGACTGTGATAAATGGACCTTTTTATGTGATTACATTATGATTGAATAGAGAAAGAATATATCATATGTATTATATAGATAGTTGATAGTTTTACTTTGTTTTTAGATCTGGTAAAGCCAAATCAAGGCCTTTTCTTTTTTATGTAAGCATGAGTTAATATTGTTTATGATGCTGATTGGGGCAGCTAGGTGATAAAGTAGATAGAGTGCCAGGCCTAAAGTCAGGAAGAACTGAGTTCAAATTTGACTTCAGATACTTCCTGTTATATATTTTTTTTTAATCTAAAAAATGCTGAAAAAAAATGTTAAAAAAAATAAAAATGTTAATTAAAAAATAAAAATGTTTAATCAGTCAATAGAACTTAAATTAAGCTATGATTCAGATTGTAGTGTCTACAAATTATTTAGGTCTTAATATCTGAACTTCAGACAAGTTGACTTTTAAATATCTGCATAAGACTCTGCAAGAAAGATTATAATCTTGGTTTGAGGGTTGGAGAATAAATTCAATTTCAATGCTGTCATTACTTACTGGGTGATCACAGGCAAGTCACCAAGTCACTTAACTCTCTGACCCTCTGTTTTTCTCATCTGTAAAACAGTGGTAATAATTATTTGTACTTGCCTCACAGTATTGCTTTGAGGCTCAAGGAGCTAGTGTATATAAAATGCTTTGCAAACTTTAAACCTCTCTTTAAATATCAGTAGTTATATTTCCCTCTCCTTGACTTAGTACTTGAGTACTTGCTAAGCTTCTTATAACAGAGAACCAGTAACTGGCCTATGATGAGAGGAAGATTTATAAAAATCACTTTTTTCCTTCAGAAAACATAATCTTCTTGATGATATTTTGATTACTTAGTCATTCTACCATGTACTACCAAACACTAAGATAAAAAAAAAATCCTACTTATCCTGTGGGAAATAGAAAATACTTTGACTAAGCTGTTGTTTTTATTTATGCTATTTTAAATTTCCAGAAATTTATTCAGGTTAGGGAGTTATAGGCACTGATTCATTGAAAGAGTACAGTCACAAAATTAAAAATATATCAGATACTCCATTACATTGAAAACGAAATAATTGAGCTGCTGGCCACAATAAGTTTACCAAGAAGATCAGATCTCATTTTATTTAGCAGCAATTGTAAAGACATATTTTAAAAATTAATTATTATTGCTTATGGTATAGTTGTTTTATTTAGACCATAATTTATTTAGACATTCCCCAGTCATTGGGCACAGATTTTGTTACTAGCTTTTTATCACTCATAAAAAGGTTGTAAGAAAGTTTTTGTATGTGTACGTCTTGCTATCGATAACTTCATTGGGCCAGTACCAGTACTTTGATCTCTTAAGTATAAACAGTTTGGTAACTTGTTCATTACTGTGGAATTACAAAATTTTTCAATTTTTTTGACCCATAATTCCAGATTGATTTCCAGAACAGTTCAACCAATTCACAGCTTCAACCTACGGTAAATTAGCATTTATCACTTCTCATGGTTATACTGCTAATTCATTTTTTTTTTAGCATCTTTGCTTATTTAAGGGTGTGAAGGAATATCTCATGGTTCTTTTAATTTTAATTTTCTTGATTATTAGTGACTGAACTTTTTTAGGTGACTTTTTATTCTACTACCACTTGCCTATTGGAAATTTTAACTCTTGATCTGATAAATTGTGTCAAATCTCTTTAGGTTTTCCATGTTAGACTCTTGCTGGAGACATTTGATACAAAGACATTTTTCTGATATATTTTTTCTGATTCCAGCTACATTGATTTTTTGAGGGGGTTAGATGGGGAAAGAATGTGAGTTTCTAAGGCTTTTTTAATCTTATACAATCAGTCATCTGTTTTATCTTTTATGATTTTTTTTATATCCCTTGCATGGTTATGAATCCCTTCTATAATTGTGAAATATGAACCTTTACATTCTCTTCTAATTTTTTTTAGTGATGTGACATCTTAATATTTAGATTGTTTATCTATTTGAAATTTATTGTGGTAGAAGATATTGGCATAAACCCATTTTTTCCTCCAGCTGTTTCCCACTTTTCTTAGTGGTTCTTCCCAGATATAGGGACCCATTTGTCGCAGTTTGACTTCTTAATTATATTGAACCCTCGATTGCTTTGTGTTGTTTGCATAGTTTGCTTATGTAGTCTATTCCACTGGTCTACTTTTCTGTTTTTTAGAATCTAGTATCAGGTTCCTACTATGTGTCTGACTCTGCTTTCCAAATGTCAACAGACATTGTTCAAATGCTATTCAAAATGTTGAGTTTTGAACTTGAGTTTCAAGTGAGACTAAGTCTTGACATAATAGATCTGGGAGTCATCTGCACAGAGATGATAATTGATTTCATAGAAACTGATGAGGTCCTTAAGAGGTTGTATAGAGAAGCAATCTGTAAATTTTTCTTAAGTGCTTACTCAGTCACAGTGCTAAGTGCTGAGGGTACAAAGAAGCAAAAGACAGTCTGTGCCCTCAGGGAGCTCACAATCTAACAGGGGAACAATATGCAAACAAATGTAAACAAAGTAAGCTATATACAGAACAAATACGAAATAATTAATAATTAATAGAGGGAAGTCACTCAAATTAAGAGGGATTGGAAAATGCCTTCTGTTGAAAGTGGGATTGTTAGTTGTGAATTAAAGGAAGCCAGGGAGGTCTGAGCAGAGGAAGGAGAGTGTTCCAAGCATTGGGGGCAGCCACAGAAAATCCTGAAGGCTAAAAGAAGGAGTGTTTTGTTTGTGCAACAGCCAGGCCAGTGTCACTGACTCAAAGAATATGTGATAGAGGGAGTAAGGTGTAAGAAGACTGGAAAGGTCAGGGGTGCTAAGTTATGAGGGGTTTTGAACGCTAAGAACATTTTGTATTTGATCCTGGAGGCAGTAGGGAGCCATTGGAGTTTATTGAGTGGGAGTGTGTGACATGATCAAACCTTCACTTTAGTGGTTGATGGGAGGATGGGACGGAATGAGGAGAGACTTGAGGCAGGCAGACCCACCAGTAAGGTATCCAGGTATGAGGTGATAAGGACCTGCACCAGAGTGGTGGGGATATCTGAGGAGAGAAAGAGGTGAAGTATTCCACAAATCTTGCAAAAGTGAAATTAACAGACGTTGGCAACAGCGTGGATATGGTAGGTGAAAGATAGTCTGGGTTGACCCCTAGATTACAAACCTGAGGGACTGGGAAGATGATGTTGCCCTCTGCAGTAATAAGAGGAGGTGGGGAGGCTCTAGGGGAAAGAAAATTCTGTTTTGAATATTTTGAGTTTTATATGTCTACCAGACATCCAATTTGAGATGTCTGAAAGATGATTGGAGATGTGACATTGGAGGCTCAGCAGAGAGACAGGGGTAGAAGTAGACTTGAGAAGCATCAGCATAGAGAGAGTATTTAAACCCTCAGGGGCTATTGAGATCATCAAATAAAGCATTATAGGGGGAGAAGAGGAGAGGACATGGGACAAAACCCTGAGAGACATCTGCAGTTAGAAAGTGTGCTCTGGAAGAGGATGCAACAAAGGAGACAGAAGGAGCATCCAGAGAAGTAGGAGAAACAAAACAATGGTGTCCTGAAAACCTAGAAAGAAGAGGGAACATCAGGGAGTAGAGAGTGATCAGTGGTGTCCAAGGCTGCAGGGGGAAAAGGCCATTGGATTTGACAGCTAAGAGATAATTAATAAGGGTTTCAGTGGAATGATAAGGTTTGAAGTCTGATTGTAAGGGTTTAAGAAGAAATTGAGAAGAGGGAAAGTGGAATTGCCTCTTGTAGATGGCTTTTTTGAGTTTAGCTATAAAGGGCTGAAGAGATATAGTACAGTAGTTAGAAGAAGGGAGGAGGGAGAGAGAGAGCCATAATAATAATTATAATAAAATTGGCTTTATATGTTAATTCATTTCTCCTTCACAACTGTCTAGAAATTTAAGGGAAAACAAGAGTATTGAGGAGGAGGATCAATAAGATAAAATGCTGCAAAAAGGTCAAGAAAGATGAAGGCTGAGAAAACGCGATTGGATATGGCGATTAAAAGGTCACCAGTAATTTTGGACAGAACAGTTTCAGTTGATTGAAGTCATGAGCCTCAATGTATTTAGTTATTCCCAAATTGATGGGTACCTATTTTGTTTGCAATTCTTTGCTACTGCAAATGCACCCCTATAAATCCTTTGGTGTATATGGTCTCCTCTCTTTCTCTTTGTTAGTCATCAGGGCAGCAACATACGAAGGTGGAAAGAGCCATGACACTGTAGGCAGAGGACCTGGCTTCAAATCCCTCATCTGATGATTACTGCTTCAGTGACTCTTGGTCACGTAATCTCCATGGACCTCATTTTCTTCATCTGAAAAATGAGAGAATTGGACTAGATCCACCTTTAAGGGTAAGGGTCCTTTCCAGTGGAAATAAGGAGAGGAAGAGGAAGAATGAAAGAAATTATTAAATACTTACTATATGCCAGGCACTGTCTAGGTACTAGCTCTACAGATAGAAGCAACACATGAAAGAGATCTGGAATTCGGGAAAATGCAGCATGGTGTAAAACAGAGGCTTGGTTTGGAATTGAAAGTTTACTCATCAAGTTAACAGAGTCTACCATCCCAGAGTCTAGGGTTCTCAAAAGAGAGAGATGATGGTTCAAGTACAAGTGACATGGTGTGAAGAAGGCTGTCCTTTGTCTAGGCTAGGCTTATCAGGAGTCTGAACTCATCTACTACTCAGCATATACCATGCTGGCCTGCAGTTGACCAGTTAATATCATCTATAACACAAGCTTGCAACTGTCCACCATCATGACTTTACACCAACATTCTGTCTTTTAATTGCATTTTAATTTCTAACTTCCTTCTTTCATCCCTGTATAATTTCTACCCATGACTGAAATTTATTTAGGAGGACAGGAAAGGAGACTGTGTCACTCTCTTTCTCCTGGTTCCCAGCTTTGCTTTGTTCCATTAGGTCACTCTATTAGTCTTTGCTTCCATTAAGCTTTTTTATGATCCTTTATAGAATGCTCATTTTATGGAAAACAAACTTGCCTTCATACAACAAACTTTTCCACAGTTTCCTATTCTGCCACTTGCCTCTGGCTGAAACTTAATTTTCCAGTGATGACACTTCTCTTATAACATTTTATTCATTTTTCTAGTGAATAAAAATTTAAATACTAAGTGCAGAACATTGTATTAGTTACTAAGAGAAAATTAAGATGATTTTTTCTCACATGGAGCTCACAGTCCAAGGGGAGTTAACTCTGGGTTATAAAATAATACATAAAAGTCCTCTTTTAACTTCATCTTGATCATTATTTAACAATTTCAAGTTTACTTTTGACAATAGATTAGAATCTCTCACCCTTTTGTTATCTTTCTTGTCAGTCCTTGATCTTGTAGTGAAATGTGTGTGTATATGTGTACATATAAACGTATGTACTCACATGTTACACATAGTGATGTAATAAATGGTTTCAGAATCAGATACTGTCTAGGAATCAAGCAGGAAAGGCAGTGCCATTGAAAAAGGCTTCATGGAGGAGCATTTGATTTTGACTTTAAGGATAGAGAGGAATTCAACAGGCAAAATGAGACTTTTAGATATAGGGAAGTAGCAGGAACATAAGCAGGGGAAAGTTCAATCTCTTTGGGAGAAGAAAGCCACTTTTACTAAATCCTAGAGTGGAGAGGGCAGAGATAAGAAGTGAGGTAGATTTGCTGGCATTAGGTTAATGGAGGGTCCTGTGCACCAGGAAGAGGAGTATGAACTTATACAGGAAGCAGTAGGGAATACAGGATTGACGGGACTTAATCTATGCATAAGAAATATTCTGGTAGGAGAACAGATTGGAGGGGGGGAGGCGAGGCAGTGAGAGGCTTACTCTGTTACAGTAGTTCAGCTACTTGGTAATGAAGGCCTGTGCTAGGGTGTTGGCAGTGGGAAGAGAGGGGAAACAGATATCCTGCAAATAGAATTGACAGAATGTGGTAACTAATTGAATATGACAGGTGAGGGAGAGAGGGCAGAGTCAATTCAATTCAGGCAACATTTTGGAAACTCCTGTGTACAAAAGCATTGTGTTAGGCAATAAAAAGACAAGAACAAAAAATGCTCTCACACCTTAAGAGGCTTAATCCAAGGTTATGAATATAACACTCTTAAGGTGGTGACAGAAACTGAAGTTGGTTGTTATTCTTCGTTTTCGAAGAGGACCAAAATGACATCACCGTGATAAAGTGAAGTTTCAGCGGATCCGACTGTGGCTGATCAGACCAATATGAGTAGGGCATGCTCGGGTTGGGCACGGATAGTCCTTATGAATATTTGGAGTACATACTCCAAATTTGCGCATCCTATGTTTACTTTGTGCTATCTCAATTCTGCTTTGCTCATAGAGCACAGAACCCTTACTGATGTGGGCATGCTATGCTGAGTTGTCCTGTGCCAGTGTCCTCCATGTAGCACAGGCAGAGTTCTTGAGAGAGACCTTGAGAGTGTCCTTGTATCACATCTTCTGACCACCATGTGATCACCTGCCCCAAGTGAGTTCTCCATAAAGTAGTCTTTTTGGTAAGTGTATATTTTGCATTCAAACAGCTTGGCCAGCCCATCAGAGTTGTGTTCTCCGAATCATAGCTTGAATGCTTGGCAGTTCAACTAGAACAAAGGACTTTAGTGTCTGGTACTTTATCCTGTCAGGTGATCTTCAGAATCTTCCTATGATGGTTCAAAAGGAAGTGATCAGTTTCCTGACATGGCGCTGGTAGACTCTCCATGTTTCACAGGCATACAACAATGAGGTCAACACAATAGCTCTGTAGAACTTCAGTTTGCTAGTCAGTCTAATACTTACTCTTCTCTCCCAAACTTTTCTTCGGAGCCTACCAAACACTGAACTAGCTCTGGTAATGTGTGCATCAACCTCATTGTACATCCCTGGAAAGTATACTGCTGAAGTAAGTGAACTTATCCACAGCGTTCAGAACTTCTCCATTTGCTGTAATCAATGGTTCTCCATTTGCTGTAATCAATGGTTCCATGTATAGATGGTATGGAGGTGGCTGATGGAGCACCTGTGTTTCCTTGGTGTTAATCATTAGGCCAAAATTAGCACAGGCAGCAGAGAATTGATCCATGCTTTGTTGCATCTCAGCTTCAGAGGCTGCATTGAGTGCCCCATCATCTAACATATAGTAGATGCTTAATAAAAGCTTGATGACTAATTGATTTGGAGTTAAGACAGTTGGTGTTTTAATCCTGGCTTTGGTTATTTAGAAGGAATATTCCCCTTGTCACTTATTTCCACACTGTCCCAACCTTCTGAAACTCTTAAAACATAGTTTTAAACTAAACTTTAAATATTTAAAACTTAGTTGCCTACAGCCTCCCATACTTTGTTGCATCTCAGCTTCAGAGGCTGCATTGAGTGCACAATCATCTGCAAACAGAAAATCATGCACCAATGCTCCCTCCATGTTAGTCTTGGCTTGTAGCCTTTTCAAATTGAAGAACTTACTATCATTATGATAGTTGACCTTGATGCCATGTTCATCCTCATTGAAAGCATTTGTCAACATGGCTGGAAACATCATACTGAAAAGTACAGGAGCAAGCACACAGCCCTGTTTCACTCCATTGATGACTGGGAAGGCACAAGAGCATTGTCCACTGTCCAGAACCCGGGTAAACATGCCATCATGAAATTGATCTACAATGCTGATGAACTTCTCTGGGCAGCCAAATTTTGACATAACTTTCCATGAGCCCTCACAACTAACAGTTGTCAAAGGCCTTGGTCAGATCTACAAAGGTTGTGTACAGACCTCTGTTCTGCTCCTGGCATTTCTCTTAAAGTCGTTGGGCAGCAAACACCGTATCGAATGTTCCTCAGCCCATTCTGAAGTCACACTGGCTCTCAGTTATGTGACCATCTTCCAGGTGAAGGATCAGCCTATAAAAAAGGACTCTAGCAAAAATTTTGCCAGCAATGACTAAGAGAGACCCCCCTGTGATTGTCTCAGGACAATCTATTCCCTTTACCTCTATAGAGATGGACAGTGGAGGCATCTTTGAACTCCTGGGGGATAGCCTTCTCTTGCCATACAATCTGGAAAATTTCAGTCAGTTTTTGTAGGAGCAATGGTCCCCTTACCTTGTAAATCTCAGTTGGAATAGAATCAGCATCAGGTGCTTTGCCACATGAAGGGAGTCTAATGGCCCTCACAACCTCTTCTTCAGTTGGAAGTTCAGCTAAGCAGGGATTAACTTCAACCTGAGGTAAGTGGTCGGTAGCCTCAGGATTGATTGATGATAGTCTGTTGAACACTATGGAAGTGTTTAGCCCATCTCTTTAGGATCATGTCCTTATCACTAATCACTGAGTAGTTGTGATGCACTATAGGTTTTTGATCCATAAATAGCTTTCAGGGAATCATAAAAGTGCTTTGGATTGTTACTATCAGCATAAAACTGAATTTCATCTGCCTTCTTACTGAGCCAGGAATCCTGCATCTCTCTAAGCTTTGCTTGTACTTTGCTTTTGATGGAATAAATACTGCCTTCTTAGAGGTGGGTGAACTATTCTGCTGGTAAATCCTATGGAGTTCTCATTTTTCATTTAGCAGCTTCCAAATTTCCCCATCATTTTCATCAAACCAATCTGGGTGTTTGTGAGTGTTCTGACCCAGATGAGCAAATGCTGTGCTGTACACCAAATCTCTGAAAGCTGCTCACTCCTTTTCTGTTCCACTGTGTATGTGTTAGCTCAGCTTTCCTTCCAAGTTAGCAACAAACTGTTAATGGTCAGAGAAGAACTCCAATTTCTTGACATTAATTCTTCTGGTAGATATTTTGCCTTGGGGGCAGCACTTTTGATGAATGCGAGTATTTAGCTATATATTTATAATATTTAATCTAATCAGCAAGCTGGTATCCCTGCCAAAAAGAGTGAATGACAGGCTCACGACAATGCGATTGCTTCTCACAGGACAACGCCATTCCACTATCATTAGTACCTATGTTCTCACCATGACAAACCCTGATGAGGTCAAAGAAAAATTTTATGAAGACCTAGAGACCCTTATCATCAGTGTTTCAAAAGAGGACATGCTTATAATTCTGAGTGACTTTAATGCTTAGTAGGTTCAGATGACCAGACTTGGCAGGGAGTCCTAGGGAGGAATGGAGTTGGAAACAGCAACAGCAGTGGCCATTTGCTGCTGAAGACTTATGCATGACATGACCTTCTTATCACCAGCACTGTTTTCCGTTTAAAGCTTCATGGAATGCACCCTCAAAGCAAACATTGGCAATCTAATACATATGTGATTGTAAGGAGAAGAGACAGACAAGATGTGAGAGTGATTAAGGCAATGTGTGGTGCAGAATGCTGGACTGATCATAGACTTATCCTTTTCATGCTAAAATAGAAACTGAAGTAGTTTAAGGCAGAAGGAGGAGCAAGGTAGCAAGTGTAAGAGGAAATTATACTCAGTAAACATGTATTAAGTGCTTACATTTGCAAGATACGGAAACAGACAAAAAAATGTAACAGTTCCTGCCTTCAGGAATCTTGCATTTTCTTGGGAGGATGCAACATGTAATATGTACATCAATATGGAATATTTAAAAAATAATCTCAAGAGGTGGTAGTGCTAATGGCTGCAGTGATCAGGAAAGGTCTCCTATAGTTGACACTAAAGCTGTACATTCTGAAGGAGGCTAGTATTTGGTGAGAAAGCGAGGAGAGAGTATGTTCAGGATATGGGGGATCATTTGTACCAAAGGTATGGTGTCAGGAATATTGGATGCAGAATAGCTATCATGCGTATTTGACTGGAAGAGAGAAAATTGAGAATGAATAAAAATGAATTCATATGAAAGAAGAGTGGATGTGTAAGTAGGAACCAGGTTGTGGAGGGATTTAAATATTTAAATGATAAGCTGATTTTATTTTTTTATGTAGAGAGGGCAGAGGATGAGACCAGGCTGTGGTGTGTTGTTGGGAGAAGTGGTACAAAGGTCGGTAACCTTCCAGAATTATGTAACTAACACAGGCATTGTTATTTGCATAGCACCAAGAGTCTACTGGGCAGACACGAGCTCTGTTTCTTCACCACATTGTGTGTCAATCCCTTTTCTGTATGAGGAAGTAGAACCCTGGTGATATTTATCTCAGCTAGAGGCATGGCTAAGGCTTAGGAACTAAGATACTTTTCTGACAGTAAGTTTGGTGACAATTGATCTTACAGGCTCAAGGAAGAGGGCAGAGAGGATATCTTAAAAGAAACAGTTAATACTTTCAAGAATAGGTCATCTGGCTTTATCCTAGGCATCAGGTGCAGCCTGACTCCAGAGAAGAGAGCGTCATAATCACTAACTGAAAGATTCAGCTGAAGGTATGATTTTAGCTGAGGCTTGAAGGAACCCAGGGAAACCTGAAGGTGAAAATGGGGAGGGAGAGAATTCCAGGTTTGAGGGACAGCTAGTGAAAATACCTAGTGTTAGGAGATGTCGTATCTTGTGTGGGGAACAGCAAGGAAACCGTTGAGTGAAGTGTAAGAGTACTGGAAAGGTAGAAGAGGCTAAGTTATGAAGAAATGTAAATGCTAAATAGAGGATTTTATTGCCTGGAGGCAATAGGGGGAGCCACAGGAATTGCTTGAATAAGGGTAGTGGCATGGTCATATCTGTACTTTTAAGAAGATCTCTTTGGCAGCTGAGTCGAGGATGACCGGATTGGAGAAAGTTTTGAGTCAGGGAGACCAACAAGCAGCTTATATTATTGCAGAAGTCTTATCATGAGGTAAAGCGTGGCTGCACCTTGGTGGTATTATTACTGTTAGAGCAGAGAAGGGGGCATGCATATACAAGAGATGTCATGAAGTCAGAATAGAGAGGAACTGGCAAGGTGATAGATGTATATGGGAATAAAGTAAGAAAGAATGATGAGTGGACAGCATTGAGATTTCAAGCTTGAGGTCTGGGAGGATGGTGTTGCTTTGGGCAGTAATAGGGAGGATAGGAAGAGTGAGGAGAGCTTTAACCTGAAGAATTTACCCTTTGGCCTTTGAAATTTATGACTATAGAGCATGCAGTTCAACATTTCTAATAGGCAGTTGGTGATATAAGACTAGAAGTCAGGAGAGAGGTTTGGACTGGATAAATAGACCTGAGAATCATTTTCTTAGGGATGAGAATTGAATCATGGAAACTGATGAAATCATCAAGGAAGACCATGCCATCAGGAAGGTGATGCCATGACTTAAGTGAGGGAGGGCTGTGCAGTCATCACCACCCTCACTCCTCCTTTGGAGCCGTCTGGGTCCAGTGGCAAGATATAGAGACAAGTGGAGTTAGTAGCCCACTTATAGTGGGAGACCTTGACCTTTTTAAGCTAAGGTCTTCTCAAGGTCTAAATTTGCAATACCTATTCAGTGATTTAGGCTAGGTAAGAAATGAGGCAAAGAATAACCTTTTTTACTTAGTCAAAAAAAAAAAAGTCTGTCTGGGGGAGGAAGACTCAGGGTTTCTGGCTGAGACATACAATTGTAACTTACATTACTCTGCGCAATCCAGGCCCAACCAATGACCAAGTAAGGCTTGGGCTGGGACCTATTGGCTGAACAATCTATGAGAGCTCTAGAGATTCAGGTTTAAGGCATGGTCCATAAGAAAGAAATCTAGCCTGTAAACCCCAAGATATCTTGGGAGATTTCAGCAATCAAAATTTACATTCCTTTGGGCAGAACACCCACAGGTAAGGGTATATAGTACCCTATGTGGACAAGGGAGAGGAAGGAGGAGAGGAGAGGAAGAAAGGAGCTGTGTAGGCCAACTGGAACTGACCTTGGGTCCCTAGTGGGGCAGCTCAGACTACTCATAGATTGTTTGTCTTTCTTTCTTGAAGAGGACTATGACATCAGGAAGGTGATGTCATGACTTGGTGATGTCATGACTTGGTGATATCATGACTTGCAAATGAATTGGATTCAATTGAGGGAGGACTGTACAAAGTCACCAACCTCACTTTCTCTTGCCTACTGGCATTAGAAAATGGTACATCTCCAGATAAATAGGAAATCTTTACTTTCGAACTGAAAAGATAGTTATTTTTCTCCATTTATTATGATTATAAAATGGAAAACTCCAGGTATCTGCCTCACTTGTATTGTACAGTTGGTTATCCCTTTCACATCATGATTTTCCCCATCCTGGTTTTGATAATATCACAGGTTGGCATCAGAAATTAAATAGAAGAGTTTTGCAGAAGCCATAGATGACATATGAAGGCCAGCAGATGACAGTCTATGATCAAATACTTAACCCAGATTTTACAAAAAGGTACTATAAATATAAGAAACAAATGGCTTACTGAGAACTCCACTGGACCATTAGTGAATTCAGGAAAAGAGATTTTTATTTATGTCCTTATGGATGGGCGACCCTTAAGAAAAAGGCACATAACATGCCAAATGCAGCCAGCATTTTAATTCCCATTCTTATTGGAGAAGTGCCTCCTCTGTTCCCCATTGGCTGGATACAACTTCCTGAACTGTCTATTCCATGTTTTTCTCCTACATGTGTTCTCCCCTCCCTTGTCATGCATTGCACATGCATTCAAATTAGCTTGTTCCACCCTGTGTGGGGGTGTTGGTTAATATTAAACAGCTCGTTAAGCATGTGTACAGGCTTCTGACCTTCTACTGGGTCAGAAGCCTGGTTCTACCAAGTCAGAGGCCTGGTTCTACCAAGTCACAGCTCTGGTTGGAACTAGTTACTTCTGACTTATATCCTGAGGCTGAGAGTGTGTGTCCTTGTCACTTCTGTGGAAAAAGAACTCCTTCCTCAGTTTCTCACATAAACACCCCAAAAAAGAAAAAAAAAATCAGACTTCTCTGGTATAAAGGGAGGGCAAAAAAATTTTTATGCAGATTTTCCAAATCCTAGGGACACTACACCCCTAACACCCTTCCCCCATGTGGAAGGGATAATTATATGTGAACTGTGTAAGAACCTATAAGCTTACTTCTGTATTTGGGTTAAATCTGAAATACCATGCTTAATAAAGCTTATATTTCCTAAGGTTTAAACTTTTTTTTTCTGCTGTGTGTTGCCTGATGAGTTAAGTATTATAAGTTATATAAGTAATACCTGTAAATCTGCATAAAGGCAGTCTGACACCAGTCACATTTCTTCCTCTGTTCCATTTTTTCTTACTAGCCTGTGATCTTCTGCATCTCAATTGCTTCATCTATATGAGAAAAACGTTACATATACACTTCTCAATTTTGATTTCCAGTGTTCTATTAGTTTAAATTTTCTACTACTTTTCTTTTTATCTCACCATTTTATTAATGTGGTGCCATTACTTCCTCTGTAGAAAGAGGATAAACTGGTGATCCTTTGTACCTGAACCATTCCAAACAAAAGTGCCACCTAAAGGGAAGGGACATAATAGATAATGTTTGAAGGACTTTTTCAGGTTTCCGGGTCTATTGTTGTGATTTTGGCACAGCACATTAAACTCCTTGGCAAAATGTCTCAAGGTGAAGACAGTAATTTGTTAAAATAATGTCATTGTCAGTGAAGCCTTGATGTTTTGTCATTCAATACATCATACATTATTAAACTACCTTATGTGTGTCAATCAGAGGCAAGTGTGCAGTGGATCTCTGACATAATAGCTCAATGACAGTGTATGTTCCTTAACCTTACTGAAGATTGGCTTTACCAATTAATAATAGCCTCCTGGAGGAAGTAGCACTTGATAAATACTCCAAAGAAATCAAAGAAAGAGGATGAGGATCTCTATGTACAGATATATTTATAACAACTCCTTTCGTGGCAGAGAAAAATTGGGAATAAGAGAGTGTCTTATTTGGAAATGGCTAAATTACATTATATGAATTTATGGAATATTACCATACCTTGAGGAATGATGAAACAAACAGATGCAGAGGAAACTGGGAAGACCTATGAACTGATGCAGAATGAACTGATCAGAATTGGGTGAACAGTTATACTACTGTTAAGAAAAATATCTTTGAAAGAGTTTAGAATTCTGTTGAATGCCATGATAAACCGTGAGTCCAAAAGAATGGGGATAAATCACATTATCTCCTGACAGAGGGGTGATGAACTTAAGGTGAGAAATTTTTGGACATGGCCATTGTGAGAATTTGTTTTACCCAGACTATGTGCCTATGTTTCAAGGGCTTAAAATTTTTTTTTTTTAATTTTTCAGTAGTGGGAGAAGGGCAGGAATGGGACAGATAGATTTATTATTATTCTTAAAAGAAACAAAGACTATTCTATGTCATAACTGATTTCAATTTAACTTATTACTGTATAGTGGTTTTACTTTTAATTAAAATTCAGGCACAGAGCCACACTCTCCAAGAGGAATAGGGTAGGACCACTGTTCATATTAGTGTAATTGGGAATGAATGGAAAGTAGTTATTAAAAAAAATGTGTTAAATGCACAGAATTTGAAGAAGATAACTGTTTGTATTTTACTGTGTTATCAAGACATATGCAAAAATAAAAGTACTTGAGTTGAGCCTTGAAGGGAAAGGTGAAGTAGAGACTGCTTTCCATCTATGGAGTTTAGTCTGTGCAAAGGTAGTAAATGGAATGTCATGTATGAGAAATGGTAAGTAGTTGTCATTTGGTTGGAATGCTGCAGATCTTTGTTGACTGAGTAATTGCTTGAAAAGGAGTAATGTGTAATCTTCCTGGAAAGATAGGTTGAAATCAGATTGTGAAGTCTTTAAAATGCCAAACATTAAGTGTATATTTTTTATCACTTTAAGTGATGCTTTAAGAATTTATCATTTTTGTGGAGATTTAATCTTACAACTTTAGAGAAGGTTAACAAATACAACCTATACACAAGGTTACAACTTGAATATATGTGATTATAAAGGAGTTTCATTGTTAATAAAAATGAGATCATAAAAAAGTAGGACTAATAGAAGTCAGATGCCCCAAAATGTAACTGCAAGCAGTGGGGAGCATAGCTGTACTGATGTTCAGCGATAAAATGTCAGATATAAATCCGTAAACCAAAGAAGTAGATTTTTTTGTATTTTGGAAAAGAATAAATCTATTACCTAAGTGCTGTACTTGCCAGTACAACACTGATGTATTATATTTGTCATTTTACTTGTGTTCTGATATGGAAAACTCTCAGTAAATAAGTTAGTGTATTCTGAATATAAAATGTAATATGAAATTATATTTCAATAATGAAGTTTTAATGTGGAACTCTGGACATTGCTGTGCAGGAAAACTATAGTAATATGCACTAAATTAAGAAAAAGTTAATTTACATTACTGTGTAAAAATGTTATTCTGTAATTTTTGAGAACTGCATTTTTAGTATCTTCAAGAGCCTTCAATAAATTACTGCTTTAATTTACAAAAGATTTGCTGTTAACGTAAAAATTTTTATACGAAAGTTGAGCAAAAGTATAGCTCATTAGGCAAAGAGTATGTATTAGTAAATACTTTAAAAGCTTTTTCATAAGTAGATTACATCTTGTTTACGTTATTAATTTCAGTTCAGTTGAATGAATACTTAGGCAATCCCTGGAATTTTCTCAGCACTACCAAAGAAAGTGTGCAGGAGAAACTGTCTTTGGGCTTTAGTTAGATGAGCCAGGAAAGCCTGGCTGGGAGGCGCAGCCTTCGTATGGACCACCTCTTTCTGAGACTGTGGGCAGATCACATCTCTGTGCCTTAATTTCTAAAATTGAGATGATAGGGTTCACGCTGCTTAGGTCACAAATGTCCTACCCTGATTGCCTGATGATGGTATGGAGGTGAACTGCAGGCCGTGCCTGCAGAGTGTGTGTTCTGACAGTCTTTTGTTGGGCTAAAGAGGCTTTGATTATGGGTCTGGTGGAAGACTGTGCCCATTGTCCTGTGCCCAGCTGAGCTAAGGATGGAAGCTCATCAACAGGTTACTTACAACGACCCATGAAATAAAACCCAAAAAAGAACAGCATCCTTGTGCATCCAAAGTGGCCATGTCAAAGAGGGGGAAAAGGGTTAGGGAGGCCCATAATTCTTTGTCTGTCTCTAAACAGTAATTTAGTTAAATGCTGTTAAGTATAGCAACCTAATGTATCCAATAATCAACCCCATATTTATATAGAATTTCTTAAAAAAGGTGAAATCATATGACACTAAGAAATTGCAATTAATTGGAAAAATATATTCGTTCCTCGGGAGAAGCCTGTAAAGGAATTGAGAGAGTTGGTTTTTATCACACAGTGCTTGTTGTCCTTCATTCTCGAAGAGGACCAAGATGACATCACCGTGATAAAGTCAAGTTTCAGTGTGTCTAACTGTGGCTGATGAGACCAATACGAGCTCAGAATGCTCTACCACAGATTGGACATAGATAGTCTGTGTCACACATTAGAAAGGAACAAAAAACATTTTGTGGAAGATTTGGTCATTTTGGTTTGTACAACTTTTGTGGAGGATAAATTTACTGTCATGAAGATAATTGCAGTTTATATGTTTGTATTTATTATAGAGGATAGGAAAAGTAGAAAAAATATGAAGATCTTGAAAATATTTCTCATACTATATCAGTATATATGTTTTCATACTAGGAGACTTTAGTCTAAAGGTGAGTACAACAGAGAATGATGAAATAAGCTGTTTCAAAGTCCAAAGGATTGTACATACTCAGAAATGTCATACCTGTAAATTAGGCATGTTTACTTCAAGAAGACAGCTTGAAATCTCTGGACATGTTGGGCATCAAACATTACAAAAAAAAATTTACAGATAGGAAATAACAGGTTAGAGATAGAGGAGGTATTTTGAAGCATCTCATGCTGTAAAGTCATTTCATGATAGATTAGACTGAAATCAGTTCTAAAGTAGAAGAAATAATTAAAATGAGATAGGTTATCCTTCCCAAATCATAGTACCTCTAGCCCAGCCTGTTTAAACAAACTATTCAGTCAACAAATATTTATTAATCACTTAACTATATTCTAGATATTGTGCTAAGCACTGAAGATACAGTGACAAAAATGAAGCATTCCCTGCTCTCGAGGTGTTTATATACACACATTTACACACACACACACACACACACACACAAATAACAAGACAAAATGAATACAAAGACTAACATATTGTACCATGTGCCAAGGTAAGCTCTAAATGAATAGATGTAATAGATGTTTACAGTCTCCCTCTCTCTCTCTCTCTCTCCCTGTCCCCCTCCCCCTCTCCCCCTCTCCCTCCCTGTCTCTCTTCTCCCTCTCTTTCTCTATACGTCTATATATTCAAGTTGTCACCTTGTGGCCTTATAAATACATTAAGAGTATGAAGGAAAAAATTACCTTTTTTCACTAAACAACAAATAGTATCTCAGAAGACAAAATGGCCAGTTTTGGTTATCTAAAATTAAAAATTACTACCCAAAATTCATGTAGTTAAAATGATATGGTAAATAGGTAACTAGGGGAGAAAACTTTCATGTCTAAGATGTGTAGCTATTTAGAACTTTTCTTGGTGTGTGATGTAAGACATTTGTTGCCTTTCAGGGAAAAACAAAACCAAACTATCCTAAAACCACTTAGTGTGGGGAAGGGGAACCCCTTTCTGTATAGTTATCCTATCTTCTGCTGCAAGATTCTGGTGCTGGTCTAAACAGTTCCTGCACATACACCCCCTTGCCCTTCCCCCACCAAACTGCCTTTTAGTTTTCCTTAGCACTTGTTGAATAAAATCCTCCCCCCAGTAGTTTATATTCTTGTGAATGTCAAACATTGAGCTGCAGTGTTCATTTGCTTTTAGAGTTTGTCTGTTGGCCATTATGAGACTGGAACTTTGTTGTTTTTTCTTGTTGACTTTATGTTGCTCAGGTTTCTCTGTAAATTGTACTTGTCTTTCTTCAGGCTAAGTCAGTTTCTTTGTATCGCTTGGATATAGTAGTAATTTGATACTTACAGGAACATTTCTCTAAATTCTTTATATTTTTTATTGGCACAGTGATATTTAATTATTTCAGTATATCTTAATTTGTTTGGTAATTGGGCACAAATTTTGTTTTCAACCATTAATCCCAAAGGCTTTTGCTGTAATCTGTTGTATATATGGTTCCGCCAACAACTTAGGATATAGTCCCAATGGTGGAGGCTTTGTATTAAAAGATTTAAACAATCTCATAGTTTTTAGTAATTCCAAATTGTTTTTCAGGAAAAATACTGAGATCACATTGTTCCAATAAGTATAATAGAATTTCATTGAAGGAACACAAACTGAATAACCATTAATTAATGAGTGGAATGAACTGATTCATAGAACAGAAGAGAGTAGAATAATGGAGTAGAAAGCAAAACCAATTTGTTATATACAAGAAACTTTATGGAAAGATTCATAAAAGTGAAAATGAGAGGTTGGATCAGAATTTACCATGTCTTAGCCAAATCAAGTCAGAATAGTAGTCATGATCTCAGACAAAGCAATATTAAAATAGACACAATTAAGTAGGACAATCAAGGAAACTATGTTATACTTAATGGCACCATATAATGATAAAAAAAATCAGTATTAATATTTGTGTGTGTGCATCCTGATTGATATAATTCTCAAGACCTTGAGGGAAAAGCTAAGTGAATCACAGAAACCTCTGGATAGTATCACAACAGTTGTTGAGGACTTGTATGGGCCACTTTAAGATTTAGAACAGAAAGGCAAATAAAATTATAGATCTGTACAAAATATTAGAAAAACTGCATAAATAAACTACATATTTTTTGCAGTTATTGAATAGTAACTGAAGTATGTACCTATTTCTCAGCATCATGACATTTTAATAAAAATTGATTATATACTCAAGTTAGTAAACATTTGTTAAGTGCCTGCTACGTGCCACACATTGTGCTAAGTGCTGACGTTGCTATGAAAGGCACCAGAGGAGTCCTTGCCGTGATCACCTAAAAGAAATAGTATTTTATTTTTTCCAATTACATGTAAAGACAATTTTAAACATTTTTATAAGATTTTGAGTTCCAGATTTTTCTCTTTCCTTCCTTCCTCCTTCCCAAGATGACAAGCAATCTGACACAGGTTATGACACAGGTTAAAAAATTCTATTTTTATTTTTTTTATTTTGGAATTCTCTCATTTTTCCCTCTTCCCTACTTATTGGAAAGGCAAGACAAACCCAATGCAAATATGTATAGTGATGCAAAATAATGCCTACTTTATATTAGTTCATACAAGTCTTCCTAAGAGACCATCCCCTTCATTATTTTTTGTAGCACAGTAGTATTCTGTTACATGGATAAGCCATAACTTGTTCAGTTGTCCAATTTACCCTAGTTTTCAGTATTTTGCCACTATGAAAATATTTTTTGTACATACAAGTCCTTTTCCTCTTTGATCTCTTTGGGGTATGAATCAATTAATAGTATTACTAGGTCAAACTTTTTTTGGTCATAGTTCCAAATTGTTTTCCAGAATGACTACATCAGTCCACAGTTCTACCAGTAGTACATTAATATACTTGATTTTCACAGTTGCTGCAGCATTTATCATTTTCTGTTTTGTCCACTGCGAGTCTGATGGGTATAAGGTTGAATGTTGCATTTGCTTTAATTTGCATTTCTCTGTTAGCAATGTAGAGCATTTTTTCATATGGCTATTGATAGCTTAGATTTCTTCCTCTGAAAACTGTCTATTGCTATCCTTTAAGACCATTTATCAGTTGAGAAATGGCTTAGTCTTATAAATTTGATTTATTTTCCTACATATATCTTTAGAAGTAAGACCTTTATGAGAGAAACTTGCTGCAAAATTTTTTCCAGATTCTCTTCAAATTTTAGCTTCATTGGTTTTATTTGTGCAGAATTCTCCAATTTTATGTAATCAAAATCATCCATTTTACCTCCCACAACTCTCTCTATCCTTTGTTTGGTCATGAACTTCTCTCCTTCCTATCCATAGATAAGAAGGAAAGGGAACACACATTTATTAAACACCTACTGTTTACAGATACTGTGCTAATCACTTCATAAATATTATCTAATTTAATCCTCACAGCTCTGCGTGATGATAGGTATGACCCCCATTTTACAGATGAGGAAACCGAGACAGAGGTTAAATGATTTGCCCAAGATCACATAGCTAGTAAGTACCTGAGGCCAAATTTGAACTCAGGTCTTCCTGACTGCAGGCCCAGAGTTCTATCCTCTGTACCCCCTGGCTGCCTCTAAGATCCATAGATCTGATAGATTATTTTTTCATGCATTTTTCATGCATTTCTAATTTTCTTGTGTTTATATCTTGTACCTCTTTGGAGCTTGTTTTGGTATATGGTAGGAGATAATGGCCTGTACCTAATTTCTGCCAGACTGCAGTCCAATTTTCCTAACCATTTTTGTCAAGTATTTAGTTCTTGCTTCAATACCTGGACTCAGAATTTTATCAAATACTAGACTGCTATGCTTCTTTTCTTATGTATGTTGTATATCTAGTCTGTTCCACTGATCAACTTCTCTACTTCTTACCTAGTATCAAATTATTTTGATGATCACTGTTTTGTATTATAGTAGAACCCCTCTTGGATCACTGCCTTGTTGTGGAGGAGGGGCTTGTGTAACTCAGTGAAACTATTGAGTTACACTATGCAGGGTTATCCACGATGAACTTTCTAGTGGAGAGTTCTGACAAAAGGTGATTCAGTGAAGAAGGAAACGGCAAACTACTCCAATATCTTTGCCAGGAAAACCCTGTCGAGAATACTAAAATGATAAAAGAGGTGACATCAGAAGATGAACCCCTCAGGTCAGATGGTGCTTAGTACACTACTGGGGAAGACTGGAGGAGAACAGCAAGTAGCTCCAGTACTAATGAAGTGGCTGGGCCAAAGCCAAAAGAAAACTTAAGTGTGCCTGGTGCTGAAAGGAAAGTCTGATGCTGTAAAGATCACTATTGCATAGAAACCTGGAATATAAAATCTAAGAACCAAGGTAATCTGGATATGGCCAGCAAGGTGATAGAAAGATTTAACATTGACATCTTGATTATTAGTGAACTTAAGTGGATGGCAATGAGTGAATTTAATTAAGGTGATTATTAACACCCTAATAATCACCGTGGGCAAGAATCTCTTGGAAGTGGCATCCAGCTGGATGAATCAAAAGCCAGGATTAAGGCTGCTGGCAGAATCATCAGTCTTAGCTATGCAGATGATACCACTCTGATGGCACAAAGTAAAGAATTAAGAAGCCTCTTTATGAGGGTGAAAGAAGAGACTATAAAAGCTGGCTTGAAGCTTAATATCAAGAAAGCTAAGATTTGGTAACAGGTCTCGTCACTTGTTGGCAAAGAGGGAGAAGAAACAGAAACTGTCAGATTTTATATTCTTGGACTCTGAGATCACTGCAGACAGCAACTGCATCTATGAAATTAAAAGACACTCCTTGGAAGGAAAGCTGTGGCAAATCTGGACAGCATACTACAAAGCAGAGACATCTTGCAAACAAAGGTCTGTATAGTAAAAAAAAAAAATACTGGTTTTTCCAGTAGCAACGTTATGATTGTGAGAATTGAACTATAAAGAAAACTGAGCACCTCAGAATTGACGCTTTCGAATTGTGGTACTGGAGAAGACTTTTGAGAGGTCCTTGGACAGCAGGGAGATCAAATCAATCAATATTTAAAGAAATTAAAGCTATTCAATGGAAGACCAAATGCTGAAGCTGTAGCTGAAATACTTTGGCTATATGGTGAGAAGACAGACCTCATTGGAAAAGACCTTGATGTTGGGAAAGATTGAAGGCAAAAGGAAAAGGGGACAGCAGGCCTTGAGACAGATAGATAGTGTCATGGAAACAGTGATCATGAACTTGTACCGACTTCAAGAGATAGTGAAGGACAGAAGAGCCTGGCCTGCTATCATGAAGTCAAGAGTCAGATGCAGCTGAATCACTGAATATCTGTATAGTGGAAATCTGGTATCACCAGGACCCCTTACCACTGCTGTTGGTGTTAAATCCCGCGATGTTCTTGACCTTTTGTTGTCTCCAGATGACTTTTAGTCAGTAAGGGAAATTAACAAAAGACAGTGACTTACATGAAGACTGAAGAATGAGTGAGGTTCCTTTAAAGAATAATAAAAATTTGTTGTTATAGTTGTGGAAGCACATTAAAAAGACTCAAGCGGGGGAAAACAGCTGCACCCTAGCTGCCCATGAGTCTGGCACAGGGGTCCCTGGCTTTCTGTCCCAGCACCCAGGTACACTGCTTGCTCCTAGCTCCTTCCCGTGGACCTGTACGGCAAGCTTGAGCTCAGTCCCTTACTTTATACTGCAGGCCCCATCCTTGACCCTAGCCTTTTCACCTTTGCGGTCCTGGATTGTTCTGTGCTCTCTGCCCTGTGTTCAGAAAATAACTAAGTAACTAGGCTCTTGGGAAAAGTTCCTTGGAAAGGCAGGTCTGGACAAAAGGAAACAAAAAGACTTTCACTAGATGAATGGATTAAAGGACAATCTCTTCTTTATCCCCTTAAGTGTTTAGATTAGGATCCACTCCCTTTTTATTTATAAGTGCCCCTTTTTATTACACCTGAGGCACTCTCACTGCCTTTTATTAAGTTTAGATCTGTAAGACTATCTAAGTTTATATTTGTAAGACTATATCTTCCCTCTTTTGAAAAGTCTAATCTTTATAACGAATTTGACCTCTTTCTCCTAATTCTGTAATATTTTTTATCTTTCTTACAGTACTTTCTATGGCAGAATCTTAACTGGAGTTTGAAAGGACCTTAGAGACCATCGAGGGTGGGGAATTTGCAGCCTGGAGACCACCTGTGGCCTTATAGGTCCTTAAGACTGAATCCAAATTTTACAGAACAAAATTAAATGAGACCTTTTCAGCCCAAAGGATCTAGAAGGCCATATGTGGCCTTAAGGCCTCAGGTTCCCCACCCCTGATTCTAGTCCAGAGCCCTCATTTTGTGGATGAGGAAACTGATACCCAAGGAGGGAGTTAAATTGATTGCTCAGAGTTTTAAGTTTTAGAAGTAACATTTGAACATGGGTTTATAGAGGCCTTGCTGTTTTCACTACACTTGGCCTGACTTGCATTCTTTTGTTCTTATCTATTTCTTCTATTTGATCATTTAAGCTCCTTTAAGGTGGTTTTTCCATAGCATTTAACATAATTCCTTGTAATTCAATTCAGCAAACATTTATGAAGAGCCTTCTATTTGTAAGGCACTAGAAAGTACTGTGCTTGGTCCTATAAGCTTTTGAGACCATGTTATCCCACTCAGTAAACTCCGGTGGTTGCCTATCACCTGCAGAATCAAATGCAAAATCTCTGCTTGTCTTAAAAGCCCTCTTTAACTTTTCATTCTTCATACACCTTAACCTTCTCTCTCCCCCATCTACTCTTCAATCCTGTGACACTGGCCTCCTTGTTATTCCCCGTGCAGGACTCTTCATTTCTGAGCATTTTTCTCTGTCTCTAGTGCTTGGAATGTTAACTTTCCTCATCGTCTGTCTGCCTCCTGGCCTTCTTCAAGTCCTGGCTAAAATCCCTCCTGCTAAAAGCTTTCCTATTCCCTCTTAATTCTAGTGCTTTCCCTCTTTAAATTATGTTCAATTTCTCCCGTATATGGCTTGTTTGTACTCACTTATTTGTTCCTTGTCTCCCCCATTAGATTGTGAGCGTCTTGAGGGCAGAAACTTTCTTTTGCCTTTCTTTGTATCCCTAGCGTTTATCACAGTGCCTGGAGATAATAAGGCTGTGGTTAAAGAATCCCTACCTTCAATAAGCTTACATGGTAGAGAGGGCGAGATAATGTGCACAATTATTATGCCAAAGGAGAAAATAGCAATTGTAGGGGACAAGGGGAATCAGGAAATGCTTCATGGAAAAGGTGTCTTTTGACCTGAGCCTTGAAGAGAATAATAATACACTTGAGAGGGTAGGGGAGAGCAACCTCAAGGTTGGAGCTTCCAGGTTTGTGCTAGCGCACTAAAGAAGAGTTTGTGAATGGGAATTGTGTAAAATAAAGGTCGGAAAGGCATGTGGTACCAGCATGTGAAGGGTCTCAAAGGCTGGGCTAAAGAATTTCTGATTTTCCTATAGCCAAAGGGGAATCACTGAAGACTTTTAAGCTAAGCAGTAGAATGGTTAGATCTGTGTCTTAGGAGAGTTTATTTTGGCATATATGTAGAGGATGCATTGGAAAGGGGAGAAACTAGAAACAGGAAGACCCATTTGGAATCTATTACAGTTGTCTAGTACAGTAGTCAAAGGGAGGATCTGGACAAGGGTAGTGGCAGTCAGTGATAATGGACAGGAAGGAATTGATGAAAGAAGTTAGAAGCTGATTGGAGGTTAAAGAGAAGGAATTACATTGATAGTGCCAAGGTAAACCTTGTCTACAAATTCCAAGTTGGTAGGATCCAAAGTAATGATGTTTAAACTACTTAAAAATACTTTCCATCATCTGGAAGGTGGAGAATTAAGTCATCTTCTGCTGCTAAACTTTTTCTATTTGGAATAGTCCAGACATCTCACCCTTACAGCTAATAATAACTCTTTGTACTTTGAGGTACTTAATTTCATTATCTTGAAAACTGAGGATGGAAATTCACTGTTTTCATAACCAAAAATTTGTTCCATAAAATTATACTTTGAGTGGCTCAATAATGTTCCTTAGTTTACTCTCTAAAGGAAAAATTCAATGGTTTGTGTGGTTTAGATTTTGATCAAATTATTAAGACCAGCTTTATGTGAGTGTAATGCCCTGTAATGTTACTAGTGATGAGTCCTATAGTGAGTCAGCTGCTCACTTATATGAAATGAATAAACTCTTTCAGGACTCTAGGGCAGCATTTAGTGACTCATCATAGGGTCAGGCCTTATTGTGATAGGAGTTAAATGCTTGTTATTAATAAGGCAAAGAGGAGGATCATAGAAAAAGTCAGATTAGGGACCAATGGGAGAAAAAGTTGAGAAAAAGAGAAGATAGGTAAAGGTTAAGAGGAAGAATAAGAGAGTATGTTTCTTTTTTTGTTTTGTGGCAACTGACTTATTTGTTGACATATTTTTATGGTTATGGGCAGGAGTCATTTTACGGTATGATTGCATACCCTGGACAGTTTGTTCAGTGAAGCCCCACCAAGGTTGTTTAAAAGGTACTTCTTTCCTAAATAGTACCCTCAAGTTCTCTGGGATATTTCTTCATTATTATGGAGGATAGTACTGTATAAAATTTATTTTTTAGGCTATGCTAAATTATATTTCTCCTCCCTTATCTTCCACTTCAAAATAAACTGATGGTAGCAGGTAGTGTACAGTTAACTTGTGAATCCTGTGTCTATAAAACATGTTTCAGAAAGTGCCATAGTATCATGATTAGTTGCAATAGTGGGGCATCTTAGAGTTTAACTAAGGTAGATGTCATAGATGATGCTGTGTTTCAAGAACCATAAGAGATCACAGAAATTTTCTGTAAAGCCTGAATATTTATTATGGGAGAACGTAAACTTAGTACAGTTAGTTCATAGGCAACTTGTACTATATATATTTTATTTATTCTTTCTTAAAGGAGAACAACATTTTAAGTTCAGGCTTTGTCAGGAGGATATCCCGTATTTCTCCGTACTTGAACTTGTCTCACAGGTCACAGAAAAACTAACAAAATGTGTATTTACCTTGAATTCAAATAAAATTATTTGAAAAAAGATTAGTATTGCTCATAAAAACCCTATGAGGAATTTTTTGCCTCTATGGAAGCAGTATTTTTTTTTTTTAAATAAAACAAAGCCCTAATTACTTGGCCAAGGAGGATAAAGAATTCTAGATGGGTCCCTTGGCTTTATTTCAAACAGATGAGTAACAGTCCAGAGAATAACATCCTAATCTGTAGTGCTTTGTTATCATTTATCTTAGTCTGAGTAGTTTTTGAGGTTCAATACGAGCAGTTGAACTTTACTAAAAGCTGTTAATCTACTTATTTCTAAGTTTGTTTTTGGTTGTTGCTGTTCTTTTAAATCGAGACTTTTTTTTCTGGTTCCTACTGTGTATTACCTTGAACAGAATTTATTTATACCAAATAATTAGATCTGTTGGGGGAGATACAGATGTGGTTTAGAACTGTAGATAGATTTCAGGGGTTATAAACCTGTTTTAAATAACTTATTTTGATGATTAATTTAGTATAATCCAGTTCTGGGAAAGCATCTGAATGCTTTAACAAACTGCTCAAGGGATTCATGGCACAAAAATAGTTAAGAACTCTCTCCTATGTTTTGAATAGTGAAATAACTGCAGTTTCCAAATGTAACCTTCAGGCATTGTGAAATAACCTCTAATCTCTAAAAGAATAAAGATAGTGCAATCTGATCATTTCTTAATATCAAAGGAGTTCTCAAGCTATAGCTAGTAAAATGATAGACTTCTAAATTTCCAGAGGAAAATCATTCCTTCCACATGAGCAAAGCCTTTAGTTCTCTCTAGCAAAATAAATCTTTATTTCAAAAATAAACATTGGGATTTTTAAAGTAAATGAAGACAAGCTGTGACCTAGTGCAAAAAGGATTTTTCGAAACTGTTAAATCAGTTTTAAGGGGGCAATGATATCAGGTAACAACTTGACTCTGAGGCATACATGCAGCCCAAGTGAAGAGCAGGGTATGCTAAAAAAAAAGTCCTTCTGGCACATTTTACATCACCTAATATTGATACTGTTTCTCTACTCCTTTGGCCCACCCACACTTTTCCCCTGCCCCTTTCGTTCTCTTATCTTTTAAAAAAAATCAGCATAAACCATAAAAGTCATGAACATTTCTATATACAAAGAAGGCCAGAAAGAGGCTTTTATATGAAACCATGAATTTGTAAGTTTAACTTTTAAAAATCCATATTAAGTTTAATTTGATGGTTTCACCATTGCCCTGCTTGTCACATAACCTTTTTATTCTTATTTGTATATTTTAAAAATATTTCATTGATGCTCTTCTCTTTAATTCTTTTTACATCACTATCATTATCCTCCCCTGGAACACTTCCTAAGGTTGCCTTACCCCTCCATAAAAACTTTCCTTTGTAACAAATAAATCTAGTCAAGCAAAAACAAATGTTTTCTTTTTATTGTGTGCCTCATTCTTTTTCTAGTCTTCACACCTTTTTCCATACTTCATTATCTGTCTTTTGAAACTATAGTTGGTCATGGCTTTGATAGTAGTTAAGTCTTTGAAAGCTGTTTTCATTAACAGAGATAAGGTATTGTAGACTCCTTTAAGCCATAGTCCATATGTCTTCCTAAGGTTTCTAAATGCATCTTCTCTAATCACTGCACAAAGATAAGGACTGGGGCATGTGATTTCATTGGTACTGAGAAATTCCAGTCAAGGAAATATTCAGATAAACAAATTTATACAAATTTAGGTTTGCATTCCAAATTTTATAGCCTTCCTATAATTCCTGACAGGTTAAGTGACTTGTTGAGAGTTAAACAGCCAGAATGTGACAGGGAAAGGGTATGATCCTTTGTCTTCATGGTTTTGAGGCCAGCTTTCTTATCCCATGCTGCCTTCAGTCATCCTCCAACTTATGGGAACTCAGCTTTTGTTTCCAGTTGTTTGTTACAACGAAAAGTGCTACCTTAAATGTTTTTTTACATATGGCTCCTTTGTATCATTTCTTTTTTCTTTTTGGGGTGTGTATCTAGTAATAATATTATATACTTAGTAGTTCAAAGAGTATGCACAATTCAGTGACTTGTGGGCTATAATTCTTAGTTACTTTTTAGAATAGCCAGCCAGACCAGTTCCACTAACAGTCCAAGAACCCCCTCCAACACTTGTCCTTTTCAATTTTTGTCATTATTGTTCAGCTTATTGGACCTGAAGTAGAGTGTTATTTTAATTTGCATTTTTCTTACTGTTAGTGATTTGGAGTACTTTTTGTATGATTGTTTATAGCTTTGATTTCTTCCCATGAGAACTACCTGTTCATATCCTTTTACCATTTGGGTTTTAATATTTGTCTGGAAATAGGAATAGGATATTCTAAGACTCCAGATTTGCATTCAAATTGGAGTGCTTATGTGACCCTTTTCAAAATTGGGATAGTGTGGCAAACAAGAATTGTTTCCTGGCTTTGCCTTTTAGTGTAGGAAAGTTTAGTATCTTATATGTGTTCAGATGCTCCCTCTTGGAACATTCCAGGATAGTGATTGGTGGGGAGCAGCAGGTTACCTCTGCTTCCAGATATATACTTTGGAATCTTTGAACCCAGTAATTCATTGATGAAAGTGTGGGACTGGAACATTTTCTTGTTTACTCAGTTATTTTACAAAGGGGAGATGAAAGCTCTTATCTAACATACCAGGTTCTGTAGGGTCATCTGAACTCAAAAGGATGCTTATTCATGAAGCAGTAGAAATGATAAAGAATATTTTATGGTGTAGTGTATAGGTTCCCAAAGTGGGTGATACCACCCCTTTTAGGGTGCTGGGATGATGAGGGGGAGCAGAGGAGTGTCAGGTACAATTGGGTAGTGTTGAATAAAAGGATTAACCTAATCCAAGGGGGTACTGAGTAATTTTTTTTTTTAAGATGGCAATAGGACAAATAAGTTTGGGAACCTCTGACAATGGAAGGAACACTGGATTTTGAAAAATTTTCCCTGCTCCTCCCTGTTAAAGCTGGGAAAATCAGGACTCAGAGAGGTTATTAACTTGTGTAGTATCACTGCTGGTAAGTGGTGCAGTTGAGATTCTGAATCCAGGTCTTCTGAGTCCAGACTGGTGCCATTTTTACTAACACACTGTACATGAACATATAATGATCTGATGGAACATTTCATTTAGGGAAATGAACTTTTGACTGGGGACATCTTGTTAGGAACATCACTTGAAGTGATACTTGATTTTCTGTATTCTCTCTTTTAACTCTTATGTAACCAGCCACATGTACTGCTAGCAGTACAGTAAGTTGCTGACTGGCTTAGAGACACTGTTTGTGGCCCTGGGAAAGAATCTTTGGCAAAAAACTGAAAAGCACTGACATGATCTCCTGATTTCATCAATGAAATCATTTCTGGTATCATTTCTAGACAAAGGTCAACAAAGGTCTGCCAGTAATATGTCCTATGAGTGTTAAATCTTAATCAGCACGAAAACCAGTTAGAGCAACAGTTTGGTCTTACTTAAAAGTATGTGTCCGAAACTAAGGGAAAACACTTTGAGAGTGCTTGAACGGGGTTAAAATCTCATTCTTTACTTAGATCATTGCACTTTTTTGTGCTCCCTATTACTGCCTGCCTGATAGTTCAAACTCCTTATCCTAATGACTAAGATCCTTTTCAGTAGCTCTGGATTATTCTTCAGCATCATATTCCATACTTCCATTCTTGCATTTTTCATTTTCCAGAACTCAACTAGAACTAGTCACTGTTTGAAGTTAATCAGTCTGTGCCTTTGCTAACCTGACCCTCAACCTGAAAATGGACTCCATCTTCTTTTTTGCCTTTTAAAATGTTTCTTTTCCTTCAAGGCTCATCTCTAGTGCTGCTGCCTTATGATCTCTTCAAAATGAAAACCATCTTATTCCCACATTTCACACTTTTAGGTGTACTTCTTTGTGGTAGTCATGATTTTGCATGGCCTTTTCATTATTTTACTTTTGCTCATGTCCTGCCCTCCTCCCCCCTATTGTTAGATTGTAAGTTCCTTGAGGAAGGAATCTACACTGTATTTCATCTTTATATCCTCAGTCTCTTGCACAAACTAATTAAGTATTTAACTTGCAAAATCAATGAGAACCATTATAATCTACAAATGGAATAATCTTTCTCAGTATCATATGTAAAATTATGTCTACCATGCTTATGGGGGAGAAAAAGTACTTGCTTTTATATTAATTTAATTCACTTAATGTGACTATTATTATTTTTTTGGAGGGGCAGTCAGCCTTAATTTAATTGATGAAGCTAACTCCCTAATGAGAAAACACCCTCTTCTAATGCAAACCAGGTCAAACATTCTCTATTCCTTCAGGTGATTCTTGTATTTACATGATTTCTTGTCCCTTTCCCAACCTGGTCGCTAAAATTGTAGCATGTGCATTATAAAGTTTCAGAAGTTGAGGAGGAGAGGCACTATGGAGTGGTTGAGTGCTGAACTTGAGTGAGCTTTATCTGGGGTGAGGGTCTGGGGTCAGGCCTTCAATGTTCTTCCCACTCTGCTGCATAGGATACTACCTCTTTCTTCCCATCCTCTTTTCCATCTCCTCTTTCTTTGTTGTCTTTCTCCATCAGAGTGGAGCTCCTTGAAGGCAGGTACTGCATTGCTTGCTTGGATTTGTGTCACTAGTGCTTAGAGGATCTGGTATGTGGGAAATGCTTAATAAATGTTTTATCTAGCTGTGCCTTGACTTTATCATCTTTAAAATGATGGCTTTGAACTAGAGATTCTCTTACTCTATTTTGTAGTACAAGATTTACATGATCTTTCAGGACAAATCCCTGTCATTTGTATGCACAACTTTATTCCTCTTCTCTCTCCCCCTCTTCCCCGCCTGTGGTTAGGTTTCTGACTCTCCCGTATTCCTCTCTGGGTTCTGGATCTATGACAGTTCAGCTCTAAAACAAAAACAGCCTGCCAGGTTGCACACTTGTAATCTTGGCTATTGGAGGAGGCTGAGGCTGATGGATCTCTTGAGTTTCTGCAAGTTCTCTGAGCTGTATTAGGGCTAAAACTGTTAGGCCCCTGGCTGGATCAGCCCAGGTCGGAAAAACTGAGCAAGTTAAATCTTCCTTCTAGATCAGCATTGAGATCATTTCTATCCCATGTGGGATAGGAAGATCCAGTCTACTTCAGACTTTGAAAAAAATTTGTTTTAGAAGGTGTGATATATATTATAGGAGGGAGGAGGAGATTATGACTATTACATTTGTGATGTACCGAAAATTGAGGAAGCTAAATCTGTTGCTGAAAGAAATCATTATTTGAAGAAGTTTTGTGGAATAGAATTGAGACAATGTGCTATACAGAAATGAACAAAAAACCAGGAGAGTCCCAGTTAATTGTCTAGTTTGTATGCTACATTAATAAAGACATGAGAATGTGTAGGGAAAATCTCAAGCAATAGAAAAGAGAAGTGATGTTAGTTAAGAAAAAGTTATTTACTACCCGGGTGACTGCAAAACTTAGGGCTTGAAATTGACTAGGGCAAATTTATTTCCCTATTAATTTGTTAGATCAGGTAAAAGATAGCACAAAAGCAAATACATTAGTTAAAAAGCCAAAGCAAAGTATAAGTACTGAACTAACTAAATTTGAGGCACGTTAAATGAAGAAATTGCGTTAAGCAACAGGCACTGGAAAGAAGGAACTAGATAGGTAGGGGCTTTGCTTTCAGTAAGTTTTTGTAGATAAAAATGCAGAAATGAAGGTTCTGTTGCATCAAAGCAATAGTAACCTTGGTATTTTGGTTTGTTTTGTAATGAGGTTTAAAGTACAATGAGACTACAGGGGCAATGATTCTGAATGTTGCCACTGAATATAGAAGCCTGGAAAAAAGGCACAGATGGCTTATTTTAGCACTCTGTTAAGAACTGGAAAATGAAAAACCACATAATTACACATATGTCTCTTAACTATTAGAAATATAAAATGTACAGTCACGCAAAAGGAAAGATTTCTGGTTTTCAAGTTAGAGAACCTGGTTTTGCCCCCTTCCCTTTGAGGTTTACTACCTGTGTGACTTTGGGCAAGTCTTAAAACCTTTTTGAGCCCTCAGTTTCTTCATCTCTAAAAGGAGAGGGTCAGATTACATGGTCTTTGAGGTCCCTTCTAGCTTTATGTCTTTTATGTGATAGAATTTTTTTTTTTGAGGAAATGTACCCTGGGCAAAATTATATTGCAAAGAGAAAAGCTACTATATAATTCATATCCTTTGACCCAGTCATTATTTTCACTGCCCAGTGTATGTATGCCACAGGGAAATCAGTGGTATCAAGAAACAACAGAAATGTTCCTTGGAACACTATTTGGAATAGAAAAAACTGTAGTAAAACTCCCTGGCCCGTAGTTGGGTAAACTCTACTCTAAAGAGTGATGAATTTATAGAATTTGTACAGTTTGTACATTTGTACAATCTAATACAGAATGAAGGAAGCACCAATAGAAAAAGTATATACAGTGGGTACAGCATTGTAAATGAAGACAAGAAAAAACACCAAAATGCAGGTCATCTTAATGTGATAGTGAGAAGTTACTGAACCTAAGATTTCATTGTGGAAACTCCCTTGACCAGTGCAAGTCATGGCCTTCTCTGCCACTTTCAGTACTTGAGAGCTAAGTAGAGTACTGAGGATGAGTTTTAGGGGTGCTGGGGACCCCAAAACACCAACAGTCTGGGTCCTGCTCAAATGAATTTGACTCAAGCCTTTTTAAAGCCAAAGAAAACAAAGTTTATTAAAGATTTGCCATCTTGCGTTGGCTGTTAAGGAGCCTAAGCATTTGTAACGCTTGTATTCACAAGCGGGCCAGATAGAATCTCAGCTAGACAGAATCTGAGCTGGATTGCTTCTGAGCACCTTCATGGAGGCAAGATGGAACTAAATACAGAGAAGACTATAGGAGGGATCTGGGGGGTGGTCTGGTAGTCCAAGGTGATGGGAGGAGAGGTTTAGGGAGCATCTTGAGGAGAAGTTCAAAGAGGGAATCCTAGGAGGGTCAAAGGCCAGAAACAGCTAGAGGCAATCAGGTGATATCAAACAATGGAGGGTTTGAGTGGGGCGATCAAGAGGTAAGAGATAATGGCCACAGATTTGAGGATCAAAGGCCAGGTTCAGTGGGAAGATTCAAGGGGAGCTCAAGCACTGACCTTGGACATGTGTCATTTAATGTCTCAGAACCCCATCACTGAGACATTAAATGACACATGTCCAAGGTCAGTCATCCATATGTGTCAGATGTGGAACTTGAACCAGAACTTTTATCCACCAGGCCACTATATTTCCTAGCCAGCTCCAAACCAGTTTGCAACTCTAGCTTTTGTGTATGTGTTGTCCTCTCCTTTTAGAATATGAGATCCATTAGGACAGTGATTGTCTGGTTTGCCTATATTAGTATCCTCAGTGTCTAGCACATAATAGCACTTAATAAATGCTCTTTGTAACATTAAAATAAGCAAAATGTCACTCTGTTTATTGGGACTCAGAATAGAAGTGTTAGCCAAATCTATAGTCTGAGAAAAGAACTCAAGTAGACTTGGGACTTTGCCTGACTTAAAGAAGCTAAGTAGGAACTCTGCTGGGGAGAAACTGCTTTAAACAACTCCCCAAAGAAGCAGCAGATGGGAATTCTGCAGAAAAGAACACAGTCTAGTAGATGATATGAACAGATCACAGTTCAGTGGAAAGCAGCTTCAGACAGGGAAGCAAAACTCACTTCCAAGACAGGGCTTCATTGAGGGCACCACCTGCGGAGTGTGTGTCTGTCCTATGAATATTGTATTACTCACTGTTGATAACCATGACCCTGTTAGTCTTGCTCCTCTTTGGGGTAAGGGAGTGTAGATTGCATTTTACTTTTTATTTACCTTGTGATTCTAATTTTAAATGCCTCTTGTTTTGAGAGAAAGTGTCTTGTTTTGAGCTGGTAAGGAGGGAGGTACCACGTAAGGTTTTGTAAGCTGTGGTCTTGGTGTAAGATGTTTCAGTGTTACCTAGTTTCTGCCATACTATTTTCTAGTTTTCCTAGCAATTTTTGTTAAATAGTGAGTTCTTATCCCAGAAGCCGGAGACTTTGGATTTATCAGTCTAGAGTCATTGATTATTATGTCTTGTGTACTCAAACTATTCCACTGATCCACCACTCTATTTCTTAGCCAGTACCAAGTGATTTTGATGGTTGCTGCTTTATAATAGAATTTAAGATCTGTTATGTCTAGACCACCTTCCCTTGCATTTCAAAGTGCTGTTTCTAAAGCACAGGTCTAAATCATGCCATTCCCCTATTCAATAAACTCCCTAGAGTTCCTGTTACCTCTAGGATCAAATAAAAACTTCGTTTTGCATTGAAGGTCCTTTTCAGCCTGGTCCAATCCTACCTTTCCAGGCTTACTATATATTACTCATCTTTTGCATGGTATATGGTCCAAACTGGAGCTCTTGCTGTTTGTCCACACATGATAATCTTTCTCTAGTCACTTTTCCTTTGCACAAATTGATCCTCATGTCTAGAATGTATTTCCTTCTGAACTCTGTTTTTTGGAAGTCTCAACATCCTTCAGTACTCAGAGCAAGTATTACCTCTTATGAGGCCTTTCCTGACAACCACCTCCCCCCATCTGCTACTTCATCCCCTACAAAATACCATGTCCAGGTTCTTTCCCCTTATTTAGATGTCTGTATGTTGTCTCTCCAGATAGAATGTATCATAGACATACTAAATCACAGAATTTGAGAGTTGGAAGGGACCACAGTAACCATCTTCCAGTACAAGCTATATATGTAATAAATATCCACTATTATATACATGACAAATGGCCACGCAGCCTCTGCTTGAAGAGATCCAAAGAGGGAGAATTCATTACTTCTAGGGACAGCCCATTATATTTATGGACTACTCTTGTTAGGAAGTTTTTCCAGATGTCAAGCCTAAATTTATTTATTTTCAGCTTCTACACATTGCTCTTGGTTCTGCCCCAGGGCCAAACAGAATGAGTATAATAGCTCTTCCACATATAGCCCTTCAGATATTACAAGACATATTTCATGCTCCGCTTGAGTCTGCTCCAAGCCAAATATACCCAGTCTCTTTTAAGTAGTCTTACACTGACCTGGACTCAAGACTCTTCCGTGTACTGTTTGCCTTCCCCTGATAACTCTTCCAGTTTACCAATGTCGTTCCTTAACTGGGACTCTTAGAACCAAGCATAATATAACCTATGAAGTCTGATGAGAGCAGAGTACTACTGTTGCTTCCTTATTCTGGAAACTATACTCCCTTCTCTTCTTTTCTTGCTCTCAGCAAGCTATCCAGTGAAGCTGGGGTGGGAGGATTGACATCTCTCAAAAGAGCGAGAAGCAGAGCTAAACTTGGAGTCCAAGAAATCCCAAAGTTGGAGAGCTGAGCAGGCATTCCAGGTGGGCCAAGAGAGGAGGTGGAGGAACATATTTAAGAAACAGCAAATAGGTGCATGATGTTTGTAGTTTCAATTCAATTCAACAAACATATCTTAAGTGTTAGAATGAATCCGTAGTCAATTCTCCGTTACCTATATTGAATTTATATGTGCTACAGAGTAGATATAGTTATTGTGTCCCCACCACGCCTGTGGACCACAAACACCCCCTTGCCAGAAAGCATTGTTAGAAGTAATCGTATCTTACCAAGAATCATCATCGCACTTGGCCATGAGTGAATTTAGAAAAAATAAAAAGATTTTTATTTCACATCCTTTCTAATGAGTAACTTGCCCTTTAACCCCTTGTGAAAAAGGCTCACTTCAACAGGCACAAGCACACAGCTCAAGACAATTACAAAACTCTATAACCATCTTGATTTTGAATTTCCTGCCCCATTGGTCAGCATTCTAGGCTTCACAGCCTGACAACACTTTAAACCCCACTCCCTCGTGGATCTACACCTCCTGATTATGTCTTCTCATTTCCACACTTCAGTTCCCCCCCTTTTCATCCTCATGTTTTATTCTTTATTTAATAAAGGAAATGCCAAGTCACAAAAATACATTTCGTCTCCTCCCTGTTTGTCTGCATCAGATAGCATGAGAAAGGAACTTTTTGAATTGCTAAAAGAATTGACAAAAGGTGTGAGTTGAAGATTCTTGCACCCAGGACATCCACGATAAAAAGTCCCTTTACCCAAGGCCGCTTTTGGGTTGATGGACTTCATCCTTGGTGAGCCATGCGTGGCCTGTTTTTTGTTTTTTGTTTTTTTATACAGGGGAGAAAAGGTCTCAGAACAAAAAGTCTGCCTTTAGATATCCTGATTAACATTCCCCACTTTCCTTCCACTACAGTCATTTTGTCATCAGTTTGACTTCTTAGGTTTCATACGATTTCTGTAGAAACAAAGTTCAGTTGCCCCTTACACCATTATATGTCCATTGCATGTACATTCATTTTCATAAACAGCCTGAGCGAGTCCCTACAAGAAATAGTATCAGTTTTTAAAATCACAGTACATCAGAATGTGATGACCATTAGACTGTCTATACTGTTGTTACCCTTCATCACCGTACGTAGACCCACAGTATCGTATATTGTTGGAAGGGGACCTTGGTGAGCTGCTAGGCCAAGCATCCCGCTTTACAGACGAGGAGACTAGAGGCTAACTGATTCACCTGAAGTGTGTAGTTTCCCATACTACAGATGAGTCAGCCGAGGCCAGATGCCCCGGTGCTGGCCCCGCAGATCCTGCCGAGTTTCTTCACCTTCACCCGAAGACAGTCCCTATTGGTTTCCACACCACCTCAGCATCTGTAACTCCTGGGGGGTCCCTCCCTCTGATCGGAGAGAGTAGAGGGTGGACACGAGACAGCATCTTCCAGATATTTCACCATTTTAGTAGGGAACCCAGGACATTCACCTAATCATTTCCCATTGACTGTTCTCCTGGATGTCATTATCTCTAGATAGTCTTTCTGCAAGATGAAATCAACCCTCTAGCTCAGATTACTTCCCAATTCCTGGTGCAGGACATCATCATTCCGTCTGGTACTCCCTTCCCACCAATTCCCCTCAGCCTCCTTTTATTATATCTTGCATTAAATTGTGAACACTTTGAGGGCAGGAACTTTTTTTTTTTTTACCCTTTTACATCTTCAAAGTGTTTATCGAAGTACCCTGCATACAGTGGGTGCTTGATAAATTTTTGTTGGCTGATATTGAAATGGTGCAGGCCTAAAAACTGGGATACAGTTAAATATTATTTAATGGACTGCTTATTCCTATTCTATTCACTTATAGGTTTGGTATAAAATGAAATTAGTCTGTGGTATTTTATTCTTCATTATTATAAAATTCTTGGAAACTTTTGAAAAACTTACTCTTGAATGTCAGATCCCCCTTCTTATGGGCAGTGTCATATATTATACTGCAGATCCAGGTCAGTTTAAAATAAATGTCTGAAACTAAGTCCTTCAAGAAACATTAACATGTGCCAGTTGGTTCTGATAGGCCTTCAAGTAAGCATTCAAATCTGATTTGTTAGTAAGTTTTTATTCACTTGTCTCTGTATAGTTTTATTTTCTTTGTAAATCATTTTCAATCACTCTTTTCCTTCTTAATCCTTGATTTTGAAGGTCATTTTTACAAGTAAACAACAAGTATTTATTAAACAGTTGTATTCCCTGGGAGATAAAAATGAATAAGACTCTCCTCCAACCTTAGAGACTTTGGGCAAGTCACTGAATCAGAACTGTGATTACGTAATTACAACTCTTAAGTAAGAGCTTACAGTGAAATGAGGAAAAATAAAACTTGATCATATAGTTTAATTTATTTAGATTTTACTTCATCTTTGTATTTCTGGCTTATTTTTGTCATGTTAATAGTTTACATCTTGAGCATACAAAGTCATTTAACCTGTTTGAGCCTCTGTTGGACCAGGTGACCTCTGACAAAGTTCTGCCCAAGCAAGTACTTAAATTCAATTTAAGTGGGATTCAGTTTGTTAATATTCTTAATCTTTATTTTTCTTTCTTAGATTCAGATTCCCTCCTTATCATTGTTTTCACAAATTACTGATAGTTGGCCTTCTTAACTCTAACCGTAACTCCTGTGCCCTAAAATATCTAGGGTGAAAATATTACCGTGTATCTTGACTTACACAAGTGAATAATAGTAATGAGAAAATCCCTTTTGTCAGAGTGTTCCACTATGTATTGAGATCTTTATTTTTGTGCTTTGAAAAAAATTTTTTTTAATGTGGATGGGGGTGGGTGGGTGAAGTAATGGGAAAGACTAATTATTTTTTTTAGATGCTTGTTAATTGAAAAAAAAAACTATTTTAAAAAATGAATACCAAGCCTGGTATACTCATAATACTTTTTCCCAGATGAATTCTTTAAATGAGATTATTTGCTATATTGAGTTAGAATTTAAAAACAAGTTAAGACAGAAATTAGAACTTGTAGTAGCATATTATGACAGTTGACTATATTTTCCTGGGAATGAGAAGGTAGGGATGTTAAGTTAAAACTTAAAAAACAGGTTGAGGCAGAAATTAGAACTTACAGTAACATATTATGAGAATTGACCATATTTTCCTAGGGATGTCTATTTGGGTAAGGGAGTATAGGAACAACATAAATTTGGCACTTAAGCTCAGTGTTATGAAAACCTTTAGGCTTCCTGTTTTACACTTGCAGTTTATTGTGCTCTTACAAACAGATTCTTTGGTATAAATGAGCACTATCTAAAGAGGGATTACAAATCAAAACAAATGATTGCAAGTATGTTTCCTTTGTATTTTTCTCATACTAAAATCTGTCATGTGCGAGTAAAGTAGCAGCTGGTGAATATAAATTATCTTTTTCAATATTCATTTAAATCATTCTTTATTTAAATAATAGATTGTTTAAGCATACTATGACTGAAGTGTGGCTTGTATTTTTCCTTACATTAGGTTGAATTTTACTGGGGGGAAAATATGACTAAAGAAGTTTATCTTCTCACTGAAGAAACAGAGCTAACAGACATGAAATAATAACATAACACAAATGCTTAATTAAAATAGTGTTGCATTGTAAGGCATGCATTAGAAGTTTAGAAAAAGAGAGTTCCATTACTGCTCAAATAAATAGAGAGATTTTTGTTGTTCAGTTGTTCAGTCATGTCTGACTCTTTGTGACTGCATGAACCACAGCATGCCAGGCCCTTCTATCCTCCACTATCTTTTGAAGTCTGTCCAAGTCTTTGTCTCCACGGTACTATCTGTCCAAAGGGTCAGGAGGAGAAAGTGAGGCTGGTGACCTGCACAGCCCTCCTCACTCAGAGCAAAGTCAGATCCAAGTCATGTCATCATTTCTCTGATGACATGGTTGGTCTTCTTCAAAAACGAAGGGCAGACACAACAACTCTCTATCAATCCATCTTGTCCTCTGCTGTCCCCTTTTCCTTTTGCCTTCAATCTTTCCCAACATCAGGGTCTTTTCCAGTGAGTCTTGTCTTCCCATCATATGACCAGAATATTTAAATTTCAGCTTTAGTATTTAGCCTTCCGGTGAATAGCCTTAATTACTTTCTTTAAATATTTACTGATTTGATCTTCTTTCCGTCCTCTTAAAAGTCTTCTCCAGCACCACCATTTGAAAGCATCAGTTCTGTGGTGCTCAATTTTTTTTGTCTATTTCTTCCAGCCATACGTTGCTGTTCGAAAAACCATAACTTTGACTATACAGACCTTTGTTTTGCAAGGAGATGTCTTTGCTTTTTAATATGCTGTCCAGATTTGCCATACTTTACTTCCAAGGAGCAAATGTCTTTTAAATTTCATGACTGCAGTTGCTGTCTACAATGATCTTTGAGCCCAAGTATATAAAATCTGACACTGTTTCTCTTTCTTCACCCTCCATTTGCTAGGAAGTGATGGAATCAGTTGCCAAGATCCTAGTTTTTTTGCTGTTACACTTCAAGCCAGCTTTTAAACTCTTCTCTTTCACCTCATCAAGAGGCTTCTTAATTTGAATGAGAATTAAGAATTAAAATATTTAATTTAATTTTTTAAAAATTAATTTTAATTAATATTTAATAAAATAATTAAATTAAATTAAGAATTTAAAAGGAATGGGAGACCTGTAGCTTGAGAAGAATGAGAATAAGACAAGGAGAAACTAAGTGCCCGAAATAATGCACACTTTCTGCCTTCAGAGAAATAAAGCATTTATTAAGTATTTACTATGTGCCAGATACTGGGGTATGTTGTTCAGTTGTTTTCAGTTATGTCTTATACTTTGTGACTCCATTTGGGGTTTTTTTGGCCAGAATACTGGAATGGTTTTCCAATTTCTTCTCTAGCTCATTTTACAGTTGAGAAAACTGAGGCAGACAGGGTTAAGTGATTTGCTCAAGGTTGAATAGTTAGTAAAAGTACGAGGCCATATTTGAACTCAAGAAGATGAGTCTTCCCGACTCTAGGCCAGCCTGATGTCTTTCTTTTCTTTGCCTCATTAAAGGGGCTGTGCCCTGGCTACTTCTTAAACAGGTCTATTCAGTGAATGGGCTGTACCTCACCCTAAGTGAGTACCTACATAGACCATAGCCTAAAGGGGCCAAGGTCTCCCAGTGCATCCTGGGTCATCTCCAGTCATTCTGAGGAATATCTGGTCCTTGGATTCAGATGGGTCTGGAGGAGAACTGAGGCTGGTGACCTTGCACAACCCTCCCCCATGCAAAGCAAAGTCAAGTGCAAGTCATGTTATCATTTCTCGGATGGTATGGTCTTCTTCGACAATGAAGGACAAACACAACAACAGCTTCACCTAACTGTGAAGGAACTCAAATTCTAATTGGGGAAAAAGGAGATAGAAAGGGAGGTTGGATAGGGAAGAGAGTTCTGGTGGATCAGTGCTTTTGAGCAGTAGATAGTAAAAGTCCACTGAATCAGGACTGGAGTTTGGAATAAAATAAATGTGTTCTAGGCATGTAGTGAAAATGGAACAGTCAAAAGAGAGGACCACAAGGTGGGAGCATCACCCAGTGAGAAGGCTGCTGGGGATGAGCTGGAACATCCAGAGAGTAGAGCTGAGAGTAATTGACTGTCATTTAGACACATCAGAATCATAATTGTATTTTATTTTCCAAAGGTTTTAAACATTACTACTTAGGCTCATTCACTTCGAGAAACTCCAAACTAGAGACTTCAGGGCTACTTATCTTCTCATAAATTTCATCATTTCTGCCCCTACATTTAATTTTAAAATGTTTGCCTAGTATGTTACCTGCAGTTTTATCTTACCTATTTTTAAAACTTGAAAAATAAATATAAAAGCCAGTTTTTATACATCATTCTTCTTCTTTTTAGACAATACTAGTAGTCACCATAACTGCAATATTGTGCAGTGGTCACCTTGAGTGACTTAACCCTTCTCAGAAATACAGTGATATAAGACAGTTACAAAAGACTCATGATGAAAAATACTATCCACATCCAGAGAAAGAACTCATGAAATCCGAATTCAGATCAGAGAATACTATTTTTTCTTTTTTCTTGCATGGTTTTTTTTTTCTTTTGCTCTGTTTCTTTCACAACATGACTAATATGAAAATACGTTTTACATGGTTGTACATATATAATCTATATGAACTGCTTGCCATCTTAGGGAGAGGAAAGGTGAGGGAAAGAGGGAGAGAGAAAATTTGGAATTCCATTTTTAAAAAATGAATGTTAAAAAATTGTTTTTATATATAATTGGGAAAAAATAAAATACTGTATTAAAAAAAGAAAATACTAGTAGTCAGTTCAGTCCATATATGATATCTTAATAGGAATGCTTCAGAACAGCCAATTCTTTTTAAAAAATAGAATATTGATAAAAGATAATCGATTAGAATTCATTCCTTTTCTGAATGATTTAATCAGAGAGGAATTAGCATGGTAGTCAGAGGAATTGAATAAGGAAGGGGAGAAGTGTTCAACACACCTTGAAAGAACAGCCCTTCAAAGCAAAAGTAATAACTCTTAATAATTGGTTGGAGTTTAGGGTTTTTGCTTTTGCTCTGAAGGTTGTAGGTATTTGAGTTGAGAAGGTGATTATTATTTTGATAGCAATACAACAGGAGTATAAACAGTTTTCTTCATAGAATCCTACAATTGTCAAGAATGGGAGACTTCATCTTAACTTCTTAAGAATCCCTTGTAGAACATCAACAACAGTGGCCATCTAGCTTTCTCTCAAAGCATTCAGCAGCATTTATTTATTAATTGCTTATAATAAGCCAGACTCTGCATTACGGGCTGAAGATATAAAGTAAAAAAACCCAACGAAGCAGCCAGGTCTGATTCTCGAGTTCACATTCTAATCGTCAAGACAACATGTAAACAGTTATTCAGTATAAATGAAAGTGAGTCTCCGAGCTCAGAGTTAGGAGATGTCCTGTGCTAGAAATAGTAATAAAAAGATCACTGTGGCTTGATCAAAGAATACCAAGCGGGAGTAAAATGTAAGAATACAGCTAGAAAGGTAGGAAGGGGCTAGATTGTGAGGAATTTAAAATCCAAACAAAAAATTTTGTATTTGATCCTGACAGTAGGAAGTGACTGGTCAGAACTGCGTTTTAGGAAGGTCACTTTAACCATTTGAGTGGATGATGGACTGACTGTAGTGGGAGAGACTCAAAGCCAAGGAGAATGTTCAGAAAGTTATTGCATGAAATATGAAGGCATGAAGCGATGAAGGCCTACCAGGGTGGTTATGGCTGTGAGAATGGAGTGGAGGGTACACATGAGAGGTGCTGTGAAGGTAGAATTGACAGATTTGCAGCCCATTGGATATGTAGAGTGAATGTGAATGAGGAATAGAGGAGGACACCAAAATGGCATGCAAGAGAAAAGGCTATTAGTTTTGCTATTAAGAGATCATTGGTAATTCTGAAGAGATCACAAAGTAGTCTGTTGGAGAGCAATTTCTGATTTGTAGATGTTTGAGAGGTTTGGGGGAAAAGAGAAAAGGTCTAGGCCTCCATCTTGTTCATATGACCCAGCAAAATAATCCCATAAAATAACACTTTAGTAGTTTGATTTAGTACTAATTCTGTAAATTAATCTCTATAGTGTTATCATTTAACTAAATCATTAAGTTGTCGGAAAATATAGGTAAGTTTGCTTCCTACCTATTTGCCTCTGCTTATTCCTTCAATTTCTTTTTTTTTCCCTCAAATTTTGCAGTCTGTTATAATACCTGAGATTGTAGTCCTCTTGCTTTTACCCTCCTCTTACTGGAAAATCTCCTGGTAGTTTGCCATAAAGCAAATGCTACTCCTTGTTTTTGGAAAGACATTTTTTATTATTTTAAGGAAAAATCCCTCCTCTTATCCTTATGTTTTTATTGTAAATGATTTCTGTATTTTGACTTAATGCCTTCTGTATCGTAATATATTAATGGGATTTTGATTATTAATGTGATTTATTACAATAGCCTATAGTTTTGGTATTGAACCATTCTTGGATTCCTGATTGTAATGAACGTTTTTTAAAAAATGGAGAGTAAAGTCTTGAGTTTTAACACTGCATTTGAATTTAATATGAGTACCTTCTGGCATTTTCTTGTCAGTACCTCTTCTCAGACATAATTATTAATTTTAACTATAATAGTCTAAAAATATTCATAGCAGGCACTAATAGATAGCATTCCTTTCTCTCCCCTGCCTTTCCTTATAACAAACATTTTAAAAAGGGATTGGGGGGAGAGACAGTCAGTTCATCAAAACTAAGGTACTTAGTTGGTTTGTTTTTTAGCAAAACCAAGTCATACAGACTTGCAACATTCCAAAACCCTCGTGCTTCACTATTCAATGAAAGGAGGAAGTTGCTTTTTCTTAATCCTTTTCTTTTGTCATTTTAATCACATAGGTCAGTTTTGTTTTGTTCCTTCCATTTACATTGTTGTAGTTATCACTTTTATCCATCTCTTTGTTCACAGCTGTCCAGCTGTCTACCACAGTTTGGTTCCCAGTCACCTTGAGTCATTTCAATCGTCTGATTGATCTGCTAGCTTCAGGACATTTATTCATTCAATACATTTTCCATACTGCATCCAGTGTGATTTTCTTTAAGCACATATCAGATACATTGCACTCTCCTACTCAACATAATCCAGAAGCTTCCTGCTGTCTCTAGAAAAAAGAAACAATCCTTCCCCCCCTCCCCTTGTTTTTAAAGTCCTCACAGCCTTGCACCAGTATTCACCATCTCATAGTATATTACCTCTGTCTTCCAGCCAGTCATTAAACATTATTATTAATCACCAGCCTGGGGTTATAAAGAAAGGTAAAAGTTAGTCCTTGCTTCCTTGTAGAATGCAGGATTTTTAGCAAGGAAACCAGGAAAGCCAAAAGGAAGAGAGAAGAGACAGAGAATTCCAAGCATGGAGCATAGCCTGTGAAAGCACCTGGAATTGGGAAATGGAATGGCTTGCATGAGGAGCAGCAGTTTCCAATGTGGGGGTTTTTGCTTCGATATTTCTCATCTCTTGTTGAGTCTTTGTTTTCTGTTTGGACTACTCTAATTTTCACAACATTCACTTTGTGAATGAGGTTTTTCACAATCTTTTGTTGTTGTGCATAAATTTTCCTTGCTATTCTTTCCTTTATAGTGTTTCTGTTTTGCGTTTCTTGTTTCATTTCCTTTAAGTATTACGAATGGACTTCCTTTTTGCTCTGAAGTTTTACCTGAATTTATTTGGGGCTTATGATCCTCTTTCAGATTTAGCTCCTGAATGTTTCTTAAAGCAAGATGTTTCCTCCCGGTGTCCGGAGGTTTTCTTGACTTGCCCACGGAGGGATTTTGGGCTTGAGTCAAGATCTTTAGTTGAATGGTGTGAGCAGGACTCAACCCCTTCCTTCAAAGGAACGAGCTGCTCCAGTCCTGAGTTCTGACTTAAAAGAGCTCTCTTTTATTATAGGGTTCGATGATTAATGAACCTGCATGGAAACTCAGAGAGTTCATAATCCATGCAGAAGTTTGCATTTTTATAACTGCAGCACAAAGGAAGGAGGAGATACCAGAAATCTCCACCTAAAAGGTTGTGAATGACCTGGGAGGAGGGAAAGGTGCTGTAAAGGTGGGAAAAGGACAAGACCTCTCCCAAATGGGAGGAGCAAGCAAGACCAAGACAAAAGCTGCATTCTTTTTCCTGGGGAACTGCCAGACTATGAAGATAGGATGGGCCCTATCTATAAGATCTATTAGGGTCCCGGCTGCACAAGCAATTTCCCAGTCTAGTGTAGACTGACTCGTGCCTGTCTTGACTCCCAAGGCCACACAGGGAGACCACTTTGGGAAGCAAACAACAAATTATGTCACCTGGGTTGGAGGGGGAGGGGGTTCGTCCTTGACATGTTCAAGGCCCCTTGTATACTCTGGGTCCAGTGTTTCTGGAAAATATGGCAACTCAAGACAAGCTCAGTGAACCGCTTAACCTTCCCCAGCATCCCACCTCCCCCCCATTTTCTAGATTCAGGCTACCCCTATGCTGGCTCCCTACTGTGAGCTTCAGGGACTACTGGGTTTGGATTTTATTCTAGGCTAGGCTCTCACAACATGGCCTGCTTGTACTGATTCTGGATACTTCCTAGAGTGTACTCAAGCTTCACTCTGCTAAACTAGGCATGGAATCAGGCCATGTTTTCAAGAGTGCTGTGCTGGACATCTCAAATGTCCTGAGCCCACTGGCTGCTGAGTTGGGCTTAAGCAGCCATTGGCTGGTTTGGGGAATGGTGAGGGGAGAAGCTTGTTTAAAGAATGTTTAAAGAATGGCCATTCTGTAGCCTATGGGCTCCAGCATTGTGGGACTTGGGTTCTGTGGAGTTTAGGGAGTGCCAGTCCCTAAGGCTCTCTACCTTTTATACTTAGCTTTTAACTTGCTCTGTTTTGTCTTTCTAACTATGTCTTCTGGACTACCAAGTCCTGTTGTGGATTTCTAGGTTGGGTAGGGAAATCTAGAGGGGACTATTTCCATTATCTTAGTAGAATAGTGCATCTGTAAGCTCTGGAGTGTTTCCGATCTTGAGCTAGCATGCTGCAATTTTTTAAAACTCAAGATATTATTTAAGGCATTTCTTTGCAAAATCTAATATTTTTAAAAACTTTGAATCTGTAATAGATCACAGATAGTGGGCATTTCCTCCAAAATTAGAGATTGCAAACTACCTCTTCTCATCATGTGTGACTCTTGCTAATGTTCCCCTTCCACAGTGTGCCTGGGGGAAGCTCCTCTTGATTGCTTGACATTCCACAGATACCAGTGAAGCACCTAGGCTGTCTTTTACCTTTTCCTTTCGCTGTGTGATCATTCATCTCATCTCTTATGATTTTATCTTTTTTAGATCACATGTAGTACTCAATTCTTCCTTGATAATAAATTGTAGCCCCATTATCACTCTTTCTCCTGGGGAAGGAAGGGAAATTGAGGACATCCTTTATTTCACTCCACAGAAAATTCAGAAGATGCAAAGGACTTTTAAAACCCCACAAAAAGATAAAGAAAACATTTAAACCACTCAAAGTAGTTTCATCTAAAGGAATTAAATTTGGATTGCCAAAGAAGCAATCTTTCAGCATTTCCAATGAATCCCTACATCTCCCAGAGACTTAGACTCTTCCTCTCAAACTTATAGCACCCCTTTGATTTTGAGTTTATTTTATTATTTATTTTAGACTATTCTATTATGGTGTTTTTTAATTGGGATGATTAACTTTTTTGTCTCTTGTAGTTTTTATTCATGATTTCTTGAAATATAGCTCTGTTTGAAAACCAGGTTTTGATTAAGCCCATTGGGATTCAAATGGGTTACTTGAGTATGCCTTTAAAGCTAAATCACCCTGGCTCTCACTGTTTGGCCAATAATAAGTCCCCATCCAACTCTCACTTGCTCATTGTTTGGGTTCTGTTGTCTCGAGTGAGTGTAAATAGCAATTATTTCTGTTCTGGCCAGAAATTCTTGAGTGTTGTTCCCTCCTAGATGACTCTTTTGTGAAGGCAAACTATGCCATCTTTTGCTTCAGTTCTTATCTAGCTTTTAAATACTAAATAGGCAGGGGCAGCTAGGTGGTACAGTGGAGAGAGCACCAGTGCAGGAGTCAGGAGGACCTGAGTTCAGATATTACCTTAGACACTTGACACTCACTAGGTGTGTGACCTTGGGGGGGTCATCTCCAGTCATCATGATGAACATCTGGTCACAGGATTCAAATGGCTCTGGAGGAGAAGTGAGGCTGGTGACTTGCACAGCCCTCCCTCCCTCAAAATAAAGTCAAGTGCAGGTCATGTCATCATTTGTCTGATGGCAAGATCTTCTTCGACAATGAAGGACAAGGACACACACACACACACACACACACACACACACACAGACACACACACACACACACACACACACACACACTGAATAGGCAATGCCTCAGACAAACTAAGACCTGGGAAAGACCTTACCTTAAAAAGGCCACTGTCTCCCACTCCAGAGGAGTAAGATTGATGATTTTGCATATAGCTCTCCCTCACTTAAATGCCATTTATTTGCAAGTCAGGATATCACCCTCCTGATATCATTGATTCTCTTCCAGACTCTCAGAAAGGTCAGCACCCTGGAAAGGCTACTCTTTTTCTCCTGTGTTTGTGCTGTCTGATTAACTCATGGAATCGCAACAAGTCAGTGAGGTCTCACCTGTCTCTTCCTTTTTATGTCCCATTAAGTGAAGGGAAGATAGCCTGGTTAAATTTGTAGAGGTGTGTTTGGTGAGTAATGTAGCCTGGGTAAGCTGGCTCTCTCATTGATAGGAAGCATTTTTTGTAGCTTTCTAACCAGTACTTATTCTGAGATGAGTACTCTTGATTCTATTTTTAAAAAAGGAACTGAGACTAAGTAACATCCTCACATTGCTATCCACAATTATTTTGAAATGCAGCAAATGAAATCCCAAAGTGGAAATAGTGTGAAAATGTTTCAGCTTTGGTTTCCCAGCAATCCAGTTAAACTCCTGTAAACTTGTCCAAGCCTGTGACTTGAGGGTAATGGTGTTGTGGAAGTAAATGGGAGCAGAAATGGCATGTGGTGGTCAAAATGGTACTAACAGGACTCTTAATGACAATGGCACAGTCTTGAATTCTGGTGTATCCAGGTACCAGGCATGAACCAATTAAATAATAATAGTAAAAATAGCTATCCTTTACATATCAGTTTAAAGTTTTTAAAGCACTTTATATATTTTATCTCAGATTACTTTTCAATGTGTTTTCTAGATTAGCTGTTTTTGATAAGGATGTATCTTACATATAACTTTTTTTCAGCCTTAAAAAGTATTTCTTGTTTTCTCATGGAATCATCGCTCTCTGGTGCAATCTAAATCTCAGGAAGTTTTTTATTGGAGTAAGTTTTATCTAAGCAGTTTATTCTCTTTCGCATTCTTTCCTCCAGCTGTTTCATTTTCATTTCTGTTCTTTCTTTTAGAGTAGAGTTTCTTAATTGAGGTGAGAGGGTGGAGTCTCTGAACATTTAAAAAAAAAACTGTATTTGAATATAATTGATTTCCTTTGCTATTTATATGTTTATTTATTGAACTTAAAAACGTTTTTCACCTGAATGACAAAGGGGGTCACACAGAAAAGCTCCTTTGTTGCTTTTACTTTATTTGTGTGATCATTTTAAATATCTTACTGCATTCATCAAAGAAATTCTGTGTGTGTTTGTCCTTCATTGCTGAAGAAGACCATGCCATCAGAGAAATAATGACATGACTTGCACTTGTCTTTGTTTTGAGTGAGGGAGGGCTGTACAGGTGACCAACCTCACTTCTCCTCCAGAGCCATCTGAATCCAGTGACCAGTTATTCATCGAGATGACCCAGGATGAGTTAGTTGGGGTTAAGTGACTTGCCCAAGGTCACACAGCTAGTTAGTGTCAAGTGTCTGAGGAGACATTTGAACTCAGGTCCTCCTGACTCCTGCAGTGGTGCTCTATCCATGTACCACCTAGCTGCTACCTAGCAATTCTAGTAGTTTGTGTAAGACCTTTGATTTTTTTGAGACTTTGCTTGTCAGTTAGTATTGTAGAGTTATTTTCTATGTTTAAAAAGAAAACGCAACTATATATATTTCCCCAATTTTCACCTGTGTTAACTTCCCTTTCCCCCTCCAAGAGAGCCATTCTACATTAAAAAAATTTCCTAAAAGAAAGAAATCAGCAAAATCAATTCATTCAAAAGGTCTGAAAATATGTACAGTATGGACCTCCTGTCTTTTTAAAGCAATGGAGTAGGGTTGTCTTCTTATCCTTTCTTTGCAGTCATTCTTGTGCTTTGTAATTTTGCAACATCAGTTTTTAATTGTTTTGTTCTTTCAGTTTACATTGTTGTAGTCATTGTACATATTTGCTTGATTCTGTTTTCCATTTGCAAAACTTTAGTCATTGTAAACATTGTTTTCTCACTTGGATTCTTCTAAATCTTGTTTCTTTCTCTTCATCATCTGTATCATTTCTTACAGCATAGATAATATTCAGTTATATTCATGTACTGCAATTTATCTGTTCTCCAGTCTTTGAGCATATACTTAGTTTCTAATTTTTAGCTGTCACAAAGAGTACACTGTAAGTATTTTGGAGCATATAGGGTCTTCTGATTATCAGTGGCCTCCTTAGGTCATGAATAAACCTAATAGGGGAATATCTGGGTCAAAGGATATGGACATTTTAGTCACTTTATTTGCTTAATTCCAAATTGCTTTCCAAAACAATTGTACTGATTTGTACAGTCACAGCTGTACAAACAATTTACTAGTCTGCTTGTCTTCCCTTAACCCTTCCAACATCCTCCATCTTTTGTCATCTTTGCCAGTTTGCTGGGTCTAGAGTAAAACCTCAGGGTTGTTTTGATTTACTTTTCTCTTATTTTTAATGATTTGAAGCCTCCTTTCATACAATTGTTAAGCAGAAAATATAGATCATATTTACCCTCTATTTAACTTCATGCTTTTTGCTTCTTTGTCTTGTTTTCTTGCTAGCATTTCCAAAATGATATGAAATAATAATGGGGGTAATAAGCATCTCTGCTTTGCTCCTGTATTTATTGGGAAAACTAGTATATCCTCGTTACATGTGGTAGTTTCTTTTGGTCTTAAATACTTGCTACATTTAAAAAGGGTCTTCTTTGCATATACTTAGGGTATTTTGCATTAATGTCATTGAACCTTGTTGAAGGCTTTATTATATTGTTTTGTTTTGTTTTGCATAGGTTTATATAATCCAGGGAGGGAGAGAGAGGGGGGGGAGGGAGAAGGGAGGGACAGGGGGAGAGAGAGTAAATTCTCTTTTGGGTTTGTTTCTTGCACATTCCCTAACTCCATAATATTTACCAGCAGAGTTTTCTTGTATCCACTCATTTTTCTAGCCCTGCTTCCTGAGTTATGTTGGGGCCAGGCTCTGTGCCCACCTGGAAGGATTGGTGGAGTTTTCTGATCTTTATTACTTAGAATCTAGGCAGTGAGGGATTTGTTCTCTGGGGACCTCAGAAACTACTGGGAGCAACTGGGTTGGTTAGTATTCATCCTAGGCTTGGATAGTCTGATGTAGGGGAATGCCTTGGTTCATTTCCTTCCTGATTTAAACCCCTGAAGCCATCTGAACCCTTGTTCAAGATCAGTCAACTGGGTTTTGGTTCAGTGTTAGAGCAACACACTTGCGAGTTTCAGGTTGTCTTCATTTTGCCCCTTTTCTCGTCTCCCATCTTCCTGCCCTTGGTTCCCAGCTTCAGTTTCTAGGCTGTCCTGGTTTGTCTCCGTACCCCAGCTAGTCTGGGCCATGCTTTTCTTCCTTGATCCCTTACTCATAGAAGCCTACAGGCTTCTGGCCATCTCCTTGTTTGAACCTAGTCTGACAAAACTCACTCTCTGTAATTTCTACTTGGATTTCTTATTTAGTCTGCTGCTTTTTTTTTCTTTAATCCTTAATGGAATCGTTGTTAGAGAACTGGGCTATTGTGCTTCCACTTTGACATCTTGAGCAGTTCTACATGTGGTATCTCTTGATACTGACAACTCTAAGGTGTGCTGTGAGTTTCCTCATTTTACAGATAAAGAAACTGAGGCTGAGAGATTGTGATTTTTCCCATACCTAATGTCCGTGGTGAGATTAAAATCCATTTCTTCCTGACTCCAAATACAGCATTCTTACCCACTATACTAATAATATCTGGAAACTTCTCAGAGGCTCTTTCCTCAGAACAGCATAGGACTTAGATTCAGTATAATTTGAATCATCCTACGCTATAAGCTAACACAATAAAACCTTTTTTAATAACCATTCAGTACCAGGGTGGTAAACATATCTGTTCCAGTAGAGGGGATGGAGCCAGTAATTAACAGTTCAAATGAATAGACCATTCAGTAGACAAGTGTACTTTATTAGATTTGCCCAAGAATAATTATCCATTATTATCATTTTCTATTCCTGTGTGTTCCTCACTGTACCCAAAGTATAAGGGAAGACATTTTGGTGATTTTTATTGCAACAGCAATTTATAATCTTTCTGTGGGGACACAAGACAAATGAATTTAAAGTATGAGGATAGGGTTTGTAATTTCCTTGGTATTGAGAACTTTCAAGTGACTTGTCTAGCATCACACATCATATCTCCCTGGCTTTTTTAGTCCAGTTCTTCTATGTACAAAGCCATGATGCCTCTCATGAGGTATAAGAATAATGGCCAATATTAGTGTTACAGGCAGAGAATGCTTCTATGAATTCATAGAATGGAAATAGCAAATCATTTGAGGTTAATACCAGGGAGGATAGACATTTCGTTCCTTAGCTGCCTTCTGTTGTTATCAGAGAAATGTAAGGTGTCCCAAAAATCTTAATGCAAAAGTTGCACTATGACTTTTGGGACACCCTGTACTTAGATGAAGGTTCATGAATTTGGCCTATTCTGTTAATTCATAGAATCATAGCAATTTGTAATTTGAAGGGAACTTAGAGAAAATCTAGTGTAACTCATTCTTCTTACTTTTTCTTTCTTTTAAAAAAGGAAAAAACTTCTGTCACAACCTAACAAATAACAAAGATGAAGATACCAACAGTATAAAATTTCTCTTCTAATATTTTCAGTTTTTCATCTTTCCTACCCTTTCCATGTCCCCTTTTCCTTTCCAAATTCTTAACATGTTTGTAGAAAATGAGTATAAGTAACACTTTATTAAGAAAAATATACTCCCTCTTCCTTTTAAAATCATGAATTTCTACCAGAACTTAATTATTTCCTTAAACTTTGAGGTAAGGAGGGTTGTAGGTAAGGAGGCATGTGGGTGTATACAAGAGAGAATAAAGCTAATTTGACTACATTACAAAGTTAGGGAGAAGAAACTGTGTAATAATTCTGGAAAGGTAAATTGACCCTGGTTATATAATAGTTTACATTTCGTTCTAGAGTTGGTTGAGTAGGGGAGTCACATGGTCAAGTCTGTGCTTAAGGAAATTACCTGGGTAGTAGTTCGAAGGATGGACTAGGATGACCAGAGGCCAGTTAGGATCCTATGTTAAACAGGAAATTTCTTTCACATATGGATTGGACTTAGATGGTTGTTGAGGTCCCTTCCAAGTCTTTGATTCTGTGATTTCTGTCACACTGATATTCAAGCACTACTTGTGGTCCCTTAGGTGTACTTCCCTACATTTGAATTATCTCTAGTGTTATTCCAGCTATAATGCCCAGACTATAATCATTAGTCTTCTTCATTTAGTTATTTAGGTCACCATTGTTGTTTGTGTCCATGTTGGGTAAAATTTTGTACTGGAAATGACCAAAATACCAAAGTGAATTGGTCATGCAGTCATTTAAGTAACCCACTAGTTCTGACTAGAAAAAAGCTCCTGATGTAATTTTGTAATCATTTGATAAGCTTACCTGTAAAACTGTTTTAACAATAATAGCTAGCATTTGTATAGTGCTTTAATGTTTGCAGAGCTCTCTTTGCAACTCTTAAGAGTGAGGTGCTATTATCATTTCCATTTTATAGCTGAGGAAACTGAGGGAAGCAGAAATTAAGTAAACCTGCCCAGGGTCATACAGCTAGAAAGGGTCTTGGGCTGGTTTCGAACACTAGTCTTTTTGATTCCAGGTCCAGCTCACTGTGCTATCTAATTTATTGATAATTTCATGCTTTCATATTGATAATTTCAGTTTTATTCCTTAGTAAATGGTGGTACTGTGTTTTCAGTGGCAGTGGAAGTATAAGATCTCCTAAGTCCTGTTAAGAACAGGATTTGAGACTGGACTGGTGATAGAGCGTGTCTCAGTTTTGGCCATGCAGCCTAGGGAGGTGTGGAAGGAATCATTACCAGGTTAGTTGAGTGAAGGGTGATTCCCTTTTTTGGTGTTCTTCCCAGCAGCTTGTGAAGTTTACCTGGTATGTAAGGTGCAGAGAATTGTGGTCTGACTTGGCCAAGCAAGGGCCTGCACTGATGAAGTCATGCAGCTGTGAAGTGGTTGAAGGAAAATAGTGGATGCAGGGCTGGAAGAGGCAGAATAGCCTACTTCATAATAAATAGATGGGCAGGTAGGTGGCATAGTGAGTAGCCGGTGGGGCCTGCAGTCAGGAAGACGGAGTTCAAACCTGGCCTCAGGTGCTTCTTAGCGGGGTGACCCTGGGCAAGTCACATAGCCCTGTCTGCTTCCATTTCCTCATCTGTAAAGTGAGCTGGCGGAGGAAATGGCAAACCCCTACGGTATCTCTGCCAAGAAAACCCCAAGTAGGGGCTGAGTGTGACTGAAAGAACTAAACAACGACATCATAGAAAGTTTCTTTGTTGTTGCTTAAAACAGAATCATCTCACAACAAATGCTGAGAAGTACCAACGGAAACGCTTTCTATGATGGAATGCCCCTTCCCTCCGCACTGATTTTTGACCATGGTTTCTTTTTTTTCTCCTCTCCTTCCCCAGAATTTATAAAGAAAAGAACAAAAATATGAGAAAGGAATCTTTTTAAGCACACAGAATATTTTCCTATGATAACAGTTTCCTCACCCATGGGTTTTAGAGTTGAGGAAATTGAAGTATGAGGTTAATTGTTATACATATAGTTAAAGTTTCCATTTCTTAAAAATAGTTAAAAAATGGCTAAAATGGATGCAACATAAACAGCAAAAATTTCAGTTTATTTACTATAGATTCCATTTTGGATTATTAACATTTGAAATATTTTTCTTTATTGTAGATCATCTTCAAAATCTGAGGAAGCCATCAGTAAAAGCACAGAATTTTATTTTAATGCTTAAAATAAAATTTGCCTATGATCCTAAAAAGCTGAAATGGGGGCTGTATTTCTTGAGTAAGTACCTATTTTTTTATCCTGTAGTTTATTATTTTGTCTTTTCTCCCATAACCAAACTTGGAGTAGAAGAAAAGGACAAATACTAGTTATTTCTAGTTGTTTTCATCTTTAAAAAAATTTATATCTTTACTCTTCAGTTTGAGAAATATTGATACACTGGGTAGTACTTGTGCAGCAGGCCATATTGCACTAAATAACTATTCCATAGAAGCAAATGTAATTAATAAATATTCTAACTTTTATATCATTGATGGTATAGATACTATGCTTTAAATTACTGATTCAGTTACATGAGCATTTATTAATGCCGTCTGGAGAAAGAAAGACAAAATGAAATACTCCCTGCCCACAAGTAACTTATACTCTACTAGGAACAAACAGGTAACAGATAAGTAATACAAGATATATACAAAATAAACATAAAATAATTTCCTGGAGCTAGGAGCACTAACAATGAGGTGATCAGGAAGGGACTCAGGTAGAAGGCAGCCCTTGAGCTTATCCTTGAAGGAGTTGGAGGTTTCAAGAGGCAGAGGTCAAGGGTTAGCTTTCCAAGCATATTATTTTACTTGGGCAAATGTTACCTAACAAGAATAGAAATAATACTCAGCTGCTAATAAACCGATTGGTCTGGAATGTAGAGTGCCTAAGGTGGAATCACATGAGATCAGTCTGAAAAGTTAGGTTGAAGCTAAATCGTGAAAGGCCCAGACTACCAGAGAGAGCAGTTTATACTTTATCTTAGAGGTACCAGATTGCTGCTCCATCTTCCAGGGAGTAACAAAATCAGACATGTGCATTCAAAACTCCCGGCATCTGTGAGGATGTTAAAGTGGAGATGGGGAGATACAGCAGTCAAGGAGATTGATTAGGAGCTTTGCAGTAGTCCAGGCAAGAAGAAGTGAAGACATGAACTATGATGGTGTTCCTGTAAATGTAAAATGTTGTGGAGGTATAGTTGACAAGATTTGAGAAGTGATTAGAAGCAGAGGAAAAAGGATATTACATGAAAATAAAGAGTTCTGAACCGAGGTAAAAAGAATAGTGGTGCCTTCAACAGAAATAGGGAAAATGGCAAAAAGGGAGAAAAGAAAGGAAAAGATAGTAAACTTCCATTTTAGATACATTTAGTTTAAGAGAGAGTCTAGTAGAAGGTAGTTAGCAAGTATAAATCATTAAATAAAGTGATTTTGATAAAAATCCAACAGAATTGATTTCCTGGTACTACACAGATCTTTATGCTAGGCTTTCCAGAACTGGTAGGTTTGAATCTTGGCTTGCCCACTTACTGGTCATGTGATCTTGTGAAGCTCACTTAGCCACCCTGAGCCTGAGGGGCCTCATCTATAGTGCTTTTCTAGAGCAGAGGCACACGTTTATTGTTAACAGTGCAAATAATAATTGATAACAAGAAATGGAGACATTAGAATAGGGCATTAGGGATAGAACAGCATGTTTGCAGTGGCACTGGAGAGCTCTTTCTGTTCTGAAAATTTTAATAACTTGGCTTTGTATTCTTGCTTAGAAAAAAAGACTAGCTTGGTTAATAGGACCAGTTTTTTCAGAAAAGCTCCTTAAGGACTTCTCAAGTTCCGGCTTATTTTCTTGGTTAAGATTCTGAAGCACTCTTCCATATAATAGGGAGTAGATGACTTTAACTTGAAAAATGAGATATACTGTTAGTTAATGGCCTCATTTAATAATAGATTCCAGTGTAAACAGTGAGACATGTTTTTTCATTTTTAATATTTTATTTTCCCCAATTATATGTAAAAACACTTCATTCTTTTTAAAAAAAATTGTTACAAAAGTTCCAAAATCTGTCTCCTCCCCCACCCTTTCCCTCCTCTTTGAGACAGTAAGCAATCTGATATAGGTCATACACATGCAATCATGTAAAACATTTCCATATTAGAGACATCAGTTTTGAAGAAAAATTCACATTCTGATGAGCCCAAACAGAGTGAATTACCTGGAGAATGCATCTCTGAATAACTGAATCAGTTAATCATTAGGGGCAGTTTAATTTTGCAAACGGTATGTCTCCCAAATACCAGAATTTATATATCAAAACAAGTGTTATCCTTTGCAGTTGTCATTTTGGGTTTTTCTACATTTATCAACCCTCCATTATTTATAATATTTTTGGAATATTTCCTTTGGAATTCTCCTTAGAATTAAGATGCCAGCCATACAAGCAGTTCATTCTTTTATTTTGTAATCACAGCCTTGGTCATATTACCTTTCCTTCTCTTCACTCCAACTCCCCTCTTATAGGACAAGTGGACTTCTCAAGCACCAGATCCCCCAGGCCACACTTAGCTCAAGGTCCCCATCTCCCTTCACAGAACATAGGAGCTTTCATCAATGAACCCCCCCTCCCACTACCAAAGTAAGACCTTTTTTCTTCTCCACCCCACCCTTTTCAGGTATTTCCCCCTTTCCTGTCCTGTAGGTTTTCTTTCTGAGACCACAGAAATTACCTTCCAGTTATTGCTTACTTTTGATTTGAATCTGGGACCATCACACATCCTTTTTCTATGTCATCTTCTGTTTTTTGCCTTTCATGTGCCTTCCTGTGGTAGATACTATTTGTCAAAGGAATGAATGATGCTGTTTTAAAAAAATCACTAGATATTTATAAAGTTGTTTTTAGTTCTTAAAAATCCATTCAGCAAATGTTGCAATACTGATGTGTGCAAGTAGTATTATAAAATGCATTGTGGATTATATTATGTTTGGGAGGTTGTGTGGGTTAATAACGTTATCAAAACTAAGATAAATAACTCAATAGTATATTATACTTGAAGATACCAAAAGAACAAGATAGCAGCCTCTAGTCGTTCACTTAACTCTTAAGTAAAACACAGTGATGAGGTTAAGAATTTCAGAAATATATAGCACATGGTTCTTGATCTCCCTCTTCCTCAACTGTTCAGCATTCTTGATTATATTTGTTATAAGTATCTTTGGCAAAGTGTAGTTTAATAGTGCTGCAGGTTGTGGAAGAGATACAACATTGTTTGTGATGCTTCTTTCTAAATACATTTCTCTGTCAAATTTCATGTATCACAGAGGCAATAATCTGAAGGAAAAACAAGCCATATACTTTTAGTCATGACTTGCCAGTTCCTTTCACTATTAACAGAGAAAGGAGAAATTGAATTAATATATTACAGAAGAGTCTGTTAAATATAAGAAAAGCAATTAGTTTTTTGCAGTGGCAGCAGGGATGAGTTAATATCAAACATCAGTACCCACTGTTCAGACTATAGAGGTTTATCAAACTTATTCCATAGTTATGTAGATTACTATTACACAGTGTGGCTTGAATTATATTACACATAATAATGATTAATATACGTAATAATTATGAATAATACCTAATGGTATGCATTGCTGCTATAATCAGTCATTCCGTATACATTTCCTCAAAAAATGCTTTAAGAACAACAGCTTGGTGATTATTTTTTCTTCTGCCACATTGGAATTATTGGATTATTATGGAATTATTTTCTCAGTTAAATATAAAAGAAGTCCTAATATAGAATCTGATAAATTTTCTATTTTTTTGTTTCTTAATGATGTTTCATTTTGTTCTGATTGGTTTTCATAGAGCTCAGGAATAGTTTGGCAAAATATATCATTACTGAATGTAACCTAACTAGCCAAAGATGTCCTGTGTTTCTGTTGGTTGAATGTAGGGACAAAATAATTATCATTTTTTTAGTAAAAGAAAACTTGAATCTCCAGGCATTTGTTATGGCAACTGGCAATATCCTTATTGAAAATATTACTGCTACTATTTCAGAGTTTCTTGTAAGCAAAGTCTAAGGAAGATGACCTATGATCATGGTACTGATTTTGACATTGTTCTTGTGACATCTGGGGGAAAAGATTTCAAGGAAAAGTAATCTGCCAATATTAATACCACACAGAAAAGAGTAATGTATAAGATACAGTACCCGTCATCACATTATTTAGCATTTTTGAGCATTAACACCAAGAAAAAATACCCAGAACTTGTTTATAAGGAAAATATACAATTGTTGAAATGAATTCTTTTTTTAAATTTATTTTTATTTTTTTTAATGTTTTTACAATCATTTCCTTAAAGTTAAGATTTAATCCCCCCGCCCCCCCACCCTTCTTCCACTACCCCCCCTCCCTCCCCTTGAAAGCATACAATTCTGTATAGGTTCTACATATACTTTCCTATTGAGCACATTTCCACTATAGTGATGCTATGTAGTTGAACTAAAATAAATGGAAGAAATCATATAACAAATCAAAATATAATACACTGAAGCCTACCCACACACAAACATGATCTGCTTCATTCTGCGAATGACTTCCATATTTCTTTGTCTGAGTGTGAAAGGCATTTTGTCTTAGAAGACTGACATTGGGATTTTTTTTTTTTCTCAGTAAGTTCTTGCATTATTATGAAGTTCCAAGTCTACCAGAAAAAGCTCTCGCACACTGTGGTCATTGCTGTGTACAAAGTTCTCCTGGTTTTGCTCCTTTCGCTCAGCATCAGGTCATATAAGTCCTTCCAGGACTCCCTGAAGTCTTCTTGTTCATCATTTCTTATGGCACAGTAGTACTCCATTACATTCATATACCATAATTTATTCAGCCATTCCCCAATTGATGGGCGAAATGAATTCTTAATGACAACAAAGCAACCATGACTAGTGGGGAAGGGTACAGAAGTTTCTGAATAGAGAATGGTCTCATTGATCTTGTTTTATGTTTTTACTTGGAAAAGAAATGATTTAGCTAGAAAACATTTTTGCTTCCTAATGTAATGTGAACATGTATGAATTGGACAGTGTAGTTTTAAAAACTTCAGTCCCAATTTCTATAAAATGCCCCTGTGTTTTCCAATTATAGTTCAGCTTCTGCCTTGGGGATTTCTTCCTCTAAGAGTATGAGATATTTACACAATTACCAAAAGAAGTTTATAAAGATCATGTTGTGGTAGTGCTGCCTATCTTGGGTTCTTTGACAACATGTCATGCTGCTGCTTTGTATCATAAAATAACTGTGGTTAGATGGTCATGTAGTCAGCCTCAGACAGAGCTTGTGAAAGAGCCTTGTTTAGTGTGCCCTTTTAACACAGTTTTCATAGCTGCAGGTGTCTCCCCTAGCCTTTTGGCTGCCACATGACAGAGGAAGTCGTAAATGAAGCAGCGTTTATTGACGTTGATTTTTAGTACATTATTCATAACTTAAAGAACATATAGTAAATAAAACTCTCAAGTTACTGAATGCCAGAATTTTGTTTATGTGACTGCTAATCATGTTTATTCATAACACCTGTTATATAAAAAGGACTATTCCCTTAGGATATCTGGGTCTAAGGGTCAGAAGAGGTAAAGTAGCATTTTAACTTACTATTGTTTGAAGATTAGAAATACAGATGTGGCATAAAATCTAGGGAGAAAAGGATTCTGGGTTATTTACCGAGGTCATAGTTGAAATGGCTAACTGTGGCATCCAGACAAGTAAAACTAAGAGGGGAATAATGGATCTGGGAGAAAGGATCTAGTAAGAGAGAAGGAAGGGAAAGAGGTAAAATAATAGGAAGTTTGTCACAGATGAGAGCTGATTTGGAATATTTTTGAGAGTGACTAGTTGAATGGAAATGTGAATCAAGCAGAACCAGAGTTTCCTTATCTGATAATTGGCAGGAAGGATTCAACTAGATTATTTCTAAGGTACTGTTACCTCTGAAACAACAATTTTTAGTAATAATTACCCTTAAGATTGAGTTTCTTGGGGGGCGGAGTCAAGATGGCGGAGTAGAAAGACTCACTGTATGCTACCTCCGAACCCACAGCCCATGCATTTAATGTAAGAAGAGGTCCCCATAAGTTTTGGATCACTGCAGGGTGTGCAGAAACACAGTGGAAGAGATTTCCATTCCAGAGAGCCCTGGAGAGTGGTCCCCAGGGTCCGTCGCATCCTGGAAAGCGGAGTCCACCCAGCACTGCCCTGGCCATGGCCCCAGAGAAGCTGATCCGAGCAGGCTTCAGGGACGGAAGCTCTGGTGGCCAGGAAGGTCCCTCCGCCCACAGACTCTACAGGTCAGTGAGAGAGAGACGGCTGGGCCGACCGAGAGGGGAACGGGGTGTCTCCGTGACTCGGGCCCCCTCGGGAGGAAGCAGCAGAGGCAGGGGCAGGAAGTGGCAAAGGCAGTAGCGGCGGCCCCCGGGACTCCCCGAGCAGGCAGGCAGAATCTTCATTACTGAAAGTCTCTGCATAAACAACCTGAAGGAGCTGAGCCTGGGAGACAGCCCTGCCCCACCTGCTCCATTACTGAAGGTCTCTGCATAAAGCCTCTGAGGGAGCTGAGCCTGGGAGACGGCTCGGCCCCACCCACTCCATCACTGAAGGTCTCTGCATAAAGCCCCTGAGGCACTGAGCCTGGGAGGTGGCCCTGCCCCCACCCCAGCACCAGAACTAAAGCTCATATTGAATAGCAGCCGAGCCTGCCGCGGAAAGCCCATTTGAATCTCAGACCCCAAGCACTAGCTGGGCGGATCTAGGCGGGGGTGGACAAGAATCTCAGAAGTCAAGTAACTGGCTGGGAAAATGCCCAGAAAAGGGAAGAAAAATAAGACTATAGAGAACTTTTTTTAGTAGATGCAAATGATCCCGACTTTCGGATCTGACGACAATGAGGAAATATTCTTGCCATCAGGGAAAAACGTGGAGGGCAGGGCTTCTGTATCCCAGATACCCAGGGGGTTGTCGGGTGGGATCAGGCCTTGGAAGAGCTCAAAAAGGATTTTGAAAAGCAAGTTAGACAGGTGGAAGAAAAACTGGGAAGAGAAATGAGAGAGATGCAAGAAAAGTATGAAAAACGGGTCAATACCTTCGTAAAGGAGACCCAAAAAAATGCTGAAGAAAATAACACCTTGAAAGTAGGCTCATTTAATTGGCAAAAAGAGGTTCAAAAAGCCAATGAGGAGAAGAATGCTTTCAAAAGCAGAATTAGCCAAATGGAAAAAGAGGTTCAAAAGCTCACTGAAGAGAATAGTTCTCTCAAAATTAGAATGGAACAGATGGAGTCTAATGACTTTCTGAGAAACCAAGAAATCACAAAACAAAACCAAAAGAATGAAAAAGTGGAAGAAAATGTGAAATATCTCATGGGAAAAACAACTGACCTGGAGAATAGATCCAGGAGAGACAATTTAAAAATTATGGGACTACCTGAAAGCCATGATCAAAAAAAGAGCCTAGATATCATATTCCATGAAATTATCAAGGAAAATTGCCCTGACATTCTACAACCAGAGGGCAAAATAAGTATTGAAAGAATCTATCAATCACCACCTGAAAGAGATCCAAAAAGAGAAACTCCTAGGAACATTGTGGCCAAATTCCAGAACTCCCAGCTCAAGGAGAAAATCTTGCAAGCGGCTAGAAAGAAACAATTCCAGTACTGTGGAAATACAATCAGGATAACTCAAGATCTAGCAGCTTCTACATTAAGGAATCGAAGGGCGTGGAATAGGATATTCCAGAAGTCAAAGGAACTAGGATCACACACACACATGTACACATGTGCACGCACACACACATACACACATGCATGCACATACAGAGACAGAGAGCACAGAGTGAATTGAATAGGATGGGACCATATCTTAAAAGAAATTAAGGTAAATGGTGAGAGAGAAATGTAGTGTGAGGAAAGAGGGTGAAATGGAATGGGGTAAATTATATCACATTCAAGAGGCAAGCAGGAGACTTTTTAGTGGAGGGAAAAAGAGGAGAGCTGAGAAAAAAACATGATGTTTACCCTCATCACATTCGACTAAAGGAAGGAGTAAAATGCACACTCATTTTGGTATGAAAACCTATCTTACAATACAGGAAAGTGGGGGGAGAAGGAGATAAGCAAGGAGGGGGGGATGATGGAAGGGAGGGCAATGGGAGGAAGGAGCAATTTGAAGTCAACACTCAGGGAGGGACAGGATCAAAAGACAGAATAGAAACAATGAGGGGCAGGATAGGATGGAGGGTAATTCAGCTAGTCTTACACAACACAACTATTATGGAAGTTATTTGCTAAAACTACACAGATATGGGCCTATATTGAATTGCCCTGCCTTCCCAAAGGGAATGGGTGGGGAGGGAGGGATGGGGAGAATTTAGAACTCAAAGTTTTAGAAACAACTGTTTAGTATTGTTGTCGCTATTAGGAAAGAAGACATACAGTTAATGAGGAATAGAAAGTCATCTGGCCATACAGGACAAAAGAGAAGATGGGGACAAGAGAAGGGGAGGGATGACAGAAGAGAGGGCAGATTGGAGATAGGGGAAAATTAGATTGCTCGGTGATATTGGGGTTGGGGGGGGAGGGGAATAAAAAGGGGAGAAAGAATTGGAACCCCAAATTTTGTGAAAATGAATGTAAAAAGTTAAATAAAAAAAAGATTGAATTTCTTTTCCTCTAGATTATTTTGTTATTAATTTTTCTCACTATAAAAGTAATCCTTTGTAGTTTGATTATATGGCACTGAATAAATAAATTAATTTAAGTGCTGTTGTCATTTTTATTGTATTAGCTTGATCTGTCTATGAAGCATTAATGTTTCTCCCTGTATTTTTGTTTGTAAAGATTTCATTTGTAGTTGTTTTCATATATTTCCTGTGTGTGTCTTGGCAGTTAGGCTTCCAAATATTTTATAGTTTTTTCTTTCTTTCTTTCTTTCTTTCTTTATTTATTGAGCTTTTTACATTCATTTTCACAAATTTTTGGGGTTCCAAATTTTCTCCCCCTTTTATCCCCTCCCCCCCACCCCAAATACCCCAAGCAATCTAATTTTCCCCTATCTCCAATCTGTCCTCTCTTCTGTCATCCCTCCCTTCCCTTGTCTCTATCTTCTCTTTTCTCCTGTAGGGCCAGATGACTTTCTATTCCTCCTTAACTGTATGTCTTCTTTCCTAGTTGCAACAACAATACTAAACAATTGTTCCTAAAACTTTGAGTTCCCAAATTCTCCCCATCCCTCCCTCCCCACCCATTCCCTTTGGTACGGCAGGCAATTCATTATAGGCCATATCTGTGTAGCTTTGCAAATGACCTTCCTGATAGTCGTGTTGTGTAAGACTAACTGAATTGCCATCCCTCCCTAACCTGCCCCTCATTGTTTCTCTTCTGTCCTTTGATCCTGTCCCTCCCCAAGTATTGACTTTCAATTACTCCCCTCCTCCCTTTGCCCTCCCTTCCATTGTCCCCCCCCCCAATATCTCCTTCTCCCCCGCTTTCTTATACTGTAAAATAGGTTTTCATACCAAAATGAGTGTGCATTTCACTCCTTCGTTTAGTCAAATGTGATGAGGGTAAACTTTTGTTTTGTTTGTTTGTTTGTTTTTTTTTTCCCTCAGCTCTCCTCTTTTTCCCTCCACTAAGAACATCTCCTACTTGCCTCTTAAATGACATATAGTTACCCCCTTTCTATTTCCCCCTCTTTCCTCTCACTACATTTCTCTCTCACCATTTACCTTAATTTCTTTTAAGGTATGGTCCCCATCCTATTCAGTTCAATCTGTGCTCTCTGTCTCTGCATGTGAATGCATGTGTGTATGTGTGTGCATGCGGTGTACATGTGTATGTGTGGTCCCACCAACCACCCAGATACTGAAAAGTTTTTAAGAGTTAGAAATATTGTCCTTCCCTGTATGAATGCAAACAGTTCATTTCTGGTAAGTCCCTTAATACTTCTCCTTGCTGTTTACTTTTGCATGCTTCCTCTCATTCTTGTGTTTTGAAAGTCAAATTTTCTTTTCAGCTCTGGTTTTTTTCATCAAGAATGATTGAAAGTCCTCTGTTTCATTGAAAGACCATATTTTCCCTTGAAGTATTATACTCAGTTTAGCTGGGTAGGTGATTCTTGGTTTGAGTCCTAGTTCCTTTGCCTTCTGGAATATCCTATTCCACACCCTTCGATCCCTTAATGTAGAAGCTGCTAGATCTTGGGTTATCCTGATTGTATTTCCACAGTACTGGAATTGTTTCTTTCTAGCTGCTTGCAAGATTTTTTTCCTTGAGCTGGGAGTTCTGGAATTTGGGCCACAATGTTCCTAGGAGTTTCTCTTTTTGGATCTCTTTCAGGTGATGATCGATGGATTCTTTCAATACTTATTTTGCCCTCTGGTCCTAGAATGTCAGGGCAGTTTTCCTTGATAATTTCATGCAAGATGATGTCTAGGCTCTTTTTTTGATCATGGTTTTCAGGGTAGACCCATAATTTTTTAAGTTGTCTCTCCTGGATCTATTTTCCAGGTCAGTTGTTTTTCCCATGAGATATTTCACATTCTCTTCCATTTTTTCGTTCTTTTGGTTTTGTTTGGTGATTTCTTGGTTTCTCATAAAGTCATTAGACTCCATCTGTTCCATTCTAATTTTGAGAGAACTATTAAATTCAGTGAGCTTTTGAGCCTCTTTTTCCATTTGGCTCATTCTGCTTTTGAATGCATTCTTCTCCCTCATTGGCTTTTTGAACCTCTTTTGCCAATTGAGTGAGCCTATTTTTCAAGGTGTTAATTTCCTCAGCATTTTTTTGGGTCTCCTTTACCAAGATATTGACCTTTTTTTCATACTCTTCTTGCATCTTTGTCATTTCTCTTCCCAGTCTTTCCTCCACCTGTCTAACTTGCTTTTCAAAATCCTTTTTAAGCTCTTCCAAGGCCTGAGCCCACCCAACACCCCCCTGGGGGTGTCTGGGGTACTGAGGCCCCCGCCCTCCACATCTTTCCCTGATGGGAAAAATACGTCCTCGTCCTCCCCATCAGATCCGAAGGTCGGGATCATTTGCATTTGTTGGAAAAAAACTCTCCAAAGTCTTATTTTTCTTCCCCTTTCTAGGCATTTTCCCAGCCAGTTACTTGATTTCTGAGATTCCTTTCCACCCCTGCCTGGATCCGCCCAGCTAGTGCTTGGCCTCTGAGATTCAAATGCGCTTTTCCCGCGGCAAACTTTAGTTCTGGCGCAAGGGTGGGGCAGGGCCGCCTTCTAATCTTGGGCCCTCAGGGGCTTTCTGCAGAGACTTCAGGAACGGAGCGGGTGGGGGTGGGGGGCCCCCCGCCTGCTGTGCTCAGTTCCCTTGGGGATTTTATTCAGAGGCGTTCAGCAGTAGAGCAGGGTGGGGGCAGGGCCGTCTCCCCTACTCGGCTCCCTCAGGTTGGAAAAACCTTCAGTATTGAAGATCCTACCTGCTGCTGGGGGATTCCTGAGTCCCGGGCTGTTGCCGCCTCAGCCCGCCCGCCCACGCCTCTGCCTCCGCCGCTTTCCTGCCCCCGTCTCTGCGTAGCCGCTTCCTCCCGAGGGGGCCGAGTCACGGAGGCGCTCCGCTCCCCTCCCCTATCGCAGCTTTCTTTCTTACTGACCTTAGCTTCTGTGGGCGGAGGGACTTTCCCGGCTGCCGGAGCTTCCCCCGGAGCTTTCCTCTCTGAAGTCTGCATGGGTCAGCTTCTCTGGGTCCGCGGCCCAGGGGTGGGGGTGGGGTCCGCTTTCCGGAGTGCGATGGACCCCGGGGACGGCTTTCCAGGGTTCAGTGGAACGGAAATCTCTTCCCCTATGTTATGCACCCCCTGCAGAGATTCAGAGTTTATGGGGATCTCCTTTTACCTCAATTCCATGGGTTGTGGGTTCGGAGCTCGTAAATGTGCGTCCTTCTACTCCGCCATCTTGGCTCCTTCTATAGTTTTTTCTAGTTCTTTGAAATGGAACTTCTTTTTCCGTTCTTCCCACTGGATTTCATTGGTAACATACAGAACTATTTGGTAGACATGGATTTATTTAATATCCTACAACTTTGCATATAGCCATAGGCCTAGGTACTTAATTTTGCTCTTGGCTTGTCCTTTTCAGATAAGAGTGAAGTTTAACTTCTGTCCACCCTTTCCACTCTTCATTGTTTGTATACTTTTCTTTTCACATACCCCAATTATGAGAAATAAGAAGTTTTTATCCCTTTCTTCCTCCTTTCTGTACTTGAACTGTCCTTTTATCCTCCTTTTTCTTTTCCTTTTTTATACCCTTAGAACCGAAGGAAGACATTAAAGTACTTAAGGGAATGATCAGTTATTCCTCTCCAGTTGCTCAAATTAATTTACCTTTCTGGGTTTCTCTAGAGACTCTTATGCTTACATTTCAGCGCCTACTTAGCTTTCTGGTCTTTTCATCATAAATACTTGAAATTCCTTATTCCATTTTAGATCCACTTTTGACCTTGTGGGATCACAATCTTCTTTGCTTGAAAAGTTATTTTTGTTGTAATGGTATTTTTTGTAATATTGTATTACAAAAATCTACTTTATAGGACAAGTTGCTAGGTTTTTGTTGATGGCTAACAATGTGGCTTATTAACAGTTCTTGCTATTTGAATCAGTTTTCTCGCAGGTTCTCTGTAGACTCATCTTACTTTTCCATCTCATTTTCACCTTACCCATGAAATGTCTTTTTCTTGTACCTTCTCTGATTCTTGACTTCCTGCTCAGAAGATCATTTGGGGAATCCCAGGATATCTGTGTTCCCTTGTCTACTGACTCTGCTGTTAACTTTCTAGACTTTGTCACCTTTGTCCCAGCACCTCCTCTCCTCATCGCATTCAGCAACTTTTTCTATGTTGTCTCCTGTCTCTCCTCATGAAGGTGGGTTCAGGATATGTGTTTGTATTCTCAGTGCTTTCTCTCCCTTTCCTCAGAAGTTGTTTTCTGGATGTGTTCAGGAGATCATTTTTATTTTGCCTTCTGTTTCTCATATATCTGCGATATTTTAATTTATGATTTCTTGAAATATGCTATTCAAACTTTAGAGATCACTAGATTTGCACACTTCTTTGATTTATGTTATCTCCAGCTTTAGTTCCCAATTTGGTGCTTTATATTATAATCAGTCTGCTCTCCACTGCCTTTTTGGATGAGTTGGTTGATCCTGATTAATTTCATTCTGATTCCCATCTCCTGGAACTCTCCTAGTTCTCTCCTAGATCTTTGAGGTTTAGAGTTCTGAATCTTCAGTTCCCTTTTTAGTGCCTCAGAATGGAATGCTAGGCACCACAGATGTCTGATCACCTTTGATATCCTGATCTGAGTGTCAGGACATGTTGCTAGTTTGGCATTATGCTTGTCATTAGTCTTCCCTTCTCCTACCCTAGGGCATTTTGATCATCCTGGGGTCTTTCCCTGGGAAGTCATATGCACATAGTGCCTCTGTACAAATATACTTGAAACATACATGTCCCTTCTTGAGTTTTGTTGATACATACTTTGATAGTCTGTCCCCTTTCTTATTGCCCATGGGTTTTGGAGTGACTTTTCCTGCAGTTCTGGGATGGGAGAAGTCATGTATTTTGATTTTTGGGATCATTCGTCAGTCTGGTACAAGTTGCTAGGTTTTGCTGGAGAAGGAATATGGGAGCTAAACCAGGGCCAACTCATTTCAGGTAGTGATCTAAGCAGTGGGTAAGATGAGCTTTGCAGTTATTGTAAGATAGATTTGGATAGAGGAAATACAGAAAACCGAGATCAGCTCTGAAGTGTTGTAACAATCCAGGGACATTACCTTACACCAGGTGAAGATACATTCTAGTGAACTGAAAAGATTTGGTAGCCTGATAGAAAGGATAAAAGAAGTTTACAGGAATGTAGTCAGCTAAAGATATTTTATTTAACCCTAGCTCTCCATTATTACTAGCTTTCTTGAATTTCTCAACATACTTTAGGCATACAGGGAGGTAAATATTACTTTTATGATAGTATTGCTTCCTTTTGGCAAGTAAGAATCTATTTGATAGGAAGTAATTTGGTTATTTAGGCCTTTTCGGTTCTCACTGATACTGTCTTAGTATAGGCAGGGCCCCTTTACCTCCAAACTTAACTGTTGTTATAGTCTCCTGATTTTCCCATCTATAAAATCTTTCTTTGAATTCATCTTCCCAACTAATAGGTACTCATGCTTTTGCTGACTTAACCTCAAAAAACCCAGGAGTCAGCCCATCTGAGCAATTCTCTGCCCTAGTAGTGCTACAGTGCCTTTTTACTTCCCTTCCTTTTCTAGATCTATTTCTCCACACCAGGAAGGCCTTCCTTCTGTTTCTTCACTAATTAAATTTCAGCCTATTTGTAAAGTGTAACTGAAACCTGTTTCAGCAAATAGTCCCTGATTTCTTTAATTTTCTCCTGCTTGATAGCATGTTACTTAAATATCTTTCATAGCATTTTGTTTTATAACTTTCTATTGCATTTAGATAATATTAAGTATTTTAATTCTGATTTTTAAAGTAACTTTTTTTTCCTTTTTCAAAAATTTATTTATTTAATTTTTTACATTCATTTTCACAAATTTTTGGGTTCCAAATTTTCTCCCCTTTTATCCCCTCCCCCCACCCCAGTACCCCAAGCAATCTAATTTTCCCTATCTCCAATCTGCCCTCTCTTCTGTCATCCCTCCCTTCTCTTGTCTCCATCTTCTCTTTTCTCCTGTAGGGCCAGATAACTTTCTACTCCTCATTAACTGTATGTCTTCTATCCTAGTTACAACAACAATATTAAACAGTTGTTCCTAAAACTTTGAGTTCCAAATTCTCCCCATCCCTCCCTCCCCACCCATTCCCTTTGGGACGGCAGGCAATTCAATATAGGCTCTATCTGTGTAGTTTTGCAAATGACCTCCCTGATAGTCGTGTTGTGTAAGACTAACTGGATTACCATCCCTCCTAACCTGCCCCTCATTGTTTCTCTTCTGTCTTTTGATCCTGTCCCTCCCCAAGTGTTGACTTCAAATTGCTCCCTCCTCCCTTTGCCCTCCCCTCCATCATCCCCTCCCTTGCAATATCTCCTTCTCCCCCACTTTCTTATACTGTAAGATAGGTTTTCATATCAAAACGAGTGTGCATTTCACTCCTTTGTTTAGTCAAATGTGATGAGGGTAAACTTCTTGTTTCGTTTTTTTTTTCCTCATCTCTCCTCTTTTTCCCTCCACTAAGAAAAACTCCTACCTGCCTCTTAAATGACATATAGTTACCCCCTTCCCTTTCCCTCTCTTTCCTCCCCCTACATTTCTCTCTCACCATTTACCTTAGTTTCTTTTAAGGTATGGTCCCATCCTATTCAGTTCAATCTGTGCTCTCTATCTCTGTATGTGTGTGCATGTGTGTATGCGTGTACATGGGTATGTGTGGTCCCACCAACTACCCAGATACTGAGAAGTTTTAAGAGTTAGAAATATTGTCTTTCCCTGTATGAATGTAAACAGTTCACTTCTGGTAAGTCCCTTAAGACTTCTCTTTGCTGTTTCCTTTTTCATGCTTCTTCTCATTCTTGTGTTTGAAAGTCAAATTTTCTTTTCAGCTCTGGTTTTTTCATTAAGAATGATTGAAAGTCCTCTGTTTCATTGAAAGACCATATTTTCCCTTGAAGTATTATACTCAGTTTAGCTGGGTAGGTGATTCTTGGTTTCAGTCCTAGTTCCTTTGCCTTCTGGAATATCCTATTCCACGCCCTTCGATCCCTTAATGTAGAAGCTGCTAGATCTTGAGTTATCCTGATTGTATTTCCACAGTACTGGAATTGTTTCTTTCTAGCTGCTTGTAAGATTTTTTCCTTGAGCTGGGAGTTCTGGAATTTGGCCACAATGTTCCTAGGAGTTTCTCTTTTTGGATCTCTTTCAGGTGGTGATCGATGGATTCTTTCAGTACTTATTTTGCCCTCTGGTTGTAGAATGTCAGGGCAGTTTTCCTTGATAATTTCATGGAAGATGATGTCTAGGCTCTTTTTTTGATCATGAGTTTCAGGTAGTCCCATAATTTTTAAATTGTCTCTCCTGGATCTATTCTCCAGGTCAGTTGTTTTTCCCATGAGATATTTCACATTCTCTTCCATTTTTTCGTTCTTTTGGTTTTGTTTGGTGATTTCTTGGTTTCTCATAAAGTCATTAGACTCCATCTGTTCCATTCTAATTTTGAGAGAACTATTAAATTCAGTGAGCTTTTGAGCCTCTTTTTCCATTTGGCTCATTCTGCTTTTGAAAGCATTCTTCTCCTCATTGGCTTTTTGAACCTCCTTTGCCAATTGAGTGAGCCTATTTTTCAAGGTATTAATTTCCTCAGCTTTTTTTTGGGTCTCCTTTACCAAGGTATTGACCCGTTTTTCATACTTTTCTTGCATCTCTGACATTTCTCTTCCCAGTTTTTCCTCCACCTGTCTAACTTGCTTTTCAAAATCCTTTTTGAGCTCTTCCAGGGCCTGAGCCCACCCGCCACTCCCCTGGGGTGTCTGGGGTACTGAGGCCCCACCCTCCACGTCTTTCCCTGATGGCAGGGATACGTCCTCATCATCAGATCCGAAGGTCGGGATCATTTGCATTTGTTGGAAAAAACTCTCTAAAGTCTTATTTTTCTTCCCTTTTCTAGGCATTTTCCCAGCCAGTTACTTGACTTCTGAGATTCCTTTCCACCCCCGCCTAGATCCGCCCAGCTAGTACTTGGCCTCTGAGATTTAAATGGGCTTTCCTCCTGCCAGCTGTCAATCAGTGAGCTTTAGTTCAGGTGCTGGGGTGGGGGCAGGGCCGTCTCCCAGGCTCAGATCCCTCAGGGGCTTTATGTAGAGACTTTCAGGAATGGAGTGGGTGGGGGTGGGGTGGGGGCCCACCTCCCAAGCTCAGTTCCCTTGGGGGCTTTAAGCAGAAGCCTTCAGTAATAGAGCGGGGTGGGGACAGGGCCGTCTCCCAGGCTCAGCTCCCTCAGGTTTTATGCAGGCATCTTCCGTAATGAAGATCCTGCCTGCTGCTGGGGGATTCCTGAGTCCCGGTCCACTGCCGCCTCAGCCGCTGCCCACACCTCTGCCGCCGCCCACACCTCTGTGCTTCCTGCCCCCATCTCTGCCCCCGCTGCTTCCTCCCGAGGGGGCCCGAGTCACGGAGACGCCCTACTCCCCCTCTCCTCCAGCCCGGCCTTCTCTCTCGCTGACCTGTAGCTTCTGTGGGCAGAGGGACTTTCCCGGTTGCCGGAGCTTCCGTCTCTGAAGCCTGCTCGGATCAGCTTCTCTGGGGCCGCGGCCAGGGCAGCGCTGGGGGTGGGGTCCACTTTCCGGGGCGCGCCGGACCCTGGGGATGGGTCTCCAGGTCTCCTTGGAACAGAAATCTCTTCCACTCTGTTTCTGCACACCTTGTATTGACCCAGAAGTTATGGGGGACTCTTTTTACATTAATTCTATGGACTTTTGGTTTCGGAGCTCGTAAATGTGCGTCCTTCTACTCCGCCATCTTGGCTCCGCCCCCCCCCCCCCTTTTAAAGTAACTTTTAACAATTTAAAAATATTTTTTGTTTTTTACATTGCCTAAGTTTTCCAATTTGCTTTCCCTAATCTATCTCACAGAGAATCACTCCATATAGAAAAGATCTAGAATATGAAAGGAAATAATGAAATAAAGGTAAGAATGAAGGGTGAATAGCATTTTTAGACATCAAACCATGTGGAGTATCCCAACATTCTTATTTATAAAACATCACTCATCAAAACCATTTGGTTAAATATAGAGAAATAGATCAGTGGAACAGACTAGCGAAGGGAGAATCAAAAATAATGGAGCCAAGTAACTAGGATTTGATAAACTTGAAAGTATAAATTACTTAAGAAAGAACTCACTATTTGATAAGAACTGCTGGGAAAACTGCAAAACAGTCTGTCAGAAATTAGTCCTACTGTGACATCTTAGACCATATTCCATATTTCTCAAGAGAAGGGTTTGGATTCCAAGATATATAGATAACTAATAGGTATTTATGGGATCAAAAGCCATACCTTGATAAACAAAGGATCTCAACAAGTAATTTTGTTAACAACCATATGAAATAATGCTCCAAATTACTGAAATAAGAGAAACACAAATCATACTAACCCTGAGAATTCACCTCACACTCAGAAAATTGGTAAGCATGAAAAAAATGGGAATAGTCAATATTGGAAGGATTGTGGGAAGTTAGGGCCCCTAGTACTTTTTAGGTGGAGTTGTGGATTAGTTGTTCGGTTGTTGTCCTTTGTCTTCGAAGAGGACCAAAATGACATCACCATTGTAAAGTGAAATTTCAGTGTGTCTGACTGTGGCTGATCCAAGCAATATGAGCTCAGAATGCTCTTCCACAAGTTGGGCACAGATAGTCCATTTGAATATTTGGGGTGGATATCCCAAATTTGCGCATCCTGCATTTACTGTGTGCTATCTCAATTCTGCTTTGCTCAAAGAGCAGAGGACCTTTTTTTTATGTGGGCACACCATGCCTTTCTGAAGCCACACTGACCCTCAGGTAGAAGCCCATCTTTCAGGTGAAGGATCAGCCTATTAAGGAGGACTCTAGCAAGAATTTTGCCAGCAATGACTAAGAGAGACATCCCCATATGATTGTCTGCCAAGCCCTTTTCAGGGCTCTTTCCTCCTTTGGTGTCCACATGTTCCGCCTAAGGGGTTTAAGGTGTGTTCAGGGAGTCCCAGTACCTTTGACTTGATGGCTGTGGATTAGTACAACTATTCTGGAAAATATTTTTGGAATTAGGCAAATAATGTGACTAAAATGTCCATACCCTTTCACTCAGAAATTCCACTATTAGGCATATACCCCACGGAAGTCATTCAAAAAAATGAACATACCCCATATGCAACAAAGTACATGCCAATTGAATGAGGAATGGCTAAACAAATTGAAGTGCTTTTGTATAATAGAATATTACTGTGCTGTAAGAATTGACTAATATAATTTTCACAGAGAATCGTGGAGAGACTTGTAACAAATAACTATGGTCAGCTAAAAAGGAACCTCTTGTCCTTAGGGTATATATACCTTTTTAAGAGCTGGAAGGTAACCCTCGTGACCCAGTGCCTCATTAATTAACAAAAGGTGTGGGTCTTCCAACAACAGGCCTCCCCAATCAAGTGGAAGCTTAATGGATTTCACCTGAGGCCTATGGATGGGCAGGGGAAAGTCTTTAACTTTCATTACAGCCCTTCAGGTCAGAGGTGTCCAACATGCTACTGGGGAAGAGCCAAGGACAAACACAAGTAGCTTTAGCATTGATAAAGCAGCTGGGTCAAAGCCAAAAGGAAGCTCAGCCTGAAAAAGTCCAGTGCTATGAAGATCAATGGTATATAGGAACTTGCAATATAAGATCTATGAACCAAGGTAAACTGAATGTGGTCAAACAAGAGATGGAAAGTCTCTTGGATGGAATATTGGCATCTTGGGTGTCAGTGAACTTAAATGGATGGGAATGGCTGAATTTAATTCAAGGGATCATTACATAATACTATTGTGGGCAAGAAACCCTTGGATGAAGTGGAGTAGCCTTCGTAGTAAAGAAGTGAGAAAAACAATATTGGGGTAGAATCTTAAAAATGACAGAATGATATCTGTTTGAATCCAAGAGGCAAACCATTTGGCATCACAGGAACACACGTTCTGTGCTCTAACTACTAAGGCCAAAGAGGCCAAAGTTGCTCAGTTCTATGTAGGTATACAATTATCTTTTAGAAATGACATAAAAAGGTGTCATGTTTTACATAGGGGTTTGAAATGCTAGAGTAGGAAATCAAAAGATAATTGAAATAATATGCAAGTTGAGCCTTGGAGTACAAAATATGGCAGGGCAGAGATTATCAGTTTGTCAAGATAACTCATTGGTCATAGCATTGGTCATAGCAAGCACGCTTTTGCAACAACCCAAAAGGCAACTGAACACATGGACATTGTCAAGTGGTCAGTATCAGAATCAAATTGATTATATACTTTTAAGCCGAAGGTGGAAAAGCTCTATACAGTTATTTAAAACAAGGTCTTCAGCTGGCTGGCTCTGATCATGAACTTCTTATTGCAAAATTTAGGCATAAATGGAAGAAAGTAGGGAATATCATTAGATCTGATAGATAAACTATGGATGGAGGTTCAGAATATTAAACAGGAGGAAGCAACAAAAAATTACCAAAGAGAAAAAAAAGCAAGAAAGCAAAATGCCCGTCTGATGAGGCTTTGCAAATTATTGAAAGAGGAAGCAGGGGAAGGATATAACCAACTGAATACAGAATTCCCAAAAGTAGTAAGGAGAGATAAGGTGTTTTTGTTTTTGGTTTTTTTTGTGAGACAATCAGAGTTAAATGGCTTGCCAAGGGTCACATAGCTATTAAGTGTCTGAGATCAGATTTGAACTCAGGTCCTCCTGACTCAATGGCTGGTACTCCATCCATTGTGCCACCTAACTGCCCCCAAAACTTCATAGACCTAAGGACGTTTTCTTAAATGATCAGTGCAAAGTAATTGAAGAAAACAATGGGATGGGAAGGACAAAGGAGCTCTTCAAGAAAATTAGAGTTTCAGAGGAATATTTCATGCAAAAATTGTTCTCCAAATACTCTCTGTTAAGTAGAGGACTTTGTATGTAGTATTTCTTAGATTTCTCATAATCTTTCCCTAGTAAGCAGAAAATTAAGTGTTCAGGAAGGGTAAGAAGAGAAGGATAACAATAATCGGTATTTATGTAGCCCTTTTAAGATTTGCAAAACTATTTCCATACATGATCTTCTAATTCAACAATATAAGTTAAATAGAATTTAATGGAAATCTTCACCTTTCTACTTACTAGGAACAATAAAGAGAAATCTAAGAAATACTAGATACAACATCCTCTACTTAATAGAGTATTTGGAGAACAAATTAAGGAACAATCTTGAGCTGGTTTAGATCCTCTGACTTAAGTGATCTTGACCTAGATCTTTTGTGATTTGTGATACCACAACCACTAATTATACTTAATTGTGCTGGTCAACTACAGCATGTTTCTTTCAGTAGCTTCCTTCTTTTATATGAGAAGTTGCATTTACAATGCCTATACACAGAAATGTCAAAAGTTAGCCACAAATAATACTTTTTCTTTGAGCTGTAAACTGTTTAAGATTCCTCTCATGTTCCTTTCTGCTATCCAAATGACATTTTGTAGCACTGTTTCAGTTCCTAGAAGTGTAGGGGTTGTTGAATTGTTACTCACCGGCAACACCACATGCTTGCACAGTTTGGCTAATGACTCACAGCAATTCCTTTTGGGTACTTATTTCAGTTTAAACAGTCATTCCTGATGTCACTATGTCTCTGAAACAAGAATCAGAATTGATTGTATTCTGTTTCCAAATGGAAATGGTATGTTCAGTGGTAATCAAAAGAATAAATAACTTCAGTTGTGCTGTCAACTAATTTGAGGAGGTGAAGTAGAAGGTGTGTGTGTGGGGTAGGGAGGATGGCGGTAATGTTAATAGCATTTCTTAAAATGAAAATGAAGCACACTATTCACTTGTTTATAAAATACGTTTTTATCAATATCCCTTATTTCTACATTGACACAATTTTTCTTAGTATTTCTTTTATCTCCATGTATCTAACCTATGTAACAAATAGTATTTTTTTAAAAAAGAGAAAAAGAAAGGAAAAGATAATAAAAATAAAACTGATCAGTTCTTTGAAAATGTCTGCAGCTATATTCAGTGTTCCATACCCATGGACCTCTTGTCTCTTCAAAGGAGTTGGGTGGAAAGATGTTCTCATAACTTTTCTTTCGCATCATGCTTGTTCTTTGTTTTTCTGCACCGTTCACCTTTGATTGTTTTGTGGTGGTGGTTTTTTTCTCTTTGCATTATTGTCATGGTGTATTTTGTTTTCTCGGCTCTCTTTACTCTCCCATCAGTTCAAACAAGTCTTTCCATGCTTCTCTGTATTCATCATGTTTGTCATTTCTTAAGGAATTGTAATAGTCCATTATGTGAATGTACTATGATTTGTTTAGCTATTCTTAAACCAGTGGACATCTGTTTTGTCTCCAGTCCTTTGCTACATCAAACAATGATGATATAAATGCTTTTGCATATAAAGGGACTTTGTTCTTACGAATTATCTCCTTGAGGTTAAAGCCTAGTAGTGGATTCTCTAGATCCAAGGGTGTGTATATTTTGCTTACTTTATTTGCATAATTCCAAGTTGCTTTCCAGAATGCTTATATTAATCCACAGCAACACCAGCAGTGCACTGGATATACTTACCCTTCCAACATTGACTTGTCTCATTTTTTCCAAAGTCCTGAGTGTTAGGTATAACTTTGCATTTCTTACATTGTTAGTGACTTGGAACATTATTTATATGGTTATTAATAATTTATTAATGATTTTAAATAATTGGTAATTTTTCTTTTGAGAATTGTTTATTCACATCTTTTGACTACCTTTCCTCTACTTTTGAGGGAGCAAACCCTATGTCCTAGAAGACCCAAGGAATAACTAAATATCCAGTTTAACACAATACATCAAATTCAGCCCAGCAGAACCAGTCTTCTTCCAGATCCTAGAAGAATGAGGTTGGGAACTAACTTATGATGCATAGAGAAACTCTAGGATGTAAATATGACCGGGAGGTTTGTCATTTTGAGTGCCTGTTCTTGGGATGGAAGGTGTTTTGGCTTTTGCGTAGCTACCCTAATCTATGATGACAGTGTTGCTGTTCTTTTGCTTCCTTGTTCCAGGCTTGGGTGTCTGTTGACCTTTTGTAGAAGATATGTAATCTATGCAGAATGAATAAATCTAGTCTTTTGTTTTGTGTAGGAAAATATACCCAAAACAGATTCCAATGGTGTATACCCGCTAGATTTTTCTCTTAACTCTTACATGACACAGTATCTGTACTGTAGCCAGTACTTTCCAGTCTTAATCCCACTAATCAGTATTCTTAAACTTGGATGTTATTCTCCTCCCAATTTCATACCAAATTGTAACTATTATCCATTGGCTGTCTGCCTAGTTACAAGATACAGAGTCCTTAAGGTCAAGGGAAAAATGTTAAGGGGTTGCTTCCAGATTTCCTCCTAATCATATGAGTTCTTTCAGAAAATTTAAGATGGGCCTCTACCTAGGTTGTATTTTGGATTTTATCTACTGTCACTAAGTAGTATATCCCTTCAATCTAAAGAGAATCATTCCAATCTCTTCTTCATAGCTGGGAGTCACCAATTTCTCCCAGAATGATCTCTTGAGTTGCTAGACTAATTACTCTCAATTTATTGGTTGTATTTAGCTGAGGTTGCTGAAGATAAAAAGCTCCACAGTCTGATTCCACTAGCTCTAAAGTGGCAGCATGATTCAGCCAGACTGGCCTTGAGTCTCTGCTTCCTGAAGTATATGCTAGCCAAGAGGAAATTGACCCAAGACTGAGCCAGTGGTTTCTGTGTACTAAAGAAGGACGACTTTAAAAAGCATTGGCATTGTACTAATAAACTTAGCTAAGAATTTTGTCTTCTGTCTTGGGGGCAGGGGTTGGACAAACCTATAATTTCATTGTCAGAGTATTCTCAATGAGACAGCCTTCTATCAGTACATTATCAACATATCTTTTGTCGTCTGGCCACTGAGAAATTAAATGATTTAAGATCATGTAGGCAGAAGTTGTTAGATGTAGGCCTTGAACCCCAGGCTTTTGCTCTACACATCAGACTCCACTTCCAGAGTGAAGCCATCTCCAGGCCTGACCTATGTCTTGCCACTAGACTCTGATGACTCTGGAGGAGAGGGTAAGGCGGATGACTGCATAGCCGTGCATCACTTAAATCCAATTCACATGCAAGTCAAGTTTTTTCACCTTAATGTTATTGGTCTTCTTCAAGAATGAAGGACAAACAGTGATCTGTGAGTAGTAGCTGCCCCACTTGGGGACCCAACTGATCCATTCCAATTGGACAGTGCTGATATTTCCTTCGTTCTTTCCTTCCTTCCTTCCATCCTTCCTCCTCTCCTATGTCTTGGGGTTTGGGAGCTAGATTTCTCCTTCCCCCATTTATTTATTCTATAATCTTTTTTTTTTTTTTTTAAGAAAAACTAGGACAATTAACTCTTGTTTCATGTAGTTTTCATTAATGATTTCTTTTTTTTTATAATAAAAATTTATTTTTTTAACTTTTTACATTCATTTTCACAAAATTTTGGGTTCCAAATTTTCTCCCCTTTTATCCCCTCCCCCCACCCCAATACACCAAGCAATCTAATTTTCCCTATCACCAATCTGCCCTCTCTTCTATCATCCCTCCCTTCTCTTGTCCCCTTCTTCTCTTTTGTCCTGTAGGGCCAGATGACTTTCTATTCCTCATTAACTGTATGTCTTATTTCCTAGTAGCAAGAACAATACTCAACAGTTGTTCCTAAAACTTTGAGTTCCAAATTCTCCCCATCCCTCCCTCCCCACCCATTCCCTTTGGGAAGGCAGGCAATTCAGTATAGGCCCTATCTGTGCAGTTTTGCAAATGACTTCGATAATAGTCGTGTTGTGTAAGACTAACTGTATTTCCCTCCATCCTATCCTGCCCCCCATTGTTTCTCTTCTGTCTTTTGATCCTGTCCCTCCCCGAGTGTTGACTTCAAATTGCTCCCTCCTCCCATTGCCCTCCCTTCCATCATACCCCCCCTTGCTTATCTCCTTCTCCCCCACTTTCCTGTATTGTAAGATAGGTTTTCATACCAAAATGAGTGTCCTTCCTTTAGTCGAATGTGATGAGGGTAAACTTTTTGTTTTTTTTCCTCAGCTCTCCTCTTTTTCCCTCCACTAAAAAGTCTTCTGCTTGCCTCTTAAATGACATATAATTTACCCCATTCCATTTCACCCTCTCTCCTCCCACTACATTTCTCTCTCACCATTTACCTTAATTTCTTTTAAGATATGGTCTCATCCTATTCAATTCACTCTGTGCTCTCTGTCTCTGTATGTGTATGCATGTGTGTATGTGTGTGTGCATGTATGTGTGTGTGTGATCCCACCAATTACCCAGATACTGAAAAGTTTTAAGAGTTACAAATATTGTCTTTCCATGTAGGAATGTAAACAGTTCACCTTTGGTAAACCCCTTATGACTTCTCTTTGCTGTTTACTTTTTCATGCTCCTTCTCATTCTTGTGTTTGAAAATCACATTTTCTTTTCAGCTCTGGTCTTTTCATTAAGAATGCTTGAAAGTCCTCTGTTTCATTGAAAGACCATATTTTCCCCTGAAGTATTCTACTCAGTTTTGCTGGGTAGGTGATTCTTGGTTTGAGTCCTAGTTCCTTTGACTTCTGGAATATCCTATTCCACACCCTTCGATCCCTTAATGTAGAAGCTGCTAGATCTTGAGTTATCCTGATTGGATTTCCACAGTACTGGAATTGTTTCTTTCTAGCTGCTTGCAGTATTTTCTCCTTGAGCTGGGAGTTCTGGAATTTGGCCACAATGTTCCTAGGAGTTTCTCTTTTTGGATCTCTTTCAGGCGGTGATCAATGGATTCCTTCAATACTTATTTTGCCCTCTGGTTCTAGAATATCAGGGGACTTTTCCTTGATAATTTCATGAAAGATGATGTCTAGGCTATTTTTTTGATCATTGCTTTCAGGCAGTCCCATAATTTTTAAATTGTCTCTCCTGGATCTATTTTCCAGATCAGTTGTTTTTCCAATGAGATATTTCACATTCTCTTCCATTTTTTCATTCTTTTGGTTTTGTTTTGTGATTTCTTGGTTTCTCATAAAGTCATTAGCCTCCATCTGTTCCATTCTAATTTTGGAAGAACTGTTTTCTTCAGTGAGCTTTTGGACCTCCTTTTCATTTGGCTAATTCTGCTTTTGAAAGCATTCTTCTCCTCATTGGCTTTTTGAACCTCTTTTTCCAATTGAGTGAGCCTATTTTTCAAGGTGTTATTTTCTTCAACCATTTTTTGGGTTTCCTTTACCAAGGTATTGACCCGTTTTTCATGCTTTTCTTGCATGTCTCTCATTTCTCTTCCCAATTTTTCCTCCACCTGTCTAACTTGGTTTTCAAAATCCTTTTTGAGCTCTTCCAAGGCCTGAGCCCACCTGACATCCCCCTGGGATGTCTGAGGTACCGAGGCCCCGCCCTCAACATCTTTCCCTGATGGCAAGAATATGTCCTCGTGGTCGTCAGATCCGAAAGTTGGGATCATTTGCATCTGTTCAAAAAAACTCTTTATAGTCTTATTTTTCTTCCCTTTTCTAGGCATTTTCCCAGCCAGTTACTTGACTTCTGAGATTCCTTTCCACCCCCGCCTAGATCCGCCCAGCTAGTGCTTGGGGTCTGAGATTCAAATGGACTTTCCGCGGCAGTTGCGGCTGCTATTCAATGTGAGCTTAAGTTCTGGTGCTTGGGTGGGGGCAGAGCCACCTCCCAGGTTCAGTTCCCTCAGGGTCTTTATGCAGAGACCTTCAGTAATGGGGCGGGTGGGGGCAGGGCAGTCTCCCAGGCTCAGGGGTTTTATGCAGAGACCTGAGCTTCTGCCTGCTGCTCCTGGAGTCCCGGGCCGCTACTGCTGCCTCTGCCGCTTCCTGCCCCTGCCTCTGCCTCCGCCGCTTCCTCCCGAGGGGGCCCGAGTCACGGAGACACCCCGCTCCCCTCTTGGCCAGCCCAGAAGTCTCTCTCACTGACCTGTAGCGTCTGTGGGCAGAGGGACCTTCGTGGCCACCAGAGATTCCATCCCTGAAGCCTGCTCGGATCTGCTCCTCTGGGGCTGTCTGGCCAGGGCAGCGCTGGGGTGGGCTCCACTTTCTGGGGCGCAACGGACCCTGGGGACAGCTCTCCAGGGCTCTCTGGAACGGAAATCTTTTCCACTGTGTTTCTGCGTGCCTTGCAGTGATCCAGAATTTGTCATGAGTTCTTCTTGTAGGAAATATATGGGCTGTGGGTTCGGAGCTGGCATACATGAATCTTTCTACTCCGCCATCTTGGCTCCACCCCCCCATTCATGATTTCTGGAAATATATCTCTGGTAAACTAGGCTTTGATAAAGCCCATTGGGATTCAAATGGAGCAACTTGATTGTGCCTTTAAACTCAAGTCGCTTTGGTTCTCAGTGATTGGTCAATAATAGGCCCCAGCCTAAGCCATATTGGGCTTTGATGACTGAACACTGAATGGGTTTTGCCTCAGGAAAACTGAAATCTGAGAAAGACCCTAGCTTAAAAAGACCAAGTTCTCCCGCTGCATCCAGACCATCTCAAGTCATTATGATTAATGATTAATATATCGTGCCCCTGAACTCAAGATGACTCTGGAGAAGAGAGTGATGCTAATGATCTTGTGCAACTCTGCCTCACTTAAATCCAGTTTACTTGCAAGTCAAGACATTGCCCTCCTCATGTCATTGGTCCTCTTTGAGAAGGATGGACAAACAACAGAGTCCAGCCACACTACTTTTTCCTAAGGATTTTTCCCAAGTAACTCTGTTATCTGAAAACAAGTTTAAATCATCTCTTCTTACCCTGTGTTTGAAGGTCTTTCTATAGCTACATTTTTCCTGATCTGTAAATTTATCGAGTAGTCTTATTATGGTGGTTAGACTTAAGAAAGAATCTGCTGAAATTTTGTAATCTTTTAAAATTAGTTGTCAGATTTCAGTAGTCAGAGGAACACAATGCATAATTGAAATTAATAAATTTTCCAGCCTCATCTGTGTTCCATTTTGCTATAGTTCTGTGAAGGTCTTCTTAGTGAAACAGAATCAAAGACTGATAGGACATCTGTTCATATCTCCAACTCTTAACAGAATCCTGGAAGTTGTTGTCTACAGACCTTTAGGTCACTGCCCTACGTTCCTTGATGGATGCATTACCTAAGTCATGATTTTGCTCTCCTTCCCAACTCCTGCTTTCATTCTTGGGGACTTGAACATAGATACTGACTCTCCCTAAAGCACCTTAACCACTCAGTTTCTTAAGCAGTTTACTTTCTATGACCTATTCCTCTGCTCCACCGCAACTACACACAAAGATGGTCACATTCTAAATCTTGCCATCACTCATAAATGTACCACGTCCCCATTCAAGAGTTCTGAAATTGCCTTCAGGGACTGGAGATCACAGTGTGAACAGAGAAGGGTTTTGTAAGGGACGGGAGAAGAAGAGATAGAAAGCCACTAGATTATGGTTAGATGATGGGATTTCTGATTTTGTTTGAGTTGTAGATATGAATTGAATGAACCTCATGGAAGCAGATGTTATGGAGAGAAATGCAAAGAATATAGAAGTGGTAGTGGAGAGCCATGAGTATTCCAACTCCTCTGCCTGGACCAGTGACCTTAAGGATATGAGTGAAGCTTCAGTTCATGTTAGACAGGGTGGCCAGATAGGCTGTGTCATTGGAGGGATCCAGGTTTCACTGATACCTAGAATATGGAAGGAGTAGGAGAGGAAGAGTTATAGGATGAAAGGAAGCTTGCTGCCTATGGAACACATTCCAGAGGGCATAGTGGCAAGGTTGGTTGGAACTTTGGGGATCGGAATAAGGAACTGCATGGTAGAGGATGAGGAGTAGGGTTTGGATGAAGACCTGCAGGACTTCAAAGTCACTGGAAAGTATAGGGTATGACCAGATGTGAGCATGTTTGTCACTGAATGTAGAGGGCCCCTCTTCTTCCCAGAAGAGGCTGCGGAAAAATGCAGCATGAGAGGGAAGGCACAGAGTCACCTGGGAAGCCCCATTTCACTACTGGCTTTTCTCTGAAGGCTGGTGATTAGGCAGGAGGGAGGGGTAGCTTGTGATGGAAGTTGAACCTGCACAGTAGCAGATGGAAGTCCTACTTCCACTGACCTTTCCTCTTCCCTCAAGGGACAGGTGCAACTGAAGGTAGAAGATCTGAGGTCAAAGGGGAAGGTTGCTACTCTTTGCACTGGAGGTTTTCTATCATAGTTGGGAGATCAGACTGGCTACAGGAGGTAGCTGGCACCGATGGTAATTGCTGTATCAGTCTATAGCAGTCTTTCATTGGGACACAGAGGAGGAAGAGCTGGAAGACCAGTGATCAGAGAAAGGTCCCATTCCTCTTTTCGTCTAAGACTGGAGATGAGGCCTGCACAGCAGAAAGTGAAAGTCTCCCTGTTCATCCTGCAGTCATGACTTTTCAAATGAGAAAATCAGACTGTGGCTAAGCCCTTTTGTTGAAAAACTGTTCATTATGTTTAAGAGAACTGATATTAGATCTCCAAGTTAGGCTATAGTAGCTTCCACCCAAGAAAGCCCTTAATGTGTAGCCTTATTTAGCCCAGATTCTGGCCCTTGGAACTTTGGTGGATTCTACTAGAAATCTTGTATTTCAAAATTATTTTATTGTTTATTAAAAGTATTTCAGAGTAGGTCGAGTAGTGGGGAGACCTTCAGTTTAGGCAGTTTCTTTTTCCAGAAATAGTGAAGGTTTTATCCCTTTACCATTAGTTTACCAGAAAACTCCCTTTTGCTTACTGGAATGAGTTTGCCCTTTGCATGTCCTGTTAACTTAAAGTTTGTCATCTGAGAGAAGTTTACCATAATATATTTTAGGATCCCAGTTCATCTTGTTGCAGTGGAGCTGTCATGCAGGAAAACGAAAAGCCTAGTCCCCTTTTTTTTTAAAAAAATGCAGATAAGAGAACAGAAGGAAGACCGGAAAGAAGTACAGAGAAAGCAGAGCAGCTTTGAAAATTTTGGGTTTACTTGTACTCTTTAAAAGAAAACTAAGCTATACCTAATAGTGAAAAATTGGCAATGTCATATACAGTCCCTCCAGTGTCCATTTATATATGTGTATGTATGAGTGTATATAATAGTTCAGTACATGGGAGCTAAGAAGTCACTGAGTAAGACTACAGAGAGAAAAGAAGAGAGCTTGGGACAAAGTTAGGGCATATGTACATTTAGCGTGCTGTGGATGATAAACCAGCAAAGGAGACGGAGGAGTACTCGGATAGGAGGTGAAAGTCATGCAAGTCCAGATAAGAGAGTATCAAGGAGTGATAGTGATCAACAATGTCAAATTCAGTACCAGATGGTATGAGGGATTTGGACTTTCCTAGAAGATCAGATTTGTAAATAAATGGTCATTGTTGACTTTGGAGAGATCACTTTCAGTTTAGTGATTAGTGATAAGTTGGGAAGCCATATTACAAAAGGTTGAGGAGTGAGAAGAGAACAATTTGATGTAGCAGTAGGGTCCACAAGGGTGTGCATTGAAAAAAGACCATCAAATTTGGGGGTTTAGGCGTTACAGTTATCTGATTTAGACCCAATTAATCTTACACTGATTGTGTCATAATGTCTAGAGTATTGGGTTTGGAATTAGACCCGGTGTCCACTTGTACCTCTGACATTACAGACAAGTTACTAAGGCTTTAGTTTGGTCATCTATAAAAAGGGAGCAGTAATACTTACAGTTCCTACCTTATGCTGTTGTTTGGTGAGTCTCAAATTGAGATAATGCATGCAAAGTATTGTATAAGCTTTTCATCACAGTAAAAAAAAGTTACTCATCAATATTATTCATTTTATTCTGACTTTTTTCAATGTAGTTTAGATAGAAATGATTCAGGGCCAAGTCAGTATCCTGGTATTATTTTATGTTTAACATTTTTGTGGACTGTTGCAGTGTTGGATAAAATAAGTCCCTTTCATGATTGAATAAAAGTATTGATATGTCACTGAAAGACTGCCATAATTCCAGGGGTAGACTAGGTGACACGCAGATAACGCACATACTTTGTGCTCCTCCACCGTGATTTTTATTTTTTTTATGCCAGTTATTTGTTTAAAGGGCAGCTGGGTGTTGCAGTGGGTAGCGTACTGGGCTTGCAGTTAGGAAGACTCATCTTCTAGAATTAAAAAACTGGTCTCAGACATTTAATAGCTCTGCAACCCTGAGCAAGTCACTTAACCCTGTTTGCCTCAGTTTCCTCATTTGTAAAAGGATCTGGAAAAGGAAATGGCAAACTGCTGTAGTATATTTGCAAAGAAAACCCAGAATGGACTCACAGAGAGTCCAAAACAACTAAACAGCAAAAATTTGTTGAAAACTTTGCTCTATGTAACTTTGGAAATTAGATATTTACTATAGTGTCAGCTATTAAAATCTTTATTCTTAAATTTTTATAAATGAATATTTTATCTGGGTTGTTCAGGAACAACCTGGGTTGTTCAGGTCAAATTTGAATTCAGATCTTCCTGACTCCAGACCCAGTGCTCCATCCACTTCTCTACCTAGACGCCTATATCTGGGTAACTTAGGGTAGTAGTTCTGCCTTTTAGTAAGAGAGTCAGATTTCAATTGTCTGGTTGAATTCTCAAGACTGTTTTGAGATCTTTATTATCCAGTTATGTAGAATTCGCAATATATCATCTATCTAAACTATAAATTATATACCCAAGTATAACTATATTACTATACATCACTAGCGAAATAGGTAGAGTTACATGATGATACAAATTGTGAAACAGCTTCTGACATTTTCTAACAGCCAGATAATGTTTTGCTGCAGATTCAGTATGGGCTAAATTTTTGCATACTTCAGTGATATGTAACATAGTTTCTAGTGTTTCCTTAAGTAATTTTCATTTTTCACAATCTGGACTTCTTAAGGATAAAAAAAATCCTTCTGTAATTTCTAGGGCTAATGACTCTTTCCTAAATTGCCATCACAGACCTATTTCTATTAACAAAATATAAATAAACCTATATGACTAAGTCATTTGTTTGATGCTTTTTTGCTAAAGAAGTATCTTGTAAGTGTTCTAAGCTAATTGAATTTATGTGGGTGGCACCCATGGAGCACCTTTGATTCCCTTCTTGATCTTAGCTGTTTTATTGGTTTCATCAAGTCTTAAATTACTTAAAGCTATCCAGTGGTTTAGACCTGTTTTTTGTAAACTTTATTGTTTATTGTGTACCCTGAGAATATCTGTCAGTCATCTTCCTGTGTATGAGTAAATGTTCTTTCTTCCATTGCCGACTTTGAGTGATAGGCTCTTTGTTTTGCTGATGTTGTTCAGGTTTTTGTTTGCACACCTCCTTCTGTTGTCTGTTTTATTGTGCCTGAAATACATATATTATGACTGAAATGGTACAGGTGTTAGTTGCTCTAAGTGTGATTTTTCCATTAAGTTTTGTCTTTAGGATGCCAGTTGCCCTTTTAACAAACTTTCTCTTTGATATTCTTATGCTATGTGTTTCTTGCCGGGACAAGACCAAGATATTTGTAAATTATCACTTTTATTCATTGATTCACTTTGACCTCTGCATTCATTCTGAAAGTCGTCAGTCTCTATTCTTCCTTGGTACTCCATAAAAAATTATCCAATTAAGTAATATGTTGATATTGTTGGAGAAAGTTTTCACAAAATAAACTAGATATTTAATATGGTTTTCATTGGATAAGTTGTCATCTATGATTAATAATATAAATAAAATATTTTATGTGAGTTCCTATAGACTTGAAAGCCACACTTAAGTTCTGTTTTAGTCATTATAATAGGTTTGAAGTATATCTATATTAAGCTTCAGATTTTTTCCTGGAAGAGGGTACATTTTGTATCAGTTCTCAATAATTGTTTTGATTGAGTATTTTAAAATGTGTGTTTAATACTTGGCAATTCTCACAACATGCTTTAGTCTGTTTGGTATATTTGTATTGTATTACTATAAACCATGACTGCTAATCTGGGTAATATGCTTTATGATAATTATTAGTAAAGGCAGCATAAATGCTATAACCCCTTTTGGTGTTTTGTTCACTAATTATTCAGTTGATATTGAGTTACTTTTTAGCCCTCCCTAATATCTCTCAGCACTCCAGACTTTTTGGCACACCTCTTTGTCTCATTCAAAATATTATTATCTTGCAAGTATTGTGCAAGTTGTGTATGCCTTGTATAAGGCAAATGAACACAATTAATTGGTCTAAATTTGGACAGGTCTGAATTCTCACTTTTGCTTATAAATGACACCTCCTATCAAAAAATGCATCAGAAAATGCAGGTATCATTTTTTGCTATTAATTCATATACATTCATGAAGCATTTGGAGCAAAAATGTGGATCTTATCTGTCCCCAGTGCTTTCCATTTTTGTATAGAAGCTAGATTTTAAGTCACCTCCTTGATGTAACGTTTCTGTTACTGTTACATTAATAGTAGATAAGGTTTCTGTTTCATGTTTGATCCAGCTTGTATTTTTGTTGTATTAGACTTCTTTCAGTCATATAGATGACAGAAATTTTCCACATTTTCAGGGGTTCTCTTTATCCTCTAATGCCTTTGCTTCACAATCTGCTAATAATACAGTTTTTAATTGTTTTTTATTGGGAGAGGGTGGAGTGTTACTACATTGACTACTTGTATCCTTTTAACCTTTTGGCTTTTCAGTTGTTGATGAAGTATATCAAGAATTTCTGAAATACTTTTGTTTTTTCAGATTCCATTCTTCATGTTCCCTTTTTGTTGCCTTTAGCTAAATGAAATGATGTTTAAATTTTTTATTGTGTATACAAGCTAGATGCTGATGTAATCTTCCAACATCCTTAATAGTTTTCTCAAGCCATTCCTGGCATTTTAACTTTTGATGCCTCTCTCTAACAGTGTTACAAAAGTGACTCTACCATTTCTCCTGTGGTCTCTGAAGAATAGTTTTCTTCATTTGTAAAAGGATGCATTGGATTAATGATCTCAAAGACTCCTTCTAGATTTTATACCATGTGCTTCTGCTATGATTCTATAGTTGTCCTCAGTAGTTTATTCCAGTTAATAATTCTGTATGGAAATTCTCACACCTGTCCTTAGTGTTCATTTTGGAGTTGTGTTTGTTTTTTTTTAATTTATTAATTTAATTTATTTTCAGTGTTCTAAAATCAGTACCATATAACTTAGATTTCTTTTCCCCTCCCTGAGACGGCATACAATTTTATATAGGTTCTACACATACATTCCTATTAACTACATTTTCACCATAGTCATGCTGTATAGAAGAATTAAAATAAATGGGAGAAATCATGTAACAAACCAAAACGTAATACCAAAGAAAATGATCTGCTACATTCTGCTATTGAATTCCATAGTTCTTTGGATGTGGAAGGCATTTTGCCTTAAAAGACCATTGGGCATTTTTTTAAGTCCTTGCATTGCAATGAAGTTCCAAGTCTACCAGAAAAAACTCTCACACACTGTGGTCTTTGCTGTGTACAAAGTTCTGGTTTTACTCCTTTTGCTCATCATTAGATTATATAAGTCTTTCCAGGCCTCTCTGAAATCTTCCTGTTTATCATTTCTTATAGCACAGTAGTATTCCATTACATTCATATACCATAATTTATTCAGCCATTCCCTGATTGATGGGCATCCCCTTGAGTTCCAGTTCTTGACCACCACAAAGAGTGCTTCTATAAATATTTTTGTACATGTGGGACCCTTTCCCATTTTTATGATCTCTTAGGGATACAGTCCTAGGAGTGGTATTGCTGGGTCAAAGGGTATGCATATTTTTGTAGCCCTTTGGGCATAGTTCCAAATTGCTCTCCAGAATGTTTGGATGAGCTCACAGCTCCATCAACAATGAATTAGTATTCCAACTCTCCCACATCCTCTCCAGCATTTATCATCTTCCTATTGTGTCATGTTTGCCAATCTGATAGGTGTGATGTGGTACCTTAGAGTTCTTTTGATTTGCATCTCTCTACTCAGTAGTGATTTAGAGCATTTTTTCATATGACTATAGATATCTTTAATTTCTTTCTCTGGAAACTGCCTGTTCATATCCTTTGACCTTGTATTAATTGGGGAATGACTTGTATTTTTGTACATTTGTCTCAGTTCTCTATATATTCTAGAAATGAGGCCTTAATCACAGACACTAGCTGCAAAAATTCTTTCCCAGTATTTTGCATCCCTCCAAAACTTGGTTGCATTGGGTTTGGTTGTGCAAAAACTTTTCAGTTTAATGTAATCAAAATGATGTATCTTGTGCTTCATAGTGCTCTCTATCTCCTCTTTAGTCAAAAATTCTTCCCTTCTCCATAAATCTGATACGCTATTCCTTGTTCCACCAATTTGTCCATAGTATCAATCTTTACATCTAGATCATGTACCCATTTGGACTTTAAATTCTTCTGTACGGTGTCAGGTGTTGGTCTGTGTCTAGTTTCTGCCACATTGTTATTCAGTTTTCCCAGCAATTTTTGTCAAACAGTGAGTTCTTATGCCAGAAGCTGGGGTCCTTGTTCATATTCATTGCCTAGTGTGTCTTGAGTACCTAGCCTATTCCACTTGTCTACCCTTCTGTTTCTTAGCCAATACCAAGTGATTTTGATAATTGCTGCTTTATAATACAATTTGAGATCTGGTAGCACTAGGCCACCTTCCCTAACATTTCTTTTCATTAGTCCCCTTGATATTCTGGACCTCTTCTTCTTACAGATGAATTTTGATATTAATGTTTTCCACCTCTAGAAAATAATTATTTGGTAGTTTGACTAGTATGGCAATAAATAAGTAAATTAATTTAGGTAGAGTTGTCATTTTTATTATATTGACTTGGCCTACCCACGAGCAACTGATGTTTTTCCACTTACTTAAATCTGACTTTATTTGTGCAAAAAGTGTCTTGTAATTGTGTTCATATAGTCCCTGGGTTTGTTTTGGCAGGTAAACTCCCAAATATTTTATAGTGTCTACCCTAGCTTTAAATAGAATTTCTCTTTTTATCTCTTGCGATTTGGGCTTTGTTAGTAATATATGGAAATGCAGAAGATTTGTGTGGGTTTATTTTGTAACCTGCAACTTTGCCAAAGTTGTTTATTTCAAGTAGTTTTTTACTTGAATCTCTGGGATTCTCTAAGTATATCATCATATCATCTGCAAAGAATGGTAACTTAGTTTCCTCTTTGCCTATTCTAATTCCTTCAATTTCTTTATCTTCTCTAATTGCTACAGCTAACATTTCTAGTACCATATTGAATAACAGTGGTGATAATGGATATCTTTGTTTCACCCCTGATCTTAATGGAAAGGCACCTACCTTATCTCCATTGCGTGTAATGGTTGCTGAAGGTTTTAGGTAGATACTGCTTATTATTTTATGGAAAGTTCCCTTTATTCCTATACTCTCCAGTGTTTTTAATAGGAATGGGCGTTGTATTTTGTCAAACACTTTGCATCTATTGAGATAATCATGTGCTTTCTGTTAGTTTTGCTTTAATGCTAATAGTTTTCCTAATAATGAACCATCCCTGCATTCCTGGTATGAATCTTAATTGATCATAATGTATTATTCTCGTGATATGTTGCAGTATTCTTTTTGCTAAAATCTTATTTAAAATTTTTGCATCAATATTCATTAGAGAAATTGGCCAATAATTTTCTTTCTCTGTTTTGGCTCTTCCTGGTTTAGGTATCAAAACAATATTTGTATCATAAAAAGAATTTGGGAGGACTCTTTCTTCCCCAATTTTCCCAAATAATCTGTATAATATTGGAATTAACTGTTCTTTAAATATTTGATAGAATTCACTTGTAAATCCAATTGGCCCTGGAGATTTTTTTCCTAGGGAATTCATTGATGGCTTCTTCAATTTCTTTTTCTGAGATGAGCTTAAGTATTCAACTTCCTCTTCTGTTAATCTGAGCAATTCATATTTTTTAAAAAATACTCATCTGTCTCATTTAGTTTGTTGAATTTATGGGCATAAAGTTGGGCAAAGTAATTTCTAATTATTGCTTTAGTTTCCTCCTCATTGGAGGTGAGTTGTTCCCTTTCATTTTTGATACTGGTAATTTGGTTTTCTTCTTTCTTTTTCTAAATCAGATTGACCAAAGTTTTATCAATTTTATTAGTTTTTTTCATAAAACCAACTATTAGTTGTATTTATTAGTTCAATAGTTTTCTTAATTTCAGTTTTATTGATCTCTCCTTTGGTTTTCAGTATTTCTAATTTGGTATTTACTTAGGGATTTTCAATTTGTTCTTTCCCTAGCTTTTTCAGCTGCATGCCCAAGTCATTGATCTCCTCTTTCTCTAATTTGTTCATGTAGGCATTCAAAGATATAAAACTTCCCCTAAGAACTGCTTTTGCAGTATCCCATAAGATTTGGTAGGTTGTCTCATTATTGTCATTCTCTTGAATGAGGTTGTTGATTATTTCTATAATTTGTTGTTTAACCCACTCCTTCTTTATTATTTGATTATTTAGTGTCCAATTTGGTTTATCTTTTCATGACGTTTTATTACATATAATTTTTATCTGAGAAGGATGCATTCACAATTTCTTGTCTTTCTGCACTGGATTGTGAGGTTTTTATACCCTAGAACATGGTCAGTTTTTGTATATGTGCCATGTACCACTGAGAAAAATGTATATTCCTTTCTGTCCTCATTCAGTTTTCTCCAGAGATCTATCATGTCTTTCATATCCAAAGTTTAATTTACCTCCTTAACTTCTTTCTTGTTTATTTTAAGGTTAGATTTATCAAGTTGAGAAAGGGGGAGGTTCAGGTCCCCCACTAGTATAGTTTTGCTGTCTATTTCTTTCTGCAACTCCCCCAACTTCTCCTCTAAGAATCTGGATGCTATACCACTTGGAGCGTACATGTTTAGTAATGATACTGCTTCATTGTCTATGGTACCTTTTAGCAGGATATAGTTTCCTCATCTCTTTTGATTAGAACTATTTCTGCTTTTGCATTGTCAGAGATTAGGATTGCCACCCCTGCTTTTCTTATATCAACTGAAGCCCAATATGTTCTGCTCCAACCTTTTACCTTAACCCTGTGTGAATCCCCCTATTTCAAATGTGTTTCTTGTAAACAGCATATTGTTGGATTATGTTTTGTAATCCATTCTGCTATCCGCTTCTGTTTTATGGGAGTGTTCATCCCATTCACATTCACAGTTAGATTACAATCTGTGTCTTTCCCTCCATCCTCTTCCTCACCATTTGTGCTTTTACTTCTCCTGTCTCCCTTCCCCTCCTCAATAGAGTTTTCACTTTTGACCACCATCTCCCACAGTCTTCCCTTCCTTCTTTCAGCCCCTCTCCCTTTTATTTCCCTTTCCCTTTACAACTTCTTCCCTCCCCTTTCTCTTTCCCCTTTCCTTCCTGCTTCCTATAGAGCTAGTTAAATTGATATACTAAATGAAGTTTATTGTTCTCTCCTTGAACCAGATCAGGTGAGAGTACCTCTCAGACAATGCTCATCCCCCTCCCATCTTTCCCTCTACTATAATATAATTTATATGTGATATAATTTATCATTTTCTGTATCCACATGTCCTGTTCCAATCCCTTCTCATGCTTGAATCACATTTTTATCATCACATCATTTACTTTATCCTGTTCCCTCTATCTATATATATCCCTTTTATACTTTATAATAGATGTACAATTCTTAAGATTAACAAGTATCATCTTCCCTTATAGGGAGGTAAACAGTTTGCCCAAATTAAGTAAAAAGTTTGTTTTCCCCTCTTTACATTTTTATGCCTCTCTTGAGACCAGCGTTTGAAGATCAAATTTTCTGTTGAGTTCTGGCCTTTTTGTCAGGAAGGTCTGGAAATCCCTTATTCTGTTGAATGCCCATCTCCTTGCCTGAAATGTTATGCTGAACTTTGCTGGGTAATTGATCCTTGATTGTAGTCTCAGCTCCTTTGCCTTTCAGAATATCATATTCCAATTCCTTTGATCTTTTTTCATTATTATTTTATTTATTTGTTTTTAATGTTCAACAGTCATTACCATAAAACTTAGATTTTTACCTACCTACCCCACCCTCATACCTACCCCTCATCACTACCCTCCCTCCCCAAGATGGCATACAGTTCTATATAGGACCTACATATACTTTCCTATTGAATACGTTTTCACTGTAGTCATGCTGTGTAGATGAACTAAAATAAGTGGAAGAAATCATATAACAAATCAAAACATAATACACACACACACACACACACACACACACACAAAAGCTTGATCTGCTACATTCTGCTATTGAATTCCATAGTTCTTTCTTTGAGTGTGGAAAGAACTTTGCCTTGAAAAACCTTTGGGAATTTTTTTTTTTTAATTCTTGTGTTATTATGAAGTTCCAAGTCTACCAGAAAAAACTCTTGGACAGTGTGGTCACTGCTGTGCACAAAGTTCTCCTGGTTCAGCTCCTTTCACTCAGCATCAGATCATATAAGTCCTTCCAGGCCTCTCTGAAGTCTTCTTGTTCATCATTTCTTATGGTGCAATAGTACTTCATTACATTCATATACCATAATTTATTCAGCCATTCCCCAGTTGTTGGACATCCCCTTGATTTCCAGTTTTTGGCAACTACAGAGAGTGCTGCTATAAATATTTTTGTACATGTGGGACCCTCTCCCATTTTTATGATCTCTTGGGGATACAGTCCTAGTAGCAATATTGCTGGGTTCCTTTGATCTAATGTAAAAGCTGCAAGATCCTTTGTGATCCTGACTGTAACTCCTCAATGTTTGAATGGTTTCTTTCTGACTGCCTGTAAAATTTTCTCCTTCACTTGATAGTTCTGGAATTTGGCAACAATATTTCATGGTGTTTTTAGTTTGGGATCCCTTTCAGGAGGTGAATGGTGCGTTCTTTCAGTGACTATTTTGCCCTCTGGTTGTAGCACTTCTTGGCAGTTTTCCTTGATGATTTCTTGGAAAGTATCTTCCAGACTCTTTTTTTTTTCATTGTGACTTTCTGGTAGGCCAATAATTCTTAAATTTTCTCTCCTGGATCTGTTTTCCAGGTCAGTTGTTTTTCCAATTAGATATTTTACATTTTCTTCTATGTTTTCATTCTTTAATCTTTTGTTTGACTGATTCTTGATGTCTCATAGAGTCATTAGTTTCTCTTGCCCAATTCTAATTTTTATCCAACTGTTTTCTTCTGTTAACTTTTGCATTTCCTTTTCCATCTGTCCATTTATTGCTTTTAGGGAATTATTTTCTCCACTTGGTTTTTATACTTCCTTCTTCATTTGTCTTATTTTTCTAGTTACATTTTGTGCTTCCTTTTCCATATGTCCAGTTTTCCCAATTACGTTTTGTGCTTCCTTTTCCATTTGTTCAATTTTCCTTTTTAAAGAGCTCGTCATAAAATTCTTTTTTCATACTTTAAAAATCATTGACTAGTTTTTCTTTTATCTCCTTCTTCAGCTGTTCCAGGAGAGCTGTTTGTGCATGCGAGCAGTTCATAGTCCCTTCTGAAGTTTTAGATAGAAGTAAAGTCTCAATACTGACCTCTTTGGTATTGGTGTTTTGGTCCTTGTTCCTGTAGAAAGATTCTGTGGACTTTTGCTTCTTGCTTTGCATCTTATTCATGATGATGAAGCTTTGTGTATTGTGGCCTCTGGTTCTTTCAGTTAGGAGCTGGAGAACCTGGTGTTGAGCTGCTGATGTGAGATAGCAAAGGGCAGATGCCTTCTTTCTTTGTTTTATGTTTCCCTGAATTTGCCCTGGAACTATGTTGTTAAGTGTTGGGAAGGAGTGGTCTGGTCAGGGGTGATCTCCTCAGCTGAGCTAGAGCAAAGGCAAGCTCAGCCCTTGGTGGTCCTGGCTGCTGTATTGTCTTCCTGTTTCCCCTGGAGCTATGAGGCACTTCTGGTTCGTAGTGTAAGTTCCTCCCCTCCCCCCAGGGGCACCTCTCCTTCCAGTTTGCCTCTGTCACAGTAAGAGGAATATTCTTTAACAATTTTCCTCACCTCAGGTGCTGCAAGACTGTTTGCCCCTTCTGTTGATCTCACTGATCCAGAATTTTTCTGGGGAAATATTTTATGCTTCTTTCAAGGTCAGTAAGGGGAGGGAGAGAGAGCATTTACTGATCACTCCACCATTTCGGCTCCCAGAATTTCAAGTAGGTGCCTTACAGACGGTTAATCTGCGGGCTGAAAGTCTCGGGAGCTGCTGCGGCTGATACCTGGGGCTGTCACTTGCCCAGCTCCCGCTGGTCTTCCACCCGGAGTTGCCACTCTGCCATTCTGTTGTGCTGCCACTGCCTCAGGCCACCTGGGGATTTCCTGCTAGGCTGCACTGCTCCTGCTGTAGGCTGTGGGCTCGTGCCCACAGAACAAATCCTTCCTGTTAACCTTGCAGTCTGTCTTGGTCTATAAGTGTGCCACAGTCTGACTCCTGTTGGATCCTGCACCTCCAAAGTTTGGTGAGATCCTCTTTCTAGGGGTGCCTGAAGGAGTTCGTCTAAGCTTAGGTGAGCAGTTGCTTTCACTCTGCTGTCTTGGCTCCACCCCTCTGGTTTTTTTAAGCTAATTTGCCTTCCTTGTATAAGCTCAAAAGTTTGCATGACTGCTTTTGAACCTTTTCAATGAGGTTTGTTTTACTATCAATGATCAGGTGGATTTTCCTACTTTTAGTAGTTATGCTGTTGGCTGACCACATCCCATTCATGGGTATTGTTTCAAGTGTGTCACACTCTTTGTGACCTCATTTGGAATTTTCTTGGGAAAGATACTGTAATGGTTGCCATTTCCTTCTCCAGCTCATTTTACAGATGAGGAACTGAAACAAATAGGGTTAGAAGACTTGCCCAGAGTCACACAGCTAGTAAGCGTCTGAGGCCAGATTGAAACTTAGGAGGATTAGTTTTCTTGACTTCAGACCTGGCACTCTATCCACTATACCACTTCACTACCCCATTTATGGTATAAGTTCTCCCTAGACTGAGGTATTAATTACTTTTTTTGTGTGAAGGTGGTGGTACTTTTTTAAACACAGATACTTTTAGTTTTTTTCCCATTCCAAATTTTCTCTCTTTTGCACCACTCCCTGACCAATTGAGAAGGTGAGAAAAACAAAACCAATTACAACTATGTACAGTCAAACAAAACAAATTTCCACATTAGCCATCTTTCCCCTCCCCCCACCTCACCAGATGAGAGCAAGAAAAAGAAAGGGACAAAAATATGCTTCCTTCTATACATTTGAGTCCATCAATTCTCCATCTGAAGGGAGATGGCATGCTTCATCAATCCTTTGGAATTGTGATAGATCATTGTGGTGTTAGGAGGTTACTAAGTCGTTTAGAGTTGTTTAGGTTTACAATATTGCTGTTGCCATGTAAAGCATTCTCCTGACTTTGCTCACTTAGTATTTGTTCATACAAGTTTTCCCAGATTTTTCTGAAACCATCCCCTTCATCATTTCTTTTAGCACAATGGATTCTATAACATTCATATGCCATAACTCTCTTAACTTTTCCTCAATTGATAGGTATCTCCCCTACTTTCCAGTTGTTTGCCACAACAAAAAGAACTTTAGCTAATCTTCAGTGCTCAGTTTTCAGTTTTGATTTTATGAATTAACTGGTTTCTCATTTATTCATACTATTGAATTGTGAAAGAATTATGTTTTATGCTTTTAATTTTTGTGTGATTAAAAATTATTCTGATATCTACTTTAAGAATCTGGATTTTTAGAGTATATAAAACAGAAAAGCCTTGCACATAGTAGACACTCACTAATATTTTGCTGGATTAATATATTTTGGTGTCTTCCTGTGTGCAAAATTCCATTCTCTGTTAAAGTTTAATGCCTGGTCTCTCCCCCTACCCAAATCTCTTCTCTTAGATATGGTTGTGGGAGAGGGAGTCAGTTAGCAATAAGGGAGAATATCTGAAAACCACATTTTTCAACTAGGGAACTTCCTGGTTTGTTTTTTTCCCTAATTTAAAAAATACTTAATTATAAATTGTAGTTGAAATAAATGATAAATATAACTTATTAATCCAATGGTGGTTTGAGGTATCAGTTTGTAAAATTTATTATAATACTAAATATCATTCCTTTCTCACCTTCCTTCCTTGGCTTTGTAAATTTATTTTCTGGGTTCATAGGATTTTTCTTGAAATGAAAAGGACTATTTACCAAATTTTCCAGTCTATTTTATTTTCTACAACAAATGGCAAATTCTTCTGTTAATGAGGCTTTTTTGTTAAATCTGTTTCCAAGGTAGGAAAGAGCTTACATAAAAACTTGAAATATCCAAGTGAAATTTTTGAGATTATTCTTTACAGTTGACCAAGGCCTTGGGCAGACTGGAGATAGGTAATTCTTCTATGTTTTGCATCCATACCTATGGGAAAGGGGAGGGGGGGGTTCTCTGCTCTGTCTGGGCACCTACTAATGTTAGGTGGGATAGAATAGCTATAAACAACCAATAAAAATGAAATTGTGGCTTTTTATACAGGATATGCTCCATCTCTGATTAGGTCAATGATGTTTTACCGGATTTCCTTCATTCCTATGGGTTTTAGAACTGTAATTGGTGAGAAAGTAAGTTAACTTCATTCTTGGACCTGTGTTTGGAGACCTTTGATGGGTAGGTAGAGGCAGTGCTGTGCTGTGCTATCTGTGCTGATAAGTGCTTAACCACCAGCTCCAAAAAAAAGTGTGTATATATATATATATATATATATATATATATATATATATATATATATATATATATCACCCAATTTTGACCTTAATCTGCATTAACATCTCCATTATATTAAGTCTAGAAATCAACCAAATAATAAATCAAGCCCTGTCACTGAAAATTGGTAGTTGTAGCTGGTAAGAGCAGGCTTTGACATACCCCTGGCTAGAGTCAAGACAGGAAATGGGAGGAATCATGCTCTCTCTATGGCTGACCTTTTAATTTACTGGGATTATTCACAGAGATAGAGCTACCTGCTGTTGTGGTTTGGCTGGATTCAGAGCCCAGAGTTTTGTTTTTTTCTCTACATAAATGAGCAGTAGATCCTTAAGTTTCTTTATGACCCATCAAACAACAAATGTGCCATTGAGTTTGTTCCCAGCCTGAATTTATGATTTAAGTCTATCGAGCCAATTTCTACTCCAAAGTACACTACAGATACAGTAAATTGACTGTCATTGACTCGGGGATTTTTTTTTTAAATACTTCATATATTGGGGGGGAGGGTGTCTTGCACCTAAGGTGGCAGCAGACAGTTATCAGGGGCTAGAATAGACTCTTAACATATTGTCATTTTGTGCATACCCTTTGATTCAGCAATATCACTTCTAGGACTGTATCCCAAAGAGATCATAAAAAAGGGAAATGGTCCCACATGTACAAAAATATTTATAGCAGCTCTTTTAGTGGTGGCCAAGAACTGGAAATCAGGGGGTTGCCCATCAACTGATGAATGGCTGAACAAGTTGTGGTATATAAATGTAATGGAATACTATTGTACTATAAGAAATGATGAACAGGAGGACTTCAGAAAAGCCTGGAAAGACTTATGTGAACTGATGCTTAGTGAAATGAGCAGAACCAGGAGAACATTATACACAGTAACAGCCACAGCGTAGGAGGGCAGTTTGTGATAAACTTAGCCCTTCTCAGCAATGCAAGGACCTAAAACATTCCAAAGGACTCTTGAGGCAAAAAGCCATCCACATCCAGAGAAACAACTGTGGAGTCAGAATGCAGAATGAAGCAGACTATTTTCTCCTGTGTTAGGTGGTTTGGTTTGGTTTTTCTCATGGTTTCTCCCATTCATTTTAATGCTTCTGTGTAATGTGACTAATGTGAAAATGTGTTTAATAAGGTATGTGTAGAACTCATAGAAGATTGCATGCCATCTCAGGGAGAGAGGGGGAGAAAATTTAAGACTTACGGAAGTAATTGTTGAAAACTGAAAACAAATACATTAATTTTAAAAATACTGTCATTTTGTCTTTGAAGTGGGCTGAGGATGGGAAAGGTTCTACATGACAAAGGACAGAATAAGAAAGAGAAAAGTAGTTCTTATAACCTCTATTTAGGATCACACCTCTTTTTCTCTAGAGGATATGAATTAATTGTTAGACCCTTAGAACTTTTATCTTCTGACTTGTAAGATGACCATTGAGTACATAATGAAGTATAGATTACTGGTGGTATGTCAGGGCCTAAATTTACCTTGAATTTAAATCAGCAAACAATTTTAAAAATTGATTTCTGATACTTAATAAATTATGTATAGTATTTCTTTGCCTTTGTATTTTTGCTATGGTCACACTAAATAACTAAGTTATTTCTGTCTTTTTAATAGGTTCTTATTGAGGTCTTTTGTAACATCATCATAATTTTCCCTAGTGTTCTTTCCTTTATGCCTCCCATTTAGAGAGCTATTCCATAAAATGTAATATTTTTAAAGATTAAAAAAAGAAAAACAGCTAACAAATCAGCATAACTCATCAATAATGTCAGTAAACGTCTGAAAATGTATACAGTGGACCACATTTATTTATTTATTTGTTTTGGGTTTTTTTGAACAAACATTTATTTTTAGTTTTCAACATTCATTTCTACAAGTTTTTGAGTTCCACATTTTCTCCTCATCTCTCCCCTCCCCAACTTGAAACATTGTGCATTCTGATTACCTCTTCCCCAGTCTGCTCTCCCTTCTGCCACACCCCTCCCTTCCCTTATCCCCATTTTCTCTCTTTTCTTATAGGGCAAGATAGATTTCTTTTTTATTTTTTTAATTTTTTAAAATAAATTTATTTATTTAACTTTTTACATTCATTTTCACAAAATTTTGGGCTCCAAATTTTCTCCCCATTTGTCCCCTCCCCCCCAATACACTGAGCATTCTAATTTCCCCTATCACCAATCTGCCCTCTCTTCTACCATTCCTCCCTTCCCTTGTCCCCATCTTCTCTTTTGTCCTGTAGGGCCAGATGACTTTCTATTCCCCATTACCTGTATTTCTTATTTCCTAGTAGCAAGAACAATACTTGACAGTTGTTTCTAAAACTTTGAGTTCCAAATTTTCCCCATCCCTCCCTCCCCATCCATTCCCTTTGGGAAGGCAGGCAATTCAATATGGGCCATATCTGTGTAGTTTTGCAAATGACTTCCCTAATAGTTGTATTGTGTAAGACTAACTATATTTCCCTCCATCCTATCCTGCCCCCCCCATTGCTTCTATTCTCTCTTTTGATCCTGTCCCTCCCCAAGTGTCGATTTCAAATTGCTCCCTCCTCCCATTGCCCTCCCTTCCATCATCTCCCCCACCCTGCTTATCCCCTTCTCCCCACTTCCCTGTATTGTAAGATAGGTTTTCATCCCAAAATGAGTGTGCATTTTATTCCTTCCTTTAGTCGAATGTGATGAGAATAAACTTCATGTTTTTCTCTCAGCTCCCCTCTTTTTCCCTGCACTAAAAAGTCTCCTACCTGCCTCTTCTATGAGAGATAATTTGCCCCATTCCATTTCTCCCTCTTTCCTCCCAATACATTTCTCTCTCACCACTTAATTTTTTTTTTTAAGATATGATCCCATCCTATTCAATTCAGTCTGTGCTCTCTGTCTCTGTGTGCATGCATGCATGCATGCGTGTGTGTGTGTGTATGTGTATGTAATCCCACCAACTACCCAGATACTGAAAAGTTTCAAGAGTTACAAATATTGGCTTTCCATGTAGGAATGTAAACAGTTCAACTTTAGTAAGTCCCTTATGACTGCTCTTTGCTGTTACCTTTTCATGCTTCTTTTCATTCTTGTGTTTGAAAGTCAAATTTTCTTTTCAGCTCTGGTCCTTACATCAAGAATGATTGAAAGTCCTGTATTTCATTGAAAGACCATTTTTTCCCCCTGAAATAATATACTCAGTTTTGCTGGGTAGGTGATTCTTGGTTTGAGTCCTAGTTCCTTTGACTTTTGGAATATCATATTCCAAGCCCTTCTATCCCTTATGGAGAAGCTGCTAGATCTTGTGTTATCCTGACTGTATTTCCACAATACTTGAATTGTTTCTTTCTAGTTGCTTACAATATTTTCTCCTTGACCAAGGAACTCTGGAATTTGGCCAGAATGTTCCTAGGAGTTTCTCTTTTTGGATCTCTTTCAGGCGGTGATCAATGGATTCCTTCAATACTTATTTTGCCCTCTGGTTCTAGAATGTCAGGGCAGTTTTCCTTGATAATTTCATGAAAGATGATGTCTAGGCTATTTTTTTGATCATTGCTTTCAGGCAGTCCCATAATTTTTAAATTGTCTCTCCTGGATCTGTTTTCCAGATCAGTTGTTTTTCCAATGAGATATTTCACATTCTCTTCCATTTTTTCATTCTTTTGGTTTTGTTTTGTGATTTCTTGGTTTCTCATAAAGTCATTAGCCTCCATCTGTTCCATTCTAATTTTGGAAGAACTGTTTTCTTCAGTGAGCTTTTGGACCTCCTTTTCATTTGGCTAATTCTGCTTTTGAAAGCATCTTCTCCTCATTGGCTTTTTGAACCTCTTTTGCCAATTGAGTGAGCCTATTTTTCAAGGAGTTATTTTCTTCAGCATTTTTTTGGGTCTCCTTTAGCAAGGTGTTGACCTGCTTTTTATGCTTTTCTTGCATCTCTCTCATTTTTCTTCCCAGTTTTTCCTCCACCTCTCTTACTTGGTTTCCAAAATCCTTTTTGAGCTCTTCCATGACCTGGGCCCATTGAATATTTATTTTGGGGGTTTGGCATACAGAAGCCTTGACTTCTATGTCTTTCCCTGATGGTAAACATTGTTCTTCCTCATCAGAAAGGAAGGGAGGAGATATCTGTTCACCAAGGAAGTAACCTTCTATGATCTTATTTTTTTTCCCTTTTCTGGGCATTTTCCCAGCCAGTTACTTGACTTCTGAGATTGCTTACCACACCCACCTGGCCTCCAGATCCACCCAGCTAGTGCTTGGGGTCTGAGATTCAAATGCTGCTTCCCAGCCTCAGGGCTTTCAGCTGGGACAGGGCTGCTATTCAGTGTGAGATTAAGTTCAGCTGCTCAGGTGGGGGCAGGGTTGCCACACAGGGCTCAGTTCCCTCAGGGGGTTTATGTGGAGACCTTCGATAATGGATCCGGGCTCCTGCCTGCTTTGGGAGCCCCTGTTAGCTGCTGCCTCCCGATAGGGCCTGAGTTATGGAGACATCTTGCTCTCCTCTCAGCCAGCCAGAAAGGCTGTGTCACTGACCTTTGGCGTCTGTGGGACCTGCACGGCTGCTGGAGATTCTGTCCCTGAAGCCTGCTCGGATTGCTCCTCTCGGTGCTGCAAGGCCAAGGCAGGGCTGGGCTCTGCTTTGGGTTTGGTGTGCGGCAGACCTTTGGTGTCGGTTTTTCCGGGCTCTCTAGAACAGAAATCTCCTCCACTCTGTTGCTGTGTGGCTTCTGCTGCTCCAGAATTTCTTGGGAGTTCTTCTTTACAGGTATTTTATGGGCTGTGGGTTGGGAGCTAACATATGTTAATCTTTGTACTCCGCCATCTTGGCTCCTCGCAATATAGATTGCTATACCCCATTACCTGTATTTTTTGTTTCTCAGTTGCATACAAAAACAATTCTCAACATTCATTCCTTAAACTTGGAGTTCCAACTTCTCTCCCTTCCTCCCTCCCCACCCAGTGGCCTACCTTTGTTGAATCTCCTACTTTTGCTGAAGGCTGGGATAGGGATGTCTTCTGAAATTTATTCATTGAAGCCTTGCTTGTTCTTTGTCCTTATATTCAGTTTTGACTTCAGAGTGAGTGATGGGACTTCTTTCCATTTTATATTATTGTAGTTCTTGTGTTTATTGTTTTCTTGACTACTTACTTCATCATGGATCAGTTAAGGTAGAAAAATTCTTTGTAGTCAACATATCTATTGTTTCTTATAGCATGGTAATATGCCATTTCATTCATGTAGCAGTTTGTTTAGCCATTCCCCAGTGGGTGGACAGCTACTTTTTTTTTCCAGTGGCTGTTACAAGAAGTTGTTGCATAGGGGGGCTTTCTTCCTATCCATGACTTCCTTGATGTATAAACCTGTTAATAGAATGTATTGGTCAGAGGATATGAATATTTTTTAGTCATGTCATGTGTTTAATTTCAATTTGTTTTCCAAAATGGTTTTACCGATTAATAGCTCCTTTAGCAATGCACTAATGTACCTATCTTCCCACAACCCCGTCAACTTTTAATGTTAACTGTCTGAATGTTTTATCAAATATTAGTTGAATATTTGGCTAATAATCAGTTTTGCTAAATCTTACTTATTTTTTCCTAGAGCCCCTTGGTTATGAATGTGCTTCAGTTTTATAATGCCTCCTGCTATGGCAGACGTCCTTGACATTTGGGCTGTGGATTCTCAGATAGCATCAGATGGCTCCATTCCTGTGGATTTCTTATTGCCCACTGGGATCTATATCCAATTGGAAGTACCTCGTGAGGCCACTATTTCTAATATTAAACAGGTATGTTAGCAGATGGTATTTAAAAAAGTTATTCTGATTGTAACAACCCCCTGCCCCGAAAGTATTTCATATTCATAGCAGAATAAAAAGGATTGTACTTGACACTGTAGATCTCTGTTATATATAACTTGCTTTTCTTTTTAAAGTATATAATATATTTAGCCTGTCATTTTCAAAACAGCTTATCTGTGCTATTTTCTGGCCTTCCTTCTGCATTTAAAAAAAAAATTGTCTCAGTTGATCCTCTTATTTTTTACTTAATTTTTTTTGGCTACTTTATTGAACCCCACTGTCCCTCTTCAAATTGGAGAAAAAAATACTTCCAAACCCCACCAAAGTCCTTATAACAATTATGAATACACATTCATAGAAAACAAATTCACAAGTTAGGTATGTCCCCAAATTCTACAACCAGGTACTAATTTTAGGACCTTTCTGCTGTATTCATTTATTGTTTAATTCAGTTCAATTCAATAAACATTTATTAAGTACCTCTGTGTTGGGTACAGTACTAAGTTCTGGGGATATAAGAAAAACAGGCAGTCTTTGCCTTCAAGGAGCTTACAGTTTAAAGCGGGGAACCACTCAGAAAAAGAAACTGAAAAGCAGGGGAGAAAGGAAACTAGAGTATGTTGTTTGATGTAGTGAACAGGAAGATTGTGAGCCCATTATAAAGGAAGGCTTTGGGAAGACATAGAGTGCTTCTAGTCCTCCACTCAGAGGGGAGACTAGGCTGAGGCTTAGTTAAGAAAGTGTTGAGTATCAGAACCTAATTCATTCTTTGTAGTGTTGAGATTTCATGTGATAATATACTTTTTTAATGAGAGATGCTATGGGATGGGAGATGGAGAGCTGACCTTAAGGCCAGGGCACTCTGTCACATACTGACTCTGTGACCCTAAAGAAGTAATTTAATCATTCCTCTCATCTACCCTTTAAGCCTATAAATTATAGAGAAGTTCCTGATCTCCATTGGTAGAAGGATCTTCCTTATTTGGGAGTTCTTTATGTCAAGAAAATCACATTTTCTACCTAAATGTATTAAAACTGATTAGAAAAGAGAATGAAGGTAAATAAAAGTAAAATTGGATAAAAGTAGAATATCTGAAATTGAAGACTATAAACAGTGGATTAACATGAGAGGAAAATGGGAAAACTTTTACATGCTTCTTTTTTAAGTCCTTACATAGATAAATGTCAGACTGATACTCATTTTAGTAAAATTGTTATTGAAGACCTAGTAGATAATGTGCTCTCTACTCAGTTACATAATTAATTCCATTAGGAAATTAGAAATTCATAGGGTTTGGAACTCCAGGTCACATTTAGGGTCACCTAGAACAACCTCCTCATTTTTCAGATGAGGAGACAAGGTCATGCAGGTTATTGAAGTGGTTACTAGCAAAGCTAGGATTTTAATGGATTTTCAGGCTCCAGGACCAATGTTCTATTTACTATATCTCAGTTTTACATTATCCCAGCCTCTGAGAAATTTAGTGACAAATTTATCACAAATGAAATAACCAGAAAATAATACAGCATAACTTTGACCATGCTGAAATTGAACAGTAAAGATAAAAAATAATAAATACATTTTTATTCTTATTACAACAGTGACTATCTCACACATGGAGGCATAACCACTATTGACTGATCCCAATTATAACTTGTTTAAAGTGATCAGTCACAGACCTGAATTACTGGAGAAATGTTAAGTACTCATGGGTCAGTCAAGCCCATATATAATGAAAATGACCATACTTCCTAAATTAATTTATATCTTCAGTGTTCTGCTGATCAAACTCAAAAGAAGGCCAAAACATTATCCCTACCCTCAAAGAACTCACATTCTGATGAGGGGAGGAGAGAGAACAACATAGAAGTCACCCATTTAACACAGTCTCTTAAAAGTGGATAAACATTTAACTAAAGGTAGAGACATCCTGTCATGAAGGAATGGCTAAACAAATGGTGATTTCTGAATGTAATGGAATGTTCGTGTGCCAAATGAAACGATGAAGTGGACATTTACTGAGGAAACTGGGAAAGAACCCGTTGAGCTGATAAAAGTGAAATAAGCAGAAGAATTTATACCATGATAGAGAAAAATGACGTGGAACAAACTGTAACATTTTTATCAGCACAATTATAAACCATGAATCTAAAAGCATGAAAATAAAACATGTCCTTCCTGATAGGTGATAAACTTCAAATTTAGAAAGAATAATACATTGTTTTAGATACGGTTAATATGAGATTTTATGACTTGAGGACTGTATTTTTCTTTTTTTCTTTTTTTAATTTGCTCAAGATAATGAGAGGGAAGGACAAAGTAATAAAAAATATTTTTTAATTGAAAAACAATCTAAAAAGTGAAAAGATCAGTAAAAATATTTGATATTTTGTTTCTATCCAAATGATGAACAGTGCACTCCAAAATACTATGTGAGCATTGTCCTTGAACTTTTCTTCTATGTTCAAATTATTTGATTACTAAATGTCTGCTGATTTCTTAAATTTTGTTACTTTAAATAGTTTTTTAAGGCATTGATTCTTTTTTTTTTTTAAATTTTTTTTTTTGAGGGGTGAAACAGTCAGGGTTGGGTAATTTGCCCAAGGTCGCACAGCTGGTAAATGTCAAGTATCTGAATCTGGATTTGAACTCAGGTCCTCCTGACTCCAGTGCTGGTTCTCTATCTACTGCACCACCTGGCTTCCGCAGCATACTTAAGGGTGATAAAATAGTTTATGTTGGATATTAATTTCTAGGTAGTTGATGCTTTGGGTTTTTTTTTTTGTTCTTTTTTGGTTTATTATGCCTTTTGCAAATTTCTAGTACATAGTAACAAAAATATTTCATTTCAAATATCATATTTTTCCCTCTATTTTTAACCAAAAGCAGGTTTGGGGGCCTTTTTTGTCTTTCATTTACTTTACATTCGTATATGTGAAGATATTTTTGATAATTATAAGCTACTTCAAAAAAGATGTTACTTATCTAATATCACAGGACAATGTGGTATTCTATGTAAGTCAAGAGAGAAATTTCATGCAAAATCAGTTTTTGTAGTTAATGAAGCTTTATATTATCAGGATGAGTAGAGCAGAGAAAAGAAAAGAGAGAATCTTAGCAAAACGGAAATAATGACTGTCTTAAAGTCATTTTCTTGCTTTGTTGAACAACATGCCCAACAAGTAGACACCCAGTCTTTGGTTAAAGAGCTCCAGTGTAGTTCATCTTGCTTTTGTGTAGTTCTTTTAGAAATCATAGAGCTTTTCAGACTCCTTACTAAACTGTGCTGCCTAAAACTTTACACAATACTTTAGATCAGTTACAGTCCTATACGGTGTAGTCTGATACCAGAGGGCGGTGTTAGCACTATTTCACAGAATGTCAGACTAGCAAAGAATCCCAAAAGCCATTCTGTCCAGAGTAAGGATCTCTTATGCAACATACTCAGCCAAGCCTTTGCTTGAAGCCCTCCAATGAGGCAGAGTCATTATCTCCCAAAGTAACCCTTTCCATTTTTATATATCTCTAATTGTTAAGGAGTTTCACTTATATCAAATGTGCACTTTCCTCTTTACAACTTCCATCCATTTCTCTTTTATTGTACTTTGGAGCCAAACATTACTAATGTAATCTTTTTTCTTCATGAAGCCATTCAGATATTTGAATACAGCTTCCATCTTCCTTCTCAAGTTTTCTAGTCTTCAGTCTCCACAGTGCTATTCTTAACCAGATGTCATATGTCATGATCTTGAGACCCTTCACTAAATTAATTGTCCTCGTTTGTACCCTCTCCTGCTTCTCAATATACTTCTTAAAGGATGTTGTCCCACATTGAGTTTGCATTAGCTAATTATTTGAATTTTGGCATACATTTTCTTATCAGTGCTGTGATTTCCAGGTTAGTCCCACCCACAAAAAAGCCCAACCAACTAATCATGTGTCATACTAATGGTGCTGTTTTATCTCCATCTAATCACACTGCTGTTAGGAGAAAACAAATTTCAAGTTACAGTAGCAATACATCTCTGACCAAGTAATACTGAGCAGAAGTTGCTTTGTTATGGGCAAGGAAGCGGGGGAAAGAAAAAGTTAACTAGTTACTTAATTCTCTTAATATTTATGAGACTGGGGCAGGTAGGTAGTGCAGTGAATAGAGCATCTGGAGTCAGGAGGATCTGAGTTCAAATATGACATCAGAAACTTGTCACTTCAAGTGACCCTGGGCAAGTCATTTGACCCTGATTACCTCATGCACCTTCTCCCCCCACCCCACCCCCCCATATGAGAATAGAAGCTATTTCTGTGTGCTTGTATACCTATAAAAGAAAGGCATTCCTTTTTACATCTGTCTGTGTTTAAAAGCAGACATCCATGTAGACCTAGCATAATTTCAATATTCTGAATTGATTATCATAAAGGAAAAACGGTCACTTTTTTAGGGTTCCAGGCTTAGGCTGCACTTTTTTTATTTATTTATAAATTAAGAGTTGCTTATCATCTTACCTCAGTCAGTCAACATTTATTAAGTGTCTACTATACACCAGGCATTGTACTAAGCATTGGGTCTGCAAAAAGAGACAAATGATAGTCTCTGCCCTTAAGGAGCTTACAATCTAATGGGACAATATGTCTGAGACAACATCCACAAAACACTTTTAAGTTATATTTTATATAGGTTATCAGGGGATGTGGACTTTATTGGAGGTCCAGTTTATGGCTAACACTAGATTTGGAGTCATGCAGCCTAGGTTTAAATCATGGCGGTTCTGTTTATCTGTATGACCTAGGCAAAGCATTTCACTTTTCTGACCCTGTTTCCTCATCTATAAAATGAAGGAATTGGAATAGATGATTTCCATGGTCACTTATAGTTCATAATTTATTATACGAGGATCTTCTATAACTCTGATAACTAATTACGCAATTGTATGAAGTTACTATTCTTTGTAGCAACACAGATTTTAACTCATTCACTACTTTTCTTTCTGTGCATCCATGACTTTCTATTACTCCTCCATAGGGGGCTTACACAACATGTATGTTAAAGAGCATATGGCTCTTCACTGGTTATTCCTCCTCTCATTTTGTGAGAATCCTCCCTTCTTTTCCACATGTATTCCTCTTTGTTCAGTTCTTTGTGAGTAACATGCCCTTTTCATGCCCAGCATGTGATACTTCACATGCTACTTGCTGTTGATTTTAATGAACTCTTCACAGACTCTGGTATTCCATAACTTTACATCTTCCCCATTACCCAACGAAGGCAGGTACTAGACATTTTTTTTTTCATTAAGCAAGCTAAAAATAGGTCCATCCTTTCTCATCATATACTCCCTTAATTCTTTCCACTCCAGGGTTGCCCCTGCTCCTCTACAGAAACTGTTCTGTGAAAGGCACCAGTGCCTTCCTGATTGTCAAATCTCATGACTTTTTTTCATTCTTTATATTCCTTGAGTTGTCTATATCATTTGACTTACCTCTTGTGAACTCTGTGTTATTCATATCATATCTGTATCATTTCACTTATCTTTAGTGAAATATACTCCCTTTTGTTTCAGAAATACCTTTCTCTCTTGGTTTTCTTCCTCTTTCTGTAACTATCCTTTTCTTTCTTTTCCTGTTCATCTAAGGTAGATGCTTCTCAAATTCCTGTCTATGATTTCTCTGCTCTCCCTGCGTTCTCATTCCTAACAATTTAATTCTCTCTCATAGCTTTGCAGAATGTCAAATATAGATGTTCAGGTTTTCATTTTAGATTTTTGAGGGGGGCAATAAGATAAATAAAATGTCTTAGGAAGATTAATTAGTATTAGAGCCAATCTTCTTGAGTGGTTGGGAGGCTGTTGTAGCAATTCAGCTATGAGTTAATAATTAGGTTGAAGATAATGGCAGTGGAAATGGAAAGGACGGAACAAATCTGAGGTCAGTCAACAGGTATTTGTTGAACATTTCCTACATTCTTAGGGAAATAGAACAGTCTTCTGTTAATAAGCACCTACTATGTGCCAGGCATTGTGCTTAGAACTTTGCACATATTAATTCAGTTGGTCCTCACAAATTTTCATTTACATTTGAGGGAACTGAAACAGATATCAGTGAATGGACTTGCCCTGGTTTACTCAGCTAGTGTCTAAGGCCAGAAAGAAGGGTGAAAACATGGTCCCTGCTCTCAAGGATCTGGCATTCTAATGAAGAGACAGGTAACTATGTGCATGCACATAGAATACCTAAGGAAGGGGCACTGGTGAAGAAACACCAGGAAGGATTTCTTGTAGAAATTAGATTTGAGCTGTGTCTTGAAGTAGGTCACAGAATCCACAAGGCAGTAATGAGGAGGGAGAGCATTCCAGGTATAGATAAAAGACATAATCAGGTGATAGAGTTCATTTTCAAGTAGGAGAGTGTCACTGTATTGTTTTGCAAGAGAGTAAGGTGTAAGAAATCTGGAATTACAGGACAAGCCAAATTGATTAGGCCTTTACGTGCCAAACAGAGAACTTTATATTTGATCCCAGAGGTAATAGAGAGACACTGGAAATTATTGAGTGGATGAAGCACAGTGGAAAATTATGCTGGCATTTGCGTGGAGATAGGGTTGGAGTAGTGAGAGACTTGAGGTAGGGAAATCAACCAGAAGGCTAATGCAGTAGTCTAGGTATTAAGCAATCAATGCCTACACTAGGGTGGTAACTGTGTGAGTAGAAGGAAAAAGGACATAAAGGAAAGATATTGTGAAAGTAGAAGTAACAACACTTGACAACATAATGAATACATGAGTTTTGTATGAAATGACACTTAAGTCTGTGCGTATGAGTGACTGGGAGCCGTTGCTATTAGGAAATTAAAGAGGGGAAAGGGTATGGGTAGAAAGTTAATGAGTTCTCTTTTGATATATCATTTGAGAACTTTTCAGGCTATCCAGTTTGAATTTTTCAAAAGGCAGTTGGTAATGGGAGACTGAAGCTCAGGAGAGAGTTTAAGTCTTAATTTATAGAGCTGGTAATCAGTCATCTGCATAAGGATGATCATTGAATCCATGGAAGCTGATTAGAGAGGATGGAAGAGGGCTCACGACAGCCCTTTAGGGGTAAAAGATTCACAATTAGTAGGTGTGACCTAGATGAATATCTAGGAAAGGAAACTGAGAAAAATTGGTCTGACAAGTAGGGGAACCAGGAGAAAGAACGATAACTTAGACAAGGGAAAATATCCAAGTAGGGAGAGTATCAGCAGTATCCAAAGCAGCAAATGAGTCAAGAAGGATGAAGATGGATTAAGTAAGGGCCATTACATGTGTCGATTAATGGTTCATTGATAAGTTTGGAGAGAACGATTTCAGTTGATTAATGAGGTCAGAAATGCGATCAAAGAGTGAGTGAGAGATGAAGAAGTGATGGCAGAAGTAGAGGACTAGAGACATGACAGTAGATCTCAGGGTGGGCAGATTGAGTGTTTTTGTTTGACATGGGAGGTTCTTTGGTGGTTTTGTAAGTAGCAGGGAAAGAACCAGTAGATAAGGAGAGACTGAAGATTAGAGAAATAGTGGGTATGGTAGAGTGGTCAGTCTGCTGGGGAAAGTAGGAGTGGATGACATCAGGGATGCCTGTAGAGAGGTTTCTTTTGTCAAAGAGAAAGGTTAGCTCATAATCTGAAAGGGAGTGAAGGAGAAGATAGGGTGGGCAAAGGTTTTAGTGACATGAGATGATGAAGAGGGGAGAAGAAGGAGCTCTCAATGACATTTAGTGATGTTTGAAGCAAAATCCTTTCCTGAAGGGATGGTTTTGTGGGGGCCTTGAAGAGAGAGGATAATGGTTGGAAAAAGCTGTTGTATCAAGTGGTATAGTAAATTTATCAAAGAGGTGTAAAAGGATGGTCTCTTGGCGGTGAGGGCCAAATTGAGATAATGTAACATAAATTTGTAGTGGACTGGTTGGCAGAGTTTTGTGATTTTCTTCAACTCCACTCAGCAGAGAAGGCTGTAATCCAAGCAGCCGTAGCACAAGGGTTGATCAGTGATCAGAGATGGGACGAAGCTAGGGCAGTAGTTGTGAGTAGATAGGAGAGGTAAGATGAAAGAAACATATCAGTAGAAATTCAAGATTTGATGGTGGGTGAGAGGAGCCAGGGATTCCAAAAATTATGTAATTTCTTGTTTTAAATAAGATGTGCCTATTTGGGGATCAACAAGTTCTTCAAACTTAGAAAGCTAGAAGGCTAGAGGTCTTTTGGTCCAATGGGGATTACAAATCCAGCCCCCTTCTGTTACTTCACACTGCCTACTTAGTGAATTGTGGTGCTTATGACTTGAAAAATTAAGTCATTCTCTTTTTTTTTTTATTTGCTACTCTTACCTGATGAGCATAATGTAAAAACCAGGAGAAAATATATAAATGTTATAGTTTAAAAATAAATTGTTGACAGGAGTTAGCCAAATGAGATGGAGAATTGATTTTGTTGCTCTCAGAATCAAAATTTGAATCTTTTGTTTGGTATCGTGTTACAGTAGCCAGTGTCTTAGTGGAATCAGTTCTTTCATGGTTAGAGGAAGAAGAATAATTGACTAAAGCAGGCATGTATGAAAGAACTGAACCAAGTTTCTTTTTCTTGGTTTCTAGAATTGGCTGTTGCTAATTTTGAAAGCAATGACAAGATCTCTTTCTCATTTTCTTGCCCTGTCAGCATCATTAGTCCATATCACTAGCATTAGCTTCTCCCTCCAACCATGAAAGATGTACCTAATTTGAAAATAAAGATAATGTAATTTTTTTTTTTGCTTTGTTGTACAGCCGGTTTTGCTAAAACTCGATTTATGCATCTCCCCAAAGCAAAATTGTATAATTCAAAACTATAGGACTTATGGGAAAAAGCTATTAAGGTCACAGTGCTCAAAAAATTTTGTCAGTGACATTAAAAAAAGGTGGGAACCTGATAATGGTAGCACAGTTTCATATGTAGGAAGTCATTAAGAAATGTATAAGTGCTACAATATATCATGGCAAATTCTAGAAGCTTCTGATTGCTGCTGCACTGAGTAGGGCAAGGGACCTAGGTAGAAGGGGTACTGTATGGACATCATTTCTGATCACAGCTCTTACTACACCGAAAGATACACAATAAATATGACACTTTGTCTTTAAAAAGACCTGAAGTTTGCTTGTGGAAATGGGCTTTGGAAGCATCACAGCTTGTGAGTTATTGTGAAGTTGGTACAGATTTCTTGATGTTGCAGGGAAGAAATTGTGCATATGCAAACTCAGAATTCAAGTTATGCTCAAATTGTTGCTTTATATATCAGTTGTGGGACAAATTGACATTTTCAAAACAAGTGTTATAGTAGAACTGACTGTATGTTTGTCTAATTATTACTTGCAGATGCTATGGAAGCAAGCTCACAACTACCCTATGTTTAACCTTCTTATGGAAATTGACTCTTACATGTTTGCATGTGTAAACCAAACTGCTGTTTATGAGGAGCTTGAAGATGAAACAAGAAGACTCTGTGATGTCAGACCTTTTCTTCCAGTTCTTAAAGTGGTGACAAGAAATTGTGACCCAGGGGAAAAATTAGACTCCAAAATTGGAATTCTTATAGGAAAAGGTAAAGCTCATCTTAGTGTTGAGCTTTTTGTTTGTTTTCCTTCTATGTGGGAAATAATTACTATCATAAATATGCAGAAAGGTATGCATTATATACATACACATAGATTACATACACAAATGCATGCATGGTATTTCTTTTTTCAGGTCAGGTGATTCTGAATGAACCTTTAGCATCAATTCTTGTGAGGTAATAATCATTACTTTACCAAATCTTCTTAGCTCTCTGTTTCTCAGCCAAAGATTCGATTGATATGATTTTAAAGCTAAATTGTATTCTAGTTTCTGCAGACTAACTAGGCAGAGTAATTGACAAATGAAAACACCGCATACCATATAGCTTTTTGTTCTGTATGTTTCTGTACATAAATATCTCAAGTGACCAGTGGTGTGAGAAAGACAATTCTTATAGAGGTGGGCATGGTCAGGAGCCTGCATGATCTGAGCAGTATAGGATTTAAAGATTAAAGCAGTGTGGTGATTTAAACCCTTGAAAATGAGTAAAGACTTAACTTTCCTAATGTTGTGGGAGATGGACCTGAAGTAGAAGCATAGAGGATGTGTTAGCCTGAACTAATTTTTAATGACAACTGATATTTAATGACCAAGAGACTTTTTTTTGGAAAAAGAGTTGCAAAAATAGAATATGTAATAATGCCCATGTTGTTGGACTTGATTGATGTGTTTGGTTTTAATGATTTTTTTCCCCTCTCTTGTTACAAGGAATGGTTCAATGAATAGGGAAGGGATAAAAAGTATATTTGGATATTAAGGTGATATACAAAACTAGAAGATTAATTCAAAGTTGTTTTTCTTTTTTAGTAATTTTTCTTGGTTTTGTTTCATGGCTTGCCAGAATATTCACACTAGCCAGAAAATTTACCCTTTTTTTCCAGAGCTACTTTTGTATTTAATTCTTATCTAATTCTAAGCCATTTTATTTTTAAGTTTTATTGAGGTCTTTCATTTTTCATGTATCCCATTTATTTCCCCTTAATTTCCCTCCCAATATTGAATTCTCTCCCATGACAAAGGAAAGTAGTTAATCAGAAGTGTTACAGTGGCCATGTATGCCACTCTATACCACATTCTATCTCTGTACTCTCTTACCACTTTACTGAAAAATGGAGGTACATTTCAACCTTTGTTCTTCAGGACTGAGATTAACCAGTACAGTTTGTCAGAATTCTGTTACTTAGTGTTGTTTTCACTTATATTACAGAAGTTATTGTGTACATTGTACTTCTGTTTCTGCTTAATTCCCTCTGAATCAATATATGTAAGTTTTCTCAAGTATCTTTGTCAATTTGAATCTGTTTCATCCATTTTATGTACCTTAATGGAGAAACATAGTTATCTTTGACTATTCATGGTAATGAAGAGGACCTGTGTTTTCTATCTTAGAATGGATCATGAAGAAACTCATTTATATTTGACTTGAATATTGTGGATGTTCATTTCACATTGGATTTTCCTCACAAATTACATATTTCTTAGTTGAATTTTAGAATAATTTTGAATTTTGGAATCACTGTAATAAGGTGGTAGCCTAAAGACTTATTGTAAGTATTGGGAAAAGCTAGCCAAAGAGTAATAAGCAAATGTGATGGAGAATATGGAAGACTGGCCAATCTACTTTAAGATCTTAGCTAAAAGGATTCTATAGGATCTGCCTCCTGTTCACAACTTTCTGTTGGTGCATCATATTCTCCTAAGAGCCTCAACAATTGATATCACTTCAGGCACATGCATGTAAAGACATAGAAAAATTAAGCTTGAGCTTTCATAGTGCATGTACTATTTCGCTTTAAGTTTAGGCCCTCTGGCCTAATAGTTAGAAACATAATTTTCATAATGCCCTTAATACTGTTGAGAACTGAAATTTAATTCCCCTCCCTGCTTCCCCCCAGTCTCCTAATAACTCTTTATTGCTTGCTATAGCACTTTATTTCTTGTAGTCATACATGTGTCAAGTACCTTTAGGAAACAATTTATGGATAAGTTATGATGTGCATGTTTAGAAATTAACAATACTTTTAAGAAACAATTCAGTAAACTTTAGAATGGATTTTCATTCAAAAAATAATAAGTCAGGAGTTACAGTTGCAGATTATGTAATGCGATAAACACAATTAGGGACTGATGAGGTCATTCTTCCTGGTAAAACAATAAACAATTGGTGAGACTGTAACTTCTGTTTAGACTTAGGAGCAAGCTTGTTGCCTCTGCCTAGACCCGCAAGAAGACAATGAAACCTTTACTGATACAACTGAACTAACTAGTCTAAAAATATGCTTTCCTCAAAGTTGATGTGCCTGATCATTTCATTTTTTTTTTAATGCTCAGTGTAATTTTAAATCCATCATTTGGTTTTTGGTTTTTCTTTATGATCTCTGTATATCTTTATATCTCTGTATATTCCAGCAGAGATACTATGAGAGTCTTGATCAAAGCATTTTCATAAATCATTTTAAAGAGGTCTTTTTATCTTTGTTTTTTGGTTTTTTGTTAAACAAGGCCTTGATTTCCTCTGCTTAAGCTTTTATTGTGATACCTGTTACAGAGTTTAAGAAATGTGCACTTGTAGATACTAATTTTAGTCAAAAAATACTTAGTAATAATTTTTTTAACCTAGAAAATATTCTATTTGACAGTTTTTTAAAACAGCACTGTTTAAATCTACAAAATAATTCTACCCAACTCTTGTTAGTAGATGTATAAGAAAGGTATTAATAAATAAAATTACTCAGCATATAATTCAGTGATCTCTTTTCTCACAAGTTTTCTGATTGTATTGGTAGTATGAAAAAGTCTCTTTCGATGAGTCTTGCTTTTATATGAAGAGCAGCCTGTTTAAGCTACATCAAAAGACTTGGTGAAGTTGTCAACAAAATTATCAACAAATTCCTGAGTATTTTACTTCCCTTCAGTGGCCCTCCACTTTTAATCTCTCAAAAGACTGAATCAGACTAAATATTCTCAGATGGTGCTTCCACCTCTGTATTTCATGATTGTATTTCAATCAGTTATTAATAGAGTATTGAGAATAAAAGTAGAATGAATGAAACACAACCCTGTTTTCAAATATCAGACTCACTGACTCAGAAACTCAGGCACACATTCTGGTGTTTTATCCCATTCTGTGGCTGATGGTTATTTGGGTAGTGATGTATAAAGAAGAACACAGAGTTTGCTTCTGATATTCTTTCAAAGGGCAATCTGTTTATTGATCATCAAATTGCTTATGTTAATATAGAGGACCTCCTCACAGTCAAATTTTGTTTCATTGTCCAAATCCAAGTTTTAATGTTCAGTTAATTATATTTGTTAATATTTCCTGAGCTGATTTATTAGAATAATCACAGACTTAAAAGAACCTTTAGAGTACTTTGAAGTAGGAGTGGTTCCTGTCTTACTCAATTGTGTACTTAATATTTTCAGTGTGCAAGCATGACTGCTGCTGTTTGAAACTGCAGTATACATATAAATTACTTGAAACATTTTCAAGCCCTAACACTTTATTGATAGAAGCTTCTGCATTGATAACTAACTAAAGTTTATAAACAGTAGAGATACACAGTTTTCAATAAATGCTAACATCCCATCATTTCAAAATAGATATTGAAGTAACATTTCTTCCTAAGAGTTAGATCCTTAGTGTTGGGCCATACAAGTCTATTCTTTCCTGAAGTTTAAATTTATCTTTTAGCCATGTGAAATTTAACACTTTTAATAATTTGCTCTTGATACCTTTCAAGATAGATGCTTGTTTTTCTCCCTGGTTTTGTATCTACTTCTTTGAGATAATTATACATCCAACATTAACTTTCATGAGTATATTTATCTGCCACTTGTACAATGCAATTCTTTTTTACTTGATTGGCTAGTTAAGTGATCATCCTGTTTTGAATTCATTTAGGTCTACATGAGTTTGATGCTCTGGAAGATCCTGAGGTGAATGAGTTCCGAAGTAAAATGCGCCAGTTCAGTGAAGAAAAGATCCAGTCCCTTGTGGGATTGTCTTGGATGGATTGGTTAAAGCACACTTACCCACCAGAACAAGAACCTTCCATTCCTGAAAACTTGGAAGATAAACTTTATGGTGGAAATCTTGTGGTAGCTGTCCATTTTGAAAATTGCCAGGTGGGTTCATATTGCATATAATGCAATTTTTAACATTTTCACTTGGGATTCCAGTATTAGCCTTGTAGGTTGCTGATAGACTATTTATTGAATTCTCAGCATTGAAGTCAAATGAAAGTAATGACGAAAATATAATTCAAGACCATTTGTAATGGAATTCTCAGCGTTAAAGTCAAATGAAATAAATGACAAAAATATAATTCAAGACCATTTGTAAACTGGGCTACTTTTAGGTATTGATTTAATAACTTTTATTGAATAGATTTCCCTGTTAAGATCCATATTTTTATACAAACATTTGCCTAGGGTATTCCTATTGTTTTTGAAAGGAGGGAACATAATGTACAAAAAAGTGTAGAGGATAAAGCAGAGTATAACAGCACTCTCCTCTCTCTCCCTACTTCATTAGACTAAACTTTCCATTTTACTCATTCCATGGTACTTAATGCTTAAAATTTATTACTTCCTGTTAGATGGTTTCTACCAGTGATGTCAGACATTCCCAGACACATAAATGCAAAAGAACTATACATATGCTCAATCTTCATGAAAATTTGCTTCATAATGCATTTTCAAGGATAACTTTAATCATAAAAGTAGAGACAGTGTTTACTTTGACAGTTGGATAATTAAAAATTCATAAATGTAAATAAAATTGGGAGAGAGGAGAGCAACTAGTTAAGGATAGTTTCATGCCTTTTGTTGTGGTAATAATTCAGTGGCATCTTAATTGAGTAATCTTACTCTCCTCCACTCAACCCTCCTGCTCCAGTCGATATCACAGTTGAGAAAACAAGTTCTCTGATGGTAGAAAAACAACTTCAGCAGTTCCTGTTTTACAGTAAACCATTGGTTGTATTGCTGAAGTAAAAGTAAAACCAGTTGTGGTAATGCTTAGACCAGAAAGAAAACAAGTCTTTTGACTTTTAGTTTTTGGAGCCTAAAAATTGACTTTTAAATCAAGTATATACTTTGCTCCATTTCTTCTCCTTACATTCCCTAACTCTTCAAATGGACTTGTGCTTTAAATAGTAACTTTTTCAGCTGTTCTCCAATTTCTATCATTTTTCAGTTTATACTAAACAGGAGGAAATTTTGATGGAAAACATATAGAAACATAAGGGGGAAGTGTTTGAGTCTTTGATTTCTTTGTTCTAAAAAGATACAGATGAAACCTACTCTCCTAAACTGCTGTTAAAAGAGGTATTTTACACACCTTACTTTTAAACTAATTTGTCTTCCTGGTTAAATAGCATTATAAAACTTTCTTTTTTTTTTTTTTTAAACCTTGCCTTAATTGTATTAGGAGCATTAGGATCAATCTGATTCAACTATCGAATGCATTGTAAGAGATACCTGTACAGTATTCTTTATATATGGTCATCTAGGCCTTGCTTAAATGTGTTTAGCTAAAGGAATTTTCAACTTCACCATACGGTGTTGGACCATTCTAATTGTTAGCAAATTGCTTTTTAAGATACTGAAATTAGTGAAATTTTTGCTGAATAATTTTAGTTCTGGTTTTTTTGCAGCTTATATCTGTCTATCCCATCATGTGTAACGCATCATGTATTTCAAAGTAGCCTTCTCTAATGTAAACATTTTGCAGCCCTGCCATCAGTTCTTTGTTTGACGTGATTTCCAGGTCTTGGCTTCTGATTTTTTTTCTATTCAAATGTTGTACCTAGAACTGTGTGTATATATGATTCTTTGAGTTGAGAGTAGTGGGATTGTTGCCTCCTTAAATCTGGATATTATGCAATTATAAATTCACTATGAATTGGAAGTCATTATTTTAACTCTAGTTGGGAAGTGCTATATTAGAGTTGATGGTTTTCTACTGAAAGCAGAGAAGCAAATAATGGTTAAACCTTGATATTCTTTTGTAGCAGCTTAATGCATCAAAATGATTGGAATCTCAGGGTACTTAATTTTGAATGGTATTGTGGCCCCCAAAAATTTCAGCGTTAAGTGCATTATTTTGTTATTTAATCACTTGATTTCTCTTTTAAAAGGATGTGTTTAGTTTCCAAGTATCTCCTAATATGAATCCCGTCAAACTAAATGAGTTGGCAATCCGAAAACGGTTGACTATCCATAGAAAGGAAGATGAAGTTGATCCCTATGACTATGTGCTACAAGTCAGTGGGAGATTAGAATATGTGTTTGGTGATCACCCATTAATTCAGTTTCAGGTATGTACATTGTTATAATTTAAAATCAAATACTAAACATTTTAAAATTTATGATTTTTAGACATACAAACTTAGTAACTAGCAAATGAAATGAGCATTTACATCTCCATTGTAGAACATAGTAAGAGTATTTTATATGAAACTCCAGGACTCTTATGTTCGTTAGTTATTTTTTTAAAGCAGTCGGGATTAAGGGACTTGCCCAGGATCACACAGATTTGAACAGATTTGATCAGGCCAGATTTGAACTCAGGTTCTCCTGATTCCAGGGTTGGTGCTCTACCCACTTCACCACCTAGTTGCCCTTTTCCTTTTAAATACATAACAAATTCCAATATATAACTTTCCAGTATATACTACTTCTCTGTAATTCTTTCTGTCCTTTCTGTTGTCTTTTGTACATGTCTTTTAAAAAAGAGATTCTTTTAATTACCCCCTCTTCTTCCCTTCCTCCTTTTCTTTTCTATTCTTCCCACCTTTTACCCTATTCTTACCACTCTTAGAAAAGTAGAAAAAAAGAAAAACAAAACTCTTGCAGCAAATATTTATAGTTGAACAAAATAAATTACTACGTTGGACTGGTTCAGAAATGTATGTCTTAGTCTTCATATCTTGCATCTATCATTTCTCTTAATAACTGGATATCATGAGTTTTCATTAGTCCCTCATAATTGGAGTTGGTCCTTACATTGATCAGAGTTCTTAAGTTTTGATAATACAAGGCCCAGAGTACTATAAAATATTATTTTTCTAAATCATTCCATCTTTTCCATATTTTTCTGAGTTAAAAAAATATCTCTTTACACCATTTTGTTAGGGTGTGCATACATATCATGAACAATGTAGATTTTCAGATTAACATATATTCTTGTTAACATAGTGCAACTTCTGTTTGTGAGATTTTAATCTAAAAGTGATAGAATTATGCTGGCATTTTTGTTTCAGTGTATTCCTCTTCTGTACCCTTCATTCATCTTTCTGATTTCCTTGCCCATTCTTTGGACTTTGTGTAAGGCACCAGACTTAATGCAACAGGAGACACCAAGAGTTAGGCTTAGTTTTGGTCATCTAGAAGGTTAGTCTGGTTACTGGATATATCAGTTTTCTCTGATTCACAGTATGGTACAGTCAGCCCGGAAAAACCAAAAGAATTCCCTTAAGAGTGAATTTTAATGAAAGAGCCCATATACTTAGATAACAACAGTCAAACAATCAGACAATTCAGTGTTCCTGCTATTGGTCTGATTTCTGCCAGAGTGCTTTCCAGTTTTCCCAGCAGATTTTATGAAATAAGGAGTTTGCTATTTTTTATTTATTTTGTCCTAAATAATTTATATTTTCAGATCATCAAAGTGGGAAAAGAAGATACTTTACACAACTCAGTAAAATAGTAACAATATTTCTTTGGAGAAATAAAAGTTCTAGAATGTTATAATGAAAAAACAGTAGGGGAAAGAAGACAGAATAGCATTTCCAGACCTCAGATTATAACTATAATTCAAGTCATCAAAATCATTCGATTTTGCCTAAAAAATAAAAAGATGTATTAGTAGAATAGCTAAATAGGAATCAGAGACATTAGAAGTCAACTCAGTGTATGATAAACCAGAAAATAAATTCAGATAAACTAATCAAAAGTGAGAGTTTTCTTTAACTAATCTTGGAAAAATTTCATGTCATAAATGTATTCTTGGTATTTCTTGAATATTCTTTTGTCTTAATCGTTGTCATTATCAATGATATGATTGAATCATTTTAAATTTCAATTGATATTCAAAGGAAAAAAGTCATATTTTTCAATATATTGTACTTGTGTGGATGTAATCACTCTCAACTAGATTTTTTAAAAAATATTCTGTATTAAATAAAATTTCAAATTCCAGTTTAACTTTCATTCTTGGTTTAAAATTTTTGTGGAAGCACTGTGTTGAAAGGATAGTATAAATTTTCACTTTGTAATTGTCTTCTCTGCTATTTCAGTATATCCGGAACTGTGTCATGAATAGAACTCTTCCCAAGCTCACTCTTGTTGAATGTTGCAATATCAAGAAGATGTGTGAACAGGAAATGATTGCCATAGAAGCTGCCATAAATCGAAATTCATCCAACCTTCCTCTTCCACTGCCACCAAAAAAAACAAGATTGATTTCTGTGAGTTTAATTCTTCATTCTTAGGTGACTCTAAGTACAGTGTATGACCTTTCAGGTTGTACATTGCAGTCCTTGGTATTTTCCTTCCCCATTTCTCCTCTTACAACACTAAGAGTCAAAACACTGTCACTTATAGTGCTTTTGTTTTCAGCTTTTGGCCTAGAAGTGGTAGAACTCCTTTTAAACATTTTTAACCTACCTGTGGCTATGAGATATTTCTCTTTTAGATATATCAAACATACTAATGGAATCATGTTTTCAGAATCTCTTATGTAAATTATATTTGTATTACTTTTAAGAACAAAAGGAGATATTGTTCAGTCATACTGGCTTCTTTTTTTAACCAAATGTTTATACACTCTATATTTTAAGAACACAAGAGTTTTGTGATCTTTGTTCTAAGTTCCAGCTACTACTATGAAAAGCTGCCAGTAAGATGGTATTATTTTATCCACTATCATGTCTCCTCCTCCTTGAATGAATGGGTTGATCTTCTCTTGTTTACTAGCTCTCCAACCTGGACATTTCATAGGTACTTTTGCACACACGCACACATGTGTGCACACACACATACACACACATTCTGAGTGTGTGTTTGTATGTTGCTGTATTTTCCTTAAAAATCCATGTAGTTTATGTTGAATACTCTCTTATCAGTATTCCTCATCTGATAATATTTCATACTCAACGTGAAATATTTTATTTTCTCACTTTAAAAAAGACTGACATTATTTAAAAATTGTTTATCTTTTGTTTTTATATCCCTTTCATTTCTGGATATAGCCCTCTCTTCTCTTCTACCCAGAAAGTCATATCTTAGAATAATCTTAATAAAAAGGGAGAGAAAAAAAAGCAATTCAGCAAAACTAATGAACACAACAGTAGGGTCCAAGAGTATAAGAAATGTTCATCTGCTTCACAGTAAGTAGAGGTAGATTTCCTTAATCGCTAGGCCCAAGCCTGGTCATAGTTACAGCTGATTTTGCTGCTGTTGTTTGTTTTTTCACTTTTCACTGTAAAATTCTGTAAATCCTTCCCTAGTTCCATTTATTTTTCATTGTCTCCCCCATTCATAGGTTTTCTGCGGCTTTTCTGTGTTTCACACATTTGTTGTTTCTAGCATTGACGCCTCGTTGTATTTGTATAACAGTGTGTTTCCTCGTTCCCAGTCAGCGGGCACCTGCTCGCTAACTCTCTGGTACCACAGTAGGGATGCTACGGATAGTGAGGCTTCTCTTTCTGGAGTGTATGTATCTACCAGTCAAAAGCTACAGGTGTTGTTGTTACGATTCCTACGTTGTTTTTCGGCATGGTTGGACTAATAATTTACAGTTTCATCAAGCAGGTGTGAGTGTGTCTTTCTTTCCACAAGCCCGCAGTGTGGACTGTTTCCGTGCTTTGCCCTTTCTACCAGCGAGGCAAGTGTTCGACACTAACAACTTTGTTTATTTCATTTCATTTCTCTTATTAGTGATTTGCAGCTACTTTCCATATGGTTGTTAATTGCTTATAATTCTTGTTTTCAGAACTGTTTGTTCATGTCCTTAGAATACTTTATTAATAAGTGCCTATTAATACTTTAAACTTTAGCTCTTGGTTTTCACATATTTTTGGTACTTTCCTATCTCTTATATCTCAGACCTTTTTCAGATATTTGATGGATTTGTTTTTGTTTCCAAATTGTTACCTTACTTTCCTTCTTACTCCAGTTGCAAAATCTTTTCAATTTGATAAGACAGTCACTATCCTGATTTTCTTCTTTTGTAGAATGTTTGGGAGAATACCCAGCCTTTCCAAGTTATATTGGTTAAGGGGACTAAACTGAACACAGAGGAAACTGTCAAAGTAAGTATTATCTAACATTAGAATTGACCTATCACTTAATGGGCCATTTAAATAACTTCTTTGGCATCTGTTAAATTTTGTCATGTATGTTTAGAATTTGCCCGACTTATATGCAGTTAAGTGGTGCTAGAAATAAAATGTTTTCTTTAAAAACAATCATCTTTCAAAGATTAGGTAAAATTAGATTTAATCCGTTGAATAGACTTATTACTTAACCAGTTTATAAAGATTAATTTGAGTGAGGGTCATATCATGTAGACATTAAAACCAAGAAACTGGATCACATGCTCATATGAAGCAAGCTCAAGTCTTATTACCTATCAACCCCTACAACCTCAGTTCACACCATTTCATTTTTTTTTAAACATGCTGAACACAGAAAATGTGGTACCATTTCCTGCAAGAAAAAAGATGACTGCATCACAGACCACACGCTGTTAACACATGGGAATTTATTGTGCAATTCCACACAATTTCATAAAAACCTTACAAGGCATTTTATCTCTGAAAGTATTAAATATGCATTTTCCCTTATTTTATTTGGCAGATAATTGAATAATACTGTAATGCAAGAAAGCCATTCAATTAGTCCATGATATTTCTGGCATGATTATATACGTAGGAGCACTTGCCAAAAACAGCCAGTTCCTAACTTTGTTCCTTGATATAAAGGCCTTGTGGCAGTTAAAATGCCATGGATCTCTCCCATGTTCTAAACTAAAATTTTGCCTCCATTAGTACATAAGCTGAATGCCCTTTGGGTAAGATTTCCTTTCCAAAAGTAACTAAATTTCTTTTTTACTTTATGTATGTACAGCCACTTTCCAAGTAATAACCAAATTATTTTCCCCTTACCACACAGTATATTCAGCAAAAACCATTAACTGAAAGAATGTAATAACATGATTACAGCTAATTAACCATTTCAGTTTCCAGATTTTATTTTTTACTATTTAGTTTTTCATTTTATAATAGAAAACAAGGTGTGCTAGTGTGGTAGCAATGTTATCCTTTTGTATTTGGCATAATTTTTTCCCCTTTAGCATTGTCATAGTTATTGTATGTGTTATTTAGATGATTGTGCCTTTTTCACTTAGCTTCACTTCAGACTAGTCTCCTTATGTTTATTTGAATCATATTCATCATTATGTAGTGGTAATATTCTGTTATCTTTATTTATTTTTTAGATTTTGACATTCATTTTCACAAAATTTTGAGTTCCAATTTTTCTCTCCATCCCTCCCCTCCCCCCACCCCATAATACCTTGCATTCTGATTACCTCTTCCCTCAATGTATCCTCCCTTCTATCCCATCCCACCCTTCCCTTATCCCCATCTTCTCTCTTTCTTGTAGGGCAAGGTGACTTTCTATACCCCAGTACCTATATTTCTTATTTCCCAGTTATGTGCAATAATAATTCTCAATATTCGTTTCTAATACTTTGAATTCCAACTTCTCTCCCTCCCTCCCTCCCCATCCCCCCTGAGAAGGCAGGCAATTCAATACGGGCCATATATGTGTTGTTCTGCAAAAGACTTCCATAATAGTCATGTTGTGTAAGACTAACTATATTGCCCTCCATCCTACCCTGTCTCCCCCCACCTTTTTTCTATTCTCTCATTTGACCTTGTCCCTTCCCAAAAGTGTTTACTTCAAGTAGCTCCCTTCTCCCATTTGCCCTCCCTTCTATCATCCCCCTCACTCCACTTGTCCCCTCCTTCCCTACTTTCCTATAGTGTAAGATAGATTTTCATACCAAATTTAGTGAGCATGTTATTCCCTCCTTAAGCCATATGTGAAGAGAGTAAGCTTCACTTTTCCTGTCTCACCTCCTCTCTTTTCTTCTCCATTGAACAAGATTTTTCTTCTCTTTCATGAGTGATAGCCTGCCCCATTCCATTTCTCTTTCTCCTCCCAGTATTTTTCTCTCTCACCCCTTAATTTTATTTTATTTTAATTTTTTATGGATATCATCTCTTCTGATTCAACTCAGCCTGTACTCTCTGTCTATATACTGAGAAAAATCTCAAGCATTACAAATGTTATCTTTCCATGTAGGAATGTAAGCAGTTCAACTTTAGAAAGTCCTTTATGATTTCTCTTTCCTGTTTACCTTTTTATACTTCTCTTGATTCTTGTGTTTGAAAGTCAAATTTTCTATTCAGTTGTGGTCTTTTCAACAAGAATGCTTGAAAGTTCTCTATATCATTGAATGACCATTTATTCCCTTGAAGTATTATACTTAGTTTTGCTGGGTAGGTGATTCTTGGTTTTAATCCCTTGGTTTTGACTTCTGGAATATCCTATTCCAAGCCCTTCACTTCCTTAATGTAGAAGCTGCCAGATCCTGTGTTATCCTGATTGTATTTCCACAATACACAAATTGTTTCTTTGTAGCTGCTTGCAATATTTTCTCCTTGACCTGGGAATTCTGAAATTTGGCCACAATATTCCTAGGAGTTTCTCTTTTCAGGAGGTGATTGGTGCCGTCTGATTGTAGATTCTTTTTTTGATCATGGCTTTCAGATAGTCCCATAATTTTTAAATTGTCTCTCCTGGATTTATTTTCCAGATCAGTTGTTTTTCCATTGAGATGTTTCACATTATCTTCTATTTTTTTCAGTCTTTTGGTTTTGTTTTTTAACTTCTTGGTTTATCTCATAGTCATTAGCTTCCCTGAACTTCAGTCTCTCTTTTAAAGAACTATTTTGTTCAGTGAGCTTTTGAACCTTCTTTTCCATTTGACTAATTATGCTTTTTAAAGCCTCATTCTTCTCATTGGCTTTTTGGACCTGTTTTTCCAATTGAGTTTGCCTATTTTTAAAGGTATTATTTTCTTCAGCATTTTTTTGGTTCTCCTTTAGCAAGCTACTGACTCACTTTTCAAGCTCTTCCTTGACTTTATCCCATTTCGTATTCATTTTGGAGGTACTGGAGGCAGAGGCCTTGACTTCCTCTGACGGTATGCCTTGTTCTTCCTCATCCAAAAGGATGGAAGGAGACACCTGTTCACCAAGAAAGTAATCTTCTATGGTCTTATTTTTTTTCCCCTTTTTTGGGCATTTTCCTAGCCAGTTACTTGACTTCTGAATCCTTTGTCAAGAGGAGGGTCCTTGTGCTCCTCCTCCCCCAGTACCATGCTCAAGGCTGAGATTCAGATCACCTGCTCAGTTCCCTCAGGGGCTTTGGGTGAGGGCAAGGCCACCACTGAGGGCTGAGGTTTAGATCAGGTGCTTAGTTTGCCTAGAGGCTTTAAGCTGAGCTGCCTGGGCAGTGGGCCACCATAGCTGCTGCTGCTGTTCCTGCTGCTACTGCTGCCTCTGCTGCTGCCTGGGGCCTTTCCCTCTCTCCCAGCTGGGAAAGCCCTCCCACACTGACCTTTGGAGCTTTCTTTGTTGCTTGTAGGTTCAGGGATCTGGGACCTTCCCTGCTGGGAATTCTTCCCCAGAGGTCTGTTCAGTTCCTGTTCCTCCCAGTGCTGTGTGGCCAGGTTTGGGCTCTACTCTGCTCAGTGGCCTGTGAGATAGACCTTTCCTGTCTTTCTTCTAGGTTACCTTTGGCTGGAAGGCTCTTTTACTCTGTTGTTCTGTGGTTTCTGCTGCTTCAGAATTTGTTGAGAGTCATTTTTTATAGGTATTTTGTGGGCTGTGGGGGAAGTGCTAGAGTATATATCTCTTTCTACTTCGCCATCTTGGCTCTGCCCCCTGTTCTGTCATTCTGTAGCCATTCTTGCAATCACCTGACATGTATTTTATTTCTGGCTTTTTATCACAAATATTGCTTTTTATGAATAATTTTGCACATGGAGGTCCTTTCTTATTGGCAATCACCCCTTTGAAAAATATTTTCCCCAATGGGATTACTAATGAGAGGGAAAATTTAGTGACTTGTACAACTTTGAACTAAATAATTGAATTTCAAAGGGAGGACTACAGACATGTAAAGTATGAAGGTGGGATGAAATGAATTGACTTTCAGACCAATTCTGTAAGTTCATCCCAAGGTGACTGGGGAAGAGGCTTTCCCAAGAGATCCCCTTCACAATGTAGAGTGACTCACTTTTGCCTCTTTGAGTCCTTGAAAGCAAAGAACACCTCAACAGCTAGGTCCCCTGAGACTTGGCTTTGGAGGTAGTTTATTCCTTTATAAATTTCCTCTCTAGCATTCCTCACAATTGGTCATCCATTCTCCATGTGAAGACTTCCAGATGATAAAACTCCCCCTATTCATAAAGACATCTCTTTCAAATTGGGGTAGCTCTGATAGGGTTTTTCCCTTTAGTGAACTCAAATCTGTTTCTCTTCAACTTTTATCCATTACTTCTCTTTTTCCCCTTTCACATTCCCCTTCCATAATATCAGTCAGTCAGACAACAAACATTTGTTAAATGCTTATTATGAGCCAGGGACTGTGGCAGTTAAGGTGCAGAATGTTGGGTTAGAGGTAGGAAAACCTGAGTTCAATCCTGTCTCAGATACTCATTAACTGTGTGGCCCTTGCGAAGTTGTTTATCATCTCTAATCTTCAGTTTTATCACCTGTAAAATAATGCGATTGGACTCAGTGGCCTCTGGAGGTCCTTGCTGCTGTGAATCCATGGTCATGATTTTATCTTACGCTCAGAGAATACAAAGAAAAACCTAAGTCACATACACCCTCAAAGATCTTACATTCTGAAGGGGTAGGCAACATAGATAAATCAGAATATTGGCGATAAATTTGGAGAAAATGGCACTTAAAGGAAGCCAGGGATTATACATGTTGGAAGTTGGGAGCAAGTGCATTTCATGCACCAAAATGGAGTCTATGGCTGGAAAATAGAGTGTGTTGAGGGGAATTGAATGTAAGAATATTGAAAGGTAGGAGTGTGTCAGATTTTGAAGACTATTATCTGACCTGTGAGATTATAGAAAACCAATCGAGTTTGAATAAGGAGTGAAATGGCCAATCCTATGCATTAAGAAAATCACTTTGGCAATTCTTTGAGGGTGGATTCAGGTGGTAAGGGAGCTGAGGCAGGCAAGCCAATTAGAAAGCTTTTGTAGCAATCCAGGCAAGAGTTTTGAGGGGTCAGATGAGGTTCTGGTGTCTTTGTGAGTGGAAAGAATGGAACATATGGAAGAGATGTATTAGGGGAAAAAAATAACAAGATTTGGCTGCTGATTGAATATGTGGAGCCATCAAGAAAAAGGAGTAGAACATGGCAATAAGATTGTAAACCTGAGTGACTAGAAGGATGGTCATACATTTGACTCTGATAATGAAGTTCAGAAGAAAGGATTTGGGGGAAGAATAATGACTTCTATTTTGGACGTGTTGAGTTTGAGATGCTGATGCAACATCCAGTTCAAAATGTCCAGGAGGCAGTTAATAATGCAAAATGTTATCTCAAAGCAGAAATGAAGGTAGAGCTGCATTGAGATGGTAATTAAACCTATGGGAACTAGGAAAATCAGCAAGTAAAAGAGCATAGATAGAAAGGAGGGTTCAGGATAGATACTTGGGATATAGGGATACGCTGACTTCTATTGCCTCTTGGATCAAATGTAAAATTCTCTTACTCCTTGTATTCTTCAGTCCACTGACACTGTCTTCCCTGCTATTCCTCACACTAGACACTCCATCTTCTGACTCTGGGCATTTTCACTGACTGACTTCTATGCCTGGAACTCTCTATCTCTTCATCTCTACTTCCTAGGTTCCTTCAGCTTTTTTCTAAAGTTCCACCTTCTGCAAGAAGCCTTTTCCCCCTTAATGCTAATGCCTTCTGTTAGTTACCTCAAATTTATCATATTATATTCTACATATTTGTTTTAATTTAGTGCTCCCATTAGATTGTAAACTCTTGCAAACTAATTTTTACAGGCTTGTCTTTCAGTTACTTTTAGGGCAACCCTGTTTCTTAAGTGCTAGCCTTATGAGTCCCTGTTTATATTATGGTTCAAATCTCAGTCTGTATATTACATTTTACTAAGGCAATTTGACCTCACCAAGGGTCTTCTTCTCTCTTTCACTTACCATCTGGTACTATCCTTTTTTCTTCCTCAGAACTGAGGTGGGGGGAGGGAGTGGGCCCTTCTTTAGCCTCTAACCAAATTTTTATTTCAACATGAATTAATTTTTACTTGTGTTTTCTTAATCAGTACTTTCACCACTCAACATTATTTCTGTATCTCTTTCAGGTTCATGTCAGGGCTGGACTTTTTCATGGAACTGAACTTCTTTGTAAACCAGTTGTAAGTTCAGAGATATCTGGAAGAAATGACCATGTTTGGAGTGAACCACTGGAATTTGATATTAACATCTGTGATTTACCAAGAATGGCTCGGTTATGCTTTGCAGTTTATGCTGTGGATAAAGTGAAAACAAAAAAGTCAACTAAGACAATTAATCCTTCCAAATATCAGACTATCAGGAAAGCTGGAAAAGTGGTAATTTATTTTCTCCAGTTTTAAAAAAGTGTCCAAATTTCATATTATTTGAAATTAGAAGGAAGGTTACACATTGATGAAAAGAGAATGATTATAGAACTCAGGACCAAGAAAATGCATCCCATTTTATTATTCTAGATCTTTTCTTCATCTCACTTTTAAAGAGTCTAGATATACCATACATTTGTTGGTCTTAAGCTTTCAGTGTTTTACAGTTAAGAGTCTTTCCATTGTTAAAGTTTTCTTGAGGCATGGGATCATCCTCCTCACCACCTCAAAATGAAAACCATCATTATTGTAGTCTAGATCTTGAAAACTGATACCATTTAGAACTTAGTTACTCACCAATTTAATTTACTGTGAATCAAAATTTAATTTATGGTGAATCAAAGCTCCTTTGGTTCTATTTTATTTTTTATTCTCATTCCTCATTTTTAACTCATTTGGCAAACATTTTGTCCTAATTTTATTTAATTGTTTTCCTCCTGGTTTTTGTAAATTTTAATATTAAAAATGTTAAAAAATAATTATCATATTTTATTTTCTAAGATACCAGCAATTTGAAGCCAAATTTTCTCAGCAGCAGCATCATGACAATTGTATTCTTTATTGTTCATATGTAACACATTTGTTAAGGGAAGATACTAATTAATTAAACATTTTAAAAGTTTTTATGGTTAAGTAGCACAACTTTTCCTCCTACCTGTCAGTAAAAAAAAAACAAAACAAACCCTTTAACTTAGTTTGATGTGTTATTTTAAAGTGTCAGGTTTATTTCCAGTATATTTAATATGTTACCTTTCTTTCATAGCACTATCCTGTAGCATGGGTAAATACTATGGTGTTTGACTTTAAAGGACAGCTGAAAACTGGAGATATCGTATTGCACAGCTGGTCATCATTTCCTGGTAAGAGCTGAGCTCTAATTCTGAGACTTAGAATAACTTTGCTTTTATTGCATTTTTAATAGTTTTGCAAATAATTCTTTATTCAGTTCATATCAATGAATCAGCACTTCAGAACATATTATATGCCCTGTCAATGGAAAAATCATTTTATATACTGCATCAAATATTTTTATTATGTTTATATTTCTTCTCTAAACCATACTAATTTATTTCCACATCCCTTTGTGACTTGAAATATATTGAGAGCCTACACATGTCTTTTAGGAAGTTTTGGGACATGGAATATTCCTTTATCCAAAGAACTTTGTTGAAATTTTGGAATAAGGTAGAGGCCATAAAGTCCATTTCCATTGGAGTGAAAGAATCGACTGTAAATATTCTTGAGTCATATGTAAATTTTTTTTTTCAATGGCTTTGCTTTCTAATATCAATCAGTTCTTGATAGAATTGTCCTCCTAGTAGATGCGCTGTTTTGAACAAAGAAAATCAGTTAAAAAAGCAGGATCAAATACAACATTCTGCAATCATTATTTCCTACCTTTTACTGGTTATGTGTAGAAGTGGGAACAATAATGTTTTATTATCTATTGTCTGTTGCCAAGGTTGTATAACATTTAATTATATTGACACATAATTTTATATTTTATACAGAATCTTTTGCTGGCATTCATTTTTTTTTCACAGAATCCCTTTTCATATTGTGTAAAACCAAATTTAGGACATGCTAATCTAAATGTTTACATTCTTTTGTAAAGCATTAAGCTACTTGGTTAACTTGGAAATTGCTTATATATCCTGAATTACCAAGATAATGCAAGCTTTTCTTATGAATCCATTGATGTATACCTCTGAAATTAAATATTTGTTTCATAATTATTCCCACTCATACTAAATTCACCTTCATAACAAAGCATCAGCACCTGTAGGTTTTGTTCTGTTGCTCATTCATTTCAGTTGTGTCCAGCTCTTTGTGACCCTATTTGGAGCTTTCTTGGCAAAGATACTAGAGGAGTTGGCTGTTTCCTTCTCCAGCTCATTTTACAGATGAGGAAGCTGAGGCAAACAGGGATAAGTGACTTGCTCAGTCACACAGCTAGTTGAACTCAGGAAGATGAGTCTTCTTGACTCCAGGACTCTCTCCACTGTGCCACCAGCAGCCCTCTTTTTGATAACACATAATTCCTGCTTTGTGGAGCTTGCAGTCTAGCAGGGATTAAGATACAATTATTATATGCCAAATGTATTAAAGATCTGCCCCAAAAATGTGATATTTGGCCTGGGGGGCTGGGGGGAAACCAAAAGAGGAAGGAATGAGAGTTTTGATTATTTCATTATGGAATGTAAGTTTTATCATAACTTTTAGAACTTGCTATTTTTAATGAAATACAAGGACTAACCTAGGAATAATAGGGCCTTGGGGAAAGAGCTAGGTTTCATTTTTTTAAACTTAAAATGTTTGCTGTTTAGCTGTATTTGTGAGTTCCCCTACATGCAAACAGCCAGTGCCAAGTCAGAAATAATTATAGGAAAAGTCAATTGTCGCGGTGATATTTTCTGAGCTCTTCCCACTCCAAAAACATTTGTACTCTCTTACTTCCTTGATTTTTCCTGTATATTGAGGCATAGTGAAAAGTGCCTAGACTTTATAGAGTCAGAAGAATTGTTGCAAATCTAACCTTTGCCACATATTACTGCATCATATGTCTTAAAGCATACTATTCTGTATGGCCTTTGCATTTAGTCATATGACCTTGGGCAAGTCACTTATCCTTAATTGGCCTTAATTCATTTGTAAAATGGGGGAAATGTCCTACTTGATTTCTGTAATCCTTTCCAACTCTAAATCTGTGATTCTGCCTAGTATTCACATTGACCCGTGTCCTAAAAACTTGGACTAGAGAATCCATTGGTCTCTCCCATATGTCTTCCAAAGAACTGACTAGGATTTTACAAACTAACAAATGGAACACAATATGGTACTGTAAATCTCCAAACCAGTGTCAGCTGTATGCAATACATTTTTTAGATTTTTTTAGTCAGTTAAAATAGAAGGTAATCAATCTCTTATGAGCTATTTAAAATCTTTATATTGATATTTTTTGTTTTACATCTCCTAAATTTCTTCTAGTATGCTCCTTTTTCCCTTCAGAGAGCCATGCATGAATAATATTTTGTAAAGAAAAACAAGAAATGTAGAAAATCAGTAAAACCCAACAATATTTCCAAAAAGTCTGGAAATAAAGCCTTAGGTTCCATATTTGTAGATCTCCTATCTCCCACAAAGGAGAGTGCAGTGATATCTTATTTCTTTTTTAGGTCCATCTTGGTTTTTTGTAGTTTTGCAGCATTCACTTTTGATTTTTTGCGGTTATTAGTCTCTTCCTCATTTGTTCTATGAGGGGATTTTCTATGTAAAGTCAAAAATTCGTCCTTGCTTTTCAGATTGTCAGAAGAGCAGTGGACCAAATATTTGTATGACAGCACTTCCCTGGTCCTTGACAAATAACTTATGTAGCTGGGTTCCGTTTTGATAGAAAAAATTTACCCACCTTTTATATCTTTGTTGGACACTAATTGCAAGAGAATTGAGAACAGTAAATGAGTGAGCACTCAGGAGTCAGAGAAGCCAAAATTTTAATCCTTTCTGTGTCATTCACTTGAATTGTAGCCTTGAATAAATTACTAAATCTTTTGGCCTTCTTAATAGGAAGAAGTTGAACTAGGTGAATAGGAAAAAAAGAAGTTAGCAATTATGGCCAAAAACACAGTAGTTGGGAATACGGTAGAAGAAAACTATCTTAATTTAGTGTCACTGAAGCTAAAGGTTGTCAGAATTTTAAAGTGTGGTTATCAGTATCAGTTGCAAAAGAGAAATCAAAGACAATGAAGAATAAATGTTGAAAATCCATTGGATTTGGAGGAGAAAAAGAAGTCATTGACTTTTATGATAGCTGTTTTAGTATAAACATCAAAACCAGATTGTAGAATGTTATGAAGAAAGAAAATATGGTGAGGAAATGGTCTACAACTATGGTATTATTATTTGTCTGAAAATATGGGTAGTTAAAAAAAATTAACATAAGGTAACCCAAATGCGTTAGCGCATTTCGATCACTTTGAGCTTTAACAGCTTAAAATGGTACCAAAATCTTTGGAAAACCCCCTGTGTAATAATTAGGAAGGTACCAGAGTCTAGGGAAGTTGGTTGTTGTTTTTTTGAAGAAAGGAAATTTTGTATCTATTTGAAGATGAAGAGAGATTCAGATGTACTGTAAAGTATAAATGCAGTTTCGAGCATAAGTCTCATGTTTTGACATTTTTTACACTTTAGAAGTCAGGCATTTTTTTAAAGGTAAGGTGCCTTGTGTTAAAAACTTTGTGTTAAGCATTAGCACAAACTTAAGGCATTTTGATAGCATTTTCTGTATATATTTTGAGATTAATGATAGCAGGGGTTTGTTTTTGGTTTTTAAATTTTTTCAAAAAATATTTTCTTGTTATAGATGAACTTGAAGAAATGTTGAATCCAATGGGAACTGTTCAAACAAATCCATATATTGAAAATGCAACAGCTTTACACGTTAAATTCCCTGAGAATAAAAAACAGCCTTATTATTATCCTCCCTTTGATAAGGTAAGGCAGCTCTTTTCAGAACACATGTAGTTGACATGCAGTGCGTGAATTAACAGCAGTTTTTAATTATTGCCATTATAAACGTTGAAATAACATATTCTCCACATGGCAGAATGGAAATGAAAGGAATTGGGAAAAAATTATGCTCCCCTTAGGGCTATAATTGATGGGCTTTGAGTAAGTTACTTTTTCAACACAGATATATCAAATTTCTCATTTACAAATAAAATTCAGTCTCAGAGGACTTGAGGTCTTTAGGTAGTTAGTGGTGGAGCATGGATTCTTTCTATTCTCAATGAGAATTGCTTCTTAATGTCTTTTAAATAATTCCCATGTTAAAGAATTAAAAACCATGAGAATGTATGGAATGAGACCAATATGTTATCAATCTTTTGCCCTATAATTTTTTCGTAACTTACCTTTATATAAATTCAGTATAATTGAGCCTTTCATTCATAAGTTATTCGGTTAAATTTATTTTTGTATGTTTGTGTATTCTTTTAAACAGATCATTGAAAAGGCAGCTGAAATTGCAAGTAGTGACAGTGGTAATGTATCAGTAAGTATCAAAGGTAAAAATAGCAACCTTTTTGTCAATATACTTCTGAGTATTATTATTGTCTATATAGCACATTCAAATCAACAAGTTCGTCTTAAGGCCCTGCTGTACAAAGTCATTACCTATTGCATGTGATGGAAATTTTAAAAAATTAAACATTCCTTGCCCTTAAGGATATTATATTTTACTGGGAAATATCACCTGTTTACAAATAAACAAAGGCAAAATAATTTCATGAGGGATTGAACTCTAATAACTGGAGTATCAGGCAAAGCTTTGTATAGGAGATAGCTTCTGAAGTGTACTTTTCTGATCCAAACTTGGCAAATATTGTTCAGTACCTAAGCCAAGGAAGGACAAAGCAGCATAGTCCCAATATCATTAATGAATATTGATTTAAAATTTTAAATAAACTCCTGTCAATGGAGTTGCATTAATTCAACCCAGAAAACCATTCATTATGTTGGTTTTATACCATTGATAAAGATGGTTCAACATTAGGAAAGTAGTCAAAATAATTACTCATGTTAATAAAAATATCAAAAAAATTACATGATTATCTCGATGCAGAAAAGCTTTGACAAAGTACAATGGTCACTTGTCCTAAAAATCCTGTAAAACATAGGTCTAGAATTATCTCTCTAAAACTAAAAACAAATATTCTGCAGTTGTGGGGAGGGGAGCAGGAGGAAATATACTTCTAGGAGATGTACTAGTAACAAGTAGCTCCATAAAAAATGAAGCAACTGGGCAAAAGCTAAAAGCAAGCTCATCTGGTGATGAAAGAAAAGCCTGATGCTGTAAAAATCGATACTGCACAGGAACCTAGAAGGTAAGGTCTATGAACCAAAGTAAGCTGCATGTAGTCGAACTGAAGATGGAAGGATTAAATATCAACATTTTGGGTATCAGTGAACTTTAATTCAGGTAATCACTAGCCATACTTCTGTAGGGATTAATCCCTTAGGGAAAAAATGAAGTACCTCCTCCTAGTCAATAAAAGGGTGAGAAGGGCGGTATGGAGGTAGAATCTTAAAAGTGACAGCATGATATCTGTTTGAAACCAAGGTAAAGCATTCAGCATCACAGTAATACAAGTCTGTGCGCCAACTACTTATTGTGCTGGAGAGGCCAAAATTGCTCAGTTCTCTGTAGACCTACACACTGTCTTCTAGAAATAACACCAGTAAAAAGTGTCAAATTTAACATAGCGGATTGGTATACCCCTAAAGGAAAAATCGAAAAACAATTGAAATAGCAGGAAGATTGGCCTTGTAGTACAAAATGAAGCAGAGCAGAGATTAATAAGAGTTGTCAGGATAACTCTTTAGTCTTAGCAAAACCTTTTTCAACAATCCAAAAGGCAATTCTACACATGGACATCACCGAAAGGTTAAAATTGACATCAGATTGATTATATATCCTTTACAGCCAAAGGTGGAGAAATTCCAGACAATCAGTTAAAAAAAAGGAGCTAGGGCCAGGAATATATACCAGGGTCCTCTGACTTCAGATCTCTGATTTTTCATGCCTCAGGTCATATTCAGCACAGTAGTCAATCAAGATTATGTCTGACTAAATTAGGCAGAGTATGTGATCATGTAAGTAAGAACTGGAAAGCAACTTTTGCTTAGGATGATTTTTTAAAAATTACATTGATAACTTTTCATTTTTTTAACCCCACAACTATTTCCTAGTTTACTTTCTTAGAACTTTTCTCTAAAACCACTTTCACGATCAGCCCCACAAAGCAGTGAAGCAAAACCAACCCACAGAGCAACAACTGCAATCTAGGGATAAAAAGTTGTTCTCTCTCTCCCCCTCCTCATGATAGAGCACCAGGCAGTCAAGTTATGGACAATAAAGGCAGGACTGTGGTTGGATAGAGCATGACCCTGCCCCCTTAGTTTACGTTATGTTCTGACTCAAATTATTTGCTTCCTAATCCAAAGAGAATCTTGGGGAAAAGAAATCTTAAGTTAGGTATTTGTTTCTAACATCTACATTCACCATGTTAAACTAGAGGTCAGAAAGATACTCTTAGCCATTTAGTCTGAGGACAGGGCTTATGTGTGGATATTGTTATTTGATTTGATCATTGTCTTATTAGCTTTGAAATGGGAAAAGTGGTTCATTAAGTCAAAAACTGTATACCTAACAACTGAAAATTTTTGTTTGATTAACTTGAGAACTTTTTAAAATTAAGAAAATAAAGTTTATTCAGGTAGTTGAGGGTACAAAACTTAAGGAATTTATTACCTCAAGAGGTTGAATTCATGGAATATAAATAGATTTTTACCATTTTGGACAAATCTGTGAAAGATTAAGTGATAGAGAATTACCTTGCAAAATTAAAATATTTGAGTTCTATCCCCAATTTTATCATCTGTGAGTTCTATCACAGCCTGAATGAGGATAACAATTTTTAAGCTACCTTCAGCTTTTGAAAGCACCGAAGCTGAGGCCAGCTTTGTCATCTTATTTTACTGCCCAACCTTGGCTTAGTTCCTTGGGCAGCTTACTTTTGTCACTCCTTTTCACTGTTTTCCAGATGTGTATTTGATACCTGTATGACCATGACCCTTGCAAACCCTCAATTAACTTAAATCTCAGGAAAAGTTTATAAAGAATAATATAAACTAATGAGGACTTTATACCACAGTAAAAATAGAGTAATCAAGCTAATTCTAGACAACTTAGATGAACTTAGTAGGGGGTGGTGGGGTTATTCGTGTATGTGCATAGATGCCAGCTGGGCATTGGTGTTTCGATCCATAGGTTTTATGAGTTTTTAGTTTCATATCTACCTTTAATCCTCTTCATTTCCAGTTTCTCTTTTCCAAAGGTCTGTGTGGTGTTTGCTCTTTGCACTAGACCAGGATGCAGGCATTTTAAATCGTGTGATTTACCTCTGAATAGTCCATCTGGAAATATTACAACCTATTTATTCAGTTTCATCATTTAATTTTTGTTGGCCTCTTCTGTGCTGTAAAAAACAGTAGTGGCATTTAGCATTTTAATATAAATCTTTATTGATCACATGTTGACCCATACTTTCTGTGACATTTCTGCAGTACTGAATCAGATATTTTTCAGGATACATGTTTCAACTCTTCCTTCAGAAAAGGATTTGCTAACAGTAATTCTGACATAAAGCTTCTCTTAATTCTTTTAATCGCTCTGTTAGTCAAACCAAGCTTGTTCTTACTACATAAAACTTTTAAACTCCTCTAAATTCCTTTATGAAAGAACCTTTAAATTATCATATTTATAAAATAACCAAACTTGCTTGGAGGCTTGGATGAGAGCTTTTAACTTTTAAATACAATTTTTTAAAATTCATCTATGTCCTATTATAACTTCCAATATCACCTTTTGCACTTCAGATCTTTTCTTGTATTTTTTCTTGATACTATCCTCAACTTGAACCAAAATTTAAGTCGTAGTGACATAGGACTGAAGATTTATGATAACTTATTCCTCAGATTTGGCTATTGTGAAATACAGAAAATGAGGGGCAAATTACTTCCATTCCACTCCAAAATTAACCCATGACCATGAACCTTTATGACAAATTTTTTTTTATATGAATTGGTTGGTAGAGAACAATTGTTAAATTTATATTCTCTCTTATCCAACTGATTATTTGACTTAGTAAGGAGAAATTTTGAGCCAAACCCCTATTAATGTGTGATGATCCTATTTTTTGGAGCTTTCCTTGGTCTCTCACAAGAGTGACTTTTATAGTCCTAAGAAAAGGTCCTAGTTCCAGAGATAATATAATTATTCAAGGGGTGATTCCTTTTAGGAATTTCACTGCCTAAAACCCACCACTTTAAGCTTTTATGATCCACATATAAGAATCTTAACCAATACAAACATGAACTTAAATTCATCAGATTCAGTAGCTTTCCCATTCTGCTTACAGTTTAGTTCAACAGTAAAATGAAAATGTCTGTAACGAATCTTATACTGAATGGGAGAGGATAAGGCTTGGACACAAGAAAATGTAATGCTCCAAAGCAAAAGATGGCTTACACCTGAGCCCTTTTGTAGATTGCAGGTTCTGTGCAGTCCTTACTTAACTTTCCTGATTGAGCTTCATTTCTAATTAAAAAGTAAAGCGTACTAATGCAAATACAATTAGTACACAGAATAAGGTTCTAACTTGTATTTAATATTTCGGGATAGATTTTGACATGCTATTATAAGCCCTTTCACTATAGATGCCATTATAAATCATAGTGGTTTAAAGATCAGTAACATGCCAATATTAATTTATTCATTTGCATGTTAATATGAAACCCAGGTAAAAAAAATAATAGCTAGCATTTAGATAGTGCTTAAAGGATTACAAATCTATCTCATTCTTAGCTCCACAACAGTCTTTCTGGGTGGATAGTTGTGCTGTCTGCGTATTACAGATGAAGAAAGTGAGGCAAAGAACAGTTAAGTGACTTGCCCAGGCTCTCCCTGGGAGTAAGTGTCTGAGGCATGAATGGAATTCAGGTCTTCCTTCCTCTACGCACAGTACTCTGTCTTCTCTGCCATCTAACTTCCTGCTCTGGCAGGACAGATCCTCATATTCTTTTGGCAGACATATCTGGAAAGAAAATTTAAGAAAAAAGGTTTTGACTACAACAGCATTTTTCCAAAATGTGCAGATATGGTAAAAGTAGAACTTGTTTCTTAAACTGAATTTCATGGAACTTGGGTCATAAAACAGACATTATCAATAATTCAATGTCATTTTTTAATAAAAATAGGAAAAAATATTTAATTTTAGCCAAATGATAATGCTATTATGTTTTGAATTCCATACATGGAGATTTTATGTTTTGAAACATAAAGAAGCAGACTAAGAGTTTGCCTTCTCTTTGGATTTACCCTTTTTGTCCCTTTTTCTTAACCTTAATGAAACAAAGGAAACTTCTGAATATTTGCCTTTTAGGTGGGGAAAATGGTACATGAATAGGATACATAGGGTATGAAGAGGACATGGATCTGCTTACATAATATTTTTAAAGAAAATGGAAATATTGCCACCTAGTGCTTTTGTATGGAGGCATTGTTTTATTTTTTTTAAACATAAAGGTTATTTTATTAAAAGGTTACAACTTTCTTTACCTATGGCTTATAGATTTGCATTCTCAAACAATAACCATGGTACCTGTTCCTATTAAAATAATTTTAATAAATGGCATTAATACTTATTTCTATAAAAAACAATAAAAAAAGTCCTTAATTCTTAATTTGGATTCAGCAAAGATTAATCCTGTTGTATTTGTTGAGTACTTATAGGCCAATAGGATTTAGAACTGTAAGGGGACCTCAGAAATCATTTAATTCAATCCTTTTACTTTTACAAATAAAGTAACTGAGACCCAGAGAAGCTCTGATTTGCCCAGTGTCACAAAGACAGAAAATAGCAGGTTTTATCAGGAATCTTAAGTATTGTTGTGTTTCATCTCATAAATTTTACTTTATTAGAGTCGAGGTGGAAAAAAATTTCATGCTGTGCTCAAAGAAATCATGGAGAGGGATCCCTTATCCCAGCTGTGTGAGAATGAAATGGATCTCATTTGGACTTTGAGACAAGACTGTAGAGAAAATTTTCCACAGTCATTGCCAAAATTGCTGCTGTCTGTCAAATGGAATAAACTTGAAGATGTTGCTCAGGTAAGGTCAATCAAATCACTACGTATGTCTCATCTGATTTTTGAAGAAAATATTATTACAGAGAAATATTCCCTTGCCTCAGTGGGCTCTATAAGTAACATAGATTATCCCTGAATGGAAGTTCTTTTATTCCTTTTGGATTTTTTTATTACCCCAGGTTCTAGGGCAGTGTTTTACGTGTGATAGATGCTTAACAAATATTTGTTAATAGATTGATTAGAAAAAGCAATAAAATAGAGGGAAGTGCAGTATTTCCAGGTTTGACTAACTGTAACTCAAAGCATCAGTTTGCCTTAATCTTAGAACAAGGAAATAGCCTGAGTTATACGCTTCATAATTTGGGGGTCTTTTTTAAGATTTATTTTCTGATTGTAACACCACTGATTATTTAGCAAACATTGTAGCCTAAATTTTTACCCCAGCAGGTAGTTGAGAGTGTGCCTCCTTACAATGACTTCTAAATTTTACAAATACTTTCATTTTTTAAAACACCCACTTTGGGAAAAAATAGCTTGTAAGCCATTTTGTTTGATTAAAGTTAATTTCAGTTAGTCACTAGTGGATTTCCTTAAGTTCAGTTTAAGAGGGGCTCAACTTTATTTTGGAGCTTATTAGGGAAAGTCCCTGAATCTTCAGTCAGTGATTTTAATTTAAAAAGTGCATGGTATGTAGTTGGCACTTTTACTCTCAAAATACATATCTTAGGTGAATTTAAAAATCTAACTGAATAATCAAGGAAGATTATCTTTTTCTCATTCTTCAGCTTTGGTGGGGAAAATATCCACCTTAGCAGCTTAGCTACTTTACTGTTTTCATTAGCTGTTTTATTAAACTTAGTTGATCTTTCCAACCTTCTAATTATAGCCCAACTGCATGATTTTAAAATTTCTCTTTATCTAGCAAATTTATCTATATTTATCAGCATAATTTGTTAATAAATACATTAAGTGTTAGAGACTATTTAATTGCTTTGAAATGTCATAGGATATTTTTATTTTACTTATACTATAATTGCTGCCTTGTTCAGTGTCTCCCCACTCCAATTCACTCTCCATTCAGCCACTAAAGGATTTTCCTAAAGCTCAGGTCATGTCACCCTTACTACTCAGTAATCCTCTTGCTTCCAGGAACAAATACAGAATGTTCTGTTTGATATTCAAAGTTCTTCATAATGTAACCCCATCTTAGCTTTCCAGTGTTCTTATACCTTATTCCCCAGTACTTTGTCTTCAATCCAGTGATATTGGCCTCCTGGCTGTTTCATGACCAAGAATCTTTCTCTGCTCTAGGAGTTTTTTCTGACTGTTTCCTATGCCTGGAGGGCTCTCCCTTCTCTACTTTGACAGATGGCCTCCCTGACTTCTTTTAAGTCCAACTAAAATTCCACCTTCTATGGGAAGACTTCCTAACTAACCCCGAATAATCCCAGTGCTTTCCTCTTATAATTATTTTCTCTTTGTCCTGTAGATAGCTTGCTTTGTATGTTTGTTTGCATGTTGTCTTAGATTTTAACTTCTTGAAGGCAGACACTGTCTTTCGCCTCTATTTTTTTTATCCTCAGCACTTAGCACAGTGACTAGCACTTGATGCAAATAATCCATATTCATTGATTGATTAATTGATTATAATCAAACTAAGTATTTGTTTATCTGACATTGGATTTGAAATTTATTAATTTAAAATAATTTTATAGTAGAAAATTTGTTAAAGTAATAATAAAACAAGTTTACAGTTTTGCCTAACATCATGCAAGGGTTATGTTTTCTTATTTTCCTTTCACTTAAGTTGGCCAGTAGCATATACAAATTTATATTTGTGCATTTGTATGGTTTTCATTATTATTGCTTATCAGTTTATATTTGTATCAGAGAAGATAACTTTATGTTATTATATTCTTACTCTGTAAATATATACCATCAAATCACAACTATTAGTCAGATGAGGTTTTGTCTTCCCTCTGCTATCACATATGCATATATACATACATACATCTTTAAACTTTGCCTATACCTCCAATATAATCCCAATTCTTCAAGCGTCTTTATTAGTTGATCTTTTGTGCAGTTGGTATTATTCAACTTGAGTCATACACTGTTAGATCTGAAGGAAATTTGAGATTATCTATACTAAATCCCTCATTCCTAACAGAACTGTTGCCCAGCTCATTTTCTGTAGAAAATAAAAAGAGATTTATGGGGACATTAGCAGAAGAATATGTTTTCTTTACAAAGTATTGAGATGGGGTCTTTGGATAGTATCATGTAATTACAGCTAAAAGGAATGACACCTGAGATATGTCCTCTAGTTCTAATTTTACAGATGATTCCTGTGCTGTCTTTTTCTTAAATTGTTTTGTAACCTTAGTACATGAATTTATTATTTAGATTTTGAAGAAGTAGGGGAGTTTTTTTTTTGTTAAATCATATATATAAATTGCACCATTACAAAAGTCTTACTTTTTGATGGAAAACAATCAACAAAAGAGACAGTAATCAAACCTAAGAAGAGAAACAGCATTATGTGTATTTATGCCAAAAACTATACTTTATTATAATATGTCTTCAGAGTATGGTATAAAAATAAAATTGTGGTCAAAGGAAAGAATTTCAGTATTGCCAGAAGGAAAAGATTATTTGGAAAAGTATACAAATTCAAATGCTCCCAAAAAAAAAAAAGAGGAAAGAAACACAAACTATGATGAAACATGATCATGGTGTGTTTCTTTTAAATATAGTTTTGATATGTTTTGTATTTATACTACATAAATTTATCCCATTATCTTTCCCTATTCCTTAGCCTCTGAGCCATGCCATGTAACAAGTGATATTTTTTAAACAGAGAAAAAAGAGGAGGAAGCAGAAAATAAAAAAAAAAAAAAACAACAAAACTAATTAATATACTTAAAAAGCCTGATAATCATTATTCAGTACCTGTGGACTTATTCAAAATTATTGGAGGAAGGTGTCTTCTCTTATTTCTTCTCTGGGTCCAAGGTTGTTTTCTCTTGTAATCCTACATCATTTATTGTAAATTGTTGCAAGATTCTTTACATTTAATATTTTGTAGTCATATACACTCTTTTTTTGGCTCTGCTTATTTCACATTGCATCAATTCACTTAAGTTTTTCCATGTTACTCTGTGTTCACCTTATTTGTAGTTTTTTAGCATGCAGTAGTATTCAATTATATTCAAGTACTACAAATTGTTTAGCCATTTTCCAATTTATGGACATGTACTTTATTTCCATTTCTATTATACTACAAAAATTCTGCTGTAACATTTTGATATTGCAGTAGAATCTCTAAACAAAAGATGGTGGATGTTTTAGTCACTTCATTTCCATAATTCTAAATTATTTTTCCAAAATAATTGCATTATTTTACAGCTCTGTAAATTCATTATAGCATCCTTCTGTCTTCCCCCAGCTCCTCCAAAATTGACCATTCCCATCTTCTGTTGTTTTCCTTAGTTTGCTGGATGTCAGCTTTGGAGTTATATTGACTTGCATTTACCTTTTTATTAGTCATTCAGAGCATTGCCTGATATAGTTGGTAATATATTGTTTACAAATCTTCTTTTGAGAACTATCCATATCCTTTGACTATTTATCTGTTGGGGAATGATTTTTGGTTTCTCCCTCTTTTCTTTTCCTACCTCCTAACCGCCCTCCCCTTTTTAAAATTCAGTTGGCTAAGGTTTGTCAGTTTTGTTAGTATTTTCCAAGAGTCAACTTTTAACTCTGTTTGTCATTTCTAGAGTCTTTTTGTTTTCCAAGTGGCCAATGTTTTTAAAATGCAAGTACATCTTAATGATTCTTAATTTTCCAACAGCTACAGGCTCTTCTTCAGATATGGCCTAAACTGCCTCCTCGAGAAGCATTGGAATTATTAGACTTTAATTATCCAGACCAGTATGTAAGAGAGTATGCAGTGAGCTGCTTGAAACAAATGAGGTACTTTCTTATTGTCTTTTTCTGTTGTGATTGACAAAAATAAGAACATTTATGTTAATTAGTAATCTTATATTAGAAAAGAATCGGATATCAAGGCACTGCTTTTAGTTCATTTTCAGAGCCCTTAGTATAATCATGAGAGTTCTTTGCTCAGTTAAGTCACCTTCCTTTGGTCACAGTATGCTCTGCATAAATTAGATTTCTTACAAACATAAGAAAGATAAAAGAAGCTGGTTGGGCCACAAAGCACATCGTGTCTAATGTATTTATCTCCTATACCTATACATAACTATTGTATGTATCTCCTGATGGACCACTTTTACAGCTCAATTTGATTTTCTAAAATTCAATAAATATTTTGCTTTTAATTTTCCTTCAGTGTAGGTAGAGAAATGGATATTTTATACCAGGTAGTACAATTGGGAGTTTAGTATAATTCACTTAGTAAACATTTATAGACACTTAATCTGATGTTTCACTTTGTTTTCACTCTGGATAATAGATTTAGCTCAGTAATAAATTTGACTTCTTTACTTGCCACATTATTGCACTTCCCATCTTTGTCATCCTTTATTTTTGAGTGCTTCACTAAGCTAGATAATTTTAAACATTTATGTTAAGTATTCACTAAATACTTTAAGATGTTCATGGTGGAGTTCTTTAGTTTGCCTCAGTGTTGATTACTAAACCCATTTGGAATACTTTTTTAAAATTAAATTTTGCCAAAAAAAAAAAAAAGAGAGAGACAAGTCATTAAAATTTCCTAGCACAAATATATTGTTGCCATCAGTTTAATTAGCCATATTTTTTAAAGATTGAAGGTGAACTGGTAAAGTATATCCAAGAATTTTGAAACAAGGGAAAAGGAATAACACCTGAAATTAAATTTTTTGAAAGAAATGAAATTTTATTGCTTCCATTTATATTTAGTAACTTAGACTGTGGTAAGTAGTGTGGAGTAATACATGTCTTTAAGGAATTTGCCTTAATGATTTATGATAAGCATACCTGGTATATGTAAATCTCCTAGATTCTTAATCTTTTTAAAATGTTATATTCTCTTGTATTTTAAATTTTGCTCTGAGGTCATATTTATGTCCTTGTTTTGCTCTGGAATTAGATCTAAATAAGGAATTTGCTAAATAAGTGTAAACTCTATTCCTGCTCCATCATGTCTCATGTTGCCAGTTAGTTGAGTCCAAATGAATGGAATTTTACTTTGATTATTACTGTTCACTGTTGAAACTGGGGACCCAGTTCTTAGCTGTCCTATTTTCCTATTAACCCCTCTGTCTCAGTGACCTTGGATTTAATTATTATCTCCATGTAGAAGACTCCTAAATCTGTATATGGCTGATCTTCCTGATCCCTGATCCTCTTCTGAGATCCAGTCACAGATGACTAATGCCTTTGGGACAATTTGAATTCATCTCCCCTAGACAACTCAAATCCCCCCAGTCCAAAAGAGAATTCATTATCTTTCTCCCCAAACCTATCCCTCTTCTGAATTTCTCTACTTTTGTGGGAACTATTACTCTCTTTCTATTAGCCTAGGTTTGAAGCCTCAACTCCTCATTCTTACTTATCCCCCACATCCAATCCTTTTCCAGAAATAATAAATCTTGTCATTTTTAGCTCAACAATATTTCTTCTATCTGTCCCCTTTTCTCTACTTACACAACTAGTACTCTAGTTCAGGCCCACTTCACCTCCCTCCTTGAGTGTTTCAGCCGCTTAATCTCCTTGCCTCGGTTTCTCCCCATGAATAAGAATTCATCCTCTACACAGCTTCTAAAATGGATTTTCATAAAATCCAGCTCTTATCCTTTTACTCCCTACTTAGTAATTCTAGTGGCTACCTTTTGCTGGCTACCAATTATTAACCTCTTAGGTCAAGTATAAGTCATTTAACATCTAACACTCTACGGTCTGACCACAGCCTGCCTTTCAAGGTTTGCTATATCTTATTCCCTACACCAAACTCTACATTCCAACCAAATTGAACTTCTTCTTGTTCCATGCCCCCATCTCCTGGTCTTTAAACTGAATGTCCCCGACTCCTGTAATGCATTCTTCCCCTATTTTCACCACTTAGAATCCCTAAGTTACTTCAGAGTTTAGTTCAAATGCCATATTCGACATGAAGCCTTCTTGATTCTACCAAATAGCATCACCCTCCCTCTCCCACTTGTGTATTGTGTGTTTCTGTGTTAGTATGTTGTATACACACATGTTTTCTTTCCTAGAGAATGTAAGAAACTTGAAGCCAGGCAATGTTTTAATTTTGTTCTGATTATCTTAGCTACATGCTTTTGTAAAATCGGATGAACTTAGAGAAAAAATTGTTTTATAAGGATATAATTTACACCCAGAGTGAAAGATTCTTTAATTTTCATGAGTGTCTCAATTTCAGTATGGTTAACACTTCATTAAATTTAATTCAGCCCTTTGTTAGATAACTATATAAAATAATTCAGTTCAATTCAATAGTAAAATACCTATCTTGTTCTAGAGTATATTTAGGTAATGAAAAGAAAAACATAAAACTATTCCTTGCCCTCAAAACAGCATAATTTTTACCAGTGGTTTATAGTATGTATATGTAGTTAGTTAAGTAAATAAATATATGTCATAATTTGTGGAGGTAAAGATCACTACAGAATCAAGCTGGGGCATTAACACTATTTGCTAGCTGTGAGCCTTGCAGGAATACAGCGATTTTGTAAGGGAAGATTAGGAGGAATACAGCGATTTTGTAAGGGAAGATTAGGAGGGTTTGTTGGACCTACTGTGCTCAGGCAGAGAAGCAAGAGATGGTGCGTTGATTTCAGGAGCAGTGAGAGCCAATAATCCTGTTTGACTTTAAACACGAGGGATAATAAGAAAAAGAATAATAAAATTATCTTTTCATGCTATCTAGTCTCAATTCTGAACTCTTCATTAAGGGCATATTGGGACATTTTATCCTTTATAATTATTTATGTGCATGGTTTAATTTAGATACTAATTAGCCATGTAGACCCATCATCTTCAGTAATCCTGCATTTGCTGTTTATGTATTGTAAAATGTTCCTTTAATTTTTAATAAGTTAATTTTATCTCCTCATAAAACTCATATTTCTATAAAAAAGCCTTTTTTTGTTCATTGATATTTGTATTTGACTTGATCTTCCTTCTGTTTCAGTGATGAAGAATTGTCTCAGTATCTTCTACAACTTGTACAGGTTTTGAAATATGAGCCTTTTCTTGATTGTGCCCTATCTAGATTCATGTTAGACAGAGCACTTGCTAATAGGAGGATAGGGCAGTTTCTATTTTGGCACCTTAGGTAAGTAGTTTTTAGTTAAAAATAATTTTGATGGAGGGAAGAGGGAGTGGTTTATGCTTCTGTGAAGTTATCCAGTATGATAAATCAGCATATTTAACTAATTTTGGTATAAAAGGGAGTTCCATAAGTCATTGCAGCTTTTTAACTTTAATATCTTTAGTAACTTAAAACTGTGTTTAGTCTTTTGGTGTGCTTGAGACATTTTCAGTTATTCTCTAAGATTTTATCTCTACTTTAATGAACTCTTACTCTTTTTAAATTATAGCCATTCCTACTACTAATTTGAATTCTCTATGCTCTTGCACTATAGTTGTTCAGATAATGAAATGAATACATAATCCGTAATAAAAAATTTTATTTTGTCTTTTGGCTATGCTTTTTTATGTTTGATTAATAAAAAAAAGTTTCCTGAAAAGGAAAGTGCACACAAGATCATATTCAGTATTCAACCATTGTACTCGTTATACTTTAATAACATACTGGGTTTTTATGATTTTGTGTGCTGCCTATGTGAGAATGAATCAGTTGTTTTCCTGAGAAGAGTTGATTTTTCACCATCACTTAAACAGCTTTGTGAGATACTTAACTGAAACATTCTTAGAAATGAAATGGGGATTAAGTATTTTGGGGTGTTTATCAACAATAGCAAATATTTACTTTGAATGCTGTCATTACAATTTAATTCTAATTTAACAAAATCATATGTTTTTGACAATGTAATATGCATGTTGATGAACGATTCATTTTCTTTTTGAATCTCTTTAGGTCAGAGGTGCACATTCCTGCCTTTTCAGTGCAGTTTGGTGTAATACTTGAAGCTTATTGTCGAGGAAGTGTGGGCTATATGAAAGTGCTTTCTAAACAGGTATTAGTTACTTTTGAATGTTGATATTCATGGTCAAAGAAAATTGTAACTGAAAGGAGCCATAGATTCCAGCAGATACACGGGATTTCCTCAAAATTAGTTTTGCTAGAGAGAAGCAGTTTGTGGGGCATGTACTGGACTTTTATTCAAGAAAAACTTGGGTTCAGTCAGTTCTTCCCTCTTGAGACTTAACAAATACATCACAAAGGAAAGTCAGCTTATGTCTCTATAGACCACTTTTTCTTCATCTGGGAGTTAGGAATAATAATATCTGTAGTAAGTGTCTCACATGCTTGTTGGAATAATTCAGTTAGATAATATATGTAAAGTGCTTCCTGGCTTTCCTTTGAAAACTCCCTATTTATATCCTGTCACCATTTTCCTGTGAAGAAATGACTATCATTCTTGTATATTTGAATCAGGTTTTTGTACATTTTGTATATCAGATCTTTATCAAAGAATTTTCAAGTAAAAAGCTTTTTTTCATTTAATTACCTTTTCATCTTAGCTACATTAATATTCTTAGATTTTTCCAATTTTATGTCATACCCACTGTTCATTTTATCATTTATGGTCCATTCTAGCCTCCTTTGCCTGGTGTAAAGGACTTTAATAAACTTTAAAATACTGTATAATTTTTTTTTGTTTGCACATACAGAATGTCTCAAAAGTGTTAGTTTTAAACTCTTAAAATTTTACGAATTTTAAAAAACCTAAACTTAAAAACTTAAAAAAGTTTAAAGCTGTTGCCTGAAGAATTTTGGGACACTATGTATGTGATTGTTTATATATCTAGGTTAGATGTGATTAATATATACATGCATGTGAGATACATGCTTGACATCTCTTCCACTACTCAGGTGTAGCAGATTCCTTAATAAATTCAGGAGATATTTGGTAGAATTGAATGTAAGCAGTGGGAGGGACCTCCAGCCCCACAGTCCTTTATTATTCCAAATAAAAGATGCCTGGTATGACAAGGGAGTGTTCAGGATGACAAAATGTTCAGTAAATTGTAGCCAGCATTGCCATTTTGATATCATTTCATCAAGTCCGTTTTGAACCCCCCTGAACTCCATTTTGGAAGAAAGAAGAAAAAAAGTCACACCAAGCACAGAACAAAGGGATTATGTCTGATAATATATCTAGCATTCTGTGTCCCTGACTCTTTTGCTATTGGAAAGGGTTTCAGGCCAGGATGAGTCAAGTCCCTTTTTTTTTTTTTTTTAAAGCCCTTTTTTCAATATGTCCATTGGTGTTCTTACCCTGTTGTCTTTATTCTGCTTCTTCAGTCCAAATAGACTTCCCCTTCATGTGTAACTTATTATTATAGTTCATAATTCCTTCTGATTTTAGCACCTCTCCAAGCTAATGTCTTCAATATACTAATCTCTTCCACAGTATCCTCCACAGTCAGAGCTTAATTAAGCATTTTTGGATTGGCATGGTATTCTGTTTTTAATAAGGCTGTTGAAGGGCAGTGACCTTGTACCTCTTGTTAAGGGGTTCTTAATCTGCAGTTTCTAGGGTTGTGTGGATAAATTTTAGATCTATGAATTTACTTTTTAAAAAATATTTTAATGACTTTCAATATTAGCTTACTTTGTAATCCTTTTTATTTTATGTATACAACAACAATGGTGATAATAATAAAATGTTTATGTAGCACCTGCTATATACCAAACACTTTACTGTGTACTTTACAAATATTATCTCATTTGATCCTTGCAATAACTCTGGGAGGTAGGTGTTATTATTATCTCCATTTTACAGTTGAGATACTGAGACAAAGAGAATAAGTGACTTGCCTAAAGTCGGTAATAACGATGATGATGATGGTGATGATGGTGATGATGATGATGATGATGATGATGATGATGATGATGATGATAATGATGATAAAAGTCAGTAAACATTTGTTTAGTTCCTATGTGCCAGGCACTGTGCTAAGGACACACAGCTAGTAAGCGTGCAAGCCTGAATTTGAACACAGGGCTTCTTAACTCCAACCAGTCCTGGCACTCTAGTCACTGTACTGCCTACCAGTGTGATTGGTTGGTTAATTGTTGTCCTTTGTCTTCGCAGACCAAAATGACATCACCATGATAAAGTGAAATTTCAGTGTGTCCAGCTGTGGCTGATCAGACTATTATAAGCTCAGAATGCTCCACCACAAGTTGGGCACAGATAGTCCATGCTAATACTTGGGTTTGCACATCCTCTGTTTACTTTGTGCTGTCTCAGTTCTGCTTTGCTGAAAGAGCACAGCATCCTTTCTGATGTGGGCATGCCATGCTGAGCAATCCTGTGCTAGCTCCTCCCATGTTGCACAGTCAAATCCAAAGTTTCTTGAGAGAGACCTTGAGAGGGTCCTTGTATCACTTCTTCTCACCACCATGTGGTCGCCTGCCCACAAGAGTTCTCCATAAAATAGTCTTTTTGGCAAGCGTACATTTTGCATTTGAACAGCATGGCCAGCCCATCTGAGTTGCTCTCTCTGAAGCATAGTTTGAATACTTGGCAGTTCAGCTCGAGAAAGGATTTCAGTGTCTGGTACCTTATCCTGCCAGGTGATCCTCAGAATCTTCCTAAGAGTTCAAATGGAAATTATTCCGTTTCCTAGTATGGCTGTGATAGACTGTCCATATTTCACAAGCATGTAACAATGAGGTCAGCACAGCGGCTCTGTAGGCCTTCAGTTTGGTAGTCAGTCTAATACTTCTTCTCTCCCAAACTTTTCTTTGGAGCCTCCAAAACACTGAACTAGCTCTGGCAATGCATGCATCAACCTCGTTGTCAATGTGTACATCCCTCGAAAGTACACTACCAAGGTAAGTGAACATATCCACAGCATTCAAAACTCCTTCATTTGTTGGAGTTCAAGGATGCCTTCATTGTCCATCTCTGTAAGGGTAAAGGGAATAGATTGTCCTGCGACAGTCACAGTGGATCTCTCTTAGTCATCAGAGTTCTTGCTAGAGTCCTCCTTAATAGGCTGATCTTTCACCTGGAAGATGGTCATATACCTGAGAGCCATTGTGACTTCAGAAAGGGCCGAGGAACAGTTGATAGTGTTTGCTGCTCAACAACTGCAGAAAAAATGCCAGGAGCAGAACAGAGGTCTGCACACAATCTTTATAGATCTAACTAAGGCCTTTGAAACTGTTAGTCCTGAAGGCTTATGGAAAACTGTGTCAAAATTTGGTTACCCGGAGAAGTTTATCAATATTGGACATCAATTTCATGATGGCACTTTTGCCCAGATTCTGGGACAAAGCTCTTGGGCCTTCCCAGTCACCAGTGGAGTGAAACAAGGCTGTGTGCTTGCTCCCATGCTTTTTAGCATGGTGTTTTCAGCCATGTTGACAAATGCTTTCCATGAGAATGAACATGGTACCAAGGCCAACTACTGTACTGATGGTAGGTTCTTCAATTTGAAAAGGCTACAAGCCAAGATCAAAGTAGAGGGAGTGTTGGTGCATGATTTTCTGTTTGCAGATGATTGTGCACTCAGTGCAGCCTCTGAAACTGAGATGCAACAAAGCATGGATCAATTGCCTGCTGCCTGTGCTAATTTTGGCCTAATAATTAACATCAAGAAAGCACAGGTGCTCCATCAACCACCATCACAGCATCCATACATGGAACCATCGGTTGGTTACAGCAAATAAAGAAGTTTTGAATGCTGTAGGTAAGTTCACTTACCTTGGTAGTGAACTTTCCAGGGATATACATGCAATGGATAGAGCACTAGTGCAGGGGTCAGGAGGACCTGAGTTCAAATATCACCTCAGACACTTGACACTCCCTAGCTGTGTGACCTTGGGCTAGTCACTTAACCCCAACTGCCTCATCCTGGGTCTTCCCCAGTCATCGTGATGACTATCTGGTCACTGGTTTCAGATGGCTCTGGAGGAGAAGTGAGGCTAGTGACCTCCCTCCTTCACTCAAAACAAAGTCAAGTGCAAGTCATGTCATTATTTCTCTGATGGCATGGTCTTCTTTGGCAACGAAGGACAAACACACAGATTTACAATGAGGTTGATGCATGCGTTGGCAGAGCTAGCCTACCAGTATGTTATTCTGAGAAAGGGTCCATAGGGTTTATCAGACTGCTGGTGGGAGGGGGTCGTCCATGGCATAAAAAAGCTTATTTTAGAATCTTTGCTCTAGGAATTAAGCAAGTTTAGAAGGTAAAGAAATGTTCTACAATTCTTTAGTTTCCCTTATTTTAATTAAATGTTTATTAAGCACTCTATATAAGGTACTGTTACTTAAGAATTCTGTATTTGAAATTGTGTGTTAAACATTTATGTCCTCCTGGGATAAAGAATTGCAGAGTTATAATTTTTTTTACATACCTTCATGTCCTTATTTTAAATTTACCTCTTTTAAGGGTAAGAGGAGTTCCCTCTAATCTGATTTTTTTTGCATTCGGTGAAAATGTACCTTGTTTTTGTACACATGATTTTATGCATCTGGATAATTTAACTTCTTAGCCTTCATTTTTTCTCCTTTTCATTTTTTATAATGAACTTAATAAAATCAATAAAAATATTATTTCTAGAATTGCATATGATACCATACCTCTTAATTGTGTAAATCCTGCTATGTGGCATGTTTATATATTTAGTTATTTAGTTCCAATACTTTTGATTTCTGTGTATCTGTTTCTGTGACTCCTGCTTTCTTCTATGTATTTTATGTTTATTCTCTTTTTTGTATCACTTATTCTTTCTCTCCTTAAAACTCTTACTAAACAATAAAAACTCAGAAAAACAAAATAAGTTTTTTGTAATAAATAATTCAGATTAGACAATCTACACAGTAATTGTGTCAGAAGTGTATTTCATTTTTGACTCCAGTTTATCATCTTCTCAAAAGGTTTTATCTTCTGTCTTCTCAAATTGAGATTATTCTTTCAAGTTATTTCCCTTTATAATTTTTTAGTTATTTTATGAATTATATTCTTAGTGCGTGCAGTTCACTCTCATTTCTTAAAGGTTTTCCTAGATTTGTCTGAATCTATCTTTAGTCATTTCTTTAAAATATATTTTTTTTCATCTTTTTTTTATCTCCAGAATTACTACCAGTTTCTTAACTCCCCTCCCCTCCCAGAGATCCATCCCGTATAACAAATTAAGTTCAAAAGATAAAGAACAGACCAACAAAAGTCAGCAAAACCAATCAGTGCGTTCAGAATGTCCAAAAATCTATGCGATACACACCATACCCATGGACCTTCCATCTCTGCAAATGAGTGGGGTGGGTGTTTTTTCATCTCTTCCTTGGAGTTATGCTTGTTCTTCATTGTACTGCACTCACTTTTGATTTTGTGTTCTTTTCCATTTACCATGTTCTAATCATGTATACATATATATATTTTTTCCTCACTGCTTTATTGCACTTTGCATCAGATGCAAATCACCACACTTCTCTGTATTCATTTTGTTGTTTTTTTCTAACTGCACATATTCTATGAAATTAGAAACCTGTTTACATACTCTGTTCTTGAACACGCCTCTTACTCTTTCTCCTCTGACTGCAATTGTCTTGTATAATATACCTGGAATTCTTATCTGTTTCTCATTCTCCTCATTGCCTCCCTGTTTAAATCTCGCCCATTTCAAATGTTTGTTTCTTTATGAAACTTAACATAGCTTCCAATCCAAATAGGAGCTCTCCTGCCTCTGGATTCACTGTTTTTTAACCTCTTCTTTTTTTATTTTAATTTGTATTGAACACTTGGTACTTAATAAGAGCAGTATCTTATTTATATTTGTATCTGTCTCAGTGTCTAGAAAAATGTCTTTGACATAATTGGTGTTCGGTTGATGTTTGATTTCATTAAATCGAATCAGAGCATCCATGAATTTTATAACACCTTTAATGTTAGTTGGGCATTGAATATCTGATCCATAACAACTACCATTGTTTAAATTATGTTCTTATTCATATTAAGTTGACAGAAATCAAGCTTTTTCTCTCCGTTTGTTTTAATAATTTATGTACTTCACATATATCTAGAAAAATTCATTCTAATGATTAAATCTTTATCTCTCCCTTCCCCCCCAACAAAGCCTACCTGTCATTGTAGTCTGGTCGTTGTGATTGTTCTGTGTGTGTGTGTGTGTGTGTGTGTGTGTGTTGTGATCTGGTGGTGATTTTTCAGTTCTCAAAGTTATAGAACCCTAAAGAATTAGAATTCTTACAGATCCTCCCACAGTGTGAAGGTTTTGGTATGAGCCTTTATGTCTGTTATCTAATGACCAGCCTAGCTAAGGTCATAGAAACTTTTCAGTGTGGTTTCAGGGTGATCAGTTTTTCAGCCACAGCAACCCTGAAAGACTAAATACACTTAAGTTATTGAGATCTGTGATCTGTGTTGGAAGGGAGATTGCTTATTTCCCACCCACCGGAAATCCTAAATCCTTCATATGACTTCATCTCCTACAGAAGAAGGAGGGAGTAATAATTTTATGTGTTTAGTTTATCATTGCCACAGTACGTGGCTTTAGTGAAGTCAGAGTTGGAAACTGTCCTAATTCAGGGTTATTCATACTTGAAGGAAGATCCTTTGCAGCATTACATGTATCCATTTATTCAGCAAGCATTTATTTGTGAGTACTACTGATATTTCTGGCATTATGCTCAGTGCTGTAGGAATTGAAGAACAAAATGATAAGCTCAAGAAATGTAGAGTCTACTTGATGAAACAAGACACACTTGTTTCTTAATAACTAGAGAACAATGCTAGGGCCCAAAAACAAGAATGAGAGAGAGGAATACAGATTTGAAATTAATTGACTTCTTAAGGATAATTACTTTCTCTGAAAACTTTTTTTTTCCTATTTTCAAGAACCTCTTTATTTTGTAGCAACAGAAACAGAAGATATAATTCTCAGGTTTAAGTCTTATTCTTTTCTATGACCAAGAGCTAAAGAAAAAATTCCTAGCTGTCAGTTCTTATTAAGATTATAAACCCATAAAAAAGACAAGGTGATGAAATACTTAAAGTAATTGGCTCATGGCCATTGAGGTTTTCACTGAACTTTTCAGGAAGTAAATATCAACCCAGTCAAAGAGCAGGCAGAAAAATTCCCAACTGTGCAAACACGGAAGAAATTCAAAATAGAAATACTTCAGAAAGTTCCTGTTTGCCTAGTAGAGGTTCCATTTTTCCCCTTGTTGTACAGCCCATGAGATTGTGGAAAAGCACCAGAATCTGTGTTTTGACAGGTTGATCTGGCAGGTTCCCACTGTTTCAGTTTTGTAATCAAGCAGCTTACAACTTCTCGGCATACTAGGTTATATTGTATCAGTAGAAACTTTAGGATTAATTCACCTACCCAAACACTCCTGTGTGTTTCCTTCCTTCTAGGCAGATTGCTGAAAATAAAAATGTGAAACCCTTTAAGGATATGTAGTTGTTGATGAACATATGATGCTGATGTGGTCATCATATGAAATCTTATTTACAATCTTTGCTTAGCTCTGTAACAGCCAAGGATGTTATCTTGTTTTTATCTCTGTGTGTATCCCCCTCAAGGCCTAATATAGTAGTGTCCACAGTAAGCACTAATAAGTACTTACTGCATATATGAATTAAATTGGAATTGAAAACATTTTTGTATTTTATGTTCTTAGCACTTGAGATAGATAAGAATTTTGCCTTTCACTTTCAAGATGGGGAGCAGGTGCAGTTAACTGGGTGATGAGCAGTCTTTCCTTTGTGTAGTGTTCATCTTTACAAATCATTCTTTTCTTCCTATAATTGATGTTTGCCTTTATAGTCCTTTAAAAAAATAATAAAATAATAAATAATAATAAAATAACCCTTTTGTTCCACCATACTTACCTTTTCGTTTTTATACAGTCTGCAGATAGAACAATCAGAAGTGAATGTAATCATGAAGCCACAATACGCAATTTTTGATGTCAGTGCCCCTTCTGAGAACCAGTGTATTTTGTGTAAATGTGTTACTGAAGTAAAAGCCCCAGACTTAAAATCAGAAAACCTGAGTTACATCCTAGGTTCTGCAGCTTGCTGTCTATGCCCTTGAGCAAATCGCTTAAGCTTTCTGGGCCTCATTGTCCTTCTCTGTGAATAACAGTGTTTGAACTAATAGATTTCTAAAGCCCTTTTATCTTGGAAATTCTTTGCCTTTGAGTTTATTGGTCATTTATTTAACCCTTTTAGCATTCCACTCCTAATTAGTTAGAAATTGAAGAAAAAATTCAAACTAGTCAGCTTGTTAGCATGCTGGTAGCTGATTTGAAAAATGTAAAAATTTTTCTTTGAAATAAAAATCTTGGCCCCATGCATTCATACAAAATATATGTACTGTATTAAGTGATGCAGCTTGGTCCTTTGAAGTGCTCTGAAATTTTTGTCCTTCTAGTGTTAAATGGATGAACAGCAAGAATAATTGTTGGAGTGGGTAGTGTTTGAAGAAGAGTTGTTTGTAAATTTTACAGGAAGTTAGCAATATTTCTGACCTCAGGTTCATCATATAATTTAGACTACATGCATATACATTAAATGCCTGTGTAATATATGTACATACTTAAGACTTTTAAGTTCTGTACAAGTTCACTGCAAAAGAAGCTTGTGTGTTTCTGTGTAGTTGATCAGGGAGAGGAGTCAAATATAGAGTATAAATTTGTAGTGATAGTAGTCTGCAATGGGGGAAGCTGGGGATTTCCCCTGAGGACAAGGAAAGGAGGCAGAAACAAGCTGGGAGGGACCTTACTTAACCTTCTTGAGGTTGAGCCATACACAAACCAGTCCTTATTTGCAAGATTTTATCATCATTTGATCCCTTACTACTTTGTTGCTTTGCTGTGTCCAAAAAGGAAAAAAAAGATTCAGTATTTCAAATTGAATGGTGGTCAGACTTTACTTTTATCTTTTAAACCTTCAAATTTATCCTGAATCCACACATTCTAAAATGTTTGTCAGTCACAAATCTTGATTACATAATGTTAGATTGTAATAGGCATCAAAGCACTGATTTTTTTTAAAGAATTGTTATTTTTAAAGGGTAACTATTAAAAAGTAACCAAGTATTGCAGTTAATTACTGTAACATGTCAGAATCTTTACAAAAAAATTGTTTTTCAAAATGTGTGGAAATATTGAGACTTTCTTTTTGAGAATTCCTTACATTGAGGGTTTGACACAACGTATTTTTAATGACATAACATTTCCTTGATAATGATACCTTGTGTTATTTCTTTTCCCCTCTTTTTTGTACATGTCAATTTAGACCCATACTTTAGAACCAAATAAGCTCAGAACACAGAGGAAATTTGTTGATGATTTCACCTTGGATGCAAGGGTCAGTTTCCAATATGGAGTGCAGTCTCTGCCAGAATGGTACTTGTGCACCTGTCCCTTTTACATTATTCCAAATGCCATCATGTTAGCTCAAGCCTCAGTTTCCACCTGCCCCAATTATAGTAACTTCCTGATAAAGTTCTTACCTCTGATGCCCCTTACCCCTTAGATCCAAACTCTTCCCTCAATGCAAGCTTGATGATGTTACAGATACCTGTCCCCTGCCCCCATTCTAAAAGCTTTAGGTCTCACTTGCCTTCTGAGTAAAGTCTGAACTCCTTAACCCGATATACGAAACCTTATGCAATCTATTTGCAGCTTACCTCATTAGGCTTTATTTTATATCATTCCACAAAGACACCCTCTGCTCTAGCCAAACTATATTGCCCTCCATTTTTCCAGCAAATTCCATTCTTTTTTCACTGCCATGGCTTTGTATAGTTACTTCTAATTTCCATAACCACTCTGTCTTGACTTGATTTTCATAAATCAGTCATTCAAAATCCAGATCAAATACTGCCTCCTCCATGAAGCTTTCACTTGGTCTTCACCTCCTGGCTGAAAATTATCTCACCTTCATCTGAAATCATGGCATGGCAGCAAGTATTATTTCTCTTACTTATTCTAGCTTGTATTTATCTATCTACATGCCCATATACCCTAATAAGATTGTCTACTTCTGAGCAAGGATTATTTGTTACTTATCTTAGAATCTACTCCAATATCTGACACAATATATTGCACATAGCATCATCTTTTAAGTTTTTGTGAATTAAATTGTACCCTGAAGAGGCCTAGTGTGAATTTTATTCTTTAATGCTTATGGCCCATCTTGAGTAAAGTAGTGACCTGGGGAAGCTAGGAGGCACAGTGGATAAAGCACTACACCTGGATTTGGAAGGCCTGAGTTTGAATTTGGTTTCAGCCATTTGGGCAAGTCATTTCATTTCTCTCAGCCTTAGTTTCCTCATTTGTAAGATGGACATGGTATAATACTTCCTAGAGTTATGAGGATCTTATGAGATATTTGTAAAGTACTTTGCAAACCTTAAATTGCTATGTAAATGCTATTATTATTATCATTAAGAACAACAACTTTTCCCCTAGATACCTTCTTTGCCTAAGTTAGACTCTGTAGATCTTTGAGGATGACTGGAAATACTCATGTGCTAGGTTTATGCTTTTAGGTAACATCTCCTCCATTTCTTAACAGCAAAATTTATATTCCATTTTCCATACCATTACTTGTTCAGCCATTTTCCCAAATGATGAATACCCCTCAGATTGCAATTCTTTGCCAGCTCAAAAAGAGCTGTAAGTATTTTTGTATATCCTTAGTTTGTTTTTCTTAGGACTAATCCCTGCCTATATCTACTCTCCCTCTAATTCCTCCTCCTCCTCCCCTTTCCTTCCTATCTCTCTGTTAAATGAAATGTATTTCTGTACCTAGCTCTCTCTGTGTCTTTTCCCCTCTTTTAACTAGTTCAGATGAAAGTAAGTTCAAAAGTCAACCACTCCACCCACTCTTTCCTCCTTGTTTTTATAGATGTCTACTTGTGCTCCCTGATTATATGACAGTTTTCCCTAACCTCTTTCCCCTAGCCTGCACAATGTATTCTCTTCTCTCTGTCCATTTTTCTTTTAAGATCAAGACATAACAGAATTATTCCCATGTCTTCTTGGTTACATTGCGTTTATGATCTCTGATGATGATAAGGTTCAGAGGGGACATATTTATCATTTTTCCATATTAGAATGTAAGCAATTTATCTTTTATCATTGTCCTTTCCTGTTTACCTTTTTATGTTTCTCTTAATTCTTGTGTTTGAATGAAGCTCCAATCTTTTCATCAGGAATATTTGAAAGTTCTCTACTTCATTAAAGGTTCTTTCCCCCCCACCCCCCATACTATTATATTCTTTTTTTGCTATTAAGTTATTCTTGACTTTAAACTATATCCTTTGCCTACTGGAATATTATATTCCAAGCTCTTTGTTCCGTTTTTGTGGTGGATGCTAAAGTGTGTGTTATCCTGAGTATATTTTTTCTTTGATATGGGAGCTCTGGATTTTGACTGTCATATTTCCAGGAATTTTCCTTTTGAGGTTTCTTTCAGGACCTGGTCAATGAATTCTTTCCCTTCTCATTCTCAGATCTGGACAGTTTTATCTTAAGATTTCTTGAAATGTAACTAGGGCTTGGGCGGGGGGAGGGGAGGCGCGGGTCATAGCTTTCAGGTAATCTAATGATTCATAATTTTTTTCTTCATAATCTGTTTTCAAAGTAATTTCTTTTTGTTATGAGATAGATATCTTTACATTTTCAGGAACTGTTTTTTAGTCTTTCGACTGGGTTTTAATATTTTTTGTTGCCTCATGGAATCATTGACTTCTTTTTAGTCCATTGTAATTTTTAAGGAGTTTGTTATTTGGGCAAGGTTTTGTACATCTTGTGCCAAGCTGTTGATTCTCTTTCTAATTTTTTCTTCCATAGCTCTCATTTCTTTTCCAGTTTTTTCCTCTGGCTATCACTTCATTTTTAAAAATTAACTTTTAAAAATTGTTATTCAGTCTCTTTCACAAAGTCTCGTTTAATTTCTGTCCAAGCTGTAATTTCTGTCCAAATTTCTTTTACACTTCACTTGTGTATGTTTTGGAGTCATTCTTTTCTTTCTGTGTTTTGGTTTTCCCTGTAACCATAATAGCTTTTTTATGATGGGATTCTTTTGTTGCTGTTATGCTCATTTTCCCAGCTTACTTTCTGACTTGGCACATAATAAGCTTCATGTAAATGTCATAGGTGATGTTGCTGCTGATCAGGATGATGAGCATTATAAGCACTACATTAGCTTGGCTCTGCATATTTCTGGAGTAAAGGCCTGGGTTGGTTCTGTTGCTGCTTTCTTGTAGTATCGAATGTTCATGATTTTAGAAATGGCTAACTAACACTGAAGACCTGAAAATTTTTGTGGCCCCAAAATGGCCAGATTCAGGGCAAAGTCTGATCACTGCCATCCTGGACTGAGCTTTTGAAGTTCCTGACCAGTCTTTGGGTCCTTTCAGCCCCCTATCAGCCACCTGTATTTTTCTGTTGGTCTCAGATTGGTCTAGAAAGTGGAAATGAAACTTCATTCCACTCCTGGGATCTGACTTATACTCCTGCTGATTGTTTCTGAACTTCTTCTTTGTTTGGTATACAGCCTAAAGCCTGTGACATCTCCTTACCCCAGAATGCCACCCCACAATGTATGTCCATTAAGTAGTGAATGACAAAGCTGCCAGTTGGCATTTGTTCCAGAACCTACACAAGGTCTTACCTGCTATGTACGGATCTGGTACCTCATCTTGCCCTGGGGTCTTGGAATGTTTTCTGTGCTGCATTTTTTTCCAGACCCTGTCATCAGCGTCCATACTTCTCCTTCTATCTCCCTATGCAGACTTAAATTAGAAACTTGACTTTTCTCTTGGATTCCCAATCAGGATTCAGTTTGGTACATTTTCTAAATTTCTTTGGAGGAATTTTGATAGGAACTTCTTTATACTTCTTGCTACTCTGCCATTTTAACTTCACCTCTGTTCTTTTTTTAATATACTTCCTAAATTAATTTTGCAAGATTTTTTTTTTTTTTAAGGAGGGAGGGAGGAGAAAGGCAGTAAAATGTTAATTTGATTTTTTACATTTTCCTGGTAATTAATCTCTTCAAACTTACCTTTCAGGTTGAAGCTCTTAATAAGCTGAAGACGTTAAACAATTTAATTAAATTGAATGCAGTGAAGTTAAACAAAGCGAAAGGAAGAGAGGCAATGCATACATGCTTGAAACAAAATGCTTACCGAGAAGCCCTTTCTGACCTTCAGTCACCTTTGAATCCTTGTGTCATACTCTCTGAACTTTAGTAAGTACTAGACTGTTCTCCTTTCAAATGGAAAATGGATCATACAGATCATGGGTTTCTTAACCTACATTCTATGAACTGGCTTTCTTTCTAATATTTGAATAACTATATTCAATGTATTTTTTTCCTTCATAATCAGATACATTTAAAAATATTATTCTCAGAAAGTTCTCTAGGTTTCATTAGACTTCCAAAGGAGCCCGTAATATAAGAAAGTTAAGATCCATCTACTTGTGATGTAAATGTTGACAGTAGTCTTCTAACTCAGACCTTTATCAGCTGATTCTAAGGAGGTATTTGAAGTGGCATGAAATCAGCCATTTCTGTAAATCTGAGTTCTGTCAACAAAAGGTATTTCTAGCATATAAGATCATATTCTTAAACTAGATTCGGATTATATGTGAACTATGTACTTAGTGTGGAATGGTAAATATTTAAATCCATGTAAAATATACTCATGGCTTTAGGAAAGGGATACTCTAAAATGGTCAATTCCATTTAATAACGTGTAAACAAGCTGAATTTTGTTGTTGTTAGTCCCTGGAAATTGAAAATGAAATGCAACTGAAATCAGAAATCCCGTGGAATCCATATATCGGCTGTCGTGCTTTAAAGTACAGTCTCGAAAAAACTTCATGCCTTTATCATGAAAAATGAAAATTGTCTTAACATGATACATGTGCTATGGGATATCTAAATCCTAAAACCTTTCTTCCTTAAGAAGTCAGAATATCTTTGTTATAAGTCTGTTTTGAAGCTAATGAATATTTTTTCTGATTTTGAAGCTGTTCAATATAATACAGATTAATGATAATACAGAAAGATGATTGAGTCATGTAAAAAATGGAGGGGACTCTGAGGGATTATTAGAAAGAAAGGTGAAGACAGTACAAAATAAAGTGTCTCAAAATTCAGTTTGATGCAGTCCAGCCATTGAAAGTGCTCCCAATATGAAGCAGTTGAGACTAGTGTTATAAAAAATCCTTGTATTTTGTGAATCCATGCCATTGGCTTAGTGCTACATTCTGGCCACCAAATCTGTTCTTGTGTAACCGTTGTTGGTGAGGTGGAGTGATCTTTCTTCATGTTTTGAGCTTGTTTCCTGCTCACCCAGAGTGAACAGTTGCTCGGGCTACTTGAAACCAGTAACTTATGCAAAATGATCTTACCATTTCTTTAAAGTTGAATTTTCCTGTTGATATTTGTCTTTTGTTAGTGTTGAGAAGTGCAAGTACATGGATTCTAAAATGAAGCCTCTGAGAATAGTATACAACAACAAGGTATTCGGAGGAGATCCAGTGGGTATCATTTTCAAAAATGGAGATGGTAAGTCCCTATTTGTTCTCATTCTTCAGGTTTATAAATCATTGCCTAATTGTCATCTTTTGGTCGATGCATTATGTGTCTATTTAGGTATTTGTGGAGTGAAACAAGATGGAGGTTTTTTGGGGTGGTTTTTTGGGTTTTTTTGGTTGTTAAAAATAAGCACTTCTAAGACAGTCACACCAACCAAGGATATTCAGCGTGTTTACCTGTTTATTTAATGAAGTTGTGTTAAAATATCTTAGAAGCCTTAATTTGAATATACAGCTACATTTGTCGCTGTTTTTTTTGGCGTGTGTTCATAAATAAAAAGCAGATAATACACGAACAACAAACCTCAACTCCAGTTCGAAACATGACTTTTAAGAACTTCACGTGCAGTTCTTAAAGCAAACCTGCAGAGTAAAACAGTTACGTTATACATTGGACTAAGAAGTAATACTAAAGGACCAGGAGTTGAACCTTGGGAAAAATCTGTTTAAAAAAAAGTATTACTAATACCTACCAAATATTTAGTGCTCAGTAAATTCTTAATAATTGAATGAATAATATCAAATGGCATTTTGATAGAAAGACATATGAGGGCCTGCTCAGTAACTAGCTATTTTTGGAATTGTACTGTAATAGAAATGGAAACCTTTCATATAATTTAACTTCTTAATTTTACAACTGCTAAGTAAGGGTATTGAGTTGTCTGGTATCACAAAACCAAGAAGTGACAGATGCAGCACAGACTAATATGTTACATAACAATTGTATTTTGCAATACTACTATGATCCTTTGTAACTGGTAAATTCTTTCTCCCATTTTCAGACACATTTTGCTGCCACACTTCAGTAATTATTAAGCATAGTAAACCAAAAGCACAAATAAAACACTCTTTTCTTTTAGATCTACGACAAGATATGTTGACACTCCAAATGTTGCGGTTGATGGATTTACTTTGGAAAGAGGCTGGATTGGATCTCCGGTAAGGAATCCATTTCTTGGCCAAATCTATATTACTCTTCATTTATCTACCATTTTTAGGCTTTTCACCTAAACAAAAATTGAAAATGCAATCCTTATTTCATGGAGAATAAGGGAACCTTTACTCCAATCTTCCCTTTGATTTCCTCTTGCTTACACCTAGTGTTCTAAAACTGTCAGAGTTCTGGTAGTAAAAACATTAGATTTACTAATGCAGGAATTATTTTGCTTGATTATGCATATTTGTTCAAAGTATTTTGTTTTTGTTTTTTCTCAATTAATAGAAAAGAAAGAGGAAGTAGAAAAAAAAACCAGATTTGTTATTAATAGAAAAAGACCGCACAACAACAGATTTTATCCATGTATCTGAGTGGTAAGATGTAGCTCAGGTTCCACCATCCTGCATGTTATTGTCAGATAACAGTTGAAAACTGGCTTGTGGCTTTGCGAGCACAACGTGGGAATACTTAAGTGGTAGCAACAGTCTTGACTCTACCCATTCTTGTCCTTGAACATCTCTGTCTTTAGCTTAGATAAACACCTCCTTCCAGAAAGAAAAAACACTAATAATAGAATTACTCAGGGATATTTTTCACTAGTTGTATTTATTGAAGTTTTATATTCCTATTTGTTAACTTAACCATTTTATATTTTTTCTCTCTCTGTACACCCCTCAAACTCAAATAGTCAAATTAGTTGACTCTAAGTTCAGTATTCTTCAGTTATATCACCATCCATGAATGCACTATATGATTTAATAAAACTAAACCTTACTGTAATCTTTTAGAATAAGACCTGCAGAAATAGGCTTTCCTCTCCTTTTTAAAGGGCTGTAATTCACTTCTAATGGTGAGATTAGTTAGTTGAAGAAAAAGGTATTAAAAATGGAAATTTTATAAAGCAATTTTATTCTTCAGTCTTTCTGGGTTTGAATTAGCTTAAGTACTTTTTCTTCTTTGATCCATTTGATAGAGATAAGCCTGGAATTCAGATTTCTTGCCTGTCATTCATTGTGCTGATATATATGATTGATATTCTTTCCTAAAATACAGTACAATAAAAACAGTTGACTTATGTCTATTTGTGGTTACAGAGCACTTTCACAGTACATTTTCTCACTGGATAATTGCTTAATCTTTTATAAGGTTTGGAGTGCATGCCTTTGACTCCATGTTTTAGATTAGCAAACAGAGGCTCTGCTAGGATAAAAAATTCAGCTAAAAATCCCATGACAAGGAAGTGACAGAGCTTGAACTCCCATCTGGGGCTTTATGTCTGTGCTTTCTGCCCCCTCTGTGCTTCTTTTGTGCGTTTCAAAATTTTTTATTAGTGTGTCATAGCTAAAGATTAATTGGATTAATAGGCCAAAGAGGATGTAAATGCCACAACAGTGTAAAGATGGAAGTGCAAATTACATTTACTTTTAATACTGCTGGTATCCTTAAAAGAAGTTTACGTACAGAGAATGGATGCGATGAAGTCCTGAAGAAATAGACAAGACACCAAAGATTTATCCTTAATCTGATTTCTGCCAAATCTTATCTCTGATAAGGATATTGATTTTTTTCCCTTCTGTTTATAAGCATTTGATCCTCAGGGGGCTGAGGAGTTTCCATCACTGCCTGCTTTTTCAAAGATATTGTTGGGTTGTGCCCAGTTTGGCTACATAGGTAAGATGTGACAAAAGGCCAAAAAAAGGGGCAAATTGCACTTTGATCTATCACCACTTCATTCACATATGTCATGTTATGATGAGGATGGCCAGTAGTGACTTTACATTAGAGCTTATTGCCTTTTTGTATAAACATAATGAGGAACTGAAAAAATTGACATGTTCCACAATTGTTCTCTGTACCTGATACAGAGAAAATTTTTTTTAAAAGTATCTACTAAATAAATCTTTAGAAAAGGAATGCAATAACTCTTACTTTTGTAGTAACCTTTACAAGTATTTCTTGGGTGACTATCATGTATTCTGTCATGTAGAAAACAGAGAGTGGGGAGTTTGGCAGACAGAATACAAAAGAAATATCTGACTGCTCCAAGAACTCATATCAAGGGATCAGTGGTTTTCCCAACATAAAACAAAAGAATAGACACCAGTAAGTTGACCTTATGACCTCATTCAACATTTAGTATAGATCCATTTTTAAGGCCTCCATTGAATAAGAAAGCATGTATTAGGTTCTCTTCCTATAGAAAAATGTAAATTCATTTTTCCTGGCCTTCATGTTGGACTATGAGGCTATCTAGGCAGCCTGAGATTAATTTCTTTTTTCTTAGTATTCTCAGTGGACTCATTTTAACCAAAGGAAACATTCATTTTCTTAAGCTACAAATCGTGTCCTTAGTTTCTGAGGGGTATAACGTGACTTTATGCTTTTCTTTCCTTAGTAACATATTTATGAAATGTTGTTGGAAGTATTCCCTCTTTTTACTGCTATGTTGTTCTCAAGGATAAATAGCATTTTGCTATAATACCATGACTTTATTTTTTATAGTAAAGTATATTCAAAGTATATTTTATTTTACAGGAATCTAATCATTCTTGGTTGAGTTCCATCAAGCTCAGATTTGAATTTAGATGAATAATTTGGTTGATTATTAGGTGTTTTTAAATGATTCATAAGTCTGCTGTGTGATCCAGAACAAAGCTATGCCACAGACCTAGGACAAACCATTATTCCCATTTATAAACAGGAAATTTAGATCCAATGGAATTAAAGAAGAGGTGGGGATTTTCATAAATTTGAGAGTCGGAGTTCATACTTGCATGCAAACCCCTGATTCTTTCTTAATATTCTTCCTGAATCCTACCCATATTTCTAATCAGATCATCACAAGGCATTCTATTCTAAGTGGGATATTTATTCTTAAGTGTTTACTTAACTGCCTAGTAACTTGTTGGGAACATTTTCTATCCTGATGATACTTGCAACCAGAAATTGTGCTGCACCCATTTGACTTAAATTTAACCGTTGTTTATTCAGCAGTTATTATTATTTAAAACTACTCAGTCCCATGGAAAAAGCAAGAGAAGCATATAGCACAATGCTGCCTTCAAAAATTTACAGTATAGTAAGAGGATGAAACATATGAGAAATATTCTAGAAATACTGTCAGCAAAGAGATACAAAAATGCCGAAGCAAGTTTTATGGACTGTAAATTAAAATGAATGAGAGATCAGCAGGGAGCAATGAGGAAAGATTTCATGGAGGAAGAAGGATGAATCGCATTTACAGTAGTTAGGAAGAGGCAGGAAAGGAGAGTGGTAGAAGCAAAGGCATAGAAAGTGGAATAAGTAAGGGAAAACTCAGATAATGTTACACACACACGCACGCACGCACCCCAGCCAGTAACATTATGGCATTTCATTATAATGCCTTTGGGCAGAATACCCCAGATGCAAATTATTAAGTTACATTACTTTACTTAACTATTGTGTTTTTCCAGGGTATAGCATATATCTACAATGTAGGGCTAGGAGAGGGGTGAGGGTAGGGGGAAGGAGGAGGCTCATTTAACTAAAATAGACTCAGTAGTAGAATACAAGGATGGTCAGGTAGGATGGAACCAAGCAGAAGAATTTGGTTTTCATTGGAAGTTATTGAATGGAGTAGTGATCTGATGAAATCATTGTCTTCTGAGAAAGGCGTCACAGATTTGCTTGGAAAAGAAAGTAGAGAAGGGGACTGTCTAAAAGAATTCTGTAGATAGGAAGGTACAAAGTGATGTGGGCCTGCCTGAATTATCATGGCAGGGGAAATGAAGAAGAAGAATGGATAAGAGGCAAAAATTAAGAGAAGAAGCACTAAAAATTAACAACAGATTTCACTGAAGGAAAAGAATCTAAGGTTTCCAGCTTAGAAGACTGAACAGTGCCATTATCAAAACTATTAGAATTTAATCTTATGCCTTATGTCTTACGGTTTCTTGTGTCATACCTATCCTGGAAGTACTTTTGGTGATATGAGTCCTCAACATCTAGTAACAAAGTCAAGTGTTTCTAGAACAATAAAATTCAGATGTGCCAAAAAGGATTTTTGAAATTTCTTTTCCCATACCAAGTCTCCAAGCATCAGAAACACTAATTCCCAGACTTGGAAGGAATGTTAGGAGGCTATCTAGTTCAGCCCATACCTGAACAAGAGGACCCTTCCCAACGTACTTTTCAAGACCTCTAGTAAAGGGGGAAACCCACTGGTTTTGGGGAGTTCTCCTTCTTAGGAAATTTTTCCTTTCATCATGCCCAGATTGACCCTTTTCTGATCTTGAGAACCAAAGAGAATAAATCTAATGTATCTTAAGCATTATTAATAAGCCTTAAAGTTCAAGATCATTAAAATGTCCCTGTTAGGTCTTTTCCAGGTTAACATCTCCACCTTTTTGAGCTTATCTTCATATGGCATGATTTCAAGGCACTTTATCTTGGTTGTTCTCCTGGACTGATCTCCAGTTTATCAGTATCCTACCTGAAACGTAGATGCTAGACAACTTCAGGTGTGATCTGACCGGAAAATATGGCTAAAACTGAATGGAAAGGAGGATAAGCTGTTTACCCTATCACCAAATTTGGAGAGGGGGATGAAGAGAGAGAGAGAGAGAAAGAGAGGAGAAGAACCAGAAGAAGGAGAGAGAATGTGTATTCCTTTACCAGAGATATGGTGACCATATTTATACTGATTTATATATTTCTATCATCATCATAAAATACTAGGTGATAGATTTTTTTCAGTCGCTGAAACTTGTAGAATTATCTACTAAGGAGTGGAAGGGTGTTCCTTAGTTTGGGAGAACCTGGCCTCTGAGTGTATGAGTGAGGACATAGTAGGGAAGAGAAGGAAATAATCATGTTCCCAAGAGGACATAAAGAGATGACAAGCAGGGGCCACATTCAAAGAGAGCAGGGTCTACTGGGAGTATCTAGTGGGGCCTCTGCTTCAGGGTGAAGGAGGGACAATCTTGTGAGCTCAGTTGCGTACATAAATGCCTTTGCTGTTTTTTAGAGTTAGTCATGCAAATACGGGCTTTAATTTATTTTGATTAGAAGAATAAAAGTTTCTTTTTACAAAGCTTCTTATGACTAACTTGCTTCTGACTTCAGAACACTGAGAAAATGAGTTGCATTTTTTCTATCTAGATAACAGTTTTTTTAAAAAAAAGTACATTAAAGATAGTGTTGCTGTCTCAATCTCTTAAATAGATTTCCTCTTTATTTGTTGTATTAGCCTCTAGCCCGCTTATTTCCTATAAAGATCATAAGGCTGGCTTAGCATATCAAGGAAATTACATTGAATAGCTCCCCCAATAGGGAGAGTAATTCCTAAGGGACTTACTTCATAACAGAAAGTAAAAGTATTCTAATTTTCCTTGTGACACTAATATCATAAAAGGAGATTGGGGGAGGCTATAACCAACATGTTTGTTTGTTTTTGCATAATTAAGGGAAAAATAAAATATTTTATTGACCTAACCTTCACATACGTTATTTGAATACATGACTGACTTCTCATGTTTCCTAAAAATATATCAATGTGTGTTTCTTTTAGAATGCTGCCATATGGTTGTTTAGCAACAGGAGACCGCTCTGGCCTGATTGAAGTTGTTAGTACATCTGAAACAATTGCCGATATTCAGCTAAATAGTAGCAATGTTGCTGCTACAGCTGCCTTCAATAAAGATGCTCTTCTAAATTGGCTTAAAGAATACAATTCTGGGTTAGTTTATTCTTTTTTTACTAATCATCATCATGCTTTCAAAACAGTAAGTAGCAACTCTGAAGAAAATTTATCATTATGTTGGCATTGTAAGGAGACAAGTTAGGTTTGAGAAAATTTTGTAGAGAGTGAACAAGAAGTAGAAGGGACCGCCTTAGGAAATGGATGAATGCCCTTTCATTTGAATGTCTTCTTGTACGGTCTGGATCACTTTTTGTTTAGCATGTTGTAGAGGAAATGTTTTATAAATAGTGGTTGGACCACGTGTCCATTGAGGTCTCACCCAACTCTGATGTTTGTGATTCTGCCCTAGAGATGAATAGAAAAAGAGTATTGATGTCATTTGGCCAGGTTTGTCTTTGTATTCCTAATGTCTAGTAATGTGCCTGACACTTTGTAGATGCTTCATAAATGTTAACTAATCTGACTCGATCACAGCGGAACTATAGCATCTTTCCTACAATGTATATATTTGTTTCAGACAGGTAGGTGGCACAGATGATGGAATGTTAGGCTTGGAATCAGGAAGGTCTGAGTTCAGATGTGGCCTCAGATACTTCCTGTCTACGTGGCAAACCACTTAATCTCTCTCTCACTTTTCTCATCCATGAAACGGCAATAATAATGGAATTATTATGAGGACAGAACAAGTATTTGCAAAATGCTTTGGAAAACTTGAAGTGCTATATAAATGCTAGCTGTTATTAGAATTACTAATGAATTGTGCCTTATGTAGACCAAATTACAAAGCTTGAGTAAGGGTTTCATGGTTAGGATAAAATTTTTTTTTTTTTTTGAAATATACTTTAAAGCAAAATCCAAGAAACTGGAATGGAAATTTTTGGTACTGATGGTTTCTAGAAGGGATCTATATTCATTTTAAACTCTGTGACTTAGATAAGACTATAGAACTATAGTATTTGATTCTTAGGGATTTAGTGCCTAATTTCCATGTTGATTAAAAATATTCAAAAGACCCATTCTCATTGCCCAAGGTTTAATCATCAAGCAAAACCTACCTTTTACAATATATTTGTGTTTTCTTTAGGTTTAGGACACACTGATTGCCATTTCTCACAAATCTACACAATTCTCTTTAGAAATAGCATAAGTTACACAATTATTCACTTGTCTTTTAATGCTTCTACTTTCATATTTTAGACCCATCGTGCATGTGTTAACTTCTAATTTTTCTCCCATTGTACTAACATCATGCCATACCTCTCAATCTAACACTCATCCTAGCATCTTTAAAAAAAAATGAATAAATGAGTCTCTTATTCATTTATATATTTATTCATAAAGTTCATTTTTAAAAAAAAATTTGGAGTTCTAAATTCTCTCCCTACCTTCCATTCCCTCTCCTAATCATTGAGAAGGCAAGCAGAATGATATCCATCAAACATGTGAAGTCATTCAAAACATTTCCATATTAGCCACATTGCCCAAAAGAAAAGCAAGCAAAATGAAAAGAAAATGCTTTGATCTGTACTAGAGTTCATCACTTCTCTTGCAGCAGGTGAATAGCATTTTTCATCATAATTCCTGTAGAATTGTCTTAGATCAGTATATTGAATAGAGAAACTAAGTCCCTCACAGTTGATCATCATAAAATTTGCTGATGTTCCTGATGTTTTGATAGTTCTACTCACTTTGTTTTTCATCAGGTCATATAAGTCTTCTAGTTTTTTCTGAAAACATCTCTCCCATCATTTCTTACAGCACAATAGTATTCCATCCCAATCACATGCTACAAATTGTTTAGCCGTTCCCCAAGTTATGAGCATCCCTTCAATTTCCAATTCTTTACCACAACGAAAAAGAGCTACCATAAATGTTTTTGTACACATAAGTCCTTTTCCCTTTTCTTTGAACACTTTGGGATACAGACCTAATAATGGTATTTCTGGCTCAAAGGGTATGCACAGTTATAGTCCTTTGGATATAGTTCCAAATTGTTCTCCAGAATGGTTAACCAGTTCACAACTCCACCAACAATGCCTAAGTGCTGCTATTTTTTTCCACATCCTCTCCGGCATCTGTCATTTTCCTTTCTTGAACATCTCTTAGGTAAATTCTTGTACCCCAAGAAGACTTACCTCTTCTACATCGTATATATGCCAATAGCTATTAATATTAGCTGTATAATATTACTTTCATATCTATTCCTTTCTTTCTATTTCCATTGATACTAACTTAAGTTAGGTGCCGTACATTCCAGCTATACTGTTGTTAACACTTTCTGACAGATGCCTGCAATCTCTCTGCACCCTAATACATACTTCACACTATGCCTCAAGTACACGGCTCTACATGCTTTCTTATTGCCAACCACATAAAGTACAAACTACCAGACCTGGCATTGAAGATCATTTGCAATTTGTCTCTACTTTTTTTGCTGTTCTTATTTGATAATATTTGCTTTCATGTCCTCTCCATTACAGCCACACTCATGCTACCCTCCTGTCTCCGTGCCTTTGCTTACACTGTAAAATACTGGGGATGTGATCAGGAAGACTGTACTTCATGCTTTCAATGAAGTATGTGCTCTTCTTCCATCTTTTATCTGTTCAAACCTTTCTCTTCCTTTGAAGCCTAACTCAGGTGTTAGAGTTATTTGTATACTTATTTCTCTTTTTGAGCTTTTGAATGCAGTTTCCTCTTTGTAGTAGCTGCACTCATCATGGTATATGTTAGACACTACATAGCATAAGTGGCCTAAATATGCCTTTTGTTTCGTGTTGACTTGTTTTAGGGATTACTTAGATCAAGCCATTGAAGAGTTCACTCTCTCCTGTGCTGGCTACTGTGTAGCTTCTTACGTCTTAGGGATCGGTGATAGACATAGTGACAATATCATGGTCAGGAAGACTGGACAGGTAAGTTGCTATCTGTTATCTTTCAGTGGAAACCCCAAGAATACTGAGTTATTGCTGCTATCATATGTCCCCGAAGGTATTACACCATTCCTTACAGAAATTCTAGACAAACTGACCAACTCTTAGCCTTAGGCTTTCATTCTAAGTCTTTTTTGAGGTAAAATTCATTCTATCCCAGATCCTGTGCCAATGTGCTTCCTGACTGCCATGATTTCTGTTCATTTGTAACAGTGTCATTGAGACATTTTGATTGAAATTACCTGGGTCTATCTCCTTAAGGTGGGAGTTTAAAATGAATATAGTTCCACATGAATTGAGTCAGGTTAGAGGTGAGGAGAGATAATGGCAGGGGAAGGAGTGAATTCCTAAAGAAATAATGGAATATAAAGTCAACATGTACTGGGGTGCTAATGAGGTCTGAGCAGGAAGAAGGAGGCAGTGCTGAGATATGTCAGTTGAACCATAATCAGTCTCCATTTCTTCTCCTTCTAATGTTCCCTTTACTTCTTAAGGGTCATGGTTTTCACTGAGAAATCTTGATGTGGACAGTTTCACAATTAGAGTGCTGTTTTGTATTTAGCATTGAGAACAGATTTAAGCTAGATTGTTCATTATGAAATATCTTTCTTTGCATGTGAAATTTTTCTCAGGTATGAATTACTGATTTATGTTTGTACACAAAAATTAGTTTTTAGTCAAATGAATAAAAATAAGAATATTTTTTGTGTTGTGTTATTTTTACTTGTTTCCTGAGATATAAAAATGGTTCGGGACTTTAGTAGGAAAAAAAGCCTTAATGAAATTAAATAAGCCTGTTTTAATTTCTATAGGCAAAGGATAGGCTTATAGAATCTGAAACTTCTAGTAGATCTGTTCTGACTGAGCCATACATGTTCATAGTTATAACAAACTTTGGAGTGTTATAAAGTGCCTTTGGTCGCTGAAGAGACCTACAGCCATAGTTCTCCCTTGTGAATTATTGGTAATTTAGTTAGCATCACTTCTTGAAAGGTAGGAATGGAAAGTTGCCTTATTACTAAAAATGTACTTTTCCTTCTCACTATATACATGTTGTTTCATATATACTGCTTTTAAGAACCTAGGGGTTTCTTTTTTTAAAATTTAGCAATGTTCAAAGAAAACTCCTAAGGGAAAAGAAACCAATGGACTGAGTTTTATGAGCAGAATAAGGAACTGAGGTAGTAAAGCATCTTATATCAGGCTTGCAACTTCTAAGAGAGATTTATCTTTCCATTGGAAACACATCAGCAAAATATAGTCCAGTGACTGGGAAAGTGAAATTCCATTTGTATTCCTAGCTCTTCCACATCGATTTTGGACATATTCTTGGAAACTTCAAATCTAAATTTGGCATCAAGCGGGAACGAGTGCCTTTCATTCTTACCTATGATTTCATTCATGTCATTCAGCAAGGAAAAACAGGAAACACAGAAAAGTTTAACCGGTGAGTGTGTCCCTGATGTCAAGGTTCAGTATGTCTAACACTTTCTTATCTGGCCAGCTGGATTCAGCATTTTCTATTCAATGTTTCTATTTGGGGAAAAGGTTAGCCTTTTGAGTCCATTTGTCTGAAAGTGAATTAATATACTATTTTCATTCAGTTCCTTAAACCCAGAACTTAAAGTCTAGGATTAGCTTAGATGTTTGTAGCTGATCTAAAATCATGCAGAATTGCATTTCTCTGTGTTCCATCTGTAAAATGAATTGGTTGGACTACATGATTTCTAAGATTCAATATAGTTCTAATGTTCTGTAGTCCTGTGATTTATCTAATGATAAACATTAGACTAATTAGTGTAACTTAAAGAGATGGCCCATGTTTACTATGAACCAGAAGGGGGAAAAAAATCACCTTAATTATGAATATACCTTTGTGTTTATATGTTATACAGCTGACTTTATAATTTCATCTATTAGTAGTGGGGTAAAGAGCAACTTCTTTTATATTCTTGAGCATTGCAAATGTAAAAAACCACCAAAAGCTATTCATAATCAACTGAAACAATAATGCAGTTTTTAAGAAGTCTTTAGTGTTGTTGATGAAATTACCTATTTTTGTTATAAAATATAGTAAAAAAAAAATACATCATCATAGTGTATAGCTCATGGGGAAGATTATAGCACTGCAAACTTGAATTTGTTCTAGGGGGATTGAATTAATGGGTGATGATAGTGATTTAAAAAAGATCATGAATTAAACATTTAAAAATACACAGAAGAAAACAAATTCAGAAGAGGACACAAGCAGGAACTTTTTTCTTAACTGTGTTAAATTTGATAATTTACTTTAAAAAAACAAAAACATATAAAAAAGATGTCCACAGGTTTCCTATTCAGGTCTCAGTGCTGTCATGGTTATGGATGACTAAATTCATAATAAAAAATTAAAAATACAAAATCCACGACTTTGGTAAATCTGTGAGAAAACAGAATTTGTACACTCTTTTGTTAGTATCCATTTATCCTGCTTATCTGAAATCGAAGCTAATAATTCCATTTGGTTTGAATGACACTGAATGATTTTATATACAAAATATATATAACACAACTTGCACAGAAATGTCTCCATATGCATTATATATATATAGTATATATATATGTGTGTGTGTGTGTGTGTGTATATATATAATACATATATATAGTATTCAGCTGATAACATTCTTATCATTTGCAAGCCCTGTGTAACACAGCATGCAGAACCCTCCAGCAGCTAAAGAAACCAAATATCGTTATCCACTCAAGTCTAATTAAGTACCAAATTCTAGTCATGCTAGATATACGGTAATGTCTATTATCCTTGTTAATAGTAACAACAGTAACAACATCTTGCGATCATAAAGTATTTGCATTGTACCCAGCACTATACTTAGCAGTTTGCAAACATGGCTCCACTTGATTCTCATTTGATCTTGGGAGGTAGGTGCTTTTATTATCCCCATTTTACAGTTGAGAAAACTGAGGCAAACAAGTTAAGTGACTTGCCCAACTCTGAAGAAGGATTTCAGTTCAGGCCCTCTCAACTCCAAGTCTAGCTCTCTTTCTGTTGTGCCACCTCAATGCCACATGTAAAATTTCAGTTTAGAGAAAGACATGTCATCACGTGCTTAGTCATTAGACTGATTTATTTCATAGCTGATAATTGAGTGGATTTTTTTTCATCAATCAAAATGAAAGTTTCTAATGAAAGTATAATCATAGTCGTTTATAGCATATTAGAAAGCCAAGAATCCATCAGAGTTCTTTTCTGATACATACTCTGTCTCTCCTTTGCCATACTCACGTGAATTGCTGTACTACCTGAAGGTTCCGTAAATGCTGTGAAGAGGCTTACCTGATTTTACGAAGGCATGGGAATCTCTTTATCACTCTGTTTGCCCTGATGTTGACTGCAGGGCTTCCTGAGCTCACCTCAGTCAAGGATATACAGTATCTTAAGGTAAGAATTGAACTGTTAAATACTTGCAGAATTCCATTCCTGAATCTTGACTAGACATCTGTTGTAACTGATTACCAAAATATCCCAAGGTGGGAAAAAACTGTATGGCTTTGGGGGGGTAAAGAGTGGCCTTTCAAAAACATTTTGATGTGCCCCAAAGGCTAATAAATTAAACTTACCCTTTGACTCAATGATACCATTCTCCAGAGGGTCTATACTCCAGAGTGATCAAAGAAAGCAGAAAAGGGCCCATATGTACAAAAATATTTATGGTACCTCTTTTTCTGGTAGCAAAGAATTGTAAATTGTAAATTCTGAGTGGCTGCCTCTCTATTGGGGAATGACTGAACAAATGATACTATATGAATGTGATGGAATACTATTATGCTATAAGAAATGATAGAGATGGTTTCAGAAAAACCTAGGAGAACCTGTATACACTGATACAAAATGAAGTGAACAGAATCAGGACAAATTATGGAGTAAAAGCAGTATTACACAGATAATCGACTTTGAAAGACTTAGTAATTCTGAAAAACACAATGACCAACCATAATTACAGAAGACTCATGGTAATGTGTGCTATCTACTTCTAGATAAGAACTGATGGACTTAGAGAACAGATTGAAGCATATTTTCTTCTATTTCTTCCTTTTATCCCCTTAGAACATGGCAGATGCAGAAATTGGTTTTGCATGTGTATTCATATTTTTACTAGTTATTCTTTTTCTTGCCTTGTCCGTGGAGGGGATATAGAGGGAAGAGGAGAGAATTTTGGAACTGAAAATAAAATCAGATTGAATTAAACCTTTTAAAAAAGAAAAAGTGAAGAAATAAAGTAAACAATATATCTGGTAAATCTTTACACTTTTGGAAGGATTTTGTATTTCCCCAAAATGACTTGGAAGAGGCTACATTACACATTTAGCTGTCAAAACATGTAGTTAAGTTTCTCTTGTAGATATAAGTTTACTAGACCCCTTGGACTGCAACCTTAACATTAGCTACAATTACCTGTGTCACATTATTACTATTATTTACAAAATGTTCCAAATTATTAGGCAGAATTGCCTATTAATACCTCTTGGATAAAACACAAGTTTGTCAGAGTAGCATCTAAAGCCTTTTACAGATTGCATTCTAGACTTGTTTTCTACCTTCCCTTGATGCACACTCAGTTCTGGCCAGGTCAGCCTGTCTGCACTTTGTCGTCCCCTTCCTTCAGCACCACCACAGACTTTCTTGCCCACCCTCACTGACACTGATGACACTTCTGACCTCCCACAATTCTGCACTGCTACCACCTCTCACCACAGAACGTTTCCTCTTCCCATAAGTGATTACAGCCTATAACTGATTACAGCCTATAACTCTGCAAATTATGTTGTACTTTCTTTTCTGTGTAGATGTTGACTCTCACCAGTAGGATGCAAGCTCCTAGAGGATAGCAATTTTATTATGTTGTTCCCTGGAACATAGTAGGCACTTAATAAATGCTTGCTATTTGAATGGATGTCAGGTATTGATTGAAATTTCTATGTAAGTTGAAATAGTGATAGAAGCATAAAATTTCAAGACCTTGTGATCATGAACGTCATTATGTTCCTCTAAACTCTTGCTAGGAAGAGCACTTATAAGTTTAAACTAGAAAAATCTTCTTCACAAAAGTCAAAAAACTTGGATTTGTTATGGTATTTTTGGAAACAGGTAATTAATTTAAAAGCTAGCCCTCTCCTCCACTGAAGCTAATTTTATCATCTTTTTCTATATTACAGTGTTTACTAAACATCCTGGTAGTGGTTTTTTAAGTTCCATAATAAGTAAATTAGTTAGAAATGCTATCAGAGGCACAAGCTCTGGGCAAACGGGAATCCCAACTGCCTTGAATAGTTCAGATGTGCTCGTGAGCCTGAAGAGATATTTTGTTCTTTCATTGATTGATCTCCTTTGTGAGAGGCACAATGTTCATGTTTCCACACTACCACCACTGCCCCTGCATTTTCCTTTGGCATCCCCCAAAACACATTCAAGGCGCTCCCAAGAAGATAAACATGGAATGTATTTTCCTGAAACTCATTTGAATCAAGGGACTCAGTAGAGGCAAAGAAAACCTAGACACAAGAAAGAGAAACCCAGGATACACCAAGGCATTGTGTCTACATCTGCTTCTGATTTCAGAGAGCCCTCACAACTCTCAAGTGCACCTGACCATACTATATCTCATTCTGCTGCTAAAAAATTGTGTTTACTAATTTCATATTCCCTTTGGATTTTTCTATAGTATCTCCATCCCACCTCCTTAAGTATCCTGTAGTTAATTATCTCCCTTGAATTATCTTTCTCTGCAATTAGCAGGTGCTTCTCCCTCACCAGTGTTGTACCAGGGTCTTAATAGATCATTTCCCTGCCTGCTTCTGACAAAACTTCAATGCAGTTAATCAAATACATATGTATAACTGCATAGCTGAGGCAAAGCTGTAATAGCCTCGAATAAATACCTTAGAAATGAATCATTTCTAACTTTTGTTTCCTTTTTTCAATCCATTGCCTTCTGATGAACATAAAAGATTATATGTAATAATACATTAATTAATATATTGACATATTAATATATCATTAATATATTACATATGATAAAAAAAATTTTTTCATTCAGTCTGGCTTGAGTCATAGGCTGTAATTTGAGCACAGCTGAAAAAATAGCCTTCTAATTAAGATGCAGTGCCAGAATGTCCCTGTAGGTAATCACCCAAATAAACCCTAGAGTCTTTTGTTTACAAGAGCCTAGGCCGCGGATCAGCATTCAGCAGAAGGCAACAGTTTGGATGGTTTTCAGTGGACCTGTGGGTGGGCTTTCTGTGACACTTCTCCCTTTTCCTTTCTCTGTCCCACGGTCACTTCTTTGTATTCTGCCTCAGGTGTTTTCTTGCTGCTCCATGGCTATCTACAGACTCCAGAATTGTCTTTCTCCTGTTCCCTCCCCACTCATGCAAAAAATCAACAGTCTGGCATCCCCTTCTGAAAGGTTATCAGCTTTTCACCTAGGAAGTTATTGTTGCTCATCACATATTTAGTTAATTCATATTTTATTTGCACACATAAATCACATATCGATGAGGAGGAATACAAACTACAGTGTTCACAAGTTCTAATGGATATTTTATTAAGTAGCATTTAATAAGAGATTGGCTTCTAACTTAACCTTAGATTTTTCTTGTTGCCTTCTGCCCCACGAATATTACATATAAGAATTATTAATGTTATATAACTAAATAAATGAAGCATTAGTGAAAAAAAATTTAGGCTTTATAAAGGATCTTATTGGAAAGAGCTACTGGATGGCATGCTCCATGAAAGCAGAGCCTTCATTCTTTACAGGGCGTCCCCAAAGTCTTGGTGCAGTTTTGAGCTTTAGTACAGTGCTGCTTGCCATGCTCAGGGGAGGTGAATTGAACCAAACTGGCCATTGGTGTAGTCTATGTGCTCAGTTTTGTGTTAAGGGGCAACTCAGAATTGACTCATGCAAACCTTCACCTACTTCCTGTTCACTTCTGGTCTTTAGGACTCTTTGGCCTTGGGGAAGAGCGAGGAAGAAGCGCTAAAGCAGTTTAAGCAGAAGTTTGATGAGGCGCTCAGGGAAAGCTGGACTACGAAAGTAAACTGGATGGCGCACACCATGAGGAAGGACTACCGGTCGTAGCTAGCGCCAGCTCCTCTGCCCACACGTGTTGTTGTTCTTTGCCTGTTGTTACGGTTTAGTTTGGCTTTTGTTTTGGATTTGCACTAAACTGAACACTGCCCTGACGATAAGTATTAATTAAAAAGGGAACAAAATCCTGGACCACCAAGTTTAAAAGAAAAAAATTACCCAACCTAACCTGAATGATCCTTGATGATTGCACTCTACTGACTGATTGACCAAGACCCACCACAAAATCTGCCAGCATCATGGATAATCACTTCTTGCTGACTTTGCACGCAGAAAGCTACTAGATGTTTTCTTCTTTTAAAAAGTTTGGTACTTTTAAACAGTGATGTAAATATTCATTTTCTGTATTGTGACAAAGTATTCTAACTCAGCCAAGGACTTTACACACACCAATTATTGGACCAGTGGCTGTTTTTATGTTCAAAATGGGACTTTGAAAGAAGGGTGTCTTTGTGCAACCTTAAGATTATGATGTATTTTTTTTTTAAATCAAACCTGTGGAAAGTTGTTGATTTTTTTTTTTTTTTGATGTTTCTATAACATGATATCATTCCATCAGGACTTGCTGAAAATCTAATGGTGTGGCAAATATGACATGTTCATATATACACACACATATGTATATATACATGTGTATTCACATGCGCAAGCGCATGTGCCCACATGTGTGTGTGAGTGTGTGTGTGTCTGTGTGTGTGTAAAAAACAGGAGTATTTCAGATATGTTGCCTTTCGTTTTTCTTCAGCCTGGGATTTTGTTTTTGCCAAAAGCAGGGCTTTTTTCTCCACGATCTTTCTGGTAATTAACTGCCTGATCCAGTTCTTCCAGCTACTTCCCTAATGAAGCGTATGTTGGCACAGGATTTATGTACTGTATATGTATGGAAGAGTGAGCTACATGGGGGATAATACTTGAGCAACTGTACCAAAAAATAAAGGCAACAAAAGACAAGGAAACTATTTATGAAATAAATTCCCAACCTGAAATTCAGTATTTTTTTTAAATGCCAGTGAACAGTCTCAGACCTCTTCTTGTTGTATTTATTAAAACTCCTAACAACATGATTTTTTGCAGAATGTGTTCAGCTTTTAGTAGCTGTGTAATAAATTGGATTTTTTTCAAGTTTGCTGAGGTACCGGATTTTTAGGGTGCTAAGTGGAGAGCAGTTTCAATATGTGCAATAGGAACTACTGGTTTAAGTGTATAAAATGTGTCCTCCAACGAGCACCAAGAGATCCATGTAAGCTGCTGCCTGTTCTCCAAACAATACTGGTCACTCTCATTCCATGATGTCGGAATGGAAGGCAGGAAATTAACAAGATATGTTTACCCTTCAACTAATGTGTTTTCCATTGAAGTTTGATTAAAAATTGTTTTCTTTTGTTCATAGAACAGATTCATTGTCTTTTTAGAGGTTCCAGACCAATCAGTGCACAAGCCAAAATATGATGAAGTCTGCACTGCCTTTGATTCCTCTCTCCCCAGGGTCAGCATTACTGGGTTAAGACAGACAGACGACGGACTTTTCAGAAATGGCCGCCTGAAAAATGTCTCAAAGCCACACCCTCTTTTCTTACATAGCTTCCAAGAACCAGAGCTCTCACCTTCCTGCTTAGCTCTTCATACTTCATTTGTTCGTTTGAGGGAGGGGTGGAAGAGAATAAATAAATGTAAATGCGTAACTCTTTGGCAGGCTTCAGTGAAAGCCTGTAAGTTCGAATGTCGTCAAGCTTGTTCACTCTTAGAGCGGCCTCAGTAGTTGGGTGAACCTAAGGACTGTGTTTATTTCTCAACAGAAGTTAGACTGGGGAGCCTCTTGAGTCCTTTTCTATAGCGCAATCGTCTGTGGAATGTCTTTCACCCAAAGGATTCCAACTGGGCCCATAATAGAAACTTCATAGACCAGAGCACACCTCGAACCCTACCCATACCATGTCTAGTCTACAGTCCAAGCAGTAGCCAAAGATGGGATCCTTCAAAGTGGAAATAACTTCAAATGACTTACACTAGTTATCCATCACTTTATTCCTTTGCAGTCTTTGATAATTTGGGAAGTGTTATTGTTGCTTGACGGGAACTGTAGGACCAGAAACCACTATTATTACATATACTCAAGGCACTGATACCCAACCTTCATCAGTCCCTGCCATCCATGTAAGAGGCAAGATAGATGCAATTATTGATTTTTGGGAAATTTATTATTACGCCTCCAATGGATTTTAATTCAAGAAAACATACATTATGAGCCAAAAATTATGGTAAACATTGAAAATACAGGGACAAAAATGTACAACTCTATCAAGGAACTTTACATTTCCATTTATTGGGGCCAACCAGTCCATTGGAAATTTATTCTGACTCTTCTGTGGAATAGTTTTCTGTTTCTTCCCTGGGTCTACTAAAAATCAAGAATGAAATGTTAGGTATATATACGTATGTATATGGACATGTACATATGTGTTTCTGCATGTGTATATGAAAGAAATCAAAGCCTGAAAAATCATACTTATTAATGAAAAGTGATAGCTTCCTAATAGCCTGATATCTTTTCTAATGTCAGGATGATATGGGCCACTGTAGAGGAAGCCCATAAGTGTAGTTGGTCATCATATAGCCGAGGAAGCTACTTGGAAAAAGGTGGATGCAAGCTTTGGATCAAATATATGATATCTATACACACTTGGTTCCCTTGATGATAACTCAAGAGAATAAAAAAAGTTATAGAAAATATAACTGGAAAATATAAATACATTATATATATATATATATACATATATATGTATATATATAACACAAACATGTAACTGGAAAAACAGCTTTCATTTTTCTGACACCTGATATTCTTCAGTGGTATATTTCTTTTGAATAATAAGTGCTTGCTTATTATCCTGTGCTATATATTGCACATGCTTATTTTCTGTAGTTTTTAAAAACCTCTTCAGTTTTTTACTTCAATAATTGAAAGAGGTATGATTTTCATCAATGTGAATGAACATTCTCCACGAACACTAATCCAGCACTTCCCCTAAACTTTAGCATTTTGTAGGAAAAAACCCACCGCTGAGGAATAAGGAATTCGATTTTTAAATACCCTCTTTGCAGTGTCTGTAACTCATTCTCTCATGTTGTTACCCAATAGAGAATTTATCCAGTAGGGAAATTACGTAGGAAAGAAAAGATTTGGGATCCAGAGAAGAGGGAGATTCCTTCATTAATCAGAATCTGTAGAGCAAGAAGCATTCCATCACTGTTCATAACCCACATAAATGATCAATTAGAACTAATGAAACTTGTTTTAAAGCATAAGAAAGTACAGAAAAGGGACAGATGAGCAGGGCATTTTTTGTTACTATATTTAAAACCCACTAACAAGTTCACAGTTTATTATGAGGTATTTTTTAAAAGAGAACTCTACCAGGAATCAGGAGGCCTGGTGTCCATCTCAGCTCTGCTACTGGTTATTTTGTAACCATATCACAACTGTGAGCTAAATTCCTTCTATGTGAGATAGAGGGAATTACCTACCTTACCTGCTTGCCCAGATTTTTTGTGTGTACTAAGCAAAACATTCCATTCTTTCACATTGAAGCCTATTTAGTCAAGGGATATTTGCTACCTACATGGCCGGAATAAAGTGTAAACAGCATGCCATGCTAAATACCTACCAAGTGCATGTTAATGGATAGTTCAGCCAACAGTCACAGTACTAGGTTATTCTTCCTAAGATACAAGATCCCATAGGAAAAAAATAGCATTGGAATAAATCAGAAACTCTGCAGAGATTTATATGTGTCTTGACTGGCGCTAGGAATAAGTAATTTCTCACCTGGTGTGTAATTAGTGTTCGGCAGGCCCCAGCTACACACAGACTCTCCCATTGCTTGTCCTACTGCCTGAAATTCTATCATTAGATATGTATTCCTTTAAATTAAAACAACTTCCTTTGTTAAATGAACACTCCCCTGGGAAAAGTCAGCTGGTTAAGTCCTAACAGCACAAAGTTTATTATTAGATTTTCTCTGAGAGAAGTAGATTGGACAGTACAAAATTGGGAACAGGAGGCAGAAGCTAATCGAGACAATTCCACTTGTCTGTTTTGTGCGTGGGATCCCCACCATCAATTCCACTTCCTCCTTTGATGACCCCTGGGCAACTGGCCCACTCCCAGACCCCCAGCCTGGTCATAGTGCTCCAGGACACTGTGAGCAATGAAGTCTCGTTCAGAGTGCAGGGTGTCACATTGTCTGCAACTCACGATCTCACACCGGGGACATGTAGTTCTCAGGGGCATATCCTGCCAAGTACCTCCCTCTTGGGGAAACAGGGCTTCTTTAGAGCTCGTCTCATGAAGACACCGAATTTCACCTTCCTCTGGAGGTTCGCCTTTCTCCAGAGGACTAGAAGGAACAGAGGGAGCTGATCCTGAGGCTGGAGATTTCCACCTGTGAAGGAATCAATAGTCACCTTACCCTAGGGGAGGGGATATATATATATATATAGGGCTGACATTTAAATTCCTCCACAATCGGATTCTTCTTCAGGTTTCACCCATTCTCATCCCCAGCCCTTTCCATTGCACATGGCTCACTCATTCCCACTTACACAGGATCATAGAGCTGGAGATGTGAGAGCCCTCAGAGGTCCTCATAGGATCATAGATTGATAGAAGCTGGAAATCCCATTTTATATATGAGGAAACAGTCTTGGGGAAAGTAAATGAATTGCCCGAGACATGCAGTGTCATAGTAATTTCCCTTGCTTGTCATGCATGAGCACATTTATCAAACTAGAAGACAACTAAGTCACTTACCTCCAAACCCTCTTTGTAAAGATTAGAAAACCAAGGCCCAAGGTACCTCGGCTATCACAGCAGCGAAGATTTGAGTCCTTCCCTGACCACTTCTACTTAGCCTGGTTGCTCTATCCTCTGAATTCTTACCATCTTGCATTTAATAAGTTGTTTGTTTTCCTTTTGTGTGCATCTTTCCCCTAACTTAACTGAACTTTTCAATTTCATACTTTTGCATCCACCACAGCACCTAGCACCAGAACAGGCACACAGGAGACACCCAGCAAATCACCATCAAATGTAATTGAATGTTAAGGACCTGAAGATAAAGGGAGCCTACTGGGGGCAGGGGCCAGACTGAAGGATTATGTCTATCCTAAGTTGGAAAGGGCTCACCTTCCCATGCAGCATCACCTGGGGGGTGTTGGGAGTGATAGATGGAGTAAAGGTTGTGGTCATTAATGTGACATCTGATGTCACTTTAATATCTGCAAAGCACTTTCCCCACAACAACCCTGAAAAGTAGAAAAGAAGTGTTTTCTCCAGTTAAAAAAAAACCCAAATGAGAGAATAGACTCAGATAATTAGAATTATCCACAAGTAAATGGCAGCCACTCCCTGGCGTTTGAATTACTGTCTTCATTTCTCTTTCTACATGTTGCATTCTTCCAGTTGAGTGTAATCTCCTGAAAGGCAGGGGCTATTTCCATTTTTTGGTCTTTGATTCCCTAGCGTATAGTATAGACCCTTACTAAAAAGGTTGAGTTGAACTAAGCAATAGTAGAAGGGCCTGCCTCTTAGGCCATTGTATTTCTTTCACAGGAGACCTTCCAAGGGAGCTAAATGATCAAGTTAAATGCTCAGGGGTCAGACGGGTTGGGTTATACAGCCTAAAAGGCACCTTCCCAACTTTGCTTCTGTGCTTCTCTAGCTTGCCCAGGGCTCCCTGGCTGAAAGTGTGTCAGTCAGGCTCCAAGTCCCAACGCTTACATAATATCCTGCTGCCTCCAGTGACCTTGTACAAAGCATCCATTCTTGTGTTTCTTGAGCTTCAGTTTCCTCATAGGTAAAATAGAGATAATCATAACCACTCATCTTAGCCTGTTGTACTGCTAGGAGGATAGATGGAGTACACTTGGTGTGAAACCCTTAGAAGACTGTCTTGTAAACTCTGCAGAGGCCTACAAGTTGTAAAATGATACCATACCCACAATTCCCTTCATTCCTCCCCATTCTCTGCTCCCAACCCCATCTCTTACTTTTTCCATTGAACAGGTTCAGAGAAAAATCTCAGGGCAGGAAACCGCCTCTTCAGCAGGTGTTCTCTCCTCCTTCCAGCACTGTGGAACTCCCCTAAAGGTACCTCCTTGCTTTCCTGACTCCATTTCTTCCAGCTCATGGTGCCGGCACACCAAGGGAGTCAGCCTCCTTAGAAAGCTCAGGACAAGGCAGCAGGCTGGGCCTTGAGTGACCTGGAAGATGGGTATACATAATCAGTCAACCCCAAAATGAAGCCCAGAGGAGGCAGCCAGACAGTAGATACTGAAGTCTCTGATAGGCACTATATGGGAAACAAGAGGAGGAGGAAGTCCCTACCCCCTAGAAATTTAGTCTAGTTAGGGATAGAAGACTCCCTCTGTGTCTTTCCCTCTCCTCCCCCTCTCTCTGTCTTTAACACACATGCACACATCTTTTTGGAAAGTGGTTTGGCACTTAACTAGTGCTATAGAAGCAGTGAAAGGGGAGAGGTGGGCTTTGAGAGTTTTCATGGAAAGGATAAACTCAAGCTGAATGATGGCTAGGAATTAAAAAGTGGTATAAAGGAGAGGATATTCCCACTGGAAAAAAACAACATAGAAGATAGTGAGGAGACAATAGGGCCAAAATGCTAAGGTAACAGACCGCTGCGACATGCACACTTACCTCACCCCAAGACTGGAAAGCAAGTGACTTCAGGGAAGACTGACTGACAGGCCGAGCAAGCTCTTTCGTTTGTCCAGGGTGGCGGTGAATCTGCAGTAGTGTTAGTATCAAGTTAAGTCCCAGGAAATAAGGGTTCATTGCCCTTGAATTAAGGAACACAGGAAGGTATCAAGAAAGCAAAGATTTCTCATTAAAGGAAAACTACTGTAGGTCCTTAGAACCAATATTCAGCAGAGATAAAAAAAAAGAGAAACAAAAGAATTCTTCCTCTCTGAGAGGTAGGAGTCTTGTCTCCCACACTAACTGAAGTATATGACAGTAGAAGGGAGGAGGTCTAGTTGACAGTGCTAACCATTAGGAAACAATTCCTTCTCTCTGAGGAACAACATTAGATTACTCTTCATTTCCGTGCCAGAGTATGTTCTCTTGAAAAAGCCTCCTGCTTCCCTGAGGAATCCAATTAGCCTCTTCCTCCAGCAGCAAAGCTCCTAATTGTGTTTGCCTTTGGGGGTCTGTCTTGCCTCTTCAGCGGGTCCTCATTCACTTTGGATAATAGGCAATATACAGGCAAGTCTATGCATCCTGCCATTTGTCAGACTGCGATAATCTGGTTTTCCTAAGCAAATGATAAAAACTCACGACTGGCCGAGAAGTCAGGTAATCCATCAAATATTTCTTTTTAATTCAGTTCAAAAAACATTTATTAAGAGCTAATTATACACAAGAAAGAGGCAGCATCAGAGTATATAAAGAGCTGGCCTTGAAATCAAGAAGCACAGGTCCAAGCTCTGACATGTAGCAGATATGTGATTGTGGACAAGACACTCCATCTCTGCTCTCCACTATGTTACTATGTCAGCAGTACTGACCTGCGTTGGGGAGAAGACTCATCATCCAAGAGTTCCTAAAACTGGTGATATCACAAGTACAATCTTTATTCCTACTTACAAGATACCAGTACTGAGAGTGGGAACAGAGACAATAGAGTCCAGTCCTTAAGGATCGTATGATTTAGTATAAATTGTCTTTATTAAAATCATTGCTTCTGAACTGAGACTGAAGATTGTGTCTACATAAGCACAAGTTGAAACATTTCACAGTTTCTAAAAGGAATGTCATCAGTTACAATAACCACGAGTACCCTGATTTGTTATTACATTTTGGAAGCATTTTCAGCCATTCTTAAAGAAATGCTTATAACTTTGTCATATATATGTGTGTGTGTACACACATATACACACACACATTTTCAGTCAACTACAAAACACTGATTAACTTTGCCAGTATGAGCTATAGTGTCAACACAAAAGGCATAAATGTTAAATTTATGAAATCAGAATGGAATATTTACTGTAAAAAAAATTAAAAGCTTTCCAATAAAGACCATTACTTTATTGAACCAATGTGAAGAATACAACTTAAACTTTTAATTCATTCATCTTTTAGAGCCGTCCTCTGAATAACTTCAGCTCAAAGCACTTGAGTCAGTACCGGGAATATGAACTTAGACTGAAGTTGGACAATGATGCGGTCTAACTTCTCTTTGCATCACACTGTGGAAAATTGCTCATATTGAGGGGCAATGTTCACCAACCATTCTAGTTTGATAACTGTACATGTACTGATATGATTCTTTGGTTTAAGGACAAATTCACTCTAAAGCATCCATTCTGGCTTTTGGTCCAGAACAGCTGAAGGATGTAACTGCTCTGCTTGCTTGTCCTCTACACTTAAAGTAATATCCAGTTCATTCCAAATGTGCCATCTACATAAAATACCCCAGTAACTAAAGTTTTACTTACATTAATGTAATAGTTTATGTGTTTGAACTCTGTCCTTCTACAAGGAAAATTAAATCTGTCCATGATTCATGACAGCTACTGGTATATAACTGTCTGCAGACATCAAGATGTGAAACTGTCATAGCATCACTGAACTAACTTGTGGTTTTGTTTAAAAGTGTGGTAAATGCTCAGCACTATCAGATGATCTCCACCTATATGTACAAACCTCATCTTGGCTTCATCTGCTATTTTCTTGTCCTTTGTGGGGCTAACAAAAATACTGTGGGACTGACAACATAGCAGTAATAGATAGGACCACGTTAAAACAGTTATAGTCACAACTTGCAATAACCGTTTTAGCAAGTTGTGGATCCAATGGAAATTCTGCCGTCGTGGATCCCAATTCAGTCAAGTCTCCATTGTCATTTAAAGAGCTAGATAATTCAAAAGCTCTAGGGCTTTCATCAGTTTCAGGAGTTGGTGAATCCATAAAATTGAGTGGGCCAACTCATCTATACCAAGCTTCTTCAACTGTTACACTATTGAACCCAAATTGGATCTCAAAATTTTAGGGTATTATCCTGTATTTCAGTTTTATAGACTTTCTCAGTTTAATGTCTGAAACATTTTGCAGACCTGGTATGACCAGCTTGACCAGCTTTGCTGATTGCTGTCACTAAAAGAGACTGCACTCTGATTCAAGGATTATATTCCTTTTGTTTTGCAAATCTAGGGTCAATGACAAACACCTCCATCTGTTGTTAGTGAGTTACTGTAATATTGGTGACACACCTACCTTTTGTTCTATTGCTGCATTTCATTTGTTTGAAGAGAGATGCTCACAGATTCTCTGTTGTGGAAGTGGAATTGTGGAATACGGGTGAGTGGCTTTAATATCACCAACTTCTGGACCTAAATCATCAATTTATACTTTATTCTCAGGGATTTCAACAACTTCCTCTTGTTCAGTAAAGAAAAGATGTCCTTCCTCCTTTTTAGACACATGAATTTGTATCACAATTTGAATTACGGCTTCGAGGTAATCTCTGGTTTTAGGGTATGAAGAGTGATGCCTAACCAGAAAATCTTGTTCTTATATTCCAAAATGAAGTTTAAGCCACGTCTTTAGAATGTCACTGTAACGCCAAGTTTGGGGTGGATTAGTGAATGGATTAATACACTTTGAAAGTGATGTGTGGCCTGTGCATGCTGATTGAGCCAAATGTGTCGAGTGTGCTGAATGTAATAGTTTTAGTAAATAGTAAATAGTTTTAATTAGTAAAGGCATGCAAATCCTTTTCCTTCTCTTTCTCTCTTCTCTCTTTCTCCTCAGTCAGGTTCTCTGTCATGATCTTTCACTATTCTGTCACAATCTTAATCCTTCCCAGCGGTTTCCCCGTCTTTCTTGCCAAAGCGATAATTCTCCCCTAGGTCTAACCGGTGCCGCTTGGACATGGTCACACTGAGATGGCAGTGATGGAAGAAAGAATTTTATTTTTTTATTTTAAATTTTATTTTTCATTTTTAACACAGTTTATAAAAGATAAAACAATTCAAACTTTTGGTCAGGTGATACTTCTTTTTAAAGCATTTACAATATGGACCACAAAAGAATTTTTTTTAAACATTAACTGAGACATAAATAATATTTATGTTGCTAACTTCACAAGCTCTTGAGCTAATTGTCTCCACAGTATTCCTAAGAATTAAAGGACCCTAACTTACTATTGCTGGTCTAAAGTCCTAAGCCTAATAGCTTAATTTTAGACTTAACTTCAGATGTTCCCCTACCAATAATCTATAATTTAATAGATCTGGTATTAAGCTTACAAGCCTTTTGACTATGGGAAATTGCCACCAAGAGTAGGACATTGCAGGGAAATAATATCTCCCCAACTTCATGTCAATTCCAGATAGGATTAGATTGTCAATTTGCATAAGCCTAACTGAGTTAGGCTTAAAGTCTGCCAGGTGTCAGTGGGGAAGTTGAGTCAGGAGAATCCTACCTCAGACCAGGCTGAACAGCCACTCTCCCACCCTTCCCATGAGATCACCTTTTGTAGTTCATACCAGCATCTCACAGGCTTACTGGCCTCATGGATTGGAGGTTCAGACTACCTTTCTGGCTGTCCATATCTAGAGTTAGACTCAGAAGAACAGTCACTTAATAGTACCATAGCATCTAATAATATCGAGTTCCAATAACCAGGTTTCAAATATGATTATAATTTCACTTTGGCTAAGGAACATCTTTTGAGGCAAGTCTTAAGTGGTTTACATGTCTTTCTATACATGTTCTAGTTCTAAATAACAATCATAAAATCAAATTTACCATTAAAACCTTAGCTTTTCTGTCAATGCCAAATTTTCCCAACGTTACCTGCCTCTAGGAAATTTAGACTAAAATTCTTTTCCCCAAACTAAAGATGTCATTGATTTATTCTCAGTAATTAATTCTGTCAATTGTTTTAATACTAATTGCTTTTACCTCACCTTGAAACATGTCCAATTTTTCTCCCCATCACTCCCCTCCCCCTGCTTCCTAATACCTTGCATTCTGATTACTCCTTCCCTCAGTGTACTCTCCTTTCTATCACACCCCACCCTTCCCTTATCCCCATCTTCTCTCTTTTCTTGTAGGGCAAGATTAATTTCTATACCCCATTCCCTGTATTTCTTATTTCTCGATTATATGCAATAAAAATTCTCAACATTCATTGCTAATACTTTGAATTCTAACTTCTCTCCCTCCCCCCTTCCTCCTCAACCCCACCAAGAAGACAAGCAATTCAATATAGACTAAATATGTGTCGTTTTGCAAAAGACTTCCATAATAATCATGTTGTGTAATACTAACTATATTGTCCTCTGTTCTACTCTATCCCCTCTTATTTTTTCCCCCTCAATTGACCTTGTCCCTTCTCATCATTTCTTATAGCACAATAGTATTCCATTACATTCATATGCTGCAACTTGTTCAGCCATTCCCTGATTGATGGGCATTCCCTCAATTCCCAGTTCTTGGCTGTCACCCAAAGACCTGCTATAAATTTTTTTGTACATGTGGGACCTTTTCCTGTTTTTACAATCTCTTTGGGACACAGCCCTAGGAGTGATATTTCTGGGTCAAAGGGTATGCACATTTTTGTATTCCTTTGGACATAGTTCCAAATTGCTCTCCAGAACGAATGGATCAGCTCACAGCTCCACCAACAATACATTAGTGTTCCAATTCTCCCACATCTTCTCCAACATTTATCATCTTCCTGCTTTGTCATGTTAGTCAATCTGATAGGTATGATGTGGTACCTCTGAGTTGTTTTGATTTGCCTCTCTCTGATCAGTGGTGATTTAGAGCATTTTTTCATATGACTGTAGATATCTTTAACTTCTTCCTCTGAAAAATGTCTGTACATATCCTTTGACCATTTATCAACTGGGGAATGACTTGTATTCTTGTAAATTTGGCTCAGTTCTCTGTATGTTTTAGAAATGAGGCCTTTATTATGGACACCAGTTGTAAAATTTTTTCCCAATTTTCTGCTTCCCTCCTAATCTTGGTTGCATTGGGTTTGTCTGTGCAAAAAACTTTTCAATTTAACGTAATCAAAATTTTCCATTTTGTACTTTATAACGTTCTCTATCTCTTATTTGGTCATAAATTTCTCCATTCTCCATAAATCTGACAAATACGCTATCCCTTGCTCCCTTAATGTGTCTATAATATCAGTCATTATACCTAGACTGTGTACCCATTTGAACTTTATTCTTGTGTATAGTGTTAGGCATTGGTCTATTACCAGTTTCCACCCAGAATATTATCCAATTTTCCCAGTAGTTTTTGTCAAACAGTGAGTTCTTATCCCAGAAGCTGGGATTCTTGGGTTTATTGATTGACTATATTGATTGACTACTCTGTCTTGAGTACCTAATCTGTATTGATTGACTACTCTGTCTTGAGTACCTAACCTGTATTGATTGACTACTCTGTCTTGAGTACCTAACCTATTCCACTGGTATACTCCTCTATTTCTTAGCCAGTACCAGGTGGTTTTGATGATTGCTGCTTTATAATACAATTTGAGATCTGATAGGGCTAAGGCACCTTTCCCAGCATTTCCTTTCATTAATTCCCTTGATATTCTGGACCTTTTGTTCTTCCAGATGAATTTTGATATTATTTTTCTAGCTCTAGAAAACAATTTTCTGGTAATTTGATTGATATGGTACTTAATAAATAAATTAATTTAGGTAGAATTGTCATTTTTATTACATTGGCTCAGCCTACCCACATGCAACTGATATTTTTCCAATTACTTTGATCAGACTTTATTTGTGTAAAAAATGTTTTGTAATTGTGTTCATAAAGTTCCTGGGTTTGTTTTAGCAGGTAGACTCCCAAATATTTTACAGTGTCTACCATAATTTTAAATGAAATTTCTCTTTCTATCTCTTGCTGTTGGACTTTTTTAGTAATATATAGAATTGAAGATGATTTATGTGAGTTTATTTTGTAACCTGAAACTTTGCCAAAGTTGTTTATTATTTCAAGTAGTTTTTTAAGTGATTCCTTAGGATTTTCTGAGTATGTTATCATATCATCTGTAAAGAGTGATAATTTAGTTTCTTCTCTCCTATTCTAATTCCTTCAATTTCTTTTTCTTCTCTTATTGCTACAGCTAACATTTCTAGTACCATATTGAATAATAGTGGTGATAATGGACATCCTTGTTTAACCCCTGATTTTACTGGAAATGCATCTAGCTTATCCCCATTGCATATAATGCTTGCTGATGGTTTTAGGTAGATATTGCTTATTATTTTAAGGAAGATTCCATTTATTCCTATGCTCTCCAATGTTTTCAACAGGAATGGGTGTTGTACTTTGTCAAAAGCTTTTTGTACATCTATTGAGATAATATATGGCTTCTGTTAGTTTTGTTGTTAATATGATCAATAATGCGGATAATTTTCCTAATATTGAAACAGCCCTGCATTCCTGGTATAAATCTTACCTGATCATAATGTATCATTCTCATGATAAGTTGCTGTAATCTTTTTGCTAATATCTTATTTAAAATTTTTTAAACCTATATTCATTAGGGAAATTTGTCTATAATTTTCTTTCTCTGTTTTGGTTCTTCTTGGTTTAGGTATCAGAACCATATTTGTATCATAAAAAAGAATTTGATAGGGCTCCTTCTTTGCCAATTTCTCCAAATGGTCTATATAGTATTAGAATGAACTGTTCTTTAAATGTTTGACAGAATTCACTTGAATCCATCTGGCCCTGGATATTTTTTCCTAGGGAGTTCATTGATGGCTTGTTCAATTTCTTTTTCCGAGATGGGGATATTTAAGTATTTAACTTCCTCTTCTGTTAATCTGGGCAATTTATATTTTTAAAAAATATTCATCCATTTCACTTAAATTATCAAATTTATGGACATACAGTTGGGAAAAGTAATTTCTAATTATTTTTTAATTTCCTCCTTTTTGCAGGTGAGTTCACCCTTTTCATTTTTTATATTGGTACTTTGGGTTTCTTTTTTTTTTTAAAATCAAATTGACCAAAGGTTTACCAAATTTATTGTTTTTTTCATAAAACTAACTCTTGGTTTTATTTATTAGTTCAATAGTTTTCTTAATTTCAATTTTATTAATCTCTCCTTTGGTTTTTAGTATTTCTAATTTGGTATTTACTTGGAAATTTTCTAGTTTTTCAGCTACATGTCCAATTCATTGATCTCCTCTTTCTCTATTTTATTCATGTAAGCATTCAATGATATAAAACTTCCCCTAAGAATTGCTTTCACAGCATCCCATAAGATTTAGTAGGTTGCCTCATTATTATCATTCTTTTGAATGATGTTATTGTTTGTTTCTATGGTTTGTTGTTTAACTTGCTCATTCTTTAGGATTAGATTATTTAGTGTCCAATTAATTTTTGGTCTATCTTCCCATGGCCTTTTATTACATAAAATTTTTACTGCATTATGATCTGAAAAGGATGCCTTGACTATCTCTGCCTTTCTGCACTGGATTGTAAGGTTTTTATGCCCTATTACATGTTCAATTTTTGTATATGTGCCATGTACCACTGAGAAAAAGGTATATTTCTTTCTATCCCCTTTCAGTTTTCTCCAGAGATCTATCATATCTACCTTATTCAGAGTTGTATTCACTTCCTTAACTTCTTTCTTATTTATTTTAAGGTTAGGTTTATCAAGTTCAGAGAGGGCAAAGTTGAGGTCCCCCAATAGTATAGTTTTACTGTCTGTTTCTTCCTGTAACTCCCTTAACTTCTCCTCTAAGAATATGCATGCTACAACATTGGGTGAATATATGTTTAGTAATGATATTGCTTCATTGTCTATGGTGCCTTTTATCAGGCTATAGTTTCCTTTCTTATCTCTTTTGATTAGATCTATTTCTGCTTTTGCTTTGTCTGAAATTAGGATTACTACCTCTGCTTTTTTTTTTTTACCTCAGCTGAAGCATAATATATTCTGCTCCAACCTTTTACCTTTACCCTGTGTGTATCTCCCTGTTTCAAATGTGTTTCATGTAAACAACATATTGTTGGATTATGTTTTTTAATCCATTTTCCTATCTGCATCTGTTTTATGGGAGAGTTCATCCCATTCACATTCACAGTTATGATTACTATCTGCATCTTTCTCTCCATCCTATTTCCCTTCCTCCATTTATGCGTTTATTCTTCCTTCTCCCCTCCCTAATAATTTCATTTTGGACCCCTGCCTCCCTCAGTTTTTCCTCCCTTTTAGCAGCCTCCCTCCTTTTTTTTCCCTTTTCTGTTACTACTTCTCTCCTTTTTAACTTTCCCTCCCTCTTCTTTCCCCTTTCCCCTCTTACTGCCTATAGGGAAAGTTAGATTTATATACTTAACTGAGTATATTCTTCCATCCTTGAACCAAATCAGATGAGAGTAAATCTCAAACAGTGCTCATCTCCCTCCCCTCCTTCTCTCTACTATAATATGTTTTTGTGCCTCTTCCTGTGATGTAATTTACCTTTTTCTGCCTCCTTTTCACATCTACAGTTACATTCCCTTCGTGCCCTTAAATAGCATTTTTGTATAGTCACATCAGTTAATTTATACTCACTCCCTCTCTCTATGTATATTCCTTTTAAAAGTCATAGTAAATATGCAGTTCTCAAGATTAACAACTATCATTGTCCCTTATAGGGATGTAAACAGTTTGCCCATATTAAGTAACAAGTTTTTTCCCCATTTATCCTTTTAAGCCTCTCTTGAGTCTTGTATTTGAAGATCAAATTTTCTATTGAACTCTGGTCTTTTCATCAGGAAGGTCTGGGAATTCATTATTTCATTGAATGTCCATCTTCTTGCCTGAAATATTATGCTCAACTTTGCTGCATAATTGATCCTTGGTTGTAGCTCCAGCTCCTTTACGTCATGGAATATCATATTCCAATCCCTCCAATCTTTTAATGTAGAAACTGCAAGGTCTTGTGTGATCCTGACTGTAGTTCCTCAATATTTGAACTGTTTCTTTCTAGCTGCTTGCAGTTCTCCTTCACTTGATAGTTCTGGAATTTGGCAACGATATTCCATTGTATTTTCAATTTTGGATCTCTTTCAGGAGGTGATCGGTGGATTCTGTCGATGACTATTTTGTCCCCTGGATCTAGGACCTCAGAGCAGTTTTCCTTGATGATTTCTTGGAAGATATTTTCCAGACTCTTTTTTTCATCATGGCTTTCTGATAGACTAATAATTCTTAGATTTTCTTTGCTGGATCTATTTTCCAGTTCAGTTCTTTTTTCAATGAGATATTTGACATTTTCTTCTACTTCTTTCATTCTTTAGATTCTGTTTAATTGATTCTCAGTGTCTCGTAGAGTCATTGGCTTCTACTTTCCCAATTCTAACTTTGAATGGGGTGTTTTCTTCAGTTAACTTTTGCATCTCCTTTTCCATTTGTTTTATTGTTCCAGTTAGGTTTTGTATTTCCTTATCCACTTGCCCAATTTTCCTTTTTAATTCTTAAGTAAATTCTTTTTTCATATTTTTAAAATCATTGGCCAATTGTCTTCTACCTCTCTAATTTGGCTTTTAAAATCCTTCTTGAGATCTTTCAAGAATGCTTTTTGCCTTGAGACCAGTTCATATTCCCTTCTGAGGTTTCAGATGTGAGTACAGTCTCAATGCTGACCTCTGCTGTATTCATGTTTTGGTCTTTGTCCCCGTAGTAAGATTCTATAGTCTTCTTTTTTGGTTTGCTTCTTGCTCATGGTGATTTCTTTTATCCTGACTTTTAAAATAGATGTCTGCTTCTGGGGCACAGGGGGCTCTGTCTCATGTTTTTTATGCTTAGAATTGTGGGCTTTGTGTGTTGTAGCCTATGGTTCTTTCAGTTAGAAGCTAGAATGCTGCAGCCTACCTGGTACTGAGCTGGCTGGTGTGCCAAGGTTAAGGCTAGGTGAAGTCTTTCTGAGTTTCCCTGGGGTTACCCTGAAGTTCACTTCATGAGGCATGGGAGAGGGGTGTTCTGGTCTCAGGAGGTCTCCTCTTCCCCTGGGTTACAGCACAGGCAGGCTCAGTGGCTGGTGAACCATAGTCTGCACTGGTGTCTGCCCAATTCCCCTGGCTGTGCTAAGGTATGCCTGGGTCACTTATGGGTTCCACCACCTTGGGGCTGAGGATCTCCTCCTGGTTCACAGAGGTAGGACTGTCTGGGACAGCTCCAGTCCTGTACTGGTCTCCTTCAGCCATAACAAGAGAGACTCTCTTTGACAATCTCCTTAGCCTCCCAAGCTGAAAGACTGTTTACCCCTTTGGCTGATCCCATTATTCCAGGATTTTTCCCGGGGCAATATTCTCTGGGTTTTTCAAGGTCAACAAGGGGAGAGTGAGAACACTTACTGTTTACTCTGCCATCTTGATTCCTGGAAGTTCCAAACTTTTAATCTGTGGACTGATAGTCTCAGGATTGAGACTGCTGCTACTAATAGGGGTCTTGTGTCGCTTTCTTACTCAATTCCACTGGACTCCCTTCCTGTGCTGAAACATTTGAGAGTTTGCATAACCGCTTCTCCTTCAGTCTGGCCCAGCAGTTCCTGCTCCGTTCTGTAATGGTGGGGTCTGTGCTGGTGCAGTCTGTGCACTCTATACTTCCCCAGCCCCCGTAACAGATCCTTCCCATCAACCTTCCAGGATGTCCTGGGCTAGAAATCTGTCACATTCAGTCTCCTAGTGAATTTTGCCACCCTAAAATTAGTTCAGATTCTCTTTTTAGAGATATCTGAAGGAATTTGTGGTAGAGATAAGGTGAGTCCATGCTATTACTCTGCCATCTTGGCTCTGCGCCTCCCTCCACTATCTCTTAAGGTCTGTAAATTCATGTTCATGTTCATGGTGATACTATTTATCTCATCTTCTGTTGTTCTCTTTTCCTTTTGCCTTCAATCCTTCTCAACATCATGGTCTTTTCCAATTAGTTCTGTCTTCTCATTTCATGACCAAAATATTTTAGCTTCACCTTTAGAATCTGACCTTCCAAGGGAATAGCCTGAATTAATTTCTTTAAGTATTGACTTGACTTCCTTGCTGCCCAAGGGACTCTTAAGTCTTCTCTAACACCACAATTCAAAAGTGTCAATTCGGTAGTGCTCAACTTTTCTATAGCCCAACTCATAGCCATACATTGCTACTGAAAAAAACAAAACAAAACATAGTTTTGACTATACGGACCTTTGTTGACAAGGTGATGTCTCTGATTTTTAATATGCTGTCCAGATTTGTCATAGTTTTCCTTCTAAAGAGCAAGTCTTTTAATTTCATGGCTATAGTCACACTCTACAGGGATATTTGAGTCCAAGAATATAAAATCTGACACGGCTTCCATTTCTCCAAGAAGTGAGGCAACCAGTTGCCAAGATCTTAGTGTTACTGTTGTTTATTTTGATGTTACATTTCAAGCCAGCCTTTACACTTTCCTTTTTCACCCTCATCAAGAGGCTTCTTAATTCTTCAGTTTCCCATCAGAGTGGTATCATCTGTATATCTGAGATTGTTGATATTTATTCTGGCAAACTTAATCTTAATTCTGGCTTTTGATTCTTCCAACCTGGCATTTTGTGTGATGTGTTCTGCACAAAAATTAAATAGATAAGGTGACAATATGCAGCCTTGTCATATTCCCTTTCCAATCTCAAACCAATTAGTTGTTCCATGTTCAGTTACAACTGTCACTTCTTGGCCTGCATAGTTTCCTCAGGAGACAAGGAAGATGATCTGATACTCCCATCTCTTTGAGGACTTGCCACATTTTCTTGTTATCTTCACAGTCAAAATCTTTATAGTGTAGTCAGTGAAGCAGAAATAGATGTTTTTCTGGAACTCCCTTGCTTTTTCTATAATCCAGTCATTGTTGGCAATTTGGTCTCTAGTTCCTCTGCCTCTTTGAAAGGCAGCCTGTTTTTCTATTCTCAGTTCACATATTGCTGAAGCCTAGCTTGCAAAATCTTAAACATAACTTTATTGCATGTGAAATGAGTGCAATTGTTCAGTAATTTGAACATTCTTTGGTGTTATGCTTTTTTTTAGGATTGGACATAAACTCATCTTTTACAATCCAGTAACCACCACTGAGTTAACAGCATCATCCTTTAGGGCTTTAAATAGCTCAGCTAGTCTATCACATCCACTAGCCTTACTGTAAGCAATACTTTCGAAGGCCTGCTTGACTTCATTCTGCAGCATGTTTGAATGTCTTCAGGATATTACCGTTTTAGATTAGTAACTACATAATCACAGTTATTGGTGATATTAAGGGTTTTTTTGTATAGTTCTTTTGTGTATTCTTGCCATCTCTTCTTAATTTCTTCTGCTTCTGTTAAATCCCTACCATTTCTGTCTTTTGTCATGCCCATTTTGCATGAAACTTCCCCTTGGTATCTCCAGTTTTCTTGAAGAGATCTCTAGTCTTTCCCATTCTAATATTTTCTTTATTTATTTGCATAAAACTTTATCTCTCCTTGCTGTTCTCTGGAATTCTGCGTTCAGTTGGTACATCTTTCTCTTTCTCCTTCCATTTCTTTCTTTCCTCGCCATTCGTAAAACCTCATCAGACAACCATTTGCTTTCCTACTCTTCTCTTTCTCTGAGGTATTTTTTTGCTTGTTGCTTCTTATGCAATGTTGCAACCTCTATCCATAGTTATTCATGTACGCCATCTACTGAGACCTAGTCACTTAAATGTATTCATCACCTCCACTTCATATTCGTAAGTACCTGGGTTCACATACTGCCTCATATACTTACTGAGTATGTAACTCTGGGCAGTTAGGTAGTATAGTAGATAGAGCACTGGGCTTGAATTAGAAAGACTCATCTTCATGAGTTCAAATCCAGCCTCAGAAATTTAATAGTTGTATGGCCCTGGGCAAATCATTTAACTTCAATTTCCTCATTTGCAAAATGATCTGGAGAGGGAAATGCCAAGTCACTCCAGTATCTTTGTAAAGAAAACCTAAAGGGGTCACAAAGAGTTGGTCATGACTGAACAACAGCAACATAGGACTCTGGGCAAGTCACATAGTGATTCTTTTCCTTTGTGTCCTCATCTATAAAACGAGTGTTGGACTCAGTGTCTTTTTAAGGTCCCTTTTAGCTTTAAATCTATGATCTTGTGATCCTATGAAGTATTTCCCATATTAAAACTCCACAGAAGCCTGTAATGAGAAGTTAAATATACATGCAAGAGTCATTCCGTGGTCATAGTCATATTCATGTATTCTGAGGTGGTAGATTTCCCTCTGGGTTGAAATGACAGCTTTTTCACATTGATTACATTACATTAATTGCCCAACAACATGAAATCACTGATTTTCCCCAATGTGTTTCCTCCAACTGAAAGCTTTCCAACATTCATTAATTATATATAGTTAGGCAATTTATGTCTAGTATGAACTTTCTTTTCAGTCTTATAAGTTTGCTTCTGCCCAAAGGACTTTCCACATTCATTACATTCACAGAGTATTTCTCCAGTGTGGGTTCTCTCATGTTCAGTAAGGTAATGCTTCTGAGTAAAAGCGTTTTCACATTTATTGTATGCATAGAGCTTCTCTCCAGTGTGAATTCTCTGATGAACAACAAAGGATTCCCTTAGGTTGAAGTCTTTCCCACATCCATTCTCTTATAACATTTCTCTTGAATATGAGTTTTCCAATATGTATGAAAATACCCTTAGTTTCTGAAGGCTTTCCCAGTCATTACATGTATAATGTTTCTGTGTCCTTATGTGCACTAAATCCTCCTCTTTCTCTGAAAACTTTTTCACATTCTCTACATTTAAAAGGTTTCTCTCCAGTATCACTTCTTCTGAGTATGTTAAGCTGTCTTATAACTTGGAAAGCTTCCCCACATTCATGACATTCAAAGAGCTTCTCTCCAGTATGAATCATTTTGTGTTTTTTAAGGTTTGCCTTCTGACAAAAAGTTTTCTCACAATCAATATGCTCATGGAGCTTCTTTCCACTATGAATTTTCTGGTGATAAATGAAGGATGTTTGGCCAGTAAACTCTTTCCCACAGTCATTACATTTATATGATATCTCTGTGTGAATTCTCTTGTGTTTTTGAGGCATATCCCCTAACTGAAAGCCTTCCCACAGTCATCACATATACATGGCTTCTTTCCTGTATGAATTCTTCCATGCTGAATAAGTACATAATTGTCAAGGAAAGCTTTTCTACATTGATTACTTGTATGTGGTTTCTCTCCAGTATAAATTCTCTGATGTTTACTAAAGTTTCAAAACTGTCTGAAAACTTTGCCACATACATTACATTCATAGACTTTCTCTCCAGTGTGAATTCTCTGGTGTTCATTAAGGTGTTTATATTGACTGAAAACTTTCCCACATTCATTACATATAAAGGGTTTCTCTCCAGCATGAGTTATTTGGTATTGATTAAGATTAAGATGTCCTTTTTGGCTTTTTTTCGCCACATTGATTATACTTGTAGACCTTTTCTCCAGTATGGATTCTTTGGTGTTTAACCAGGGATGAATCAATACTGAAAGCTTTTCCACACTCATGACACACATAGGGTTTCCCTCCAGTATAAATTTTCTGATGTTGAATAAGATGTGCCTTATGCCTGCAGGATTTTGCACATTCATTGCATTTAAAAGACTTCTCTCCAGTATGGATTCTCTAATATGCAATAAGGCATGGGCTACTGCTGAAGGTTTTCTCACATTGACTATACATATACACCCACACTCCCTCCCCACATACATATATATATGTGTGTGTGTGTGTGTGTATATATATATATATATATATATATATATATATATATATGCATGCATATATAGTGTTTCTCTCCTCTCTGTAATCTATGGTACTAAAGAAGATGAGTGGTAAATGATAGGATTCTTTCATTTAGAGTTACAAATTTTCTTCCCTAAAGAGTTCCTGCTATGGTCAATTATGTCTGACAATTGTTTGAAGCTCTTTCCAAGTGTATCATGTTGATGGTGCTGGATTCCTGTCATGATTCTTTGTCTGTTCTCCTTCTGTGTGCCAGGAGTTCAGAAACAAAAAACCAAAATTCTCATTAACCATCAAGGAGTTTACATTCTAAGTCAAACAAGCTGAGGCAGTGCATGAGGGAACGGGCAATAATAGGGCAGAGGATAGAAATAATAAAAACAGGTACCTTATGTATATTATCTCATACGACGCACACATAAAGCCCTTTGACAGAATCCAAGAATTATATTCATTTTACATAAGGTTCCTATGTCCGTGTCTAACAAGCCAACTGGTTGTTTTAATTGATTGCTAGCATCGTCAAATACAAGGAAATGAACAATAGCTAACGTTTATATAATATTTCCTATATGCCAGATACTGTGCTAAGTGCTTTACCATTATTATCTCATTTGATCCTCTGAGCTAGGTGCTGTTATTATCCCTATTTAACAGATGAGAAAACTGAGATAAACAGAGGTTAAATGATTTGCCTAGGGTCACAAAAGTAGTAAGTGTCTAGGGTTGGACTTGAATTCAATTCTTCCTGGCAAGACTGGACCCAGTGCTCTATCCACTGCACACCTAGATGAAATACTCTTCTCTGTCATCAGTATTAGAAAACACAACCCACATGTAATGAGTATTTCCATAACACACACACACACACACACACACACACACACACACACACAATGATTCTTAAATGAGACAAAGCCAACATGAGAGGTGTGGATGGTTTCCTGGGACTGACAGCTTCCCCTAGGAGGACAATCCTTGGAGTTGACCCGCGGAGAGTAGCTTTTACCACCATGCTTCTCTTCTGAATCCTTTCCTTGGAACCAAACATGAGTCTCTCGAAACTGTATCATCTGTGTTTCCAAGAGCAGTGGAGCACTATGATCACACTACCTAGCAGCAGTCCGGCACCAGATATATCGTCATTCTAATGGGCATCTTAGAATACAATCTGAGTTGAAAGGGAACTCAGAGGTCAAGGCTAACCTATATCTTACAAAGAATTCTGCTACAAAATCTCTGGCAAAAATGGTCCACAATTTTCATCTGATATGAAATGTGCAACCTACTAAGGCCATCCATTCCATTTTGGGAGAGCTCTCATTGCTAAGGATTCTTTCCTTATGTGGAATTGAAATCTGTGTCTTATATCTTCTACATAGTTGCACATAACGAAGCAGAACAAGTCAAATCTCTCTTCCATGTAATGGTCTTATAATTTTTTGCTGTCTGTCAATAAGTGGGTCCTTCCTTTATCTCTTATACTTGGCTCCAATCTCTCATTGTGTTTCTGTTTGAGTTTGAAACAGAGATATGTGGAAAGTAGCCTCTGGGTCTTTATCTGAGGTCAGGATCTTATAATCAAAGTTGATGCCAGAGACTAAGATCCCTATGGAATTTTTTTTTTGATTTATTGAGTCTGCAGGCCATTCTCTGTCTCTTCTGTCTGCTAGCAGGTTTTCTGTCTACTAGGTCTGCACATGGGAGCCAGAGAGTCTTTGATCTGTTCTCACTAGAAATCAAGAGTCTATAGTGTTAATCAACTCTAACAACTAAAAGATATATTTCAGCCTAGCCCACCTTCCACAGGTCATGATAGCGCAATTTAGGTATTTGCCACTGAGGTACACAGTCGCTAGAGCATCATGGGACAAAGGGAAGTGGAAGGGATGAGGGAAAGTAGTGTAAGTTCAATGGCCCCTGCCAGTATCACTGGAGGGGAAGAGAAGTGTAGTACTCTTCCCTTGACTTGATGCTGAAGTTGTTCCCTGGGTTGTTGGTTCTGGAGCTTTTAAAATAAAAAGTCACTAGTTGAAAGATCAGGAAGACCAGAACCTTCACATTTTTCCATGGTTGAAAGAGTGGCTCTGTCCAAATTTTACCAAGTTTCATTCATCAATTCTTGGAGTTCCTGGTTAAATCAGACTCCAAACTCTCTAGGCTGCATATAGAAAAATTTCTCACTATAGAGAAGGTGAAAGTTATTTAAGGAGAGCTTGAGAAGCTGGCAGAAAGTTATAAGCTTCCTCAGTATGCATTGACATTTTCCAAGGAGGTTCGATTTGTGCATGAGGGCCAGGTGGTAGTAATTCCAGTAATTTCCCATCAGCTGCTCTGCTTTAAACATCATGCCTCTCCCTGGTTAAGATCATCCCCTCAAACCTTGTCATCTTGTACATTGATTTAATATTGATAATCAATACCTCATCACCCTCAGTTACATCTTCCCTTTGATTAGAGAATGAACATCAAGTTGGAGCAGTGGATAGGGAGAATATCAAGCCTGAAGTCAGGGAGACTCCTCTCCCTTAGTCCAAATATGGCTTCAGACATTTACTAGCTGTGTCAACCCTATTTGCTTCAGTTTTCTCATCTGTAAAATGATCTGGAGAAGGAAATGGCAAACCACTCAAGTATCTTTGCCAAGAAAACCCCACACGTGGTTACAAAGAGTTGGACATGCCTGAAAACAGTTGAACAACTGACTAGAAGACAGGAGGGCAGAGCAGCGAACTTCTTCCAGTCTCCCTCCCTCCTACTTTATAGAGAAGGCTCAGACTTTTCCAGGTAAACAATTCTGGTTTCACTTCAAATCCACCAAATTGGCAAAGATAACAAGTGGACTCAGTGCTGAAGGGACTTTGGGAAGACAGACAGATGGAAAAACTGCTGTTGGGGCTCTGAATTCTTCCAGTATTTCTGAAAATTCATTTAGAATGCTGCAAGAAAAATCACTGACCTGTTCATTTCCTGTGAGTCAGTTCTCTCAGTCCCTGGCATGTTAACCAAAGAGGCCCGTAACAAAAAAGAATGTCCAATACATCACAGAATATCCATAGCAGCATTCTTTGGAATATGAAAACAACAACAATGGCCAAGGGAAAATGAATCACCATAAGTTGAGGAATGGATAAACAAATTATGGCATATAAATATGATGTAATACAATAAGGGATAATAAGATGAAGAATTTTAAAAAATATAGTCAATTGTATGAAGCGGTACAAAGTGCAGGAAGCAGAACCAAGATAATAATATACAAAGTGATTACAATAATGTAAAATAAAAGTAATCAGATTCTGATATTTCATATTGAAAGTGATCTCAGTCCTTATAGATTTGTTGTTCAGTCATGACTGACTTTTTGGGGTTTTCTTGGCAAAGACACTGGAGTGGTCTTCCATTTCCTTCTCCAATGGATCACCTTTTGTCAGGCAAACAGAGATTAAGGGACTTACTCAGGGTTACCCAGCTAGAAAGTACCTGAGGCTAGATTTGAACTCAGGTCTTCCTGATTCTAGAGCTAGTGTTATATCCACCGGGCCACCAGATGCCTCATCAGTTCTAGCTAACTGATATGGATGTTCACTTTATCTATGTAGGAAAGTGGGGACTTTGGGTGCAGAGGGTGGTATACACTGAGAGATAGTGACTGTGTAAGTAGCTTTGCTATTTACACACTTTATTTGTGCGTGTGTGTGTGTGTGTGTGTGTGTGTGTGTGTGTGTTTCTTACATTGCAAGGAATGATTTGGTATAAGGGAAGTAACTGTGATGTAAAAACAAAAGGCAATAAAAAATAACAAACAGAAAATAAAGATACCATCTGTTTTCATTATAAAAAGACACAGTTCCTACCCCTTTCCCTCTTTCTCTGTTTATGCTCTCCAGCTACCATGCTGCATTGGCACAAAGGAAACACATGGAAATTTAAAGCACTAATTCTTTTTTTTTTTAATTAAAACTTTATTTTTCATATAGCAAAAATTTTCCTTAATGCCAAGTCATCTTACCTAGAAAAATCCTGCCCTCCACTATCCCCTCTTTTTTGCTCTCAGGAGGACCTGAGTTCAAATTTCACCTCAGACACTTGACACTCACTAGCTATATGATCTTGGACAAACCACTCAACCCCAGTTGCCTCATCCTGGGTCATCTCCAGTCATCCGGATAAATATCTGGTCACTGGATTCAGATGGCTCTGGAGGAGAAGTGAGGTTGGTGACCTGAACAGCCCTCCCTCACTCAAAACAAAGTCAAGTGCAGATTATTTCTCTGATGGCATTGTCTTCTTCGACAGTGGACGAACACATACTTTTTTGCTCAGACCTTCTTTGCTGAGAAGCCCCTGCTGTGATTCTGAAAGGGGCTAGCTCTCTAGCAAGAGTCCAATTAATGCCAGTGACACAGAGTAGAGAAAGCCCCTATGGTTTTCATGATAAAACTGAAAGAACTCCAGGAGTTTCAGAAGTCAAGGTCTGGATTCCCCACTCTGTTCTATCTTCCAGATTCGTTTCTCTGGAAGAGCAAAATTTTACTAAAACAATGACTTAAAGGTCAGTAAATAGCTTAGGCTACTAAAGAACGTCCTTAACCTCAGGTAGGAGATTGTGTTCCCTTCAATAAGCCTTTACTAACTTGGCTATTTATCACTGTGCTTGATACTGTGGGATAGAGAGAAGAATACACTGTTCCTACCCTTTAGGAACTCTCAGTTGAATGAGGAAGATAAAACCTATAAACATTGAAAAGAAAAATACAGAATTAGATACAACTAAATGCTAAATCATTCCAGTAATGGTTCTGGGAGTTTAGAGACAAAAGAGGGCTATCATGAAAGACTTCATGGATGATGTGGAGCTTCAGGTGAGATTTGAGATGGCTGAATGGAAAAATAGGAAATAGATGGAGATGAGTGGGTATAGTACTCTAGGCAAGGCAAGGCAGCAAGCATGGACTACATACTATGTGCCAGGAGCTGTGCTAACCACTGGAGATACAACTACGGGCAAAAAGACAGTCCCTGTTCTCCAGGAGCTAAAATTCTAAACAGAACTATATTAGAAGAAGAAATTGAACACGCCATAAATGAGCTTCTTAACAAAAAAGCACCAGGAGGAGACAGATTTACAAGTGAATTCTATCAAACATTTAAAGATCAACTAATTCTGATATTAAATAAATTATCTGGAATAATAGATGAAGAATGGATCCTACCAAGCTCCTTTTATGAAACAAATATGATGCTGATACCTAAACCAGGAAGAGTAAAAACAGAAAAGAAAATTATAGACAAATTTCATTAATGAATATGGATACAAAAATCCTAAATAAAATATTATCTAAAAGATTGCAACAATATATTAGAAAGATTATACATTATGACCAAGTGGGAATGCAAAGATGGTTTAAAAATAAGAAAAACTATTAACATAATTTTTATATCAATAATAAAGTTTTTGATAAACTACAACACTCATTTCTACTAAAACACTTGAAAGTAATAGGTATAAATGGATTTTTTCTTAAGTTAATAAAAAGCATTTATTTAAAACCATCAGCAAACATTATTTGTAATGGGGATAAGCTAGACCCCTTCCCAGTAAGAACAGGTGTAAAACAAAGATGCCCATGGTCAGCAATGTTATTCAGTATTGTATTGGAAATCCTTGCAATAGCAATAAGAAAAGAAAAGGAAATAGAAGGAATGAGAATAGGAAATGAGGTTAAAAAACTATCTCATTTTGTGGATGATATACTTGGAAATCCCCAAGACTCAACTAAAAAGTTAATTGAAACAATTACTAATTTTGGCAAAATAGCAGGATATAAAGTAAATCCTCATAAAGCATTCTATGCATCATAAACAAAACCCTACAAGAAAAGATACGAAGGGATATCCCATTTAAATTAAGTCTAAACAATATAACATGTCTGGGAATAACCTGCCAAAACAAAAACAGGAACTATATAAGTAAAATTATAAAGAAAAATTATACATGTTGGCTATGTGTCCCTGAACAAGTCATTTAACCTCATGATGCTATAGGTCACTCTCTAAATAAAATGAGATTAAAATAATTAGAGAAATATTAATTGCTCATGGGTAGGCAGGGCCAATATAATGAAAATGATAATTTTACCTAAACTAATTTATACATTCCATGCTATCCCAAATAAATTACAAAAAAATTTACTGTTAGAAAAAATAATAAAATTCATTTGGAAGGACAAAAAGTCAAAAATATCAAAGGAAATAATGAAAAAATGGAAAGGAAAGACACTTAGCAGTACCAGATTTTAAACTATATTATAAGGCAGTAATTATCAAAACTACCTAGTACTGGATAAGAAATAGAAAGATAGATCAGTGGAATAGAGTAGACATACAATTTAAAGCAGCAAATATAGTAACATTGTACTTGACAAATGTAAAACCTTGAGATTTGGGGATGAGTTCATTATTTGTTTAAAAAAATTGTTGGGAAAACTAGGAAGCAATATGGCAGAAATTGAACATTGACCAATATCTTACTCCGTTTACCAAAATAAGGTCAAAATGGATAACATGACATAGATATAAAGAGAGATATTATAAGAAAATTTGAAGAACATGGAACATGTTACTTATCAGACTTATGGATAGGTGAACAACTTATGAATAAAAAAGAAATAAAGAGCAGAGTGAGGTATAAAATTGATAATTTCAATTACATTATATTTAAAAGGGTTTGTACAAATAAAACAAATGTAGCCAAGATCAAGAGGAAAGAAGAAAAATGGGGGGAAATTCTTATAGACAGTTTCTCAGATAAAAGTCTCATATCTTAAATATATAAAGAACTTTGTCAAATCTATAAGAATGTGAGTCATTCCCCAATTGATAAATGGTTAAAGAATATGAACAGGCAGTTTTCCAATGAAGAAATCGAAACAATTTATAGTCATATGAAAAAATGCTCTAAATCATTATTGATTATAAAAATGCAAATTAAAACAAACTTGAAATATCATTTTACACTTATCAAATTGGCTAAAACAATTGAAGGGGAAAGCAGCAAATGTTGGAGGGGATGTGGAAACATTGGGACACTAATTCATGGTTGGTGGGAACTAATCCAACCATTTTGGAGAGCAATCTGTTATTAAAAGATTATTAAATTGCTCATACCGTTTGATCCAGAAATACTACTATTAAGTTCATTTCCAAAGACCATTAGGGAAAAAGGAAAAGAATCTATATGTTCTAAAATATTCATAGCAGCTATCTCTGTGGGAGCAAAGAATTAGACATTGTGGGGATACCCATCGATTGGGGAATGGCTGAACAAGTTGTGGTATGATTGTAATGGAATACTACTATGCTATAAGAAATGATGAACTTGATGACCTTAGAAAAGCATAGATATCCAAGAAAACGTTGTATACCAGTAATAGGAATATCATTTCAAGAACAACTTTGAGTGAATAAATAATTTTTGACTATTATAAATACCCAAATTAACTACAAAGGACATATGAAGGGAGACTATTTGCATCCAAAGAAATAACTGAAAACTAGATGTATAGAATGATTTTCCATACATACACCTACATACATTTTTGTTTTTAATAGTAGTCATCTCTAGAGAGGTTTGGGGAGAGGGAAAAAAGAGTAAAATTTGCATGACAACTTTATTATGTATTTTCAAAGAATAGCTAGTTGTACATAATAGATTTTCAGTTTTATGTGCAATCATCTTTTTTTTATTATACCACATTATGGAAATGCTTGTTTTATTCCATAAAATAAAAATTAAATAAATAAAAATTTTTTAAAAATTCTAATAAAGATCAAACAGTATATAAAAGAGACCTGGACATGGGTAGGAAACATTAGGCAAAGTAAGAAGGATTTTGTTTGATTTTTTTCTTTAACTCCAGCTCATTAAAAACATAGAAACCCTAGTTTTAAAAGCCTTTCTACTTATTAAAGGTCAGTGAGTGGATGGTGCTCTGATTGACAGAGCATGTGGAAAGTCAGGGGATAATCCTAGGTGTCCACCTCACTCTGAACTCATTTCTGACCTTTGGAAAATTCAGCTTTATATATTCATATCTGCCCATAACAGGCCTTTTCCTTCCACTGTGCTCACAAAAGAAACAAACAAAAATATCTAAACCAGTATTTCTTGGCTTTATTCATAAAAGTACAAGTTGTTGTAGAAGGTATTACATTATTTCTATACATGACTTAGTCTGTGAAGGCCCTGATTTTTCAAGAAGACTGGGAGTTTGGTAGGGTGCAGCAAGAATTTCCACATCTGGGCACTTGTACTCATAATTCAAAGCTGTAATCATTCTGGAACACAACAGAATTCTCCTAACTTGAAAGCTCTGAGTAGTCAGGTGAAACAGTCACTTTTGTTTTGTAAACCCAATATCTGGAACATAATAAACTTTAATGCAAAACAACCTTTTAATTGGTTGATCAAATGATTAGACCTCGCAGAGGGATGTCTCCAGCCTAAGGGAATTCTTTCTACTTTTTCAGGAGCCAGTAAGGCATCCCACTTTTTTTCCTGAATTATCAAGGACTCTTTCTTAAGTAGTTGTGTGGGATTATTCAGATCACAGAATTTCATCGTGGGAAGGGACTTCAGATGCTATTTTGTTCACTATAGTGGCTAATCAAGAATAGCAGGTAAGTATAAATGGACTGCACATTTATTAAGTCCTTTTACGTGTCAAGCATTGTGCTAAGCTTTAGGGATAAAAATGTGCTCAATTAGGACAGTTCCTGCTCTCAAGGAGCTTATATTCTAATAGAGGAATATAACACATAAAGGAGAGCTAGAAATAACATAGGTGGAAGGCAGCATGATGGGAACTCACCAGGAAGTGGTGTGTGGACCTGGTTCCTACAAGAAAAAGACCAAAGCTTACCTATCAGAGCCTGGTATCCCCAAGGGCAGAGTCTAATGTCATGGTGGTGAGGAGATGGGGATAACGGTTGAAGTAGAAAGATAGCATAACAATTTATGACAAGTGATCAACTAGCCTTTATTTGAAGACCCTACCTAGGAAGACCCACTGCCTCCTGAGGCAGTCTAATACATTTTGGGCTGTTCTTATGGGTAAGCTGCAATTAGAAGCAGGGTGCATAGTGGCCAGAGAGTCAGCTTCAAGTCCTGCCTTTGATACATGCTGGCTATGTGTCCCTGAACAAGTCATTTAACCTCATGATACTATAGGCCACTCTCTAAGAATGTAAATTGTGGAGAAGATTCTCACCAGCATCAAGAGAATGAATTTCTTCACCTGAGAACTTTCTATACCAGAGAAATCAGAGGTTTAGTCTCATCCTAATCATGAGGATATATTTTCTACATATCTCTAATTTCTCTTAGTTCTGCTTCCTGAGGACAAAGAGACCAAGTCACTTTTTCCCTCAATCAAATGTAAGATACTTGAGGGCAAGGACTACTTAATTTTTCTCATTATCTAGATTCTAGGACAATGCATGACATCAATAATTGCTGCTGATGGAGTGATTCCTCTACAGTAAGTGATCATGCAGCCTTTGCTTGAAGACCAGTGAGGGGATGCTCTCTACATCACAGACGGTATAGAGCAATACCCTTACATCATACCAAAAGCTACCTCTTTGCAAATTCTACCCATTGTTTGGGATTCTTTCTGGGGCCAATCTGAGCAAATTTAATGTCCCTCCTACTTGACAACCCTTCAGAACCTACAGGACAGACATAATGTTCACCCATTCCCTGAGTATTCTCCAGACTTGACTTTTCCATACTTCAAGTACAGGTCTAACCACATCACTTGCTTTCTTGCTCAAGAAGATTGAATGGGTTCTCATTGCCTTTAGGAGACTATGCAAAGTCATTTACTCAACATTTATTGCCTTTTGCAGTGTGGCTTGTATCTATCTTTCCAGAGTGATTGCATATTATTTCTCTTTATATGCATCCCAGCCAACCTGGCTTACTTCTTGTTTCCTGACTAGCACATTGAATCTACTACCTCCATGCCTTTGCATAGGCTAACCTCCATGCCTGGAATAAGTGTCCCTTCATGTTGATCACCTGGAACTTAAAATCCCTTCAAGATTGAGCTCAAGTTCTAATTCCTGACAAAAGGCATTCCTGATTCTCCCTCACTCCTGCCTGCGTCCTCCAAAGAAGGGGACACGACCCGGGATAGGGAATCGTGCCCTTTTTTGGTTGGTTGGTGGCTGCTTAGTCTCAGACCAGGAAGTCTTTCTAGTGCTGAGCTGGCAGAGCCACGTCAGCAGGTCAGGACTTCCTAGTACTCTCTTCCCCCCAGGAAGGGCGTTGGTCCATTGTGCCCCTGACACTCTGGCAGTGATCCTTCTGGGAATTCTGTGGTAGAGCATAAGTGCTTAAATTTACCCATAACTTCTCCATGACCCAGAATGTACTGACCCATAGTCAGTACATCCCTTCAGCTCACTAAGCTAAAGATTTTAAAATACTGCTGCCCTCAGAAATACGAAAAGAAGAAAGGGATGGAGACAAGCAAATAAAATAGGAAGTATAGAAAAGATATAGGCATGTTGCACATAATTATATTATTCTGACCAATGTCAATTCTTACTAACATTAGTAATGTAATGTAACTTGATCCCAACATGATATTGCAAAGCTCCACTCTAATGTTATTTAGTTGGAAACCCAATTATAACATTTCCCCTCTGTGGAATTAATTGCTTCCAGTAATGCCATTTTAGCTAATCTTAGAACAGTGGAAAGTTAGATAACTTAGATCTGAATCCTAGCTGTATTGCTGACTGCCTGCAGCACTCCAGAGTCATCCAAGTAAGTCACTTAGCCTCAGTCCCTTCATCTTGAAAATGAAGGGGTTGGGCTGGAAGATATCTACAGTCCCTTCCTGCTTCTATGCATACATAAGTATACATATGTCTATACATATGTATATATTTGATGCATCTAAGACATCCAGGTTGTTCTGTATTTTCTTCAAAATGTTTTGGTAAAATTATGTATAAGTTTATAATTTTTTTCCCTCCCTTTTTCATTAAAATAGGAAAACAAACCAACCTTGATTTAAAGCGATGGGGAGTGTAGGCTCTATTCTTTCAGAAGCTTTTTGCTCAATTCTCCCCCTTGTGGAAGGAGGGGGAGGTTGCAGGAAAACAAGTTCCTCCCAAGTGTATAGAGTAATAGATACAGAGTTGAAAGCTTCCTTGGTTGGCTAATGCAGACTTTTCATTTTACTGATGAGGACACTAAGGCGTAGGGACTTGCCCAGTGACACATAGGAAGCAAGTATCAAAAGCAGTTTCTGAATGCAGGTCTTCAGATTTCAGAGCCAGGTTTTTTTCACCGTAGCTCACATGATTGAAGGGACCTTCTTGAGTGTCCAACAGATAGTTCTCTCCAAAGAAAGCACAATCAGAAGGTAGAGTGGGACCTGACAGGATGAATACTTGGGACCCTTCTGTGCATTCCATCAATCTGAAGGCCTATGGTGAATATTCTTTGCAGATGAAGTATGTGCTATGCGTGGGGGGACGTTTCATTGCCAGTGGCATTGTCGTAGCTGCTGGGAATTAAAAGATAAAAATTAGATCATCCCTGCCTTTAAGTAGCCTACATTCTATTGAGAGATATAAAATGTACACACACACACACACACACACACACACACATATATATATATATATATATATATATATCCTAAAGATATGTAAATTAAATAGAGAGTTGTTTTCTTTTTGTTTTTGGAGAGTATTAATAACTGGAATAAGATTATAAGGGATGGCCAGCTAATTGTCCCCTACACCTTTATACAAGCCCAGATAAGATCAGAGTCTGGGAAAAAAAAAAACAACCTTTACCTTCCTTCTTTCTAAAGAAGTATGATGTAATGGAAAGAGCATTGAACTTGATATCAGAAGTCAAGTTCTGATTCTATGTCTGACTATGGGGAGATGCTTAAATCTCCTGAGTCTCAGCTGTAAAACAGGGACCTGACTTGTGATTTCATTGGTGCAGGGAACTCCCAGATGAGGAAACTCCTTTTGCAAGAGCACTGAGGATTTAATCAATTTGCCCAGGGTCACACTCAGTGTGTCAGAGGTGAGACTTTCACTATATCTTCCTAACTTTGAAGTCAGCTCGCTATTAATATACCATGCTCCCTCTCACAAGATGGGAATGAATGCTTATACTAGTTGCTTTATAGGGTTGCTGTAAGGAAACCACTTCATAAACTTTAAAGCACTATAGAAATGTGAATTGTTACACTTTGGGCATGGAATATAATTTCCTGCTGTGAAGAAGAGAATTGTCTTTTCTGTTATATCATTTCTAATGCCACATTCCCTCATTAATTACTCTCTTACTTTGTCTTCTTCCCTAGGAATTACTCCTCTCAAAGAGGATGAGTGTTTGTGAATCCCCCAGTGGCTTTGCAGTTGTTGAGATTTTTCAGTCATACCTAACTCTTCATGACCCCTTCTGGGGTTTTCTTGGCAAATTAGAAAGGGAAAGGGAATAGAAAAGGAGGAAAAAGGAAGAAGGAAAAATGGAAGGGAAGAGCTGGGTCACCCAACTAGAATTGGCCAGTTGGGTCACCAATGGAGCAACCTGTGCTACTCACAGGTTGTTGTTTGTCCTTCTTTCTCAAAGAGGATCATGAGATCAGAAAATGATGCCATGACTTTCAAATGAATTGGACTTAAGTGAGGGAAGGCTGTGCGAAATAACTAGCCTCACTTTCTCCTCTAGAGCCATCTGGGTCCAGTGGCAAGATATAGATTAGGACACTGGAAATGGTCCTGTAGCCTAGGAAGAATCATGGAGCAGATCTACTTTTGTATTTCATTGTCCTTAAGAAACTATGGATTATAAAGAGATACTTTGAGCTGGATCAGATAACTGTGGGGCTTCTAAGTTTCAGTACCTCCCTTGAGTACCTTCAGTACCTTCCTGTATTTTAAATATGCACTGAACTATTTGTTGTTAAGAATTTGCTGAGGGGGGTACAGAGCCAAGATAGCAGAGTAGAAGGTTGGACCTGCTATATAGCTCTCCCCCTATAGCCCATAAAATACCTGTAAAAAATGACTCCAAATAAATTCTAGAGTGGTAGAAGCCACAAAATGACAGAGCAAAAGAGATTTCCAGTTCAAGACAGCCTGGAAGGCTGACAGGAAAGATCTATCTCACCTGACTCAGAGCAGAGCACAGCCCAACCTTGGCCATGCAGCATGACTCTGACAGGACTGGAACAGGCTTCAGGGCAGGTAGCAGCTACAGTTCCCAGATTTCTCAACTCATAAACGCCAAAAACAGCTTCAATGGTCAGTGGGAAAGCTCTTTCACCTGTGTGAGAAAGGAGAAGGGTCTGGCCCCAGGGAAGCAGCTGTCCCTGAGGCAGCAGCATCCATTTTAGGAGTCCTTGACCTAAAGACCCTGAGGGAATCAAGCAGCTGATCTGGGTCTCAGTCCTGAGCTGCATCCCAGGGTAAGGAGGAGCACTGGCTTGGTGGAGCTGGTAGAGGCTCTGGAGAGGGAAGTCTACTTGCAGATCCTGGGAAGAAAAACTTGTGGTTGCTTCCAGACCATAGCACAGGCCAGGAGAGGACTAAACTCCTCTCCCTTGATTGTGCCACCTAGGAGGAAATGAGAATTTACAAGTCTCTAGAGTATGCCCTCCACTTGACAAAGGACTCAAATGTCAAGTAACTGGCTGAGAAAATGCCCCAAAAGGGGAAAAAATAAGACTATAAAAGGTCACTTCCTTGGTGAATAGGTATTTTCTTTCATCCTTTCAGATAAGGAGGGGTGATGCATGCCATCCACTTACCTAGGGGTAAGAGCCTCTGCATCCAAAACATCCAAAGTGGATGTGCAGTGGTCTCAGGTCATGGAAGAACTCAAAAAGGATTTTGAAAATCAAGTAAAAGGGGTGGAGGAAAAATTAGGAAGAGAAATGAGAGCAATGCAAGAAAATCATGAAAAACGAGTTAACAGTTTTCTAAAGAAGCCTAAAAAAAAAATGCCGAAGAAAATAACACCTTTAAAAATATACTAATCCAAATGGCAAAAGAGGTCTAAAAAAACCAGTGAAGAGAAGAATGCTTTAAAAAGCAGAATTAGTCAAATGGAAAAGGAGGTTCAAAAGCTCACTGAAGAAAATGGTTCTTTAAGAATTAGAAGTTGGAGCAGTTGGAAACTAATGACGTTATGAGAAACCAAGAAATCACAAAACAAAATCAAAAGAATGAAAAAATAGAAGACAATGTGAAATATCTCTTTGGAAAAACAACTGACCTGGAAAATAGATTCAGGAGAGACAATTTAAAAATTATAGGATCACCTGAAAGAAGACATTATCTTCTATGAAATTATCAAGGAAAACTGTCCTGATATTCTAGAACCAGAGGGCAAAATAAATATTGAAAGAATCCACTGATCACCTCCTGAAGGAGATCCAAAACGAAAAACTCCTAGGAATACTGTAGCCAAATTCCAGAGTTCCCAGATGAAGGAGAAAATACTGCAAACAGCCAGAAAGAAACAATTCAAGTATTGTGGAAATACAATCAGGATAACACAAGATCTAGAAGTTTCTACATTAAGGGATAGAAGGGCTTGGAATAGGATATTCCAGAAGTCAAAGGAACTAGGATTAAAACCAAGAATCACCTACTCAGCAAAACTGAGTATAATACTTTAGGGGAAAAAATAGTCATTCAATGAAATAGAGGACTTTCAAGCATTCTAGATGAAAAGACAAGAGTTGAATAGAAAATTTGACTTTCAAACACACGAATCAAGAGAAGCACAAAAAGGTAAACAGGAAAGAGAAATCATAAGGGATTTACTAAAGTTGAACTGTTTACATTCCTACGTGGAAATATAATATTTGTAACTCTTGAAACTTTTCTCAGTATTTGGGTAGTTGGAGGGATTATATACATATACATAGACAGAGCACAAGGTGAGTTGAATAGGAAGGCATGGTATCTAAAAAAATAAAATTAAGGGTTGAAAGAAGAATATATTGGGAGGAGAAAGGGCAAAATGAAATGGGACAAATTATCTCTCATAAAAGAGGCAAGAAAAAGCTTTTTCAATGGAAGGGAAAAGGGGGGAAGTGAAAGGGAAAAATGCTTACTCTCATCACATTGGGCTTCAGGAGGGAATAACATGCATACTCAATTTGGTATGAAAATCTATCTTACACTACAAGAAAGCAGAGGAGAAGGGGATAAGTGGGGTGTGGGGTGGATGATATAAGGGAGGGCAAATGGAAGGAGGGAGTAATTAGAAGTAAACACTTTTGGGGAGGGACAAGGTCAAAAGAGAGAATAGAATAAATGGGGACCAGGATAGGATGGACGGAAGTATAGTTAGTCTTTCAGAACATGAAAGTGGGGATGGATGGGGAGGGAGGAAGGGAGAGACAATGGAACTCAAAGTTTTAAAAATGAATGTTGAGTATTGTTTTTGCATGCAACTGGGAAATAAGAAATACAGGTAAAGGGGTATAGAAATCTATCTTTCCCTACAAGAAAAGAGAGAAGATGGGGATAACGGAAGGGAGAGGTGTGATAGAAGAGAGGGCAAATTGGGGGAAGAGGTAATCAGAATGCACATTGTGTTGGGGTGGGGGAGGGGAGAGATGGGGAGAAAATTTGGAACTCAAAATCTTGTGGAAATGAATATTGAAAATTAAAAATAAATAAATATTTTTTAGAAAGCAAAAAAAAAAAAAGAATGTGCTGAGTGCTGGTTACTCATTGCAAACAATTGGTATCTGTTATCTCTAAGACACCTCTAATAACCAGTTATCCTGTGTTTCCCTAAAATTGAAATGGTAGCAATTCTTATGAGGTTTTCTCTTTTTTTCACCTAAGGCAGAGAGCCTACTATGGAAAATACAGATTAGAGCCTAAGATTTAGCCTACATGATAAATACAACAGAATTCCCTTGGGTCTGAGTTTAACATCCTTAGACACTATTAGGAAGAGAAAGGGAGCTGGAAATACTATTTCTGTATCTTCCAAAGGCTATGCAATATTCAAAGGAGATGCGATCTAAGGTAAACTGTTACATATATTAGCCTACAGTTATGCTATCATTAATTTTGCTTAAAGAATTTATGGATAGATAGAAAGGCTGTCTTTATGTAATTTCTTGACTAAGTGATCTAATGATATATTTTTTTAAATCATGAAATTATGAATTTTCATGGACATTTTATATATTTTGTTTTCAATAGCTTTTAAAGGAAATCTATCCGTTTAACAAAATTTATTAGATGGCTAATAAGTATAAGGCACTGTGCTAGGCCCTGGGCGAGGTAAGAAGATGCGTACAATTAGTCCATTTCTTCAGGGAGCTTAGTCTAGAGTTCGGCACCACAGCCAGAAGCGGTAGTGAAAGCTGCCTAGCTAGTTCAGCACTGGAGTGGTGGACAGTGCCAAGAATACTCAGGCCAGCTTCCCTACCTATTTAGTCATGTACTTGCACACTTACTCAGCCATTTTTAGCTGAGATGTTTAAGGAGGAAAGGGGCTGTTTCCTGGGTTAGTAGATTTAATTAAAGTGGACAAATTTTTTTTTTTGCCTTTGGCTTTTGGCTATCTGAATTGTGAGGCTTCGGGGCACCAGGAAGGTGTAACCACATTGTCTACATTTTCTAACTTCCCTAATGTGAGATTATTTTCTATCATAGGTTGTATCAATTGTGTAATATTTGTTACAAGTTTTTGGAATTCTTTTGAGAAACTGAAACTGGAAGATTACCATCCTCCCCACCCCTTCAAGTCTACACTACTCCTTACCAAATGCTCTTAGTTCTTTCAACTGGTCTTCAAAGACATGGCTCTTGGTGTACCTATTATGCTGACAGTCCTCCTCTAGATGTACCTTTTCAAATAAGTCTTTACTAAAATATAGTGTCTATATAAAAAATGACAATATTAAAGTAAGTGTTAAATTTAAATTTTCATGTCTTTAGGAAATTGAAAGATAGAGAAGATAAACAAGGGTAGGAATACACACGAGTGTGCTCACACATACAATACATGCACACATATGTTCATAGTTTCTATGAACTTCTTGTTTCAGTTGATCTGAAATTAGGGTGATCTTTCTGTTTTTAATTCAAACTCTTTCTCCTGATATTCAGTACTCTTCATTTTCCAGCTTTATATCATACTCAATGTTCTAGTCAAATCCAATCTAATAGTGTTATATGAAGGAAAGAGAGCTGAAGTTGGAGTCAAAGGACCTGAGTTTGAATCTCAACTCTGCCATTCACTTCCTATGTGACCTGGGTCTAATTGCTTGACCTCTCTGGGTCACAGTTTTCCCATTTATAAAAGTAGAATTAGATTAGAAAATTTGTAAGGACCTTCCAACTCTAAATCTAGAATCCTGTGACTCTCTACTCTTTATCTCCTAAATAATCCTATTCATTCTCACCTCTATGCTTTTGCTCATGTTTTTTCCTTTATCTCAAGTATCTTCTTGTCCCCAATTAGTTTGTTGAATTTATTTATTTAAATTTTTGTATTCTCGCTTTATTTTATCCAATGCTATAACAGGTGGAGTAAAAAGCATTAGATACATTTGTGTTAGTGCACCAGATTTGGGCTAATTCAGATAGGGCTGTTCCTAGGAAGACATACAACTTTGTAACCAATGTGACTTTAACATGATTGATTTTGTAGTCACTGAAATAACTTGACTGTAATAGTTTGTGCCCCACAAGGGATGTGAGAACAATGCCCATTATTCTATCAAAATGATTTCAGATTCTTTTCAGATATAATTTTTTTATGGATATGCAACTCTTAAATTTTACTTCGTTGTTCTGGGAAGAAGGATTTATTTCCTACTTGAAAGTACCCCCTTCTTGTAGAACACTCTCAAAAAAAAGCTCCAATCCTCTCCAGTCCCAACCCCTCCACCCTACTCCCACCAAAGTGTATTTTACAATGTAGAAAATATTTCCTCTCATATGCTATGGCAGGAGTTCATTGCCGATTGAGCAGCCAGCTCCCAGGGTAGGTTTCTTCTCTCGTACATGAGATCCGTTTTTGTCATCAATTAAATGAGTCTGGGTTTTTAAACACTGTGGAGTCATTGCTAAATGAGAATACATGGTTTCACTGGTAATTTTCTAGTTTCAGTCTCTCAAAAGAAATGCTGAGCTTTTGGGTTATGACTGACAGATGAAGATTCCCTTCTTATACCCAATACTATCTAAGGCAACTGATCCATCATGAAATCAATGAAATTCCAAATAAGCTCTCCAAACACATAATTTGTGCTTTTGGACCAGAACTAAATGATACTGCTGCAGTCCAATTTTCTGATATTCTTTACTAAACATCAGAGAAAGGTCCCAGTGATGCCCAGGGATGACATCTGCTCTGTACTCACTTTGGATAATTGGTATAATTGGATAATTGGTATAATAATTGGTTTCTAGTATAATTTATACAGGGCAGCTAGGTAGTGCATTGGATCTAGTGCAGGTTTGGAGTCAGCAAGACCTAAATTCAACTCTGATCTCAGACTCTTACTAGCTATGTGATCCTGGACAAGTCATTTAACCTTGTTTGCTTGTTTCATCATCTGTAAAAAAAAATGAACTGGAGAAGGAAATGGCAAACTACTACAGTATCTTTACCAAGAGAACCCAAAGGGGGTCACAAAGAGTCATACACAATGGAAAAATAACTAAACAGCAAGAAATAATAATTTATTTTTATTTATTTATATTCACAAGTGATACTGAGCCCTCACTTTGAGGTACCTTATAGTCATGACACCAGGTCGCTGGTGAAACAGATCACATGCTCATGATCCACATCAGGCTTAGAATTGGTCACAGGTCAGAGAATTCTGGGAAGATGGCAGAGTAGATCAGACAATTTCAAACTCTCAAGATTTTTCCACAAAAGAGATAAAATAGCACCTTAGACTAACAAAGTGCAGGTAAAAATAAATAAGACTAGGGACTCAGCAGAGGTCCTCCTGGGACAACCCAAGAAAACCTGAAGGAAAATCCTAGGACAAGGTTTGGACCCTGTGAAGAGCAAACACCTCCAGGCTAGGGTCTGTTGAAACAAGTGGTAAATCCTGGGGTTAGCTGGATTGGGAGGCTACCTCAGTCCCAAGTCACAGGAACTTTTGCCTCCAGGACAGACAGTGAAGGCAGTTGAGCATCTGAGCCCATGAAGATCGAGGAAACCTCTGCTGACAATGAATGCCAGACCCATCTGTGCTGCTGAGAAGGGCTGGGATAAGAAGTAACCAGCACACACTTGGTGAGTTCAGAAGTCAGGCAGAATGCCCCTGGCTGTGGGCACTAACAGGAGGCTGGAAGTTTGGTTTTGGTTCCAGGATAGAGGGGAGAACTGAAGATCTGAGGCCAGAGGCACCATTTCCCATACCCCAGGAGTAGAAGTGATAACAAAAATTAAGTTATTACAAAAAAATACACAGGCAAAAGAGAAAGAATCCAGTCACAGAAAGTTGTTATGGGAATAGAGAAGAACAAGATTCATCTTCAGAAGAGGATATTGAAGCAAAGAAACCATCTTCTACACCAAACAGTAAGTAACAACACATGGTCACTTGCTCAAAAAGAATTTATAGATGAACTTTAAAAAGACTTTAAAAATCAAATGAGATTTAGGAAAAAAATAATAACAATCCAAGAAAAAACAAGAAGATTTTGAAAAGAAAGTCACCCAATTAGAAAAGGAGATCCAGAATCTTAAGGAAGAAAGTGACACCTTGAAAATTAGAATCAGGCAAGGGGAAGCCAGGGAAGTTATAATAGGTCAAGAAAAGATAAAAAAAAAATATAAAGAATAAAAAAAAGATGAGAAAGTAAAACACAAGGAAAACAAACTGACTTGGAGACCAGATCAAGAAGAGAAAACATAAGAATAATCAGACCCTGAAAGCTATGACCAAAAAAAGAATCTTGATACAATAATACAAGAAATAATCAGGGTGTGGGGGTGGAGTCAAGATGGCAGAGTAGAAAGATGCACATGCACTAGCTTTTCTCCCCCAGCCCATAAAATACCTTTAAAGAAAAACTCTCAACAAATTCTAGAGCAGCAGAAGCCACAGAACAACAGAGTGGAGGAGATTTCCAGCCCAGGGTGAACTTAAAGGGTGACAGGAAAGGTCTGTCACGCTGCACATGGAGCAGAGCCCAGCCCAGCCTTGACTACAGCATGGCACCAGGAGGAGGACCCGAGCAGGCCTCAGGGGCAGAATCCCCAGCAGCAATAGCAGCGGTTTGCAGATCCCTCAACCCACAGGCACCAAAAGTCAGTGAGAGGGTTTTTTCAGCTGACTGAGAAGGGAGCATGGGGTCTTCCTATAGCTCCAACCTCAGGCAGCAGTGGCAGAAGTTGCATCGGGCAGGCAGCAGCTCCCACAGCAGCCCACATCCAAAAACTCCTGGGGGAACTGAGCAGCTGATTCTTACCTCAGCCCTGTTTGGTGGCCCTGCACCCACCTAATGCTCCTGGGGGATTTGAGCAGCTGATCTTTATCTCACATTGAATGATGGCCCTGACCCCAACAAAAGCCCCTGGGGGAATTGAGCAGTTTATCTGAATCTCAGCCCCTAGTACTGGCTTGGTGGAACTGGAGACCAGTTGGCTGTGGAGAGGAAACTATCACTCACAGATTCTGGACACAAAAGTTTCTGGTTGCTGCCAGACCAGTGTACACACTTGACTGTGCCACCTTAGAGGAACTGAGATCTTAGAGATCCCCAGAGTATACTCTACTCTTGACAAAGGACTCAAAAGTCAAGTAACTGGTGGGAAAATGCCCAAAAAAGGGGGAAAAAATGACTATAGAAGGTTACTTTCTTGGTGAACAGATATTTCCTCTCATCTTTTCAGATGAAGAAGAACAATGCTTACCATCAGGGAAAGACATAAAAGTAAAGGCTTCTGTATCCCGAACATCCAAAATAAATATTCAATGGGCTCAGGTCATGGAAGAGCTCAGAAAGGATTTCAAAAATCAAGTAAGAAAGGTGGAGGAAAAACTGGGAAGAGAAATGAGAGAGATGCAAGAAAAGCATGAAAAGCAGGTCAACACCTTGCTAAAGGAGACCCAAAAAATGCTGAAGAAAATAACACCTTGAAAAATAGGCTAACTCAATTGGCATAAGAGGTTCAAAAAGCCAATGAGAAGAAGAATGCTTTAAAAAGCAGAATTAGTCAATTGGAAAAGGAGGTCCAAAAGTTCACTGAAGAAAATATTTCTTTAAAAATTAGAATGAGGGGGAGGAGTCAAGATGGCGGAGAAGAAAGATGCATGTATATGAGCTCCGAACCCACAGCCCATAGAATTAATGTAAGAAGAGCTCCCCAGAAGTTCTGGATCACTGAAGGGTGTGCAGAAACATAGTGGAAGAGATTTCCGTTCCAGAGAGCCCTGGAGAGCCGTCCCCAGGGTCCGTCGTGCCCCAGAAAGCGGACCCCACCCCAGCGCTGCCCTGGCCGTGGCCCCAGAGAAGCTGATCCGAGCAGGCTTCAGGGACGGAAGCTCCGGTGGCCTGGAAGGTCCCTCTACCTGCAGACTCTGCAGGTCAGTGAGAGAGACGGCTGGGCTGGCGAAGAGGGGGAGCGGAGTGTCTCCGTGACTTGGGCCCCCTCGGGAGGAACCGGTGGAGGCAGAGGCGGGGGCAGGAAGCAGCGGAGGCAGCAGCTGTGGCGGTGGCCTGGGACTCCCCCAGCAGCAGGCAGGATCTTCATTACTGAAAGTCTCTGCATAAACCCCCTGAGGGAGCTGAGCCTGGGAGACGGATCTGCCCCACCTGCTCCATTTCTGAAGGGCTCTGCATAAAGCCCCTGAGGGAGCTGAACCTGGGAGGCGGCCCTGCCCCCACCTGCTCCATTACTGAAGGTCTCTGCATAAAGCCCCTGAGGGAACTGAGCCTGGGATGTGGCCCTGCCCCCACCCCAGCACCAGAACTAAAGCTCACATTGAATAGCAGCGGCGCCTGCTGCGGAAAGCCCATTTGAATCTCAGACCCCAAGCACTAGCGGGGCTGGATCTAGGCGGGGGTGGACAGGAATCTCAGAAGTCAAGTAACTGGCTGGGAAAATGCCTAGAAAAGGGAAGAAAAATAAGACTATAGAGAGTTTTTTTGAACAGATGCAAATGATCCCAACATTCGGATCTGATGACGACGAGGACATATTCTTGCCATCAGGGAAAGATGTGGAGGGCGGGGCCTCAGTACCCCAGACATCCCAGGGGGATGTCGGGTGGGCTCAGGCCTTGGAAGAGCTCAAAAAGGATTTTGAAAAGCAAGTTAGACAGGTGGAGGAAAAACTGGGAAGAGAAATGAGAGAGATGCAAGAAAAGTATGAAAAACGGGTCAATACTTTGGTAAAGGAGACCCAAAAAAATGTTGAAGAAAATAACACCTTGAAAAATAGGCTCATTCAATTGGCAAAAGAGGTTCAAAAAGCCAATGAGGAGAAGAATGCTTTCAAAAGCAGAATTAGCCAAATGGAAAAAGAGGTTCAAAAGCTCACTGAAGAGAATAGTTCTCTCAAAATTAGAATGGAACAGATGGAGTCTAATGACTTTATGAGAAACCAAGAAATCACCAAACAAAACCAAAAGAATGAAAAAATGGAAGAGAATGTGAAATATCTCATGGGAAAAACAACTGACCTGGAAAATAGATCCAGGAGAGACAATTTAAAAATTATGGGACTACCTGAAAGTCATGATCAAAAAAAGAGCCTAGACATCATCTTCCATGAAATTATCGAGGAAAACTGCCCTGACATTCTACAACCAGAGGGCAAAACAAGTATTGAAAGAATTCATCGATCACCACCTGAAAGAGATCCAAAAAGAGAAACTCCTAGGAACACTGTGGCCAAATTCCAGAACTCCCAGGTCAAGGAGAAAATCTTACAAGCAGCTAGAAAGAAACAATTCCAGTATTGTGGAAATAAAATCAGGATAACTCAAGATCTAGCAGCTTCTACATTAAGGGATTGAAGGGTATGGAATAGGATATTCCAGAAGTCAAAGGAACTAGGACTCAAACCAAGAATCACCTACCCAGCAAAACTGAGTATAATACTTCAGGGGAAAATATGGTCTTTCAATGAAACAGAGGACTTTCAAACATTCTTGATGAAAAGACCAGAGCTGAAAAGAAAATTTGACTTTCAAATACAAGAATCAAGAGAAGCATGAAAAGATAAACAGGAAAGAGAAAGCATAAGGGACTTACTAAAGTTGAACTGTTTACATTCCTACATGGAAAGACAATATTCATAACTCTTGAAACTTTTTTTAGTATCTGGGTAGTTGGAGGGATTACACACACACACACACACACACACACACAGAGCACAGGGTGAGTTGAATAGGATGGGATCATATCTAAAAAAATGAAATTAAGGGGCGAGAGAGGAATATATTGGGAAGAGAAAGGGAGAAATGGAATGGGGCAAATTATCTCTCATTAAAGAGGCAAGAAAAAGACTTTTCAATAGAACCAAAAAGTGGGGAGGTGAGAGAGAAAATGTGAAGCTTACTCTCATCACATTTGACTCAAGGAAGGAATAAAATGCACACTCATTTTGGTATGAAAACCTATCTTACAATACAGGAAAGTGGGGGAGAAGGGGATAATGAGGACGAGGGGGACAATGGAAGGGAGGGATGTGGGAGGAGGGAGCAATTAGAAATCAATACTCTTGAGGAGGGATAAAGTCAAAAGAGAAAAGAGAAGAAATGGAAGGCAGGATAGGATGGAGGGGAATATAGTTAGTCTTACACAACATGACTATTATGGAAGTCATTTGCAAAACTACACATATATAGCCTATGTTGAATTGCTTGCCTTCCCAATGGGGATGGGTGGGGAGGGAGGAAGGAAGAGAAGCTGGAACTCAAAGTTTAAGGAACAACTGTTGAGTATTGTTCTAGCATACAACTGGGAAATAAGAAATACAGATAATGGTGTATAAAAATTTATCTTGCCCTATAGGACAAAAGAGAAGATGTGGATAAGGGAAGGGAGAAATGTTAGAAGCGAGGGCAGATTGGTGATAGGGGTAGTTAGAATGCTCAGCATTTTGGGGTGGGGGAGGGGAGAGATGGGGAGAAAATTTGGTACTCAAAATTTGAATGTTAAAAACTTAAAATAAATAAATAAAATTTTAAAAAAAGGAAGAAATAATTAAAGAAAATTGTCCTGAGGCATTGGAACAACAGTGGAGGTAAGTAGAAATAGAAAAAACCCAATATCACACATGAAAGACATCCTATAGGAAAACCCCCAGCTGAAGGATAAAATATTAAGAGCAACAAGAAAAAGAACAATTTAAATATGATCATGCCACAGTGAGAACCACACGAGACTTAGAAGTGGAGACACTTAAGGACCCCAGGTCTTAGAACACTATATATTAAAGAGCAAAAGAACTGGGGATCTAGCTGAAAATATCATACCCAGCAAAGTTAAGCATAATCCTGAATAAAAAAATGGATATTTGAGCAACTGTCAGACTTCCAAGACTTTGTTTAAAAAAATCCAAAACCTGAATTTAATAGAAGATTTGACATACAAGAACCAAGACAAACATAAGGTACACATCAAAGACCAATTACAAGGGATTCAATAAGGCCAGACTGTTTACCTTTTATGTGTGTAAAATGTAAAACATATGTCTAAGATTGTTATTAGCAATTTAGTAGTTTGTAAAAAAGACTCGGGTGGACCTGACTATGATATGACTTTAAAAAGTAAAACTGTCTAGGAACAGTTAAAAAGAGTAATTATATAAATGAGGTGTGAGAGGAAGAATCTACACAGAGGAATTCGATGGGAGGAGGGCTGGTAGTTCTGGTAACCTACTTTCAGGAAGGGCTCAAGATAAATATATATACATAACATATATGTGTATATATATATACACATAAATATTATGTATATATGTGTGTGTATACATATGTACATGTATACACACATATATACCCCTCTCTCTTTCTCTCTACATACACACACACACACACACACACACACACACATATATATATATATATATATACACACACACACACACATATATATCTAGGTGAGCACAAGTCTTCTAAATTCAAAAGAAATAAAACAGTAAGGGGAGAGGGAGGGGGAGAGGACAAGGGAAAAATCTCTAGGGGGAGGGTGAGAAAATAGGTTAAAAGAGGGAATATAGAAGGGTATTGAGATCAATGAGAATGGGAGGATAGGGGAGGGAGGCTTGGAAGGGGGGTAAGCTAAGTAATAGGAGGGCAAGGTAGTTGGTAGAAGTAAACTAGTGAAGGGTTAATTAAATATTAAAGACCTTTCTGTACATTTATAGGCCTACATGAACACACATGTTGCTCTTTCTCCTTGTAACAGTGGCCGAGCTCCCAGGATTAAAAAAGTCACCTTGCCCTGGTTCCCAGGACTAAAAGTTTCAACCTGCCCTTGGCAGATTCCTCTTCCTGGAAGTGTTGGCTGCCCTTCTAGGAACAAACAGAATCTATCTTGTGTCTTTTTGAACACAGATATTTTGCCATATCAGTCACGGATGTTTTGCTTCTTTGAACTCTGGCATGGTCCAGAGCTGCAACACATCCAGTGCAGTTAGTTACTCTAAGTCACATAAGGCTCTGGTGATAAGCTGATTAATTGGCCCAATGCCTTTTTTGTCTAAAACTGGATATTACTTGGGAGAGATTCCCCTACTCTTCAGAGTTTACCTGTGGGGAGAATATTCTACCTTGGACCTTTTCCCAGTCGGGACTCTGGAGCCCAGACTCCCCAGCTGCTTGATCCAGATACAGGTATTCCTTTGATTTGGTGATGTATGTAAATATATCTATGATTCTGCTAGGCTTTATCTTTATATGCATAGTCCTGTGTTTCTTTAATTCTGCTTTATACTATCCTTCTGTGCAAAATAAATGTCATGCTGATTCTAATCTGGTGTGAGCATGCTCATTATGCAATCCAATCCTGAAAATGATTAAAGCAACTGCAAATATCTACTTAACGAAACAACTAGAGGAGTCAGGAGGGATAGAAAATGAGAGATCTGCACAAATACAAAAATAAAGATCAGGTGTAGAATTTGTTAAGGAAAGTATATATCTATATATGTACATATGTATGTATATATGTGTATATATGTTTATGTGTATGTATCTAAATATATCCACACTTAATTTTAGCCTTCGGTGGGAAGGAAGGGGAAAAAAGAAGAAAGTAAAAAATACACAGCAGAGAACAAAAGAAAACTTATAAGAAAGCAAAGAAAAGATGGACAGCTCTCAACATGATAGGTAGTATTTTTCATACAGACTTTCTTGAAATGAAAATTTATTGCTATGTATTTTGAATCCTCTCTTATGTTCTGCTGTACACCTGACATGCTTCCCCCTCCCCCCTTTTCTTACTTGGTATTTGTTTCAGTATTTAAGTTTATGATGTGTTTCTTTTTCTTTATTCTACATTTGAGTTCTGGTGTTAAAGAATTAAAAAAAAAATAATTGGTCACAGGTCCCATGGGGTTTTTGGTGATCTTAAATCGGCAGGTGGCAGGCACCAGCCAGAAATAGGACTGGATGATTCTTGCCTCTCTAGACCAGCTCCTCCATCTGAATGACGGTAGGTTCAGAAAAATATTCCCAGAAGTCACTGATGGCATGAGCCTCACATCTAGACACTTATTAATGACCACGATCTCACAGTTGTCACAGAGCTGTGCCACCTCAGCATTAGTATGAAAAGAGCATATCTCCAGTCAGTGGAGCAGGTTGAAATCCTTCATCAACAGAGTCCATTTGAGTCCTTTCCCATGAATATCTGCTTCTTTATACTTGCCATCCCAGTGGAAGTAGAAGGGTTTCCCAGTGATAAGAATGGACTCTAGGTGACTCTCATAATAACATAATACCCACAGGAAGTGTGTAGATGTTGGACACTTATCTGGGCTGCAATCAGTACCAAAAGAGTTACCTGCAATGAATACAGGTGAGCAGATTGTTCATGCATCAAGTAACACCTGGAGATTAGGAACTTGTAGTTGGTCCTGGATACTCATCCCCTTGGCTTGTCTCTACTTTGTCCTCAGTCCCAAAGAAGCACTTCCACCTAGAAGTTCCCACCGCCTTGTAGTTCACCAACTCTGTGCTCTGGCACACATAGGGCTGGGGGGTTGTCATTAATGTAGAAGGGAAGAGTAGTATAGAGGAAAACAATGGTGAAGCCAACATAGTTGAAGGGGTCAACATTTGTGTTCTGAATTGATAGTGCTTGGGATACCAAGAGCTATTGGTCTTGTACATGGAGTTTAGATAAAGTCAAGGCCAGGGGAAGTATTCTCTATGTTTTTTAATTCAAAATTTAAAACAACAAATAAGATAGGAATTTCCTTATATATGTAAATATATAGAAATATATATATGGAATATATATCTATACATATATATATACGCATAAATATGGAAATTCTTATTTTGGGAAATTCCTATTTGTGATCATAGCTCTGGAAGCAAATATTCCCTTTGCTAAAGGTACCATATATATAAAACATATATATTTATATATATTATATATATATGTGTGTGTGTGTGTGTGTGTATGTATGTACATAAGCTTCAATGAACTTCTTTTATTTTTTAGGCAATTAGGTGACAGTAGATATAACTTCTGGACCTAAAGTCAGGAAGACCCGAGCACTAATGGGTTTCAGACATTTAGCCAGTTGTATGACATGGCCTGAGAAAGTCACTCTGCCTCAGCTCTTCATCTGTAGAATGGGGCTAATACTAGCACCTACCTCACAGGGAGCTCAGAGATCATTAGTCTAACTACATACATACGCACATATATACACATACATACACATATATGGAACATTGACCTTTAAACAAAGGGAATGTTATTTCCAAATGTATGATAACAGATATATAAACTTACTCCCACAACACATGGGAAGCATAATCTCCCTCTGATCTTGTGCTACCCTCAGTCTTGAAGAGGGGAAGGGGGTTAGGTTTACAGTTTAGCTCCTTTCCAGAAGAGCACAGTTCATTCCAAGTCCAAAGCCCTGCCTCAGGCTTGAGTTCTAGGCACCCTGGCTTCTCTGGGTTTCCATTCAGGCCTGGCTAGTTGCACCACTCAGCCTTGCAATCCTGGCTCCAACTTGGGGATCACTTCTGGCACCTGAAAATGAGGATGAACCACAGAAACCTACCCCATTCTCATTCCCTTTCTGTTCAGTAATTTCAGTCATGTCTGACTCTTTGTGACCCCATTTGGGGTTGTCTTGGCAAAAATACTGGAGTAGTTTGCCATTTCCTTCTCCAGATCATTTTACAGATGAGGAAACTGAGGCAAACAGGGTTAAGTGATTTGCCCAGGGTCACTCATCTAGTGTGTGAGGCCAGATTTGAATTAAAGATATCTTCCTGACTATCCACTGCACTCCATAGGTGTTCTCAACTCCCTGGTTATTTCTCTAGTGCTGGAATAAGTAGAGATAAGCAGGGGAAGGAATTTCCCCTCCCCTCTCACCAGTTCAGGGGGTGTGGCAGATAAGAGTGATGGTGGAAGGAGAGGGACTTGGCTTCACCAATTTCAAAGACACAGGCAGCCAATCAAAAGAGGCTGTTCTACTCACCCACAAGGACTTTGCAGGCTCCATGTTGGACAAATTGAGTGTATTCAAATGCCCTTCAAAGTCGTCTCTATGTTAGAAATCCAGGTTACACATAATAAAAGAAGATTGGACATGAAATTGTGAACCGATTATGTACAGCTTATTTTTCTTTTTAAAGATATAATTAATTCAACGTGCAACTTTTAAAGGTGGTCTATTTGTGATTCTGGTTTCCCTTCTGTTGTTCTATGAATTTTTTTTTTTAAGTTTCAATTACCCTCTTTTAAATTTTTTAGACAATTCAGTGAAAGTGAGTATAACCTGTGGGCCTAGAGTCAGGAAGACCTGAGTACAAAGGACATTAGACACTTAGCCAGTTGTGTGATTTGCCCTGAGAAAGTTACTCTGTCTGCCTCAGTTTCTACATTTGAAGAATGGGGGTAATAATAGGGTCTACCTTACAGAAGGCTCAGAGACTATTTGGTCTAACCATACCTGATCAGGAACCAAGTCTATTACACATCCAACATTCCAATGAAGGAGAACTCAGTACATTACAAAGCAGTTCCTTCCCCCTCTGGCCAGCTCTAATAATTGACTATTTCTTCCTCATACCTATCAACTCTGAAAACAAATGACCAAAGAGTCAGAGACGTTATGTAACCACTGCTAACTCTGAAAAATAAAATACCAGACAGCTCACAGAAGTAATGTCCCACCTGCTAGCTCCAACAAACAAAATAAGTAACCAAAGAGACACAGCAGCTATGCAATCAACTGTTAACTCTGAAAGTACCAAAGACCTCATTATCACAACCACAGTTAAATCTGAAAAATAAAATAAAAGCAAAATAAACCCAAAGAGCTAACACTGGTCATAAGCAAAAGGCTTTCTTTATTCCAGTGGAGGAGGGAAACTAGACCCATGTGCCAGGGGGAGGAAACCCAGCTTTAGTGAGGCCAAACCTCGATACATAGATCAGTGGCTACACAATGAATTGTAGTTGTGACAGTAAGGGGTTACAGCCACAATGAGACACATTAGGTTCATGGCAGGACTTGGAACTGTAACACGGTCCTGCAGGTGTCTGTCCAAGCTAAGGAACATCTATGATTTTGTTGTTTTGCCAAATTCAGGGCACAACTTGTTTGCTGGGTCTCAGCTCCAGAAAATAAGGTATCTCCTCATAGTAAAAAGAGAGGGGTGTTCTTGGCACAGGGATCCTGACATACCAAACTGAAATTGACTTACTTACAACTTTTACCTGCTTGCTCCTGGTTTTGCCCTCTGAGGCTATGCCAAATAAATCTATAATGTTTTTAAGTTCTAATGTCTTGTTCAAGATGACCTCAGCTTTCACAAGGATAACTCTAAGTTTTAAGTTCATGGTGACGGGAATGGAGATCGCTTACCTTCACTGAATATACGGACGACTAAGAGGATCTGTGTGCTATGAAATGTAATTCATGCTGCTAATGGCTAGAGTTGCATGTAATCAGGTATACTGGAACCAGCAGGAGGTGGCTCAAGAGAGTAATTGTCAAGTTTTCTGAGCATTCCACATCTCCCGTATTGACAAATGCTACAAATCAAGGCTTGTTTTCTTGTTTTGTTGATTATCTAGACCTGACAATCCAGGAAGAGAGAAAAGTATCACACATGTGACGGCCCCACCTCTGGGAGGTGCAGGGACATGCAAGGCACCTGAATTGTCTTCTATATTACAATGAATTATGTGAATGGTGAGGGTCTGATGGGGAAAGGGGTGCAGTGCTCCTCATGCAATCCCAAATATATTCCACTTCCAGAAGAGAATGAACTCTCAGCCGTACCACAAGATGTCTGTAGAGTTCTTGGTGCAGTGAAAGACAGACTCTCTAGAATATTACTCTAGCAATTTCAAATGCGTTTCTCTTCAGAAATCAGTAGTGCCATGAGGCTTAAAGTCTCTTTGGTTTCCATTGGGTTAAAATGGGTCAAAAAGAGAATGTTGGGGTTATTGTCAAACCATGTTCAAAGTATGAGGTGATACTGTGTGTAGAGTTTTAGAACCCTATAGAGAATTAAGACCAACGGAGAGGGAGACTTTTATTTTTATTTTACTGTGTTTTATATGTTTTCTGCACTGTTTATGGGCTTCTGAGAGCCTGCACTCAATAAGTTCAGGGTGCTGGGCAACGGGTTATTAGTAGCAACCACAAACTCATTGAATAGTAAGCAGGGGAGACCCTGAGTTGTGGCAGCTAAACCACAAAGTGGATAATTATCTGGAGATGATCCTTTCTAAAAATAAATAAAAGACGTAACCCTTGAGCTATCCTGTTAAACCAATCACTCCTTCCTGGGGTCTATAAGGCTAATTATTTGACTACAGAGTGAAGGGAGGGCTCTCTCCCTCCCGCTAAGACCTGTGGTTTCACTGGTGTAGTAGGGAGTGCCTGGTAAGAAAACTTCCTCTACCAATACAGATCAGCAACTAACTGTTGCACAATTTACAATATTAATTTACCTGGGGTCATGCATTATGTATCTAAAGCAGGATTTGAACCCAGGCCTTCTTGATTATGAGAATGGTTCTCTATGTATGGACACTAGGTAATAAGGATTACTCCTTACTAGATGTGGGTGGGTGGATGTGGCGGGGAGTGGGACTCCTAAAAACATTTATTATTTAATATGAAACAACATGTTGACAAATGAACTCCTTATTTTCACAACCATCACTACCACCATCTAAAGCCTGCTCCACCTCATGGAATCACCAGCTTCCCAGTTTTCCAGGCTTATAACTTCAGCAAACAGCTTTGACTCTTCCCTCTTCCTCACCCCCCCATATCCATTCAGTTGCCAAATCCTGCTCACGCTACCTCCAAAATAAATTTGACTCCCTTTCACACCCACTGCAATGACCCGTCAAAGCCTTGATCTCTTTACGCCTTACTGCCGTTAGCCTCACAATTAACCTTCCCATATCCAGTCAATCTCTTCTCCAATCCATCTTACTTTTTTTTTTAATGGAAAGTTGAAATCATTTTGCTTCTGAACTTAAAAATAGTTAGTGGCCCCAAATAAAGTATAAACTCTCTACCCTAACATTTAAAGCCCTCCACAACTTAGCTCTAAAAATCTGTTCTCAACTCACTTCACTTGACTTGCCCTCATATATTTTATGTCTCAAGTAAAGTGAATTACTCTCCAACCCTTTTCTTACTGCGTCTTCTTCCACCACGGTACTTTTGACCCACCCATCACTCATCATGGCTGTTATGCTCCTCATCCCTATTAAAGTCTCTCTCTTACTCCAGAGTCCAACTCAGATGCCACCATTTTCAGTAAAATTGTCTATGAGATATTCTCTCCCAGATCAAAGTAATCTCTTCCTCACTTTTCCATATATGGCATATTGTCTCGCTCTCTCCTTTGTAGATACCACATTTCCACCTTTCATCTTAGTTGTTTATATGTATTTGATTTTCAGGTAGAGAGCAGATTAGATTCTATACATATCTACCTTTGGATCCTCAGAACTCAGCACCATACTTACATATATGAGGTATTTAATAAATGTTAAATTAAATGGGTCAAAAATTATTATTAAATTCATCAATTAAAATGAATAAGAAGATTGTTAGGGATTAAAATAGGTTTAATAACTCTCTGAAACAAGCCTTTCCCCCTTGTAATGAGAGCAAACACATGATCCCCTCCTCTAATTGTAGGAACTTGACTTTTTTTTTCCAGTAGATCACCTATGCTGCCTTGGTACTTTGGAATTACATAGTAATGTCTTTGCCTAAGTGATGATGGCAGGGAGAAGTAAATGAATGAGAGACTTGCTATTGCAAATACCAGTGTTTCTACTCTGCCCATTATTTTTGCTGTGCAGGCCATAAATTCTGTTTTCATTAATTCTCATTTCTCTTTTGAACCTCAGGAATAGTGTGCTGTGTGGTTCTGTTTTCAAGTTCCACAGGTTCTCTGTCTCATCAAGTATTGGATTATTTTCCTTTGTTTTGTAGTATTTATTCAGATACCTGAACTTGTTTACTAGATCTGAAGGATATATTTCCTTCTGCTGTTCATGTCTTCCCTGTTGATTTATCTGCTTATGTTCAAAGTTTTTGAGTTTTCTTCTTCCTGAAATCTTTAGTAATTTCAAGGGCTTTTTTCTCTGCCTTCTTTTCCCCTATCACTCACTTTCTGATTCCCTCTCCTGATTGTGGTTTCCTTGGGGACTAGATATGAAAGAAATCATTCCAGCCACCTTCCATGCTAGTTCACTAGCCTAGGTCTCTGCTCCAGGCAACTTTTGGGTGGTCAGAACTAGCCCCAGCTGGATGCTGTGCTCTTTCCCCTATGATTAATGGATTGTGCATAGCTCGCCCTTTACCCTCCCCACATACTCATGCTGTCCTATCCTGCTCTCCCTGTTCCTTAGTTTTATGGCCCTGGATCAATTTGGAGCTTTGCAGAACTGGAGTCAATGGCTTTCTGCCCTGGTAGTAGTTTTGCTGCTGGTGTTATGGGGTTGTCTGCTGTAGCACTGGCAGTTCCAAGCTTTTCAATGTTGGTGATACAGGGTTTTGACTCCCCTAGTAAGCTTTTGCTCCTGAAAGTTTTGGCAGCACTGCCTACTGTAGCTAGGGCAAATTTCCAAAGCCTGGAACCATGTTCTCTAGAGCACTGGAAGGACAGGGGTAGAACATGGTGTGGAGTTGGGTTTTGTTGCAAGCCTTTGTGTCCTTGGGGTCTAGCTTAGGAAATGTGGTGAGGGTCACTCAGGCACCTCAGAGTCAGTGTCAGTTCATGAGTTTCATTTTATTTTCTTTTAAACCTTTGGGATTCTGGGTGTCCTAGACCATAGAAACAGATAAAGCTGCTTTATTTTTGGTCCACAATTTTTGTTTTGGAGAGGTTTGAGAGGTTGTAGGGATCAAAGAAAATGTCTAGTCCTCCATCTTGTTGCTCACATGACCCAGAAGAATGAGAGACTGACTGGCTAACACAGAGAAGAAAACTTATTTGCCCAGTAGAACTTGAAAATGGTAACTCCACCCTCAGGTGAAGTGTCTTTCTCTACTGAACCTGCCCTTAGGTAAAGCAAACAAGTTAACTGTCATTGCTATCTAGAGTAACCAATTTCTTCTTTACTTCCATTCTCTCCCCACACATTCACTAAGAAATCTCTCCTTCTTTGCAGAATGGAGGGTGATGACTAGATAACAGGTCATGCCAGGTGGAAGAATAAGGAAGAGTATGGACCTAGCTTAATGAAGAGAGGAAGGCCACATTCTAAGGGTGAGGGCCAGAGGAGAGAGTGAATACCACAGAAGCCTCCAAACCCTCACTGATGGTATGCAAAAGCTGAAGTACAATACTTAGCACAAACTAAGTGTACTTGCATTTAAGTAGTTATACAAAAATATTTTATAAAATGGAGGATAGAAGATTCTGAACAAGATTCCCTGACAAATCAATGACAAGCAGTGGATGTGTCAACAAGACAATAGAAAGCTTGGCTTGAGTCCCAACAAAACATCAACCTGAGAACAGATGAAACTGGAAAGGAAAACAGATACAAATGGAACATCTGCCAGTGCTAGTCAATCATTGGTAAGTCAGTCAACGAGCATTTATTAAGCACTTACCTTATGCCATGCGCTGTGCTAAGCACTGGGGATACAAAGAAAGACAAAACACAGTCCTTGCTCTCAAGGTACAGTCGTAAGCAGAAGACAACATGCCAATAACTATATACAAATGAGATATATACAGGACAAATTGGAGATATGCAACTGAGAGAAGGCACTAGAATGAAGGAGAATCAGGAAAAGCTTCCTGTAGAAGATGGAATTTTAGCTGAGATTTTATGGAATCCAGGAAGCAGAAATGAAGGAGTGTTCCAGGCAGGCATGGCTGACCAATGAGAATGCTTGGTCAGGAGATGGCATTTCTTATGCAAGGATGTGTGTCACTAGATCACAAGGTATGTGGGGAGTTGTTGGGTGTAAGAAGACTGGAAAAGTTGAGGACAGGAGATAAAAAGAGCTTTGAATATCAGAAGATTTTATATTTGATCCTGGAAGTAATAGGCAATCACTGAAGTTTATTGCGTAGGGGGATATGCTCCAACCTGTGTTTTAGGAGGATCATTTTCACAGCCGATGGTCTGGAATGGGGAAGACACAACTCATGGCACCAGCTTATTAAGCACAATCACATATATGTCATAGTTAAGACTAACTGAGGAAACAGCAGATTCGTATTACGCTTACTCTGGGCATAAACTCATTGAATGGAATGGTGGACAAAATCATCCATAGCATTTTATTTTTCTGTGTGTACGTGTGTGTATGTAAGAACACATTTGTTTCCAAGTATAACAGAATTTATCTAAGTTAAATATTATATATAACTCCATGATACAAGGTGCCTTAGTAAATGCAATCCCAGAGGCAGTTTTGTTAAATGAGCCTTGGATTATCAATATCAAAGGAGGCATAAAACAACGTTCACTAAAAGTGTTTGCTATTAATAATGGATTTTCCAGAGTCCAGAGGGAAGATGGGTTTCTGGAGCAAGACTCTCAGATTTTTGTTTGCAAATTGCAACACATGGATTGTTCAAGCTGCAGAATACTACAAGGTCTCACCACAATAAGATCTAAAGTCATTCAAAAGAAATGATTAATAATCTACTCATGGAAAAACGTAAGTGGATGAAGAATGTATATGAGGCAGAATGCAATGGGACAGATGGCTCATTTAGCCTATCTTCCCTCGATTTGGCTAACAAAATAAATAATATTCCCACTTAAGTGAGGTCACCAATAAACTTTTTTGATCTAGCTATCCATTTTCTTTTGGAATTCGTTAGCTTTCAAGGGATACTGATGAGGCCTTCAATTTAAGGGACATCCAGGCCACTCACAATACCAATTCTCAATTTTTATGATATATAAGAAAGTCTCAGTGTTGCAGGATTTTACATCTCATAATTATGGAATACTATGATCTCCAAAGGATCAAAATTATGAACGACCCAAAGCTGCTGTGCAAAGATGTTCACTGAGACTTCATGATATGTTGTTGTATTCTCCTTGCTAGTACTTTATTTATAATTTTTGCATCAGTATTCATTGGGGAAAGTTTTATATACTTTTTATATTTTTAATAGTCTGTTTATGTGTATATATGTATACTTTCAGATGTAGGTCTTATTGTCTCTTTCTTTGATCTCCCTGGTATACAAAGCTAATAGTGGCATCACTGGAGCATGGTGTGTGTGTAGTTTAGTAAGTTTACGAGCAGAGTTCCAAATAAGCAGTTCTGGAACCTACTTCTAACATTCTGGAACTTCATCTAAGGCAACAGGTTTTGCGCTGATTGTATCATCTGTTTTCATCACACATCATGCATAATTCATAAAGTGTTTAAACTGCAATTAAATTTCAACAATATTTTTATTAAAATCAGATGCTGATAACATTAGATATTCCCTACTTGAGAAATCTTAAGAAAATATCAATTTAACTGGTTAAAAATGAGAAAAGAATTCCAGTATGTTCCAAATGTTTTAAACTCAAATAAATGATACCTGTCTTCAAGAGTTGAAAAAGACAAGTTTATCAGTTTCTTTAAAAAAAAAAACAGCACCAATTTTATTACAGTTTATTATAGTAAAAGTTTCCCCTTTTAAAACAGCTGCTGTTTTATTTTACATCTTTTCTTTTACTTGGTATTATATAACATTTTACATTATTTACAAAATAATTTGCATTATCTAAGGTTATACATAATCAATTTTTCCTCTGTTCCTCAAACAGAGCATTAATTTTACATAACTAGAAAATAAGAATAGCACAGACTAGATGTATGGGGAAATACAAATTAAAGTACCACAGTAATTTTAAATCCCTGATTTTTTTTTTACTTTGCAAGTATTAAATTCATAGACAGGTAGTCACTCAAGAGTCTCTGCAATTTCTTTATCATCCACTATGAGAGTATGAATAATCCCTTCTTTTCTCTTTCCACTACTGACAGCTTTTATATAACAGTCATGATTATCAATATTGAAGTGAGTTTCAGTTCCATCATCTACAAACTCACCCTAAAGGAGCAAAAAAAAAAAAAGTTATTAAAAACGTTCACTCTTTTTGGTATTGAAAAAACAAGTTATTTAAAAATAGATAGTAAGATTAAGGGTTTACAATTGTGTTTTCCTGTTAACTTTGGAACAAAAGTTAAGTTAACCATTTCTATACTTCTAATATACTTATCTTTCTCAACTCTTAGAAAAAATGCCCTTTACTAGATGCAAGTGAAATCCATCACCAGTTACAATTAAGTACTCTTAGATGCATATTAATACTCAGTGTTATGAGATGAGATGAGAAAATGTAATTGCATTCCAAAACAAAACAAATGATTTCTTTTTTTTTCATATTTCATATTTATAAATATGAATTATTTTTTTAAAATTTATTTATTTAATTTTTTTACATTCATTTTCACAAATTTTTGGGTTCCAAATTTTCTCCCCTTTTATCCCCTCCCCCCACCCCAATACCTCAAGCAATCTAATTTTCCCTATCTCCAATCTGCCCTCTCTTCTGTCATCTCTCCCTTCTCTTGTCTCCATCTTCTCTTTTCTCCTGTAGGGCCAGATGACTTTCTATTCCTCCTTAACTGTATGTCTTCTTTCCTAGTTGCAACAACAATACTAAACAGTTGTTCCTAAAACTTTGAGTTCCAAATTCTCCTCATCCCTCCCTCCCCACCCATTCCCTTTGGGACAGCAGGCATTTCAATATAGGCCATATCTGTGTAGTTTTGCCAATGACCTCCCTGATAGTCGTGTTGTGTAAGACTAACTGGATTACCATCCCTCCTAACCTGCCCCTCATTGTTTCTCTTCTGTCTTTTGATCCTGTCCCTCCCCAAGTGTTGACTTCAAATTGCTCCCTCCTCCCTTTGCCCTCCCTTCCATCATCCCCCTCCTTGCAATATCTCTTTCTCCCCTACTTTCTTATACTGTAAGATAGGTTTTCATACCAAAATGAGTGTGCATTTCACTCCTTCGTTTGGTCAAATGTGATGAGGGTAAACTTCTTGGTTTTTGTTTTTTTTTTTCTCAGCTCTCCTCTTTTTCCCTCCACTAAGAAAAACTCCTACCTGCCTCTTAAATGACATATAGTTACCCCCTTCCCTTTCCCTCCCCCTACATTTCTCTCTCACCATTTACCCTAGTTTCTTTTAAGGTATGGTCCCCTCCTATTCAGTTCAATCTGTGCTCTCTATCTCTGTATGTGTGTGCATGTGTGTATGTGTGTGCATGCGTGTACATGTGTATGTGTGGTCCCACCAACTACCCAGATACTGAAAAGTTTTAAGAGTTACAAATATTGTCTTTCCATGTAGGAATGTAAATAGTTCACTCGTGGTAAATCCCTTAAGACTTCTCTTTGCTGTTTACTTTTTCATGCTTCTTCTCATTCTTGTGTTTGAAAGTCAAATTTTCTTTTCAGCTCTGGTTTTTTCATCAAGAATGATTGAAAGTCCTCTGTTTCATTGAAAGACCATATTTTCCCTTGAAGTATTATACTCAGTTTAGCTGGGTAGGTGATTCATGGTTTGAGTCCTAGTTCCTTTGCCTTCTAGAATATCCTATTCCACGCCCTTCGATCCCTTAATGTAGAAGCTGCTAGATCTTGGGTTATCCTGATTGTATTTCCACAGTACTGGAATTGTTTCTTTCTAGCTGCTTGCAAGATTTTCTCCTTGAGCTGGGAGTTCTGGAATTTGGCCACAATGTTCCTAGGAGTTTCTCTTTTTGGATCTCTTTCAGGTGGTGATCGATGGATTCTTTCAATACTTATTTTGCCCTCTGGTTGTAGAATGTCAGGGCAGTTTTCCTTGATAATTTCATGGAAGATGATGTCTAGGCTCTTTTTTTGATCATGAGTTTCAGGTAGTCCCATAATTTTTAAATTGTCTCTCCTGGATCTATTTTCCAGGTCAGTTGTTTTTCCCATGAGATATTTCACATTCTCTTCCATTTTTTCATTCTTTTGGTTTTGTTTGGTGATTTCTTGGTTTCTCCTAAAGTCATTAGACTCCATCTGTTCCATTCTAATTTTGAGAGAACTATTAAATTCAGTGAGCTTTTGAGCCTCTTTTTCCATTTGGCTCATTCTGCTTTTGAAAGCATTCTTCTCCTCATTGGCTTTTTGAACCTCCTTTGCCAATTGGGTGAGCCTATTTTTCAAGGTGTTAATTTCCTCAGCATTTTTTTGGGTCTCCTTTACCAAGGTATTGACCCGTTTTTCATACTTTTGTTGCATCTCTGACATTTCTCTTCCCAGTTTTTCCTCCACCTGTCTAACTTGCTTTTCAAAATCCTTTTTGAGCTCTTCCAGGGCCTGAGCCCACCCACCACCCCCCTGGGGTTTCTGGGGTACTGAGGCCCCGCCCTCCGCATCTTTCCCTGATGGCAAGAATACGTCCTCATCTTCGTCAGATCCGAAGGTCGGGATCATTTGCATTTGTTGGAAAAAACTCTCTAAAGTCTTATTTTTCTTCCCTTTTCTAGGCATTTTCCCAGCCAGTTACTTGACTTCTGAGATTCCTTTCCACCCCCGCCTGGATCCGCCCAGCTAGTGCTTGGCCTCTGAGATTTAAATGGGCTTTCCTCCTGCCAGCTGTCAATCAGTGAGCTTTAGTTCAGGTGCTGGGGTGGGGCCAGGGCTGCCTCCGAGACTCTGATCCCTCGGGGGGCTTTATGCAGAGACTCTCAGGAATGGAGCGGGTGGGGGCGGGGTGGGGGGCCCGCCTCCCAATCTCAGCTCCCCTGGGGGTCCCGAGCAGAAGCCTTCAGCAACAGAGCGGGGTGGGGACAGGGCCGTCTCCCAGGCTCAGCTCCGTCAGGTTTTATGCGGGAATCTTCCGTAATGAAGATCCTGCCTGCTGCTGGGGGATTCCTGAGTCCTGTGCCGCTGCCGCCTCAGCCCCAGCCCACGCCTCTGCCGCCGCCGCTTCCTGCCCCCGTCCCTGCCGCTGCCGCTTCCTCCCGAGGGGGCCCGAGTCACGGAGACGCCCCGCTTCCCCTCTCTTTCAGCCCGGCTTTCTTTCTCACTGACCTGTCGCTTCTGTGGGCGGAGGGGCTTTCCCGGCTGCTGGAGCTTCCGTCTCTGAAGCCTGCTTGGATCAGCTTCTCTGCGGCCCCGGCCAGGGCAGCGCTGGGGGTCGCGTTTACTTTCCGGGGCGCGCCGGACCCTGGGGACGGGTCTTCAGGGCTCCCCGGAACGGAAATCTCTTCCACTCTGCTTCTGCACACCTTCTATTCACCCAGAAGTTATGGGGGACTCTTTTTACATTAATTCTATGGGCTTTGATTTTGGAGCTCGTAAACGTGCGTCCTTCTACTCCGCCATCTTGGCTCCGCCCCATGATTTTTCAAGTACACAAGTAATGGATTTTGCTTCAGACTGGTATCTGAAATATGGATCCTCTCTGTAACATCTCCAGCAAGTTTTCACATGGTTTGAACTCCTCCTCCTAATGGGGAATGTACTTTCTCTTGAGACTTCCTATTCCACTTCTGGACAACACCATTTGTTAGCAAGTTCTTCCTAATGTTAAGCTAAAAATTATCCTTGGGGGCCAAGTAAAGCGTGATCGTTCTTAGAAACGTTTCTTTTCCAGGCTAAACCTTTCCATTCCTGAAGCAAGCCTCCTCAGAAGTTATGAATTGTTACTGACATGAGTAGCATTACTGTCTCAAATACTCCCGGCTTCCGGGGCGCTCCTCTAGATGATGCACTTATTCCAAGTCATCCCTGATGTGCAGCTTTTACAACGGGACGACTCCAGCTTTGCTCTGAATCGTCTATTAATGCAGGCAAAAATGGCATTGGCTTTTGTGGCTGTCCTGTCATGATGCTGGATCATACCAAGCTTGTGGGTTGAGTGGGTACTTCAGGGATTTTCATCTGAATAACTGCTTATCCAGGCAGGCTTTCTCTATGCAGCAGTAATGCAGCTAACTTTAATGCAATCTCAGGGCCTCATAAACACATCACTCATTACTAAGTTCCATCCTACTGGATCTGGCTCACTAGGCCAGCCTTGCAAAGGTCTTTCAGCCCATTTACTGTTATCTAACTTCCTAGCTGTCCGTTCTGTCTTCTTCTGACAATCTGCAAAGGCATCCAGAAGACCCCTGTACTGCTCTGAGAAACTTAGTGCTACAATTTCCCCCTCTATCTGTATGCTTCCACAGCTGAATTCTCCCCATTCTCATACCACCTCAACCTATGCCTATCCTGCTAAGGATGGAAACAGCTGATATGATCTCTGGAACGAGATGGGGTTAATATACACTTGGGTTTCCAGGATGAGGAAGTAAGTTAGAGGAGGACACAGGAAACAGGTAGCTGCTCTAACACTATTTAGGCTTCCTTTGGATTTGGCTTCTAGTGGCACTACGAAAGGCCAAGACAAATACCAGAGAGAGGGGGAGGAAAGGTAATAATAAATGATAAGAGCATTAAGTTTGAAATCAGGGGGCCTGTGCTAATTAAATAAATATTTATTAAGCACCTTTATACGCAAGAGATTGTGTTTTCTACAACTTATTACTAGTATGATCTTGGGTAAACAACAAACTCTAGTCTATAAAATGAAGCTTGGACTAGATGCTCTCTGAGGTCTCTCCAACTCCAAAGTTTTATGTCCCCATGAAATTAATAAGCCATCAAATTATGAGAAATGACTTAAAATTTGGGTTATGTTATGAAAACACTGGAGTACTTGAGTATTATTTGCTCATATCTAGAACCATGGCATTTTGGAAAGAACATTAGATTTCAATTATCTATTGAAAAACTAAGTGTATTATTATTGTTAAAGAAGAACAATCTACTTATATCTATATTCATCTGTACTTTATTTTTCTGGTAAGACATTCAGTAGCAACATGACTATTTTCAGAGACTGAGATTTATCAGATCATTCTGGCACTGTGGCTAGAAAATGGAGATTATCTTTGTGTGAAAAGACAGATCAAGGCTCTGTTGCCTCTCTTGTCTTGTTTACAGCTTTGACTTCTCCTGTTATAATGATATCACATTAATATTTCTTGTAAGACAGAAAAAACATGAGGCTTTATAGTCCACTTCTTTACTATGAGACTTTAGGTATAATAACTGAATCTCAGCTTATCCCAATTAATTTTGTTAGCTACCAAAATAGGCATGTAAACCAGCGTTTTGTATGTTTTGGCTTTCCATAAACCACATCTTAGTAATCCCAGTGGCAATTGATTGTCCAAAAAAGAAGAAGAAGAAGCTAAGGGAAGTAGTTCATTATCTGCCTTGTTCAGACTGAGGACCAACAAAACCAGGAGTCTATTGTTAAAGAAAATTACTACTAGGAATATTCAACAGTTGTTGGATTAATTTAAAACAAGATATATGTCAAGGGGCTACAGAAGAGCATCAAAAAGGAGTTCTACTACAACTCTACCTATTAATGGAAATAGGAATAAACCACTTTCTTAAATCTATTCACAAGAGAAATAGTATATCCTACAAAATAATGTAAAGCAATGCCACTTGACTTTGCTAATAATAACTAAGGTTTTATGGATTTTGTTCTTTTTTCCATACATTTTTCAGTTAGGATTTCTGACAGAGGCCTTGATAGTTAAGAATGTAAATTTCCTTACACAGGAAATGTGATGTTTAGAAGTACAACGGGGAGCAATAAAGAAAAAATTACCTCTAATACAGTAAGCTAGTAAAAAGGACTGATGTAACCATAAAGGGAGTAATTAAAATTACTGAAAATAACCACTAATCAATGGAATGAGAGTAGAGGCAGCTTGGTATAGTGGCTGTAGCTAGCCTTAAAGTAAGGAAGAAATAGGTTCAAGGCCTGCCTCTAACACACTGTCTATAGGGCCTCTCGGTGGCCCAGGTAACGCTCCAAACCCAGGAGCTGCAGAGCTGCCACTGGTCATTATTGGTAGTGGGAGTTCCCCACACTGATGAAATAACAGGTTCAAACCAATGAGTGTGACATAGTCGTTGCCGCCTCTCCAGCAGAGCCCCCTCAGCTCCTGGACCATACCGCTCTTCTGCTCTTCTTCCTACTTACTGTTTCACACTGGCAGATAAATGAAATACTCTAACATCTATTTATACCAAATGTAAACATATTCATACACAATTTAACCAGAAATGGCACATGCCCAATAATGACACTCTCTTGCCTTTATATATCTCTGACACTCATTCCTACTCATTGCAACTACAGGACAAGCATCTAGGGACTTTGAAGAGGCAGGATTAGCCGGTGAAGCAAAACAGACCTAAGCAATTTGCCTAAGTTAGCATATTTAATGCTGCTTAAAAATTCCCACTTGGCTATTTCATTTCTAGCTCTTATACTCCTTTCCATCCCCAGAATGTTTATTTACTATCCTTGTTGGGGCAGCAAGGTAGTGCAGTGGATAGAGCATCAGTGCAGGAATCAGGAGGACCTGAGCTCAAATCTCACCTCAGACACATGGCACTCACTAGCTGTGTGACCTTGTGCAAGTCACTTAACCCCAACTGCCTCATCTTGGGTCATTCTCCAGTCATCCTGATGAATATCTGGTCCCTGGATTCAGATGGCTCTGGAGCAGAAGAGAGGCTGGTGACCTGCACAGCCCTCCCTCACTCAAAACAAAGTCATGGGCAAGTCATGTCATTATTTCTCTGATGGCATGGTCTTCTTCGGCAACGGACACATGCACACTATCCTCGTCAATCTCTGCTCTGTTTTCTGCAGATTTTGTAGCTTGACTACAATGATAATTTGTAGCCCTTAAGTGGCTAGAGAGTGTGATGGATTTGGAGTCACACAGATTTAAATACAAACACTGCCTTATCTTTTTAAGGAGTGTTACCTTGGTGAGTTGCTTGTCCTATCTTAGTTTTACTTTCCTTGTCTGTAAAACGAGGGACTCAGATGCAGTGGTCTTTAAGATCCCTTTCAGCTTTAAAACAGAAATCCTATGATCTTTTTTATTTTATTAAAATGCCTTATTCTGTGTCTGTATGTGCTATCTATTTCCAAGAGTCCCGGCTAAGACATAATTAAGTCTTTCCTTTTACTCTGCAGCGTGTAATATGATTATTTGTACTAAAACACCTAAGTACTTATTTTTACAAATGGGAGAAGAATCTGTGTGAAGTAGGGCAAGCAGATCTTCTATGCTGCTTCCATTGCATATTTCCATTACATATTATTTCCACATTCTGCCTTTCTAGCCACTGCCTAAAGAAAAACACCTTCAACTGAATATCAGGATGATTTCACATTTAAAGAAAAAACAACCTTAAAAAGCCTTAATTATTTACATAATACCAATTATGTATTTTTTTTTGAAAACCTGTTTTCTGAAACAGCAAGAACATTTCAAGGCCAATTATGTACAAAGCATGAATCTAGGCAGTAACAAAATAACTACTTACTGCTGTCTCCAATTTTTTACCATTGCACCAAACATCCATGGTATCTTTCTCTGTAAGCAACAAGAAAAGAAAAGATGTCTACTTTGAGAAGTTAATGTTAGAATTCTACATTTAAAGGGAAAAAATTATCTTTAACAATAGTATTTCAGAAAAATTATTCTACTTTGTTGCTTTTTAAAAATTCCTTTTACAATACAAACCCTTTCACTATGATACTCACCACCTTTTCATGGCTTTGACATTCATCTAAATATTAAAGAAATTATAAGTGTTTATTCTTTATTCACAGACAAAAAAATAAACCTTTTAAGACAATAATATCAGGGTCCTAAAAAACCATAAAATCACATTAAAGGCTAAAAACGCTATCATAAAGAAAAAAGGAATGCAAATTAATGTGTATCTAGAATGAATTTTCCTGACAGAGTATCTTTTAACATCAGTGAATATTTTTTAAAAACTGCTTCCCAGAAGTGGTTTAGAGACCCTGGTGGTATAAGGTGACAAAAAAATAGCATAATAAGCAAATGATGAACAGAATTTCAGCTTCAATTTGAATTTCCCTGATCTAGTGCCAGATTAATTTAATTTTGATATTTCCCTTGTTTTCATAATGACATTATTTGGTGGAGTGGAATACATAGTGACTGGGAATCAGTAAATGACACTGACATGCTATAAAGTAGTGGTTCTATTTTTTTTTTAAATTCAGAAGCATAATGTAAATTCCTAAATTTCCCATAGCTTACACCTAGGTATGTGAGTACACACACACACACACACACGGAGGAATAGGGTGAAATGGAAAGTCCATAGCCACTCATGAAAACTGTTAACCTATATAAAGGCAGGAAAGATGACTATATCAATGAAGAGACCAAGATACATCTTAACTACACTAATGGAGAAGTAAAAATTATTTACGTGTACATGAACACAAAACAACTATGATCAACAATCATGAAGGTAGGCTAAGGCTAACTCAGATCTGTAGACCAATCATAACTGAAGTGAGACTCAGCCATTATTCTAATTTAAGGGATTAGAGTAAGGTTCGTTGATTCTGGGAGGCAGGCACATAGAGAAAGAGCCAGGGATGGGAGGAAGGCTCTGAATCTGGAGCTGTATGGAAAGCTTATTTTGTCACAATGTGTAAAGAAGAAGTATTTGGGATACGTTTCTATATCCCAATTTGGAAAACACTGTTGAAAGGACTCATAACTTACTATGCTTTGAGCGGTTTACTCAGGGTCCCTACCTTTAGTTCTAGAAAGAACTAAATAGCATTCTAGTACCACCTAAATATAAACATACATGCTATTAACTCATCCAATAACATTTTAAGTGCTGTGATCTCCAATCCATTCTATGGTAAGTGGGAGATGCCTAGACAGCATTCCATTTATGGTTTTATACTTTTGTCCTTCCCTAGACTCCCCTTCTCTATACAATCTTTAGTCAAGGCTCATGTTGGAGGTGAGTTTTGAGCTGGCCTCTGGTGTACCACATCAAGGTTTCCTTTTGCCATCATAAATATTTCATTATACTGTTGATTTTGCTTAGTTTATAAGAACTGAAAAATAAAGGTTTTCTTGCATCTTCTTGATTTTTTTAAAACACAAAATTAAATATTAAGTACTCCAACTACCCGTAGATGCCTCACAATGTATATGGCTTTTAAGTTAAAAGCCTATACAACAGTATTCTAACTTATTCTTTCTTTGCTTCGCAGTATTCCTCAAAAGTCTCCTAGAAGACATTATGAAATGATAGGTCCTAGCCTGAACTTTCTTAGGTTTCCTAGGGTGAGCAGCAGGAAACAAAGTACACAAGGAATCTTGGCCAATAACCTTCAACCTTTTAATTTAACAGATTCTTTTCCAGAGCAACAAATAGTATAATTCACCAGAATTTGAAAACTCTGAAAGATTTCTACTAGAAATGCCTTTGCTTAGGGAGCAAAGTCTGGGGAATTAAAAAGTATGCTCCCTCTCTGGTCGATCAGCAGATGGTATGTTATTGAAAATTTCACCTCTGACACATTCCTAAAATAAACTTCTGTTAGATCCCCACCCATGCCCCAGGGTACAAAATTAGTGCTTTGAAAACAGGGATGTTTATGTTTCTGTCTTTATATTCTAGGACCTAGTACAGCATAAAATGATAACAATAACAAGAAGAGCTGATATTTATATAATGCTTTAAGATTTGCAAAGTTCTTTTAATCAGTAGCTCATCTGTTCCTCATAACATGCTTAAAGTGTGGATCTAGAAAAAAAAACTCCTTTATCTAAGTTCGATAAACAAAGTCTGATTTGGCTACTTCTTATTCAGATAACAATGTTTTGTGTATTTGTCTTTGAAACTAAATTATCCTTAATGAAGTGAAGGTATATGATCACTTTGTATACTTAATACTCATTCTCAAAAAAGGACTTGTAAGAGGGAGAATTTACTTCAACTACAAATAGTAAAAAAAAAATTGTTTGGATAATTCTTCTATTTTCAAAGAAAGGTCAGTGATATTAACAATAACAATTACTAACAACAGCTAACACTTACGTAAAACTTTAAGGTTTATAAAGTGGTTTGCATGTATTCTCATATTTGATTCTCACATGAGCCCTGTGAGGCAGGTGCTATTATCACTCCCATTTTACAGCAGACAGTCTTATCAGGTATAAAATATAAATATACACTACTGCCAAAGCTAATAATTTCAGGCTGACAAGACTCTTGGAACATGTAAAATGTAGCACACAATCATGGAAAAACTATTTCTAACAGTCCTGATAGAGAATGCCAAGATACAAAGCAGTCTCACTTATGGCATTTCGTTCCTTAAAATCATAGTTCCTTGTATTCCTTACAATTTAGTATACAAACTCAGACTTCAAATAAGTTAAAAACACTCATCCATTAACATAAAAATAATATCCTTTACAATTTGCAGATTAGAAGTAATCTAACAAAACAAAAATTGGGCTACCTTGGTCATCCCTATTCAGTGTTTTCATGAAAGGGATAATACCTAAGAGGAAAAACCAAATTCAACATAAAAGATTTAAGCCATCTGAAACACAAAAAAATAACAGTAAATGATTAACAGATGTTATAGAAAGAACACAAACTTACCCAACACAATTCTAAAATCCACACCATCCAAACGTAAAACCCAAGTATTTGTTGTTTTTGATCTGTTCTCCATATATTTCTTGAGACTTTTCCCATCAATTTCCAGAGTATATTCATAAGCAAAACCACTGACTGCATCTATGTTTATGGTAGCTTTTGTTTTTGCAGCTCCAACACAAAATGTTTCTTTGCCTACCAGTTTGAACATCCATTCTCTTCTTATCTCTTCCTAAGCAGTAAGATATAAAAGCAGAATAAGAAGAAAATACTAGAACGATACATTCAGTTCTAGATAAGATACCCTTTTCATCTGCTTCAGCACAAATGCCTATCTTCACTCATCTCCTTGAAAATGGTCTGAAATATTTGAGCAGCTTGAAAGGGATACTTTCAGTTTTCCAATGGAGGTGGCTTTGTCCTGAGGGTTTGTCTAGCTCTTGTTCTAAAATGATCTGCCTCTGTCTCCCTCTCCCCTAAAGTCACAGGACACAGAATGATCTGTTCTGGGAAAGGTAAGTGCAGAGGACTAAGAGGGGAGATGGCAAGCAAAAATCTCTCCCAAATACGTAACCAACAAACAAAAACCTATTCAACAGAAACCATGATAAATAGAGGACAATACACGACAAATAAAAAATGAAGACCAGCCTAGAGGCGGGGGCAATACTGGAATGGACAAATGCTTAGTTAACCAAAGTGAATTATTGGCCCCAAGGTCATGGGATGAATTTAAATTCCTAGAATCATAGTTATTAAAGCTGGAACATGTCTTAACTATAATCCCAAGTTTTCACAGGGTAAGACATTTCTACGGCACAATTCTTGTACGAGAAAACAATTCTTTCCTAGAGAAGTACAGAGTTGAAATTCTCTGATCCTCACAACTTTACACTGACCAGTTTATAAGCAGACATCCAGCAAGAACTGCTTAATACTCAACATAATCATACAAGTTATAAAATTCATGTCAATTAACTAGTGCCAGAAATTATAATCACTGTAAAATTATAATCACATCATTAATCTTTTTAAAGCAAGCCAGAAATCTGAAGAGATTTTTTTCCTGGATTTAGTTTTAACTGTTCAAAATAATTAATCTATATGCCAGACACAAATAAACCACACATACATATTACATTTATAAACAAGATATACATTTTCTTCCTACCTTTCCATCCACATACACAACACGTTTTCCTGAAGTGGTCCCATGCTCAAATTCGATCTTGTGAATACCATCACTTAAGGCAACTTCCCAAACTGCTACAAGATCTGTCATTGTTCCTAAATGGCTGTAACAAGATCTAAAGGAATGAAACAAAGAAATTTTTATTAAATTAAAAATAACTACAGCCAAATGACAAAATCACAACCACATAAGAAAATACCTGATTTAAAAATGAACTTGTTATTACTGCATGTTAAGGATAGATTATTCAAGAACTGACCAAATATAACTTTTTTCTATTCCATCCAGTCTTCCTTTCACACACAAACTACTGTACATGATCACAGTCCTTTAATTCCAAACAAAGCCTCCTTCATTTTAATAGGATTAAAAATCTATTACTCCTGAATAGAACACCCTGCTCTAGGATACAGCTTTGTAAGGTCAGTCTATTAAAACTAAAATACAAGTAAAATTGAATTCTGTATTCTCCTACATTAATTCAACTACTATTATAAATAATAAAAACCTTCCAGGTCAAGTGGTAAGTTTATTATAAAAAATGTTTTACTATGCTAGTGATAATCTACATTTGACTGAAAGAGAGAAGTAATTTAAACTCAAGAAAAATGAATGCTATATTCAAAATTCAAACAATTAAAAATATGTCTACAACTTTCTGACCAATTTGTTTTTTAAAAAATGAAGTAGTTTACCATAAACTTCTGATATTTTACATGTGAATTTATATGACATTACTTCTAGATCTGTGCCAAAGCTCTGTTTATATTCATAGTAAATTTACAGATGAATATGACCTATATAATATTAAAAAATAGCTGTCTGAAACATATCTTTAGTAGTATGTATATTTTGATTAATATGTTAATTACTAACGCAACATAATAGCAACCACATATCTTTTCTGGTTGCCCATAACAATTCTTATCATTTTCACATCCTAGATTATACTGCAATGAAAGCTATTTACCTTACTTCATCTTCAAAGAGAGCAATCTCATCTCGGGATGCCATAGTTATCAAAGCAGCCTTTAATCCAATTAGCAGCCAGGAGAGAGAAAAGCAGAATTGCAGCAAAGAAATATTGAGAGCAGCAAAGATCACTAAACTACCGAGTACTTTTTTGTTATCCACCATTTGGGCCTGTACAGTTTACAAAGAGAACTTTTACGTATCATTGAACTGCCATCTTTAATTTCTAGACCATAATCTAAATTGTGCAAAGTATGGCCAATTATACTTTTTCTTGTCCTTAAAAATTAGAAGAATTTTTTTTCAAGTATCGTAGTAGTTTCAGTCATTTAGATATGGAAGGGACCTTCAGACCCATCTAATCCAACCCTCTAATCTAAGAGGGGAGGAAACAAGGTTCAGAATTTCACAAACCAAGGCAGAAGCAGAGCAGGACCTAGAATCCTAGAACTGACCAACTGGTCTTGGTCAAAGTCATCTTCTGATGAGTAACTGAGTTACTGCCCCATATAATTCCAACATAAATTAGAATACAGTAAACTGCAGATTCACAGATTCAGGACTGCTACTATAAGCAGTCAAACCAGCATGAGTTCAATCATTTTCTACTTATTCCTTTGTGCCGCCCTAATATGAAAATCAGTGCCATAGCCTTTATGTCCCTACCTTTCTTTTAACATAAGGAGATGAGCAGCCCATATTGGTTGGAGACAGTTAGAAACTATAAAGTGTTTAAGAGATGTATTAAGGAGGAATTGGCAACTAAAAGAGGTTTTTCCCCTTGTTTAAGAATATAAAGAGCAAAGAAAAAGGAAAGTTCAGAAAAAACCCAAACAAAAAGATAAAGTATTTTGTGCAGCAAACAAATAAATCCCCATTTGCCCACATATCTTTGTGTCAACAGCAGATAAAATTACTTTCCTTATTTCTAAAATGACTGAACTCATCTCCCCAAATAGGTAAGGATTTCTTGTGGTCATAAAAGCATACGGAATGCATATATGTAAAACAAATCCTTAATCCCTACTGTTAATCTGGATAAGTCTGCCAGTATTAACGTTTGTATCTACACAAAATGGTATCCACAAGACACTGAAAAAGTACTGATTCTCTTTGTTTGGGGCCCAGCTAAAAAGAAAAATAATTATCATAATATAAAATTTGAAGTGTTTTTATTTTCGTACTCATACAATAAACATTTGTTAAGCATTTATGAAATAATAAGGCATGGCTGGGGATACTACAACCACCATCACCACATTCATAGTCACAACCACAACAATATAGTTCTTGTTCTCAAAGTATTTACATTGCAATGGAATCTTAATAGAAGCTGCGTCCTATTATCACCTCTCATTTCAAGAACATACAGTATGGTAGAAAAGCTAAAAGCTTATTATAATTATGCCTGGTAGGACCTTGGTAAAATATAATTGTATATACTATTTATAAGTCATTGTTCCCAAGCTGCCTGTTCCAGAGTCAGGGAATGTGTGAAAAGTGTTTCAATGAAAAGGCTAAATTCAAGATTAAGTAGTAATAACTGTGACCCAAATAGTAATAGCACCTTACATATATAGAACACTTTACAGTTTACAAAGTGTTTCCACATATATTATCTTCTATTGTACTCTATATAACCAACTAGACTTAGGAGATAAATCTAAGAGAATCATGGAATTTAAGAGTTGAAAGTATTTTTTTAAACTCTAATCCTCTAACAGTTGAGGAAATGGATTCAGAGAGGGATTAAACAATTTATCCAGCTAAAGCCATAAATAACTGTAAGTTAAAATGGATGCCTCCTAACTCCCAGGTAATTATTTTCTTTACTAAATCACTGTATGTATTTATAATACAAAGAACAGACTATAAAATTTGAAAGGAAAGCTCCCAAATTAAATATCCATCATACAAATCAACCCATCTTTAAAAGGTAAGAAAAATATTTAAAATTAATGTTTTCATTGTCAAGTTGTCTTCTTAGGGCAAAAGTTCTACTAGCCTTTTAATTTCCATTTCATGGTGAGCAAGAAGGTTACAGTTTTAAGTATGTTCTGTGAAAATCCTAGAACTTTCTTAATAGAATGATTTATAACAGTGGCCATCATGACTGAAAAGCTATGGGGGCACTAGTACAAGTAATAAATACAAAAAGGTTGTGTTGATAGAGGAGAAAGACCAAAGGATAAAACCGTTGCTTTTAAAATTCTGTTTAAGAATAGGTACAAAAAAGACCTGTGATTGATAGGATTAATCATGGACTAAGGACTAGCAGGGCATGACCACAGGATAGGATGAAAGATGATAAAAAGAAGGCAGAACTATATACTTCTATATTTTTCTCAAAAAATGATTTCTCAACAAATTTGTACTGGAGTGGATAGCAAAAATATATAAACGGGAACTGAAATTTAAGATAAGGAATATAGGCAAGACAATTTAACAAATTTCAATGAATTTAAGTTAGTAGGAATGTAAGGGGTTACTTAAGTACTCCAAGATCTTGAACTCTGAAACCCTGTCTACTCATAGTCCTATGTCCTTCTTCCACCTCTTTTTTTGCCTCCCTCCTTCCTGAACTTGCTCTCCATCATTACTATGATCTTTGGTCCATCAGTACGCAGCTGACACCCAATCTCTGATCTCTTGATTATTATCTACTGAAAGACACGACCTTGACAAGGATGAGAGAATCTACCTGTCTAAATCTTAATTGTGGGAAAATGCTCGTGCTTCTTACTCCTCCAGGGAACCTTTCAGGTTCTTGCTTAAGTGTTACCTCTTTTGAGAAGTCACCAGTTATGAGTGGCCCCTATCATGTTTTTATTTTGTATATATCCACGATTTATTTGTGAACTTATTTTATGAGATTCAGTGGAATGTAAAGTCTTCAAGGGCAGAGACTGTCTCACTGTTGTATTTGTGTTCTCAAAGACTAGTGTATGGATGGCACTTAATAATTACTGATCGATGGATTATTCAATACCTTTCCCTATTTTCCCAATATACCACTGATGTTCTGGCCTTGCTTTGACAGTCTTGACCCTCTCCCATCAATGGTAACGTTAAGACATATTCTCCATCAAAGTCCCTTGCTTTCTTGTCCTTCTGTCATCTAGAGCCATCTAATTCTTTGCCCTCAAGTGCTCCTATCGATGGCCTTCTCTGTTCCTATTCCTGAGCCCCTGAACATTGCTGAAGACTGTCATGAACTTACACTGAGTTCACTGCAAATTCCTGTTACCTAACCTCAACTGGCTTTCACTATTATAGGAAGTCTATCTTTTTTATTGATTTTGGATTTACTTCTTCCTATAGGCATCTCATAACTATTCCAACACTTACTTTTCTCAACTTCACCTCCTCTGTTCCTCTTTTGCTCAACAGGAACCTTCTCTTACCTATTTTACTGAAACAAATAAACAACTGAAGCCTTCCTTCATAAGGTTCATCCTCGATACCAGGGGAGGGGAACCCATGGCCTGGAGGCCACATGTGGCCATCTAGGTCTTCAAGTGCCCCTTCTCTGACTGAATCCAAACTTCACAGAATAAATCCCCTTAATAAAAAGATGTGTTCTGTAAAATTTGGATTCAGTCAAAAGGCTATATACCCTAGGACCCAGAAAGCCACATGTAGCCTCAAGGCTGCCAGTTCTCCACCCTTGCTCTATACTTTAAAAACTTTCCATGAAGACTCACTTCACTTCCTTTCTTTCTTTACTTTATCTGATATGGCAAAGGAGACCCATTGTTGGCAAGGTTCCCCTCCTTGCCAGGGCTATCCATTCTATTTGTATCCTTGATTCCATCTTCTCTGGGACTCTGTTCCATTGATCATTTCCTACACCCTTCCATCTCTTACTAATTACGAGTTCCTTCTTTGCTGCCTATAAACAAGTCCCTTAAAAACATAAAACCCTCTACTGACATTGCCACCCCTTCAAACTATTCTTCTATTATCTCTCGTATAACACTAAACTCCTAGAGAATGGTCTGTGCTTATTGCCTATCTCTACATCCTCACCACCTATTCAAAATTCAATTCCATGCAATGTGGTGTCTGATTACAACACTCTACAAGATCTGCTCTCTCAAAGGTCAGCAATGCTTACTTACTTACTAAATCTGGTGGCATTTCCTTAGGTCTCATCTTCTTTAACCTTTCTGTAATACTTGGCCACCATGTCCTTCTTCATGTTCTACTATATCTCCAACTAAACTATGCAAAACAGAACTCATTATCTTTTCCTTACCATTCTCCCTTTTTCCTAACTTCACTATTTCTGTTAAGGGTATCACCATCCTTCTAGTCAACCACATTTACAGTTTTGAGTCAACCTTCCTCAACCAAACAAATGCAAAATTTGATCAATCCTAACACATGATTAATCTTGCATCTATCACCTTTTTCTCCACTCACACAGCCTACCACACTCACACATGCTTCAGACCCTCATCACTTTTTATTTGGATTATTTTAAAAGTCTGACACATCTCCTTACTCTTTTCTCTCTAATCTAGCCATCCCCTGATGGTTCAGAAGGAGAAAGTGAGACTGGTGACCTTGCACACCCCTCCCTCACTCAAATCAAAGTCAACTGTAAGTCAATTTGTAAAGACCAAGGTAGTGTGGTAACTCAGCTCTCCTACTCTTCAAAGGAAGGTAAATTTCCAGTTAACTTGGGGTTTCCTTCCTTCCTTGCTTCTTTCTCCCCAGTACATTCTGAAGCTCATATATTCTGACAACCATGGGTCCCTGGCTAAGCTCCACTTAATGGCTGTATTTTGGGCCCTCCTGTCTTTGAGTGAACTTAAGAGTGAATGTCAATGGTAACTTTCTCTTTGGAACAGCAACCCTGGAGGTCTTCCCCTCCTGGCTTAATTTTTTTTTTGGTTTTGTTTTATTTTGTTTATTTTGTTATTAATTAAAGGGGGCAACCTTTAACTCACTTCTTAAAGAGGAGAAGCCTATTCCGTGAAGGGTCATTACCTCACTTTGAGTGACTGCGTGAAAAAGCCTTAGCCTAAAAGGGTAAGAGTCTCCCATTGTACCCTGGGCCATTTCCAGTCATCCTGATGAATATCTGGTCACTGGATCCGGATGGCTCAGGAGGAGAAAGTGAGGCTGGTGCCCCCCTCTCACTCAAATTAAAGTCAAGTGCAAGTCATGCCATCATTACCCTGATGCCATGGTCCTCTTCAAAAAGGAAAGACATCAGCAACTCAAAATATTGGAAATGACTGAATAAGTACCTCCATCCTTTGAAGGAAAAGATGGGGAACTAATGAGGGTGTAATATGGAGCACACTGTCAGATTCCGTCAGTGTATTATTGGTTATGGTGAACTGCCTTTCTATTCATTCCCTTTCTTAAAAAATTATTTCTTACAAGGCATAGCTTGATGGGTGGAGGGAGGGATATATTCATAGGGAAAACTGATGTGAAAATATGATACCAATGCAAATTTTAAAAATAAAATTTAAAAGGACAAAAATTTTTTTTTTAAAGTTTCAATCTAATTATTTCTAAATTATCTTAAAACATTTCAATTTTAGAAATACATGTTACTTTACCCAAAGCAGTACATCAAGTACCAGATGAGCAATTTTAATTCTAGTCACAGATTTTAAAAACCAAATGGCCAGGATAGGAAAATTTTAGTGGGTGTGTATAGGGAGGGGAAAGACTTTATAATTCAGGTGGAGAGAATAGGAAAACAACCTACTTATGTGTATGAAAACAGAAAGATTTTAAAATTAAAACGGGCAGGATAAGAAAACTTCATTTCATTGTTTATAAGATCTCAAAAGTTTTGAGGCTTTACAAATACTTATTTGTAGGTTCACCCATGGGTGCTAACTTGAAAAGAAAATATCTGTGCCACAGCAACACAAACCTAAGTTTTACAAGTTTCAAAGTCGGATTTTAAGCTACATTTCCCAATCTTACTGACAACTCAGACCACTAAAGCATATGGGATTGTCGAACATTCCCAATGAATTTACATGCAACTAGATTTTCCCCTTAACCATATATTAATTTAAAAAATTCACGCTGCTTTTCTTTCAATCCAGTAACTTCTAAAATAATTTTAAAATGTCCAAATTTTAGAAACACGTGTCACATTATCACATTTAGAAATACCTATTTCCAAATACTAGATGAGCTATTGTGAGCCTGGTCCTGCGGATTTCAAAATTGGGCAGAATAAGAAGATGGAACGTCCATCGCGTTTTGAGGCTGTCTTTGCTTACTCCCCAGGGGGGCGAATCCCACCGGGCTAAGCCTGTTAAGGCCGCGCCCCCGGGGGAGGTGCAGGGGAATCTGCTTCCTTAGCCAAAGCTCCGGAGGAGCAGCCGCTCGCCACCAAGTTTGTTTGCGGTTGTTAAGGTGCTCGACCGCACCCCGCTTTGGGCTCCGCGGACCGTCCGCGGCAGCGGAGATCACGGGGCAGGCCGGCCCACGCGCACCGCCCACCGAGACCGGGCGGACCGGACCGAACCGAGGCTGTTTCCCAGCAGTTCTCCCCTCCTCCCTACCCCGCCCCGAGGCCCGGCCCCCTCCCCGCGGGCGCGGCCGGTCTCCGATCCCGGGCGGGGGGAGGGTCCTGGGGAGACGTGGGGGTCTCCGGCCGGGGTGGCAGAGGGAGAGATGGAGGGTGCGCAGGCGGCAAGGAGGCGGGGCGCCTCGGGGCCGGAGGGATGGGGAACCGGCCGAGCCGCGGATGCCCAGCCCGCGCCCGCCCGCCTCCCGGCCTGCTTTCCTCCCTCCGGGTCTCCCACTCTCCGTGACACTCTCCCCGGCGTGCCCCGGAGGCCCGGTCCCCGCCCTTGGTCCAGCCCAGAGAGCCCCCTCACCAGGTGGCTTCCCGCAGCCTCCGCTCTCCTCGCCGGCTCCGCCACGCGACTCCTCCCCCCTGCTCCCGCCCCCGGCCCCGCCCCCGTGGCAAAATGGCGGCCGGCTTGGGGGGGCCCAAGCGGACGGGGCCGAGCGCGAGGCGCGGACAACTACGGTGGCCCCGGTGGCCTCGGGCGAGCGCGGCGCCAGGCCTCGGCCGAGTCTGGGGGGGCCAGCCCGGGCAGCTCACGTGGGTTATTTTCCTCCCCCCTCCCCGCCCTCCTGGATCTGAGGCTGGGTTATTGGCTACCCCGATAACCCTGAGTCATGTCCCCATCAAGCCTCAGTTTCCCCATTTGTTAAATGTTTATATTTAGAAGCACCACGTTCCTCCGAAGGACAAGTGATGTCATCAGAGGGAGCAACTCTTCGTTGTCCCTGAACGCGACCCAAAGCGCCTCCCGCTGCTGTCCAGGCGTGCCTGGTCCCCCGTTGTGAAACGTCTCCCAGTGCTTCTTCCACAAGCCTTCCATGGCCGATCTTCGCTTCCTCTGCTTCCGAAGGTGTTTCTCTCAAGATCCTGCGGGCACCAAGTGGGCTGGGCCTTTCTGCGTGGTGCCGCTATGACCAGTGGTCGGTATCCTGTCTTTTGCGTGCCACTCCACCAGTCATCCTGGGGAAAGTGCAGCAGGCTCCTTACGACACAATAGTCTTTCTGTTGCCTTTGCAACATTGTATCTTCTCACCGTATGGTGTTGCAAGGTTCAATTCAGCAAACATTTGGGATGTATCCACCACATGTAAGGTACTGTGACAGACAAATCCAGCCATGTGGCACTCTAAAAATGTGACGGATACAGAGATAAGTGTTATGTAGAAGAAACTTTTATAGACAGTCTAATATTGCGATAAAAGGCCTGGGTTGAGAGTCATGGTTCTAATTGTGGCTCTGCTAATTATTGCCCATGTAAGATGGATGGTCATCACGGACAAAATGACATCACTTTGTTGGGGTCAAAGTACAGTGTGACTGCCTGTGGCTGATCGACCAGTACACGCTCAAAGGCTCTATCTCAGGTCAGGCACAAAGAGCCCATAGGAATGTCTGGAGTGAGATGTCTCAAAATTTGCATCTTATCTTGGTTGTCTAAAGGCAGCTGGAGGGAGGAATGGGAGATAATCTGTGGTATCTTGTCTACACCTCTGGATAGAAAACTTTCACTCTTGACTGAAATGGAACAGAAAAGGATCCTTGAAGCTGGCAACTCTGTTCTGACAGGAGATACTAGGCTAGAATTGTTATCTATCGTCTTCCTTCATCTAAATATTGGTGGTCTACAGGCATATTTTTTTTTTAAGATTCAAGTCACTCTCCTAGTTAAAAACTGTAAAAAAAGTTTTTTTTTTTACAACGTTTTCTGTTTCTTACACCATCATATTCCTAAGTATTCCTTCCAGAGATCCTTCCCATATGACAAATGGTATTTTTTAAGAGGAAAAAAAATGAGCCACAACTGATCAACACATTGAAAAAGTCTGAAAACATGTATATTGCATAATACCTGTGGACTTCCCACCTCCAGGAAGGGTAGGTGGTTGTTATCTCTCTTTTTTTTTTTTAACATTTTAATTTTATTTATTTAATTTTTTACATTCATTTTCACAAATTTTTGGGTTCCAAATTTTATCCCCTTTTATCCCCTCCCCCACCCCAATACCCCACGCAATCCAATTTTTCCTATCTCCAATGCGCCCTCTCTTCTGTCATCCCTCCCTTCTCTTGTCTCCATCTTCTCTTTTCTCCTGTAGGGCCAGATGACTTTCTATTCCTCATTAACTGTATGTCTTCTTTCCTAGTTACAACAACAATATTAAACAGTTGTTCCTAAAACTTTGAGTTCCAAATTCTCCCCATCACCTCCCTCCCCACCCATTCCCTTTGGGACAGCAGGCAATTCAATATAGGCCCTATCTGTGTAGTTTTGCAAATGACCTCCCTGATAGTCGTGTTGTGTAAGACTAACTGGATTACCATCCCTCCTAACCTGCCCCTCATTGTTTCTCTTCTGTCTCTTGATCCTGTCCCTCCCCAAGTGTTGACTTCAAATTGCTCCCTCCTCCCTTTGCCCTCCCCTCCATCATCCCCTCCCTTGCATTATCTCCTTCTCCCCCACTTTCTTATACTGTAGGATAGGTTTTCATACCAAAATGAGTGTGCATTTCACTCCTTCGTTTAGTCAAATGTGATGAGGGTAAACTTCTTGGTTTTTGTTTTTTTTTTTTTCTCAGCTCTCCTCTTTTCCCTCCACTAAGAAAAACTCCTACCTGCCTCTTAAATGACATATAGTTACCCCCTTCCCTTTCCCTCTCTTTCCTCCCCCTACATTTCTCTCTCACCATTTACCTTAGTTTCTTTTAAGGTATGGTCCCATCCTATTCAGTTCAATCTGTGCTCTCTCTGTATGTGTGTGCATGTGTGTATGTGTGTGTACATGTGTATGTGTGGTCCCACCAACTACCCAGATACTGAAAAGTTTTAAGAGTTACAAATATTGTCTTTCCCTGTATGAATGTAAACAGTTCACTTCTGGTAAGTCCCTTAAGACTTCTCTTTGCTGTTTCCTTTTTCATGCTTCTTCTCATTCTTGTGTTTGAAAGTCAAATTTTCTTTTCAGCTCTGGTTTTTTCATTAAGAATGATTGAAAGTCCTCTGTTTCATTGAAAGACCATATTTTCCCTTGAAGTATTATACTCAGTTTAGCTGGGTAGGTGATTCTTGGTTTCAGTCCTACTTCCTTTGCCTTCTGGAATATCCTATTCCACGCCCTTCGATCCCTTAATGTAGAAGCTGCTAGATCTTGGGTTATCCTGATTGTATTTCCACAGTACTGGAATTGTTTCTTTCTAGCTGCTTGCAAGATTTTTTCCTTGAGCTGGGAGTTCTGGAATTTGGCCACAACGTTCCTAGGAGTTTCTCTTTTTGGATCTCTTTCAGGTGGTGATCGATGGATTCTTTCAATACTTATTTTGCCCTCTGGTTGTAGAATGTCAGGGCAGTTTTCCTTGATAATTTCATGGAAGATGATGTCTAGGCTCTTTTTTTGATCATGAGTTTCAGGTAGTCCCATAATTTTTAAATTGTCTCTCCTGGATCTATTTTCCAGGTCAGTTGTTTTTCCCATGAGATATTTCACATTCTCTTCCATTTTTTCGTTCTTTTGGTTTCGTTTGGTGATTTCTTGGTTTCTCATAAAGTCATTAGACTCCATCTGTTCCATTCTAATTTTGAGAGAACTATTAAATTCAGTGAGCTTTTGAGCCTCTTTTTCCATTTGGCTAATTCTGCTTTTGAAAGCATTCTTCTCCTCATTGGCTTTTTGAACCTCTTTTGCCAATTGAGTGAGCCTATTTTTCAACGTGTTAATTTCCTCAGCATTTTTTTGGGTCTCCTTTACCAAGGTATTGACCCGTTTTTTATACTTTTCTTGCATCTCTGACATTTCTCTTCCCAGTTTTTCCTCCACCTGTCTAACTTGCTTTTCAAAATCCTTTTTGAGCTCTTCCAGGGCCTGAGCCCACCCGCCACACCCCTGGGGTGTCTGGGGTACTGAGGCCCCGCCCTCCACATCTTTCCCTGATGGCAAGGATACGTCCTCATCATCAGATCCGAAGGTCGGGATCATTTGCATTTGTTGGAAAAAACTCTCTAAAGTCTTATTTTTCTTCCCTTTTCTAGGCATTTTCCCAGCCAGTTACTTGACTTCTGAGATTCCTTTCCACCCCTGCCTGGATCCACCCAGCTAGTGCTTGGCCTCTGAGATTTAAATGGGCTTTCCTCCTGCCGGCTGTCAGCTTTAGTTCAGGTGCTGGGGTGGGGGCAGGGCCGTCTCCCAGGCTCAGATCCCTCAGGGGCTTTATGTAGAGACTTTCAGGAATGGAGCGGGTGGGGGCAGGGTGGGGGGCCCACCTCCCAAGCTCAGTTCCCTTGGGGACTTTAAGAAGAAGCCTTCAGTAATAGAGCGGGGTGGGGGCAGGGCCATCTCCCAGGCTCAGCTCCATCAGGTTTTATGCAGGAATCTTCCGTAATGAAGATCCTGCCTGCTGCTGGGGGATTCCTGAGTCCCGGTCCACTGCCGCCTCAGCAGCCACCCACACCTCTGCCTCCGCCGCTTCCTGCCCCCGTCTCTGCCGCTGCTGCTTCCTCCCGAGGGGGCCCGAGTCACGGAGACGCCCTGCTCCCCCTCTCCTCCAGCCTGGCCTTCTCTCTCACTGACCTGTAGCTTCTGTGGGCGGAGGGACTTTCCCGGCTGCCGGAGCTTCCGTCTCTGAAGCCTGCTCGGATCAGCTTCTCTGGGGCCACGGCCAGGGCAGTGCTGGGGGTGGGGTCCACTTTCCGGGGCGCGCCGGACCCTGGGGACGGGTCTCCAGGGCTCCCTGGAACGGAAATCTCTTCCACTCTGTTTCTGCACACCTTGTATTGACCCAGAAGTTATGGGGGACTCTTTTTACATTAATTCTATGGGCTTTTGGTTTTGGAGCTCGTAAACGTGCGTCCTTCTACTCCGCCATCTTGGCTCCGCCCAAGCTGTTATCTCTCTTTAAAAAATTTCACTTGTAATTTCAGTGAGTTACAAATTGTATTCCTACCTCCAGTAGAGGTAGAGGCAAAATACAGAATACCCATTATGCATATGAAGCCATGCAAAACATTTCCATATTAGTGGTTCCTGTCTCTTAAAGATGAAGGGTAGCCTAAGCTTGGCAGATAGGTGGTTCAGTGGGTAGAATGCTGAATCTAGAGTCAGGAAAACGTGAATTCAAATTTGGCAGATACTTACCCCCTGTGTGACACTGGGCAAGTCACTTAACCTCTGTTTTCATTAATCCACTAAAGAAGGATATAGCAAACTAGCCCAATGTCTTTGTCAAAGAAAACTCAGTGGACTGCACTGGTGTGCTGTGGTCACACAAATTCACAGCAACAATAATCCAGGCTCATGCCTGGCTTGGCTTCTTCCCATCAAAAGCTTACACAAAAATTAGTTACACAAAAGATTGCCACAAATGCTAAATAGTGAGTAAACCCATTTATCCAACCAGAGGGGAAACAGAAATCAGAGAAGTAATGAAGATTAGAACATACCAGAAAATACAGTGAATGAGCTTTGCCAGTGGGAGTGAGAGGGCATTATTGAGATAAGCTGGATATCTGGGACGTGGCATGGTGTTGGCTCTTTTATATATCTGAAAACTCCGAAAGTCAATCTCTCCTCTCCTCTTCTTTTCTCTCCTCTCCATCTCCCTTTTAACCTCACTTACTCCCTCCCATCTTTCCCTGAGTCTTGATGTCTGTTTATGTTTCTGTCTCTCTCTCTCTGTTTCTGTCTTTGTTTCTGTTTCTCTGTTCTTCTTTGTCTCTCCTCTCAGAATTGGACCACTGCCAAAATGTGATTCTACTGGATCACAATTCAATTCTGATTGCACTGTTTGTCCAGCCACTTGTCTAAGATATAGCATATCCTGATATATTAACTCAAAGAGCTGCCTGTCTGCTGAATGTCAAAATCTGCACAGTCAGTCCACTTGGTTTTTTATTGGTGTATTACTAATTAATATGAATACTTGTGTTTTAATGAGCTTAGATTTTACTGAAGGGGTCCTGTAGTGTTTTAGATGTTAGGTTGCTTAGATCACCCTGTAGTTCTTCCCCTCTTCAGTTAGCAATCTCTTCATATACATGAGTATTTTGCACTCAGCATGTCCTTTGCAAATGGGAGCATTTGAAAACCAAGAGGAGCACTGAAACCCACGATTCTGACATACAACAGGATATTCTTCTTATATGTTCCTATAGTTCACACCTTACTGGTAGCCCCACATCAAGAGGGGTACCACATGCCAGGTCACTGTTCTTCCTTGAAAAGTTTAGGTCTCAAGACACAGGTTGCTAAGAAAGAATGATCTACACTTGTTCTAACAATCACCCACTTCCTGATACAACCACTGAAATCAATCCTCTCATTGGACTGAGTCCTCAGTTGTACTTTTTAAGTTTACAGCACATTCAACTAAAATCCCTTTCACCACAAATACTAGCTCTCTTTCCATCTTTCAGTGCTTCCTCACTCCACTTTGAAGGCAGTCATTGAATCTGCATTGCTTCCTACTACTTTGGAATAGGTCCTCCATTTCTTGTTCGATTCTCTACCCAACTCTGCCAATATCTGCTTCTCCCTCTTGGTCTGAGAGCTGTCTGTCATAGCTCTTGACACCAGGATTTTGCAATCAGGGTGATATCATTTGCAAATGGGAGCAGTTGAAGGACATTGAAATCTAAAAGGAATCCTTCTATTTCCATTTTACTGAAGATATTCCCTAAACCTCTAATGTAGTCTTTCCTTACCTCTCTCTGTCTGATAGAATACCCCTCTTCCTTTAAGATGTGGTTCACACACCATCTTCTTTGGAAAATCTTCCTGATCCTGCTAATGTTGTCCCTTCCAAACTACCTTATGTTTAGGTACTTTACATATGTTTTTATTTATTAACTTTACATTTATGCTGTATATATTTTGCTACGTACTTGCTGTCCTCTCCGATTAGGTAAGGGACAACACATTGATCCAGCAGATAGAGTGCTGGGCCTGGAGTCAGGAAGACTCATCTCCCTGTGTTCAAATGTGACCTTAGACACTTACTAGCTGTTTGACCCTGGGCAAGTCATTTAACCCTTTTAGACTCAATTCCTTATCTGTCATGAGCTGGAGAAGGACATGGCAAACCACTCCAGTATCTTTGTCAAGAATGTCCCAAAAGGGGTCACAAGAGTTGGACACAATTGAATAATTAGGATGTAAGCGTTAGCAGGAATTGTTTCATTGTTTGTACTTGTAACCCCAGAATAGCAAAACATTCTTGGCGCATAGTGATTGATTGATGTGACAATGTCAGACTTCTGGAAAGCATATTTCTCTCTGTATGGTACTTTGCTTCTTAGGAGAGGGATAGAATCCTGACCTGGGTTTGTATATTGCCTACAACACTCCCTATAGTGGCTTAAACCAGATAAAAATGTAATTGGGAACACATTGCACATATCTTCTGACTTTGAGTGTATTGATCAGTTGTGCTTTTCTTACTCTCTAAAAAATACTGTTTGTTGTGTGGGATATAGGATACTTTGGTGATGTAAATAATATCAATAGAACTTCATAAAATATTTTTAAATGTAATTGGTAAAAATTTAGCAAAATAAAATATAATGTTAATGTGTGGTTTTTCAAGTCAATATATACCTGTAGGGATGCTTATGTATGGTTTAATAGACCGTTTTTATTTGAGTTTGACACCATTGCTAAGGTTGTGAATGGTGGGCAAGGTGTCAACCTGTAACAATAGAGGGAATTTCCTTATCTGGGAAGGATTTCCCTTTGTCAGTGAAATGATTGGCCCAGTTCTATCTTGATCCTTGACATCTATACTCAGAGGATGGAGGTGAGAGATGGCACATCAAGTTAAGGGATTCTCTAATAATTCAGTTTGACTGGAACACAGAGTTCCTGAAGAGAAGTAATATAAAGTAAGACCAGAAACTTAGGGAGATTTGTTATTCCCTTTGTAATTTCATCTACAAACATTCTCAGAATTATCTGGCTTAAGCTGAGATTCATGTCAAAGATTATATAGGCTTGTCTTCTCTACTTCTTTTTCTGGTTTTGTAAGGCAGTATTACTCTATCATAATTCTCTCCATAACATTTTAAATACAAACTTATACTTTAAATTAGTTTTGCCTTTGATCACCATGGGAGCTGAAGTAGAAGGATGGTTTTTTTGTTCTTTTGGTCCCTTTAATATAATGAGTGCTTTACATGGGATAGTTTTTCCAAAAATGGTGAGAATCAGATTAATCTCTTTAACTGTATCCATTTTTTTAAATCAACAGTTAATGGGTTAGGTTACAACTGTAGTTGTACACAATGCCATTTTTATCTCTCCATAAATTCATAAATTGGGTATTAATTTTTATCTTCACTTCAACCAATCCATCACTCATCATTTGCTAAGCTCCTACTATGTTCCAGGCACTACGTGTTATGTCCCAGGGGATGATACAAAGATAAAAATGAAATAGTTCCTGGCCTCATTCTTTTAGGGGATACCACATATACATAAATAAGTATATACAATTACCTACCAATTTTTACCAACATACAGGCAAGCCAGGCTAATTGAAGCAGCAAGGCATTCTGTAGAAGAGTCTGGTGGTGACATGTGCCAGGCAGATCAAACCATGACCAACCTGACTACCACCTCCTCAAAATCTTGTAGTGACAATGGAGACAGCCTAGATCCATGAGACCAAAGGAAAAGAAATGTCCCCATATCACCAAACCCTGTTTCCGGCTCCAGCTCCTCAGCCATTATCCAGGGAATCAGCCTGTAAGGAAGGATACAACCTGGCAACTGTCTGTGAAGGTGCTAAAGCAAAAGTTTCCCCAGCAGCCACAGCTAATGAAGACCTGGAAAAGAGAGCTCTCATCACCAAACTCCTTGGGTCTGTCAATGGTTCAACACCAGGAATGAATGTGATCTTACCCATATAATATGGGATAGAACATTGGAAATAACAGTAAAGGAGATGCATCCTGCTCTTTGAGAGCAGGGACTGTTTTGATTTTCTACTTATAAGGGAAATGGAGGGAATAAGTATATATGTATATGTGTGTGTGTGTATATCTATATCTATATATAGATATACACACACAGACACACACATATATACACATGTATATACATAATGCATGTATATATATGCATATATCTATATATATGTACATCTGTCTGTGTGTATATTGTGTTTGGGCTAAACACTTCTACAAATATTTCATTTGGTCCTTACAACAACTCTTTGATATGCAATTATCCCTATTTTGTAGTTAAGGAAACTGAGGCAAGCAGATTAAGTGACTTGGTCAGAGTCACACATCTAGTAAGTGCCTGAGATTGAATTTGAACTCGGATATTCCTAATTCTAGGCCCAGTGTTCTAAGCACTTTCCCACCAGCTGTCTCTATTTATAACCTTAGGCCTTTATTTTTTCCATTCACTATTTTTTCCATTCACTCATATGTTCGGGGCGATTCCCCGACCTCTATGCACGGGGCTATTCCCCGGCCCGGCTTAGTTGGGTTTCAATGCACGGGGCTATTCCCGGCGCGGCCTAGTTGGGCTTCTTAACCCCAACTGATCCCTCCAGGCTACCTCAGCCCGATCTCCTAACCCCAACTGACCCTACCAGGCTCCCTCAGCCTGGTCTTCGCTTGCTCACCTGTTCCCCGGTCTTCGGACGTCTCCGGTCCCTGCCGTGCGACCGTATGGCCTAGCTTGCGCGACAGGGCTGTCCCCCCCTCCACGGAGGGAACAATGACTACACACTCGCCCGAGGATGTCAGTGCTCTTCACTTTATTGATGGCGTCCTCTACATCTCTTTCTTGGTTACATCTCTCTCCCCGATCCCTCCCCCACAGCTCCTTATATCCCCAGCCAGAGCCCCACCCATGTTCCTCCCTAAGGGCAGAGCCAGCTCCCTGAGGGTGGAGCCAGCTCCCAAGGCTGGTCCAGAGCTTGGCCCCTAACACTCATACAAAGAGATTTTGTATGAAACTATATTTCACTGGTATAAGAACCTCCCAGATGAGGAAATTCCCTCTACCAAAGCATGTTGGTATCTTCTTTGTAACTAACAAGATAATTGCCTAGAGACTTGAGTAGTTTCATGAATGCACATCTTCAGGCACCTGAGGCCAGACCTATATTTACTTTACACCACTGCCTCTCTCCATATAGGGTAATTTTGGAGGGCAGAGCAGTAAGTAGCATCTGGGGGCAGGGAGGCTGGTACCAGGAAAGGCTTTATGTAAAAGGTCCTGCTCAACCTGGATGGATCTTGAAGGAAGCTAAAAATAACAAGTAGAGAGAAAGGGGAGTGCATTTCAGGAATGGGGAAGAGCCAGTGCAAAGATAGGGAGACTGATTTGGATCAATGCCCAATAGATAACATGTTATATTGAATAAATAAGATATGGGCAAAAAATTTTGAAGAAAATCAAAATGTGACAGGATGAGATATCAATCCTTTGTCATTTTGTGCCTCAAACTGTTGAGATTATGTAGTTATTAATATAATTGATTAACATGCAATCAGTCAGCTGTTAATATTTATTTTGTTCTGGCTTGGGGGTCCCTATGAAATAAATCTGAAGGAGAGAAGTGAAATGGAAAGGGAGAAACATTTTTGTTCTAAGGGATATTCATGCACATACACATAATATAGAACACGTACTGTTTTAGGATATTGAAATAGTGATTATATAATAGATCATTTAAAAGGAAATGGGGAAATACAAAGAAATGAGATAAATGTTCTCTCTTACCGAAGTCTTGTCTCTGAGTTCCTTCCTTTTAGGGACTAGCATTCAGCATAGTAATATTTGGAACTAGTGAGTCTAGAAAAGAAGACTTGAGAAAATTGAGGTGAATTTCTGAGGTAAAAAGCAGTAATGATGATAGCGGACCTAAGCAGCTCATAAAATACATAAGGGACATATCAAACTCCTAGGTCCCAAAGGCTATTTGTAGTTGAGCATCTGATATGCCATAGGAGAATTGCTACAGAAACAGTCCAAGATCAAGCAGCCAGATCTCTTCAGGGAGGCAGGTACCTGGCCTGTCCAAATATTGGTAAACAATAAAGAGTGACACAAGAAGGGGAAAAATAAAAGGAAATTGAAGAACTAGGGTTTGTTGTTTCAGAACTACAGTGTCAAGTCTTCTGGGTCAATAAAGCTGTCACTTATTAAAATCATGGAAATGAAAAAGGGAATGAAAGAAAAAAAAGGAAAGAGTAAAAGAACATAGTCATATATTCATAGTCCAGCACTTTAGAACTGGAAGAGACCTGAAATTCTCATTCAGTTTAGACAGACATCTTTTTTATTAGGTTCTTTTTACAAATCAGTTTTCAAGGCCATTATAATGTGCCTGAATTCTGAAACAGACTATTTAACTCTTCTTAGCCAGTTTTTCTGTTTCTGCTTCATAAGTAAAATACATTTACTATAAGCACCTGAACGTTTACATTTAATCCAAATTTTCCCTCTGAGATACTGGCATCTCATTGTACAGTTGTGTTGTTCTCTGAAATACCACTTTCTTCTGATCTTGCATTTTTACCCTAATTCTAGAAAATGCATGCGTTATGTAAATTTACTTTTGAAATGAATAAATAACTACAAATAACAAGGATTTTATATTGCATTGCAGTAGAAACTTCAGACCCTTTCCCACTTTCCCAGAGATGACTGCAATTTGTCCCCATTCTGATCAATCCTTTGTTATGAATTCCATGAGAACCTATTATTCTATTAGTTTATATTTTTTTCCTGGTACCATGTTAATAATTAACTAATAAACTAATGCAGAAATTTCAGCCAAGTTTCCCTCTGTTGTCAAAACTTGTATTTTTAACCCTAGTATTTTCCCAGTGACGCCATGGGACTGCAAATCACAAAATACTAAGAAATAGGAAAATTAAAATGGCAGCTGGCCCAAAGAACAATGGAAAGGCAGATCTCATATTACCAAAAACGACTTGAGTGCAAGAAGCAGCATGCAGAGACAGTAAATGTAGCAGCCACAGTAAAACCTTTTCCTCCCCCTGAAATGCCTCAAGTACACATGAGTACTTGGTTCTCTATGTCAGTTTTATTACTCTGATTGTCAGCTCCAAGGAATCTGAATAAAGCTGGCAATTTGAGCCCAGAAGGATTCATGATGCTGAAAGAACAATTGGGAAAAGAGCAGAAAACGGGATTCTGCCAAGCCTAGTCATCTAGCTCCACTGGAGGTGCTGATGTGGGTATAACATATACTACCTTGACTGATGTTTTCATTCTGGAAGAGGACCATGACAATAGGAAGCTGCTGTCATGACGTAAAAGTGAACTGGGTTTAAGTGAGGGAGGGCTGGCAAAGTCACCTCACTTTCTCCTCTGGAGTCACCTGGGCCCAGAAACAAATCAGGACAATGGCCCCAGAAGCTAACTAAATAGTAATTGTTTCTCTTTTACCCAGGAATTGTGAAGGTCTTCCCCCTCCCTTTTTTTAAATATAAATTTATTTAACTTTTTACATTCATTTTCACAAAATTTTGGGTTCCAAATTTTCTCCCCATTTGTCCCCTCCCTGCACCCCAATACACCGAGCATTCTAATTTTCCCTGTCACCAATCTGCCCTCTCTTCTATCATCCCTCCCTTCTCTTGTCCCCATCTTCTCTTTTGTCCTGTAGGGCCAGATGACTTTCTATTCCCCATTAACTGTATTTCTTATTTCCTAGTAGCAACAACAATACTCAACAGTTGTTCCTAAAACTTTGAGTTCCAAATTCTCTCCATCCCTCCCTCCCCACCCATTCCCTTTGGGAAGGAAGGCAATTCAATATGGGCCATATCTGTGTAGTTTTGCAAATGACTTCGATAATAGTCATGTCGTGTAAGACTAACTGTATTTCCCTCCATCTCATCCTGCTCCCCATTGTTTCTATTCTGTCTTTTGATCCTGTTCCTCCCCAAGAGTGTTGACTTCAAATTGCTCCCTTCTCCCATTGCCCTCTCTTCCACCATCCCCCCCACCTTGCTTATCTCCTTCTCCCCCACTTTCCTGTATTGTAAGATAGGTTTTTGTACCAAAATGAGTGTGCATTTTATTCCTTCCTTTAGTCGAATGTGATGAGGGTAAACTTCATGTTTTTTTCTCAGCTCTCCTCTTTTTCCCTCCACTAAAAAGTCTCCTGCTTGCCTCTTGAATGAGAGATAATTTACCCCATTCCATTTCACCCTCTCTCCTCCCACTACATTTCTTTCTCACTGTTTACCTTAATTTCTTTTAAGATATGGTCCCATCCTATTCAATTCACTCTGTGCTCTCTGTCTCTGTATGTGCATGCGTGTGTGTGTACGTGTGTGTGTGGTCCCACCAACTACCCAGATACTAAAAAGTTTTAAGAGTTACAAATATTGTCTTTCCATGTAGGAATGTAAACAGTTCACCTTTGGTAAGTCCCTTCTGACTTCTCTTTGCTGTTTACTTTTTCATGCTTCTTCTCATTCTTGTGTTTGAAAGTCAAATTTTCTTTTCAGCTCTGATTTTTCATCAAGAATGCTTGAAATCCTGTGTTTCATTGAAAGACCATATTTTCCCCTGAAGTATTATACTCAGTTTTGCTGGGTAGGTGATTCTTGGCTTTAGTCCTAGTTCCTTTGACTTCTGGAATATCCTATTCCACGCCCTTCAATCCCTTAATGTAGATCTGCTAGATCTTGTGTTATCCTGATTGTATTTCCACAATACCGGAATTTGGCCACAATGTTCCTAGGAGTTTCTCTTTTTGGATCTCTTTCAGGTGGTGATCGATGGATTCTTTCAATACTTATTTTGCCCTCTGGTTCTAGAATATCAGGGCAGTTTTCCTTGATAATTTCATGAAAGATGATGTGTAAGCTCTTTTTTTGATCATGGCTTTCAGGTAGTCCCATAATTTTTAAATTGTCTCTCCTGGATCTATTTTCCAGGTCAGTTGTTTTTCCCATGAGATATTTCACATTCTCTTCCATTTTTTCATTCTTTTGGTTTTGTTTTGTGATTTCTTGGTTTCTCATAAAGTCATTAGCCTCCATCTGTTCCATTTTAATTTTGAGAGAACTGTTTTCTTCAGTGAGCTTTTGGACCTCTTTTTCCATTTGGCTAATTCTGCTTTTGAAAGCATTCTTCTCCTCATTGGCTTTTTAAACCTCTTTTGCCAATTGAGTTAGCCTATTTTTCAAGGTGTTATTTTCTTCAGCATTTTTTTGGGTCTCCTTTACCAAGGTATTGACCCGTTTTTCAGGCTTTTTTCTTGCATCTCTCTCATTTCTCTTCCCAGTTTTTCCTCCACCTGTCTAACTTGATTTTCAAAATCCTTTTTGAGCTCTTCCATGGCCTGAGCCCACCGGACATCCACCTTGGATGTCTGGGATACAGAGGCCCCGACCTCCACTTCTTTCCCTGATGGTAAGCATTGTTCCTCCTCATCAGAAATGAAAGGCGGGAACATCTGTTCCCCAAGAAAGTAGCTTTCTAGCATCTTATTTTTCTTCCATTTTCTGGGCATTTTCTCAGCCAGTTACTTGACTTCTGAGATTCCTCTCCACCCCCACCTAGATCCGCTCAGCTAGTGCTTGGGGTCTGAGATTCAAATGCTGCTCTCCAGCCTTGGGGCTTTCAGGGGCGGGCACGGCTGCTATTCAATATGAGCTTAAGTTCTGGTGCTCGGGTGGGGGCAGGGCCGCCTCCCAGGCTCAGTTCCCTCAGGGGGTTTATGCGGAGACCTTCTGTAATGGAGAGGAGCTCTTGCCTGCTCCTGGAGCTCCTGGCCACCGCTGCCTCTGCCGCTGCCTCCCAAGGGGGCCCGAGTCACAGAGACACCTCGCTCCCCTCTCGGCCAGCCCAGAAGTCTCTCTCACTGACCTGTAGCACCTGTGCGTGGAGGGACCTTCGTGGCCGCTGGAGGTTCCGTCCCTGAAGCCTGCTTGGATCTGCTCCTCTGGGGCCGGGTGGTCAGGGCAGGGCAGGGGTGGGCTCCACTGTCCGGTGTGCGACGGACCTTTGGGGTTGGTTTTTCAGGGCTCTCTGGAACGGAAATCTCCTCCACTGCATTGGTGCATGGCTTGCTCTGCTCTAGAATTTGTGGGGAGTTCTTTTTACAGGAAATTTATGGGCTGTGGATTTGGAGCTAGCATACATGAGTCTTTCTACTCCGCCATCTTGGCTCCTCCTTCTCTTCCCTTTTTGTTTTTGATTAAAGGGGCCATCCCTGAGTAATTTAAAGAAACCTATTCATTGAATGGGTGTATCTCACTCAGAGTAAGATTGTGATAAGAACTAGGCCTGAAAGGACCAGGGTCTCACATTGCATCCTGGGCCATCTCCAGTCATCCTGATGAATATCATGCCACTGGACCCAGATGGCTCAGGAGAAGAAGGTGAGGTTGATGCCCTTGCACAGCCCTCCCTCACTCAAATCAAAGTCAACTGAAAGTCATGTCATCATCTTGATGTCATGGTCTTCCTCAAGAATGAAGGACAAACACAAAACAGATCAGGACAATGGCTCCAGATGCAGGGGGAAGCCATGGCCTTTTTAAGCTAAGGTATTTAATAGGTTTCAGCTTGCCTGAGACAATGCTCATTCAGTGATTCAGGCTAGGGAAGAAATGAGGCTAAGAATGGCCTCTTAGTAAAAAAAAAAAAAAAATCAATCTGGAAGGGGAAGACCCTCAGGGTTTCTGGCCAAAACAGAAACAATTGCTATTTACATTCACTGGGAGCCATCAGAGCTCAAATAATGACCAAGTGAGGCTTGGCCTGGGACCTATTGTTGGACAGTCAATGAGAGCCAGAGTGATTTGGGCTTAAGGCATGAACCTAAAAAAAAGAAACAGCCCATAAACCCTAAGATATCTTGCAAGGTTTCAGCAATCAAAACTGAAATTTCTTTGAGCAGAGCACCTGCAGGTAAGGGTATGATTCCCATGGACATAAAGATGTTGGGGGGATGAGGAAGAAAAGAAGGAGAGAAGGCAAGGAGGGAGGGAGTTCTGAGGAGGACAGCAACTATTTAACTTAACCCAACTATTTAAATGAATAAATTGCATGTATCCATTTGTATAAGTAATTGATCCTGGTTCTCCCCCCATTGTATTTTTTTTCCCAATTACATGTCTATTTAGCTAATTTGTTTTTAGTTTTCAACACTGACTTGCACAAGATTTTAAGTTCCAAATTTTCTTCCCATCTCTCTCCTCCCCCACCCCAACATGGCTTACATTATGATTATTCTTCCCCCAATTTGTCATCCCTTCTATCACTCCAGCCTTCTTCTCCTATCCCCTTCCTTTCTATTTTTCTGTAGAGCAAGATATATTTCTATACCCCATTGCCTGTATATCTTATTTCCCAGTTGCATGTAAAACCAGTCTTCAACATTCATTCTTAAAACTTGTAGTTCCAAATTCTTCCCTCCTCACTCCCCACCCACCCACGTTGAGAAGGCAAGCAATTCAACATAGGCTATACTTGTGCAGTCATACAAAACACTTCCTTAATAGTCATGTTGTGAAAGATGGAATTTCTCTTCATCCTAACCACCCTCATTTATTCTATTTTCTCCTTTGACCTTGTCCTTCCTCAAAAGTGTTTGCTTTTGATTATCCCCTCCTGTAATCTGCCTTCCCTTCTATCATTCCCCCTTTCTCATCCCCTTCCCTCCTACTTTTCTGTAGGATGACATATTTCCATACCCAATTGAGTATGTATGTTATTCCCTCCTTAAGCCAAATCCAATTAGAGTCCTCCTTAAGCCAAATCCAATTAGAGTACGGTTTACTCATTCCCTCTTACCTTCCCCCTCTTTCCCTCCACTGTAAAAGCTTTTTCTTGCCTCTTTTATGTGAGATAATTTACTCCATTCTACCTCTCCTTTTCTCCTTCTCCTAGTACATTCCTCTCAATCCTTGATTTCCTTTTTTTAGATATCATTCCTTCATATTCAACTCACTTGCCCTTTGTATTCTAGGAAAGGTCACATGAGTTACAAATATCATCTTTCCATGTAGGAATGCGATTTCTCTTTCCTGTTTACTTTTTCATGCTTCTCTTGAGTCTTGTATTCAATTTTTCTACTGACCTCTAGTCTTTTCGTCAAGAATGCTTGAAAGTCCTCTATTTCGTTGAATGTATATTTTTTCCCCCACTGAAGTATGATACTCAGTTTTGCTGGGTAGGTGATTCTTGGTTTTAATCCTAGCATCTATGACCTCTGGAATATCATATTCCAAGCCATTTAGTCCTTTAAAGTAGGTAAATCTTGTGTTATCCTGATTGTGTTTCCACAATACTTGACTGCTTGCAATACTTTCTCTTTGACCTGAGAACTCTGGAATTTGGCTACAATATTCCTAGGAGTTTTTCTTTTGGGATCTATTTTAAGGAGCTGATCAGTGGATTCTTTCAATTTCAATTCTCTCTGGTTCTAGAATATCAGGACAGTTTTCCTTGATAATTTCTTGAAAGATAATGTCTAGGCTCTTTTTTTGATCAAAGCGTTCAGACAATCCAGCAATTTTAAAGTTATCTCTACTGGTTCTATTTTCCAGATCAGTTGTTTTTCCAATGAGATATTTCACATTGTTTTCTCTTTTTTTCATAGTATAATCTCTTGATTTCTCATAAAGTCATTAGCTTCCATTTGCTGCATTCTAATTTTGAAGGAATTATTTTCTTCAGTGAGCTTTTGGACCTCCTTTTCCATATGGCCAATCCTACTTTTTAAGATATTCTCCTCCTCATTGGCTTTTTGGACCTCTTTTGCCATTTGGGTTAGTCTGTTTTTAAGGTGTTATTTTCTTCAGTATTTTTTGGGTATCATTTAGCAAGCTTGTTGACTCGTTTTTCGTGATTTTCTTGCATCACTCTCATTTCTCTTCCCATTTTTTGCTCTGCTTCTCTTACTTGATTTTCAAAATCCTTTTGAGCTCTTCCATGGCCTGTTACCAATTCATACTTTTCTTGGAGGCTTTGGATGTAGGAGCTTTGACTTTGTTGTCTTCTTCTAGTTATATGTTTTCATCTTCTTTGTCACCAAAGTAAGGTTCTATAGTCTGAGGTTTTTTCCATTGTTTGCTCATTTTATCAGTCAATTACTTGACTTTTTAGCTCTTTATTAAGGTAGGGCTCTGCTTCCAGGGTGGAGGGCAAACCGTCCCAAGGTTCATGGGTTTTGTGCAGCTGATCAGCTTTCACTGATACTTCCTGGGATATGATCAAAGGAGAGGTGTTTACTCCTGTCCTGGCCTGTGCTCTGGTCTGTTAGTGACAACTCTTTTCTGCTTTGGAACTTTGAAGATGCTTCCCTCTCTACTGCTGCTGCCAGCTCTGCCACGCCAGTACTCCTTGATCCAAGACTACCACCCAGGTCTGCAACCCAGATCTAGGCATGGGCAAAGCAAGAGAATCCTGCCACAGTGCCAGCAACTCCCCTCTGATCAGCCACTTGATTCCCCTACCATCTGTGGACCAAGAACTGTAGAAACAGCAGCCACTGCCCTGGGGCTGGGGCTGGACTGTGCTCTTCTCTCATCCAGATCTGCTAGATCTTTCCTACTGACTTTTTAAGTTGTCTTTGGTGTTTCTGGGTTGAAAAGTCTGAAAACCATCACAGCTCCTAGTGATTCAGTCCCCTGAGATCTGCTCCAGGTTTGCTAGGGCCCCATCTGTGCTGACAGGGCACACACTGGACTGTGTCCCCTCTCAGATTAGTGAAACATATCTTTCCTGTTGACCTTCCAGGTTGTCTTGGGCTAGAAATTTGTTTCACTCTGTCATCTTGTGGGTTCTGCTGCTCTAGAATTTGTTTAAAGTCATTTTTTGTAGGGGTTTGGGAGAGAGCTCAAGCAAATCTCTGCTTTTACTCCGCCATCTTGGCTTTGCCCCCTCAACATTCACTTTTTATAAAATTCTGAGTTACAAATTTTTCTCCCTCCCTTATCATTCCCCAAGACAGCAAACAATATGACATAGATTATACATGTACATTCATATTAATCCTATTTCCACATTAGTCATGTTGTGAAAGAAGAATCAGAATAAATGGGTAAAACCATGAGACAGAAAATGTGATAATATTATGCTTTGATCTGCATTCAGACTTCATAGTTCTTTCTCTGGATTTGGATAGCATTTTCCATCTATTCCTTTGGAATTGTCTTGGATCACTGTGTTGCTGAGAAGAGATAAATGTATCATAGTTAATCATTGCACAATATTGCTATTACTGTGTACTGGTTCTTCTGGTTCTGCTCACTTCACTCAGCATCAGTTCATGTAAGTCTTTCCAGGTTTTTCTGAAGTCTGCCTGCTCATCATTTCTTATAGTGCTATAGTATTCTGACTCTATCCTAATATACCTGAAGGGCATACCCCTAAAATCTGTGGACCAGAAAGCTATCAATTATACTATAAGAATATAATCATGAATAGAGAATACCTGGAAAATTTCATTTTCTAGAAGTTATGATATTTAATAGTAATAGCTGATGTTTATATAATGTTTTGAGGTTTACCAAGCACTTTAGTTAGATCATTTCATCTGATCTCAATAACTCTACAAGGTAGTGCTCTTATTATTCTCTACCCTTTCTTTTTACAGAAGGGGAAACTGAAGCTCAGGAATATGAAGCAAGCTGCCCAAGGTGACATTGCTAACAAGTATCTGGAACAGGATTTGAATTTGATTCCTAACTCCAAATCTAGGGCTCTTTCCTGTATCTCACACTTCTATACAGATAAGAATGATTCTCCTACCAACAGGAATCATATTCGAGTAATTGTATCTTAATGAGTGTGGCCAACAGATTTCATCCTCTGATAGCCAACCTTCTGATGATTTGCCTTAGCTATGCTGGACCATGAATGACTGACTTGGGGACTGTCATCAAGACCAAAGTTGAAGCTTTCTAGCACCAACATGAGAAGTCCTGCCAGTGCTGATGCTGAACTGATATAACTTTTAAAACCCAGGGTGGCCTCCATACTATGATATGGCATCAGAGGAGGGATTTGGTGGTGGATCATATACAGTTTAGGAAAATCAAAATGGCAGCAGGCCCAAAGGACAATGGAAAGACATGTGGTAGGTATAATCAGAAGCCTGCTTTATATTACCAAATGTGACTTGAGTGCAAGAAATGGTGTATAAAGAAAGAAAATGTAACAGTAAATAAAACAGTAAAATCTTTCCCCCCACGAAATGTTAATGTCACATGAGTATTTAGCTCCCCTTGTAAGTCTTCTTGCTCTGAATGTAAGCCCCAATTAATTTGAATAAAGCTGCCCTGTTGGGCCCAGAGGGACTTATTAGCTTATAGCCAAGTAGAAGATTGTGGCAAGATTGATCTTGGAGGAATAAAATATTATCTTAGCCTAAGCACAATCTTGGAGGAAAAATAAGAATCCTCTATATTACAGAAGAATTTTTCATAGTTCATTACAATAGAATTTACACTCCTTAAGGGCAGAGATGGTTTCATTTTTGTCTGTATCCCCAATGCCTAGCACTGTGCCCGGGTAAGCCCTTCATAAATGTTTGTTGGCATGAACTGAATGGATTGAATAAGAAAAGTCAGAAATCAGCAAATCAATTGAACAAACACTTATGAAATGTCTCCCATGTATTAGGCACTGTGTTCCATTTAGCCCCCATGAGTTCTTTCTCTGCAGGTGCCATTCTTCTCTACCCTCTGGACCAGCCGGAGAGGGAGGGGAATGTGTTCCTGAGCCCTAAAAGGCCACTCATGCCTGTCTATTTAGTCAGTGACCAGTGACTCAATTTGAAGGACCCTGAAAGGAACCCTCGGTGATCCCCAGCCAACCTCCAGTCAGTCACATCCCTGGAGGCAGTTTTGCTCAGGGAGCCCCTGCCATGCTCTGGGATACTGAGAGCCAGGTACCCATTTGGACTTTATGTTGATATACTGCATCAGACATTGATTCTGCCTAATTTCTGCCCTATTATGAACTTTCTCAGCATTGGTCCATTCTCAATACCAACTATTGCAACACTCCAATCAAGCCTGTCTACAAAAACAAAAAGCCCATCAATCTCTGCTCTCAAGGAGTTCATAGTCTACTAAGATAGACAACATGTAAACAAGTGAGTACATACAAGATGCACAGGGGATAAACTGGACGTAGTCTCTGAATAGAGGCATTAAGATTAAGGAGGACTAAGAAAAGCTTCCTGTTTAAAGTGGGCCTTTAGCTGAGATTTGCGGGTAGCTAGGGAAGCCAAGAGGTGGAGATGATGAGGGGCAGAGTTCCAGACAAGTGACAGTCATCAAAAATGCCCATGATCAGGAGAGGAATTGGCTTACTTAAGGATCAGAAAGGAGGCCAGTGTTAGTGGATCATAGAATGGAGGGGTTAGGAGTGTGTGTGTGTAAAATAGAAGACTGGAAACATAGGAAAGGACCAAGTTATGAAAGGCTTTAAAAGCCAAAAAGAATTTTATATTTGCTCTTGGCAGTAATAGAGAAACACTGGAGTTTATCTAACAAGGGAAGGGACATTATCAGACCTGAGTTTTGACAGTTGAATGGAAGATGGACTTAGAACAGGGAGAGATTTGAGGCAGGGAGACCAACGTCAAGGCTATTTTGTAGGCTATATAGTCCAAGACAGAACTTTGAAGGATACCTATAGTTAGTGAGTACAATCTTGATAAAAATCTAGAAACTGAGATCACCAAGCAAAGAGGGCCTAGGAGGCTTGGAGGATACTCATGGTTAGTGAGTATTTGATCATAGACTTAATACTAGTCTTGGGAAGGAATCCTGAAGAGTTCAGGCATTTTATAGGTTCCCAGAAATCATCCAATTTCCAGAGGATATATCCTTCGTCTCATTGGATTCTGAAGATCCAATTACTAAACCTTTGAATGAAACTCTCTTGCTCTAACTGCAACAAAGCCTTGCCTAAGCTTCCTTATTATCCAAGGATATATAACTCAATACTTCATTAACAGAGAAACTCTATATAACTCTCCAGCTGGTTCCAAGCCAATTCTGAAGCAGCATCTGGTCTCTTGTCTCTTCTAGTTGCTCTCAGCCTCATCTCCCACATCTCCCACATTTCAAAGATACTGACTTTATTTGCAAGACTTGGATCCAGTCACCCTCTCTTTTTCCTCAATTTTCCTGAACTTGATCTAAGCCTTGGTCTGTAACAAACTAGACTGGGATCTAACAACTAGTCCTGAACCTCTGCCTATTCCTTGACTTACCTTGAACCTTGCCACTTCTTAGTCACTTAGAGAGTCCTCTATGGATATACAATCCGAGGCGTGGCATCAAGCACTGATCAGGAAGGATATTAACAATATACACTAATTTAGGAGCACCTAAAAAGCAGCCAAATATTCGATGGTTTGGCAAGTGTTTTGGATTGTTTGGAAATAAAGAAGGGATGTGTGTGTGTGTGTGTGTGTGTGTGCATGTATGTGTGTGTAATACCTACCATGAAAAACAAAATAAATGTGAATAGAAATAAAATTTGTTTGAATAAAACCTTGGGAGAAAAGTCTCCTCTTTTTTTGCATATCAGAAAAAGTATAATTTGTAGGCTTTAAACCAAGATGTAATAGGGAACTCATTGCCTCATGAAGTTGCTCATTCCATTGTTGCACAGCAACGTGTTGGAGAGTTCTTTACACGGAGTCAAAATCTGCTACCCTGGAGAGATGATAACATATTTTTTTCTCTCTTCTCTACAGAGAAGTGAAGGACTACAGGTACAGAATGTTGTATTCAATGTGAAATATGTCCTCCCCATCCCCCAACAGGTTTTCTTGGCCACAAGGAGGAAAAGGAATGGAAATATATCAAGTTTTAATGTAATATAAAAACAGGCATCAATAAAACTTTTTTTAAAATGTTTTTATAGCTTCTAGCTACTAGTTCTAGTTCTGATCCCTCTTCCACATGAAAGACTTTGATTATAACAATGTGCTCAAATCTGGGTTAAGGCGGAGAAAATGAGTCTCAGGTTCTTTGCTTCTTTGTCCTGTACCACAGTGTTTTTTATCATTTCATTGCCATCTGGCAACCACCAGCTGCTGCCTCTGTTCTCAGCCTAGTGGGCTTTGAGCACTTTCCCCTTATCCTCCTGTGCTTTATTAATGACAACAAAAAGACAGGTCAGAATGGGAGTAGCCAGGGAGAAGTAGGGTTGCTGAGATCCTATCCTGCAACTTCATTGGTAAAGTCATGGCCCACAGTTGCTGAAATTATCTGGCTCAGCACAACCTAGTTGGCAGCTGCTAGCTTCCCTAGAAAATGCAGCCAGTGTCTGAGATAATTCTCATTCATTTTGTGTATGGAAAAGAGGGTTTATTATAAACCACTGAACTTCCCAGATTTACTATATTCCTTATTTTCCTTTTTTTATTATTGTCAGGGTGAGGCTGACTGATTTATTCAAGTCTTGCTACCCCTCTTAAAGTAAAAAAAAAAAAGAAACAATCAATCAGTCTCAATTGTAGGCTTTAGACCTATTGCTCCATGGCTAGATTTCAGTTAAGTTTGTGAAACTGAATGGGAAGAAAAGTTGCACCACTAACTTCTAAACGAAATTTCTTTATTTTAAAACATTATGTTAAGGACTCCATAGGTTTTGTCAGACTTCGAAAGGAGTCTATAACATACACACAAGTTAATAATCCCAGCTTTACAATAAATGAAAAAATCCCTTTGAATTAGAGTGACATTGCACAGAAACTTGGTCACATTCCAAGAACCATCTATAAATTATCAAGCTTGCTTAAAACTAGAGGAATTTGAGGGGTTGGAACATTAAAAAAAACAAAAAAAACAACCTTTTGAGGAAGAACCCTGGGCACTGGAAGGAGAAACTTGAGGTTAAACCTTGGTCAGAGGAGGACTTTGAAGGGTCTGGAGGATGTTGGACTTCTCATCTTCCTATTGGTGTTCTAGTGGTATCCCCAGATCAGCTGATGGCAGGGTCTGCATTGGGAGCCAAAGACAAATTGAACATAGAATCATACCACCACAAATAGATTAGAAATCAAACCCAGAGCTCTGATCTACCGCTTTGCAACATTTGCTCCCTAAGCTTGAGTTACTTTTTCCTGGACTCTATATACTTGTGGGATAATATGTCCACAGACTTTTATGGAGATGTTTTCTACAAACTTTGTAATTATGCCAACTTAGTAAATATGCAAAAGTTTTTACATAAGGCTGGTTGACTAAAATAATTCTCAACTGACAACCTCAGGAGTGGAAGAAGCATGCTGGTGGGGGTTTGAGCTAATGTCAGAGAATTACCTCCTGGATTTTCCTCAAACTCTGAGGTGGGGGGGTGGGGTGGATATGTAATCTTTTTACAAGACCTGAGATCTATATGTAAAAATGGGAGTTGGATCAAGGATCCCCAGAGTTTCTATGGGCTACATTATGAATTTACTAAATACAAACACTTCAACATTCAAAGAAGAAAAGAGGATTGCATAAAATTGAACTTGTTACATACAATTTGTTTTTTTACATGATATGTTAAATTTAACATGGTAGTAACAAAAATGTCTTATTTGTCAGTGTCCCCTTCTGAACTTCCTTTTGTTCTGTGTATTATAATGTCTCATTAAATCCTTCAGGTTTATTTTCCCATAGGTCAGGAGCAGCCAGAGAGAAAAAAGACTAAATCTTGCCTTGGGGATTATTAGTTATGGTTACTGTAAAAATGTTGACTGAGAGAGTTTACATTAACTTTTGAAATGTTTCATAATATGTTCCATTCATCAAACTGCTTTGCTAGACTATGATCAGAGAGGGTTGAGAAAATTGTAACAGCTGGATCCAAGCAGAAAACATTTTCAGTGGATGGGGTCAGAACCATGAGTCATATGCACAGAAATAACCAAAAGGAGGCATTGCTGAAGAGGCTATAGTTTGTACTGATTGTGATGTGAAGACTGTAGTATTTAATAACCTACTGGGTATAGAAAAACATGCTAAGTGCCACAAGAGAGGCAAAGTTTGGATAAGACAATCATGGGGTTTACAATTTAGGGGAAAAAAACCTTACATTTGTGTAGTACCTCAAGTTTTACAAAACACTTACCTCACAACCATTCTATGGGGAAGGCAGAGAATGTATATTATCTCTATTCTGAATATAAGGAAACTGAGGCTCAGCAACTTAGGTCAGTCAAAAATAGGATTCACATCTAGACTCTTTCATTATAAATTCAAAGTTCTTTTCACTACACAATGTTGCCTTTCTAAAATTCTGACTAATTATGTAATTAATTACATTGTCAGTTTATTTTCCTTTATTTTTTTCTATTTATTGCTCAAGAGGTATCTAAGAAAAAATAGTCAAGTCATTGCCCATGGAGAGTATTGTTTTTTGTTTGTTTTTAGTTAAATTTATTTAACTTTTTACATTCATTTTCACAAAATTTTGGGTTCCAAATTTTCTCCCCATTTGTCCCCTCCCCTGACCCCAATATACCCGAGCATTCTAATTTCCCCTATTACCAATCTGCCCTCTCTTCTGTCATCTTTCCCTTCCCTTGTCCCCATCTTCTCTTTTGTCCTGTAGGGCCAGATAACTTTCTATTCCCCATTACCTGTATTTCTTATTCCTAGTAGCAAGAACAATACTCAACAGTTGTTCCTAAAGCTTTGAGTTCCAACTTCTCTTCATCCCCCCCCCCCCCCATTCCCTTTGGGAAGGCAAGCAATTCAATATAGGCCATATCTGTGGAGTTTTGCAAATGACTTCCATAATAGTCATGTTGTGTAAGACTAACTGTATTTTCCTCCATTCTATCCTGCCTCCCATTGCTTCTATTCTCTCTTTTGATCCTGTCCCTCCCCAAGAGTGTTGACTTCAAATTGCTCCCTCCTCCCATTGCTCTCTCTTCCATCATCCCCCCCACCCTGCTTATCCCCTTCTCCCCCACTTTCCTGTATTGTAAGATAGGTTTTCATACCAAAATGAGTGTGCATTTTATTCCTTCCTTTAGTTGAATGTGATGAGAGTAAACTTCATGTTTTTCTCTCAGGTCCCTTCCTTTTCCCTCCAGTAAAAAGTCTCCTACCTGCCTCTTCTATGAGAGATAATTTGCCCCATTCCATTTCTCCCACTCTCCTCCCAATACATTTCTCTCTCACTGCTTAACTTCATTTTTTTAAGATATGATGCCATCCTATTCATTCACTCTGTGCTCTCTGCCTCTGCGTGTGCGCGTGCGTGTACGTGTGTGTGTGTGCGTGTAATCCCATCTACACAGATACTGAAACGTTTCAAGAGTTACAAATATTGTCTTTCCATGTAGGAATGTAAACAGTTCAACTTTAGTAAGTCCCTTATGACTTTTCTTTGCTGTTTACTTTTTCATGCTTCTTTTCATTCTTGTGTTTGAAAGTCAAATTTTCTTTTCAGCAAGAATGCTTGAAAGTCCTCTATTTCATTAAAAGACCATTTTTTCCCCTTAAGTATTATACTCAGTCTTGCTGGGTAGGTGATTCTTGGTATTAGTCCTAGTTCCTTTGACTTCTGGAATATCCTCTTCCATGCCCTTCGATCCCTTAATGTAGAGGCTGCTAGATCTTGTGTTATCCTGATTGTATTTCCACAATACTTGAATTGTTTCTTTCTAGCTGCTTGAAATATTTTCTCCTTTACCTGGGAACTCTGGAGGTTGGCCACAATGTTCCTAAGAGTTTCTCTTTTTGGATCTCTTTCAGGTGGTGATTGGTGGATTCCTTGAATACTTATTCTGTCCTCTGGATCTAGAGTATCTGGGCAGTTTTCCTTGATAATTTCATGAAAGATGATGTCTAGGCTCTTTTTTTGAGCATGGCTTTCAGGTAGTCCCATAATTTTTAAAGTTGTCTCTCCTGGATCTATTTTCCAGGTCAGTTGTTTTTCCCATGAGATATTTCACATCATGTTCCATTTTTTCATTCTTTTGGTTTTGTTTTTTGATTTCTTGGTTTCTCATAAAGTCATTAGCCTCCATCTGTTCCATTCTAGTTTCTAAAGAACTATTTTCTTCAGTGAGCTTTTGAAACCTCCTTTTCCAACTGGCTAATTCTGCTTTTTAAAGCATTCTTCTCCTCATTGGCTTTTTGAACTTCTTTTGCCAATTGAATTAGCCTATTTTTCAAGGTGTTATTTTCCTCAGCATTTTTTTGGGTCTCCTTTACCAAGGTGTTGACCTGCTTTTTATGCTTTTCTTGCATCTCTCTCATTTCTCTTCCCATTTTTTCCTCCACCTGTCTAACTTGGTTTTCAAAATCCTTTTTGAGCTCTTCCATGACCTGGGCCCATTGAATATTTATTTTGGGTGTTTGGCATACAGAAGCCTTGACTTCTATGTCTTTCCCTGATGGTAAGCATTGTTCTTCCTCATCCCAAAGGATGGGAGGAGATAACTGTTCACCAAGAAAGTAACCTTCTATGGTCTTATTTTTTTTTCCCTTTTCTGGGCATTTTTCCAGTCAATTACTTGACTTCTGAGATTCCTCTCCACCCCTGCCTTGCCTCCAATTCCACCCAGCTAGTGCTTGGGGTCTCAGATTTAAGTGCTGCTTCCCAGCCTCAGGGCTTTCAGCGGGGGTGGGATTGCTATTCAGTGTGAGATTAAGTTCAGCTGCTCAGGTGGGGGCAGGGCCACCTCACAGCGCTCAGTTCCCTCAAGCAGTTTATGAAGAGACCTTCAACAATGGATCCGAGCTTCTTCCTGCTTTGGGAGCTCCTGTCTGCTACTGCCTCTGTTGCTGCCTCCCGAGGGGGCCTGAGTTATGGAGACACCCTGCTCCCCTCTCGGCCAGCCAAACAGGCTCTCTCACTCACCTTTGGCGTCTGTGGGTGGAGGGACCTGTGAGGCCACTGGAGATTCTGTCTCTGAAGCCTGCTCAGATCTGCTCCTCTTGGTGCAACACAGACAAAGCAGGGCTGGGCTCTGCTCATGGTCCTGTGCATGACAGACCTTTGGTGTCAGTTTTTCAGGGCTCTCTGGAACAGAAATTTCCTCCACTCCGTTGTTGTGTGGCTTCTGCTGCTCCAGAATTTGTTGGGAGTCCTTTACAGGTATTTTATGGGCTGTGGATTTGGAGCTAGCATATGTGAATCTTTCTACTCTGCCATCTTGGCTCCTCCCCCAAGAGTATTGTTTTACATGAAATAGCCTAAGGTGCTATTTACAAAAATGGGATGTATCATTGTATCATTTTCTTTCTACCTCCTTTGGGAAAAGTTCTAGCTTGATGATAAACAATGCTAATACTGACGCAGAGTGAGTTGAGATGAGCCAAGAAAATAATTGATTCAGTGAAATAAGAAGAGCCTTAAGAACTCTAATCAATTTAAGGACCAAGCACAATTCCAGAAGACCAATGGCAGAAATCAATGTAGAAATTCGTTTTGCTTGATTATGCATATTTTATTTGACTATGAATATTTGTTACAAGGATTTTTTTTTTTAATTTCAGTGAGGTAAGGTGAAAGAAGTGAGGGATAGGGATAGAGTTCCCTCTCCACTAAAAAAAAAAAAATGAAAGAAAAAGAACAGTATTGTTAAAAAAAAAAAAATTAACAGAACTGGAGGAAGTCCAGAAGCAATACCAGAGAAGCAGGATAGCCTTGAAAGTTACATGTTGAATTAATCATATACTAAAAAAAAGCAAACTGTACATAATAGAGATGTACATTTTCATGTAAAATCTTTTTTTCTCTTCTACTATGTACATGGAAATGCTAATTTTATCTGGTGTTTAATGTTAGAGTAAAGAAATAAAATTTTGTGGTTTTTTAGTTGTCTGACTCTTCACGACCCTGTTCAGGCTTTTCTTGACAAAGGTACTGGAGTAGTTTGCCATTTCCTTCTCTAGCTCTTTTTACACATGAGGAAACTGAGGGAAACAGGTTTAAGTGACTTATCCAGTGTCACACAAGTAGAAAGTGTCTAAGGTTGGATTTGAACTCATGAAGATGAGTTTTCCTGACTCCAGGTCCAGCACTCTATCCACTGTATCACTTACCTGCCCCAAGGAAATAAAATAGAAACAAAAATAAAGTGTTGATGTCAATTACTTACAAGGCCAGTGGAATACAAGTGGAAATTATCTCCACCTTCTTACCCTGATAGGCCAATTTCTGAGTAGGGATAAATGTACATATTCTGTATTTACCTGTCAGTTTATCGTATCCATCTAGCAGAGTGTAAGGTCTTTGAGGACAAGGACAATTCTTAGCACATAGGAGACACTTAGTAAGTGCTTGTTCATTGACTGATACTTTAAAGCTGTCAGTGGCTCACAAAGGTACTATATGTATTTCTTACTGACCTTACACAATTGTGAAACTCAAATGAGATGATGTATTTGAAAGTATTTTGTAAACTATAAAGTACTAGAGAAGTGTCAGTTGTTGCTGATTTAGTCCTGAATGAGTTGTCCACTATGTGTTTAGTTATGTGACGAGAATCAGATTTTTATCTTTAAACTTTTGAGAAACAGTAGGCACATGGTATTTTGGTCTAAGTTTTGCAGTCCAGCAGAATACATGTCACAATGCCATAAGGGCAAACTGCTCACTAAGGTTTATTCTGATGTCTGCCTTCTCTTAGTGGTAGAAATAACCTTGGATTCTCAAAGGTTAAGTGGGACTTCCAAGGGGAAATAATCTTGTTTCCTGCTTTCAGTTTGTAAACACTGAAGTATCACCTAGCTCTTCAGAGCTATGTAGATTCTTGTAACTTTCTTAAGTTTCTTTTGTGGAATCATTTCCATTTCCAAGACTGTTCAACTCTAGATTTCTCAAAAGGAATGCTTAGAAGTCATCAATTCTTCTAAAAGTTCTATTTCCTCCATGTTTGGATTATTCTCAACTTTGTAGGATATCGTCCTTGGATACAAGGATATCCTTGCTTTGCTTCTTGGTAAATTGTATTCCAGTTCTTCCCCCTTTCTTCTTTGTTGAGGAAATGTATTCCTGCATGAGTCTACATGACATTCCTTGGTATGTGATTTACCTATTTTTATCCAGTTGTTAATATTTCCTTTTTGATCTGTAATCTCTGAAGCTTGGCAATCACATTTTTGTGTGACTTAAACCTGGGGTGGTTCTTTATTGGTGGCTCGATCTCATCATCTCCTGTCACTCAGATGCCTTCTGTCACTATCTTTTCCTTCAACCCTATTTCACATTATGAAGTTGCCTTACTATTTACTAAAGCTAACTCCAGAACTTGTTCAAGCAATCCCATTCCATCTCATCTTATCCAACAGATTGACCCATCTATCATCCCTACTTTCACTTATTTTCAATCTCTCCCTGTCTACTGACTACTATTCCCTCCCTACCGCCTACAAAAATGCCCATGTCTCCCTCATCCTGAAAAAAAAAATTAAAATGATCCTTCTGTTTCCACTATCATTCTATATCTCTTCTGCCCTTTGTAGCTAAACTCCCTGAAAAGGGCCATCTGATGCGGCCTCTATTTACTCTCCTCTCACTCTTTCTTAACCCCTTATAGTTTGGCTTCCAAACTTATCATTCCACCAAAACTGCTCTCTCCAAAGTTACTAATGATCTATCAGTTGCCAAATCCAAATGGTATTTTCTTAATCCTCATTCTCCTTGACTTCTCTGCAGCCACTGACACTGTTTATCACTCTCTTCTACTTAATTTTCTCTTCTAAGTTTGTAGAACACCAATATTTCCTTGTTCTCATCTTACCTATCTGACTGCTCCTTATCTGTCTCCTTTGTTAGATTCTCTTCTAAATCATGCCTTCTAACTATAGGTGTTTTCTAGGCTCCTTTCTTGGGCCTTCTTTTCTTTTCCCTCTATACTACAGTTATCCCTTCTACATCATAGGTGTTAGGGGCATGGCACCTTTACAATCTGGAGAATCTGTGTAATTTTTTTGGCCCTCTCTTCATACCAGAGAGGTCTGATTTTTTTTTCTATTATGGGGTATTTACAGTACCTTATTGTAAAGTTTGGTTAAGTCTTTGGTCATAGACTATATTTTATGCATTTCTAAGTTTCTAAACTTTTTTTGAGTTTCTGATTTTTTCTGTTATCTGCTGGCCTTCATGTGTCATCTTCAGCTTCTGTAAAATTCTCCCCAAATTCCCATTTAATTTCTTATGCAAACCCATGATATATCAAAACCTCAGTGGGGAAAATTGTGATGTGGAAGGGATAACTGTCCTTTACTTTGTGGTCTTATTAGCTCTCATGGATTTAATTACCAACTCTATCCTGATGATTCTCAAATTATCAATCTTACATCAAACTCTGCGCTGACTTCTACAATCTCACATCTCCAATTGCCTTTCAGACATCTTAAACTGGATGTCCAAAACAGAACTCATTATCTTTTCCCCAAACTCTCCCCCTCCTACCTTCCCTATTACTATAGAGGGCAATGCCATCCTCCCAGTCTCTGAGTCTTACAACTTATGACTCGTCCTGGATTCTTCATTATCTCTTACTCTTCCCTCCCTACTTCACATTTCATCTGTTTCCAAGGCTGTCAATTTCACCTTTGAAACATCTCTTAAATATACTTTCCTTTCTCTTTTGACGTTGTCACCACTCTAGTGTAGGTATGAATCACCTCAGCACCTGGATTACTGTAAAAGCCTACTAGTGGGTCTACCTGTCTAGACTCTTTCCCTACTTTAATCCTTTTCCTACTCAGCCACCAAACGCTTCTTGATAAACACCAGTTGCTACCTGTTGCCTCTAGGATCAAATACAAAATGTTCTGGCTAGTATTCAAAGCCCTTCATAACCAACCCCCCTCCTTCCTTTCCAGTCTTATACATTACTCCCTGATATGTACTCTTCAATCCAGTGATAATAGCCTCTTGGCTGTCCAACAAACAAGGCACTTGGCTCTGGACACTTTTCTCTGGGTGTCCCCTATGCCTGGAATATTTACATTCCAACTACTGACCTCCTTAGCTTTCAAGTCCCAACTAAGATCCTATTTTTTTTTAACTGGAAGCCTCCCCCAACCCCTCTTCATTCATGTGCCTTCTCTCTTTTATTTCCTATTTATCCTGTATATAACTTGCTTTATATATATATATATATATATATATATATATATATATATATATGTAAAATTTGTATCTTGTCTCCCCATTTGTAAGCTTCTTCCGAGGACAGAGACTGTCTTTTGTTTCTTTTTGTATCCCTAGCATTTAGCACAGTGCTTGGTTCATAGTAGGTGCTTAGTAAATGTTAATTGATTGATTATGCATACTATTGATTACTTTACCCTCTAATTCTTATATTTCTAGGTAATTTTTCTGATTTCCTGAAGTAAGCATGATGCTCATACTTTTTGTTCAATAATTTCTGGAAGTTCAGTGTTTCTTAGATGGACTCCCCAAGCCCTGTATTTCAGGCAAATTATATTTTGTTACAAACACCTCCCAAGTTTGCTGTATTTTGGCTCTGCAGTAATATCACTGACCTTTTTTTTTCTTCCATTCTTTTTTTTTTTTTTTTTTTTACCAAGTACCCATTGCCTTGCTTATGTTTTATAACTTCTGTTCAAAGTCATCAATTCTTCCTTGGAGATTTTCATCATATGACATATTCTCTTCTTCTGGATAGTTCTTACTGTTCTCTTACTATTTCAGGGGACTTTTATTTACTTGCTCATTTTTAAGTCTTTTTTGCTGTTGTTATTATAAGAAATTCCTTACTTTCTCTTATTTTATATTGTTCCTTCAATTTATTTGTCAAATGTCTGTTTTGAGCTAATGAGGCTAACTGAAAACCTCTGATGCAGCCATACTGATGGAAGCCCCCCCTCAGCAGGTATCTGATACCTCTTTCTGGAATGAATGAATGAGAATAGTTAGAGATGATGCTTGAAAGGAATGTTAAAACTTGAAATAAAAGTTGTATTAATCCTTGAATGTCAAAATAAAGTTAAACTTTATCTTTTAGGCAATGGGATGTTATTGTGGGCTGCTGAGGCAGTATCGGGGAGTCACAAAAGATAAATCGGAATTAGGAAGCTTAATCTGGACAGCAGAAAACAGGGAGGATTGTAGAGTGAAACCAGTTAACAGACTACTGCATAAGCCCAGGTCACAAGGGCCCGATCTAGGGATATTTGAAAAAAATGAACCAATGGGAGAATGATTGTAAAGGAGACAGCAACCACCTGGTCATATCAGGCCAGAGGGAGGAGGTGGGAAGGAAAGAGAATTGCTCTAAATAAAGAAAGAAAAGTAAAATATAAGTTCAAAGTTCTGAGCCTTTTGCTTCCTGGGAGGATGATAGGTAATTCTCATTAAAAAATAAAGTCAAGAGGGGAATTAGTTTTAGTGATGGTGGGAAGGTGACTTCTAGATAATTCTATGACTCCTCATCAGTTATTTGATGAGAGTCTGCCTCCCCTGCTATCAATTATAGTGAACAAGGCTTCCTCGTTGCTCACTGCTTCAGGGTTCCTTCTCTACAACTGTTCATGTGTACAAACCACTGCTAAGATCCACCCCCTTTGTTTTACCTCAATCATCTTTGCTGCTTGTCAGAAAATAGTTACTATTCTTTTTGCTCCTTTTGCTAAATCTTCTCTTAGATTCAGAATTCAAAAGAGCTATTTATTAGTTTAGTTAATAACTTTTTATTGACATTTTATTTTTACATCACCTGCCTTTCCCACTCAGTCCCTTATCTATCTTCTTTTCAAAGAGTCATCCTTATAATAAAGCCTTTAAAAAGAGGGAAGAAAAAAAAGCAAAAAAACCCAAAACCTTAAATATCACAAAGAACTAATGTTGTACAGTGTTGTATTTTTTACAGGAAGTATCTTCTAATATCTCTCATTTGGGGCTGTTTGGTCATTTTAATTTTCACAGTATTGACTATCTGTTCATACCATTTGCATTGTTGTAGTCACTGTTTATATTGTTTTCCTGCTACTGTTTAACTCACATTTGTCTCTCCATGTTTCTCTGTACTCATCACATTGTTTCTTACAGTACCGTAATATTTTACTACATGAATGTACCACAATTTGTTTAGCCATTCCCCACACAATGAGCATATACTTTGTTTCTAGTCTACAAAAACTGCTACCATGAATATTTTGATGTGTAAGGATCTTTTTATTCCAGCACAATCTTTTATTCTGCTCCAGTGCTCTTACTAGGTATTATCCAAACAGATGATACCCAAGAGTTCTTCAGGCGGCTGCTTTCACATTTTGTCTCAGATTTTCCTAGGTGGTACTCAAAAGGGTCTCTCAAACAACTGCTATGAGACAGCCTTCTCCACAGATTCTTGATTCCTATCTTTATTAGTAGAAAGAACTTTCTCCGACCTCTTTCAAAATTCAGGGGAGTGAAAGGTTCCTCCTCATACTTTCCACACTCACAGTGCAGTTTTCTTAGATAAACATACATACCCTTTTCTAATAATCCTTTCACTTCAGGGACCATGCAAATAATTTCGAATCTTTGATAATCGTCAAGGGTGTAACAGAAGTTGGGAGAAGGTGGGGAAGTACAAAAGAATCAAAACACTAAATCCTTTGCTGATATTCCTACTACACCATAAATGTTCTTACTCCCTTTTATAAAGAATGTTTGTATCAAAAGTCTTCAGTTTAGGTCCTAATTTACTAGACAGCATTAGTGGGGTCTCTATGACAGTGAAAAAAATTACATAAATTATCTGTTTCAGTTTCTCCATCTGTAAAATGGAGACAATACTTGAACTTCCTTAATCTGAAGATTGTTGTATGGAAAGCAATTTATAAACTGTAAAGTGCTCTAAAAATGAGGTATCATTATTTCATTTTGGCTGGCTTCATTCTTTATCTTTATAAAATATATATATTTTATTTTTATCTATTATATATATATATATATATATCTTTATAAAAATGAGCTGGAGAAGGAAATGGCAAACCACTCTAGTACCTGTGCCAAGAACATCTCCAGTGGGGTCAAGCAAGAGTCAGACACAGCTGAAAACGACAGAACACACATACATGCATACATACGTGCATGCGTACACACACATACATATATTGCAGTCTTTGACTTCTCACATTTTAATCTGTAATCTACCCGAGTGACGGAAACCTCCGGGCACTCCTTCCCCCATCCCCAAAGAGAGAAGCCTTAGATGTTACCAATTCCAACCCTCCCCCGTTTTACGAAGCGGGAAACTGGTCCCGAAAGGTTACAGGACTTACCCAAGGTGACACATCACAGGAGGGCAAAGCCACGATGTAACAACCCGAGGACCACACTCAGGCCAACGCGGAGAGGTCCCTGAAGATGGCAGCAAGGACAAGGTTTAGGAAGGGGTGGGGGTGAAGTGAGTGTGCGATGAATCATTCTGGAGAAGAAGGAAGGACGGGAAAGAGAGCGCGACTCGGCTCTCCGCCAGCGCTCTGGTAGAGACTGCGCTCCCAGCAGGAAAGTCCCGGGCCCAGACGCGCTTGCAGAGAAATCGCACCAGAACGCACTGATGCATTTAGGGGCGGGAGCCCATCTATTCACTCGTGATCGATTGCCTGGGCCTTGCTCCGTTGCCGCCGTCTCTCGGGCTGCTGCGCGCTGAACCGTCTGCGGGGAGAAGCAGCCGGGGCGGGGGGCGGAGGGCGGCCCGCAGGTGCGCGGAGGGCTTTCTCTTCCACGAAAGAGAGAGGTAAGGGGGTGCGCAGAGGTCACCTCAGAGTCGGGGTTGACAGGCCAGAATGGAGAGGCCCCCCCTGACGGCGTAGATAAGGAAAGGGAGCGCTTTGCGCACTCCAGAGCGACCTGCCCTTTTGTACGGGAAGGAGCCCCCGGGCCGGTGGGAGGCCGGTGCGGTGCTGGGCTGGCGGCCCGGCTCCGACGCTCCGTCCGCCGCTCCTCCACCCCGCCCGAGACGGAGCCGAGCCTTTCTCGTCGGCCCCCCGGGCACTGAAGGTTAGGACTCGCTGTTTTCTAGCACTTAGCCGGGATCCCGGGGCTGGCCTCGCCCGCGCACACTTTGCGTCCCGGGCCCGAAAGTCTGTCTTGGGCTGCGCTCGCCTCGCCGGGCCAGGCTGGCTTCCGCGTGCAGCGGGGTGCGTGTGGGCCATCGCCGGGCAGGAGAAGAGAGAAGGCTGGCCTCCGCTGAGAGAGGGGGTCCAAGAGTGTAAGTGCGGGTGGTTCTGCATTTAGCTGTGTGTCTGCGCTCTCGCTGTCCATCTATTTGTCCATCGTCTATCTATCCATCTATTATCTATCTGTCTATCTATCTATTTATCAATCTATCCGTCTGTCTATCCATCTGTCTAAACATTCTTCCATCTATCCGTCTATCTATCCATTATCTATGTGTCTGTCTCTCTATCTATCCGTCTGTCTATCCATCTCTCTATCCATCTATCTAAAGATTTATCTATTCTTCCATCTGTCCGTCCGTGTGTCTATCTATCTGTCTCCATCTATATTTGAGACACCCTGAAGAGTGTTTTACAGTTTACAAAGAAGGAACATTTTACTGCTTGACATCTACTTGTATTTTCATTACCTTGTAATTTTATTTTAACAATTACAATTGCTTCCATCCTCTCTCCTCCAATGAGAAAAAGAAAAACTTCTAACAAATATACGTGGTCAAGAAAAACAGATTTCCATATTGTCCGGGTTCCCAGACGTATGCCTCATCCTGCATCTGCAAAAAAGTTAAATCTCTGCTGACTGCAAAGCATGGTTGTTTATTGGATGTTGTGGAATACACAAAGATCTAGGACGCAGTCTCCATATTCCAAGAGTTTTTAAGTCTAATGGAGAGTAGAGGGTGGTGAGGAAAGACAAGCAGGCAAGTAATGATATCCTGGATTTGTGAGAGAAATACAAATTGCTGGAAAAGTGCTTTTGTTGCTTGTGTTGTAGAACAGAGTGTTACGGAGGGCTTTATGCAGAGTAGAATGTGAATTGAATCCTGAAGGAATTGAAAAGCTATAATCTGGAGGTGAGGCTGGGAAGGGGAGAAGCAGTCCATTGCAGTCATCAGCAAAGCATGGAGATGGAAAGTGTAACATGAGAACCTCGGGTGGGAAGGGGAGTAGCCTGAAATAAGTTGGAACTGAAAGAGAGCCTTGAATACATAAAGTAGGTCCTGTATACTCACTCATCTGTTGAAACAGATTGGTAGGACCTATGGAAGTTTGTCTTTGAGAGCCTACCAAACCAGACACCAAGAGAAGGCACTCCTCAGACTTTTGTGGACAGTGTGCTGTTATGACGTTGTGTAATTTTTATTCTGCTGGATTACAGATCACTTCAAATTGGGCGGGTTGGTCCATATCTAATCACAGCATCTGTTGTTTCTTGAAAATTTAAAACCACATGAAAACCTGATTCTCCCTCACATGACTAGAACACGTGATGAGCTTATTCAGGTTAGAATAAACAATTTGCATTGTTTTAACACTTTAGAGTTTACACTTTTACAAATGTCATCTCATTTGATTTTCACAACAGCTATTTGAGGGAGTTAGTAAAAGTGTGTATGGTACCATTGTGAATCACTGACAGGCCTAAAGCATGCAAAGGGACTTGTGGGCAGAATAAGCAAACATTTATTAAGTGTTTCCACTGTGCCAACATGGTGCTGTGTGCTGAATATACAGTGAAATGAGATAGACCCTGCCCCCAGGGACCTTACAGTTGACTGAGGTTATAACACATACATAGGATATATTACAATAAGTATACATTGAGTTTTTGGGGGGGCACTAATAACTGAGGGGGAAAGGAAAGAAAGTGGTACTTAAACCGAGCCCTGAAAGGAGTTTCATGAAGTGCAGGTAAGGAGAGAGAACATTCCAGCTATGGCGAATAGTCTAAATGGGGATAAAGAAGCAAGAAAGTTTGTTGGTGAAATGCCACTGTGTACAAGTTTGGCTGTATCTCAGAATGCAGTCAGGTTCCTGATAAAACTTGGTACATAGTTTGATAGTTGGTCAGTCATTAATGATTATAGAAAGAAGCTGAAGAGGGAAGATGTGACTTCCTGTATTTGGCAGCCCACTAAAGGTGATTTTACTCTGTATTTTGTGATGCTTTGTCTGGTAGGAAGGAATATTCCATTTCAGAACGTCGTGTATGAGTACATTTTTCTGTCAGAACAGAATGGACAAAAAGATTCTGCACCCAATAGTCACAGGCAAAGTGTGCCAGAATGGCAGGGGGAAAAGGAAAACAAGTCAAAGGGAAGGAAAGATGAGAGAAAATGAACACAAAGCTATATGGTTGGGAGTGGTAGTGTGCTAGTAATTATATCAAGTTCAGTTTATTGGCAAGAGTATAAGCACATGGTTTGCCTTATTGCCAGCAATAGCACAGAAGCAGTCTAAGATGGGGAGGGAAGTAAAATTTGAAATAGTTTGTCTTTTTCTTTTGGAGACCTAGATCTTTTTAGACAGTCATTCATTAAATAGCAGTTTTTAACCACCAACTAGAAGTTGCAATTAAATATATGCCAAGACTGCGGTATGGACTGAAAGATGGACAGATGATTGATTCTTTTTGGTGATAATTACTGAAGGCCAGCATTTAAAGTCATTGACTGTAGCAATGTATTGTAGTGTTAGTTAAGATTTCTGTATGTACAATTCTGCTATTTATCCGTTGGTAGTAATTCCTCTGTGCCCTTTTTATAACTGATAATGAAAATTTGTTAGTGTTAACCACTTAATGTTCAGTAACCCTGGTGTATGTCACAAAATTTGTGAAATTTAAAGGTAATTCTGAAATGCTTTTTGTGTCTTGGGTTTTAATCTGGATTTTTTCCTTTACTTTGCCTTTTGTTTATAACTAAATGGCTTAAAAATAGATTTCAACTCATTCATTCATTCAGGAGACATCGACAAAGTCCTTATTTTGTCTCCAGAACAATGGGGATAGATAACAAACAAACAAAAAGATAGAAGACAAAAATTTTAAGCTATTTAGGGAGATGAGATATACGTAGTGGAAATAACCAAAGTTAGTTGAGTGAATGAGTTAGAAGATAATTCTAAGACTGTAAAATAAGTTTGAATATTAGGTAACTGAACTTTTAAAAAATTAATGCCTTTTGTTTTGTTCCAGATACTTCTCTCTCCCCCAACTCAGCAAGGTTTCCCTTATAAAAAAGATCTAAAAGGAAAAAAATAGTTCAGTGAAACCAATTAGCATCATGTGCAACTGACAGCATATTCGGCATTCTGTGCCCATAGTTCTTCGCCTCTGCAGCGAAGGGAGGGAAGTGCATTTTATCACTTCCTCTCCAGGGCCAATTCTGATCATTTATAGACAGTTTAATTTCAATTCACCATTCCTTATTTCAACACCGGGGCAGCTAGGTAGCTCAGTCCAGAGTGCTGGACCTGAGTTTGTGTCTAGCCTCATTTAACTAGTTGTGTGACTCTGGGCAGATCACTTAACTTCTTTTGCCTCAGTTTCCTCATTTGTAAAATGTTCTGAAGAGGTAAATGACACACTGCTTCAGTATCTTTGCCAAGAAAATCCCAGATGAGGTCATGAAAAGTCAGACACGACTGATAGGACTGAATGTCAACACCGGCTGTTCCCTTGTCTTGATTGCACTACCTTTTCACTTCTGTCTCATAGAATCTCTCCTTTTAATATGCAGTCATACACTCCCCCTGCCCCTCCCTACCTGCCTTGTGTTTATTTTGTATATACTTACATAAATGCTTATGTATACTGTTTCCCTTCATGGAATGTAAGCTCCCTAGGAGTGAGAACTGCTTGATTGTTCACCCTGTTGTCTCTAGTGCTAGCACAGTGTCTGGAATCTAGTTTGTGCTTAACAAATGTTTGTTCTCTGGCTGAATGGATTTTGGATAAAAATATTTTACAGTGGCCTGAATATAATAAGGTGACCTTAAATCTCTGATGCCCCAAACTTCATAGAACAGAAAATCCTTTTCTTAAAATATCTCACATTGATTCTGATACTTATGTTGTCAACAAAAAGAACTTCTGAGAAACTAACATGTCCTTGTACGTAAAAGTCAGTGAAGCAAATATTTATTGCATGTCTGCTGTATGTAAGGTAACGTGGGGAGTTTACCAGTCAGTCATGTCCAATCGGTAACTTACCCACTAATATAAAATGAGTTAACATTTAATATATTTGTTAAATATATTATATTAATATATAATTATAAATTATACCCTATTTATAAATTACAATTTTTAATATAATAATGCATAAATTATAAATATAATTATAAATACAACAATAATGCATTAATTATAAATATAATTATTATTTATAAATTATAATTATAAATATAATTATTAATGTACTTAATTTTCTTTGAGATTTTTATGATAGCTGTGAATTGTTGACATAGAAGTGAGAATTAAACTTGTGGCAATGTGTATTTATAGTTATGGGGTAGAAAGAAGAAGCTCAAGGGAATGGGGAGAATCTTTCTTTTTTCCCTTTTCCAACCAAAATTGGAAAGTTTATTTTTTTAAATATTAATTTATTTTAAATATTCTTTTCTTTTTGAATTTTGAGTTCCAAATTTTGTTCTTCCCTTCCATGGCCTTCATCACTCACTGAGAATTCAATTTTACATGTGAAATCACACAAAAACATTTCTATGTTAGCTATATATTTTCTAAAAAGCAAGAAAATTAAAGAGAAAATTATACTTCTATTTGCACTCAAAGTTCATCAGTTCTTTCTCTGGAGGTGGGTAGCATTTTTTCATCATGAGACCTTTGGAATTGTCTTAGATTATTGTATTGATCAAATTTAGCCAAGTTTTTCATGGTTGATCATCATTATGGCATTGCTGCTACCGTGCACAATGATTTCCCAGTTGTTCTCATTTCACTTTGCATCAGTTCAGTTCGTATAAATCTTGCCATGTTTTTCTGAAACTACTCCCCTCATCATTTCTTATAGCACAGTAGTAGTGCTCCATCATAGTTATATACCACCACTTGTTCAGCTGTTCCCCAACTGATGAGCATCCTCTTGATTTCTAGTTCTTGGCACCACAAAAAGAGCTGCTATAAATATTTTTGTACACATAGATCCTTTTCCTTTTTCTTTGATCTCTTTGAGATACAGATCTACTAGTGGTATTTCTGGGTTAGAGAGTATGTATAGTTTTATACCCCTTTGAACCTAGTTCCAAATTGTTTTCCAGAGTGGTTAGACCAGTTCACTGCTCCACCAACAATTCATTGATGTATGTATCTTTCCCTCATCCCCTCCAGCATTTGTCATTTCTGATAGGTGTGAGGTGGTATCTCAGAGTTGTTTTAATTTGCCTTTAATCAATAGTAATTTAGAGCATTTTTTTATATGATTATAGATCCCTTTGAATTCTTCTGAAAGGTGCCCGTGTATATCCTTTGACCATTTGTCAATTGAGGTATGGCTCTTATTTTTATAAATTTGACTCATATATTCTGTACTCAGTATATTTGAGAAATATAAAATATTTTTTATCAGAAAAACTTGCTGTAAAATTTTTTGATATCACTTCATTGTCTTTGGTACCCTTTTAGCAAAATGTAGTTTCCTTGATCATCCCTTTTAATTAGGTTTATTTTTGCTTTTAGTGTGAGATCATGAATACTACTTCTTCCTTTTTTTAGTTAAACTGAAGAATATTTTATTCTGCTTCAGCCCTTTATTTTAACTCTGTGTCTTTCTGCTTCAAGTGTGTCTCTTAAACACCATTTTTTGATTCTGGTTTGTGATCCATTCTGCTATCTGCTTCTGCTTTATGGGCAAGGTCATCCCATTCACATTCACAGTTAGAACTGCTAATTGTGTTTTTTCCTCTATCTCATTTCCTTCTGTTTCTTTTTCTGTCTTGTCATTTTTATCATGCCTCTCTTCAAAAGTCTGTTTTGTTTCTAATCACTGCCTTCCTTAATCTGCGTTCCTTTTTATCATGCTCCCTCAGCTTTCTCTTTTTCCCTTGCCCTCCTATTTCCCTGTTGGGTAAATTATATTTCTGTACACAAGTATATATACATATTCTTCCCTCTTGGAATCAATTCTGATGAGAATTAGGTTCAGATATTGCCTGCCACTCTCCCTTCTCCTCCTCCAATCATTTTCACCTCTAGTTTGAAAGTTCTTCCTTGGGGTCCCTCTCTTATGTGAGAAAATTTTCCCTATTCTACCTCTCCCTTACCCCTTCTCCCAGTGCATCCTTCTTTTTCCTTTTTTTAATATTATTCCAGTATAATTAACTCACATCTGTGTCCTGTCTATGTAAACTCCTTTGAATTGCCCTAATAATGACAGAATTCTTGCAAGTTACATGTATCATCTTCTCATTAACTTTATTGAGACCCTTATAATTACTTTTTTCTATTTCCTTTTTTATGCTTCTCTTGAATCTTATGTGTGAATGTCTATTTGGTTCTGCTCTTTTCATCAGGAATGCTTGAAAATCCTCTATTTCATTAAATATCTATTTTTTTCCCTCAAAGTATTATACTCAGTTTCGCTGGGTAGGTTATTCTTGGTTGTAATCCTAGCTCCTTTGCCTTCTAGAATTTTGTATTCTAAGCCCTCTGCTCCTTTATCATGGATGCTACTGAATCTTGTGTGATCCTTTCTGTGCCTCCACAATATTCAAGTTGTTTATCTCTGGCTTTTTGAAGTATTTTCTCCTTAATTTGGGGGCCCCTAATCCCTTGTGACTGATCAGAAGTGCTCCTCTGTACTCTGGAACTGGGACCGCAGATTTGAGTATGGGTAGTAGAGTTGTCAATCAGCACCAGCTGCCCAGCAAAGGGTTCTCCATAATCTCTTTTTTTTTTTTTTTGAGGGGGGAAGTAAGGCTGTTGGGGTTAAGTGACTTGCCCAAGTTCTCACAGCTAGTAAGTGTCAAGTATCTGAGGCGGTCTACTGAAGTCTGCTGAAGCTGCTGCTGCATGTGTGGACTCCAAACAGGCCCCTACTCCAGTGTCATAAACTTCTCCTGTCCATCTAAGTTTTCTTAGGCTAGAAAAATGTCTAACCCTGGCCTTTTGTAGGCTCTGCCACTCCAAAATTTGATTTGAAGCATTATTTTAAAGTTATTTGGAGGGGTATGTTGACAGAGTTTAGCTGGATTACCTTTAATGGTGAGAATATTTCAGGAGGAAAATAATCAGCAGTGTAAGGGTAGTAGAAAGATGGTGGGCTTGAAAAAGATCATTGAATTTAGCCAGAGGGAGTTTATTGGTGACTTTAAAAGAATGTTTTCACTTAATTTTTTTAAAAAAAGCTTAAAGACACATATAGTTAATATTAATTACACTTACACATGTGATACAAAGACAGAAGTTAAACAGTCCCCATGGAACCTGATCATTTCCTTCCTTTCATCTTTGCAAGAATTATTGTGATTCTCCAAGATAGGCTTGTTATATTACTAGTTTTACTGGACTCTCCTAGATAATAACCTTTTGTATTGTGTCTTCTCCAGCACTTAACATATTATGCTCCATACAATCACAGTGATAAGTCTTGGATAACTAAAGCAAATGTCTCCTTAGAATAACAGATGTAATATTCTACTTTCTATTTATTATGCAGGTCTGTTAGAGTTCTTCACTGATAACTTCTGCTCCATTTGGCTGTATGGAAAATGGCATCAAATCTGAACCAGGATGCTAATGAATTATTAGATTGGAATATGACTTCTAGCCAGGTATATTTCTTTTTAATAGTTTATGAAGCTTTTTTCAGTGTGTACTAGGCTAGTAACACATGCTTTAATTATATTGTATATAATTGGGTTAACTTTTTTTAACAAAATTAAAAAATATTTCTGAAGGCCGTTTAGTGGTTTATTTAAAGATAATACCTAACATTTATGTTAGCACTATTTAAAGTTTTCAAAGCACTTCAAAAATATTATCTCATTCATACCCATTTTAGCTCTGGGAGATTGGTGCTATTATTAATCCCTATTTTACAGATGAGGAAGCAGACATGGGTTAAGTGACTTCCCTAATTAATGTAGAGGGAAGAATTTAGGATAGTTTTAATGTTGCAGATTATGGAGTCAGGAGAGAATATTCTACTCTGCTGAGAAGAATAAGATCTTCAGAATATAATTGACTTTAACTTCTGTGTGGGTATTTTCTCATGCAGGTCAATAAAGATTTTTTGCCTACTTCATCTGATCACACAGAGTCAGTCATTCCACTGACATCCCCTACATCAGTTGAATTACTAGACATACTTACGACAGGAAGTCAGGTATTTTTCTTTAGGAAACTGTAAGATTTTTACTTTTAAACGTCTGTAAGTTGGTTTGGGACATATTGACATTCTTACTGTATTTGCATGAACAAAGGATTCCCCTCTATTATTTAGCTCTTTCTTGAATCCAGGCTGTGTTTATAATAGTTGTATAAGTAAAAGATACTCTTAGATTGTTTGGCTCTTTCCTGAATTTAAGCTACATCATTTTGAAGTTATTTTTGTATAAGTTCCTTGTACAGATTCTTAATTTTAAAACTTTTTTCCTCAGTGAAACAATTCAACAAATATTCATTTAGTGCCAACTCTTTGCAAGGTACTATGCTAGCCTCTGGGAATACAAAATCAAAATAGTTCTTGCCTTCAGGAAGATTACATTTTTCTTTAGATATAATGTCATTGAAGCAAATACAAGCAATATCAGTTAATTTGAAGGGGAGGAAACATAACTGGGGAGATTAGGGAAGGCTTCACACAGAAGGTGGCTCTTGGACTGAAGTTTGAAGGAAGATAAGGATTCTGAGATGGGAAAGAGGAGCAAATTTTAGGTATGGAAAACCTGTGCAACAGATAAAAATGTAAGTTTGGAGACTAACTCTTAGTGTGAGCTACATGAAGTAAGACTGGAAAAGTAGGCTGGAACCAGATTGTGGGTGGTCTTAAATTATAGACTGAGGCAGTTGACTTACTTCTAGAAGCAATAAGGAGTCACTGAAAGTTATTAAGCAGAAGAATGACACGGTGAAAAAACAAGCCGCACGAAGATTATTTGGGCAGCTGTGGAAGGAGGAATTTCAGTAGGAGGAGTCGGACTAGGTGAAGGAATGCCAGTGAGAAGGCTATCCCAAATAGTCTTACGGCCTGAAATAGGAGGAGACAGATGCAAGAAATTTGGGGAAGTAGCATCAATGAGATTTGGCAACCATTTTAATACAGGGAGTGAGGGAGAGTGAAGACCCAAGAATGATTGAAGGGTGAAGGATGAGGGCAAGATAATGGTGCTTTCAACATAAATGTAGAAGTTGGGAGGAGGGAATGGATTTTAGAGAACTTTTTTTAGTACTGTTTCTGGCATGTTGAATTTGAGATGCCTACAGTATATCCAGTGGGCAGTTGAATATATGGAACTGGAATTTAGATGGGCCTTTAAAATTGGATGTGTTGATTTAAGTGTCATTTGTATAGAACCCATGAGAGGAGCAGGGGGTTTTCAGGGGGAAGGTGTGGAGAGAAAAGAGAAGGTGACTCAGGACAGCTCTGGGAGATAAAGGCACTGAGTCAAGAGCTAGATGGGAATCCATTAAAGGAGACAGAAACGAAACATCAGAAGAATCAGGAGAGAGTAGTATCATAAAAGCCAAAGGAAGGGTAGTAATTCAGGAAGAGGGAATGGTCAACCGTCATGAACTACAGATAAATCAAGGAGGATAAGGACAGGGGGAAGACCCTGGGCTTTTTCAGTTAAGACAATCTTGGGTGATTTAGTACAATCATATGACTAAGTATATACTGGAATCAGCTGAAAGACAGAAAAGCCCCGTATTTGCTGGTAGCAGGGCTTCTTGTGGATACCCATCATTTGGGAAACGACTAAGCAAATTGTAGTTTGTAGCACATTTACTTCTGAAATTATCAAAGCTTAATACTGCACTGAGAATATTGGAATACCTTACATAGTGAGAAATAACTTGTTTAAGAAGCAAAAGATATTTAAAAGAAATGAACAGAATTTTTGGTAAGCTTGGAGAAAATGAGTTCAGTAAAGTGTGTATGTATGTGGGAGGGCAGTGGAGAGGGTCCGATACCGTGTTGCAAAAGATCGAGAAGTGATGAGCAGTGAGACAAGCAAAGAAGTGAAGACCTTCTAAGACTGTGTTGGTGACAGGAAGAATAAAGAAGAGTAGCTTGAGAGCTTGGCAAGGTTGTTGCAGGTTTTTTTAAGGATTAGCATTTTTCTTTTTTTATTTAAACTTAATTTTTTTAATTAATAAAAATCTGTTTTCTTTCCCACTAAATAAAACCTTTTTAACAAACGTGCATAGTCATACAAAACACATTCAAAATGAATGTCTTCTTCTGCACCCTAAATCTATTAACTCTTTTGTAAAGTAGGTAGCATGCTAGAGGTGGGTATTCTGCATCATCAAACCCCTGGCTTTTTCATTCATTCATTCATTCATTCATTCATTCATTCATTCATTCATTCATTCATTCATTCACATAGGAAGAGAGTGGAGAGCAGGAAAGGGACTGCTGAGGCCTAAGATTGAATTAGGGACTAGAGTTAGGGGAGAAGTAGAAAGGGGCAAGTAATTTTTTCTCAGCACATCATGACTCTGAAGCACAAGGATTAGGGAAGCAGGAGACTTGAATTGGTTAACCATTGCACTGCAGAAATGCCAGTTGACTTGGACCCTTACTTTATTGCATCTTCTAGTGAGTGGTGTTGGTCTGAGTGTTTAATCTCCAAACACCAGGTTGCTGGACCTGGACATTTTCAGGCAAGGATCTGGTTCAGTAAATTCCTGAGGATAAGTTTTCCAGAGGTTGGATTGTGGATTCACCTGTTGTCTCATCCCAGTATGACATTAGATGAGGCACTCCTGGATAATATCCAGTACCTGCCTGAAATGTTCACTTTGCTCTGGCTTGGAGGCCATTCATTTAAAATATACAAATATAATGGCTTCCTTTATGTTCCAACCTTCTGCAGGAAACCTTCCCTAACCCCTCTTAATTCTAGTTCTTTCCCTCTTTTATTTATTCCCTATTTATTTTGTATACGTACCTTACTTTGTATTTATTTGTTTGCATATTGTCTCCCCTGTTAGACTGTATGTCAGTTCCTTGAGGATGGGACTGTCTTTTGCCTCTTTTTATATCCCTAGTGCATGGCACATAGTAGGTGCTTAATAAATGTTTATTAAATTGAATTGAATCAAATTGAATTATATTAACAATATTATTATTTGTTGGGCATCCAAAATAAGTATTACAATAGAGACTCTTAAATGTAATGAGTCAATAGTGGACATGAAGTGTAGCTATCTAAATTTGGTTCTTGAATTAGAAGTCAGTTTTATTTTAGTGAAGCTATGTAGTACTTGTGGGCTCAGCTCCCAGGCCTGCAGAATAAAGAAGGAAAGGTAGAAGGAGGGAAAACAGTAAGGAAAAAGAAAAGGACATAGTGAATACAGAAATAAAATGCCGCTAATAAATAGCATTATAGAACCGTAAAATGTAGAGTTTGAAGGGTACCTCGTACTTAATGCATCTCTGCATCTTACAGATGAGGAGACTGATGACTGAGTGACATATCCTATGGTGGTACCTTTATGGGGTGCCTGCCTTTTCTTAGAATATTGTAACATATAATTGATTATTCTTATTTTGGGGGCTTCATTTTAATCTAGTGCTAGCTTGGGGTATTCAGCTGATAAGTTATTTTTGTTCTTTTAATAGTTACAATGCATACTGTTGAAATGTGTGTGAATTTTTTTAGGTGTTTCATAGTTCCATTGTCATATTAATTATTTTACCATGACCTGTAAAGAAAACAGTGTAATCTTTATGACATTGAACATTGTTTTAAAATGAAGATGTACTTCTATGACTTTGTGTTTGTTGTTTAGAGGTAAAATTAGTTCACTTTGAAATATAGATTCAGTGTAAAGAATTTTCAAAATCTTGACAAGGAGCACTGAGGTTTTGATCTTTTTAAAAGTTATTATTTAGCTTGCTTATTAATTCAAAGCTCAGAGCAAAAATTTCTACACGCTAAGGCAGAAAGCATATTTATATCTAATACAGTATGTGAATTTTACTTTAGAATTTGTCGGCAATTTTTTTTGTCTTTTTCTGTGATTGTAGCAGGAAGAAGCAGAATGGGAAAGCATAAATGCACTATTAATGAAAAATGGCTTAAAACCAGTGTTTCTTGTCAAAAGGACGCATGGAAAAAACCTAGGCGGTAATCAAACCTTACTCTCTTTGTTTCTGAAGTTTAGATAAAAGTTAGTTTTACTTTTCCAAATTACACACATTACTAAATATAAAATACAATAACATACATGTTATAACAGAATGAGATATGGTACGCAATAAGATACATAATATGACACTATAAGTAATAATGTTTCATATATCCTATACATAACTATCTGTATTTGATTTTTTTTCCCCAAATTAAAGTTCCTTACATTTTGAGCAAATTTTTAGTACTGTATTTTAATTTGTCTGATTCCAGATCTAATCATTTTTGACAAACAGTCATCACAGATGATTAGACAGACTTTAGAAAGGTTGGTGGATGACAGTGCAAGGAATCAGAATATGATCCATCAGCTCATCGAAGCAAATCGACAACTTAGGTAAGATTTGTTGTTAAGGGAAAAAAATTCTGCTTTGAATTGCTCTGAATTTTTATGACTATAAATACATATTTTTATAAGTATACTTTATAAAAATAAAATACTCTTTATCTTTTATGGTTTTGACAGATCAGGCCTCTTCTATGGGCTTAAAATATTTGCATGTTAAAGGAAACATTTTCTACCATTGTTAGCTTCTGATGTAAGGCAAAATGTTAAGAATAACTTAGAAGTTTGGAAAAACTATTGAATCTAGAATTGAGAAAATTCGCCTTATGTCTTTGACATGAATTGATGTTATAACCAAGAAAAGCAATTGTGTATTTATTAAATCAGAGATGAACTGCAGCAAGAACAAATCCGAACTTTGCAGGAAGAAAAACGAGCTAATGACTTGGAACAAATCGTGGATAGTGTGAAATCCAAAATCACTGAGCTTGAAGAAGAATCTGTAGTTATGGTTTCCCAGCAACAGAATCAAGTGAAAGAATTTCAGAAAGATCAAAAAACCGCACAGGTATAAGTATTACATATGTTTCTATAAGATTTCAAATGGGAAGTGATTTATAAATATGCTAAAGTTACTTTGTTATACTTTATAGTAATGTCAATAATGATGAATATAGAATTAAGGATTTAAACTGTTTAAAGAAAATTGAACTGGTAAAAAGTCCTCATTCAACTTTGATGTTTAATATGATAAATATGAAAAATGAATGCCATTTAATTCAACAAGTATTTATTCAATGCTTATCTTGTACTGGTTACTGATCAGTTTATCAAACAAGCATTTATTAAGTGCTTACTGTGTACAAGGTGTTGTGCTAGGTTCTGGATATACAGAGAAAGGCAAAAACATAGTACCTATCTTTTAGGAACTCACATTCAGATCGGAGAGGGAATGTAAAAAGAGCTATGCACATGCCAGGTGTATTCAGTATAAATGGGGGTAATTTTATAAGGGAAGGCATTAACTGGAAGTGAGGAGGAGGGAGTGAGAAAGGCTCCTTACAACACGTAGGTGTTGAGTTGAGTCTTGAAGGGAAGGAGGCAAGCCTGCTGGTGGTTATTAGGAAGGAGAGCATTCCAGACCAGGGGTAGGGCATGGGGTGGGTGGGAACAGTCAGACAAAATGTGCAGTTGGAAGATGGAGTATGTCAAGAGGAACAGCAAGGTAGAGTTCATGGAAGACAGATGGTAAAGTATAAGAAGACTGGAAAGGGGAAGGGGCAAGGTTGAGAAAGTCTTCAAATCTAGACAGGATTTTGTAGTTGATTCTGAAGGTAATGGGATGCACATGGAACTGTAGGTCTTGACAATGTGCAGTTTGCTTGTCTCTTCAAGAATATAATGAAGGTCACCCTCTAGTTTTCACAACTGGCCTCTTTGTCTGATCTTCCTTCTATGTTTTTCTCTCCATTAAAAAAAAGGACTCATCAATGACTCTTCATTTCCTTTTTTTTCCCCAGTCCCTTTCCTATCTGTCCTTGCCCTCCCACAGAGGCAGAGGTTAGGAGGGAAAACATTCCAGGCAAGGGGTAGTTCATCATTGCGATCTGAGTTCTTATAAGCCTGAAGGAATAAAATGTTGTGTTACTTGGTTGAAAATAATGGTGTTTTGTTAACCACTTAAAATGCTTGCATAAACATGCTGCATTTGTGTCTTCAAGGACTTAGTAATGATGAATGAAAAAGCATTTATTAAGTGCTTACTGTGGGCAGACCATATAAGGATACAAATCAAAATGGAATACATTCCCTCATCTTAAGGAGCTCACATTCTAATAGCACACATAGCAGGTTCAGCTGCAAGTTAGAAGGAAAGATCCCATGGTTCTTAGGGTGTGATGGCAAAGCAGATGGTAATTTGTATTTAATGTGATTTTCTTTGATAAAATTTTTCTGAAATTGTTTCTGATATTGGGCCATTTGCCAGTGCCAAGGACTTTGGTGTCAAGAACTTGCTTTTCTGGGTCTTCAATAGCTGTGACTTCAGCTTGCTTCCTGGGATTCGAGTGGGGAAGGGAAAGGATGGGCAAAGGGGGGAGGGGAGCATTGCTTCCTGGAATGCTGCTTGCTTGACTGGATTAGAAACAGAATTGTAGATCTAATGGATCCTGCCACTCCCAGTATCCTTGGGCTTAGTTGCCAAGGGAGGCGGTAGGTCTGATCTACACTACTGATGTTGGTGGTGTTGAAGAAAGTGGGCCCCTTAATAGGCACTGCTGCCCTCAGCAGTAGCTGTAGGACTAGGCCAAAAGTAGTGCTGTGGTATGAGAGGCAGTGTTATTCCCAAGGCACTTGAGTCTGGATTGTGAGCTATCTCTATTGGAGTCTGAGGAGGGGTGGTAGTAGAGATAGTGGTGGTGGTTTGAATTGCGTCTTGCATTTTGTCTCTCAGTACTTTGCTGCTTCAGCTAGTGATGGGGCTTAGGCATGGTTCCTTCTCCATGGGACCAGGAGAAATCTAGACTATACCTTGTGTTAAGGAAAGCAAGGTTCAGGTATCAGAAGAGTAGACAAGGCTGGGAGCATTAGTCAGGCAAGGTCCAGAGTTTGGGAAATCAGAGGGAATCTTCAAAAACGGCAGTAGTTACGTAGTACTGAAGGTGATCTCTTGGTTCTAAAACCAGGTTACTCTCTGCCTTGTATCCTGTTTCCTGTTTCTGAGTGGTCCTGTCTGAGACCTACCCGTAGTTTGGAGGTCAGAGGTTCTGTGAAAGGTTTTGCCTTTCTCCTTTTCCTCAATGAATCTTTGTGTCCTTCAAGAAGTGTCACCTGCACGAAACCCTTCCTGGTCCTTCCAGCTGCTGGTGTCCTCTGTTCCAAGGTCGCTTTACCTCTGCTGTGTATGAGTTATGTATGTACCTTTAAATACTGTCTCCCTGGTTAGCGTAAACTCCCTGAGGGCTTTGCTTTTTTGTCTTTACATCTCCATTGCCCACCACTTAGTGGGTGCTTAATAAGTTCTTAATAGATTGAATGAGAACTTACATTATTTGAGGGGAGTAGGAAGAGAAAAAAAGACCTGAGGCATCTATACGAAAGCTTACATGTGAATCCATGATTTCTTTAATGTAGAGGACTTCTAGATGAAAACATTCCTTCTACTGATGAATGTCTGCACCTTCTCTGCAACCTGAAATTTTGAAGGGTTTCCTAGATCATTGAGAAGTTAAATGACTCGATTTAGGGTCATATAGCCAGTTATGTCAGGTGGGATTTTATTCCACACTTTCCAGGGCCAACTTTCTATACTTGCCTTTTAAGAGGTTTTTTTCATGGCAAAAATCTAATGTTTGTAGCAATTAAGGATGTTGGTTCATGAAATAGAGCTTTTTGGTTAACAGAACACTAACTTTTATTTGTTAGCCAATAACAAGTATATATTTTCTCTCCCTCTTACTTCACCTGCCAAAAAACAAAATGAAAAAACAAAACCCAAGCCCTCTAATATGCAAAGTCATGCAAAACAAATTCTCACAGTGGTAGATTCCCACCCTCACCTAAAGTGGGAAATTAGGGTTTTCTTTTTTTAGAAAATGAGATAAATATTAAAGTGGGTCCCAGAAAAGATGTGTACATTCCCAAGGTTTAGGTAAAACTTAATCAATTTTAAAGATAAATTCTACTCATGTTTACAAAGTTTCTAATCTATTTGGAAGGTTGAATTTCGCTCATTTCCATTACTGCAAGTTTTTAAGCATAGATAAGTTAAAAGGTTTGTACTTTTACTTTTTGAATGAAAAAAAGGATTTTTTTTTTTAAAGGGGAGTGACTGGGTTTCTCTTTAGTCATTGAGATGAAATGGAAGTAAATATTGTTTTTATCATTTCATGTTGGTTTCATTTGGCCAGTTAGAGTTTATATCCCAGTTTTGAAAAAGGATGGATATTTTATCTACCTTAATACATTATTGCTGTCGTTTATCATTAGCGTTTCAAAAAAGAGTTCCAGTGTCCTGTACATTCTTTTCATACATACTTGCCCAGTATCTTCTCATCCCTGTAATCTTAGAATAAGAAGATAGGACCCTATAAGTCATCTAATCTATTTTGTCTCTGAGCAGAAATTTCTCCTCTTCAATGATGAGGAAGCCACGACCTCCTGAGACCTCTTTCTAGATTTTTTTGGACATATGTAACAATTAGGCAGTTTTCCCCTCTCTCTGGTTAAAATCTTCTTTTCTGGAACTTTCACCTCATTGCTCCTATTTCTGCCCTTTAGGAACTAAGCAGAATGTATCTAATCCTTGTTTCTCCTGACAACTGTTCAAATATTTGGTGGCAACTTTCATGTCCTTCATAAATTTTCTCCTCTTTAGACTAAACATCACAGTTTCCTTCAGGCAGTTTTCTATGGCATAGACTGCAGTTCTCTTGCCATCCTTGTCTTCCTCTGAATGTTCTTGTTTGTCAATATCTCTTTTAAAACTTGGTCCCCCAAAGTGCAAACAGAACTTATAAGAGCTGAGAATGGCTTAATGATTATTTTCTCTGTTATGGACACTGTTAATTTTTTAAAAAATCTTTTGAAAAAAATTACATTATTTTATTTTGAGAATTAAACAAAATTCTAATCTCAAATTATAACCAATTTGAGATCTTTCCTAGTCCTCCCTACTGCTAATGCCAATGCCTTCCATCTGAACTTCTCTGCCATTTATACAGTATATCTTATATGTATGTTATTGCTGCATGTCATCGTTATTAGAATGTGAGCTCTTTTTGTCAGCCAGGGCCATGTTGTTTCTTCTTTTTGTATCCCTAGTGCTTAGCGCAGTGTCTGGCGCATAATAAGTGCTTATTAAATGCTTATTGCTGATGCTGAGGACATATTTACACACCTCTGCTTCTTATATCCCTCTTTTTCCTGTTTCCAGTAAACCATTCCATATGACAAAAGATGAAAAAGGAGCCAGCAAAACTAACCAGTGTTTTGCCCAAGGCTCCTCTGCCTCTTCCAGGAAGGGAGGAAATAGTCTCACATCTCTTCTTTGTGCTGTGATGTCAGAATGTAAGTGCTGTGGGAGCAGGCGCTAAGTAGCCCTTAGTGTTTGCTACTAGTTGTTAATTGGTGAGGGGTAAGTTTAGTCATTATAATTGCACAGAATTCAGTTTCTTCTGTTGTTATTCCTTCCATTTACTTTATTGTAGTCATTGTGTATATTGTTTTTCCTGCTACCTTTGTATAGGTTCATGTCTTCCCATTCTTCTCTTTATTCATCATTTCTTATAAGCAGAATAATATTCTATTATACCAACATAGTACAGCTTTTTTAGACATTCCCCAGTCAATACACATCTACTTTGTTTCCAGTTCATTGCTACAGAAAGTGGTGCTGTAAATATTTGGTGTGTATGAGACCCATCTTTTTTTCCACTGACTTCTTTGGTACACCTAGCAGTGGGATATCTGGGAAAAAAGGTATGGATATTTTGATTTCTTCACAGCATAACTCCAGATTGCTTCCTAGACTAGTTCGTCTAGTTCACACTCTATCAGTAGTGTTTTTGAGTGCCTGTCTTTCCACAGTCCTGCTGGCACTGCCTAGTGCTATCATTTGTCATCTTTGTCAGTTTACTGCATATGAGGTGAAAACTTTAGTTGTTTGTTTACGTTTGCATTTCTCTTCTCATTACTGATGTTGAACATTCTTTTATATGATTGTTAATGATTTTCAGTTCTTTTTAGAGAACTGTTTGTTCATATACTTTGACTAGTTATGCACCAAGGTGTGTTTTAGTCATGTTGACGTTAGTTTTCTATATATCTTTGATATCAGGCACTTTCCAGAGATACTTAGTACAAATTTCTTCTACCCGCCCCCCCCACAATAAACAACTTCCATTTTTATTCTGCTTAAAATTTTTTTTATTTGTGCAAAAGATTTTCAATTTCTTTTTTTGTTTGTTTTTTTTTGAAATTTATTTAACTTTTAACATTCATTTTCACAAAATTTTGGGTTCCAAATTTTCTCCCCATTTATCCCCTCCCCCCACCCCAAAACATCACGCATTCTAATTGCCCCTATCACCAACCCTCTCTTCTATCATCCCTCCCTTCCCTGGTCCCCATCTTCTCTTTTGTCCTGTAGGGCCAGATAACTTTCTATACCCCATTACCTGTATTTCTTATTTCCTAGTAGCAAGAACAGTACTCAACAGTTATTCCTAAAACTTTGAGTTCCAGCTTCTCTTCATCCCTCCCTCTCACCCATTCCCTTTGGGAAGGCAAGCAATTCAATATAGGCCATATGTGTGTAGTTTTGCAAATGACTTCAATAATAGTTGTGTTGTATAAAACTAACTATATTTTCCTCCATCCTATCCTGCCCCACATTGCTTCTATTCTCTCTTGATCCTGTCCCTCCCCAAGAGTGTTGACTTCAAATTGCTCCCTCCTCCCATTACCCTCTCTTCCATCCTCCCCCCCACCCTGATTATGCCCTTCTCCCCCACTTTCCTGTATTGTAAGATAGATTTTCATACCAAAATGAGTGTGCATTTTATTCCTTCCTTTAGTCAAATGTGATGAGAGTAAACTTCATGTTTTTCTCTCACCTCCCCTCTTTTTCCCTCCACTAAAAAGTCTTTTGCTTGCCTCTTTTATGAGAGATAATTTGCCCCATTCCATTTCTCCCTTTCTCCTCCCAATATATTTCTCTCTCACTGCTTAATTTCATTATTTTAAGATATGATCCCATCCCATTCAATTCACTCTGTGCTCTCTGTTTCTGTGTGTGTGTGCATGTGTGTGTGTATGTGTATGTAATCCCACCAACTACCCAGATACTGAAAAGTTTCAAGAGTTACAAATATTGGCTTTCCATGTAGGAATGTAAACAGTTCAACTTTAGTAAGTCCCTTATGACTGCTCTTTGCAGTTTACCTTTTCATGCTTCTCTTCATTTTTGTGTTTGAAAGTCAAATTTTTTTTTTCAGCTCTGGTCTTTTCATTAGGAATGCTTGAAAGTCCTGTATTTCATTGAAAGACCATTTTTTCCCCTGAAGTAATATATTCAGTTTTACTGGGTAGGTGATTCTTGGTTTTAGTCCTAGTTCCTTTGACTACCATATCATATTCATATCATATTCCATGCCCTTCGATCCCTTAATGTAGAAGCTGCTAGATCTTGTGTTATCCTGATTTTATTTCCACAATACTGGAATTGTTTCTTTCTAGCTGCTTGCAATATTTTCTCCTTGACCTGGGAACTCTGGAATTTGGCCACAATGTTCCTAGGAGTTTCTCTTTTTGGATCTCTTTCAGGTGGTAATCAGTGGATTCTTTGAATACTTATTTTGCCCTCTGGTTCTAGAATATCAGGGCAGTTTTCCTTGATAATTTCATGAAAGATGATGTCTAGGCTCTTTTTTTGATCGTTGCTTTCAGGCAGTCCCATAATTTTTAAGTTGTCTCTCCTGGATCTATTTTCCAGGTCAGTTGTTTTTCCCATGAGATATTTCACATTCTCTTCCGTTTTTTCATTCTTTTGGTTTTGTTTTGTGATTTCTTTGTTTCTCATAAAGTCATTAGCCTCCATCTGTTCCATTCTAATTTTTGAAGAACTATTTTCTTCAGTGAGCTTTTGGACCTCCTTTTCCAATTGGCTAATTCTGCTTTTTAAAGCATTCTTCTCCTCATTGGCTTTTTGAACCTCTTTTGCCAATTGAGTTAGCCTATTTTTCAAGGTGTTATTTTCTTCAGCCTTTTTTTGGGTCTCCTTTAGCAAGGTGTTGACCTGCTTTTCATGCTTTTCTTGCATCTCTCTCATTTCTCTTCCCAGTTTTTCCCCCACCTGTCTAACTTGCTTTTCAAAATCCTTTTTGAGCTCTTCCATGGCCTGAGCCCACTGAATATTTATTTTGGATGTTTGGGATACAGAAGCCTTGACTTCCATGTCTTTCCCTGATGGTAAACATTGTTCTTCTTCATCTGTAAGGATGGGAGGAAATAGCTGTTCACCAAGAAAGTAACCTTCTATGGTCTTATTTTTTTTTTCCCTTTTTTGGGCATTTTTCCAACCAGATACTTGACTTTTGGGTCCTTTGTCAAGAGTAGGGCATATTCTGGGAATCTGTGAGATCTCAGTTCCTCCAATGTGGCATGGTCAAGTGTGTACTGCTCTGGATGTAGAGAGGGATTTTTGTGTCCAGAATCTTAGCAGGTACCTCTGCACAGCCACTTGACCTCCAGTTCCACAAAGTCAGAACTTGGGACTGATTTTCAGATAAGCTGGATGGGCAGGGCCACCATTCAGTTTGAGACAAAGACCAGCTTGGCCAGGGTCTCCACCCAGGGCTGAGGTAAGACTGAGCTCTTCAATGCCCTCAAGGGTTTTTACACTCCAGCAATGGAGCTTCCGTACAGGCTGCTTGCAGACTCTGTGGCTGCTGCCTGCTGCGGGAGCTGTGGGAAGGGAGCCCTTCTCCCTTCTTGGCCTGCTGATAAAACCCCGTCACTGACCTTTGGTGCCCATGGACCGAGGGATCTGAGGACTTGCTTCTGCGTCTGGAGATTCTGCCCCCAAGGCGTCATCCTCCCAGAGTCTCTGCGTTGCAGCCAAGGCTGGGCTGGGCTCCGCACTCAGCTCCCTTGTCAGGCGCAACTGATGTTTTTGTGGGCCTTTCAGGTCACTGTGGGCTGGAAATCTCCTCCACTCTGTTGTTCTCCATTTTTGCTTCTCCAAAATTTGTTGAGAGTCCCTCTTTACAGGTATCTTATGGGCTGTGGGGAGGACCCTGTGTAAGTGTGTCTTTCTAGTCTGCCATCTTGGCTCCACCTCCAAGAAATGTGATTTTTAGAGAGAAATGTAGCTTTAGAATTGGGGTTCAAGCACAGGCACCTGAACACCCCATCAGTACCATTTTACACATTCATCTTTACAATCTGTTATCTGTCCTTCCTTCCATCTTCTGTATATGTCTTTGAAAAATCTGAATTGGTTGTAGGGTGGCAACCTGAATTGGTTGTAGGGTGTACATCCTTATTGGCCATGTCAGAAATGTCAGAAATAACAAACATTGTATACTCATTGAGACACTGTAAAACTTCCCCTTCTGTCCACATATAATGAAACTGATATCACTCCTTGCCATTTAAACTGCCTGAGGGTGATTAAAACTCTTCTTATTAACATCTTGACATTCTCTTAGAAGCTCCCAACCTGGAGACAGCTATGCTTATTTTCCTCTTGTCTTAGCAGTTTTTGTTACTTAGCCTTATCAATGCCCTTCTTAAGTCTTTTTCTTCTTCAGTGTCTTTTCAGCTTTTCTTTTTCATATTAAGCCATTTTTGAAATTAAATCCTTTTTCCCCTCCTTCAGATCCCCTCCTTCCCCTCCAAAACTCATACTTTTTCAACTTTTCTTTAAATTTTCCCAACTTCAGTTCTGGCTTTCTTTACATTCCAGTCCTCTCCTAGTCACCTTTAGAGTTATTTTCTCCTTATTCAGTTCAACTAGTGGTTCCTTCTACAGCAATCCTGTATTTTCTTGGGTAAGTCACTTAAATTCCTTCAACCTCAGTTTCCTCAACTTTCCTCATATTAGGTGACCTGTGAGAGAGGGTCCCTCTAGTTCATATCTTGGATCCTAAGTGGTCCTCAATCTCTGTTGGAAACCTCTAAATCATTCTAATATTAGTAGTACTTTTAAGCAGCCAGGTGGCAAGTTCAGAGCTAGCTTCAGACAAGTGACTAAGCTGTGTGACCCTGGGCAAGTCATTTAATCTCTCTTTGCCTCCGCTTCCTCATCTATAAAATGGAAATAATAATAACTTCTGCCTCCCAAGATTGTTCTGAAGACCATATGAGATAATATACAAAAATGTTTTGCAAATTTTTAAGTTCTCTATAAGTGCTACATATTATTATTAGACACTGTTCATCCTTGGATTTCTTTAACCTAGAATCTGCCAAACTGCCATTCTTATGGTATTCTTGATGCTCTCCTGTGAGTGTCCAATGAATCCTTCTTTTCTGTTCCTTAAGGAAAAGTATTCTCATTAACTTGATCTCTATTCTTTGAAATAAAATAGTTATGAATAATAATATGATACATTCCTGAGAACTAAGATTAAGTTAGTTAGGTTATTGTAGGTACTGCTGACAAACTGACTCCTTCCCATCTGTGGCCATGAGCACCGCACCCTTACTCTCCACCCCACTTTCCTGCTTCTGTTCTGTAAAATATTTCATGTGTTTTCTTGTTATTTTATCACTTGAATTGTATTTTAAACAAAAAAAAAATCTTTTTGACAAGAATGTGTAATTAACCATTTTATGATTTTGGAGCTGAAGCTAGGTTCGCAGCAGGAATATGCAGAGAAGGTGGGTAGTATTAACTGTGGAAATGGTGTCTTTGGAAAACATTGAACACTAAATGCCAAATATGAAAACTGAAAATACCGTGTCACTTACATGCCATAATTGGTGGGTTTTTTTTTGTCTTGATCTATAGGCAAAATACCATCAGTGTGAGCAAAAATGGATGGAGCAACAAAAAACTCTTTCTTATTTGCAGAAGGAAATTCACAAATTACAGAAAGAGGAAGAGCTTCGTGTTGCCTCCCAGAAAAGAGTTTTTAACCGACTTTGCAGACAAGCAATGCATTCTGTTGTGGATAAACAGTAAAGTTTCCTAGTTAAATTAATTCATAATCACACTTACTATGATTTTTAAAAGGCACTGATTTGAATTTTGGTATATTTTGATTTTTAAAATTCGTTTTCAGATAGCCATTAAGTGAATTAGTTTACCTGTTTATATTGAGCAGGAGTGAAGAATTTTCTTTCTCTTTCAAGGATCTCTGGGAAAAAAATCAGGCTAAGACCATTTGTAAGTGAAAACTGAAATTAGGGTTTTTTAAAGAGGTAAATATAAACTGTTTAGCACATATAGCTCTTAAATAAGAACAGGAAACACATTTTATTAGCAAAAGAGACAACAAAAAATATTAATAGTAGCAAGACAAAATAATATTAAGAGAAAGAGGAATGAAAACAGGGATGAAAAAATGAGTAAAAATAAAGGTACACTAGTAGATTAAAGGAGGGGACAGTAAGAACAAGAAAGAGAGAAAGACGGTACCCAGGTTCTGGGGAAGGGCTAACATTTCCTCCTTGTTCACTTCCTGTTTTATGTAGACCCCTCTTTTTAGGGTCTGGCCTTTTGGTGCCATCTTCCCTTCCTGCTTGGAGAGTGTCAGATATCTCCTTTCTGGTAGATAGATGTGCAGTGAATCCTTACCAATCACAACTTTCCCCCTCTGCCCTTCACCTTCTGCCCTCTTCCAACCTGCACTGGGTTATATTGCTTTTGGAAAAATGTATGATCCTGTTAAGAAGCTTTACTTTTCTGATAAGAGAATTTTTAAGCAGCTATCTAGCCCACAATTTTGTACTCATTAAGTTATGCTAAGTGAAACTGAATTGAGGGTTATGTTTCCTACCTTGGTCATAAGTATCTTATCCAGAAATTAGATAAAAATTAAAGGTTAAATTTGATAAATAATAAAGAGAATAGTTTGAGACATTTAAGCTCCATATTGTATAGTGAACTGAATATAATTTTTAAATTCTAAATTTAATTTTTTTTATTTCAAATAAGCTTTATTGGTACCTTTTATTTTTCATCACAGCCATTCACAGATAAAGTTTCCCCACTCAGGCTTCATGACCTTACTCTCTACCACCTCCTGTCCCCATCTCATCGAAGTCTTCCTTGTAACAAAGAAAAAATCTAACACCAACAGGATACCCATAGTCCCCAGTATTTATGCCAACAGGAGGGATGTCTCATTATCTGTTCTCAGGCACCAAGATTAATAAGGACACTTGTTAAGTTTCTAGGGTCTTATTAATAACTATTGTAGCTCTGTCTTCAAGGTGTGAGGTTTCTAAGAGATGTTTCGATTCTAAGGACTTTGCATTTCTAGATTAGAAATTATGATACACAAGATTGTTTTTTTGATTAATTATGTATCTGGGGAAGATTAGTCATTTCCATTTAAATAATATAAAATTCCTGAGTTTGTTAAAGTATTTGAACAAATTGGTGTTAGTTTATTTGACCATTTATTTAAACCTCCTACAATCTTAATTGGAAAATATTGTGCTAACATAAATTTGGTAAATTTTTTAAACACTTGAGAAGGGCTTGTCTTACATAAAAGATAAAACAAGGCAAATGACTGTTGCCTCATTTCAGCAAACTTCTATATCAGAAGTTTCATGTTATTTCATGTCTTCAACATTAGAGAAATTGACACCAGAAATACATTATTGATCATGAAATTAGAAGTGATGGGTATTATTTCTTTAAGATTTAGTTTAATATGATTAGAAAAAAAACTAAAAAAGGCTTTTGGTTGTTTTTAAATTCTGTGTTAGTCTTAATAAATAAACTGTGAATTGTCATATCTTGTTGCTCTGGCAGTGGGGCATTAAGAAGAACAAAATGTCATATTCTTTTGTTAACAAAATTATTGCTGAATTTTAAAATCATATACCAAAAATCATATTGTAATGCAGCATTCAGGAAAACTTTGAATGTATTTCATTTTTTCCAGGTTGCTTATCCTGATTGATTATTATGAATCCAAAATTAGGAAAATTCAAAAGGAACTAAGGTAGAATTAAATCCAATTTTAAGAAAAAAATTATTAGGTATTAAATGGTTGCTTAAATGTTTATGTTATCTTTTGAAATTTTGTTTTGGAAATTGACCAGCATTTGACACCACAAATAAGGTTCTTGAAGATACTCTTAGGGTGGCCTGATGCAGTAATGTTAAGTTCTGTGTACTTGGTAAATCGTTAGTCTGTTGCTAATAGTAAAAAACAGTCTTTTCTTTTTTTGTTTGTTGGATTTCATCACAGTGGCATCCATTTCAATAATTATACTCAGTCAATATTTATTCAGTGCTTATTAGATGTATAGCTCTAAACTGGGCATTTAACAAAATGCCTAATAAGGATACAGGTATCATACAAAGATAAAATTCAAAAGTGAAAAATTAAAAATAAAGTTTGCAGATATGAACAGATTATTATCTCTGATTAAGGAATGAGCTCAAAGAATAGGTGCTTTTGCCAACTTAAAGCAACTAGACATATGCAAGTGTATTTAATGTGAGGATATCAGGGTACTTTGCAAGCATTATTATATGCCCATAGTTATGATTTTCTACTTTTTATAAATGTTGCATTTAGAGCATTGATTTTGTGACTTGTCTGAACTGCCTGGTGGCAGAGGTTTCACTTGACACCTCTTTGGGTGCTTAGAAAACAGTAATGGTACTTGTATCATCTGACCAAGAAAACTGTATCACTTCTGAAGTCGTGTTTTGTCAAATATCTTCATTGCATTTAATTTGAATTTTCATCTCAGGTTGAACACTTAGTGTATATATAGTGATGTGTACAAGGTGACAATAGTGGATAGAAAGAAGTATAAGATCCTCATGGAGTTTAGAATCTATTTGGGGAAACAACAGAAACTTGTGAAAAATGTTTAAACAGTTACAAAAATGGAATTAAAAATTGGATTTAAAAAAATGGAAAAGATGCCACACCCTAGACAAATGAATGGCATAGCCAGTAAGTTCAGAAGGAGAGGTCATTCTGTGTTAGAGTATCCAGGGAAGGTTTTATGAGGGCTTGATTTGGGTCTTGAAGGGTGGAGAGGAGGGGGATCGAAAGGGCATTATAACGGTTTGGCTTTGAGTAGTATAGCCATGAGCACAAAAGGACAAGGCATGGAAATGGGAAGGCAAAAAGCCAGGGAATAAACCACATAAGCTGAAACAAAGGAAAGACCTGGGAGAGAAAACAAGAAATATAGGTTGAGGGTAAGATCTTGATTGTCAGGAACCACACTGTAAAGATTTATGAGGAATCCCTTAACCTGGTTTGCCTTAGTTTCTTCATCTGTAAAATGAGCTGGAAAAGGAAATGGCAAAACACTCCAGTATCTTTGCTAAGAAAACAATGGGATCACAGAGAGTTGGGCATGACTTGAAAATAACTGAATAGTAACATGAGAAAATGTTTTAGGAAGACTAATCTAGCATGACTACACAGTGATGTGTAGTTAGAGAGGCACTTCTGACAGATAATGAACCAGATTGAGAACTGAATAAGGATAGAAAATTGGGCTAGATTGCAGTTGGGACAACAGTGCTTTCAGTGATCTCCAGCTTAAGGTCTTCTTTTGAACACCAGTATTCTCTCACTCATATATGACTCTGAATTATGAAATCCTGCAATCTCAGAACTAAAGGGTAATGGAAGAAAGACACATAGTTGACATAAGTGTGGGCTTGTCACCCATATAACTTGCCTATGAGATGTATCATAAGTCATCATGAAGGAAATGTGAATGTAAAAGGAGTTGATCGCTTTTAGATTTAGGTGGCACAGTGGATAGAACACAGGGCCTGGAATTAGGTAGGAAAGAGTAAATCCAGTCTCAGACTCTTACTAGCTGTGTGACCCTGGGCAAGTCACTTAATCTGGTTCACCTTAGTTTCCTCATCTGTAAAAATGAGCTAGAGAAGGAAATGGCAAACCATTCCAGAATCTTTGCCAAGAAAACCCCAAATGGGGTCATGAAGAGTCAGATATGACTGAAATAACCAAATAACAAGAAGAAGACTTAAAGAATCAAAGATTTCTAGCACATTGGATTGGTCTTCTATAGGAGATTTATAAAAGACATGGACAAAAATTGCATAGGGTCAGAAAGTGTGGAAGGATTGTAATTAGCCCCAAAGGATGGCACACTCACACTGATGATAATCATGGATCCATCAAAGTATCAGAACCATCTGATAGTGATATGCAGATTTTTCAGAGAAGTGGTAATTAGGGCAACCAGTTATTGAAATAGTCTATGCTGAGGTAATAAAGGCTAGAACAGGTCAGTGACAGCATTGAAGATGGAAATAAAAGAATGTAGTTACAAGACATTTTGAAGGATTATTCCAGTAATAATTGGTAATTGACTGAATATGGTGCATAAGGGATATGGATGAATAAAAAGACAACTCTCAAGTTTTGAACTTTATTAATTGAGAGACTAGCAGTACAATAACAGAACTAGGGGAGTCAAGATTTTTTTGTCACTGATTTTTAAGGGTATAGAACCTCTTTGACAGATATCCAGTTTCCAGGACTTTAGAGTAGCTTCCTTTGAATGCTACTAATAGGTAAGTGTAAGAGTAGGTAGAATTTGGCCACCAAGAAGAAAGGAACATTTGGTATAGGTCTGAGGGAGCACCTGAGGAAAAGAACAGAAGTAATAGTTGAAACCCAGGGCTTAGCAACTTTTTTTTTTTTTTGAAAGTTCTGGGAAACTATGTTTGTAGCTTAGGAAGATGGAAAAAAGAACATAAAATGATTGCCTATCAATATCACTTTGCCTACTTTTTACCTGTTGAAGGTAAAAGTTATTATTATATGTAATAGGCTGCTAATATTTGTACTAGTATTTCTTTGACTTGTTAGGATTTCACAAATTAAGGAATTGGAAAATAACACAGGACTAAGAAATCAATTAGCTTAGGATGAATTTATTTCAAGATGTCATAGACACATCTTAACAGGAAATGTATTCAGTAGAATACTTGTTATATTCTGTGCTATCCACTTGATGGAAATAATTATCAAAAATATTGTTTTAGAAGTAAAAAGAGAAGAGACAGGGTTCCTCTGTGACTCCTCTGATTTACAAATGGTATGACAATTAAAACAAGGAAAAATTGGACAATATAGCTGGTTAAAATTAAGGCAGAACTTCTCTGATATGCATCTTTATTGCTACTCATAATGTTAGAAGTGCTGATATCGTTTTTGGATCTATGGAGCTTTCCGCATGCTAGCAGAGGAGAAGGCAAAATGTAGAGGAGTACTGAACAGAAAGAACCCCATGTCATAGTGGAAGCAAAGGGACAAAGGCCCTGCTTAGAATCAGACTCCTATTTCATGTTTTTGAAGAAGACCATAACATCAGAGAAATGATGACATGACTTGCACTTGACTTTGTTTTGAGTGAGGGAAGACTGTACAAGGTCACCAGCCTCATTTTCTCCTCCTGAGCCATTTGGATTCAGTGACCAGATATTCATCAGGATGACTGGAGATGGACCAGGATGCAGTGGGAGACCTTGGCTTTTTTAGGCTAGGCCTTTTCAGGTACTCACTTAGAGGGAGATAACGCCGTTTCAGTGAATAGGCCTCTTTAAGAAATAGTCAGGGAATGGCTCCTTTAGAGCAGAAAAAAATAAGTAAATCAAGCAGGGAGGGAAAGAGAAGCTGTTGGTATTGATAATTACTCTAAGCCAGGCAATAAGTGAGCTTGGGCAGGGACTTCAGAGTGCACTGTCTTTCTTTCTTTCTTTCTGTCTTGTCTTTGCCAAATCTCTCATAGTACAGAAAACCAACAATAATTTTATCAGAGGCTATTGCACATTTTTAAAAAAAAAAATAAAAAAAACAAATTGTAAAAGATACCTACTCTGAGAACCAGTGAAGATTTTGGCAAAACTAAACAGAAGCTTACATTTGGAAGACACACATTTGAAGAAATCTGTTTTAATACATTACAATTTACTATGCACCTTAATTGACAAAATATAACTGTAAAGATCTTGAGAGTTTAAAAACTACGAGAGTATAGAATCCGGTATTTAAATTGATCTTTTATCATGTGTTAGACTTTAGCTATTTAATTTGAGGGTGCTATTGGTCAACCAGAAGAGTTTGACTCTTTATCTTAATGAATTAAGGGCATAGAAGGAAATAGCAATATAACAACTTTCCATTAGAAAGCAAATCTGCTCACTCTTGAACAGGAGCAACTGAAGAATGATATTTTTTTTGAATATTAATTTTCATTTATATTGAAGGTTATTGAGCTATTATTTAATTGGTTTGATTTTTGTTAGCAAAATTACACCCTTAAAGAATTTTCAGAAGAGGCATACCTTTTGTTTCATAGGCACTATAAAGAAGATACAGATACTGAAGATGGAGGGAAAGAAGACTTTGTAGATCTGGATGGTACAACAAATTATAAAAACCTTCTCCTGGTATGGAGACTTCATGACTAATGAAAATTTACTTTAAATGTTACCTAATAATTCACAATAATTTATTGTCTCTCGATGATATGTGTTATAGTCATTCCAGAATCAAGTTAGAGACGTTAAAGCCAAGAATGATAAACTTTCATGTGAAAATCAGAATCTCCGCAAAGATTTAGAAAGCAGGTGAGAAAAGTGTAAGTTGTCAAATTTGGAATCTGTTGAATGTTCCCGCTTCTGCCATCCCAATCCTAGATCCTGCTGGTATATCTCAGGGCAACAAGGGTTCAGATTGGGGAAGGGGAAATGATGACAAAGGCATCCAAATTGAAGACAAAATTCAAAGAGGAGAGAGAATTAAGCATGCCTTTGTACTTGTATATCCAGTGCCTAGCACAGAGCCTGGCACACTGTAGGCACTTAATAAATACATATTGATTGATTGTGGAAAGCGGAAAAATGGATGAAGTATGGATATTGGATAAATGATATTGGAGATTTTGGAGCTATTCTATCAGCTGTGATATGCTACTAATATTTACATGGTATGATTTCCCTCATTGGATCACCTCTGAACATCAACGTGGTATTCCGTCTTGAAGAAATGTAAATTTTTTTATTATAAATGACTTTTATTAACATCCAGGTCTGTTGTATTTAGGAAATGTTTTGTTAGACTTGATCTTTTTAGTTTTCTTAGTTTAGCAGGATCAAATGTATTTAACATTTTACTTTCGATAGGCCCATTTAACATTTTACTTTCAATAGGCCTTCGTCGCATGATTTAAGACTTTATAAACAACAAGTGAAGAAGCTGGAGAAGGCACTAAAGAAAAACATAAAGTAATTATATTTTACTTAAACTTCTTTATTGTGTTGCTTTTGTTTTGCTTTATTTTATCATTTAGTATTATTTATCTGTTTACCTAATGATTTCATATTAGATGTACCAGGTTGGATATGAGATATGTAGATAGGTTACAAATGACATTAAATACAGGTTATACTGGCCATAGATTTTTTTTTTTGAGTTGGTTGATTAGGAGTGGTAATTATGGTTGTTAAAGAGACTCTATTCTCTTTTAAGGTACGCCTCCTTGAATATGATCCTCCATCTTCCAACTCTATCTCTTTGCTCTGGTTGTAGCGCATGCCTGGAATATTCTTTTGTAACAATTCCACTTCTTAGCTTTTCTAGCTTCCTTCAATACTTAATTTAAATTTCACCTTCTATAGGAAGACTTTTTCCATCACTTTCAACCCCCAATACTGCCTTTTCTCTGAGATTACCTTCCATCTACTCTCTATATATTTTATATGTACATAATTACTTACATGTTGTCTCCTCAGTAGAATGTGAACTCCTTGAGGTCAGGGACATTGCTTTTACCTTTGTACTCCCAGTATTTAACATGGTACCTGGCACATAATAAATGTTTATTGACTGATTGGCTAAGCATATCCTATAATTCCTCCAATGCCTAGCAGAAATTCCCACCTCCAGGAAACATGTCCAGTTATTCTGACTAAAATTGTTAGAGATTAAAGAAATATACTGAAACTTTCAGTTACCAAAAAAAAAAAAAATGCAACGTAGCTTGTAGTAGCGAAAAACTGACAACAAATATGTGCCTATCATTGAAAAGGTTGAACAAATCATGATCCATAATTGTAATAGAATATTATGTGTGTTCATCCTTCATTACTGAAGAAGACTATGCCATCAGAGAAATAATGACATGATTTGCACTTGACTTTTTTTTTTTTTGAGTGAGGGAGGGCTGTGTAGGTCACCAGCCTCACTTCTCCTCCAGAGTCATCTGAATCCAGTGACCAGATATTCATCAAGATGACTGGAGATGACCCAGGATGAGGCAGTTGGGGTTAAGTGACTTGTCCAAGGTCACACAGCTAGTGAGTGTTAAGTGTCTGAGGTGAGATTTGAACTTGGATCCTCCTGACTCGTGCACTGGTGCTCTATCCACTGCACCACCTAGATGCCCCAGTAGAATATTATAGCACTGTAAGAAATGATGAATATGAGGAATTGAGAGAAATGTAGATAGACATGTATGAGTAGACATATAGTGAGGTAAGCAAAATCAGAAGAATTTATACTTGACTCTGGTAATGTAAATGAAAAAATGTTAAAAGGAAGCTGAATAATTGTACTGCCCAATCGTGGCCCTAGAGAAAAATCAGATGAAGAAACGTCTTCTTCCATCTGCTAGAGTGGATGGAGAATGTCGCATATATTGTCAGATGTTGTTACTGTCTTTTGTTTCTAACTGCTTTTCTTCGTTATAAAGGAGGGCTCATTGGGTGTATGTGTGTGAGGGGGCATATTGGAAAATGACTGATATAAAAAAAGAGATTAATAAAACTAATTTTTTTTAAAGAAAAAACATTATGCTCAGGACAATAAAAATAAGAACATTTTAACAGTGGAATGGCGTCCCTCTGAAAGTAATGAGTTGTCACTGGAAATTTTTAAGCAGAGATTGGAGGAGCATCTTTTGAAGATGTAGTAGAGGTTATTCTTGTATTGGAAGGGAGATTGAACTAGATGACTTATCAGTTATCTTTCCATCTCTTAAGGTTCTGTGATTACAGATCAAGTTGTTCAACCTATTTGTTGATTATTTAAGATATGGCCTTCCTAGTAGTGTTTGCATTTTATAAAGGAGTTATTAAAGAAAAGCATCTTTGGGGGTCTGACATGTTACAGGCATGTATATGGTGAAATTCATATTTTGGGGGTAAAGTGTTACTTTAAATCATATTATCTGAGTGACACAAATCTAATCTGATTATTGTTTTATTTTCTGGAGTCTTTAGTATTTTATAGCTAATTAACCTCTAGAGAATTTTGTGTGGACTGATTTTTTTGTTGTTGTTATATAGATTACAGAAACTCATCAGAGAAGACAAATCTGAGAGCTTCGACAACAGAGATTCTGAAATCAGTAAAACAGAACGTCAGCGCCAGGCCCTGTTTGACCAGAAATACTTCAAGGTATGTAGGGAGTAAATGCATTTGAGTTTTCAGTGAATTAATGACAGTTACATAATAAACAGTCAGAACTTAGAGCTTGTGAAATATGTTATGTCTGTCTTGCCTTCCCTTGCCTGTTATGTCACTAACTCTTCCTTTAGAGGGGCTCCCAAATTGTCCCTCTTTCTCTCTTCCCCTCTAAGGGTTTAATCTTAGATGGTAAAATGAGGAAAGCTTATCTTTCATACCTTCATTAGCCTTAGTGTTTTCTTACTCAGTTCAACAGATAAGCATGATGTACTGTGTAAAGGCAAGTTGTTATTGTTACACAAAAATGATTAATGTCATTTTGCTTTAATATGCGTGTCCATATTGAGTTTATAATAGGAAAGAGAATTATAAAGCAAAGAGTCAGACGTGACTGAAATGACTGAAAAACAAATTTGATTCTTAATTTCTTTGAGACATGGCCAGTGTCTTATGTGTTTTTGTGTCCTGGGCAGCTATTTTGCCTTTCATAAAGAGGTGCTTAATAAACATTTTAAATCAAATTAAATAAGAATGGGCAGTTTAAAGCAAGTCTTTTTTTTTTTTTAACTACCATACCATAAAGCTGGCCTCTTAGTAAGGATATAAAAATAATTTGAGAGATGATACTTAAAATAAAGACTAGAGTAAGGACTATAGATAATAATAAATAGGCCACAAACAGATTTTGCCTCAATTTCTAAGCAGTCTACCCCATTGTTACATTATGTCAATTGACTTTAAACGAGAATGAGTATGGGTTGATGAATTGTCAGAGCTTGTGAGCTGCATTCCTTATTGGCTACTTAGCTGCATTGGCAGGTGGAACATCTTAATGTGAGATAATTTGATAAAATATTTAGCCAGATAGGTCTGGTCCTGCCACTCGAGAAGATCAGGAGGACCCATGAAAAATGAAATGCAGATTTTAAGATGAATAATACAATTGTAAATTAGAAAAACAGATTCTGGATGAAAAAGGGAGAACACAGAAATAGAACCTAATGTATTTAATAGACTGGACCAGCCTTATGATTTTATTGGCATAAGGAACCATCAGGTAGTAAATTTCCTTTGCCAAATGTAGGTTAGTGCCTACTGGACAACTTCTAGCCTTAGAGAGATGTGTGGAAGCACCAAGAACTTTAATGAGTTGAGTATCGTAAGAACATGCATATTGACTACAACTGTATCAAACAATGAAAAGAACCCTATTATTTTACATCACAAACAGTGGTGAGTTTAATCTCTTATTATTTGTTTTGTTGTTTATATTCTTTGAGTGTTACTAAGTTTGTAAAATAATTTAAAACATGATATAGTAAATAATTCATAAATAATTTCTCATCCTCTTTACTTTTATGCTCTGTTGCTTAATCTGTGAAGAGTAATAACCTTGTTTTTATCACTTCTGTACTTACTGTTGATTACAATAGAAATCAAAGGTTTGTAAGTGGTGATCTCCTTAAAGGATAGTCTCATATTTTATGATAACAATGAAAATGTCACATTGAATTATTGATCTTCTTTTTTACACTTTCAATAACGTAAGTAAACATTTCCTAAATGTAACTTTATTCTCTTACCATTGCTTTGAAGATCTTAACCAGCATCGACTCAATTATAAGTAATCCGAGAGCTCCACTAGTAATATACAAACCGAGCAAGGGGCCCTTCCAGAGTTATAATAAAGCTAACAGTCAGGGATGTGGATTTGATCATCTTCCTCCCACAATAGAAATGTGGGCAGACCAGCTGAGAGCTCTAAAGGTAAGGAAGCTGCACGGAGTGCAACCTTTGGAAGTCAGAGCTTCCGAACTTGGAGAGAGGAGGCATCAGTAAGCGAGGATTAGTTTGCTTCATTTTCTATAAAGTTGAAAACCTCAGATCCCAATCTTTCATCTTTAGTATTTCCATCTTCTCCCCTTCTTATTTCGTGTATGCCTTATGCTAGCCTTACTATCCCCTTGCTGTTCACTGTCTTCACGTGCCATCCTACTTATAAAAGAAAGAAGACTTTCCTGCCTAATGTTGTATTCCCCTCTGTTACATAGGCCAGAAACCTTTTCTCTGCCTTCCATGTATGCCTTTGCTTCATTTATCTTATTTTAGCCTCAGCCATTAATTATATTCAGAAATTCTATTTTCTAAATTACATTATTCAAATCAAAACCCATCACTTCTGATGCACTTTCCCATAGGAAGTAATGAAATATTTAGACTGGCAAATAAATAGTTAGATGCCTTTTGTGCCTGCAAAAGTGTGTGTGTGTAAAGGATAAAATTGCTAGATGTAGTTCCTCTTCTTTCTTCCTTTCTCTCAATATCATAAAGTAGAAAGAATAGATTGTTAGGTTTAGGACAAGAGTTTTTTTTAAAAATCTTAGTAGTTTTCCCACTGCTTAGTACAGTGTTTTGTGTATTATCACATGAATTCTATTTATTGAATGAATTGCCATCATTATAATTTGTGATAATCCACAATGTGATAGGTTATATTAGTAGCTCTGCTATTACAGCCATTTTAGTCACATCATTAAATCTCTTATCTTTCAGTTATTCCATTTACTAAAAAAAGTGAGGAAGGTAAAAGGGATAAAGTCCATGAAAGGTGAAGTCTGCAGCATCACTGAGTCTGAGTTGAGCAGGATCTCAGACACCCTTTAGTCTAAATCATGCCTGATCAAGAATTCCTCAGCATCATGCCCAAATAGTGCCCATCCAGTCTTACCTTGAAGACCTCAGGAAGAATAAATCAGAACTGGAGAAGGTGGCGGTTGTCTTTTTTGCATCACTTAGAGCATCCATTGTATAATTGATGCTCATAAAGATTTGGTCATTGATCAATAATATTACAATGTCTTTAGGTCATTAATCATTTTTGGTTAATTAGCCACTCCTACAGTTCTAAAATTTTATGCTCCATGATACAGTAGATGAAGATTGTATTTCAGGACTCAGATAACTATAGATGGAGTACCTTGTTAATTAATTCTTTTGTAAGCTAAAATCTGGTGCAGACTATTGAGTATTAACTAGGATATTTTTATGAAGTTTATAAACCATAAGTTGTCAAGCAAAAAGAAAAAGTGAACTCTAGTTTTGTAACTATTTAAAGCAAGATTTTTTCATATATGCACATATACTTCCTTTGTATTTCTTTGTAAATGTACATATAGAAAATGTATAAATAAATCACACTGCTACACTCTTCATTGATACAAATCAGTACACCCATCATAACTTAGTAGATCATTGTAATGAATCTTAAATTAAAAAAATTAATAATCATTGGCCAACCTTTTGTTGGGGAGCTTCTCTAAATTCAACTAAACTGCTCTTCAGACAGTAGATATGGAATCTTATTACTAGGCTCATAATTGGATTTTTTCTAGATAGACAATCACAAGCCAAAGATTGGATTCTGTAGGCATAACCTGTGAGAAGGCAGGGTTACCTCCAGGCCATGTTAGTAGTTCATATTTAGCATTTTAGTGGAAGAGAGAAATCACATATTAGCTCATTTACAAAACATTAACTCCTGAGTGATCTGGAGTTTCTGAAAACCCTACTGCCTCTTTTCTTCATGTAGTCTGTTTATAATCACAGTTACTTAACAGTGCGTTTATGTGGAAACTTGACTAATTAATTGTCTAGCATTAAGTTTTTTGAAAACATAACAATTGTTTTTAAAACAGGTAATACTGTGTAGTTTCTTCTATTATAAAGGACTTATATAGATCCCTGGAAAAACTGTCTGAGGAGTTGTTGCCTTGGCACAATATGAAACAACATGATAAGAGTGAAGGTGGCGTTAAAGTGGAAGATCTTCTATTTATTGTCGATACCATTTTGGAAGAAGTTGAACATAAGAAAAAGGTAACCATTATTCCATGTTTAGAACACAAATATTTTAAGGGAACCAAATCAAAAAGTGTCATTATCATTTTATAGGGTACAGCATTTGCTGTGTTATGGTTATATTTATAATATAGGTGAAATATTTACTTTTAGTTGTTATTTTGGGTTTTTTTTTTGGCAGGATGATGTGCCATGTCCTGAAACTTTACAGGCAATTGTTAATCACTTCCAAAAGTTATTTGATGTAACATCTGTGTCTGGAATCTATCCTCGAATGAATGAAGTTTACACCAGGCTTGGAGAAATGAATAATGCTGTGAGAAATATCTATGAGATCCTAGAACTAGGTGAGCGTATTCACTTTTAATAACAGCAGTATGTTGTGGTAGAAAGAACCCTGCATTGGAGGCAGAGTGATGGAGTCTGAACCTAATACCTTTGTATCCTTGGTCAAGTTACTTAATCCCTTTGGGTCTCAGGGAAATAGAAAAGGAAGGAGTTGAACTAGCTAACCTTTTGGTCTCCTTTCAGCTCCAAATTCTGTGACCTTGTCCCGTCTAGGAATTGCTAATAGAAAAGTAAAAAGAAGTAGGTAAACTGGCAGTATAAGAAAGAAAACGTCAGTGAGGATAATAATGATGATAATGTAAAAACAGTTGCTGACATTTGTGTAGCACTTACTGTGTGCCAGCGCTGTGCTAAGCACTTTACAATTCTTATCTCACTTAATAACCTGGGAGATCGGGTGCTATTATTATCCCCATTTTACAGACAGGGAAACTGATGTAAACAGAGGTTAAGTGACTTTTCCAGGGTCACACAGCTGGTAAATATCTGAAGTCAGATACGAACTTAGGTCTTACTGTCTCCTGGCCTAGCACTCTAGCTTTTGTACCACATGAAAGGTAAACAGTTCCATACTATAGTTTGAAAAATCTTTTTCAAAAGTAACAGCTCCATTTGTTCCTTTTTGTAGATAACTCATCATCACTAAGTGTCCTGGTGAATACAGTTGGGAAATTGTGTAAAATAATTAATGAAGATTTGGGCAGACATGTTCAACAGGTGTTGGGGACCCAGGACATCCAAAGGTATTTATTTTAAATGTTTACAAAAATAATAAAAGTGCTTTGAGGGGAGAATTTATAAATTTATAATATTATATGTAATATATAATATAGTATTATAAATTTATAAAATATATAATTTATAAAAAATTTATAAAATCTATAAACACACAAGTTACATGTCTTCCTTATTTGGAATATCTTATTTGAAAATATACATATAAATATTTTAAAATTTTATTTCAATAAATATTTCCCAATTTCATTTTAAGAAATTTTTACATTCATTTTTAAAAATTTTGAGTTTCAAATTCTCGCCCTCCCCAACCCTCCCCTACCGCTTAGAAGGTAAGCAGCATATTGGTTATACATATGTAGTCATGCAAAACATATTTCCATATTATCCATATTGCAAAAGAAAACACAAAAAAGTCAAAGAAAAATGAAGTGAAAAAACTTTGCTTCATTTTGCACCTAAGAGTTCATCAGTTTTTGGAATTCCTTATTTTAAAGAAGTCCATTTGAAAACCAAAGAACCTCATATCCTTAAGAAACAGGAGAATGCAAAGCATTTATAAGCTAGAAACAGATTTCAGGATCCTGTTCTTGTGTAGGGTGGGTGAGGATCCCTGCTGTGGTTTTCAACCTATTTCCAGTGAAATCTATAGCAAGAAGTAAATCTGTCAGTTTAAAATGAACTGTCTAGTTCCAGTTATTTAGGAACCAGTATCAAATGATTAATTATTAACTAGGTTATTGGTTACTAATAACTAGAATGGAATGTTTCTTTTGTATTTTTACACTGAAATTTTGTAGCCAGTTTCCCTATATTCCTTTTTTAAAACATAATATTGCATTGATGGCACTGCATATCACTTAAAAAATTATTAGACTAAAGGAAAAAAAATGCCATTCTTATTATTTTCTCCCATGTGTTCCTTTTACTAATTAGTAACAATTGTATACTTAGGTTAGAATCCTAAAATATAGGAGTAACCTATTTTCATAAAATTTGAAAAGTATACCAAAAAACTATTTTAAAGCTTATTAGAGAAGAAGGGAAATTATGGGACATAGGTAAATAGAAGTTTCCTTTGTGGGAATATAATCGAAATAAATTTAGTTTTGTAACCTGTCTCCAATATGACGACACAAGCATTTTGACTTAGAAAATAAAAAAATAAAATAAAAAACTCCCAAAAAAATAGAAAGCAGGATCCAGACATAAGACTGGCTGTAGCAATTACAAGCTGAATTTATATTTAAATTAATAGGCAATCATTTAGATTTCCTTTTCTTGGCTTTTTTATAAATCCCTCATTATACTTTGTCCAATGCAATCATCCTGAGTTATAATTTACCCATAAACTTTTCTTCTAGCATTATCAATAAATTAGAAGAATATGATGAATTTTTCCCAGCCTTTCAGGCTTTTATACAAGATCTACTTCAGATTTTAGGTAAGATTGTGCTTTAAACTTGTTGGTGGGGGTATAACATTTAGGGATGATTAAGTGTCAGTGACTATTAACATCAGTGCACTTGAAAAAAGAGGATTCCCATGTCTTTAGTTTATTGCCCTCCAACACAATTATTTTTCAAAACTTCACCTCTAGTCCATTAACAACATTTGTGGGAACACTCAGACCGAAATCGAGGTTGCTTTAGGTTATTCTGTGAACAGTATAGGTCTCTAGAAAAAGAGGGCTGAGGTACTTCTACAAGCAATGGTGAATTCAATATATTTTTCACCATGTCCTTATTTCTTCTTTGATAGTATCTTTAAAAGGACCCATGATTTAAAGAAATTTTCACTGCTTTGTTGCTCATTCTTAAGTTTAAGATCTGAAGAAGTATTTTTCCTCCAAATTGGTTAATTTATTTGTTTTCAGTTTTCAGCATTCACTCCCATAAGTTTTAAATTTTCCCCTCCTCCCTCTCCCTTCTCTCCCCAAGACAGCATGCAATCTTATGTGGGCTCTACACATACATTCCCATTAAATACATTTTCACATTAGTCATGTTTCATAGAAGAATTATAGTGAACGAGAGAAACCATGAGAAAAACAAAACATAACAAAAAGAAAAAAAGTCTGCTTCATTCTGCATTCTGACTCCATAGTTCTTTCTCTGGATGTGGATGGCATTTTGCATCTTGAGTCTTTTGAAATGTTTTAGGTCCTTGCATTGCTGAGAAGGGCTAAGTGCATCAAAATCAGTTCTTGCACCCCGTGGCTATTACTGTGTATAATATTCTCCTGGTTCTGCTCGCTTCACTCAGCATCAGTTCATTTAAGTCTTTCCAGGTTTTTCTGAAGTCTGCCTGTTCATCATTTCTTATAGCACAATAGTATTCCATTACATTCATATACCACAACTTATTCAGCCATTCCCCAAGTGGTCGGCATTTCCAGTTCTTGGCCACTACAAAAAGAGCTGCTATAAATATTTTTTGTACATGTGGGTTCTTTTCCCATTTTTATGATCTCTTTGGGATACAGTCCTGGAAGTGATATTGCTGGGTCAAAGGATATGCACATTTTTATAGCCCTTTGGGCGTAGTTCTAAACTGCTCTCCAGAATGATTGTATGAGCTCACAGCTCCATCAACAATGAATTAGTGTTCCAGCTGTCCCACATCTTTTCCAACATTTATCATTTTCCTGTTTTGTCATGTTAGTTAGTGGTGGAACTGAGAGAGGACAGTCTGTGCCAGTGTCCCATCATGAAAGGCTTCCCGTCCAATGACAGTGCTGCAGAGAGAGCCTGTCACGTTTTCCTGTTGAGGCCAAGTAGCTCAGCTGATAAAAAGCACCCTACCAAAGAGGTCAATCACAGTCATAGACGAGTAATTGTTTGGGTCCTATAGGTTCCCTGTGTCCCAAGCCCACAGATTATGCTCCTCATTTTGACTGGTTATTTTGCAAATGTATGAAATCTTAGGTTAAAGTCAGCATTAGGCACAGTGCGTGAGGGTAGATACCCTGAAGTGAATTGCTACAGTTTTATCAGTTTATATCAAGAGACAATATTTATGGCACTTTCTATTAACTATATTTTTCATGTTCACAATCTTTTTCTTTTTTTTCTTCAGAAGTCAACAACTTGGATTCCATTCTTCCTGAAGTAAAGAAATTAAAGCTAATTACAAATTGAAGAAAATGAAACCTTCCTTTTTACTATGTAAATTTTATCTGTAATATAGTTTATATTTACTTGCATAATTCACCTCTTTTTCCCACCCCAAGTCAACACCAGTGGCATGGTTAATCTTCATTTTTTACAGAGTTAGTTTTTGATATTTTTATCCTTTATTATTTGTCACTCTCAGAATTATGCAGCATCATTTGGGGGATTGAATAACTGGACTCTGAATTTTCTAATTTTTTTCCAACAGTTTTTGGCTTACAGGGTTTAAGGAAAGCCGCTTATGTTTTAGAAACAGGGTAACGACATGTTAAGAGTTGGCATAGAGGTGTTTGCCTTTAAGATGTCCTTTGACATTTGAAATTTAGAACGCTAGCATCTTTGACCCAAGGAAAGTAGTACTGGACTTGCTGATGATATCACTTCTGCATAAATGGGGAATGGGGGATTCATTGGGGAATGAACATTTCTATATCTTCCCAAACTGAAGGGAGAAAGAAAAGGGAAAGGGTTTCAAAAATAAGCTAGGGGAAGGTAGAGGAGGTGTAATGCTGCCTAATTCTTTTTTTTTCTAACTCAGTCATTGGCAAGCTGCCCTTTGAAGTTAACCATATGTTTGCCATGCCAAGCATTCTATGTCGATATAGATCATCTTCTATTGGCAGAACCAGTTGCATTTTCAAATTGAAGGATAAAGGTCAGGGATCATAAATGAAAAACATTTTAAAAATTTTCTTCCCATGATAGGAAAAAAGTGATGAGTAAAGAGGATGATAATTACCTTGAGGTATATATGTTACATACCTTTCTTGAGAAAGGGTGTGTTTGAGACCTGGACTGTAATATATACACATGTATGCATATGTATATACATATATATATGCATATATATATATTTTTTAGAACATGTGACTGAAATAAATATTTTATAAAAGCGTGTCAGAACATTGCTGTCTCCTGATGATGTTTGTTTTCTCTTAACTGCAATTATACTTATTATAATTAGCCTCCAACTTGCATGTTAAGCCACTTTCCATGGTAAGCTGTAAAATGTGAAATCAAATGACCTTGTGAGAACCTCCAAATACAGTGCTTTGAAAATCTTAGAATAGACTTTTTAAAAAATCAAACTTCAGTTTGGGAACTGAAGTAAAGATGCAGATTAGTTGTCACCCTGAAGTTATTGACAAAAATCTAGAGGAGTTCTTGCTACGGCATAATTACTATCTTTCAGCCATTGCTCAGATATTTACTGTTGGCCTGTGGTTTGGAGAAATTAACCAAAATAATTTTTAACTAACCTCAAGTCAGGATTTTTTTTACTGAAATACCAAGTAAACGCTGTCACAACAGCTTTGGATTTAGGGTAATTTAAAAAATAACCTAGTCTAATTTAGCCCTGTAGATTAAAACATGAAAGTTTGAACTACTGTTGTCTGTCCCTGAAATTATATTTCTTAAGCTAATGACCCCAGTATAGTACAAAACTGTACACAAATTCCAATAGCAAACTAAGGATAGGGATAGGAACAGGAATTGGACTTGTGATTTTACTGATAGAGAAAACTCCTTGAATGTCAAAACTCCTTCCACCGAAGTAGGTTAATACTTTCTTTGTGATTTAGTCCTAAGAGAGTAGCTTAGAGCACTGAAAGTTAAGTGACTTGCCAAGGGCTACAAAGCAAATATGTGTCAGACGTAAAACTTGAACCCAGATCTTTCTGGCTTCAAAGCCAGCCCTCTACCCAGTACACCAAGGCTGTCTTTAAATAAAATTTAAAAGCACTCATCTTGACAGCTAAGACTAGACTTAAATTGCCAGGTCCCCAGGCAATCAGTCTAGAGGTCTTTCTCTGTTTAAAGGGAACCTAATGTCAAAGCTCAGTGTTCATTCCCCCAATTTTTTTTTTCTGATACTTACCAGTTGAGAGTAAGGTTTACGTTCCCATTCATGAATGTGCTGTCCTTCCAAGATCAGAAGTCATTTCTGAAAACTGGTATGTGTTCAGAAAACGTTGGGAGCAGAGGGACAGAGGACTTATGCACACTATTCTAGCTCATCATCTGGTGGTGCAGTGGATGGAGCATCGAGTGTGGAGTCAGAAAGCCTCATCTTCCTGAGTTCAAATTAAAGCCTCAGACAGTTACTAGCTGCAAGGCCCTTAACCCTGTTTGCCTAAGTTCTTTATCTTTAAAATGAGCTAGAGAAGAAAATGGCAAACCACTCCAGTGTCTTTATCCAGAAAACGCCCAGTGGGGTTATGAATAGTTGGACATATTGACTGAAACAACAGCAACAGTAAAATGCATCATCTTGACTTAAGGGTATTTGGCAGTTACATTACCCTTTGGCAACAGAGATAATCTGGAATAGAGTAAATAGGCAGCTTCTTGGTTGGATTGTGTGTTCATAAATTTATGGTAGTGGCTGATCTGGCTCATTGAATGTATTCTTGACTGATGTTAGACAGACAGAGGTAGATACGTGTGCCTAGGCACACACACACACACACATATTATTTGTTCTTTGAAAGTTAAGAACTCAATTTATACTAGTTCCAAATCAGCTTGTAACTAATAGAATTATTGTATCAAGACCACGTTTAAAAACTGAGAGAAAAGAAAAATTTGCAATATTATTTCTTAGTTTGTAACTGATAGTGTTTAAAAATTCATGTATTACCCACCAGTATATTTAAGGTATTTAAGTTTAAATGAATTTAGCAGCAAACACTAAAGTTCTTTGACCAAGGTAGTTTGCAGTCGTTAAAAATATTACATTAAGTGATTATGTTCTGTCTCCTCAGTTTAAGAAGACAAGTCAGTTTTGAGGAAGATTGTTATTAAATGTGGTTAATTTTCTAGAAGTCCCTGTATCATCCCTGTATGTAAGTTTTCCTATGCTTCTCTGAGTTTTTTATATGTATCATTTTTATAGCACAATGCTGTTCCATCATGTTGATGTAACATACTTTGTCTAGCCATTCCCTACCCAATTCATGGGCATCTACTTTGCTTCCATTTCTTTGCTGCCACAGAAAGTGCTGCTGTGAATATTTTGGTGTACATGAGGCCTTTCTGCTTGATCTCATTGAGGAATATGCAGTAAGATCTCTGCATCAAAAGATAAGGAAATTTTAGTTATTTTTTTAGCATGGCCGTAAATTTCTTTCCAGAACGATTTGTAGAACAATTCACAGCTCCACCAACAATGACTTAGTTTGCTCATTTTTTGATAGTTCCTCCAATAATTTGCTTTTCCCATCTTTTGTCATCTTTGCCAATTTGCTGAATGTGAACAGAACCTCAGACTTGTTTTGATTTGCATTTCTGTTAGTAATGATTCAGAACCTCATGTTGCTCATACTTTCCAATTTTTTGAGACCAGTTTTCTTCATATTCTTCGCCCACTTACCCATTGTGAAATGGTTCTCGATCTTATGTATGTGTTATATACATTTCTCTTAGAGATAGTCCATGAAAAGATTTTTTCCCAGTTGATGGTTTTCTTATCCTAATTGTGTTGATTTGGTTTGTACAAAAGCTTTTCAATTTTAACTGAAAAGCCTTTAACAGCTTAAACAGTAAAACTAGTTTAAAGAATGCTTGGCAAGACACCCAACCAGGTAGAGTTAAGGGCATTCAAGGATGAAAATGGAAGGACTACGAACAAAAAAAAAAAAAATGGAAATGACTTGCAGAAACCATTTGAACAAATTTTTTTTCATCAAGAATAGAAGAAACACCACATTTAGATTTGGATCCCAACATCAGGGTCCCAGAATGGTTGTGGAGCGGTTAGAAATAGCACTAATAGGAAAATAGATGGGAAAGTTAGCTAGATTGGACCTACTATATCTAGAGAAATCCGTGTTGGATGTAGGACAGTCATGAGGGTGGGTGTGAACAGGTGGCAGTATATCCCCAGTGAGGAACTCTGAAGAACAGGAATGAAAGATGTCATCACGAAATTATGTGATAGAAAGAGATGGCCTGGTTATGGGGCAAGAATGAGGGATAAGAAGTGGATAGGTAGGATGCTCTATTAGAAAAAGGGGAGGAAGGTCTCCTGCATATCTATTGAGAAAGTACCAGAGAAGCACTTGACCAGCACTCTAACCACTGGGCTAGACTGTGTCTTTAGGGCACATACTATCCTGACTTTATATGGGTGAAACTGGGACTCAGAGAGTTTAGATGCCATAAGTTATACCGATTAATACATGTAAGAGTCCATAACCCACCCCAGGCCTCTAGTAGCCAGGTACCCTGCAGTCCTACTCTGCTACACTATATCTCATCCATAGGCTTATTAAGATTTCTAAATTTCCCAACTTGAGCAATGATTCTACTGAACTGTTACCATCCAAAACAACACAAAGTTTGGGCATAAATCAAATTTTATTGCATATTTGTGAGGTATATAGCACTGTTAGATACAAGGAGGAATATAAGGAAGCATATAAATCGTGCCTTCAGTGAAGTTACACTGTGGTTGAGCAGACTTAGATAAATACATGCTAAATAAAAAGACAGTGCAAAAAGATGTCACAAGTTGGTATATAAAAGCCAGATAAGTGGGAAGATGTTAAAGGTTGTAGGAATTGAAAGGAGGAAGAGGTCATGGTGAACTGGAGTTGTCAAGGGAAGCTTTGCTGATGGGATAATAGTTAACCTGGACCTTGAAAGGAATCTAGGATCTGAATAGTTGGAAAAAAAAAAAGCATTCCAGGTATATATATATGATGGTAATAAGGGAGTGTAGTGAGAGGTATAGTTTAATAAGAGACTGTAATGAGAGGTACAGTTCTAGCTTGTGGAGGGCCTCAGAATCAAAATTTTGTACCTAATGGGAAGCCACTTCTATGATAATTGAGAGTGGGGGGTGCCATGATGAAAGGGATGTTTTTGTAAGGTTAATCTGTAGGGTCGATTAGGAAAGGGGACAAAGTGGAAGCAGAAAGACTTATTAGGAAGCTATTTCCATAATTGAACCTTGAATGAAATGTTAGCTTGGTAAGGAAGAGAAGAAAAAGATTGAGTGAGAGATTTGATTACTAATGGGGTATGGGATGAGAGAAAAATTTATGGTAATGTCTGGCTGCAACAATCCTAGTAACAGAAATAGGGGAAGCAATGGAGCAGGGCCAGGTTTTAGGTTGTTTTGTAAGGAATATTAAGATAATGAATTATAAAGAGAGTACTAAAGATGAAAATGCAAAAACCACTCACTATATATACACAAACACTTTACATATTTTGCTTTTAAAGCAGCATAAGGTTACTTTGGTGACCAAAATAATCTTTTGAAATAGGGGAACAGAATCTGCCTCTCTCTATTAAAGATAAGGACTAATTCCCCAAGTTCCCACACAACTGTCACTCCTAATATTAATATAATATAAATAGTCCTGAATTTACAGTTAATTTTGAATGAATAATAAATGCATTTTCTCCTTGAAATTATATTATAAATGGCTCCCTGGTCATTTCACAAAAGCCTACTTCATCTCTTATTCAATCCAGTTCAATTATAAATACCCCATATGCTTATTAAGCTGCTATGTTCAGTGCACTGGGAATGGAAAAGATAAAAAAGACTGTCTGCTCCCATGCACCTCAGCTTACAGTCCTCATAGACGACTTGTGGTAAGGATGAGAACCTAAGTATGGTATGAGATGAAGTAATGTACTGGAAGTCAAATCCTGCTAGCTTCATATAAGCATTTATTTTGAAAAAAATCTAATGGAGGAGAGGAGAAATACTTATATTGTTGTAGGGATGAGGTGAGGTTAGATAACTGCTGATTCCTTACATTAGCACAGGATAAGGTAAGCTGTCCAAGTATTCCAAATACAGGAAAATAGTAGCCCCTCAAGGTAGGGGTGATTCAGAAACTGTCCTTGCTCTTCCCCACCTCAACCCAATCATACTCATTCCTTTGTATATATCATTTGTAAATCAGAGACTACCTGTAATTGTTTAGAAATGGAAAACATCCACTTTGTGAATATAAAACTGTTACTATTCACAGTGCACCCAATTTCCTTAATACAGGATTTAAACAAATTAAATCTTGCCTCAGGAAATCTCACTTTTTCATACATCTTATCCTTTCTAAATATTAATCAGATACTCAAAAAAGTAATTTGTAAATTTCATGCCAGAATGTATGCACTTCTCAAATATTCTTAGTTATTAAATACAGAATATACATATATACATTTTAATAAAGCATGCTTGTCCTCTGGTGAGTAGGAATCCTAATGTTCTTTATCAACTTCTTGGCTGGCCACTTGCTGTCAGTTCATACCTACAAAGAAGACAGGATGAGTTAAGGAGTAATAAACTTATGTGACAATGAGCCTGTATTTGAATTGCTTTTCTCAAAATGTAATAGTTGGGGACTTTGTGATCAGTCCTATCCATTTACAAGTTGGTTGGCTAAGGTGAAGGGGGCATTCATAGCATCATAAGAGTTAATAGTGGGAGAGGCCTTTGGAGGCCCATCTTGTCCAACCTTAATTTACAGAGGAGATGGCTGAGTCTCAGAGAGGTTACATCACTACCCAAGTGACACTACCCAAGATACCCATGGGTAACAAGGGAGAAAGCCAGGATTCAAACTCAGGAATTTAAGGATTCCTTATAAAAGGGATACTATCAAATATTAATGCCAGCACCTGAGCACTAGACTTGGAGTCAGGAGGACTTGAGTTCAAATCTAGTCTCAGACACTTACTAGCTGTGTGATTCTAGGCAAGCCATTGAATCCTATTGCCTCAGTTTCCTCATCTGTAAAATAAGCTGGAGAAGGAACTGGCAAAGAAAATCACAAATAGGGTCATGAAGAGTTGGACATGACCAACTGACAAAAAAAAGAAGGAAAGAAAGGAAGAAAGAAAATCAACTTTGATAAAAATGAGAACCAGAAGAACACAGAAAAAATGAGAGCGGTAGAAAGAAATGGGGTCTATTGCCCCCTAAATTCTGGGGAGTACAAGGTCATTTCTCTTTTTAGCTTTTTACTATTAAGAACTTGACAAACATTGATAACTATAAACATTTTCTTCTACAGAGGAGAAGATAATACATAACACTGAATATTATGTACCACTTCAGTTTTGAAAAGTATTTATCAAATTTACCATGCTAATTCCAACACTGCCCTGACTTGTCTCTGTCCTCTTCTGAACTTCCTCTTGCAATTTTTATAACGTTTCACTCTGTTCTTTTTGATACCATTATCATTGCTGCTCTTATCCCTCTCATAATTCAACCACCCTTCCTCTCCACCCCAAAAGAAAAAGAAAGGCCCTTCCTTATACCCAAATAGTTTAAAACCAAAAGCAGAGAAACCAGTAAGATCCCAAGCTAAGAGTCTCTGCCCTTTCTAAGACAGCATCAAAGATGCTTGCCCAGCAAATGGCCAGCGGCAGAGGAATATTTCTCTAGTCAGGGGGACCTCTAGAGTCCAGCATCTAAGGATGATGGGAAGGGTGCCAGTCAGGAATTATGAAAGACAATCTCCCTTGCAACTCAGCTTTCCTTACAGTAAAATTGATCCATAAAACTTGCCCATTCAACATGAGATTGGGAAGAATAATTAAATATCACTATATGCTATGATAGCCGTTAAGATTTAAGTAAGCTGCATCAGTATGAAATATATCATCTGAAGTGCTATTTTAATTTGATTGGAAAACTACCACTAGCCAGGCATTTAAAAAATGTAATTACTTATAAAGTTACAGAGAATAACATTCATGATCAAATGAAAAAGTATACTCACCATTGTGTAAAACCCTTGACTAGATCTTCCTTTGATAAGTCAATCAATACCTGCCAGGACATCAATTACGTTATGAATGTCAATTACTTATCCAACAATAAAACCCCACCAATTGGGTGGCTATCCACACAGGAGGTGCTCAGTAAATACTGGCTAATATTCAGCAAGTATTTATTTACAGGTTGCCTGGTTGAATGAAACTCATTGGGATTAAGTAAAAATGTTATAGTTATAAAAATGCAGCTGTAGGTTTTAGGTGTGATTGTTAGCCCTTTTGTACTTTCATGTTAAAAATGTCATAGCCAGGAGACCAGGATTAACCTCAGCCTAACCATAGGAAAAATGCTGATGGTAGAAGCAGTGACAGTTTCAGAAGTCTGTGTTTATTTAAAAATATTCCCTTGTCTGCTTCATTTTACAAACAGTTATAGATAATATTACAGAAAAACATAAGCAACTTTTAAAATTACTGTTCATTCTCCTCTCTGGTGTTCCCTCACTGTTAAAGCCTCTATCCTGTACTGTGGATAAAGTCCCATAATAGAGTCCCCTTCTCTTCCTTAACCATCTCTGCTGAGCACCAAAGAATGCTGGAGGTTAGCTATGGGCCATGTGTGATTCATTTGCTAAGCTTCCTGATTGGCTGCTAAAGTAGAATCATTGATGATGATGGGTGCTACACTTGGTTGAAAAAGAAATGACTTCTGGCTGGCAGCCATCTTGGATGAAGCCTTCCAGTTGACACCAGGAGTGGGGGTTCAACTAGCTTGGCTTGTATTAGGGACCATGGCTGCCTTTGCTTCTTTTTCTTGTGTGTTTCTGTCCTTTAGCATGGACCCTTTGAGATTACAACTGGAGTTTTCCCAGGAAGCAGTAGGGAAAGAGTATGCAATGCTAAAAGAGTGGACTAGATCCAGAGAAAGAGTTGACGTTAGGAAGAGGCTGCCAGAAAGATCACGGTTGATTGTATGATTGGACAATGTCCAGTGCCAAAGGTGCAATCTGAAGTGGCGAATTAGCAGAATTACCAAACTGTCTTATGCCTTGATGAGGTTTGTCTAGTGGCTTACAACCACAACTATAGGTAAACAATTAAATTCTCTGTTAAACGTTCTTTAAATACACACCATGACTCTTTTTTTGCTTAGCATTCTCTCCCTTTCCTTAGCATTCCCTTTTGCTTAGCATTCCTTTCTGTGTGGGGATAAGGTACCTAGCTCTTCCATACCTGATTCGTGTTTAGTACATTGGCCACTTTTTCTTTCCTCCCCTTTTTGGGAAACCCCTTAAATTTCAAGCCCTAGCTATTACAAATATATGATTAGCACTTTTCCTCAGGATGCTGAGGTTGGGGTGATAAGTCAGTGAATGTGACAACTGAGGAGGCCTACTTCCCTTACTGCAAAGTCAGGTCTCCACTGAGCAAAATCTAAGGCAAGTGCAATGGTTAGGTTAAAGCTAGACTGGAGATTAGCCTGTGTGCTAGATAAAAAAAATTTGTCTCTTTGAGATTTTCAAGCTCCATGTTGCTTCACTTAGTTAATATACAATACTGAATATAATAAAATACCTGGACAGCAAAAGTAGGAAGGAGGTCCTATTGAAGCTGGCTCAACAATATTTGCCTTGTACATTGATTTGCCCTTGTAATTGTGCTATTTTTATGGATTTTTTCTCCTTTTCTCTCCCCAACCAAACCAGCCCCTAATCTTGAAGCCAGGGCCTCTGTCTTCTTTCCATCTGGTAGCATACAAGGCTCTCCATGCTTGTTGATAGAACATTAATATTAAGGTGCTTATAAATGAAGTGATGCCAGAAGTTGGGACAAAATCTTAGATTTGGACTCGGAGCGCTTGGGTCCTAGAGCTTTGCTACTTACTACCTGTGTGACTTTACCTGTCTGGGTGGCGAGTAAAATATTTTCTCATCTGTAACACGAGATCTGTAAGTAGCCTTTCGGATCTAAGTCCTGTGAGCTTTAACATACTTACTTTGCCCAGTTCTTTTCTTTTGTGTGACCCGAATGGCCTGAAATGTTTAACTGCAATATCCAGAGTTCTTTGCTTCACTTCTTCTATCGTATGGACACAAAATTCAAATCTTTAAGAACATAAGATAATCAAGTCAGCAAGTAGACCCTCAAAGAAAATATAAATCAAATTTTTTCATGTGTTGCAATTCTACAAACCATGTCCCAAACTCTCATGGTAGGAAACTGCCTGATGCACACAGACATTAAATGACTTGACTGAGGTCAATAAGTGTCAGAAACAGAATTTGAACCCAATGCTTTCTGTTACTACCATAGTACCATAGATTTTGAGCTAGAATAACATGGTGTTCAGTCATTTCAGTCATGTCTGACTCTTCATGACCCAATTTGGGGTTTTCTTCGCAAAGATACTGGAGGGATTTGCCATTTCCTTTACCTCATTTTATAGATGAGGAATGGAGGCACACAGGATTAGGTATCTTGCTGAAGTCACACAGCTGGTCAAGTGTCTGAGGCTGGATTTGAACTCAGGTCTTTCTGACTCTAGGCCCAGTGCTCTATTCAATGTGTTACCCAACCACTCTCAGAATAACAAAGTACTGTAGAGTTGGAACAGAACTCAGAAGTAAACCATATCCTTCATCTAGTTCATCAACCCCTCCATTTACAGCTGAGGAAACTGAGGTCCACAGAAGATAAATAACTTGCCCAAGCTCACATAGGTAAGTCCTGTGACTTTGCCAAGTAAGTAGAGGCTGAATTTTGAACTCTGACACAAAGTATATGCTTAATAAATGCTTGATTTACTGAACCTAGTTATTCCTGACTCCAGACCCAGTATTCTGCTGCTCTATCCTACAACATGTAGAATAACCAAATGTTAGGTATTTGTTTTTATTAACAAGTGATACCTGAAGATTCTGCTTTGCCAGAAATACCCTTCATTAGGAAAGTTCATACAAAAATCACCATACCTGCTACAGGCATAGGCTCTAAATAGATTTTTTTGTATATTGTGGAGTCACATGACCTAGGTATGACTCACAGCTCTGCTATTTACTCACTGTGTGACCCTGGGCAAATCAAGTAACCTCTCTGGGCCTCAGTTTCCTCCCCTGCAAAATGAGGATTCCCTAGATAGCCTCCAAAGTCCCTTCCAGCTGTAAATTCATGTTCCTCTTCTATGTAAGCAAATTTTTCAGTTAAAGCTTCTTTCTCCCTCACAATTACAAAACTCCAATCCCACCTCTTCCAAATGATTCTGAATCATTAGAAACACAGAATCACTACACTATGTTATGATATCAAGATGCCTTGGAGGTATTGGGAAGGGAAGGAAATAAGCATTTATATAGTACCTACTGTGTGCCAGGCAAAAAGTGCTTTACAGCCATTATTTTAGTTGCTCCTCATAACAACCCTTTGAGGTAGGTACACCAACTTGTTCTAAAATAAACATGCAACGTACCAGACACTGTGTATATTATAAAATTAGCGGGTAGGAAAGGGAGTAGGGGTTTGATAATAAACATTCATTAAATTGATTTTTTCTTATTTAATCGAGGTCCATGAGGCAAGTTAGGTGGCTCGGTGGATAGAGCACTGGACCTGGAGTCAGGAACACCTACCTGAGCTTAAATATGGCCTCAGCAATTTACTAGCTATGTGACCCTGGGCAAGTCATTTAATCTCTAGAGTCTCACTTTAATCCACTGGAGAGGGAAATGGCAAACCATTCTAGCATCTTTGCCAAGAAAACGCTATGGACAGCACTGGTATGCTATGGTCCATGGGGTCACAATGAGTCAAACGTAACTGAATGACCAGAAGCCACGCTCCTATCTGTCTCCCACAGCTGCTGTAAGGTTCAGCTGAGAAGCTGTGTAAAAGCACTTGGTAAACCACAACGCTTTTGTTAAGTTCTAATGTAATTAACTGTATGCATGTAAGAGGATGCCCCTTTCATACTTCTGGCAATTCTCCTGATTAAAAGGGGCAAAGGGGAATAAACAAATACGGAAATGTGTATGAAAAACGCTAGGAAGAGAGTGCAAAGAGATAATGCGTTTACCCTGGTAAAAGTCTGTCTCGCTGCCTTGTTTCCCAGAGGCCTACCTCATCGGGCCAACAGGAGAACTTTGAAGTTAGTAACTAGAGAATCTGGAACCCCAGAACTGTTTTGGGATTAGCGGATAAATTTACACTGTCTGGTTATGTTTTACTATATAGAGAGGAGGGTTTAGTAAATACACTGGCTAATCAGAGTGAGTTCTCTCACTGACATTAGCCTCTTCACATATGGTCCAATAACTTCACTTTAAAGGAAAACATTTCCGGAAGATTTTAGCTCCTGGGGAGGTGAAAAAATAGGGAAATATCTACAGAACAGACAACTAGGTGGTAAAGTAGATAGAGCTCTGAACCTGGAGCCAGGAAGATGCCTTTTCCTGAGTTCAAATCTGGCTTCAGACACTAGCTGTAAGTCTTAACCCTCTTTTCCTCAGTTTCCTCATCTATAAAATGAGCTAGAGAAGGAAATGGCAAACCATTCCAGGACCTTAGCCAAAAAAACCCCAAATGGAATCACCAAGAGCGGGACATGACTGAAAACAACTAAATGACAATCCACAGAATGCCCGCAGGAAAAGAGCATGTAAATGATAAGCTCTCTTCAAATGATATTAGCTATTCTCCATAATTTTCTAAATCCCTCCAAAGAATCCTATGCAACTCAGCTGACCCACTCACTTTTCATTATACCGGGGATTTACAGTTTTCCGTTTTACTGATGTCTTCTTTCGGCTTGTCCATTTCCTTTCCGGCAACAGATATACTCGGACATATGGATCAACTCCACTGCTACAACAGGGTCTCAAATTCCTAGTTCAAGTTCAAATTTTTTTTTTAAGAAAAGGTACCCTTTAGTAATATAAATACAAAGTAGAAATATATTAAGTCAATAATTATTCAGCCTTAAGTGTACTGATTTACAGGCAGACATCATAGGCACATAGATTGAGAACTAGAAGGATTCTCCTTTTCCCATTTTATAAGTGAAGAAATTGAGGTTCACAATAACAGTTAAGTGACTTGCTCAAGGTCATACAGACCAAGGTAAGATTTGAACTCTGGTCCTCTCACTTTAAACCTAACACTATATCTTGTTATTTTGGTGACTATTAATATAACTCCCATTTCTACACTGCTTAATAAAATTAGAGTAAGTAGGCAGGAAACTAAGCTTATTGGTTTTTCCAAAAGATTTATTTGAGTTTAGTGGAGCCAAAACATTTTTCATCCATAGGAAGTGAGATTTTTCCATTTAGAAAAATAGGCTAATTCTAACTAGCTGACACAACAGTTCTTACTGCAGTTATATTTGATTAGAGCCTGGGGATCAGAAATCCTGGCCAAAGGTTCCATTGGCACCAATAGAAAGGATGTACTAATTAGGATATTTTTGAACTTGGTCAACTGCAGCATGCAGGCATTTAAAAACTGTGCACTCTTCATTATAGAGGAGGAAGTACAAGACAGTTAAACAAACAAACTAGCTTTAGTGTCAGAAGACCTGGTTCAAATCCCACATTTGATACTTATGCTAAGTATAGGACCTAACCTCTCTGGGCCTCAACTTCTTGATCTATGAATGAGGGGGTTAGACTAATTGGTTAGGCTAGGTAGCTCTGTGCTCCTCTAATCCCTCCATGTAGCATTCACTTTGTAGACCACATGTCGGCACACTTCTTAGTCTATATTTATTACCCCCAGGCCAGCTTCACTTAACTGCTTTTCCACTACCTGGTTCTGAAGAAAGAGAGAAAAATCACAGAATTAGAAATATTTTACCTGCAGCCATTAATGAGAACCACGAGGCTATGTTGAAGGGACATGTAATGGACAGTGAGTTGAATCTCTCCCAGTGGCTGGAAGTTCCCATCAGTACTGCAAAAACAAATACTTTTCACTTCTCTGCCCAGTTTAAATAACATAGACCTTCCTTAGAGACATGAAACTGTGTTTAACCCTAAGAAAGTTCAGTGAGTAAAAAAGATAAACCCACAAATTACAAATTATCCTCTCCCCCAATTTGTCTACTTCTCTTACATGTATTACAAAATGACTCTTGGCCTTACAAGAGGATTCACAGAGCAGTTCTTTAAACACAAGTTCATAGTGAATTTAAATGGTTAGAGATGAGATAATAAGGGCAGAAAGTTGAAAGGAAATTTAAAAGACATTTATGGATCATTGCTACTTGAAGAGTTCCCAGAAGGGATGATTCAGAATGCTTGGCAAATATGGTTAAATAAATAGGAAAGTGTTTGAAAGCTCATACACTTTTAAAAAAATCTACAGAAAAAATCCCTGCAGATCATGTTTCCATAACTTCAAAGTTTTTCTTTTAGCTCTGCAAAACACAGATGATTTTATAACTTTTTTTTTGATACATAAGTGTTACTTTTGGACCAATCTCTGTTTTTCAGCAGAGAAGAAATTTCTCTAATGAAATTGCTCTTATGGAATTTTCCCTGCAAGTCAAGCATCTTATGATTTAAATAAATTTTTGTTTTTTGTTTCTCTATTTTTTTTAAAGTGCAGAGGTATGCCGGGACAGCATTTTAATCTCCATCACACCAGCAGATGGAGCTCTTAGTCGGAAGAACCTTGGGTTCTTGATCAGGCTCTGTCACTCTCTGGTGTCTGGACTCTTGCAATAGTCTTTCAATGGTCTCTCTTCCTTGGTTCATTCCCCTTCTATCCTTCACTCAGCTGCCAAAAAGATTCTCCCAAAGCGCAGATCTGACCAGATCACCTTCCTACTCGATAAACTCCAGTGGCTCCCTGCTACCTTCAGGATCAAACATAAAATCTTTTTGGCTTGTGAAGCCCTTTACCACCTGGGCCCATCCTACCTTTCCAGTCTTATACTTTCCTCCCCTCCAGGATCCGTGCTGTCTCTCCCTTATAACAATACTCTATCCCCCAACTTTGCCTCTTCACTGGATGTCTCCCAGGTCTAGAATGCTCTCCCTCCCCTCCAGGATCCGTGCTGTCCCTCCCTTATAACAATACTCTATCCCCCAACTTTGCCTCTTCACTGGATGTCTCCCAGGTCTAGAATGCTCTCCCTCCCCTCCAGGATCCGTGCTGTCCCTCCCTTATAACAATACTCTATCCCCCAACTTTGCCTCTTCGCTGGATGTCTCCCAGGTCTAGAATGCTCTCCCTCCTCAGTTCTGCCTCAAACTTACCTGAAGGCTGGGTTCAAATGTCATTTTATCTGAGGCTTTCTTTCATCACTTACATGTCCTCCACTGGTGCTTTCCTTTCCATCTATCCTGTAAACAAACTTGTCTTTACTGTTCTTTGTATGCTGTCACCTCCAGTATAATGTGACTCCCTTGAGGGCAGAGACCATGTTTTTATGTTTGCATTGCTATGCACCAGTGCCTGGTGCATAGCAAGTACTTGGTTAATACTTGTTGGCTGTCACCTTTGGTTTCCTGTTTTCCCATCCCTAAAATGGGAATAATATTGTTAGCTACCTGAGCTACAAACCAACCAACCAAACAGATATGTCTTGAGACCAATATGAGATGATATATGCGAAAACACTTTCTAAGGCAAAATGCATCATATAAATTAAGGAGGTACCAAATGGCCTTCCTTTGAGAGCAAGAATCAACCTTTTGGAGTAAAACTTTTTTTTGGTGGTTTGGTTAAATTCTTGGACAGAACAAGTCTGATGTGAAAGTATCCTCAGTATAATCTTGCAGCCTTATCATTCTAGGTTTCCAACACAATCTCAAGGAAATTATTTCTATTTTACAGAATCTTAAAGCATAGTAGACCCTAGAGATTAGCTAGTTCAGCCCTCTCATTTTACAGATGAAGTAAATGAATGGCCCAGGATGACAAGACAATTTAATTGGCATAACTAGGGCCAGAACACAGACTAACTTCTGAGATCAGTTCTCTCTCCACCAAAAGACCCTATGGCCATACTTCCTATGGAATAATCAGTTACAAGGAAATGTGTGTTCATATGTTTTTCTTCACTAGTGTGAAGGTATTTTCACTTTTCTTTCAGGCTGCTATGATGAAAAATAATATTCAAGAAGAGAGAAGCATACTCAACGGTTAGGCTGCTTTCTGTTATGTCAAAGCATGAGGAGGCCATGGAATTGAGTGAAGACATGCTGGGAGACATCTTTTTATGTGGCCAAGAGAATGGGGTGGCATGGCCTTTCATAGGTCTGGGTGACTTGATGGGTCCTGGAGAATGGGAGCCAGGGACAGTCAAGAACATGGTCGTGGTGGCTTTGTTTCCCTTTTGTTGTTGGGGCCTGCTGTCACTGCCCTTGCCTTTGGATTCTGAGCCCTTCTCCTGAGGAATGAGCTTAGCTGAGGTAGTTTTGTTGGCTTGCGGGGTGTCAGAAGTTCCAGAGGTTTGGGACTGAAGTGGAAGTGTGGAATCGTGTTCCTGGCATGGGGTTTTTGGCTCCTGGTTGATTTCCGATCTCTTGATAAACACAGGTCCTTTCTTCAGGACCTCTGGGCCTGTGTATGGTGTGCCTGGTTCCCGATCCTCCACATGTAGAAACTGCAAACAAAGCAAACCATAGGATCATCCATAGAATTCTGTTGCCTCAACCTTGGGTATCCATTACCTATCTTAACACTCATTGTCTCTTTGGCCCCTTAAAATCTGGTCTTGATCCCCACTATACCTGCTATCTCAAAGAATAACTTTGTTTCTAAGAGATCCAAAGGACTTTCAGTCTTCATCATCAGATGGAGGACATCAGAAGATTACAAGTGAATAAAATGCCTGATAAAATGCACATTTTCCCCTTGCCTAAAATGCTTTCTCTCTCATCTCTACCTATTGGCTTCTCTGAAGTTCCAACTAAAATCCCTTTTTCTTTTTTAAAATTTTCTTCATTAATTATTTTTAGTTTTCAACATTCACTTCCACAAGATTTTTGAGTTTCAAAATTTCTCTCCATCTCTCCCTCCTCCCGTCCCAAGACAAGGTGCATTCTGATTACCCCTTCCCCCAGTCTGCCCTCCCTTCTGTCACACCCTCCTTCTCTTATTCCCTTCCCCTCTATTTTCTTGGAAGGCATGATAGATAAAATCCCTTTTTCTACAGGAAGTTTTCCCAACCCCTCTTCATTCTAGTACCTGCCTTCTGCTAATTAATTTTTATTTATCCTGTACGTAGTTTCATATTTGTTTGCTTTTTATCTCCCCCATTAGCCTGTAAGCTCCTTGAGGTCAGAGACTGTCTCATGCCTCTCTCTGAATCTCTGGTGCTTGGCACAGTGCCTGGCACATGGTAGGGGCTTATTAAGTGTTTACTGATTGAAGCAGTAAAATCAGTTTGAAGAAAGCTTGCCTAAGTCAGCCTTAGTCCAACTGTGTCTTCTGCTTTGTATTTCTTTCTTTAAGTTGTGATCCAGTTGTTTCTGACTCTTTGTGATCCCTTCCTTTGAGAGCAAGGATCAACCTTTTGGAGTAAAACTTTTTTTGGTGGTTTGGTTAAATTCTTGGACAAAAGAAGTCTGATCTGAAAGTATCCTCAATATCACCTTGCAGCCCTATCATTCTAGGTTTCAAACACAATTTCAAGGCAATTGAGTGGTTTGCCATTTCCTTCTCCAACTCATTTTACGGATGAGAAAACTAAGGCAAAAAAGGTTAAGTGACTTGCCTAAGGTCACATAGCTAGTAAGTATCTGAGGCCAGATTTGAATTCAGGTCTTCCTGATTCCAGACTTGGCAATCTATCCACCGTGCCACCTAGTTACAGGTAACCAAACTGATCCTGCAGACTAGACATTTTTAACCTTCACAACTAAGTTGTGAGTTGAAGAGTTCCTGGGGTCTTGATTCAGTGACCCAGTGGGAGTTGCTTCTTATAACTACACTGATTCTCAGAGGGAAATATATATCACCACCAAAAGAAACTGTCAGGAAGACACCGCAGCTGAAGGGACTGAGAGAGCTCAAACGATGCCTTGGCTCGTAAGGAGATCCAGATCTGTGAGCTGCACAGAGAGCTGCAGGTTAGAAGGGAGAGTGGTATCTATTTATAAGTTGTGTTCATTTCTGGGTCCATGTTTTAGAAAAGGCATTGATAGGCTTGCAAAGAGGCAGAGAAATCAGATGGTGAGTATCTACTGAAAGAACTGAGGATATTTAGCTTGGAAAACAGAAAACTCAAAGGTAATAAGAAGCTCTCTTAAAGTATTTCGAGTACTGTCATATAGAAGAGGGTTTAGCCCTCTTTAGGGCTAAGAACTAGAAGCAGTCAGTAAAAAAATGCAGTTTTGGCTCAATACAAAGGAAATAAAGGTCCCACTGATTAGAAATATCCAGAAAGTGGAATGGGATGTCTCAGGAGGGAACAGTTCCCCTTTACTAGAGGTCTTTAAGTAAGGGATGGATGACTATTTCTTAGTTGTGTTGTAGGGGGAATTCTTATGAATTCTTATGGGTTGGAGTCTCTTCCAACTGTGAGATTCTGTGACACTGTTAAGTGAAATTTCCCTAAGAGAAACAACTGCCCCCTGCCAAATACAGGTTTACAAATGGAAGAAATGCTGAATTTGAACCCAGTTGTGAAGGCTAGAAATATCTAGCCTTCAAGATTACTGTTTGGTTACTAGGTGGCACACTGGATAGATTGCCAGGCCTGGAGTCAAGAAGACCTGAGTTCAAATCCAGCAATGTTATCGCTATTAATTAGCTATGGTCTTGGGCAAATTCCTTAACCTCTATGAAACTTAAGTTTTCTCATCTGTAAAAGGAGAGGAATGGAATACATGACCTCTAGAATCCCTTCTGGCCCTACACCTACAATCCTATTTATCATTAAGTCAAAGGGAAGATGAACATCATGAAATATCTCATGATGATTTCATTATCTCCATTATAAAATATAGATTGCAATAAAAACGATCTGAAAACATCTATAGTTTGCTTTTATTTTTTTTAAACCAGCCTTCAGCCACCATTACTAATAAGCATCTCAAAAAAAATTTTAAGATTTTTTCCTCTGTTCTTCACTAAAAACTTTTATTTAAAGTGAAAGATTCCACAACCACAAAGTGTAAAAACCATTGACCCACAAGCTAAAGTCTGAAAAATCTGCCCCTGACCAACCTACTCTTCCCTCCTTATCTTTCTATTGTTTCCTGAGAAGAACGCTCCGTTCCAGTTAGACTGGTCTTTTCACTGAACCTTAAACATATCAGGCACATTTCTGCCTCTTCGCTGCTGCCTAGGAATTCCCCCTGCCCAGAATTCTCTCCTCTGCAACTGTAACCACCAATGTTTACATAGCATTTTAAGTTTTCATACTTGATCTCATTCAATTCTCAAAGCAACTCTATGTAGATACTATAGGTATTAATGTGTCCATTTTGAAGACAGGGAAACTGAGGCTCAGAAAAACCAAATTATATCTCCATGATCATACAGTTACTTAGTGTCAGAGGCAGGATTTACTCTTTCCTAATTGGAACCCAAGTATCCTTTCTACCATATCATATTATTTCCAATTCAATTAATTTCAGTTCACCTCAGTCAATAAGAGTGGTTCCACATATGAATGGTATAGTGCTGGCTGATGGAGTTAACGTGTTTTCTTAGTGTTAACTGTTAGGCCAAAATTATCACAAGCATCAGAGAACTGATCCATACTTTGTTGCATCTCAGCTTCAGAGGCTGCATTGAGTGCACAACCATCAGAAAAAAAGAAAATCATGCACCAACACTCCCTCCACTTTGGTCTTGGCTTTTACTGTAGCTTTTTCGAGTTGAAGAATTTACTATCAATGAGGTAGCTGACCTTGATGCCGTGTTTGTCCTTGTTGAACAACGTGGCTGAAAGTATCATGCTAAAAAGCATGGGAGCAAGCACAAAGGTTTATTTCTCTACCTTGATGACTGGGAAATCATGAAAGTATCGTCTAATATCCAGAACTCAGGCAAGCATGCCATCATGAAATTCACATGCAGTACTAATCAACTTCTCTGGTCAACCAAATTTTGACATAACTTTCCACATGGCCTCATGACTGACAGTATCCAAGACCTTGGTCAGATCTACAAACGCTGTGTACAGATCTCAGTTCTGCTCTTGGCATTTCTCCTGGAATTGTCATGCAGAAAAACACCTTCCTTGATTATTGTAACTCATGGGACTCTCCTCTTCTTAATTCCTATAAAATCTGCTGTGTGTACTACTCTTTTGAAACAATCAGCCTGACTTTCGGTTGTTCTCTCATTCCTACTTCTGTTACTGACTAGACACAGAGAAGAAGAAAAGACTGAGGAGGGGCTAGATTATAAAAGGGAAGGAGGGGGAAGGGAGAAAAGAGGAGAAGGAGATAGATATGGAGAGAGAGAGAGAGAGAGAGAGAGAGAGAGAGAGAGAGAGAGAGAGAGAGAGAGAGAGAGAGAGAGAGAGAGAGAGAGAGAGAGAGAGAGAGAGAGAGGTGACAATTCACAAACTCTATTAAGGACAACAGACTGGCTTGTGCTGCAAACCTAAACTGAAAGCAGAAGGGATTATATCAATTATGGAAGGCACTCACAAAATTTCATAGTTTTGAAGGGACAATAACTATCTAGTCCAATTCATAAAGGAAGCCCTGTTACAATAATGATCGATTTATATAGCATTTTAATTAAGGTCTGCAAAGAGCTTTACATACATTATTTTATTTGGTCCCAACAACAGCCTTGTGAGGTTGGTGCTATTATCATCATCATCTTATAAATGAGGAAACTGAGACTGACAGAGGTTAAGTGATTTGCATAAGATCTCACGACTATTAAATGTCTGAAGGAGGACTTAAATTCAGGTCAGCCTGACTGAATCCAATGCCCTACCACTCTATGACATGCCCTCCAAGTGGTTATACAAAAGGATTTAAATACTATCTATATGCAGTAGTTAAGTAACATCCTGTCTGTGGGCATGTCATTTTATCTCTCTGAGATTTAGTTTCCTTCTCTGTAAAATTTAAGAGTTGAACTAGATTTCTAACATCTCTTGCCAGAACTGAGACTCTATAATTGGCAGTAGCATCAAAGCTAGCCTATCTAGAACACATGGGATGGCTTAAATGTGCTTTTACAGACTATTGTCCTCATCTGGACTGTTGTCATCTCTCTACTTTGAGGCAAGATCCTCACTGTTCAAAATCTCATTCACAACTTGGAATGCTGTTAGGCATCTGCCAACTTAGCCATCCTTAGCATTACTACACACAATTCCACTAGACACTGAATTATTTTCTAGCTTTTTAGAACTGAAGGCATAATAGCCCACTCCTCATAACAGATCCCAATAAGTCATATGACTGGATGCAAGAGGTGGCTTTCTATTGTTCCCCAGGCAGGAACCCCTTGATTGAAAACTTATTTGTCCCTTAAAGACAAGGGAAAGAAGAAGCAAGCCTAGTATCTGCTATAAAGCTTGGAATGTGGAGATAAAGGTGTTGCCTCCAGTCTTCAGTGTAACTGAGGAACAGGCATAGCAAGAAAGAACAGGATTTGGAGCATGTGACCCAACCTGACTGATCAGAGAAGACAGGGTTTAAAGATAGAGAGATCTTCTGTGGAGGCTTTTTTTTGACTCTTGCTCTCTCTCCTTCCACATGGGCAGAGAAGCAGCTCTATGTTGGTTTCCTTCTGTCTTCTTTCTCCTGGAAGGCAGAATAGCATTCTTCCTCCTCTCTTTCATTGGAGAACAGAATGTCGGGGAGCAGCACTTCTCTTCTTGGCTCCTTTTCTGGACCCCATTCCTGGTAGACACCAGAATCTTCTGCTCCTCTATAGTGGCTACGTGGGAATATCTCTGTGCCTAGGACTGAGAATCCATTTCTACAAAGAATCACAGACCTATATCTGGAAGGGACTTCAGAGGATATCTAGTCCAATCCTATCTTTTTTACAGATTAGGAAACTGAGGTCCAGGGAGGTTAAACAGATAATAAACATCACAAGTGGGATGTGAACCTAGTTATCCTGACTTGAGGATCCTGGGCCTGTGTTCTCTCTACTGTAACACGCTTCCTCCAAGGAATGGTGTGTCATGTATCTTTAAGGTTATTAAGAATTATATTTTGTCATTTACAGAAATCATTTTCATGAATTTTTAGGTTTGTTATGGAATTACAAATTTTCCCCAAAGCCTGTGTTCTTGCTAGTTTCATTAAATGCTTTTCTCTCTAGCAATTTTTCTATTTATTCAGCAGAGCTCGGCTTGCTAAACATCCCCTTGTTCACTGCTGAGGAGTTCCCATGGTAAAAGTAGCAATGGAGAAAGAAAGGCAACCATACAGCTTAAAGTTGTAAGCACTCCTCTGACTTCTACTAGAAAAATGGAGGCAGTGTTTTCCCTATCCCCAAAGGCCAAATGCACTTTGGTTAATAGGATACCTCTTAGCACTTAAGGATACTTATATGGCAACTTAGAAACAAATACAAAGAGGATAATGAAATTTGTTTCTCCTTTGTCTGGCCCATTTTTTCTAATCAGATCCAAAAATCTCTCCAAGAGCAGAAACCAGGTCTTGCCCATCAGGCTAGGGGCAGGGGTGGGGAACCTGCAACCTCAAGGCCACATATGACCTTTTAAGTCCTTGGGTATAGCCTTCCGACTAACTCCAAGTTTTACAGAACAAATCCTTTTATTAAGAGGACTTGTTCTGTGAAGTTTGGATTCAGTCAAAAGGGCTGCACTTGAGGACCTAGATGGCCACATGTGCCCTCGAGGCCACAGGTTCTCTACCTCTGGGCTAGGAGATCATGAAACTAGGGACCATGCTACATGCTCTGTTTGTATAAAACTCAATTTTTTAAATGTATATTTTAGATAGCTTCATGAAAACAGTATTATCAAATCCATTTTATAGATAAGTAAACTGAGAAAAAGAGAAGTTTACCTCTATGACCTGTTGGCAAATAGTGGTAGAATAGAGCCAGAACTAGAACCCAGTAAACCCTGATTTGTCCTTCCCAGATCCTTTCCATAAGACCACTGATTCTCAAATATTTTCATTTCAAGGCCCTTTTACACTCTTAAAAATGATTGAGGAATCCTCTTCCCTAATGTCCCCCACCGAAGAATTTTTGTTTACATGAGTTATATCTATTGACATGCACCATATTTGAAATTAAAACATCTCAGGATTATTATGAAAAGAGCTTTGACCCCATGAATCCTGCATCACACTTGGAGAAGTGCTGCCCAGGCCCATTCTGCTTCCCTAGCCCAGGAGCTCTCTGAGGACAGGCGATTTCTATTTCGCTTTCTTTGTGTCTCCCTGGTGCAGTGCAGTGGGGAGGAGGGGGGGGCAAGCACTCAATGAAAGCTTCCTCACACAGACAGGATGTTAGTCCAAAGGAAGCAGGAAAGAGGGACATTTACCCGAAGTACCAGTTTCATGGAGATGAGGCTGTCCAGGCCAGAGCAGTCCAGCTGAAATCGCTGCTCAATGGTCATGTCTGCATAGGTGAGGATTTGGCTCAAAGGAAGCTCCAGAATGCCCAGGGCACACTCTTGGTCATCATCGATGACCTGTAGGAAACAGTGGTTGGAACAAAGCAGCCCTCAGTGGATCCCAAACTGAGTCTGTCATCTCCCACTGGCCCAACACAAAACATGGGGATTAATATGTGGGTCCCTCTAAGAATGCTGTCATAAAAGATGACATTGACAGAGTTGTGGTTTGTTCTGTAAGAGTCTAAGCCCAAGCCCAAGCGAACCTTCAGATGCAGCTGTTCGGTGGCCACGCTGTAAACAAAGAAAGTGAAGCTTTGGCTCCAGACGGGATCCTTGCTGTTGTCACACGTCTGTGAACATAGAAAACCTGATCAATCCAACTCCACTACTCAGCTTTAGTTATCCATTTCCAGATTGCCCAGGCTCAGATTCTCAACCCCTCCTGAAACTATCATAAGTTTCAGGCACAAAATTTCTTGGATGAGATGGGAAAAGAGATCCCCAGCCACCAGTATCTCTCTGACTTGTTCCTGTTCTCCACAACAGTGTGTCCTAAATGTGATCTTCAGCTGCTTATCTGGCAGACACACTTCTTCAAATCTACTGAGGTGTTCCTTCTCAACTTCTACCACTGGCTATGTCTGGCAGGCAAACACTGGGGCAGACTGATTACTGACTAATACAGGGCTTATTTCAAAAGTGCTTCAAGACTATGCCCAAAGGACTATAAAACTATGCATCCCCTTCGATTGAGTGATAACCACTTCTAGATCTATATCCCAAAGGCATCCACAAAAGGAAAAAGGACGTATTTGTACAAAAATATTTATAGCAGCAATTTTTGTGGTAGCTAAGAAATGACAATTGAAGGGATTCTGATCAATTGAGAATGGCTAAACAAGCTGTGGTACATTATTGTAAAGAATATTATTGTGCTATAAGAAAAGACAAGTAGGATGATCTCAGAAAAACCTGGAAGGATTTACATGAACTGACGTACAGTGAAGTGAACAGAGCCAGGAGAATGTTATCTATAGTAACAGCAATATTGTTCACTATGAATGACTTAGCTGTTCTCTATGAACTATGAATGATGTAACTATTCTCAGGAATACAAAGATCCAAGACTATCCCAAAAGACTAATGACGAAACATACTATCCACTTCCAGAGAAAGAAGTGATATTTGAATACAGACTAAAACATGCTATTTTCACTTGCTTTCATTTTTTTCCTTCTATTTGAGTCTTCTTGTACAAAACGATTAATATGGAAATGTTTTACCTAATTTCACATGTATAACCTATATATATTTGCTTATCATCTCAGGGAGGAGGGAAGGGAGGAAAGGAGGGACAGAATTTAGAACTGAAAACTTTAAATAAAAGTATTTTTAAAATTGAAAAAAAAATAAAGGAAAAAAAATGCTTCAGGTCACCTTTCAGTAAAGATGGAATTCACCTGTGACAAAAATTTGTTTTCAGGCAGAGTTCAGGGAATCTCACATAAAAATAATTAGGATTCTTAGGTGGTTGAATAGCCTAAAATGATGGACTTCTCTCCTCTCAGACACAGATAGTATTTGCTATAGCACACTCCTACCTTACTTGTCTGAGTCGTCTGACCCACGCACATCTTGACATAGGCAGAGGGGTCTCGGTCCATCTTGTTCTGTGAATAAAAAGAATCAAAAGGAACTCTAAACACTTTGGTGAAGCTGGGAATTGTTCCCACCATTCTGGATTTCAATTTGGAACTCTTCAGGAAAAGTGACTCAACTGTTCATTCTGACAAATCCAATCTTTGGCAAAGACCATTCCCCAGTAGTCAAAGACAAAACAAAGTTCTAAACCGGGGTGAGGAACCCACCTTGAGGCCACATGTGATCCTCAAGTCCTCAGGTGTGGTCTCTAGGTCACAGGTTCCCCACCCCTGGGTATATACCAAAATATTCATAGCAACACTTCATGGCAGCAAAAAACTAGAAACAAAGCACCCTTATACTAGGGAATGGTTTAAGAAAATGGGGTTATATGAATGTAATGGAATATTATGGTGTACTAGGAAAGGGCAAATATAAGGAACTCAGAGAAGCATAGGAAGACTTTTATGAATTGATGCACAGTGAAATAAGGAGAACCAGGAGAACAATACAGCTAGATTTTGATTGGTCCAAGAAATGGTTGCATGTCTTCAAATTCACATTATCAGAAGTTATAATTATGGAAAATATGGTAACTGGTTCCAGTTCAAGGAAAATATTCCATACACAATGACTACAACAGTGTAAATAATCACTAAAAGGACGTTGAACTCTGAGTAATTAAAAAACCAAGCAAGATCTCAGAGAATAAACTGGTAATTAAATATTTGTCATTCCTTGCAGCAGTAAGGCTAAAAACACCTGGGATAAAATACTATTTACACTTTCAGGTACAATCCCTGAAGAAGATAGTTTTAACCATTACTTTTTGTTAAAAGGAAGTGGTCAATCTGGAAGGGGGATGGATGTTTCTTCCCAACTGTTTCCCCAGTATAAATATAGAATACCTCAATAAAATGTTTTTTTAAAAAAAAATCAGAAAGGAAAGTAATGGTGATTTGTCATTGACAATCTTTGAGATCTTCTATGGGGAACATCCCTGGAACTCAGGGAATTATTTTTCTGATAATCAATCATCACTTAATACTGCAAGGTATCCCTTACTGCTTTTACCTTGACTTATCCCATTTCCCAATCTATCCTTTCTCCAACACTCAGTTAAATAAACAATACTTTCACTCTTACAAGTCAGCTGGCAAATACTGTTATTGAACCTACAGACAAGACCTTAAGGAAGAAGAACAGAAGAGAGGTAAGTATTTTGGAGAATTGGAGGCGAAGCTGGAGATGCGGGCAGACAAGGTATCCTGGATGCAAACTGCTCCCTTTCACATAACTCTACACTACAACCAAGCTTGCATCCACTCGTTTCTAAACATAACCGCGATTTCTCTCACCTTTGTATCTTTTTAATGTTGTTTCCTGGCCTGGAGTGTCCTCTCTCCTTAACTGTTCATCTCCTATCCATCCTTAAAGCCCAACTCAAACACTACCTCCTCTTGAAGACTTCCTTGATTCTGCCCTCCCCCATCCACCCTATTGATAATGATTTTCCCTTTCTGATCTCATATCACAATCTTTCTTGAAGTCTTCTAATATATTTATCATGTATCATTGTATTTTGTATTTATCTGTTCATGTATTTTATCCTCCTCCTAGATAATATACTCCAGGAGGGCAGTCTTATCAAAATGTGATATCTTCCCAGAATCTGGACTGGTCCTCTATGTAACAAACATAAATAAATGTCTGTTGAACTGAACTGTGGAGCACACAATGGATATTTAATAAATATCTGCTTAATGGTTAAGCAAACAAAGACTTTACTAGGAGCTGGGCTTAGTCTTACTCTGGCCAAAAGGAAAAAGAAAAGTATCCATAACTTTTACACTTTCAGATGAAGAGCTGGATCCCAGCACTTACCTTGGCACACCTGGGCAGTTTCTTGGCTCTGTATTCACCATTCATATACTCAAAAGGATTTCTCTATAGCAAAGATAGAAAAATATGAGTTACCATTATGGATGTGCAAAAATTATATTCGAAGAAGGCACTTGGCTACTTTTAATACTCACTGGTAAATTGCAGGCACCTTCTAGGAAGACAACAAGGATGGCAGTTGAGAGGCCACAGGGATCCTGTAGACAGACACAAAAACAAAAATTACCCAAGAAATGGGATGGACGGTGAATCTGAAGGATGCTGCCTTTACAAAGGGGCCTAAATCTAGTACCAGTGGTCCTGGCTCAGGAAGTGGTAGATATCTGCTACCCTATAGCCAACTATTCTCTATGTATGTGTAGAGGCAGACTAAAGCATGGAGAAGTTAAGTTAGACTTGTGAAGAACTTCCCAATAGTGAGGACTATGAAGTACTGACACAGCTTCGGAGGGGAGATTGTGGCATTTTCCTCAATGAATGGGAGGATACCCATTGATTTGGGAACTGTTAATCAAATGACACATGAATGTAATAGAATTGTACAGCACTGTAAGCAACGAAGTCTGATGAGTAGAGAAACATGGGCAGGGCTTATATAAATGGATTAACAATAAAACAGAACCAGGATGCAAATACATGCAATGTCTACGAAAGAGTAAATAGAAACAAATGAACCTTGTGAAGTCATGATAACAGAGCCTGGCTCTAAAGAAGAGACATGAGAAGGCATTCTCCTGCTTTTTTGCAGAGGTCATGACTATGAGTGTGGAACTCTACGTATAACATCAGTTGTTTTTTTTAAATGTGTTGCTGGCAACAAGGTGGTGCAGTGGATAGAAACCCAGACCTGTAGTGAGGAAAACCTGAGTTTTTAAATCCTCAGACTAGCAAACTTAACGTCTGCCTCAGTTTCCTCATTGGTAAAATGACCTGGAAAAAGAAATGGCAAACCACTTCAGAAAACCCCAAATGGGGTCACCAAGAGTAGGATATGATGGAACAGTAACAACATAGCTCTATTTAATTGTCCCCCCCGCCTCCATCTTTTATTCTTTGTTGTAAGTAAAGGTTCTCTACGAGGGGAAGAGGAAAATACTGTTGCTAAACAACATACTGAAGGTGTTTCTTTCCTTCTGATTGGGGATGGCTAAGTATTTAGTGTTGCATGAATGAAATGGCTGCTGCTCTATAAGAATAAAAATTCAGAGAAGTAGAGTAGGATTCATGTGAAGTAATGCAGAGTTAAAGAGTAGCACCAGGAAAATGCTTCTCTCTCTGTCTCTGTGTCTCTGTGTCTCTGTGTCTCTGTCTCTCTCTCTCTCTCTCTCACACACACACACACACACACACACACACACACAGAATGATTACAACAATGTAAAAAAATGAAATTCAATTGTCTGTTGTTACAGTGATCAAACTTAATCCCTGAAGATGCTAAAATGTACCCTGCTCCCTTCCCTGCAGAGATAGGAGGCTATGGGTGCGAAACATTGCATCTATCAGACCCAGGTGATGTGTTTAGTTTAGACCTTACTACTATCATTACGATTATTTTGTTACAAGGGATGGGGCAGGGAGAGGTATCAGTAGAACTTGTTTTTAAAAGAATAGGGGAGAGTCTACTCTCTCTAAACCTCTTAGGAGCTAGGCAGCTAGACTTAAAGAGGCTAAGTGAAGTCAGGGGCAGAGGACACCAGAGAGACAAGGATTTTAGGTATATATGAAGGACAAAAAGGAGGTGAGTGTGAGTGAGAGAGAGAAGGGGAGGGAAAGGAAGGTCTGGTCAGAGAGTAGAATTTCAAAATTTCGGAAACAACAATTCCAAAAGATGACAAAGCTGAAGATAGTCATCAGACTAGTAGGTGGCCATAGTGGGGTGGGGGTAGAGACATGAGTAGATAAAGGACTAGGTGGTCCGAGGGCTCATCACCACAAACAACTGAAGTCTCCAACAAAGATGGAAGGATATGAGTACAAAAAAAATCAGGAGCAAATAATGTGGTTATTAAGAACATTTGGCAGTGTGATTTAACTGTTAGTAGATGACAGGTAACAAAAGGGAGAGGCTTATGTAACAGATTATATTCACTTTAAAAAAGGAAAGCTCATTTAGGGATGGTAGAAGTAGAATCAGAGATCGAAGAGGGTGTCATTTCCAAACAGTATGACATGCTGTAGTACAAAGAATACTGAATTTGGACTCAAAAGACCTAGGCTTGAATCCCAGGTATGTGACGGGGTAAATCATTTAGTCTCTGGGGACCTTGGCTTGCTCATATGTAAAACAAAGGGATTAAGTGAGTGAGTCTCTAAAATTCCTTTCATTTTTTAAATTCTGCAAACTTTATCTTTAAAGGATGTCATAATCCTATTCCCTCACTCATGGAAGTTTCAATTTGTCCAGTGGGGCTGATTCAAATTCAGAAGCCTAGCTAGAAAGCAGGTGCCCCAGGATGATGCCTTTTCAAGTTTTACAAATTTGAATTTTGTCTGGGTTTTCGTGGATGGGGGTACAGCAGGGAAGAGATTGGGAGCTCAGAGAGCTGAGTCATCAGATCTGCCACACTTACCTCAGCCATCACTTCCTGGTAGGTGGTCAGAGAAAGCCACTCAAGCTTCAAGTGCAGCCGGCCACTTGTAGTGTTGTTCAAGACAAACCACTTTGAATAGAGGAGGGAAAACAAAAAGAAGGCAGGAGATATATCATCCCAGGGATCCTCCTATTTCTAGAGAGATGCTATGAATCCTCCCCAATCTGACAGAATGACAAAATACACTGGCCACTGCATCTTAGGTAGAGGTCCTTGCTTTATGTTAGAGGATCTTGGGAAAGAGAACAAGATGCCCATTATGGGAACTTCACGAAAGAGCTTTTGACTCAGTGATTTGGAGTTGTGATCCTAAGAAGGAAAAGAATCTGCTGAGGGTTGGGACTCCAAATATAGCTTCTAATCTTACTCAGTAAAGCAACTAAGTAATTTAAAAGCTCTAGCTTTTCTTTCCTACCCCTAACAGCAGTAGGGTGCAGTAGAACGAGAACTGGATTGAGAGTCAGAGGACCTGTGTTTGAATCCTGTCTTAGCCATTTACTACCTGTGTGGCCTTGGGCAAGTCATTTCTTTAAGTCTTAGTTTCCCCATGTAATATGACAATGACTTATCTCTGCGCTTGTCTTATATTTAGTATTCAATACAGAGTTTCCCAAGACCCAAGAGTGGCCCCTGTTACTTAGCTATTCTGATCAGTACAATGATTCAACACGATTCCAAAGGACTCAGGATGAAAAATGTTCACCTCCAGAGAGAGAAAATAGACGAACTCTGAGTGCAGACTGAAGGATAATTGTTTCACTTTCTTTTTCTTGTACCTTTTTTTTGCAACATGGCTAATATGGAAATATATTTTGCATGATTTCACATTTATAACTGATACAATATTACTTGCCTTCTCAATGGTGCATGGTAGGGAAAGAATTTGGCACTCAAACTTTTTATTTTAAAAAGAGAGGAGGGAGGGAGGAAAGGAGGAAGGGGGGGGAAAGAGAGGGAGAGGGAGGGAGAGAGGGGGAGGGAGAGGGGGAGGGAGAGGGAGAGGGGGAGGGACAGGGAGAGGGGGAGGGACAGGGAGAGGGGGAGGGAGAGGGAGAGAGAGAGAGAGAGAGAGAGAGAGAGAGAGAGAGAAAGAGAGAGAAGAGAAGAGAAGAGAAGAGAAGAGAAGAGAAGAGAAGAGAAGAGAAGAGAAGAGAAGAGAAGAGAAGAGAAGAGAAGAGAAGAGAAGAGAAAAGAGAATGGTTGTTCCAATGAGATTTCTGGTAAAGTAGAGTTTAATTTTTTTGTTCTGTGCATCTCTTTGGCAATCTTGTGACTCCTCAGAATGTTTTTAAATACATAAAATAAAACACGTAGGATTACCAAGGAATCCAATTATATTGAAAAACAGTTATCAAAACATTTTTTAAAGTTCATTGTATCCTAGGTAAAGAATTCTTTGTATCCACTGCAACAAGACATAGGGTCACCATGTATGTCTCTCAGCAGAAAAGAGTCATGACAGTTAAACTGAAGTAACTGGGGCTCATTCCCATAACCCAGTTCCAAAACTACATCCACTGTTAGATTGGAGGGTTACAAGATGACAGGGGCAGGTTATTTATCTCTGGGCTGCTAGCCTGTCCTGACTCTGAGTGAGGTCCCAAGACAGACTTTACCTCATCCACCACACCGTTCTTCATGACATCTCCAAGGTTGATCTGGAGACTGGAAGACAAAAAGGAACTTTGGTGATCTATTTCAGGCTCCCAGAAGGCCTTGGCTATTTCCCCATTAAACTGCTAGCTTCTTTCACCACAGATCCTCACCTTCTGCCTTTGGCTGATTGCAATGAGGGAAGTGTTCAGCTAAGTGGCAAAGCAACGAGAGCTGGGATTGGAATCTGGAAGACTCATCTTAATGAGTTCAAATCCTGCCTCAGTAACTTAGTAGCTGTGTGACCTTGGGCAAGTCAGTTAACTCTGTTTGCCTCAGTTCCTTGTTTGTAAAATGAGCTGGAGAAGGAAATGTCAAACCACTTTTTTACCAAGAAATCTTTTCCCCCCCAACCCCAAACAAACCCAAATGGGGTCACAAAGAGTTGAATATGACTGAAAAACAACTGAACAAATAAAAAAAATGAGGGAAGGGTGAGAAGGCACAAAGGACTATTTCGTAAAGGCCATTTTTCAAGTGGTTTACCAAATATGCTTGTGAAATAAAAGCCCAATCAAGTTTCACGCAAATATTCATTTAAATTCACACAGTAGTCCTCAGGTATAAGTGGGCTTGCCAATGAATTGCTGGTTTGGCTGCGCTCCTAAGACCACAGGTATCAAGGAAGCAGGTTTTCTGTGAGGCCAGAAGCACCACTCAATTTGAACTAACCTAGAGTCCCTCATATAGCAGGGATGCGTATGGGCAGGGGGGTGCGATCATAGACTAAGAGCTAGAAGGAAGCTTAGAAGTCACCTCGTCCTCCCTCATTTTACAGATGAGGAAACTGAGGTCTAGGAACTTAGGGGATAATTACCTTAGGGTGTGTCTGTTTGTTTGTTTTGAGTCAAGACACTTTGGAGGGAGAGAATAGGATACTGGAGACATGCTAAATGTCCCAGGAGTTGAAGGTCATAAGGTTGGATTTTTATTTCTTTCTTTCTTGAGATTAGGTCTTCCTATCTTGTCCAAGCTGGAAGTGCCAGGGGCCTCTCTAAAGGGACTGCTGATTGTCATGAAAATTTTGACCTGTCAAGCTGGGCCCATCTGCCCCACCTTAGACAGCCTGGTGGCATCCTTCCTTCCACTGGTTTGTCATATTGGTGCTAGACATAGCACAGACACTTGATTGGCTTTAGCCTTTATGCATCCTATAACTCCCAGACTCCATCCACCAGCCCCAGCTTTCCCAGTAGCTGAAATTACAAGTAAGATCGCCAGGCCTCACAAATGGCACAGTTTTCTAATGGTGGAAGAGGGCAACAGAAATCCGAGTCCCCAAGCTCCTCAGCCCAACAGCCTGGTACCCTTGAAGTGGTACTTGGCCTAATTAAAGGAAGTCTGCCATCGTGGACCCATGCTAGCATTATCCTCACCTGCCCAGAAAGTCATCTTTATCTGTATCTTCATCATACAAATCCACTTCCAGGTCTTGCCCCGGGACTTCATAAACTATAAACTTCAGAAAAAGAAAAAGTTTCCTTGGCAATGCAATGGGTAGATGGTATATCCTTAGGTTCTGCAGCAACTTTCCTGGCAAGAGGTAGGAAAATAGATTTTGCCTTCCCCCGCCCCCTACTCACATGCCTAACAGTAATTTTCATATCATTCATACTTATACCATTTTGGTTTATCTGGGATGATTATTTCACAAAAGGTTTGCATGCTTTACAAAGTATATGAAGATAATCTCTTCTTGAAAAGACAGCTGAGGGCAACCAAGATGCTTTCCCCAAAACTGTGGTACCTTGCATCAAGCAGTGGTCAGGATGTCTAGGGCTCAGGTAACTGCTGTTAGGTAACTTCACCCCAAAAAAGTGAGATCATATGATTTAGAGCTGGTGGAGGCCTTAAGGAACCATCTAGTTCAACTTCTTCATTTATACAGATGAAGAAAAATGACATGTTAGAAACAAATTTTCTCTCAGGTTCCTGTGTCCATGTCCCATTGCTCTCTGAGACTCCTATCCTGGTCAGGAATAGGGAAAAAATGACAAATACAAGGAGAAAGAAAAGGAGAGTTCCTATTTCTGAAGAAGGAAGGATGTGGGCAGAGAGGAAGAGATACTGGGTAACCTACTTGTCCCTCTTTTTCCAAGGGACAGTATCCATAAGGTCAGAATCATCTTAGCAAGGAGGAAGGATAGTCACCAACTAGTTACCTGGACTTGGGATATCTACCTTCTCTCTGGGTCTCAGTTTCTTTTGCAAAATGGGGTTAGGAGACCTTACATGACCTCTCAGCTCTTGCTCTGTGACCTTATGATGTCTAAGGTCCATCCCAGCCTTAACATTTTATGATTCCAGATCAGAAATTCTGATGATAGCATTATCTATCAACTGACAGGACTTCACAGAAGACGAAGGGAGTAGTAACTTCCAAAACATTAATTTGCAATCAGTTTCTGTGTTGCTGATTTCCCCCAGTGAACAAGATCTGCTGAGTGGGAGGGGGAGAAGTCTCACAGACCCACAGGCAGGCAGAACTTGCCCCACATAGGCAAGATAGGTAGAACCCCTAATAGAAGCTCCAGACTGCCTTGTGTATCCAAATCTAGTCCGTTTCCTTCCAGTCAGCTGAAATGAACTTATTCTTTGATAAGAAAGGCTCCATTCCTACATCTCTTATTTTTTTTTTTTTAACATGCCACACCCTGGAAATTCACTCTATCCATGGACTTCTCATGCTGAAAGTACATACTACCCTGTAGTCTGTTCCTCTGATTGGCTAGTTCCTCTCAGAACCTCTGTTTGAAGGAAAACAGCCAGATGAGTCATATCTTCATTTCCCTCTAGGCTACAGTCCTGATCCTCTACACCTTCTTTACCATCTCCACCTTCTACACTCTTTTCAGCTTCTTTTTATGTATTATTTGTTCAGAATATAAGCTCCTTGAGGGGCAGAGACTGTCTGTTTCTGTTCGTATTTCTAATGCTTGTTGATTTGACTTGTCTGAATCTCTGCTTAGCCCAAGCACATTCTACTTGGTATTATGCCTATTTGTATCCTGTCCTCATTAGATTATACTCTCCTTGAGAGTGGGGGAACTGCTGATCTTCAACTTTGGATTCACATGAACTAGCTTAGTGCCTGGAATGTAGTAGGCATCTAAATGTTTCTTGAATTGAATATGGCCCTGTGCCCTTGGATTTCAGTCAGAGAGGGCTTGCTGTTTCACAAAATATTGCTTGGCTTTCCCACCAGTCACATAATAACTCTCATTCCACAATAAGAGAAGAGGCTTAAAATGCAAAAATTCCCGAGAGAACGGCTGGCTCAAAGGATTTAAGGGATAAAGAGCTGGTGTTCTCTAGAAGTCTGATATTCCCACAGAGCATGAGGAAAAAATAAAACCAAATCTCTGGCATACAACAGCTCTGTCAACACCCAGCCCAGTATTGGGCAATGATCCCTAATCTCACACTCTCCCTTGTGCCAGTTTTTGATGTTCAGAGTGATTGGCAAACCTGCCCCCTTGGGCTACCTCCAAATGTTGGTTCTAAAGTACCTTGATACTTTGGCCCTTTGGCAATATTTCATGATACATTGTCCCACTCCTGCCTCTGGAAAAGACAACATGGCTGCCTGGTCGGACTGACCCAAGGCCAGTCAGTGGCCCCATTCATTCAGTGAAGTCTTGATATTAGGAAGTCCTCCACGGTCTCCTACTAACTGAAACTCCCTTTAGGCAAGAAAGCTTTGGGTTGGTCATGGAAGAATTCCTTAACCTTAGGGTTTGAAAGTGGTTTAGGTAACTGAGGAGTTCTTCAGCAAGAGAACAGCTAACTTTCTCTTGGATGGTCTGGTCAATCAACCTCATGAAAGAATAGGCCAGAACCAGGCAGACTCTCAAACCTTCTTATCACTTGGTGAGTCTCTATGAAAGTCATGCTGTAAATTATAGATCTCGGGCATCATGTCCTTTGATGGTGAGAAGGACACAAAGTATTAGAAGAAGATAGAACCAGGAGAGTTCAAAGAGTTAATAAAAAATATAAAGGGGGAGACAGAGGACAGTGAAAGTCAATTTTAAAGTTCATAGATTTAGAGCTGGCTAGGACTTCAGAGGCCACCTAGTACAATTTCTCTGAGTTAGGGACAAAAGCAGAAATCATTGGAAAGTACAAATATTTTAGGAGGAAAGGATAGCCTTCTCCCATTAATACACCAGCATTAGTTCAATCAAATTAACTAGACATGACATTGAAAAGCAGAGGTCAGAACCCTGAAGCTATTAAATATAGGTTAGGGGAATTATGAGGACAGCAGGGTGCAGACAGGTTGAGGGACTACCAAAAAAAAATCTGGCAGTGATCCAAATATGAAATGCAATTTAGAAAGGGCAGTCCTCTGGGAAACACTGGGCAAGCTAGGTGGCACAGTGGACACAGAGAGAAATCTGAAGTCTGGAAGACCTGAGTTCAAATACACCCTTGGACACATTTTGGAAATCCCTTCACTTATGTTAGCCTCAGTTTCCTCATCTGTAAAATGGGGATAATTATATCCCTTACCAACCAGGGCTGTTATGAGGATCAAAGAATTTCTCATAGTGCCTGACACATAGCTGGTGCTACATAAATATTAGCTATTACAATAATTATTAGATAGGGAACCACATAAGGGCATCAGAAACATGGGAGAAGGAAGAGAGAAAGAAGGAATCCTAAACAAACTTCACCTATACTTTTGCTAAGGGGTAGGTGTTCCCACAGAGCATGCCGTAAGATTGTCCTTTGAGAGGTAGAAAGACACAGAGAGTCGGAAAGACAGAACCAGACTTAAAAGATTAAAATGAGATTCTGAGAATGCTTTTACCTCAAAAACTTCATTCCAGGTAGGATTCAAGTTTCTGTACACAGTCTTGCTCCGGAAATTTTGGAGGCCAATAGTCACCAGGGCGTATGGATCTGACTTGCCTTTCAGCCCCAGGAAACCGTCCTTTCGTTCTAGTTTCTCAGCCTCCACCAAGCGAACTCTGATAACTCCCTGAAAAATACAACCCCCACACCAAGTTGACAGGAACTCCCTAAACAACAAAGCAATTGGGAAGCATCTTTCAGCATTTGATTCTTAACGACAGTAAATTCTCAAATATCTGTAGGTAGTTAAACACAGCAAGATTTAAAACTTAGGATGGCTTCTCTCCTAGCACCTCTTGTTTACTGTTATCTGAGGCATGTTTCAGGACTTTAAATTTAACACTTATTTAACTTATTTAACACATCACATAGTGAGCAAATCATTTGAGCTTTCCAGCCTCAGTTTCCTTACGTATAAAATGAAGAGCTTGGACTAGATAATTTCTGTAAAACCATCCAGCTCTAATATTAGATGATTCCATGATTATATATTCCATATTTATATTTTAGGGCAGCTAGCTAGTATAGAGCACTAGGCCTGGAGTCAAGAAGAATCATCTTCTTGTTTTCAAATGTGACTTCAGATACTTACTAGCTGTGTGACCCTGGGCAACTCACTTGACTCCATATCTGTAAAATGAGCTGGAAAAGGCAAACCACTCTGGTATCTTTGCCAAGAAATCCCCAAATGAGGTCAAGAAGAGTTGGACATGAACGATGAATGGGAAAAAATTATAATATTTGGGTCCTCTGCAAGTTGAATATCATTTCCTATGTTTAGTAGTCAATAAATGGGTTGAATATAGGACATATTTCTCACTATAATTTGCAAGGGTCGATAATGGTTATTATCCTTGTCTGCTAGCTCAAAGGGTAATTTACTACCTTAAATGTAAAAAATCTAAGAATTAGCAAATTATAAGTGCTTAATATATGTTTGTTTCTTTTCTCCTAGGAAATTTTATTTATTCCCTATGCCTGGAATTCTCTTTCCTCTTGACTTTCCTGGTTTCCTTTAAATCCCAACTAAAAGTCTACCTTCTATGAGAAACCTTTCCTGATAATCCTTAACATTAATCCCTTCCCTCTGTTGATCATTTCCACTTTATCCTGTGTATATCTTATTTGTCAATAATTGTTTTCATATTGTCTCTCCCACTAAACTGTGATTTGTCAAGATACTAAATACCCTGTTCTCCAGAACTAATGCTCAGCAAGCAAGCTGTGCCCTGAGCTTGGCATAACAACAATCTTTTACACTCACCCACCAGATGATCTCAACCTCTGGCAAAATCATATAATTTTTGTATTGTTTTGATATGTGTGAAAGCCAGAAGCAGCTAACATGCTGCAACAGAAAGTGATCTATCAAAATCTCCTGACGTGCTAACGATTCCTGAATTCCTATGCTTGTAACTGCTAAGTGAACCAAACCAGGGATTGCACCCTTGTTCCTGCCATGCTAACTCTGGTTCTGTACTCTGCTGAACGATCATAAGGCTCAATGACTCCTACAACTTGAGACAATCACAAAGTTCAACTATTCTAATAACTTGGAGACTGTTCCCACAGGACCCAAGAACATGTGTCCTCTAAATATCTGCATGCATGGGCCTGCTGTGGGAAAGGTTTACTGCAGACCTAAGAATGACCATGTTGGGCTCTGCCTTTTTGTGATTTTCAGACTTATAGACCCTGCCCCCCTGCATGTCAAGCCCTCCTCAGGTAGACTTCCACTTGTAGCATTTTACTTACTCTGAAACTGATTAAAATTCAATTTGATTCCTGACTCTCTTGACTCTAGCCTGCTTTGTTCAGCTCTGGTCATCCACAGGTTAGAGGCTGGTTGTGGTCCAATTCACTCCACTCCATCAGCATTATCTTTTGCCCTTTCTAGTATCCTCAGCACTTAGCACAGTGCCCGACACAAAGTAGGCAATTTATAAATGCTTATTGACTGATGATTGCCTTGGTACTCTTTTCTAAGTCAAATGTATATGAGGAAAACCAAGGGCTTGAAGACTTAATTTCTGGTACTCTGAGTAAAGACCTAATCCACAGTTCTTGGTTCTTTTAAGGCTTTCTGAGTACTCTATACTCTTAAAATTTTTAAAAATTAAACTTCTCAGGCTCCCCCTTTTAACAGGAGTTCTTAAGGTCCACATATTTGGGTTTTAACAATACTTTTAATAATGATTTCAATATAGTTTTTTCTTTTGTAATCCTATTCATCTTATTATATGCACTTAAAAAGCATTATCATGAGAAGTGGTTCCACAGGCTTCACCAGACTTCCAAGGGATTTGTGACACAAAAGTATTTAAGAACCCCTGCCCTATTTAATGAGAGATGGAGGCAGTCCATTTCTTTCTCTTTTGGGATGGTTCATAAGATCTTCCCTAGCATGACATCCCTTAGATTTCTTACCAGTGTGGGCACTTGGAGTGCTCTTGGTGGCTGGGGATGGCCCATTGTTCTTAAATGGTCATACTGGTGGTCCCCCTTCCTTTAATTTACTGATTCTTATGATTATTTCCCTTGAAACTCTGATCCTTGTCTCATGTGCTTCTGGGAGTGGGTGGGTACCTGGAATGAAAAACTACATGCTGGTGGTATCTTCCTGTGGTCTAATGTCCTGGGCTCTGAATTGTTTGGTTACGTCCCAATGGCTTTTATCCTCTCTCCCAGCTTCCACTGCTAAGTGACTATTCCCAGAAATTCTACAAAGTTCTCTCAGAGCTCAGTTTCTCTAAAGCTTACTTGGCTGATATTCTGCTAGTTCTCCATGTATCTCTCAGTTACTTGAAGTGAAAGGATCCTAATGTAGAGAAGGAAGTCAGTCTAACATCAAAGAGTTAGCTCCTTTCAGACATTCCCTGGTTTGGATAGTAGAGTATTGGTTTACAAACCATGATGATAGATTATATCTCCTGGATGCCTTCTGGCATCCTCCAAGGGAGCTTTAGGAGAGAATTTACTATATCTGTAGCATGCAGCATCAAAGTGATCTGAATTTTTCCTCAGATGTCTTTTATGGTAGACAAAACACACACATACAAATTTGTATTCCTAAAACATAGATATTATTAATTCTTTGGTCCTTCACTTCTGCTTTCAAACATTCATGGGTCTTTCCTATTTGAAAAAAAAACAAAACAACCCTTTGCATTATTTCATCCACTTCAGTTATTAACTAGTTTTTCCTTCATCTCTTTACTGCCAGACATTTGAAAGGAATAATGTGAACTGGAGAGAATGCTCAGTCCGAAGTCAGGAAGACTCATAATCCTAAGTTCAAATCTGACCTCGGATATTAGTTTTGTGATCATGGGGCAAGTTACTTAACTTTTGCCATAGTTTCTCATCTGTAAAATGAACTGGAGAAAAAAATGGCAAAGCATTGCAGTATCTTTGCCAAGAAAACCCCAAATGGGTCATGGAAAGTTGGACACAACTGAAATGCCTGAACAGCAACAAAAACGTACCAACCATGCTGTCCAACCCAACCGCACTATGACAAATGCTCTTCTCTTTTCTCATTTTACATTGCTGGCTCTCTCTCTTTTTTTAAATCTTTTTTCTCTATGACATATTCTTCTAGCTTTCCTTCCATTCGGAGTCCTTTGCTGCCAGTTTTTCTCTTCTAGACCTCTAAGGAGGTACACCTCAAAGTTCAGTCTTTAGTATTTTGCTCTTTTTTCTTTATAATTGCTCCCTTGGAAATCTGATTCATACAGTTTGACTCCAGCCCAGTTACTTAACCTTTCCATGTCTCAGTTTCCACTTGTATAGAGGGAGGAGGTAGACCAGATGGCCTCTAATTATATGCTCCTATGATTTCAGCATCCACTGGCCATTTCCATTTGAATAGCTTCAAATTCAGCATAACCTAAATCTCAACTAATCTCCCTTAAAAAAATCCATTTCCTCCCCCAACTTTTCTTTTAGTATAGATGTCACTATAATCACCGCATAGGAGGCTACAAGCTCCAAACTCGTTGTTAACAAGAGAAAGCGCCTTCTTATCAGTATAACTCTTCTATATATCCTCATTCTACGTAACTCACTTTAAATACACATATACATATTTAATATTTTATTTTTTCCCATTACATGTAAAAATAATTATAACATTCACTTTTTAAAATTTTAAGTTTCAAATTCTCCCCCTTCTTCCCTTTTCTCCCCACCTTGTTGAAAAGACAAGCATTTAACAATTAGAAACAATTTAAATGCATGAAGTTCAATATCAGGTAGCAAGTTAGTGCTCCACTAATAATGGGAAATCATTTCAGGCAGCTAAGTGTCACAGGGTCACAGGGGACAAAGCGCTAGATCTGGAGACAGGAAGATCTATCTCCCCGAGTTCAAATCTGGCCTCAGACTCTTATTAGCTTGTGTGACACCGGGCAAGTCACTTAACCCTGTTTGCCTCAATTTCCTCACCCGTAAAACGAATTGGAGGAGGAAATGGCAAACCACTCCAGTATCTTTGCCAAGAAAACCGTCAGTAGAGTCGTGAAGAGTTGGATACAGCTGAAATGACTGAACAATAAATTTCCCACAGCACTGTCCATCTTAGTATCCAGCATTGATTCTCCTTCATCTGTGACATGCCACACTCAGTCATGCATTACATGAGCAGTGACCTTACTGCATCTGGTTCAAGGTCATAAGCACAGAAGAGGCCAATATAATAATCTCCTTCTCTCCCTGAACTGAAATCTACCTCTGTGTTTCTATGTACACCTACACAACCTCGGATAAGTTCACCATGCCTGTCATTTTTAAAGTTAATTTTTTTTAATCAGTAAAAATTTGTGTTCTCTCCCTTCCACCCACTCACCCCAGTTGAGAAAGAAAGAAAAATAAAACTCCTGTTACAAGCATGTATAGTCAAGCAGAACAAATTACCACTTGTTACTTTTCCTTGTGGATAGAGAAACAGCCATGGTGTGTGATTTATTCTACCTCTTTCCCGACAAAGACCTAACATTTTCTACAACAAACCAACCCATTTTGAATCCTGCCTTTGACATCTGCTGTGTGACCATAGGCCAGATATTCTGAACCAGTTAGGAATATCCAAAAAATATTCTATCCTTTGACCCAATGAAAAATATTCTTTAATGTTGTTGTGTTCAGCCACTTTGATAAATACATTGAAGAACTGAATTATAATTTCAATTGTTAGAATTGTAAATGGCAAGTTTTAGTTTAAATCCGTTAGTTTTTCAAAAAATTTCTCTGAAGTTTTTAAAAAAAAATCTAACTTGTCAATTTTCTTTTGATACCTGTTACACTAGATAACAAACAGTAATATTAGGGTGTTTACATAAGCACTTGTATGCTTATGGCTGTTGAATTTCTCTGGTTTAAGTGATTGGATGACCTCATTGGGATAGGAGGTAACAAAACCTCTTCTAAGGCGGCTGGATCAATTTATCCTTTCAATCTAAGGACCACATCTCACCAAGGTTGTTCCGTCTCCAACTTCAATCATATTTACAACTACTCACGAAAGTTGGAAGAGACATTAGAGGTTACCTAGTCCAACTCCTTCATGTTCCCAGTAAGGAAACGGAGACCCAGAAAAGTGATGCTACTTTGTCAGTTTACTGGCTAGATAGCCAGCAAATGGCAAGATTTAAATCTTGTGTCAACAAATCTAGTGCTCCTTCCATTATGTCATCACGTCCTTGAGCTTTAGACCTTGGAGAATCTCAATAGGCTATTTTACAGTAGGCAAAATGGTGGTCAAAGATGACCATTCACTGCACGCATTTTTGGCAAGGAGGCAGATGGTATGAATAAAAAGGTTATCCAATAAGAATTCAGTTACCACTACAAGGAAATTCCCTGAGAAGGACAAATAAAGCAGTTATTGAGACTGAGAGCAGGTAAATACAGCATTGAAAAAAACAAATAGTAGCTTTAGTGTAGCAAAGGAGATTAAAAGAGATATTTGCCAAGGGATAGGTATTGAATGAGAAAACCTGAGCTGAGCTAATGAAAACAAATCTGAGGATGTGTAAGGATGGTTAAGTAGTGCCAATGGTCAGAGCTCCCAAAAGATAAAGAGAAGAAAGTTGAGATTGAACTTTAAGATTCAGTGAGACATTTCCTCATTCCTTTCCTGCCCAGGTGTGCTGTGTGTCTCACTTCGTAAAATCTGACCAAGTAGTGAACCAAACAGTCCCCCTTCACTGGGAAGCCACTAAATTCTTTTCTTAGGTATGTGTGCTGGCAGATCAAAAGGGTCAGAAAAGGATAGGTTTACCTACCAATATGACTACACAAGAGAGTAGCAAGGTGGCACAGTGGTTAGAATGCCAGGTGTGGAGTCAGGTAGACCTGAGTCCAAATCCGATCTCAGACACTTACTGGCTATGTGATACTAGGCAAGTCAATTAATACTGTTTGCCTCAGTTTCCTCATCTATATAATTAAGTAGAGAAGGAAATGGCAAACCATTCCAGTATCTTTGCCAAGGAAAACCCAAATGGGGTCACAATGACTAAAAATGACTAAGTGATAACAAATAACTACACAAAGAAAAGCCTCTCTCTGGCCATATAATAAAAAAGTCCCCTAGGTTAAAAGGTAGAGTCCAATTCAAAGAAGCATGGAAAAACTTAGATGAACTGACTGATGCAAAATTAAGGAAGCAGAACCAGGAAAATCACATATACGGTTACAACAATGTAAAAGAAAAGAAGTAAAATTGAATTCTGTAATTGTAGTGATCAGGCTTGACCTGGAAAAGAAGAGAGGCCAAAGCCCATCTCCCTCCACGGTTTGCACAAGTCGGGGACTCTGGGCATGGAACACTGGACACATTGTGAGATGCAGTTGATGTGTCTGGTTAGTTTTGCTCTACTGCTTTTTGTTCTCTTTTTATCCATTTTTCATTACAATAGATGGGTCTCAAGGTAAGAAAAAATGGAAGAAATTCTGGGAAATAAAGGTGATATAAGAAGAAAAAAGAGCGATGAAATTAAAAAAAAGATGAAATTAAAAAAAGGACTTTTCCTTTCTTGGGAAGGAACTTTTCTCCTCCACTGTCTTATATAAATTGCAACATTCCTTGCATGAAGGAAGGAAAAAAATGGGAACTCTCCCAATTTACACATGGAGCAACCATATCCAGCTTCCTCTAACACTAACCTGGACAACATCACGGACTAGTACCCCCTATGTGTTCAGCCCTGTGCCAAACATGGTTTGGCCTGATATCTCCTTCCCCTCTCTCTGTAAAGCCTGAATTGGGTACTCACACAGGGTAGCGGGAACCGAAGGTTGTTTATGTTCAACCCTTTCTTCACAGGGACCGTCACTCTGTTTGGCAGCACAAGGTGTGCAGCGATGAGGTCTTCAAACATGCTGTCTGACACTTCACTGTGGAGCAATAAGAACATAGGCTGTGATAGTGATGTCAAGCCCATCCAAGATGATAGACTTTTATTTCAATGCCACACACTCTCCGGCTCTCTGAATTACAAACAAAATGCAATCACTGCTGTCACGATTATGAAACTGATTTGTGGTTATCTGTAATTGTGGATTATCCATGATGCCCTGTGACCTCTGATCCCAAAAGGAGACAGCTAGCTGCTCAATCAAAAGGGCTAGACAAAGGAGGACATCAGGGCACCAGAGGAAAGAGTATGTCTAAGGGTTTGTGTACTCATAGGGATGGTTAACTTTTTCTTTCCTCTTTCCTTCTTTTTTTTCTTTTCCTTTCCATTTCTCTTCTCTTCCCTTAAAAAAAATAGTAAAGACTAGTTCTCCCTATCTCATCTGGTCTGAAAATGTAGAATCCACTCAAGGGCCCAACCCACCACTAATGAACATGGGAGATTTTAACCTGCCTCCCTCTCTACCTAGGTGGCTTTGCTTCTTCTTAGGTAAGCAGGTGGCCCCTTGTTCTTAGGGACTCATTAATGCTGAACTTATTCAGATATCCAAATGACATATCACTCACTGCAGCTCAGAGATTCACTAGCCTCTGCCTCCTGCGTAGCTGAGATTATAGGCATATACTATTTCCCATGGCATCAGATTAATTTTCAAAGTGAAATAGAAATGTTTTGAATTTTTCCAATTTGCTCCCTCAATCTAGTATAGATAATGAACTATTTATATTCATAATGACTTACATTAAGAACATGAAAGTTATATAAGAGATTGTTGAAAAAGCAACTTTAAGTTTTAAGTGGTTTTAGATAGTTTTAGGTAGAAGTTCAATATTAAGACAGATGCCTTAGGAAAATTCCCCATGCCTCCATATAACTAGCCTCGTGAGCCGTGGCAAGTAATTTAACTTTATGAGTTAGGTCTCAGTTTCCTAACTTGAAAAATTACCTTGAATCACCTTGAAGGTCTCATCCAGTTCTAAACATCTTCCCTCTCCAAAACCTGGTCTGATTCATGCCAATGAACTATAGAAGAATGAATATGAATTGTGGAGGTCTTGGCATAGTGTACACATATATGCATGCTTTTCATGAATATATGCACACCTAAATGCAAATAGTGAATATGCATAACACAGTAGCCAAGCTTCATGGTAACCCCTAGGAGCAAGGTGAAATTTCGAAGGCTCAGAACTTTGCTACAATTCAGTTGTATCCTCAAGGATGAGAAAATATAGCTAAAGGATTTACATGCTGGGTATAGAACCATAAGATCATAAACTCAGGCTGGAAGGGACGTCTGAGGCCACTTAATCCAACTCTTTCATTTTACAAGTGAGGGAACTGAGGCCCAGAGAGAATAAATGATTTGCCTAGTATCACTAGGTAGTGAAAATCAGGGCCTTCCAGCATTTTCCCCACTGTACCAGGTAAAACAGACCAAAGAATTTAGACAAGGGATCCAGTAAGTGATTCTTTTGTGGGGGGAAAGGAGGATGACAGTAGGGCAGAGTCAGGTGGCAATACAGCATCTAAATAGCTTTGTTTTCTTTCTCTTCTCCAGAATCAGACTCCCTGAAATAGTATCTTCCCCCTCATTGAATATGGCATGGCGTTCTCATTCACATCACCACCTCATAGCCCATATGGATGCTAATCTTCTATAAGGCAGGTAACCCTTGGTCTCTTCCTACCTGAACCATCTCTGTGGATTCTCACTCAAAGAGTACTGAGGAAAGGACATTTCTCACTGCATTAAATAAGCATCCATCACCATCCTCTCTAATCCTTCCCTTGCCCAACCCCACCCTATTAAACCTAGAGCACACTGGTCAAAGGGTAGCATGCAAGAAATCATAGAGCAGAGTTGAACAAATCATGATGCAGAGAGAGACTTAGGAGGGGTGTTGACCCAGAACAGGATCTCTGAAGAAACAGAATGGCATTCAGATCCTGCCCTGTTACAGGAGTCACACAGTAGAGTTGCTCAGACCAAGAAGAAATTATTCTGGTCACCATGAACTGTGGTTCAGAAGATAAACCATCCACAATGCTAGATGTCCCAGTAGGGTAGGCTGTTCACATGAACTTAAAAAGTTAAAAAGCCAGTGAGGACCTAAATCCCTCTTACTCTCACTGACCAGCAAGGTGCTTCCTAAACCACAGCTGGGAACCAGTCCAAGGGAAGACTGGAATTTGTAGCTAGCACTGGGTAAGTAAATTACACCCTGTTCTGGTCCAACCTGTATTTCTCGGAGAGGTATGTTTATATTAAATGGTTACTCAGCTTCTATCAAGCAGTAAATGTTTTTTTATTTAGCTCCCAAGGGAGAGTCTGAGGGTGGCAGCTATTCAATGAGGATTTTTTATAGTGGCGGTCTCCTAGGGAAGCCATTACTCCAGTATCTCCCTCCCTTGCACCAACCCCACTGTGTAGTGTCATCCTATATGTTTGTGGTGAGTAAGCTATGGGCTGAGACCAGAGACCACATCTCTCCTATTAGACATGGAGATCCTTGAGAACAGGGCCCATGTTTTCTTCTTTCTCTAGACCCCTTCATGATATCCAATATCAAACTGCTTACACAGTGGGTGGGTGCTCAGGACTGACCTTCTGGGGGGGTGGAATGGGAGTGGGGAGGATTAGTTGTATTTATCTCTCATATGAAGAAATAAGGGAATTGGGGGCTGTTTTTTCACTCTGACTTTTCTCAGTCTCCAAGAAATCAGTCATAGTATCAGAGGCAAAAGTCACCTCCAAAGACCTGATTCTGTAGCCCTTTTTTAGGACAGTGCAGGTGAGAGCTCTTCATCCTTATTTTAAGATCTGTAACCTCAAGGAATCGTAAGATATAGGGTTGCAATAAGTTAAAAGATCATTTTATCCCGATCCCTCATTTTACAAATAAGAATAGAAAGCTGGAATAGAACTCAGTGCTTTGCAGTGTCAGCACACAGTAGGTGAGTAATAAATGCTTGCTGACTCAAACTCAAGTATTTTGACACTAAATCCTATGCTTTTCCCTACTCTGTAATACTACTTCCCTGTTTTTCTGTAGAGACTGCCACTATAGAAAACCGATGGCTTTTTTTTTTAAAAAGTTATTTCCAACTAAGTAAGCAAGAGTCCAAACTGGACTATAAAACAGTGTGAGGTAGTGGATTAAATGCTGGATTTAGGGTTAGGAAAACCTCTGTTTGAATCATCTCTCAGACACTTATTAGTTGGATGACCCCAGACAAGTCATTCAATTTCTTTTGTTTCTTTCTTAAATTTCTGAATCTTCGGAATGAGAGGGTAGGACTTAAAGACCAAGAAGGCCTCATTCAACTCTAAATCTGTCCTTCTACAGTTTTATTGTTGTCCAGTCATTTTTCACTTGTGTCTGACTCTTAGTGACCCCATGTGGGATTTTCTTGGCGAAGATACTGGAGGAGCTGGCCATTTTCTTCACCAGTACATTTTACAGATGAAGAAACTGAGGCAAACAAGGCTGAATTACTTTCCCAGGGTCATACAGCTAGTACGTGTCTGAGGCCAGATTTGAGCTCAGGTCCTCCTGACTTCTGACTCCCCAGTCGGAGGCTTACACTGCTCTCCTTGAATGGGGATGAGTACAATTGCTGGCTGGCTACATGGAAAGATGTCTGTGAGAACCAGCCAGACAGTCTGTTCCCCCCAGGGGCAGGGCCAGGGCAGTCAGTGTTGACTTGAGGATAAAATATCAAGATGCTATAGAGCCGACAGCTGGACTTGATGCAAGGGGACCAGGTTTGCCATCACTCTAATGCTGAAAGTTGGCACAAGGGACAGTATGAGGTGGGGATGAAGGGGGAAGGACTGGAGACAACTCTGCATTAACTAGGCTGAGTGCTGACAGCTATTGTGTGCTACCTCCTGACCCTGGGAAAAGTAGCTCTGTCCAAGGACAACAGCACTTACTTGAGGCCTGGAGCATCAAGGAGGTTCATCAGGCCTGTCCAGTTTATCTGCAGGTGCTGTTAAGAGACCAGAGGAGAAACCAGTCACATTAGAGAATGAAGAGAGAAGACTATTCAGTGAGCTGAGGGAAATACTGAAGCAAGCAAAATATCAAATCAACATGGAAAGAAGTGGAACATCAGATACAAAACTTTAATGTACCAAGCTAGTCCTTTGATCCTAAAGAATGAATCTTACAGGGAGAGAACACCTTCAGAACTGACATTGTATTTTATCCGCAATTCTTAGCATGGTGTGTGGCAAATGGGAGACACTTCATAGATGTGTTTTCAACCACTCTCTCTTTATAAAGGGTGCACAGTCTCAGCATGTGGAGGAGAATGAATTGCTATGTTTCTACATGAAGGTGTGTCATATGAAGCCAATCTCTTTATTTTCCTCCCCACTCTCTAAATCTCCAATGCTTTACTCTTGCTTCCCCTGAGTACAGGCTGGAATAACCATTTCCTGCTCCCATGAGTCTCTTCTGGTTTTTCTCTGCCCAGATCATTCCCTTCTTATAGATCTCCCCTCCTGGACAGCTCTATTTTATATAGAAAGTACAGTCAATAAGCCTAGCTCTTGTCTGGCGCTGCCTGTCTACCACACACAGGAGAAGGTAGATGTTGAAGGGGTGGCAGTGCAAGAATACTTTAAAACATAAGGTACTGCCTCATCAGCAGTACGTCCCAGGATGGGGAGCCTTCCATCATTCCACCATGCATGTAACAGACACTGACTCCTACAGAAAGTGGCCCTCCTGCTTATAGCTGACCAGAGGTATGACTCATCACTTGTATAGATCAGAGATGATAAACTCCCTCTCTGATTCAGGCCATGTGTGTCTCAGAGTTAGAGAGGCCTGGCACTTACTGGCTGCTAAGCAGGAATTGCTGGTCACTCAGTAGATGTTTGAAAGGGAGTAACTGCATTCTAAGACAACATCAACTGAGTTGATGCAGAGCAGGGAATCACATTCCCCTCCCCTTTCCAAAAGCAGGAGGGCAATCTTGACCACGCCTCTGTTGACCCCCCTGTGATATTCAATGGTCAACATGCTTCCTAGACCTACCCCATATTTCTCTCCTGCTATTCTCTTCCTACCCTCTGTGTCCTGAGTGTAATTCTCTAGTGTCAGACTCCATCAGCACCCCCATAAAAGTGCAGGGCACAGAGGGGACAAGTCAAGTAGGTTTCACTTTCTTTAGTTTTATAAGGTCCTCAAGGACAAGAAACATGTCATGCCTAGAGTCATGGAATCTCAGAGTTGAAAAGGACCCGTTCAATTCCATAATGACAATACATAGCTAGAATTTATATAGCACCTACTATGCACTAGACACCGTGGTAAGTGCTTTACAAATATTATCTCATTTGATACCCAATACCCGCCATATATGCTATGTCTTGGACAAGAGGTCATATAGTCCCTGCTCAAAGATGTCTGGTGACAAGGAGCTTACTACCTGAGAAGGCAGTTCCCAGGAAGGATATTCCATTTTGGACATCTCTATTAAAACTCTCCCTTATTCTGACATCTGCTTTACTATAATCCTATGGTCCTAATTCTGCAACCTATTGCAATACAGAATACACATTATCTCTTTCACATGGCATTCATCGAAAGGTCACATTTCCTTTAAGTTGTCTTTTCTTCACGCTAATTACACCTAACTACTTCAAATAATTCTTGTCTAGTGTGACTATAAGACTCTTGGCTGTTCTGATTGCCTTTCTCTGACCCTACCTTAGCTTGTCAGTGTCCTGCTTACAAGGGGATGTCCAGAATGTAATACTGTGGATGTGGTCTGATCAGTGTGAACTTCTGAACTTTCCTGCCAGCTGATAGGAAAATGGCCACCGTGGAGGAAAAGTTACACTTGCCTTCCTTCTTGGAGCTGGCTGCATGATTGCTCACAGGGCTTAGAAGAGATGGCAGTCAACAACTCCATTTCTTCTGATGAGAAGGAGGACCTCCAGGCCTTCCTGTCTGTCCTTCCTCTAGGCTTTGCAGTCTCTCAGCAGTGTTGTCTTAGCTCCTGATGTATCCTAAGGCCCTCTGTCTGGGCCTTGCCATTCACCCCACTGATGCGTCCTTGTAACTTATGGGATATTTCCTCTGTTCTACAGCTTACTTAGTTTTCTTCAATGTGTGATCTTCTCCAATTAGAGTGTGAGCTCCTTGAGATCACGGAATGTTTTACTTTTTCTACTTGTAGCCCCAGTGCTTAGTATATGTTTGGCACATAGTAAACGCTAGATAAATGCTTCATTCATTCATTCATTCATTCATTCATTCATTCATTCATTCATTCACCCATCCATCCATTCAATCCCCTTATTTTTGCAGTGAAGAAATGAAGACCCAGATATTAATGTAATTCTCCTATTTGTATTCTCCAAGATCTAGCACATAGTAGGTACTCAACAAATGTAGCATTTTGAAGATAATCCTGATGTCCCTTTCCAAAGTTCAGTTATCTATTCACACCCCACCCTTCAATCTCATACTTACAGGCTTTTGAAGGAAAAATACAGTCACAGCTCCCACAAATGGCTTATCAAAAAGGAGAGGTTCCAGGATCACACGTAGAGTGCCCTGTAACTATGACACACAAAAAACAAACCTCCAGTGAGTTTAAGACCGAGGCTCTGGCCCCTCACTTTAGACCATCACCAGACAATCTCTAGCTTTCAACTATCATCCTCTGCAAACTTAGCCAGTCTTATCCTCCATTGATCGATCTACAAGTCTTATACCAGCATAATTCTTGCTTCTCTTACTACATAATGACTCATCTAAAGTCATTTGCCTCCTATCCTATGGACTATGTCCATGATTGGATGTGAATGTTGATGCTGAATCCCATGAGGCCATCAATTGAAAGGAGGGTGCAGAAATTTCACCAAGTCACATCTACTCCTTTCCCATTCTTCTCCCTACTTCTAACCCTCACGTTTTCCCCTGGCTTCCAATGCCCCAGGAAGGCAGCTTCAACCCAAAACTTGACACAGAGATTCAGAAACACTGCAAGATTATCCTCTGCTTTTTATTCCATTGACTACTGGGGTCCTTGCTTTGCAAGTTTCCTTCACTCCTTACATTGGGTTTTCATACCTTCTCCTTCTCTTACCTTCCTTTCTAACTAATCTGTCATTTCCTCTCCAAAAGATTCTCCCCTACTCGTTCCATGGACAGTAAATGTTTCTCCTAAGTGGACTATTTAAAATTTTGTTTTTAGTTAGGAATTTGTCAGACTTCAACAAATGTGAACATTTCCTCATCCTCAATTGGACTCTGAAAATCTTTCTATGAGCCAAACCCAATATAACCCTCAAAACATTTCCTCTCTCTACATAACCAAACTCTCTCTCTTTCTCATCTTTAACTTGAGTGCTTCTCCACTCCCTTCCCTGTTCTCTTACTCCCTCCCTTGCCCCCCAAGAAAATACTTACCTGTATACCATTTACCCCAGCAGGAATTTTTTGTAACTCCACACTGATTTCACAGTCTCCTATATAGCTGAAAGGGAAGAAGGAGGAACACATGGCATTAACCCCAGTGACTAGACAAGCTGTTTTGCTCTAGTTCCATGGAATCCCAGAGCTGGGAAAGGACTTCAGATCAGGCAATCTAGTTGTGATCTAGTCTCTTGCTTGAAAATCTCCTGTGATAGAATACTCATTTGGCTCTAATTTTAAGAAATTTTTCCTTATATATATCAAGCCTAAACCTGCCTCTCTGAGCCTTCTAACCATTGCTCCAACTGTTGTGCTTTAGGACTAAGCAAAACAAGTTCAACCTCTCTTTTATATGACAATCCTTCAGATACTTGAGGGCAGTTAGTTACTAAGTCCCACCTCCACCTCCTTTTTCTTTTTTCCTGTTTCAAGATTTTATTCTTATACCTTCTTTACCTTCAGTACCTCACCTCTTCCCCACTGGAACTTCGGTCTCTGCCCCAGGTTCCTTAGCTCTGATAGGCATGATTTTGCCTTTATTTCCTAGGGCCTTGGTCTCACCCATGCTTTCTCTATTAAGACTATCACCTCCACCTCCTCTTCCCTACCAGTCACTTGAGTTCTGCCACTGGGCCCTTCAGCTTTGATAGATGAGCTTTTGCCTTATCTTTCTGGGATCCAGACTTCATGCATCATTGTACTGATAAATGTTGAATAACTAGCTCTCTGGAAAAAATATACATGGCATAATTCTACACTTAATATGAATTATTAAAATTTCCTTCATCATTTTCTTAAGTCTGGACAATCAAAAAAACCCAATAAATCAAAGTCTGAGTCATAGAATTTATTGATTTCTTAGGTTTAAGTGCGTGTACGGAAAATTTAAGACAGTGTGAATTGGCTCTAGCACACCCCTCCTTCCATGATGCTTTCCATACACTGCCTCCACCGTCAGTTTCCAACTATGGGTTGTCTTTCCTCATTTGGATGTAAGCTCCTTGAAGGCAGTGACTATCTTGATTGCTTGTATTTATATCTCCAACCTTGAGCACAGTATAAACATTTAATGAACTCTCTCAATTTCTCTGTCCCTCCCCCATCTCTTCCTCCTTCATTCTTTTCCTCTTCCCTTTGCTCCTCAACCTCCTAGGCTAAATATAATGATACACAAAGATGCTGAACAATGACTACTGAGTAAGTCTCTGGGTAATTGATTCATGGGTAACTTGGAAGAGTGAGAAAATTGGCAGATGAGAGGCTCTACATACGTGGTCCAGTAAAATGGACTTCACAAGAACCAGGAAAGAACCAGTCTGAGAAGGGGGCCCCTCATACACTAGTAGAGAGCCAGTGAAATGAGGAGAAGCCACAATAAGAACTAGATAGAACAAGTTGTATTTGTAAAAGATCCTAAAATCAGGAAGAAGTTGATACAGAATAGGTTATATTACAAAGCTATGCAAAAATACTTGTAGTACATATGTATTATTTATATAATAGCATAATTACCAAGACACTATGTCAATATTTGTACAGGAAATCAGGTTCATCATTCTTATAATTATAATGTTGTAAAGGAATTAGACAATTAATGGTCAACACAGGACTACACTAGGAACCAGAAAATTCAGCACAACTTGATACATTATACCAGGATTAAGGTGCTAGGCAAAACTCTCAGAAAAGTCTTCAATGGAATATACATGAAGGAAAGATGAACATTAGAGAGCTAGACCATCTCTTGCCTATTATTAATACAAATGAATTCCTAGAAACCAAAACTCCTCAAAACTCTCCAGCAGCAAGTAGCTTAAAAGAATTAGGGTGGGCTGTTTTTATAAAGGGGGGAAACTAGATGATAGGATGAAACTCTGAAGGAATGTATGGAAGGGGCTGTGTGCCTGGCTGAGATGAGGTCCCTTGGAGTATCACTGGGGAAGCAGAAAATAGAAAAAGACTCTCTTTCCTAACAAGAAACATAAATGCGGCCTCTGAAGTCCCATGCAGATATAAAATTGAATGATGGAAATATTACATAAAATAAAATCCTGCTTCTTTGAAGCATGAATGAAAGTGCTATCTCCCTCCCTCTTTTCCAGTGGTAGGGAATTAGGGTGTGGAACATGGTTAGGCTCAGAGGATATGTTGGTTTGTTTTACTGAACTGCTTCCTTTCCTTTTTTTTTTTAAAATTATTTGTTACAGGGGATGACTTAATGGGGAGGAAGAAGAGGGAGGGATATAGTCAGAAATGGTGGTGAAGTAAAAATAAAAACATATCCATACGTAAAAATAAAAACATAATCCATGATTATTTTCAAACAAAGAAATAAAATACCTGCTCTCAAGGGCCTATCTTCCTCTTCCTTCAATTTCCTATTCCGTGCACCATCACCCTAATACTCAATGTAAGTACCTGGATTGTTTAAGTATGCATTTAATTCATGACCTGAATTATCCTCTCTGTGTCAATATTTCTGTATTAGAGTGTGGCCTCTCTGTGTTCCTGGCTTTGTGTAGTCCTACACAATGCCACACACTTAGATGCCTAGCAAAAGACATTTGGGGCTGATGATGACAGTCTAAAAACTTAATTTTCCTATACTGTGTTCCTTTCTCAGCCTGGCATGAGTTGCTGGTGATGTTAACATGGGAAAAACTTTTTTGTGGCTAAAAATTCACCTTTCAGGGAACCATTCACTAGTGAATGAATGGATGGGTTAAGTGAGCATGTGACATGTTTAGATGGATCGTGGTCCTCAAAGATAGACTTTTAAAAGGACCTGCAACACCTATGATTTCCAATGATAGTCAGGGAGTTTCTCCTTATCACTGAGCCTGCCTACTCTGAGTTATGACCACCTGTCAGAAATGCTATGAAAGGGGGTTGCCCTAGAAGACCTCTGAAATTCCATTTAACCTTAAAGTTAAGTGATAGAATATTACATAAAATAAAATCCCACTTCTCTGAAGAGTGAATGAAAGTGGCAAATAATAGACCTAACCAGTAATGATACTGGTCTTGGAGTCAACAGACCTGGTTCAAGTCCCAACTCCATTACTTACTTGCTGCATGAGCCATGATCCCTAACTTCTCTGAAGCCTCAGTGTCTCAACTGAAAATGGGAATAATACTTGCAATGTCTATCTCACAGAGTTATTATAGAGAGGTATTTTATAGACCTTAAGGGTATACATACTTTGTTTTCTAATATCCACCCACTTTTATGAGAGCAACCCCTCCCTCACTGCCACGTCATGATCATTACACTGCTCTGGTTTTTCAATTTTTTTTTTTAAAACAGCCTTCACTTGTACACTCACTCATAAGAATAAGCAACAAGGTCAAATACTTAAAGAAGTTCTGGGTCTAGTGGAGAAGACAACTCTTGGTTTCAGGACAATATTCTTTTTGATGGGGAAAATAAGCAAATCCAGGAAAGTAGACAAATACATATGGAAATGTATGAGAAAATAAATGTTGTTGTGAGCAATGGAAATGGAGTGCCCTATCACGAACCTAAGCTTCAGAATGAATTGAGACATATAAAAAAGCTAAAGAAAAGGAAAAAGGGGAGGGGAGAGCTCCTTGAGAGTAAAAACTATTTTTTCTCCCTTTCGTTGTATCCCCAGTACAGTGCCTGTCACATAGAAGGTGCTTAATAAAGCTCTTTGACTGACAAAAGCTATATCTCAAACAAGAACTAGCAAGGAGAATGAACTTTGTCCTATGATTGGCAGAAAAAATTCCATAAAGAGAGAACTTAAGTCTGGGAATGGGAAATAGAATAAAAACACATTCAGCTCTAAAGGAATTCAAGGCTTGAGGTTCGGACAAAAGTATGTCCTACTGTGCAGAAGAAACTATCTGTAATCTTAGTTAAGTTCTGAATTAATTGTGAAAAACAGAAAAAAAAATGGTGCCGAGAAACTACATCTGAGCAAGCTTGGCATTGATCCCTAGAAAGATCCTCTCAAGAAGAGGAAGAGAATATGAGCTTATGGGGGAAAAAACTGAACTGGTCAACACAGGTTCACTAAAACAAATCATATTAAACTAAATTAATTTTGGGGTCAGGGTTAATAAACTGGTCCTCCATTAAAATCCTAGGCTATACCTCATGATGGCCCTTGGTTCTTAAAGAGCACTAACTTGATAGATCCTACAAAACTGGAAAGGTTTCAAGGGTGGGTCTGGTAGTAGACTGTGTGCTCACTGTCCTAAAGACTAGCCCAGATAAGTTTGGAGATGTTTGTCACCAGAAGGTTGATAACAAGGTGACGGATTTCTTTCTGGTAAAATAGCTGATGAAACTATCTACGAAGATAAGTAGGACTTGAGGTCTTCATCTGTAAGGGGTATACTCCTCTCATTAATGTCATAGACCCCTTAAATAAGTACTATAGTTAGTGGAACATTATAGATATATGACAGTTTGATTTCAACAAAGTATTTTACAGACTCTAGTAATATTCTTTCAGGTAAGATAGTGAAATATAGGTTGGATGATTAAACTAATAGGTGGACCCACAGCTGTGTGAATTCTAAAAAATATTTATTAATTGTTTGGTGTCACCCAGCAGGTCCTTATCTTTGAGCAGCTAGGTGACACAGTGGATAGTGTTGGGTCTGGCGTTAGGAAGATTCCTGTTTCTAAGTTCAAATCTGGCCTTAGACACTTACTAGCTGTGTGACCCTGGGCAAGTCACTTAACCCTGTTTGCCTCAGTTACTTAATCTGCAAATTAAGCTAGAGAAGGAAATGGCAAACCACTGCAGTATATTTGCCAAGAAAACCTCAAATGGGGTCATACAACTGAACAAGAGCCTATCTTTCAAGTTGTCTAATTCAAAATCTTTATCAAAGACTTAGATGAAACGGGGTGCTAGATTTGAAGTCAGAAAACTTGGGTTCAGATCTTGTCGCTGCTATATGTATGATCTTGGGCAAAGCACCTAACTTTTCTAGTCCTCAGTTTCTCCAACTGGGAAATCAGGTACCTCTAAGGTTATGATCCTATGAAGACATACAAAGCATCTTCATTAAATTTACAAAATAGTAAAGGATAAGCTGGGTAAAAGAAACAAAATTAACTCAACAAATGGGAAGTCTAGATCTAAACTACTAAGTTTAAAGTTAGTAAGGATAATTGTAAAGTTTTGTGTTAAGGTTAAAGACACATATATTTGTATGTATGTGTATGTATATATGTATGTATATATCTATTTATGAAAACCACAGGCTAGAACACTTTTCTGGAAGCTATTTGGACTTTTAAGCTAATGCTAACTAAGGATGCATCACTTATAGACTATATCGACCAGTACATTAGCTAGGGAATGGATGAAAAAATATTAATTTAAGGAGAATTTTATTGTCCTATAAGAAAGGACAACAGAATCAGAGTCAGAGAAACTAGGGAAAACTTGCATGAACTGATATAGAGTGAAATGAACAGAACCAGAGTAATTTATATAATGACCAAAACACTTGAAAGACAAAGAACTCAGAAAGACCTAAGAACACTGCTCAACGCAATAACAAACTACACCTTTAAAAGACTGAGGATTAAGCACGGGAAGGAAAAAGTGAAGACAGGCAACAAAAGAGCATCAGGGAAAAATGTAAAAAACTACACAAGAGAGAAGAGAGGGGAGTCCAGAGGATGACACTGACAAAAGGCCAGTGATGGTGCTACCGCGTGAAATTTATCACATTCAGAGAAAAACCTGCAAGTAGTAGATATGTAGTTCTACATATAGCGCTCAATCCTCATTTTCTAGTTTTCCAGTTCATCATTAAAACACACACATATTTCAAGTTGCAGAAATGGTCTAGACTCTTATATAGAAATAGAAATTATATAGAAATAGAAACAGGTATTACATATATAATATGTTATATATATTATAATACATATATGTATATAAAATATAGAAATAGTCATAGTCTATGTTATATCTGATTTTGATGGCCAAGGGTTCTTCTGAAGGAAATGGGTCAGGATGGTGAGAGATCTGGAAACTATAGCACATAAGAAACAAAAGAAATAACAAGGAAGGAAGGAAACTAGCATGAAATAATCTCCTGCTGTGTACCAAATGCTGTGCTAAGTGCCTTACAAATATTATCTCATTTGATCTTACAACAACTTTGGGAAGCAGATACTATTATTATTATTCCCATTTTTAGAACTGGGGCAACTGAGGCAGGCAGCATTTAAGTGACTTGTCTAGGGTCACACAGCTAGTAAGCATCTAAAACTAGACTTGAACTCAGGTCTTCCTGACTCCAGGCTCAGTGCTTTATCCACTGAGCTACCAACTACCTCAACCGGGTAAGTGTATTTAACAAGAGGACATCTGGTATCTGTCTTAAATTATCTGAAGAACTATTATCATATAACATATTTTATTCTTATGTTAAAGTTTCTTATATTTTATTCCATGTACCTCCCAAAGAGGAAAGAAGGGCCAATAAATTGGCAGAGGGGAAGATTTTATTTCAACTTTGAAAAAATGTTCTAACTGGAGCTGTCCAGCAATGGAATGGACTGCTTTATTAGGTTATGTGACTCCCTAGAGACACTTATACAGAGTAGTTCACTGTCAGGAATCTTGTTCAGGACAACTCTGGACTCTGGGAGGTTGCTCTAGGCAACTTCTAAGATGCCTTCCAACTGTAAATTCTATTATTTTGATAGTTAATAGTTCCCCACCCATGTACTCACTAATCAGAAATTCCCAACCAGTCATACATTCTCATGGGTTTAATAATCAAACACTTTATTCTATATGCATGTTTTAGGTGTTTGATTCCTTCCACCCACTAAAGTGCACTCTGTTTAGGAAACTGGGCTAAAAGCAGGAAACAGACACGCAGTGAGGGAGTGGTTGGTTTTAGGAACCTTTGGCATTTTTTTCATTGAAGGACAATCCAGATCTCATCCCTTCTAGGAAGACTTCCTGGATTTAACCTCCTCATAATTTATTACTAACCTTATTTGCCACAGTAACTCTTACACAACCTACTAATTCTATTCACTATGAATGAGGATATATTCTTGTTTTTAATATCTACATACCCAGTTACATAAGGGTAGGATGCCAAGTCTCATTGGGATCCCTGCAATGTCAAAGGAATGAAAACTAACAAAAATTTTGGACTAAACTCTCTGTTTCACATCAGGAAAAAAACACAGAAAAAGGAGATAGCCTCTGACTTACTCTTTTTAAACAGTACAAGTTAGTGGCCAAAACAGAGAAAGCAGGGAGGGAGGTCCATATTATAAAACAATTGTGCTACAGAAGAAAGATCCTTGCATTTAGGACCTGGGTTCAACACTGTTATCTATCCATCTATCTATCCATCCATGTATGTATGTATGTATGTATCTATCTATCTATCTATGAAAAGCACTGGATGGCAGAGAATCATAAAAAGATCTTGATAGCCTAGAACAAGGGTTGAGAAACTATGGCCTGTGGGACAAAATCAACCCATAGGCCATACAATTTTGTAGAGCTTGAGAGCTAAGAATTGTTTCTACATTTGCAAATAATTTTAAAACTGTATTTAAAAGCGTAACAAACATTTTTAGCTCCTAGGTCATACAAAAAAACCACGCAGCAAGCTGGATTTGGTCCTCAGGTTATCATTTGTTTACTCAGGGGCTAGAACATTGGGCCAAGTCCAATAAGATTAAATTTGATAGTAATAAATATAAATTTTTGTCTATGTGGTTCAAAAATCAACTTCACCAGTAAAGTGGGAGAGGCATGGTTAGAAGATAGTTTAAAAAATATCTAGGACTGCAAATTCCATTTGAGACAGCATGTGAGTAAAGAAAGCTAACGCTGAGTTTGTTTTGTTGTAAAGTCAATTCAATCACGTCTGACTCTTCATTATCCCATTTGGAGTTTTCTTGGCAAAGATACTGGAGTAGTTTGCCATTTCTTTCTCCTGCTCATTTTACAGATGAGGAACTGAGGCAAACAGGGTTAAGTGATTTGCCCAGGTTCACACAACTAGCAAGCGTCTGAGACCAAATCTGAACTCAAGAAGAGGAATCTTCCTGACTCTCGGCCTGAGATTTTATCCATTGTGCCACTTAGCTGCCCCGAAACTGTATTAGGCTGCATAAAGAGAGGTACAGCTTCTAGAAATAAGGAGACAATAATTCCACTGTACTCTGCCTTAGCCAGACCATGGTGTGCTCAGTTCAGAACAGCACATTTCAGGAAAGACGCTGACCGGCTGGCGAACACTCAGAGAAAACCATGACAGTGAAGGCCCTCAGCTTCCATACCACATGAGGAAAAGTTGAAGGACTGGGAAGGTTTGTCTTACAAAAGATTAGGGGAGACATAACAGTTACTCTATCATCGAGTATTTGAAGAGCTATAATCCAAAAGAGGGAACAGATTGTTTGCCTAGGATTAGACAAAGAAGAAATGGGTGGAAGTGAAGAAACAAATTTAAGCTCAATGTAAGGAATCACTTCCTGACGATTATTGCTGTCTCCTAATGGAAGGCACTGTGTCAGAAATTAATGATTCTCCCCAGTAGAGATCTTGGGGCAAAAGCTAGGTGACTACTCATAAGATAGGTTGTAGAGCAAATTCTTTTTCAGGCATGGCTGTACCAAATGACCATTGGAATCCCTTCCAATTAAAAGTCTATTATTTTGGAACTCCTGGTCTTCTCCTTACTATTTGTGACCTTGGACAAATCATTTTACATTTAATTTCCCAATCTGTAAAATCAAGTGGCCAGTCTGGGTGATCTCTAACATCCTACTCAAGTACCATCTTCTGCATGAATCCCACTATACTTTCTTCTTCTTTTTAAACAAAGCACCTTAGTGAATTTTTACAATAACATGTGCAAATTCATTAGTTGAAATGAACGCCCCCTTTAATTGATTCTTGAGACATTGCTGGCTTGGGTGACAAAGTTAACTTACATAGCAACTACTCTTCAGAATTACTCTGTCAGTCACATTACCATGATAGCTTATAGGACTTAAATGAATACAGTTGGGAGAGAAGCATAAGCAATAAAAGAAGACATATTGTTCAGGATTCCTGTAGGTTTCCACTGCCCTGGGTGAGCATATTTAAAAAATCCAGCAAACACAAAGGTCTAAGAAACATACTACCCATCACTTTCATCATTTGAGCCTTCCGCCATATGGAAATTCGAGAAGAGGTGTTTGATGTCCTTTTACAAAACAACTCTCTTCCCTACAACTACCACAAATTCCTCTCCTTTTTTTTTTTCATCTCTTTATTTCATTTCAGGTCTTGAAATTATTGCCTTCACCTCCACTGGCACAAGACCTCCTTGGATGTCCTTCCACCCTTTCTCCCAGGTAGTTTCTGCTTTCCAGTGCTAAATGCCCAGCACATAGCAGAAGGATGGATTTGTTTTGTTTTGGTTTGTTTTTTTGGATGGAGCCAGTGATCTCATAGGGAGTGGGAAGTCCTGGTGATGAAACTCCCTGTTACAATGCAAATCAGATTGTGTTGCAATTTGTAATCTTAGACTGTTGCCTGGGGGCACTTGCTCAGCTAGTTACATAGCCAGGATATTTCCTTTGAACCCAAATCTTTTATCTCTCCAAGGCCAGATCTCTAGCAACTATACCATTCTTGCTCTTAAATATGTTTTCTGGAAGAAGGGTTATTGCTTCAGGGCCAGGGTCTGATTCTAAGTCAAAGGGATAGTTTTCTCATTATTTCAGCAGCTATCCACTAGGATGACTTCATCTCTATTCCAGTTCCCCATATTCATATGCTGAATCTGATCAGCCACTGTTCCTCAATCCTCAAAGATACTGTGTTCTGGATGAAGAAAGAGGTGTCTTTTTTTAAATGACTCAATCAGTTTATTAGATTCTTAATGCCAAAGCAAAGCATGTGATATTCAACTTGGTGTAAAATACTATGCCTTTAAGGTACTATACATAATTGAGGTGGCACTCGTAAATAGAGAGAAGTCAAGAAGACTCATCTTCCTCAGTTCAAATCTGGCCTCAGACAGTTACTAGCTGTGGGACCCTGGGCAAGTCACTTAATCCCGTTTGCCTCATTTCTTCACATGTAAAATGAACTGAAGAAGGAAATGGCAAACCATTCCACTATCTTTGCCAAGAAAACCCCAAATGAGGTCATGAAGACTTGGACCCAACTGAAATGAAACAATAGCAAGGAGCCCCCAGCTACATTACCATATCTGTAGGTCAAGGGTGATCCGTCTTCTGTTGCACTGGCTGGTGTGGGCCTTGACACCGCTGACCTTGGGGCACTGAAAAAGATCAACGGAGAAGTCATTGCTGTTTTGGTTTCTGAGATGTACTTCTTGTGGAAACACATGGAGCCCAAAAGTTCATTATATTGGGAAAGGCAATAAAAGTAATAATGATCCTAGGTCTCTGACAATCCAGATGAAGTACACGTAGATGTACCTTGGAGCAGCTTCTCTGCTTTCCTCTTTTATTCCTCTTTCAAATGCTTTTGATTCACCCCAAACCCATAACCCAATTTCACATATGCCTTTGCTTATGAGGACAGACCTCTCTGAACTAATGTTCTATCACTTTCTCCCCCTACATCCCCTATCAGCCCTTATTCCTTATTGACAATAGGGTCACAGAATGTAGAGTTGGAAGGAATCTAGAGATCTAGTCTAATATCTTCACTTAACAGATGAGGAAAATGAGGCAGAAGGGTGTGTGTGTGTGTGTGTGTGTGTGTGTGTGTGTGTGTGTGTGTGTGTAGTGATTTGTGTGAGTTATTCAACCAGTAAAGGGCAGAGCTGGGATTTAAATCCAGGTGCTTCTTCCACCATATGCCATAATAGTAAGATTACTATCTTCATTTTATAGATGAAAAAAATTAAAGTCGGAGAGGCTGTGCGTCCATGCTCACATAAGCTAAAGTGCTCAGGATTTGAACTCAGGTCTCCTCTCTCAAAATCTTATACTCTTTCCACTATTTGCCCTCCTGCAACCCATTCCTAACCACCCCCAGCAGGCAGGACCAAGCTAGATCTGTTCTAGGGAGGGGTCTGGAGTGTCAAGAAACTCCGTCCCCCTTCATCTCATTCACTTGCTTCGTCTGTCTTCTTTTACTTTTACCCTAACCTCCACACATCTACCCTTGCTTCTATGTTTGCTATAAAGAGGCCCCATCAAAAGAATACTATGAGTTGAGAGTAGGATAGGAGTATAGAATAAACTAAGGCCATTCATTATTCAGTCTCGTTTAATTGACATAAGAGAATGAGACTTACACACCTGCTTCTGTTTAAATTGCTTTGTTCTCTGTCATCTCCAATAACAGCAAGGAGGCCTTGTTGCTTTTTTTTTTTAAACAAATAGGTAGTGGTAAAACTCTTCCCTCCTTTAAAACGTTGGTACTTGTTATCGTTTGATCAGTTTCCTAATCTGCCTTCAAAACTCAGCTCATGTTCTACATCCCCTTCTTTGATGATGCCAGTACATAGAGCTCCATCTATCCTCTTAGCATCCAAGAGCTTATTATCTAGACTTCACATTTAGCAATTTGGGCCAGTTAAAAAATATGCCAGGTAAAAATTGACAGCCTCTGCCTTTAAGAAACCTAAATTCTAGAGAGGGAGGTCTGATAGGTATATAGATAAAGTATAACATAAGGTAGACTGAAGGTAGAACAGCAGGAAGAGTTTTGGATTTGGACTCAAGAACTGTGCTCAAGTCCTTGCTCCACCACTTATGTACAAGTGTGAACTTGAGCAAGTCACTTAGACCTCTCTGAGCTCCAGTTTTCTTATATGTATTATGAATGGGTCAGACTAGAAGACTTCTGAAGTCTCTTCCAGATTTAGATCTATGATCCTACATGGTCCTGTGACCTCCAGAGTCCCTTTTAGTTGTCAATCTGTGATGTGATGGGGCAAAGGCGAGATCAGACAAAATGCTCTAAGAAAGGGAAAGGAAGAAGTCAAAACATTGTTAGAAGAAAAATTATGAATTGCATTGTACATTTATTTTACTTTATTTATATCTTTCCAGCCAGTCTGAATTTATACTCTACACTAAGTATCAGTTTATCATCTAGAGTTGCCAAGTAGAGTAGAGAGACCAAAATAATGTCCAAGGTTATCTCTGCCACAGTGCAATGCGCATAGTAAAAATTAGAAAATCAAACAGTTCTCATGAAGATAGATGGGATGTTCTCCACCTCTTTCCTTTTGTTCTTGATGAGTGTTTTCTCTCCATGGGATCGAGCATCAAGGCAAAATTAAATATGTTTGCAGCAGGTAGACACTGAGGAACTCTGAGCCTGGCACTGAGAGGAGCGGGGAATAAGAGAGTGATGCATGGACAAATGAAGGTGGCCAAATGGGCATTTGGGACCACAAGGAATCCTGGAAGCTTTGGTTATCAGTGGGAGGGGTGGGGTGGCGGGTGAGGTAGGAGGTCTGAAAACAATCCAGTACTTAAGCAATCTAAGTCACCAACCTTTTGTCCAAAGCATAGCTTGGTGAAAGTGAACGTTTTAAGATGAATGCTCTTTTCTCGGATTTTTGGCTCGAGTTTTTCTCTAAGTTTCTTCTCCATGATCATGCCAAGGTAAGGCCAGATCTGTGATATGATCTATGTTGGATAGAAGCACATACACACACACATAGAATGAGATCTCCATTATATCTGATGGTCAAGGGGCATTTAGGTCCTAATTCTTTTTTTTCTTACATTTTATATATAATTTATTTTCAGTTTTCAACATTCACTTCCATAAGAATTTGAACTCAAATTTTCTTCCCATATCTCCCCACCCCAGGATAGCATGTAACCCCATTCACCCCTTCTTCCAATAGGTCCCCTCTTCTATTAATCTCTCCTCTCTATTTTCCTGTAGGGCAAAAGACCCCATTGCCATGTCTTATTTCCCAGCTGCATGCAAAAACAGTTTTTAACATTCATTATTAACGTTTTGAATTCCATATTCTCTCTCTTCCTCCCTGCCCACCCACCCTTACTGAGAAAGCCAGCAATTCTAGGTCCTAATTCTCAATTTTATAAAGATTTTTCATTCTGAGGTCTCTTATATTGACTGAAACAATCTAATTAATTTTAAACCGTTCAAGCAGCTCACACAGTGTGTCATATCTGGTCAGCAGATGAGCATGACTCATCTGGGAGCATGGCTATCTTCAAAGGACTTTCAATGCTGAATAGCAGGAAAAGGACTGCTCTGTTCATGTTCTAAGTCAAGATCAAATGTAAACAACAATGGTCTGGGAATCAAGAGATCAAGGTTCTAGCCCTGCCTTACTGGTTTCATGCCTTCAGTGAGCTATTTGACCTCTCTTGACTTATTTCATCATATGTTAGTCAAGGGGGTTGAACTCAATGATGGCAAAGGTCTCTTTTGCTTTAGGACTAAAATATTTAAACTAATAAATACCATTTAGATCACCATCATTGACCACAGTAATAGCTAACTTTTATTTAGTGTCTACTATGTGCTGGACACTGTGCAAAGCACTTTGCAAATATTATCTCACTTGATCCTTACAAAAACCCTGAGAGATAGGTGTGGTTATTGTTCCTAAGTTTCAGTTGAAGAAACTGAGGCAGGCAGAGGCCAATGACTTGTCTGAGGTCTTTCCAGGGCTCCCAGGCTTCTAGTGGGATCAATGATCTTGCACTTTTTTTCTTTTTTTTTTGGAAACCATATCACTGTTCATGTATCAGTCTTTTCACTTAACTCAAAAACCTATCTTTGGAGTAATAGGAAAAGGAGAAGATTTAATTTTTAAGGATTACAGACTTAGACTCAAAGGGAATTTAGAGGTTCCATTCCCCCACCCTCATTATATAGACAAGAAAGTGATTTCTTCTAGCAAAGAAATCAGCTAGCAGGTAGCAAAATTCAGATTAGAATCCATGTTTTCTGACTCCCAAATCTGGAGATTTTCCCACTGCTTGCAAAGGCAGTGATGCCAGTTTTCTCCAAGACTATCCAACTTAGGGAAAAGTCTTTCTTGTCCCTGCTGAAGGGTGCCTCTAGAAATCTTTTATTAATGCATTTTTTCTCTCATTAAATAATAGTCCTATCGATAGAATAAGTGACAACCTTTACATTCCTCATATGGCCATTTTTTTAAAAGAATTTTTCGTTTGGTTCCATCTGACTCATGTCCCTCTCTAGCAACTTAATCTCCTTTCTGAAGCTGCATCCTAGACAGGACTTGTCTCCCAACCCCCAACACTAACTCTACCAGTAAAAATAAGGAAAAATCATCTAATCTCTGGTCATAGATATAGGAATCTCTTCCCTTTGGTAATCAGGTAAAGTCTATGGATCCATTTTTAGAATAAGGTTTTTAAATGAATAAAATAAAATAAATAGAATGACAAAGAAAATCAATTATGTTGAAATCAAGTTATCAAAATATTTTAAAAAATCCCAAATTAATGGACCTCAGATTAAGAACCCCTGCTTTAGGGTTAATATATCAGAAAACAAGTCAAAACACTCAAAGCATGAAATCTACATTTTCCAAGGTTTGCCAAGAGATTAGGTGAGCTGGAGACAAAAGCACTAGGTAGAATGCCTGGTAAACTGTTCACAGGGCCTCTTTTTATTTTTAACTTTCATCTTACGCTCTGAAACATAAATGTATTCAGTCTCTTAGCCACATGTAGGCATCAAGCCAAAAACCCTGGATAGAGATTCTATCATTAATTACCTACGTGACCCTAGGCAAGTCTCAATCATTCTGGAGTTTCATTTTCTCACCAGTAAAACAGAAATAATAACACTTTTCCTACTGACAACACAGAGAGGTGATGAGATTCAAATGAGCTAATGGAACACTTAGAAAAGTATGAAATTAAACAGTGCAATACAAAATAATGTATACTGTGTGTCTGTGTGTGTGTGTGTGTGTGTGTGTGTGTGTGTGTGTGTGTGCAGTGGAAATAGAGAACTGGATAGAAGGTTGCCTCTGAAAAGCGGAGTGGGGATGGGGGAAGCATCTATCTTATGTGGTCTTCCTGGGCAGCCCATTAATAAACACTATCCCTCAGAACTGAGTGATAAGTAACATGAGAAAGATGAAGGGAAAAAAGAAATAGGGAACAAGGGACAAGAGAGAGGAGTCATGTCAATGACCAACTGACTAAAAGCAGTAGCTAAATGAGAACAGACAATACGGAATAGGGGAAAGAGAAGGGACTCTGAATTCAGAAAATTTGGGTTTGAATCTGTGTGATCCTGGGCAAGGCATTCAAATGCCCAAGGCCTCAGTTTCCTCACTTTTAGAATAAGGCATTTGGATCAGAGGATTTCTAGACCCATTGTCATTCTCAAAATCTGGCGACTCTGAGTGGAATATCGGTACCCAGTAAGTGCTCAACACATGCTTGATTATTCTGTTAAAGTAAAAAAAAAACCAACCTGAGAAAGGCACTGAGCACATTGAACCCCCAAGATGATCATAAAAGAGGTCATGGGCAAGAGTTAGATAATATAGGCAGGTACAGAAGGGTCATAGCCTGTATCTTGTGGAACAAATACATACCAACAAGCATCTATTAAGTGTCTACTACATACCAGGTGCTAGGTGTCAGAAATACTAGGATATGAAAGAAATAGTCTCTACCCTCAAGAAGCTTACGTTCAGTTGTGGAAAATAGTATATGCATATATCTATGATTAGATGATTTCCCTAGCACAAACCCTCTGAAGTACTGAGGCACTGCAATAAATACTTGATGACAAGAAAAAAAACCCAGGAGAACTAACATCTTGGCTAATGAGTAAACATTCCTGTAGTTTCTCTCAGCCCATCCAGAATCCACAGAAACACTAGGACTTGAACACTAATCCAAGACTTTTGACTCATCTTCTCTGAAAGGCATTCAGAAGGATTTTGAATTGCTATGGTCTGGTTTCTGCACCCCAGGTGGAAACCAGATTTTTTTTCTCCCTCAAGGACCTAAAAATTTTGTATATATCACTTATGGGCTATGGAAACCACCCAAACAGAAACCTGTGAATTAACTTGAGGACTCATGAAACTGGGGACAGGGGACTGCTGGGTACTAAGTTCACAGGGTCTTAGATTTAGAGGTGGAAGGCATCATCAAGAACAGTCTCCTCATTTTACAGATGAGGAAACTGAGGTTCAGAAAGGTTAAATGACTTGAACTCAAGTCCCCTGACTGCATATATCACAGACTACCTCTTTGACGATCAGAAATCATTGCTCTTTAGGGAAAAGCTGCCATTTTTTCCCACCTTAAAGACACCATCAAGGTCAGAATACCAACTGCTGATAACATAAAATTTACAATCTACTTTCTACCAAATGACTTTTCCCATGCAGCTCTTTTCTCAATTGGTTCTACAGGTGAACCCCTTTTCCTGCCCCCCAGTTACATTCTTCATGACTCAGCCTGCCCTACATGCAGGATGAATATAGCCAAGAAATAATTATAGATCTTGCAGGGGTTCTGCTTTGGAAGTCAGAAAGGAGCCAGAGCAGCCTTAGCCGGTTCCCCAACTTCAGCTGCCCCATCTTGAATCCAGATTGGTTCTTACCTTGTTGACCCATTCAACTCGCTCCACATCTGGGAAGTGGATCTAGAGAGAAACAACAAGAAAAAATGATTTCAAAAACACCATCTCACAGATAGAACATGTTAATTACCATAAGTGGATAAAGGAACTATTCTTCTACAATAAATGTCCAATGGTATTCAACAGGCACTTTTTCAAGTTCTAGTAGTCTCAAAAAGACGAGTCTTCTCAGTCCCCTCATTGTGCAATTATATAATGACAACCTCAGTCCCTCCTCCCACCCCTTCAGAGAGAGAAGGGAATGCACCTCCCTCCTTCCTCTGCAGAAATGGAAGGCTATGGGCATAGAACACTGTATATAATGCCAGATTTGGATGATGGGTTGGTTATTTTTGCTGAAACACCTTTTATCACTCTATTAATTACAAAAGATGATCTCTTGGTGATAAAGGGGAAAGGCACATATTAGGAAATGAAGATGATATTAAACAAAAGATATCAATTTACTTTTTGAAATGAGCCTTCTGTGGTAAAGAAGGTTAAGAGGTGAGGTCAGAAGGCTACTCTTGCTCATGTAAAGTAAGCAGAGCCACTAGCAGAACCACCTGTTCCTGTGTGTGATCATAGGGTAGTAACATCACAGATTTAGAACTGGAAGAGGTTTTAGGGGCCCACATTTGACAGATGAGGAAATAATCACAAAAAGATAAAGTGATTTGCCCATGGTCACCGAGGGAGTAAGCACCTAAGGGAGGGAACTAAACCCAGTTCTTTGTGACTTAAGTGCAGGGCACTCTTCACTGTACCACACTGCCTTTCCAAACAAATGGTATTTGCAGACCTCATTCTGAGCTATGACAAAATTAGTATGGCTTTCTTTTTAGATGACTGACGTTTTAACATTAAACTTGAAAATGTAGTCTATTTGGCTCTGGAAAACTAAAATTTAGAATATCTCTTTTCCCTTTTTTTGAGTAGAAGATATTGAGAGCTAGTCTTAGAGTCCAGAATTGATTTCAAGGCCCACATTTGATGCAAACTGTCTGGTGACCCTGGACAAGTCATTTTCTTAACTTCTCAGGGCCCCAGGCAGCCTTTTAAAACTGTAAATGGCAGTTAGAAGGAGTTTCTAAACACCGATGAAATAACAGGTTTGGTTAAAAAGACTCAACCTACTACAAATTACACTTTTGCAGTATTTCATGGTTTACAAAGCACTTTCTTCATAATCCTGTAAGACAGGTTATCAGCTAGGGAACTCAGTAGATGGAGTGAATGCTGGGCCTACAGTCAGGGAGACCTGAGTTCAAATCCAGCCTCAGACATTTACTATCTGTGTGTCCCTTAGCAAGTCATTTAATCGCTGTTTGTGTCAGTTTAATTCATCTGTATAATAAATATATATATACCTGTGTAATATATAATATTATATACCTATATATATATGTGTGTATACACACACACACACCTTCCAGGGTTCTTATGAGGAGCAAATGAGATAAAATTTGTACACATTAGCACAATTAGCACAGTGCTTGGCACTTGGCACATAGTAGATGTTACACATAAATTCTTATTTAAATGCTTATTCCTTTTCCCTTTCCCTTCATTTACCTCTTCTCCTCCTCTCCCCTTATTGTATCATTATCTTTATTTTACAAATAGGCAAACTGTCTCAGAGTGGTGAATTTCCCATCCTGACAACCCTAGTAGGTAGCAGAATCAGAATTCCAAAAACCCCAACTGGGGTCCCGAAGGTTGGGTCATGATTGAAATAACTGAACAACAGCAGGTTCTCTGACATCTCTGTTACTGGAGTGCCACAGAACAAAGAAGAAATAATACTGAAGATGGGGCATCATGGAACAGTGGAAAGACCTGAGTTTGAAACCCAGTTCTGTCATTTACTAGCTGTGACTGAGAAAAATCACAGACTTCCCTGGGCCTCCATTTCTTCATCTATAATAGGAAGTGCTTGGATTCAATGGCCTTTAAGGTCTCTCCCACTGCTTGGTAGGTCAGACTAAGAATGGTCCAGATAGAGAGAGCTTCTGGGCCAGGGCAAGTATAAACAGAAGAAACCAATGCTGGAGAACGCACAATTTTGAAAGCATTGAGGAATCAATTTTCAAAACACCTGAAAAGGAGGAAGATTTTTTTCTTTCCTACAAGGGAGAATTCAATTCCAGTGGTGAGATATGTCTAGAAATAGTTATGATGTACAAGTAAATAGCAACTATAAGACATTTTTTTTTCTGAAAACAGGAAGATATAAAATGGCAAAAAAAAAAAATCACAGTATTGCTACAAAAATAGCCAATTGAGAGGATAACAATTATCATGAGAATGATTGACGTGCATATCAATGAAATCTTTGAAGAAAATATGAGAAAGGAACAGGTTAAGCTTTCACAAACAGTCTTCTATAGCACATTCTATCTTTGTAGTCACCTAACTGACCAAAAGGTGCGAAGAATACAAGATACTACAAAGTTCAATTACTAAAAAACAAAACAAAAAAAATATCCATCACATTTTCCCATCATGCTTTGGGTTTATCTACAATTTTTGTCACTTGAAAATTATGATGTTGCAACGATTCCGACATACAGAATGACTGGAACAATATCATTGTTAAAAATATGGGGTTTTGTTTCACGGAGAAGTCTAAGACAAACAAACGCATGGCACGGTATTCTAAAACCAGCCTCATTGACAGTTTTCTCCTGTTCAGCTATGGGACCATGTCAATTTCTGTCTGCAGTTCTTGAACCAGCTGGTGCGATAGGCTGTCCATCCAACTGCACATTGTAGTCTAAAGCGGGGGATGTTAACCCTGTTATTTCATAAACCCCATTTGCAGCCTGGTGAAGCCTAGTGGTCACTTCTAAGAATAATGCTTTTTAAATGTGTACATTTTTTAAAAATAGAATTACAATGGAAACTAATCATACTGACCTACAGTTATGAAAAAATTTTCTTTTCAGTTCATGGATTCCAGAGTAGACACCTCTGGTCAAGACAACAAGCAGTTTTCATCCCCATGGTCTTTACTAGGTGGAAACTTAGGCTGAACTCTTCAAAGTGATAATGGATATATTGAGAAATTCTACAGTGTTTCAGGGCTTGATGTAAGCAGCATGGTATCTGCAAATGAACATCTAGGTGGTATTCATCCTTTGTTCTCAAAGAGGACCAGTAACATCAGGAAGGGGATGGCTTAGCTTGGAAGTGAATTGGATTTAAGTGAGGCAGAGCTGTGCAAAGGTCACCAGCCGCACTCTCTCCTCCAGAGTCACTGGAGTCCAGTGGCAAGACTTAGGTCAGGATGAAGACCCAACAAGGCAGTCTGGTATGGTAGAGAGTTATGCACCAGGAATCTGAAGGACCTGGGTTCAAATTCCCACTCTAACATTTAATAGCTATATGATGCTGAGCAAGTCACTTACCTTCTCTGGACCTCAGTTTCCTCATCTATAAAATGAGGAGTCTCATTCAGCCCCCTCAGATAAGATCCTTTCTAGTTCTTAAATCTATGATTCTTCAATCTATAGAGAATCCCACAATGGATAACCTCCATGACACTGACAGAACGTCTCTGTTAAGTGTCTGTTTTCTGTTTCATGAAGATTGTCTTGTGAATACTTTGCATGTATCTTGTATTATTCACCTATATAAATACTTGGCTGAAATGGAAGTTCTTTGAGGGTGGGGACTGATTCTTCTCTTTTTCCCCTTCCTCCCTTCTTCCCTTCCTTCCTCCCTTCCTCCCTCCCTACCTCCTGTCCTTCCTCTTCTTTTTTGGAAATCCCAGTGCTTAGCACAATTCCTGGCACAGAATTAAGTGCTTAAATGCTTGCTGGTTGGTATGAGGCAAGAATATCATTAGCTCTATCATTGCATCTATGAAGGAGTCTTATATGCTCTTAACTTATGTATGAGAGACACATTTAAAAGATATGGTTATTAAGGGGGCATTTTGCTTTAGCACATTAAAGGTTTTTTTGGATTCAACAAACACTCTATGGTGGGCTTTTGTATCTTCCATAACTTTCAGTCACTTGTGTCACTGTAAAGATGGGTCTGCTATAATTTTTTGTAAAAGTCTGCCTTTCCCTTTGTCATGTTGTTTTTAACCAAAGATGCCCTTTATATGTGTGTGTATGTGTACATATGACATATACACACATACATTTTGTATATTATATATACATATACACATAAATCAGTTTCATTAAGATTTTGTTTAGATGAGACAGTAGATATATGGATCCATAATTACCATTGTACTCTCAATTGCCTTTTAAAGAAATTTATTCAACATATTTGGCATCTTTCCACTTTTTGGATATTTTGAGAACTCAACCCTCAATGATTTCAATATCATTTTACCTTCTGCTAGGTGGTGCAGTGGATAGAGGGCTAGGCCTGGAGTTAGGAAGACCTGAGTTCAAATCCTGCCTCAGACACTTACTAGCTGTGTGACCTTTGGTGAGTCACTTTGCTCCTGTTTGTCTCAGTTTCCTCATCTGTAAAATGAGAATAACAGCTTCTACCTCCCAGGGTTGTTGTGAGGACCAAATGACATGATAATTGTCAAGTGTTTTAGCACAGTGTCTGGCACATAGCAAAGCTCTATACGCCAGCTGTATACACTTGGCTCATCTAGCTAGTCTACTTTCATCTCTTTGGTACCATTTCTATTTTATCACATAGCAAATAGGGAACTGACAAGTTACAGAATGCATGGGGTTATAAAAGGAGTTAAGGCCAGATTCACTTATGGTGTGGTCTACTGTGGCAAATCATTTTGCAAAAGCCTGCTTGTTTCTTTCTTCTAGGGATACCCTTATTACATAAGCAAACGAACCTCATAAATATTTGTTGAAATGAGAAAGTAGGTGCATGGATGAGTAGTTCTTGATATCTTCTGGATCACCTTTTGGTGATGATGTGTTTAGTATTTTTTAGACATCTTCCCCTCTTTCAAGTATCTTGAGAACCAGGCCCTCAATGTCCTCAAAATTGGACCACCTTCAGCCCAAATCTATTTCATCTGCTTTTCTGTATCTATTTCCTTTCATTTCTACTTCCTCATTTGGCACATGAGGCCTGTGATGGTAGAATGCAAATATAGTTGTCCTACAACAGTTGATTTTAAGTTATTGACATTATATGTGCTAATACTATTCCCTATTAACATACTGGAAATTATTGCATATGGGATCCAGAGACAGGGCTGGCTGAGGGCCCAAGGTTAGAGAAGAGCCACACCCCTTGAAAGCAAGTACTGTAATTAAAAAGCACTCATTCTCTTAGGAACAAGCTGATACTTGTCAACTTAATCAATGCTCCTGGATGAGTTTCTGTGACAGCTACTGCAGCCAGCAAAGAATGCCACACTGAAACAATTCCAAAGCAGCTAAACTCAGGTGAATTAGATGAGCATTAAAAAAGATGGATAATTCTTGAAAGAGGAAGAGCATAAAAGCCACCAAAATAAAAAATCCAGAAGAAGGAAAAAAGGTTGCATGCTTTTCTAAGTCCTCTCCTTCTCTGACTTTTCCTAGCTAGATTCTTTGGTTGAAGGAATAAAATAAATTGTGTCCTTTAACCTTTCTTCAGGAGTATTAAAAATATGCTTGAAGTTTTATTCCCAATTCCCTGAAGTCATCACTAATATGAGATGCCCCTAGCTTATTACAAGGGCAGGTAGGTGGCACAATAGAATGTCAAGCCTGGCAGGAAGACTCATCTTCCTGAATTCAAATCTGGCCTCAGATGCTTGCTGGATGATCCTAGGTAAGTCATTTAACCCTGATGGGCCTCAGTTTCCTCAGTTGTAAAATGAAGTAGAGAAGAAAATGGCAAACCACTCTAGTAAAATCTCGGCCAAGAAAATCCCAGATTGGGGTCATGAAGAATCAGACATGATTAAACAACAACAGAGCTTATTACAAACACTGAAATTAGAATTGAAAAGGAGCACACATTTTGAATTTTAACTCTAATACCCATGTTTTTGAAATTCTAATCATTTATTTTTTTAGAGAACATTTTATTTTTGCCTTTTGTTTTTACATGAATAATTTCTTGAAATTTCACTCTCCCCCCACAAAAGAAGAACCATCCTTAGTAAAAAGGAAAACAGTTAAGCAAAAATTCCTGATATATTTGCTACACAAGACCATATTAATAGTATTCTATTTTTTATTTTTTCTTTGTATCCGTAGTACTCAGTGTGGTGCCTAGAATACAGTAAGTGATATATAAATGCTTATCGTTTGGTTGATGGACTCTATTTTAGTGATCACTTTTTTGGAGAGGAGCTTTTATTTCATTGTTTTTCTCTCGGTAAAATGATTTTTCACCATCTCAATCTCTTCCCCCTTGGGACTCATCAGAATATAAGAAATGTACACAAATGAAAAGGATATGAGGTAGACTGTAAAGACAAGGGAGATATCTAGGCAAAATGGTATATTCCAAAATATAAGGAAGGAGACATCATTCTGAAGTGTGTTTGTGAGGATGGAGAAAGAAGGAGGGAGTTCAGGCAGAGATGATCAAGGAAGTTCCATGAGGGATTTAGAACTTGAGCTGGACCTTAAAAGAAGACTAGGATGTCAGCAGGTAGAGATATGGAGAGAGTGGCTCACCTATACGAATGCATAAAGGCAAGAGAATGCAGGATGAAATGGTGGAATTGTGAGAAATCCATTTTGACTGGAATATAGAGTACATGAAAGAGAAGTAGAATGAAAGAAGGTCAGGAAAATTGTGTCACAGAATTTGAGAATTGGAAGGGACTTCCGAGGTCATCTAAGGCATCTAAGGTGGTGCAACAGATAAGGTGGTGCAATAGAGATCACTGGACCTAGAGTCAGGAAGACCTGAGTTCAAATCCAGTCTATAGTTACTAGCTGTGTGACCTCAGGCAAGTCACTTAACCTCTGTTTGCCTCAGTTTCCTCAACTGTAAACAACCTCCCAAGGTTGTTACGAAGATCAAATAGGCTAACTTATCATAGTACCTGTCATTTAATAAGTGCTATGTAAATGTTGCTGTTTATTGTTATCTAGTTCACCACATAAGGTGAAGTGGAGGCTAACTGTGGATGGTTTTAAATGTCAGGTTACGAAGTTTGTATTTTATCTTACAGACAATACAAAGCCACTGGAAGTTTTTGAGCAGGAGAGTGATGTGGTCAGATATGTGCATTAGAAAGATGATTTTGAGGGGTGGAGCCAAGATGGTGGAGTAGAAGGATGGACCTGATCTAGCTCTATCCCCATAGCCCATAAAACACCTGTAAAAATGACTCTAAACAATTCTAGAATAGCAGAAGCCACAAAATGTCAGAGCAAAAGAGATTTCCAGCTCAAGATGGCCTGGAAGGCAGACAAAAAAGGTCTATTGCACTGGGCTCAGAGAGGAGCACAGCCCAGCATTGGCTGCATAGTGCAACAGGGACAGGACTGGAGCAGGCTTCAGGGCATGAAATCACAGGTAGTAGCAGCGGTTTCTAGATTTCTCAACCCACAAACACCAAAGACAGCTTCAAAGGTCAGTGAGAAAGCTCTTTCACCTGGGTGAGAAGGGAGCAGGGGGCTGGCCCTAGCCCTGACCCCATGGTGGCAACTGCCACTGTGGCAGCAACATCCATTCTTTGAGCCCTCTGCCTCAAGAACCTTGGGGAACTTGAGCAGCCGATCTGCATCTCAGTCCTGAGCTGCAGTACTGGGGTAAAGAGGAGCACTAGTGTGGTGGAACTGGTCGAGGCTCTGAAGAGGGGATCCTACTCTCAGATCCTGGGCAGAAAAGCTTGTGGTTGCTCCCAGACCAGCACAGGCCAGGAGAGGAGCAAACTCCTCTCCCTTGATTGTGCCACCTTGGAGGAAATGAGAACTTACAAGTTCCTAGAGTATACCCTCCTCTTGACAAAGGACTCAAAAGTCAATTAACAGGCTGAGAAAATTCCCAGAAAAGGGAAAAAAATAAGACTATAGAAGGTTACTTTCTTGGCAAAAAGGAATTTTCTTACATCCTTTCAGATGAGGAAAAACAAAGCATACCATCAGAGGAAGACATCAAAGTCAAGACTTCTATATCCAAAACCTCCAAAAAAATATGCAATGGTCTCAGGTCATGAAAGAATTCAAAAAGGATTTTGCAAATCAAATAAGAGAGGTGGAGGAAAAATTGAGAAAAGAAATGAGAGCGATACAAAGAAATTATGAAAAGTCAATCAATAACTTTCTAAAGGAGACCTAAAAAATGCTGAAGAAAACAACATCTTTAAAAACAGACTAACCCAAATGGCAAAAGAGGTCCAAAAAGCCAATGAGGAGAAGAATGCTTTAAAAATCAGAATGGGTCAAATAGAAAAGGAGGTTCAAAAGCTCACTGAAGAAAATAGTACTTAAAAAATTACAATGGAGCAGATGGAAGCTAACAACTTTATGAGAAACCAAGAAATTATAAAACAAAAACCAAAAGAATGAAAAAATAGAAGACAATGTGAAATATCTCATTGGAAAAACAACTGACCTGGAAAACAGATCCAAGAGAGACAATTTTAACATTATGGGACTACTTGAAAGCCATGATCAAAAAAAGAGCCTAGAGAGCATATTTCATGAAATTATCAAGGAAAACTGCCCTGATATTCTAGAACCAGAGAGTTAAATAAATATTGAAAGAATCCACTGATCACCTCCTGAAAGAGATCCAAAAAGAGAAACTCCTAGGAACATTTTGGCCAAATTCCAGAGTTCCCTGGTCAAGGAGAAAATATTGAAAGCAACCAGAAAGAAAAAGTTTGAGTGGAAATACAATCAGGGTAACACAAGATCAAGTAGCTTTTACATTAAGGGACTAAAAGACTTGGAATATGATATTCCAGAAGTCAAAGGAACTAGGATTAAAACCAAGAATCACCTCCCCAGCAAAACTGAGTATAATACTTCAGGGGAAAAAATGGTCATTCAATAAAATAGAGGACTTTCAAGCATTTTGATGAAAGTTCAGAGCTGAAAAGAAAATTTGACTTTCAAACACAAGAATCAAGAGAAGCATGAAGGTAAACAGAAAAGAGAAATCATAAGGGACTTACTGAAGTTGAACTGCTTACATTCCTGCATGGAAATAGAATATTTGTAATTCTTGGGACTTTTCTCAGTATTTGGGTAGTTGGAAGAATTATATACATATAGACAGAGGGCACAGGGTGGGTTGAATATCTAAAAGAATAAAATTAAGAGATGAGAAAGGAATATATTGGGAAGAGAAAAGGAGAAATGGAATGGGGCAAATTATGTCTCATAAAAGAGGCAAGGAAAAGCTTTTTCAATGGAGGAGAAAGGGGGGAGGTGAGAGGGAGAAAGTGAAGCCTACTGTCATCACATTTGGCTTAAGGAGGGAATAACATGTAAACTCAATTTGGTATGAAAATCTATCTTACACTACAGGAAAGTATGAGAAAAGGGGATAAGTGGTGTGTGTGTGTGTGTGTGTGTGTGTGTGTGTGTGTGTGTGTGTGTGTGTGTGTGAATGATAGAAGGGAGGGCAAATGGGAAGAGGGAGTAATTAGAAGTAAACACTTTCAGGGAGGGACAAAGTCAAAAGAGAGAATAGAATAAATGGGGGGCAGGATAGGATGGAGGGAAATATAGTTAGTCTTTTACAACATGACTATTCTAGAAGTCTGTTGCTTAACTACACATATATAGCCTATATTGAATTGCCTGCCTTCTCAGTGAGAATGAGTGGGGAGGGAGGAAGAGAGCGAAGTTGGAACTCAAAGTTTTAGGAACAAATGTTGAGAATTGTTTTTGCATGCAACTAGGAAATAAGAAAGCAGGTAATGGGGTATAGAAATCTATCTTTCCCTACAAGAAAAGAGAGAAGATGGGGATAAGGGAAGGGAGGGGTGTGACAGAACGGAGGGCAGATTGGAGGAAAGGGTAATCAGAATGCATGGTGTCTTGGGGTGGGGGTGGGGAGAGATGGGGAGAAAATTTGGAACTCAAAGTTCTGTGGAAATAAATATTGAAAACTAAAAAATAAATAAATAAAAATTTTTTAAAAAGATGACTTTGCCAGGCATGTAAAAGGCAGACTGGAAAGGAGAAATGAGAGGCAAGAATACCCGTCATTCAGGAAGCTATTAACAATAATCCTAGGAGGAGGTAATGAGCTCCTAAACTAAGGGGGTGGCAAAATAAGAGATGCTGCTAAGACAGAATGGGCAGTACTTGGTCCCTGATTCACTGAGAGATGGAGACGATGGAAAAGGAAGAGTCAGATGACTGAGGTTCTGAGTCTGGATGATGAGGACAATGGTCGTAGGAGCAACAGAAACAGGGAAGGTGGTTGGGGAAGGCAGTTTTTTGTTTGCTCTTGGATACGTGAAGCTTGAGGTGCTGGCAGAATATGCTTGTGGAGATGTCTAGAAGGGAGCTAGAAATGAAGAGCTGGACACTATTTTTATAATTCATTTTGCTTATCATAATAGAGACTTGAAATTTTTCCAGGGCATGTGCCCAGCACTGAGGCATCTGCAGTCAAAGGTCTTCTCCATTTTCTTCTTTTTCGTGCAGTAGTTCTAAGTTCCCCTAAAAGAGGGTATCTTTTTCTAGCTCTGTGCCCAACTCAAAGAAGAGGCTCTAGGTCTGACTGTTTCAAATTTTCCTGTCTAGCCTTTCATTCATGATTCCTTACACATGGCAGGAAACGAGAGGTCACATAGCTCACATTTATGTGGTGCTTTGAGACTTCCAAAGCTAGAAATATGACACACTAAAAAAAAAAATCAAACATAAATGTGACAAAATTATGAAGATCAAGTGGAATTCAAATAAAGAAATGTAAAGAGAAGTGGGGAGACACTCCCAATCTACTCTTTGTGGTGGTGGGAGGTCCACAAGTGTTACATATTACACATGATTTTTAGACTTTTCCCAATGTATCAATCAGTTATGTTGACTTTCTTCCCTCTTAAATAAATACTATTTGTCATATGGAATGGCTATCTGGGAGAGGGAAGGGGAGAATCACATGGAATACTATTGTGATATAAGAAACAGAAAATATCAATAGAAAACATTTTTTAAAAAAGATTTACAAATCACTGACAATCAACCCTATGAGGTAATGCAAATACTAACCTCATTTAACAGGCAAAGAAACAGGCTCAGAGAGATGTAAATGCCTTGCTTAGGGTCACCCAACTAGTAAGTGTAGGAGCCAGGGCTCAACTCCAGGACTAGAGCTCTGTTCACTATACTACACTGCTTTAGGTATTTCTCTACAGCAAGTGAATTCCCCATGTGGTTGACTTTTCCTAGTTACAGGATAATCACTTAACATTCTCTTCTCAGAAGAATTTCCAATTTCCATCAGGAAGATAGCTGTCCTAGGTGTTTCTAGAAATCTGCATGTTAAAACTTCATCTTAGAAATGGGCAGCTAGGTGATTCAGTGAATAGAGCACCAGACTCCACAGTCAGGAAAACCTGAATTCAAATCTGACCTCAGACACTAGCCATGTGACCCTGGGTAAGTCACTTAATCTTGTTTGCCTCAGTTTCCTCAGAAGGAAATGGCAAAGCACTCCAGTATCTTTGTCAAGAAAAGTTTTCATGAAGAGTTGGACAAAGTGTAATGACTTAACAACAGAAGTTGTTTCTTCTTATTTTGCCACCACCTTAGTTTAGGCGCTCATTACCTTTTCCCCTATTGTTAATAGCTTCCTGACTGACAAGTATTCTTGCCTCCAATTTCTCCCTTCCCCAATCTTTCCTTTACACAGCTGGAAAAAAGTAATCTTCGTAATGCACAGACCTGATCTTATCAGTTTCTTGCTCAAAAACTCCTTAGCCTGGCATTTAGAACTTTCCACACCAAGCTCCATTTTACCTTATGGGGTGAACTAGATAATAATGATAAAGACAACAGCTCTATTCCAGAGGACCCACTTCCTGGCAGAAAGGCAATGGACTCAAGCTGGAGAATGAGAAATGCATATTTGGATACAACCAATGAGGGAATTTGTTCTACTTGATTATATATATTTCTTATAAAGACTTTGTTTTTCATTTTTTCAGGGAGGTGGGAGAGTGTGGAGCAAGAGGGGTAGAGTTGCTTTAAAAAATGGAAAGAAAATAGGGTCATTGAAACATGTTTCTAAAATGTGCAGAGGAGAGAAGAAGGAATCTGAGACGAAGAGGACAGCTTTGAAAATTACATGTTGAATTTATTACATACTTGGAAAGAAAAGTGAAATATATACATAGCAGACATCTGCAGTTTAATGTAAATTCATCTTTCTATTCTTCTACATATATGGAAGTGCTCATTTTAGTATGTTTGTAAAATTCACAAATTTTAGAAAATGGAGAAAACCATAAAAATGTTTCAAAAAAATTAACACAAAGCAAAAAAAACCCTACAAAAATGAAATCAGACTAAATGTGATTTCTGACCTTTTCCCCACAGACAGCCCCCTCTCCTGACCTGTCAGTGAAGGACAAAAATTACTTTAACAAAAGTGAAAAGGGATAAAATTCAAACCCTTCAGTTTGAATGAGTTCCTTTAAACTTTATGTAAGAGCTTAAAGCATAGTCAAACAAGTGTAAATGTCTGGTTATCACATCTTCCTCGTTTTGACAGATGGTGAAGGGCACACTCAGGTACTGAGCACTTTAATGGAGAGTCAGGGTGTGGTGATGGGTGGTGGTAGGGATGAAGGAAAGGGACAAAATGAACTAGTCTAACATGATCTTTTTCCCCTCTTCTCCCCGCCACCCAGTTCCTTATTTGTGTATAACCATCCCTGCATAACTAATCTCCATCACCACTTCTCTGCACCTGCTCCACATTGCTAAACATGGCTAGACAAAGTCAAGAAACAGAACTTTATTTTTTACCTCCTTTGAATTCATGTTATACAACCTCAGGGGGAAGGGCAGCTAGTTGGCACAACTGATAGAGTCCCAGCCCTGAGACCCGGAAGACCTGAGTTCAAATCTGGCCTTAGATATTACTGCATGTGCCCCTGGGCAAGTAACTTAACCCCGTTTGCCTTAGTTTCCTCAATAGTAAAATGAGATAGAGAACAAAATGACAAACTACTCCAGTATCTTTTCCAAGAAAACCCCAAATGGGGTCCCAAAGAGTTGGACACAACTGAAAAATGGGTAAACAACAAAATCCTCTGTGAGGAACTTGCTACAGGGGCCTAGACCAGGTTCCTTTTTTTGTGTCATGAACCATCTTTGGGAGGCTGGTAAAACCTTGGACCCCTTCTTTTGAAGAATAATGTTTTCAAATGCATAAAGGAAAATATGCAGAATTAGAAAGAAACTTTAGTTCACAGCCCCAAGGTTAAGAACCTTCAATCTAGAGGATTATAGGAATTTATATAGATTTTATAGATTTATATAGATTTTATAGATGGAAGGGTTAAGCATCAGCTAGCTCAAACCCATGCTTTACAAATGAGAAATAAAAGGCCACAAAGGGAGGGGGTCTCATAAAAAAATCACACAATTACTGGCAGAGATAGCATGATCTCTAAATTCTGTGCTCTTTGGATTAAACCAACAGCAGTTCTTATTTTTGAAAATCTCTAGAAACAAGAACTTTTTAAGTTTCTTTCAGAAATTTTCCCCTCTTTTATTACCTGGGAACATAAGGTATTCAACATCAAAGTCAACCAAAATATTTCCTTTAATTTAAACCTATTTCTTTTTCTCAATTTTCTGTATGCAGTAACCACTGTCCTCCTAATAAGAACCCCTTTGTCCTCTTCTAATTGCATTAAATTCCATTATAAGAAGTATTTTAAGTTCCTTTATAGTTTTCCATAAAAAAGGAGAAAGTAGATAACATCTAATTACTTCTTTTTTTTTAAACTATACCAAGCAAAATTAAAGATCATGGAAAGATTGTTGACAGATGTAAACAGTTTAGCCAGTGCAAACATTTTCTATTCCTCATTATAGAGCAAGGGTTCCAAAGCTTGGGTACCCATACCTCCAAGTGGTAGGAGATGTTTTTCCAGGAACATGGTAAATATTTATTAAACAACTACATTATTCTATAAAAATTAATCAGACTCTTTATTTTATTTCTTGTATGCATGGGAAACTCAAAATTCATTTCCTTTTTCTATTGAATAGAGAATATGACAACTTTTACAGAAAGTCAAAGGGTAGAAGTGAAAAAAGCTTGGGAACCCCTGTCCTAGAGCCTAAGAAAAGATATATTTTAATTGTACTAAAATCTAATTTCTAAAAAAATTTTTTTTATTAGATAATTAAGGGAGTTTAGCCCAGTGATTTCATTCCCTATTAAGAGAAGCTAATCTTTTCTAAGTTACAGTTTTATAATTGCCTGGGCTACTGATAGATTAAGTGACCATAGAGAGGTCATATAGCTATTTCAGGAGCAGGATTTGAATCCAGTTTTCCCTGGTCCAATTCCATCCACTCTTCTGTGATGCTTCTCAATTTCTAAAATACTAATGTTAAAAAAATCAATCTTTCCATCTGACAAAGGTCACATTAATATACTGAAGTATAGCCTATAAACACACACATATATAGAGATCTTTTCATCTTAAAATCACTCTAAGACTATATAACAAAGACTCCTACTGTTGTGATGGCAATACTCTTAATGGACTAGCACAGGTGCATAAAACCTATTTATGAGGAGCATTATAAAAGTGACTAACCCCAGGTAATTAGTCATTATAACAAAGGCTTCTTCCACATGAGCTAATATGACTTTCTGCCAGAAACTTTTTGTGGGACGTATGAACATTGAGCCTTCACAAAAGTCATAAGTGGCCATGTATTTAGAGCTAGAAGGAGTAAGAAGTCATCTTGTCCACCCCTTTATTTTACAGATGGGGAAACTAAGGCTCAGTGAGTTCAAATGACTTGTCTAATGTCACATTAATAAATAGGTGTTAATGCCAGGATATGATATCATACCTCTTTCTCTGATACCTTATTATGGTCTGAGATCCCAAAAGATCCTATCTATGCATTTTAGGCAAGTTCTTCCAGGTTTCAGTACTGGAAGGGCTGGCCATCTGAGGACTGGTTGAGCTAAGTGTAGAGGGTCTCAACATCAAAAGGTTAGCCTTCTATAATAAAGTACTTTGGAGATAACAACCAGGCAAGTCAATTAACCTGTATTTGCCTCAGTTTCCTCATTTGTAAAATAAAGAGGTCATCCTCATATTGGCAAAAGTAACTAAAAAAGGAAAATGGCAAAAGTTGGAGGGTCTGTGGGAAGATGGGCACATTAAGGTACAATTGGTAGAGTTGTGTATTGGCCCAGAAATTCTGGAAAACAAAACTATGTTCAAAACATTACTAAATGATATATATTTTTTTGACCCATTGACACCACTAGTGGTCTCACATCCCAAGGAGATCAATGAACAAGAAAAAGGAGTCGTATATACAACAATATTTATAGTAGCTTTTTTTTGGCAAAAAACCTGAGAAACTCAGGGAGTGCCTGCTCATCAACTGGGTAAGGGCTGGACAAATTGTCATATATAAATTTAAGGGAATATTACTGTATCTAATTCCATGGAATGTAAGATATTATGAAAGGAATAGTTTTAGAGAAGACTTGTATGAACTGATAGAGTGAAGTGAGTTGAAGCAGGGAAACAATTTCTACAATAACCATATCATAAAGACAAAAACTTTGAATTACCTAAGAATTCTGATCAATACAATAGCCAACCACAAAGCCAAAGGACTAGTGATGAAAAATGCTACTCACCTCCTGGTAATACAGAATTTATATATATATGTATATATATATATACACACACACATATACATATATACATAATGTACATACATATCATATATACATATGCATGCATGTATATACACACATAATAAATGTATCATGTATACATATACATACAAATGCTGCCAATGTGGGAATTTGTTTTGGTTACAAATACATGTTTGTTACGAAGACTGTGTTATTCTTTTTTTCTTTTCTAATGTGGGGTGAGGAGAGGTAGGAGAGAGAAAATTTAATTTTTTGTTAAAAAAAATTAAAAATAAAATAAAATGAGAGAAGATGGACCAAATATCCTTTATGATACTTTCCAATTCTAAACCTATGATTCTATGAACTGATCAAACAGTGGAGTAAGGCACAGAGAAGTTAGTACCTACATTGGTAGAGAGAGTATACCCTGAGCCTGAAACCACACATCCTTGAAAAATTGGAGAAAGTATTTTGGCATGCCATTGGGAATAAGAGACATCTGAAGAATGTTAACTGGCGTCAATAGGTACCGAAAAATGTTGATTTCCCTGTACTACCACTTTCCTATATTTCAAACACTCACAGTAAACACCCCAGCCTGTGATCTTTCAACAGAATAGAATGGAATAGAACTAGACCTTGAGGTCAAGGACTGTTTTGTGTTTATCTTTTGTATCCCTGGCATGAGAGCGATGATAACAAGTAGTATCATGAACGGAGAGCTGGCATTGGAATCAGGAAAACTTAGGGTCAAGTACTGTCTTTGACACACAAAGGTGATATGACTCTGGGCAGATAAGTAACCCAACCACTGGATGTACCAGGCAACTGTCTAGGACTCTATTGCACAGCAGATACTGATCAGCACCAGTAGAGGAAGTTTTCTCTCCAGAGGTCCCAGAGTTACATGAATGGAATCACAGTTTTCCAAAAAAAAAAAAAAAAAAATCCTAGTGAGACAGTGAATAGTCATGGACAAAAGATTTCCTGAAGAAGTGGGTTCAAATCTTGCCTCGGACACATAGGACTTAGAGCTGGAAGGGCCCTTAGAAGTCATCTAATCTAACCCCTTCATTTTACAGGTGAAGAAACTGAGGCCATGAGAGATTAAGTGACTTTCCCAAGATCAAGGTCATCCAAGTAGTTTCTGGCAGGGTTAGGATTGGAACACATATCCTCCAACTCCAGTGCACCTTCTGCTGCCTTTTGCTGACTCCAGTCATACTAGATGTGACCATGGGAAAATTGCCTAACTTCTCAATGTTCTAGGCATCTCTCTCAGGCTACAAATTACAAAGGAAGGCCAAATCAGTGGACAAAACTTCCACACCTGAGTTCCTTACATGATGAAACCACAGATTACTCATGTGTGCACGAGCACACACACAGAAATCCCTGTGTGCATCTATCACACAGACTTGAGCCTTGTTTGCTGAAAAGATAAAAAGGCAATAAATACACAATCATGGATTAAAAAAAAGAAGGTGCTGGCTACTCACTAATTCTAGGGAACAATGACACTAACCATTCCTTTTAAGGGAAATCTGTAGCTGCCTGGCACAAGGGAAGGGTATTTACCAATACACACTGAAACTGTGCTAATATGAACAGTTGTGTTAAATGACCATCAAAATTCTTTAGTCTTACCACATCGCAAGAAGATATTTTACCATGAAATTCTGCAGGTGGGGGTGGAAAAGCATATTTTGTAGTTTTAATAGCTTTTAATAAACTTATGATGACACCTTCTCTTCTCTGCCCATCAACCATCCCCTTCACCACACACTTAGGACATTCCTACTTCATGTAGATAATTGAGACCATCCAATATTAATTTCATCAACTTCCATTACAACTTGGCATCATGACCAGCTCTTCCTTTTTTTCACTCTAGTCACAAGATACAGCCCCACAGTTCCTTAAAGCTGATCTCTTTACCCATGACCTTAACCTTACATGTTTTCTTGTCTTCTCTCATCTTCAATCCCTCCGTCTTCATTGGCTACTTCCCATCTGCCTACAAACTTGCTCAGGTGTCCCCCAATTCTTGACTTGACTTTCCTTGCCTACCAAACTACTGTCCCATGGTTCCCTCCCTTTCCTTGCTAAATTTCTTGAAAAAGTTGTCTTCATTCAATGCTTTCATTTCCTTACTACACATCGTCCTTGGTCCCTTGCATTCAAGTTTCCATCCTTACCTTGGTATTGAAAGTGCTAATGAAACACTATCAGTGCTCCTAATTACCAAATTCAGTGACTCTTTTCAGGCCTCCTCCTTTAGCTCTCTGCAGTTTATGACATTGCTGACTATCTTCTAAAGCAAGGCTTCTTAAACTTTTTTCACTTGAGACCTCTTCAGCATTTCTTAGATGGCCACATGTAGGGTTGTGGCCCACAGTTTAAGAAGTGCTTGTAAGGCACATTTTTTCATTTTGCAGAATCAGAGGTACCACACTCATTTTTCCTCCTCTTCCTACATCTCTTAATTTCCTTATCCATCTCCATTAACACATCAACATCTTCCTGCCCCTTCAGTATAACTGTTTCTTAAGGGGTCTGTCATGGTCATCATCATCTTCTTCATCCTCTTCCTCTTCCTCCTTCTTCCCTTCTCTCTCTTTCCCCATGCTTCTACCATCACTCTAAGGATGACTCTAATATTATGCTCCAGGTCCTAGCCTTCAATAGCTTTCAGGATGTCTCTTTTTTCCAGGATTCCCCATCAACACCTCAAACTCAGCACATTTAAATATAGGCCCATTATTTTTCCAACTAAACCTGTTCTTCCTTCTGTCAGTGACATTACTATCCACTTGGTCTCCTACATTCATAAGTTTGGTGTAATCTTTGACTTTTCCCTCTCCCTCACCTCTCATATGCGACCAGTTACCAGATCATATTGATTTCACCTGGGCAGCATCTCTCACAACCATTCCTTCCTTTCTGTCTCCACTATCACTGCCCAAGGGAATTCCATTTGAATTGTCTTAGGGAGATTCTGAAGATCACCTGGCAGGATAAGGTACCAGACACCGAAGTCCTTACCTGAACTAAACTGGTGAGCATTCAAACTATGCTTCAGAGAGTGCAACTCTGATGAGTTGGCCACGTTGTTTGAATGTAAAATGTATGCTTGCCAAAAAGACTGTTTTATGGAGAACTCCCACAGGCCAAGTTCTCACATGGTGGTCAAAAGAAGCAATACAAGGACATTCCCAAGGTCTCTCTTAAAAACTTTGGAATTGACCGTGTAACATGGGAGATGCTGGCACAGGACTGCTCAGCATGGCATGCCCACATCAGAGGAGTTGTGCTCTATGAGCAAAGAAGAATTGAAACAGCTCAAAGGAAACACAGGTTGTGCAAATTTAGAGAATCCACTCCCAACGTTCACATGGAATATTTGTGCCTGACCTGTGGTAAAGCACTTGGAGCTCCTATTGGTCTGATCAGTAACAGTGAGAAACACTGAAACTTGACTCTGTCACAGTGATGTCATTGTGGTCCTCTATGAGAATGAAAGACAACGGCCAATCACTGCCTGAGTATAGGCATTCATTAAATACTCACAACCACCCACCTGTTCTATTATAATAACCTCAGAACAGGTCTCCTCACCTCCATTTCCTCAGTTGTGAGGATAAAATGAGATACTTATAAAGCTCTTTACTAACCCTAAAGTGCTTCATAAATGGTAGCAATTATTATTGGTGGCATTACTACATATAAAGGAACTTGCCTGAGAGTACTTGGCAGTATGTGAATTACTACAGTAGGAAGAGTAGAAGTCGTAAGCAAAGCTACATTCCTCAGGTTAGAGCCATGAGGAGCCTCAATCCCTTGGGTGTTGGCAGGAGAGGACTGTAAACCCACATTCCATTATATTTATTGCCAAATACATATCTTGTTACTGATTATTTCATGAGGCATCACTGACATGTGGAGGAGCAAGACTCAAAGAGGCATGACTTGGGGTATAGGGAAAATAGTGCCAGACTTAGGAGTCTGAAGATCTGAGATTCGAAGTAGGAGAGTGAGAATTTGAACCTATATGAATCCAAGCAAGTCCCTTAATATCTCTGCATTTCCGCCTTCCAGTTTTTAAAACAAGAGGATTGGACAGGAGTGACAAAATGGTTTTGGAGATAAAGGATCTAGGTTTAAATCTCAGCTCTTCTACTTACTTCCTGTACAATCCTGGGCAGCCAGGTGGCCCAATGGATAGAGCTCCAAGCCTGGAGTCAGATAGACTTATCTTCAAATCTGGCCTGAATTCAAATCTGGCCTCATACACTTACTAGCTATGTGACCTTGGACAAGTCACTTAACCTCCGTCTGCCATAGTTTCCTCATCTGTAAAAATAAGGATAATAATAATTAAAAAATAATAATAGCACCTGCCTACCAAAGTTGTGAGGAATAAAGTAAGATTTGTAAAAATGCTATATAAATGCCAATCATCATTATTATCTGCCTCCTATGATCTTTGAGTTCCCCTTTCAGCTCTAAGTTCTATGATGCTATTACTAAAATGTTGCTATGCTGAAGCTGCCTACCCCTTCAGGGGACAGACCCAGCCTAAAAGCTGACTAGATTTTCATTATAAATTCTCAGGGACCTTGAAAGGTCATCTAAGTCCACTTCCCTCACTCCAAACAGAGCCACACCTAGTCCAAGTCTCCCCAAATAGAAAGTCTTTTGTTGTCGCCTTTTCAAAAGAGTCCCTAGAGTTCCAAGGATCGAGCTTTATGGTCTAATTGTCGAGCGACCAGGCCAGTAAAAAGCCATAATTTTTTTTACTTCCTCTTTAATTAAGAAAAGTATCAATACAGGAAAGGTAGTTGTACTCAGACTTGGCAGTAATCACAACTATATAGATCTACAAGAGGCAACCTAGCAGACTGAGAGCAAGCATCCAAGTAAGGAAGAACAAGTTTCAAGTCCCATCCCTTTGACAAGTCTTGGCTGTGTACCTCCAGCTGGTACTTAACTAGTCAATGCCACACTCTGAGGCTATAAATGGCAAAATACTTGCTAGTCTGCCATGGTAGAGGAATATCCTCATCAAGAATAACTATATTGATGAAATAAGCAACAGATTCATGACCTTCCTCTTCCCCAAATATACCAAAATACGGATCTATAGAATCTCAGACTCTTGATGGGGGGGAAAGTAAGACACTCAGGATTTTACCTACTTGAAGGGAAGGGAAAAGTACAGACTATAGAACTGAAATGTGTCTCACCTTTTCCATCATGATATTCCAGAGATAGAGACATATGGGGGAAGGAGGGAGGGAGAGAGAAAGAAAGAGACCGAGAGAATGCATGGCAAAAAAAACCAAACCCACAAAGCATTGCCAGCTGATTGTCAACCCTTGATGGGTCCTGACCTCTTCAACAGAAATGATCACAGCTGATCCTCAAGCACCTACAATCCTGGGAGGAATGAACTGGAACTTAATTCAATTACGATCAACATATAGCAAGCCTAGTTTGGTTACTTACTTGTTTGTTTCTTAGCAATCCGAGTTAAGTGACTTACCCAAGGTCAGACAGCTAATAGTCTAAGGCAGTATTTGAACTCAGATCCTCCTGAGTAGGCATTCTACCCAGTCCACCACAAAGCTGCCCCCAGACAGGCTCCTTTCAAATTTTTGCCTTTTACAGTTATTTTTTCTTTCATACAGCTCCAATGGCTGCTTCTTCCTCATCTTCTCTCTCCAAATTACGCATCCTTCAAGGTTTACACTTACCATAAAATTCTCCCAGGTACTCAAAGTGTTTCTTCTTTTCCTGAACCCCCATCTGAGAGATTTCTTTCACTGTTCACATGTGAATATCCTGTTTCCACAAACAGACAATATAGCCTAGGACCTTTCCTCTTCTAATACTTCAATACAACAAACATCTTATGCATCAACTATATGGAAGGCACTGGAGATTTTTTGGATCTTAACCTCTAGAAGCCACTCAGATATAGGTCAAATGCATGAATTCTTTTCCGGGTGCTCTGCACCCTAATTCAGACTCTTTTCCCACTCTCAAACTGCAGCATTGTGTCTGCAGAAAAGATGATCTCATTTGTGATTGAAAGTTTCTTAGTCCAGCTTCAGCATTGTGACATGGAGCACAAGGATTATGCGGCTGGGAAGAGAGCACCCGCTGCTTCATGTCTACCCTCCTGAGAAACAGTCTGTCTCTACCTGAGTTCTAAACATTTGGTCTTTGGGGGCTGAGGGTTAATTCCTGACTCCAGTAGGAATCCAAATAGCTGTCCATTTGGAGAAGCCTGAATGTGAGGTGCCTGTCCCTTTCCTTGCACAGTCCATTCTAGCTGCCACTTGTAAAAAGTTTCATTACAGGGAAAGTAGTAATATTTACACTCCAAAATAATCCAAAACAATGTCTTCAAGAGGCAGTCCAGCAGATTGGGGGCAATCATCCAAGTAAGGAAGACCAAGGATCAAGTCTTACCTTTGACATGTCAGGTTCAGAATTTGAGAAAGAAGGGGGGAAAATACTGCTTTATTTTTTCCTAATGATTTTAAGAAGCAATGTGATAAAGTGGGCAGAGTACTGGATATGAAATAAGGAAGATCTGAGTCTGAATGCCAGCCCTGACACCAGCTCAGTGACCATGAAACAAATCACTTCATATCTCAATTTCCTTATCTGCAAAATCTGTTGTAATCATTTCACAGGATTGTTGATAACTCTCAAATAAGCTAATGTTCAACCTTTAAAAGAGGTTCTTAACCTTCTTTGTATCATGAAGCCCTTTGGCAGTCTGGCGGAAGTTTAAGGATCCCTTCTCAGAGCAATATTTTAAATGTATAAAAATGTAGAGGATTACAAAGGAAACAATTTATCTTGAAATAAAGACATATTTTCACCCTATCCAAGTTCATGGACCCCTTGGAGTTCCATGGACCCCAGATTAAGAACTCTTGCTTTAAAAGCTTTATGTTCGTGTCAGCTATTATTGTTTTTGTCTCTCCCTGTGAACTCCCAAATTAGAAAAACTAGCTGGGTAACTCCATTTCAGAGAATGGCATGTGAGCATTGACATTATCATGGGTCAAACCACATCCTAGTCATCTTTCAAACCCCAGCTGCTCTAAGACTAAAGCCTCCCCCAACTGATGCCAGCTCACGCTGTTCCCTCCTGCCTCTAGCCAGTGCATGGCTCCTTTGACGCTCAGTTAATTGCCTTACATCATTATTTTTACTTTTCATATGCGTATTTAACCTCTCCAGCTCAATTATAATATCTTCCAGGACAACTACACATGTGTACCAGGAATGCCAATAGCCTGGGCAAACCAGGGAAAAAAGATATGTTGGGTGGAAAAAATATATATTCACTTCTGAAGGTTCATGGAAAAGCAGGATGATCCCTTGTCAGGGATGTCAATTGCAGAGGGGATTCCCACATTCTGTAGGAGGTAGGATTAGAGAGCTAGAAGGGCCCTTTCAATTCTAAAATTCTCTGATTCAAACATACAGCTAAGAGTTGAATGACAATAACCATCCCAGTACTGTAATGGGAGGCAGTAAAAAGATGTAGCTCTGTAGCAGTATTTAAAATTCAAAGCCTTCCTCTTAAGAATACATTTTTTGTTGTTCAGTCATGTCTGACCCTTTGTGATCCTGTTTGGGGTTTTCTTGGCAAAGATACTGGAGTGGTTTGTCATTGCCTTCTCTGGTACATTTTACAGATGAGGAAACTGAGGCAAACAGGGTGCCATGATTTGCCTAAAGGAACACAGCTAGTAAGTGTCTGAGGATGGATTTGAACTCAGGAAGATGAATCTTCCTGATTCTAGGCCTCACTCTTTATCCATCATGTCTAGTATTATGAACCTAATATTGCTACATTTACCCAAAGTATTCTTGAACCTACTTATTTATCCTTTTGGCCTCCATATCATTATCTTCTTTAAAAAACAGAATTCTACACATTTTCTACACATGCTGTAAAGAAGCATTTCCTTTTATTTTTCCTAAAACCACTCTGAGATTTGGTGACCAAGGACACGCGTATCCCCATCAATAACTTTTAGTGCATTGTAATAGTAGAAAAGAGTTACTAGAAATACTAGAAAATAGTAGAAAAGGATTTGGAGCCAGAGGACCTCGTTTGAACTCTGACTCTGGCACTTACTTAGTACCTGTGTTAGGCAGGTCACTTAATCCCTAAGAACCTTTATTGCCTCATCTGTAAAATGAGGGTTCTGGACTAGATGACCTTCAAGGTCCCTTCCCTTTCTTAATCACATGATACAGAGATCAGGGTGCCTAGGGTATCATGTTATCTTTTGCTACTTTATCCCCTTCTAGAAAAATATTAATGATGTAGATAATGACAAAGCCTTGGGAACATCACTTGACTCCAGGCATTATCCCTGGCTATCCTATGTGCCTGGGGAATACTTTCCCTTCTCTCCTAAGAGTACTGACCTCCCTGGCTTCCCAACTAAAATTCCAACTTCTATTGGAAGTCTTCTCCAACGCTCTTTAATTAATTCTAATGTTTTCCCTCTATTAATTATTTCCTATTTATCCTTCATATAGCTTACTTTTTATATATTTGTGTGCATGTTGTCTCCCCTATTAGATCACAAGCTCACTGAGAACAGGGATTATCTTTTGCCTCTTTTTGTATCCCCTGAATTTGGCATGGTCCCTGGCACATAGCAGGCAATTAATTAATGTTTACTCGTCAATGGCTTGTCTTCTATCAGTTTTTTTCTGTAGTTCTGAAAATAGGTCTGACCACATGGGCCATTATATTACAGGAAAATTCCCCCACTGGGTAGAGATCTGGATTCTATTTTCTCTTTTCCTGGGATGATACTGATATTAGACATTCATCCTTTTAGAATACTTCCTTGGGTTGGATAAACTTAACTGTCTATTAGTCACTCTTCTACCTCCACAGTAAACATCAGAAAAGATAACTCTGTGAGAAGATGCAGGTCCTCAGGACTTAAAAGGGATAACCCTTACCTCAATTTTGCTTGGCACTTTGATGGGAAAGATTTTGAGATGGAAGAGTTGGCGGTGTCAATGGGACCCCAACAGAGTGTAAGGTTGTGTCAGGTAAGAAGCTGATATACTGGGGAGGTGGGCGGAAGGAGGTCATAGCATGCCGCCTTATCCCATACCTCTCTCAAAGTTGGACCTGGAGGATGGGCACTTAAGGAAATGGATTCTCTTTCTTCTTTTCTTGCCTGTCTCCATCCAAACTCACAGGTTTGAAGCTTACCCATTTTGAGATGTGTTCTGTTTATTCCCTTCCTCTCCATCTCTGTTTTATTTTTTATCTCAGTTCTCTAACTGATCATATCATGAAATTGAGATTTTGGGGGTTGTATTTATGCAAGTTGATTTCCTTTAATTATTTTTAAATGGGTGATATCAATGCTTCCAATTTCCCTTTAAAAAAAAACAAGAATAATTTTAGCTGAAAGTTGATGTTGTTTACTTGAGTGTAGGGCACGACTGATTTTTTCTTTCGTGGTCCAGTGGCCTTCAATTCTTAAAAAAAAAAAAAAAATGTTTCCTGTCTCTGCCTTATAAGGCCTATGAGGCACAGTAAGACAGAAACCTGAATTTGAAGTGAAGGTTAGTTTCAAATCCAAGCTGTTCTATTAACTATCGTGGGATCTTGGGTATGGTCTTGGGAAAGTCATTTCCCTTCTTCTGGATCTCAGTTTACTCATATCTAAAATAATGGTGTTGGATTAAATGATCTCTAAGATCTTTTCAAACTCTAAATCCAATATTATTCTATGAACTGGAAGTGGGGAAAACAACACTGAGGCCAGCTAAGATTTGAAAGAACTGAGATGAGGAGTCACCAGAGAGGGAGGAGCAAAGGGGTGTCACCCAAAGACCGGGGAGCAATCTTTCCCTCTTCTCATCTTCCAGCACACCTTGCCTTTACAACAGATACCTTGTGGCAACTGCTTTCTGTTATAGTTAGAATGAAAACTGCTTGAGAAGCCAGAGAGTCTCAAATATCTTTGTACATAATGAATGAAGGCAAAGTATGTTCTGTAAGGGAGAAAACTTTCCCTGACAGCAAACAAAGCAAACCTAAATTGAAGGCTAATTAAATTTACACAACAGAACTAGTTTGATGTGAATGGGAAGGAAACCAAAACAACAGGAGGCTGCGGCAGGCTCCCTCCACTTTCAAGTTTCTATATTTCCCTACACTAGACAGTGCGATCTTGGCCAGATTTCCTTCCTCGACTGAAATAAGGGAGAGGAAGCTGCCCTCTCCAAGGTTTCTGCGTTGGTTTCCAGTTCTAACACGCTATGAAATCCTCCCGGGTGGCGGCTGATATCCTCCTCCTTCCCTTCCTTTCTCTCTCCTTCTCTCTGTCTCAGGATCTCACTGCCCCTTCAGCTCCAGCTCCACTCACTCACCCAGGCTGGCAGCTGCTGGTGCCGGAGCTCCTTGCCGATTAACTGGCGTTCATTGTCCAAGAACTCGAAGGCGGCAGCGAGGCGCGAGTGCTTCCAGCGCCGGTTCTTGCGCCACCACATCCACAGGAAGGCTCCGAGGATCAGCCAGCTGAGGCTCAGCCCCAGGTAGCCGGCCAGGTAGACGGGAGCCAGACAAAACAGCACCCGGGCCACGAAGCCGTACAGCTCCGGCAGCAGCTGCCTGGGCAGCTGCGGCTCCTTGATTCCTGGCTCCGCCGCCGCTGGGCACGCCTGCGTCTCCATCTCCCCAGCCACTTGTCTCCAAAGCGCGCGCCGCCCGGGGTCTCCTGCTCTTCCTACCGGCGCTCACCCGGGGGTAGGGGCGCGCGCTCTGGGGCAGGGGTACATTTGCTCCTCTAGCAGATGAGGACCAGGACTGGAGGAGGTCGCGGCGGAGCTCCGGGGCTCCTCAGTCAGTGCTTTCACACAGCCACCGCCCACCGGCAGCGTCCGTGCGCTCTCAGTGGCGGACTGGGCAGCATCCAAAGCCACGAGGGCGTTCCCTTTCCGGGCCCGGGGCCCTCGCGCACCTCCGCCCTATCAGAGTCCGCCTGTAAAGACGTGCAGGTGGAGGAGGTAGCTTAGAGAACCGAGGTGTGGACCATCGAGGAGCAAAGGTTGGGCAGATCACGGCCCAGACCACCTTACCTGGAAGGAGGCAGGCACGACTCCTTTGGACGAAAGAGGCCAGGTGTTAAGCAACAAGTTGTGATGTTAATTCACTGCCCGGGACAGAACGTCTCCCAAATCACCACCTGTCTTACTGCTGGTTTCCAAAAGTGGGTGAAGAGATTCCTTCCACCCTTCCCTGGGACATCTTCCTTTGTCGGGGTAAATCATGTTTGAATAAATTACTCGATAAAGGAAATTTCTCACCAGGAGCTCCTTCTAGGTGCTTCCTAAATTAAAACAAACCAACCAAAACCAACGACAGCAAAAAACTTTACTTTCTCCTAGGGGGACAAATATACTTGTGGATGCAGGTGATCCAATTAATACACTATTCACACTTTCAAAAAATCTTGTTAAGGTGACATATAAGAGACAGGAGAATATGGGAGATAGAGAATTTGGAGTAAGTCCACCTGAATTTGAATTCTGCCTCAGATACTTACTGTGTGGCCCTAAGCAAGTCACTTAACTGCTGTTTGCTTCAATTTCCTCATGTGTTAAATGTGTCACTTCTATTCAATAGCCTAAATTTAGTATCATGTAGTAACAAAGGCTGTTTAAAAAAAAAACCAACTAAATTACTAAAGGGTTTTAATCAGACTCCAAGTAGCCCTGCATATGTCAGTGACCCCTAAACTGCCCCGATGTAGTTATCTTCCTTAACTTTTAAAAATAAGTATTCAATAAAGGGGGTGTCCAGTGAAACATTTATCATTACGAAGTATTTGAGCAATACAGGTTTGTTAAGTTCTCTCAGTAAAATGCTAAGGCAGTAGGGGCAAACTACAGGAAGATTGCTTGTCCCTGCCTCAGTGCATGGATAACCGACAGGTGACTAAGTGCTGACAGATTGGACATAATGTATGGGGAGGGGGTAGGAAATCATAGTATAGTCATATGTGTTGGAATTATGATTCAGTAAAGGAAACCGGAAGCCAGTGTAGATTATTCTATATTATATTGGCAGACATTGATCCAATGTCAAATGGATAAAAAAAGTCAAACTAGAATATTGTTACCTTATAGTAATAAATCAAGAATCTGTGAGATTTCCTCAGTGTGGGGACTCTACCCATGCACATCACAACCACCCAAAGCTTACTAGATAAGTTTTTAGAAGACTGTATTTTATTGTAAAATATGTTATATACACATATATAACACAAGGTGTGATACTAAGTGATACAAGAGTGATACTGTACTCTGTACTCTGAGTCAATTAGATTATATCAGAGGCCACAATTGATACTGACAACTAGAGCACATCTAAAGAAGGGAAAGCAGATTGTCTGGTTTGATGTCTCATCTCTATCAAGTTTTCTAATTTGGCATTTGCTTTGACCTTAACTTCAATCAGTCCATCATCTAATGGTAGAAAGACAGCTAATTCTGAAAAAAGAAAGCAACCCTGGTAGCTACAACTATTTCCATTCATGTCTGACCTGTTAAGATAGTCAATTACATTTTAAAATTGTGTACTTTGGTATTTGCTATTTTCAGCACCTTCCAACTCCTTGCTGTAAGAAAATGTGCATGAACAAGGCTTCTAACTATTCTACAAGATTTTGCCCTCTTTCATTTCTTCATCCTCTACCAGGCTTCACTGCCCCATCCCGTGCCCAATTTCACATAGAAATAATTGAATAGTAGCATATATTAGAGTATATTTAATTTGTATTATCTTGCCAAGTACAGAAATTCTATGAAGAGCTTCATCTCCTGCAATATTGCAGGTTACAATAATTGCAATAATCTGCAGTATTGCAGATGTTGGCACCCAAGATGAAATTTTCTTCATAGGGAACTACTTATACATTAAACCACTACAAAAGGAGATGATCAAACCTGACATGAAATGATATTTCTTGTTCCCCTGTGGATAGATGATAAAACCAACTCCTTGATACTCCTGAGAGCTGGGAAGATTGTTGAGCTGCTATAGTGGTGGTCACAGGTGCTGTAGGTACTCGTGGTTTAGTGGATAGAGAGCTGGTCCTAAAGTCAAGAGGCCCTAGGTTCAAGTTCCAAGTCTGAGACCTATTGTCTGTTGCCACCTCAAATGCTACTATAGTCATCAAGATGCAAAGGGGACACTCAGGACTCCTATTGGCAATATGAGTTAAGAATAGGAAGGGAAAGAAGCATGTGGAACTTCTATGCATCATTTCAATTATTTCATTTGGAGAAGAAAGGAAGTATATGGGGGGAGCTGTGGAGGAGAGGAGATGAGAGTCAAATAATTGTTTCAAGTCCTTCTGAAAGAAGCAGGATATCTTCCATCTTATCCTTCCTTATATACTACCCTATGTATAGAAGACCTTAAGAGCCTTTCTTCAAAGATAATGCTTTTGATTAAGTTCCATTTCATTTAGATCACTATCTCCCTCTAGACTGCCCCCTCACCACCTTGGAACCTCAATTTTCCATCTGTGAAATAGCCTTTAAAATTGTTTAAATTTTAAATGTAATAAATAATTTAATTTTTAATTTACATTTTAAGTATTTTAGTCTTATCAATTACATGTAAAAACATCTAAATCTTTTTTTATAATTTTAATTTCAAATTCTCCCCTTTCTCCTTCCCCATCATTGAGAAGACAAGCAATTTGATGAAGGTTATACATATGCAGTCCTGCAAAATATTTCCATATTAGTCATGTGAAAGAAGACACAGACAAAAATAACCCAAGAAAAACAAAAAAACCCAGTATGCTTTGATCTGTATTCAGATTCTACTAGTTCTTTCTCTGGAGGCAGATAGCTTTTTTCATCTTAGGTCCTTCAGAATTATGTTGGATCTTTTTATTGCTGGGAATAGCTAAGTCTTTCACAGTTGATCACTGAAAAATATTGCTGTTACTGTGTACAATATTCTCCTTGTTCTGCTCACTTCACTTTGTCAATTCATTCAAAGTCTTTCCATGTTTTTCTGAAAGCATCCTGTTCATCATTTCTTATAGCACAAGAGTATTCCATTGCAAATCATATACCACAACTTGTTCAGCCATTCGCCAATTGATGGGCAGTCCCTCAATTTCCAATTATTTGCTACCTCCAAAAGAACTGCTATAAATAATTTTGTACATATATGCCCTTTTTATTTTTCCTCTTTGATCTCTTTGGTATACAGAACTAGCAGTGGTTGGTATGGTTGCTGTCCTTCATTCAAGAAGAGTACCACAATGATATCACCATGGTAAAGTGAAGTTTCAGTGTGTAACACTGTGACTGATCAGACCAATATGAACTAAGAATGCTCTACCACAGATTGGGCACGGATAATCCATGTGAACCAGGGGGTGGGTTACTTCAAATTTGCACATTCTAAGTTTCCTTTGTGCTGCTTCAATTCTGCTTTGCTCAGGGAACACAGCATCCTTTCTGATGTGTTGTTGGACCAAGATGTTGACAAATTATTCCAAAGGAAAAATTAATGTTGATAATTTTAGACACTGCAGAAGACTGAGCAAGGGGATTTTTTTTCCAGGTGAATAGTCGTTTCTCAAATCATACCACTTATTTAGCCTGTGTTTTTGGTGTAAGAGTATCTCCTGCCTTTCCTCTAATGTTCTGCACAAGAGAACTATGATATCAGGGAGGTGATGCCGTGATATACAAGTGAATTGGATTTAAGTGAGGGAGGGCTGCACAAAGTCACCAGCCTCACTTTCTCCTCTGGAGCCATCTGGGTCCAGTGTCCAGATATAGGTCAGGATGAGTGAATGTGGGAGATGCAGTGGGAAACCTCGGCCTTTTTAAGCTAAGGTCTTTAATATATCTTAGTCTGACTGAGGCAATGCCTATTTGGTGAGAAAGACTAGGTAAGAAATGAGTCAGAGAATGGCCTCTGTTACCTAGTCAAAAAACAAAAAACAAAAAAAAAAAACAACAAAAAAGGAAACAATCTGGGAGGGCAAGACCCTCAAGGTTTCTGGCCAAAACAGAAAAACTGCTCATTTTATTCACTCTGAGCCAATCGGGGCCCACACAATGACCAAGTGAGGACTCTGGCTCTGCACAAAGATACCTGCTGAATGGAAGCAAGCTTTATTATCACTAACAATGAAGGCTGGGTCACATTAGTCATTGGGAAATCATGTGGCTTCGAGTTTTAGCTGCTCAAGTTCTGACTGAATGCTTCTGAATGGTACCTGGGGTGTCAGTCAGAGACAATAGGCAGGGAATATGTAGGACAATGCCATGGGGTGCTATCATTGTTGGCCACTTACAAAGCATTAGCCATTTTGTAAGTCATTTTGTAAGCTCTAATTAATTTCTTCCACACTCCCTGGGGGAAGCCAGTGTTGCTATATCACCATTCCTTTAGAAATACCATATTCCCTCTCTAATGCTTAATGGAACAGGTAGCATAATGCTTCTTTGTGCTCAGCTTCTGTTTCTCCATTGACAAGTGGAGCTAAGCTTACTTTAATTCATAAGATCATAGACTGAGAGCTGGAAGGGGCTGCAAATCTGTCTAGTCCAATACCTTTATTTTACATGTGGGAAAACTGACTCTGGGGGATGTTAAAATATGACTTACCCAAGGTCATCCAGGGATTAAGTATTAGGGTGGGCTTTGAATCAGAGCCCCCAATGTAATAAAATAGAAGGACTGGCTCCAGGTTCCTGTTACCTGAGGGTAGCAAGTATAAAGGGATCACATGGCATAATCTACAGTTCCTTCCCTTTGGAGACCTATCTCCCAGGAGGACAAGCTGGGAAACTGCTCTCTGGAATTTTTTGAGTCTTATATTTTATAAGGTATATCTGGGACAGCTAGGTAGTACAGTGAATGAATAGAATGCTTGACCTGGAGTCAGGAAGCCTCATTTTCCTGAGTTCAAATCTGACCTCCACTTATTAGCTGTGTGACCCTTGTCAAATCAGCTAACTCTGTTTGCCTCAGTTTCCTCATCTGTAAAATGAACTGGACAAGGAAATGGCAAATCACTCCAGTATCTTTGCAAAAAAACATCAAATGGAGTCATGAATAGTTGGACAGATTGAAATGACTTAACAACAACATAAATTATTTTATAATAGAGGGGTGGAACCAAGATGGCAGAGTAGAAAGACACATATACTCTAGTACTTCCCTCACAGCCCACCAAATCCTGTAAAAAATACCTCAACAAATTCTAGAGCAGCAGAAGCTACAAAACAACAGAGTGAAAGAGGTTTCCAGCCAAAGGTAACCTGGAAGGCTGACAGGAAAGGTCTAGCTCATGGGGACCCTGGAGTCCAGCCCTAGCTGCATACCACTGGGAGTAACAGGACCTGGCAGAATTCCCAGCAGGGAGGGTCCCAGATCCCACAACCCACAAGTGACAAAGAAAGGTCCAAAGGTCAGTGTGGGAGGGCTTTCCCAGCTGAGAGACAGGGGAACAGGGTTTCCCTAGCACTGATCCCAGGAAGCAGCAGCAGCAGGCTGGCAGTTACTCAGAAGCAGCCTGGGTACATTGTCCAGATAGCTCAGCTTAAAGCCTCTGGAAGAATTGAGCAGCTGATCTGAACCTCAGCCCTCAGTGGCAGTCCCGCCCCCACCCAAAGCCCCTGAGGGAGATGAGCAGCTGATCTGAATCTCAGCCTTGAACATGGTACTGAGGAGAGGAGGAGCATTAGGACCCTCTTGACAAAGGATTCAGAAGTCAAGTAACTGGCTGGAAAAATGCCCCAAAAAAGGAAAAAAATAAGACCATAGAAGGTTACTTTCTTGGTGAACAGGTGTCTCCTTCCATCCTTTTGGATGAGGAAGAACAAGGCATACTGTCAGAGGAAGTCAAAACTTGTGCCTCCAGTACCTCCAAAATGAATTTGAAATGGACTCAGGCCATAGAAGAGCTTGAAAAGAGTGTCAGCAGCCTGCTAAAGGAGAACCAAAAAAAAAATGCTGAGGAAAATAACACCTTTAAAAAGAGAAGGAACACAATTGGAAAAAGAGGTCCAAGAATCCAATGAGGAGAAGGAGGTTTTAAAAAGTAGAATTAGCCAAATGGAAAAGAGGTTCCAAAGCTCACTGAACAAAATAGTTCTTTAAAAGAGAGAATCCAGTTCAGGGAAGCTAATGACTATGAGATAAACCAAGAATTTAGAAAATGAAACCAGAAGTTTGAAAAAATTGAAGATAAGGTGAAACATCTCACTGGAAAAACAACTGACCTGGAAAATAGATCTAGCAGAGACGATTTAAAAATTGTGAGACTACCTGAAAGCCATGATCAAAAAAGAGCCTAGACATTATCTTCCATGAAATTATCAAGGAAAACTGGCCTGATGTTCTAGAACCAGAGGGCAAAATAATTTTGAAAGAATCCACAAATCACCTCCTGAAAGAGACCTGAAAAGAGAAACTCCTAGGAATATTGTGGCCAAATTTCAGAGTTCCCAGGTCAAGGAGAAAATATTGCAAGCAGCCAGAAAGAAACAATTTGAGTATTGCGGAAATGCAATCATGACAACATAGGATATGGCAGCTTCTACATTAAGGGATTGAAGGGCTTGGAATAGGATATTCCAGAAGTCAAAGGAATTGGGATTAAAACCAAGAATCACCTACCCAGCAAAACTGAATATAATATTTCAAGGGAAAAATAGTCAATGATATAGAGGACTTTCAAGAACTGAATAGAAAATTTGGCTTTCAAACACAAGAGTCAAGAGAAGCATGAAAAGGTAAACAGGAAAGAGAAATCATAAGACTTTCTAAAGTTGAACTCTTTACATTCCTACATGGAAAGATAATATTTGTAACTCTTGAGGCTTTTCTCAGTATTTGGATAGGTGGAGGGATTATACACACCCACACACACACAGACAGAGAGTACAGGTTGAGTTGAATCAGAAGAGATGATATCCATAAAAAATATAAAATAAAAATTAAGGGATGAGGGAGAAAAATGCTGGGAGGACAAAAGGAGAAATGGAATGGGGCAGGTTATAACTCATAAAAAAGATAAGAAAAATCTTGTTCAATGGAGGAGAAAAGGGAGAAGATGAGAGGGGAAAAATGAAGCTTACCCTCTTCACATATGGCTTAAGAAGGAAGTAACATGCTCACTAAATTTGGTATGAAAATCTATCTTACACTATAGGAAAGTAGGGAAAGAGGGGACAAGTGGAGTGAGGGGGATGATAGAAGGGAGGGCAAATGGGGGAAGGGAGCAACTAGAAGTAAACACTTTTGGGAAGGGACAAGGTCAAATAAGAGAAAAAGGTGGGGGCAGGGTAGGATAGAAGGCAATATAGTTAGTATTACACAACATAATTATCATGGAAGTCTCTTGCAAAACGACACATATATAGCCTGTATCGAATTGCTTGCCTTCTCAGTGAGGATGGGTAGGGATGGAGGGAGGGAGAGAAGTTGGAATTCAAAGTACTAGAAACGAATGTTGAGAATTATTATTGCATATAATGGGGAAATAAGAAACACAGGTAATGGGGTATAGAAATTTATCTTGCCTTAGAAGAAAAGAGAGAAGATGGGGATAAGGGAAGGGTGGGCTGTGATAAAAGGGAGGGTACATTGAGGTAAGGGGTAATCAGAATGCAAGGTATTATGGGGTGGGGGGAGAGGAGAGATGGGGAGAAAAATTGAAACTCAAAATTTTATGGAAATGAATGTTGAAATCTAAAAATAAATACCAAAAAAAGAAAAAAATTATTCAATAATAGAGGTCCTTGACCTTTTTGTGTTTCATTTAACCTGTGGACAGTCAGATAAAGCCTATGGACTATTTGTTCGTTTTTTAAAGTTTTATTTATTCTAGTTGCAATTTATGGAATATAACAAGTATTTCCATAATATAATAAAAAATGCTTGTACATGAAATTGCAAATCTATTAGGTACAATTTGCTATTCCTTCTAAATAGAAAATAAAATTATCGTGTAAATTTATCTTTCCCCTTTTTTCCCTTCCATTCCCTGCCCCCCCCATGACTGCCATTATATACAAATATGTGTGTGTGTGTATATATATGTGTGTGTGTGTGTGTGTGTGTGTGCGTGTGTGTGTGGGTGTGTGTGTGTGGGTGTGTGTGGGTGTATGTATGTGTGTGTGTGTATATATATGTAAAATAATTCTATACATACTCCTATTTATCAGTTCTTTCTTTGGATGCAAATAATGCCTTCCATCATATGTCCTTTGTAGTTAATTTAGGTATTTGTAATAGACTATTTCTTAAAATAATTTTTTAAATGCATAAAACAAAATATGTGGCATTACAAAGGAAACCAATTATATTGAAATACATAGAGAGGAAGACTGATGTGTGGTTTAATGGTGGGTCTAATAATTACAGTAATTCAAAGTGGTGATGAGAGTAAATGATAATTTGAGATCTTTGACAACTATAGTGTGATAGGAAAATATTGTGCTTTCTTTTGGTGACAAAGTCACAGATCCACGACTAATATGACTACCTGTTATTGCTTGTACTCATAGTTGAAGGAAATGCTCACTATTAAAGGACAGTAAAAATAAAGGTGTAATTTTTTTCCATTGAGGTTCCCAGCCTCCCCAAAATTTGTCCATTGACCTCTTAGGGGTATATAGACCATAAATTAAGAATTCTTGTTCTATCATCTCTCCTTTTGCATAATTCACAGCATTTTTCCTGGTACAGGAAGAAAAACACAGATGTGGTTGTATCCTTTCACTGAAGAATTAGAAAGATGAGCACAGATCTGGGAAGTTAGGAGACCCAAATTCAAGTCCTGGCTCTTCTATTACCTAAATGACCTTGGATAATTTCTTTGGGCCTCCATATTCTCATCTATAAATGAGAACTAGAAGACTTTTGATATCACTTGTGGCTCTGAATATATGATTCTAAGGATTCCTAGGAATAATGTTGTTAGCAGAATCTTCCATCTACAGTCTAGAAATCTGGAACCTGTCCTGGGTAGGGAGAAGCCTACAAGCCTGGCTGGTTTGGTCTCTTCCCCTTCTCCAGCTTCAGATTGGTCTCTGCTCTATGATTCCCTTTCAGAAATAGTTTGTTCTCTCCATATCTTTTAAGAAGGCCATAAAGCAGCCATTTGGGGCATGTTGAGCAAGTTTTAAGGGTCGTTTCTTGTTTTTCTTAGTTTCATAGACTATCATGGCCGAAGAATCCATTGTCTAGTAGCTCACCTACTGGGGATGATGGTCCTCTCTGTATTTAATGAGGCTGGTCCTGAGACAGCAGGCACAGTCTGTCTCCAGGAGTATTTCAAAGCCTTTCCACCAAATGGGTAGAAACTATTCTCTGCTGTAATGTGTCTGAAAACCCAAGGTCCTTTTTATAACCTGATGAGGCATTTTACAGATCTTGCTGAATAGATATGGAAATAAAGAAGTAACAGAGACAGATTCACACTATTTTTGTATCATCTTAATTAGCTCCTGCTTCCCCAAATTGGAGGTCTTTGTGCCATGACCAGTTAGTTGTCATGCTACTGGAATAACTGAGCTACATTAATATTAATATTCTCACAAATACTGGGAACCAGCCCTCTCTCTCTCACGTTGAACTGGAATGAAACTGAGAGTACATAGCTTAACCCTTATGAATATATGTAGAGTGTTCTCCTGATGTAATTCCCAAGTTTGGAATATATACATATATATGTATTTATACACATATGTGAGTATATTTGTATATATACATAATGCATATACACACAATACACATACACTTATACACACATATACATACATACATACATACATACAGTCTCTCTGATCAGCTGTGTAGCTGGAATTGAGGTTGCACTTGAAAAACAGTCTTCCAGAACCTGTCTTTTGTTTGTTTGCCTGTTTGTATTGTGGTTAACACTTTCTGATTGGTGGTGTTCTGGTGAAGAGAAGGGAGACAATGTTGTAAGGGATGAGACTTTGGCTTTTCCTGTGCAAGGCCAGTATAGGGCCTGGGAATAAGGGCAATGGTGTTTGTTCTTTTGTTTTAAATAAAAGATGACCTTTGAATATCAAAAGGCTAGCAAGGAAGTGAACCACTAGGAAATTTGGGAGTAAAATCCACATTGGGGTCCAAAGGCACAAGTCTTGCTTTGAGGCTCTGAGCAGTAATGGAAAATCAGACTCCCTGAGGTGGCAGTGACAACGGCTCATCTAGAACCCATGCCACATGTAGACATCAGACATGTTGGTGTGACTGGTGCTGTGTAGAAATTACATTAAGTTTGAGCTCACTCTTCCCAAGGCCTGAGTATACTTAGTACACTTCCAAAGTGGTGGTGGGTGGGAAATGTTTGTATGCCTCTTGGCTATATTGTTGAAGGGCTATATTGCCCTTTACTAAAAATGTGAATCAATTTTAATTGGTTAAATGGAGCTGGCCTGTTAGTCACTTGAGATTAACAGTGGGGGCGGGGGACTATACTGGAATTGAAGCTTGAACTGCTAGTGTTGGAGAAGACATTTAAAACCCCCAAGGGTAGACCTGTACAACTTGGCAATAAGTAGGAGGCAAAATTAAAATAGCCTAAACTTTGTTAGAACACATATAGGATTTTAGTAGCTCATCTTCTAAGTAAAGGTATAATTAATTGTTAAACTACTTTGCAAAAAAAAAATATCTAAAAGGGGAAATTGCAATTAATATCAATTAATTATACTTATTACTTAAGATTTTTATTTATCATGAAATCATATGTTAAAAAAATTATTTTGTTAAGCAGTACAAGATTTAACATATTTTTCAGGTTTTGTACTATTTACATTTGGTTAATGGAACTTAATACACTTCTTGTCAGCAACCAGTTTATCATACCCCGGAACCATGTTTGCAATCATTGTTTTCAAAATATCTTCCACATGTTCATCAGTTAGAGTTGATCATTGCTTATTTTTATTCAGGTTCATAATGGAGAAGGTTTGTTCACATTCGTAGGCACTCTCAAATATGCTGAAAACCTGTAAAGCACAATCTCACAGATTTTTAAACTTTCCCTTGTCCAAACTCTTGTAGAAGTGTTGAAGGCTGGTTTCTGTGTTTATTTTGGTAAACTGTTGAGCTCTGGAGTTTAGTAACCTCTAGCTGTAAAAGTGTTTGGAGTTCCTATAGATCCACAGAGAAAAGATCTTTAGTTAACTTAAATTTATTGTCATATTCTTTGTATAATATCAGTCTTCTGTCAAACTCCTGGATCAAAGTCACCCCAAAAACTTTGAGGTTAGAACCAAAAAGTCTCCACAGCAACTGCTCTTATATAAATACTGAATTGAGTGTCCAGCCTTGGAGAGAGTGCCAGACACTCATGTAACTTGGAGGGGAAAAAGTTGTGTCTTTGCTGTTCATTGCATAGCGGGTATCAGCTCTGTAGGCATGTGGCTGCACTCACTTTGTCCCTGTTCAACACCAGTGATGACTGAAAACACAGCAAAAAGATATGGCTTTCTCCTCTCAGGCTAGAATTGATGATGGTTGGTTGTTGCGGGTCAGGTGACAAATAGGAGAGAGTGCACAGTGACAACCCATCCATCAGGTTACATGACAGGCAGAGTATGAACAAAACACTCATTGCATACATTTTTTAAAATTTCTCTACATTTTTTGTGGGTTGCCTGAAATCCTTCGGCGGGATCGTATACTGTGCAGGCCTAGAACCCTAAAGGCAGATGTAGCCCGATTGAACTGGAGTGACTGAGGCCAAAATAATTGCTACATAAAGAATCTTCAGCTACATAGAAGGATGATACTTCGGCTTTCCTTGGAGAGTTGGTGGTATTGGTTTCATCTTTTGCCTAAAGACGCAGGTCATCTTAAAGCACATGATTAACAGACAAAAAAACCCCCAGAAAGATATTACAATTACCATTTGTGTGCAATATCTGTCATAGAAGACAAAAAAGTAATGAAATTCTATAGGGAACTTACAACTACAAACAAAATCAACATATATTTTAATAGTTATATAAATGTAAAGGAGCACACAGGGGCAAAAAATGATGGAAAGTAGGATATAGGATTAGGGAATGAAAGGGGTCAAAGATTTGTATGTATACTTCTAGAAATCTCATGTACACATTTCTAAAAAAAAAAAAAAAGAAAGAAAAGAGAGGCCAAAAGGCACTGTTCAATGGCAACCATTGAACAATATTTCATATTCAAAAATTTAAAAAAGAAAGAAAGAAAAGAAATTGACTGAGTCTTAATTGATAGGAAAGGACTGGTTAGTACTAGGAGAGTGATTTCCAAATCAGTTTCTCTATGCATTCAGACTACTAAATAGTTGAAGTAAAGGCCAAACGCAACATCAAAGACCAGTATGAGAACAAAACACTTCGTGTAATTATAACATAGACTTGCTTCATCACCTCCAACCTGGCCTACTTAATCTAGCTGGTGATGCTAAAAGATGAGAACTGGATAAAAGGAAGGATATATGTTCACTAATTTTTTTTAAAGGAGCATAACAGACATAAACAGGTGCTATGATTAAGAGGAATATTCACCGAAGAGGCTTCATGGAGGAAGCCCAAAACTCAGGAAACCAATTTACTCAACACAACCTTAATGTCCATTTTAAGTATAGAGACATGGCAGCTGGGGTCAACAATTTATTTAGAGTATCATAAAACATTATGATAGTATTAACATTATGGTGGAGTATTCATAAAACATTACAAAGGATGTTAGGAAAATATAAGCAATAGCAAAAATTAATGGAGAAGACAATGAGACTGCAAAGAGGCTTGTATGAAATCAAGGTGTTAATAAAGACCAAAATATACACATACTGGAGATGACAATTTTCAAATCACTGAGGGATAATTTTTAAAACTAGCTCAAAGTGGGAAAAGACACCAAAGAATTGGAAAAAGAGATGGTTGGCATTATTAGAGAACATTTAGACTTCAAGAGATAGTGGAGGATAGAAGGGCTTGATGTGCTGTTAATGGTGCCTGGGATCACAAAGAGTTGGACTCCTCTGAACCACAACCAAAAGTTTACAAAGTACTTTACAAATAATATTTCATTTGCTCTCCACAACAACCTTGGGAGGTAGGTGTTATTATTATTCATAATTTTACTGATTAAATTCATTGACCAGGTTCATATATCTAGTAAGTATCGGAGACCTGATTTCAGCTCTGATCTTCCTGACTAAAAGTCAAATACCTAGATGTCTTTTGTCATTTATTAACAGCAAACAAAAGAGGTGACCAAAAGAGACTCATTAATTACTAATTCATATACTCCTTACTTATTTTTAGAAAATTATTTTCTTTTTAAATATTTAATTTTGTTAAATATTTTAAATATTTATTTAATTTGGCTATTTTTTATTTATATTTATTAAAATTCTACATTAAATTTTATTTATTAAAATCTATTAAAAGTATTTTATTTATTAAAATAAATTTTATTTATTTGTTAAAGTTTATTTAATTTTGTTAATTTGAATTATAAGCTATTTCCTTTCCTCCCTCTCAATCCTGCATATTTGATATAACTTTATATATGAAACTATACAATATATAGTTTTATATGTCAATTCTTCCTCTGGAAGTGTTTAGCATCTTCCTTCATAGGTCCTTTGTAGTTGATTTGAATATTCATACAATTCAGAATAGCTTAGTTATTCACATTTACTCTTCAAACAATATTGCTGTTATTGTATACAACATTCTCTTGGTTTTACCCATTTCACTCTTCATTATTTCACGCAAATATTTCTATGAAATTCATAAGAGAAAGACCTACGTAGAACTGCTAAAGGTATCCTTGACAAAAAAAAATGTGAGAAGAGAATAGGCAGGATTTCATAAGTTATTTTTGGTCTCAGATCATATCTTCTTCTTATTATTATTTATTTAAATTTTTCTGGACTTAATAAATAAAATAAGCATTTCCATAGCAAAATGGAGTAGAAAAACAGATGATTACATCTGAAACATATTCTTTTTCTGGATGTAAACAGCATCTTCCTTTATAGGATCTTTGTGTTTGAGTATTTATAATAGTCAAATAATTTAGTTGCTCAAAGTTGTTCTTACAACAATACTGCTGTTTTTGTAAACAAATGTTCTCTTGATTCTGCTCATTTCTTTCTTCGTTATTTTGTGGAGGTCTCCTCCTGCTTTTCTAAAATCGTTGAACTCATAAGTTCTCATAGCAGAGTAATATGCCATCATGAACATGTCACTATTTGTTTAGCCATTCCCCAACTGATGGGCATTCCTGCAATGTCCAGTTCTTTGTCACCACAAAGAGAGCTGCCATAAATATTTTAGAACAGATGCATTCTTTTCATCTTCCCCTAACTATCTTGGAAAACAGACCTAATAGTGGTATTGTTGGATCCGTTATTAAAGGGTATAGGCAGTTTAATACCTCTTTGGACATAATTCCAAATCTCTTTCCAAAATGGTTAGATCTACCAAAAATGAATTAAGATCCCGATTTTTCTACATCCCCTCCAACATTTGCCACTTTCTCCTATCATTTTAGCTAATCATAGATATAAAATGATATCTCAAGGTTGTTTTAATTTGCATTTCTCTAACCAATAATGCTCTAGCATTTTTTCATATGACTATAAATTGTTTTTTTAATTGGAAAACTGCTTGGTCATATCCTTTGACCATTTATGAATTGGGGAATGACTCCCATTCTTATAGATTTGAAAGATTATTTTATATATATGAAATATGAGACCTTTATCTGAGGAAATGTCTATAATTCTCTCCCCTCCTCCCAGTTTTCAGCTTTCCTTCTTATTTTAGTTACATTTGTTTTATTTGTACAAAACCTTTTAAATTTAATATAATCAAAATTATCCATTTTTTATCTCACCAATTAGTTATTTTTCTATGTTTCCATGGTCCCTTATTAAATATAATTTTTATTGCACTGTAGTCTGTAAAGGACTTATTGATACTGGTTCTTCCTCTGAGGCTAGACGAAAGATGTCTGCAACCTCTTTGTTGCTGAGTCCTTTCAATCATGTCTGACTCTTCATGACCCCTTTTGGCCTTTTCTTGGAAAAGATACTGGAGTGGCTTCATATTTCCTTCTCCAGCTCCTTTTACAGATGAGGAAACTGGGGCAAACAGAGTTAAGTGACTTGCCGGGGTCACACAGGTAGTGAAAGCTAGATTTGAGCTCATGAAGATGAGTCTTCCTGCTTTACCATCCATTCACTTTGAGTTCACAGTCAAAGAAACCCAGTCTCTTTCAACTCTAGGTGACTTCTATCCTATATTTATGTGTATTATTATTATTTTTAACTTAAAATAAGACTTGATATTGATTCCTATTAAATTTAACATTTTAAATTTTCAACCCATCATTCTCCCAGACGTTCCCAAAGTAGGTGATACCACTCCCTGGGGGAGATATGAGGTAGTAGCCTTGGGTGCAATTAGGAGGCCTTGAATAAAAATAATTTCATGGAAGATGATGTCTAGGCTCTTTTTTTGATCATGAGTTTCAGGTAGTCCCATAATTTTGAAATTGTCTCTCCTGGATCTATTTTCCAGGTCAGTTGTTTTTCCCATGAGATATTTCACATTCTCTTCCATTTTTTCGTTCTTTTGGTTTTGTTTGGTGATTTCTTGGTTTCTCATAAAGTCATTAGACTCCATCTGTTCCATTCTAATTTTGAGAGAACTATTAAATTCAGTGAGCTTTTGAGCCTCTTTTTCCATTTGGCTCATTCTGCTTTTGAAAGCATTCTTCTCCTCATTGGCTTTTTGAACCTCCTTTGCCAATTGAGTGAGCCTATTTTTCAAGGTGTTAATTTCCTCAGCATTTTTTTGGGTCTCCTTTACCAAGGTATTGACCCGTTTTTCATACTTTTCTTGCATCTCTGACATTTCTCTTCCCAGTTTTTCCTCCACCTGTCTAACTTGCTTTTCAAAATCCTTTTTGAGCTCTTCCAGGGCCTGAACCCACCCGCCACCCCCCCTGGGGTGTCTGGGGTACTGAGGCCCCGCCCTCCACATCTTTCCCTGATGACAAGGATACGTCCTCATCATCAGATCCGAAGGTTGGGATCATTTGCATTTGTTGGAAAAAACTCTCTAAAGTCTTATTTTTCTTCCCTTTTCTAGGCATTTTCCCAGCCAGTTACTTGACTTCTGAGATTCCTTTCCACCCCCGCCTGGATCCGCCCAGCTAGTGCTTGGCCTCTGAGATTTAAATGGGCTTTCCTCCTGCTGGCTGTCAGCTTTAGTTCAGGTGCTGGGGTTGGGGCAGGGCCGTCTCCCAGGCTCAGATCCCTCAGGGGCTTTATGTAGAGACTTTCAGGAATGGAGCGGGTGGGGGCGGGGTGGGGGGCCCGCCTCCCAGGCTCAATTCCCTCGGGGGCTTTAAGCAGAAGCCTTCAGTAATAGAGCAGGGTGGGGGCAGGGCCATCTCCCAGGCTCAGCTCCCTCAGGTTTTATGCAGGAATCTTCCGTAATGAAGATCCTGCCTGCTGCTGGGGGATTCCTGAGTCCCGGTCCACTGCCGCCTCAGCTGCCGCCCACCCCTCTGCCTCTGCCACTTCCTGCCCCCATCTCTGCTGCCGCTGCTTCCTCCCAAGGGGGCCCGAGTCACGGAGACGCCCTGCTCCCCCTCTCCTCCAGCCCGGCCTTCTCTCTCACTGACCTGTAGCTTCTGTGGGCGGAGGGACTTTCCCGGCTGCTGGAGCTTCTGTCCCTGAAGCCTGCTCAGATCAGCTTCTCTGGGGCCACGGCCAGGGCAGCGCTGGGGGTGGGGTCCACTTTCCGGGGTGCAACGGACCCTGGGGACGGGTCTCCAGGGCTCCCTGGAACGGAAATCTCTTCCACTCCGTTTCTGCACACCTTGTACTGACCCAGAAGTTATGGGGGACTCTTTTTACATTAATTCTATGGGCTTTGGTTTCGGAGCTCATAAACGTGCGTCCTTCTACTCCGCCATCTTGGCTCTGCCCCCCCTTGAATAAAAATAAGGGAGAGATGGAAGCATAAGGAAAGAAAAGATGATAAGAAAATTTTGAAAAACTTGGTACATGTTTCATCTGTTGTGTAACAGAGTTAAAGTCGTAGTGATTACATTGTTTTCCAAATAAATGCATAAAATGCAAGTTAAAACCGATCAGTGATCAAGTCTGCCAACAGGTCTTAACAGCAAGCATTGGCAAGTGAGTGTATTGAGCATTATTGGGAAGTCCAGAATATATCAGCAAGAAAATGTGTTTGTAATAATTAATTTACAGTATGATACTGTATGACTACGTTATATTGCATCATCAAAATTTCAATGCAGGAATCCCCCCCCCCCCAAACTTACAATAAATTATTAAATTTAAGATGCATCATTTAAAAAAATTACATTTTTTGAAATGATGCATATTTCCCAAAAAAAGCCATTAAAGGGTTAAAGAAAAGATTTCTAGGGGGACACTGAGTAACTTTTTTTTGGAAAGGGAGTGGTAGGCAAAATACGTCTGGGAACCTTTGTTCTAACTTGTTCATCTCTTTGACTCTTGATTTTCTAACAACCTTCTTCAGTTCATGAATCTTCACTCCTAAAACTATAGCTCATGAGCTCTTTTCTTTAACACTTAGCCAGCATATAGAGTTAGTTCATAGCAAGGCATTTACTCAGATGATATCTGGAGGAGGCTCTCTCTAGGTCTGTACATATTATCTGGGTTTGAGATGGAGATAGAATTTCAAATAGTTTTAGAAATAAGCTTTGTAGTCTTCTTTTTTGATTTTGCTTAGACTATTGTACCCAACGATTAACCAGATGCATAATGTTTTTCTCCAATGTGGAGGTCCAGGTCCTACTTTAATAAGAGTTATTGGAATCTTGAATTGGCTTCCCATGACCCCAGTCAAGGGGTGGAATAAGATAGGCCATGGAAAGGCACGTACAGATTACCTGGTTTGAGCAGATAGAATTTCGATGGAGAGGTACATAGGTTGTGGAGCTGATAGCATTAAAGCTACATGAAAATGAGTGGTTGCTGTTTGACAGTATTCTCTGCCATTAAGGTAGTTACATCACAAAGGTTTATGTTTTATGAATAACTGAAGATTTTGCGCTGGTAATATGGTCCCTGGAATTCCTATTAGCTCAAAGCAGCTTCTGCCTCCTCACAACTATTAGATACTCTGCTCCATGCAGACCACATTTACCACCACTCAAGGAGAAAAATTAAGACAAGGAAAGGTCTTGAGACCTAGAACTAGAACCAGAACCATCAACATGCAACCATGCCATGCTTTTAACAACTGTAGCCTTTATGAATAAATAAGTCTTTGGTTACTTCTCATTAACCCTTTGCCTGTGTTAGGTTAAATGTGTTAAGCATATCTTTATAAAAGTCATCGATTTAAAAAATGTTGAATAGGACAAGACAAAGAATGCAGCCCTGCAGCTATTAGAAAATTTCCTGTAGGATTAGCTCCAGTGTCATTCCTGCATTGTGGGATTGTCGACCTAGAGTAACCCTTTGTAAACACTAAGATTTTATCAGTCTTTGAAAGGGTCCAGAGAAAAGTAAAATCCAAACAATAATTTCTCAAATTACAAAGAGAAGCAAAATCAATTTATATTAAAATGGGAATTTTTTTTGCCAACCAATTGCTTCTGCATTGGGTGAATTACAAACCAAGTAGCAAACTTAGGACTTAATTTTGGAAATAAACTTTCAAAGTTTTGTTACAAAATGAATATTTATGAATACAGGAAGAAATACTAGCATTCCAATAAGGATGTCTTTTCTATAACATTGTGGCAAGGCTAATACATCTTAAGTCCTCTGACTTTTCTTGCATCTTGTCTATTTCAAGTTTCTTTGTGTTCTGCAGGATGTAATAGAAATTAGTCTCTGTCTGTAAATACATAAAACTTTCTTTTGTTCCTCAAAATGAATTGTATCAGTCTATCAAGTTCTGTAAAGTATCCCTTCGATAATTTAATAGGTATAACATTAAAATTATAAATTAACTTTAGTAGTATTGTCATTTTTATTATGCTTGCATGGTCTAGCCATGAGCACTGAATGTTCCTCCAGATATTTCCTTACAATACAGTTTTTAATCAAGTCTATACAAATTTTTCTTGTGCATACTTACACACATATGTTTACATTTCATAATTATTTTGAGTGGGGTTTCCCTTTCTCGTATGGCCTCCTGTTTATTTTCATTATTATTATATGGGGATAGTACTGATTTTTGTGTGTTTATTTTGTGCACTGTTAATGTTGTTGACACTTTTAATTTTTTCTACTCTCTGGTTTTCCATTCAGAAAGGGATGGGAGGAGCTAAATCACGCTGTTCCCCACTTAAGCAGACCAGATCTGGGAGGAGCCATTTTTAAAATCACCACCTCCACTTTCCACCTCTTGCTCTGAGAACTGTAATCAAACCCAAACTAATATTCCCTTGGAGAGCTATGTCAGTGAACTGCCATATTGCTCCTGTCACCATCTTTGTGACCTTCTGGACCATAACTAGTTTTCCTGGTCACTTTTCCATATGTTAACTCCGTCATTAGACTCTAAGTTCCTTGAGACAATGACAATTTCTCTTTTTTACTTCCAGTGTACTAGAGTACTCATGGAGCTGAACATGTGTTCTGGAACCTTGTGGGTAGATGTGCTCTAGTCCCTTGCTAAAGTACATGTGTGATCCAATGGCTTCTAATTGGTCTCTTGGTCTCTGTTACAGGGAGATTGTTTTGAAGGGGAGTGGTAACTGAGCCAGGAAGAGATGCATACTTAGTCTGCTACAAGAAGAACTAAAAAGAAACCTCTCTCTCTCTCTCTCTCTCTCTCTCTCTCTCTCTCTCTCTCTCTCTCTCTCTCTCTCTCTCTCTCTCTCTCCCTCTCCTCCCTCCTTCCCTCCCTCTCTACCTTTCTTCCCTCCTCTTCTTCTATCTCCTTTCTCCTCTCTTTGCTCATCTCTCTTTTGGACTTTCCTCTACCCAGTAGCAATGAGAACATTTGGACTGGATCTCAAATTTGGCTGTTTCTACACCCCGCCCGCCCGCCCCCCCCCGCCCCCCCAAAGACTGAGATCAGCATCCAGGGATGCTGGGAGAGAAAAATTTCCAGTTTTGATGGTTACTTTTTAAATTAAAAACTGCTCAGTGCTGGATGCCCAGCAGGAGGTGCTTCCTGAAACTACTCTGATTTTCAGAGTAGTTGAGGAAGGAATCATTTCAAATCTGAAAGGACTAAGGAACCATGTCTAACCTGCTAAAGAATTGGACCTTGTGAATTACTAATACTGTAAAGCTCTGAGGTCAGTGTTTGTTTGGGTGCCTTGAGAAGTTGTCCTTACCTCTTAGGAGTGAATAATAGGTGTATTGGAGGTATTGTTTTATGTTTAAAGTATTTGTAATAAGCACTTACAAGTCTAGAATTTTAAGCATTTCTTTTGTGGTGGAAGGAATAAATAACACATATCCTGATATGAGTTATATATACAGGTACAAAATATATCTGATGCATATCCTTTTTCTAGAAGAGAATCTATTAATCCTTTTTGAAAGGGATGTAATTAGACATGAGGTAAGCTTTTTTTAGAGCTTTTTTCTGAAGTTGTAGGGGAGGACTAGCACTTCCAGTGTGAGGGTTTGCTGAGCCTTTTCACTAGTTCACCAGGCACTCAACTTTTACCTGTGTCTTCAAAAAGCTGTAGCACTTATAGCTGCCAAATTCCAGCAAAACTGTCTTGACAGACAGACTAAACCAGGTTGAGGATAACTGATTAACCTCAAACCTGTTAGTGAATTAGGGGGATGTCTACCCCAAACATGTGAAGGCTTCTCCTGGTGGAATGGTTGGATGAGAACAACTTGTTCCAATGGCCATGAAGGTGGCTAAAGGAGCCACTGTGGAACACTTAGAGCTTGGTTAGACATCAAAGACACCAAGGTCATCTACTACTCGGGACCATCGCCCATCATGTTGACTTTGGTGTTGCAACCAGACTTCGATGCCTCTGGAAGAGTGAGGCCAGTGGTTTTGTATGGGACTTGAGTCCAGTTCATAAGCAAGTCAAGACAGTACCCATGATGTCACTGGTCCTCTTTGAAAACAAAGTATCAAAAAAACCCAATAATGAGCCAAAGAGTTTGAAAGATGCCTGATTCCCTTACTTTGGGATCAGACTGCACCCCCAGGATGAATCTTTGTTCTGTGTTAGTACAGAGTTGGAACTCTCTTATGAGAGGTAGTTGCACCCTGAGTCACATGTAACAATGAATGACAATAGGAAAGAGCCTATTAGTTTTCTCCCCTTTCATCTTTACTACCCAAGTAACAGAGGGGTTGGAAATCTATTTTTCCATTAGGAACAGGAGCACCTATGAGAAACTTCCATTTATGGCCTCAGAATGTCTAGTTATTCTCCTATTTTTGTAAGTGATTTGCTCCCCTTTTTGTTTGCATTTGTAATACAGTACAAATCTGTTAGAAGGAGTAATTGCTGGATTGCTTTGGAGGTCAGCACTTGTTTCTTTTATATTATATTATTAGGCAGGATAGAAAAGGGAAGGGTCATATAGAGTCTAGTACAAATCATTGTACGATCTAATCCCACCATCATGAAGATAATACATTTTTAATGCTGGATAACCTCAATAGAAGGGTAAGCTTTGAAAGGGAAATTACAAAAGGGAAAACTTCAATTGGGTACGAATGTTGGAATGAATTTTCTTTGGTGAAGATGTAAGAATTTATGAGCTTTCTGTTTTTTTATATAATGTGAGAGAAGCCTGAGCATACTGGAGCCAGGTCAACCAGGTAGGGAAATCCAATAGTTAAATTTTAAATGTGAGTATTTACATTTGGGAATAAGCAAGCTCCAAATCAGGGCTTGATTTATTGGTTTTTTAATTGTCTAGACTTAAGAAAGTGAATGAAAAATGTTAGTGATGCAGATTATTAATGCATCCAGAGAAGGAATGGATAAATAGCAGTATGTGTAGAACAGTTTCACATATCTCTACAGATACTTTTATGTTTAATGGTAGCCATTTCTAGAGTGAGAGGGAAGAAAAAAAGTGAAAAAAGTTACATGATAAATATATAAATATATTTAAAAGGAATAACAAGCTATACATAATAGACCTTGCAATCATCTTTTTTGCTATTCTACTATTCTTGCTTTATTTCTTAAGTTCAGAATAAAATAAAAAAAAAATACAGATTAAACTTTAAAATATGTCATACTTTTTTTCCCTGCAGAGCTTGGTCTTTAAATATTTTCCAACACACCTCTGGTTTGAAAATCTGCCTCTGTTATCTAGCTGTGTGACTGTGGACAAGCCACTTAATTTCTCTGGGTCTCAGTTCCTTATCTGTAAAGTGAAAGAGCTGGATGAGATGACCTGTAAGATCCCTTCTAATTTTAAATCTATGATCCCGAGGAATCCTTTATATCTAGCAAGCAGCCTTTTGCAACAAAGAATAAAAAAGAGAAAAAAAGCAATTCAGCAAAATTAACCCACCCATCTACCCAGGCTGATGCATCGTTTAAAGACCATAGAATCCAAACTCTACAAAGAAAGGAGGGGGGTCTTGGTCATTCTTCCTATATAGTTTTCAGGTTTTCTTTAGCCTCCACCTCCCCCCCTCCCCCCCCCCCCGCCTTTCTTTCCATTATCTTGTTAATAATCGAGGATGTTCTTTTCCTAGGTTTTGTTACTTCCCTCTGAATCTGATGACATGGCGCCATCTAGTGAGTAAAAGGAACCTTGTGCTGTCCCTTCATTAGGGGACAGATGTGTTGACTACAGTTACTCATGCCTTAGCCTACAGGAAGGGACCCTATGGTCATTTGGTTCTCTCTGTCTAGGAACTAACCCACCATACTATTCTTGTCTTATGCAAGTCATTGTTAGGAAGTTCGTCTATATGTTTGGTATAAATGGGTATTTGGAAAGAGATGCTTTTGTTTTGGCTTAATTCCTTGGTAAGTCTGTTTGCTTTTCTTTTCTTTTAGTCAGTCAACAAGCATTTATTGAGCACCTATTTTGTACCAGGCACTGTACTAAGAAAGAAAGGCAAAAACCAGTCCCTACTCTCAAGGATCTCACAGTCTAATGAAGCAGACATGAAAGCAATTATGTACAAACAAGATCTACACAGAATAAACTGGAGATGGTCTCAGAGGGAAGGCACTGGAATTATAGGGAGTGGGAAAGGCTTCTTACAGAAGGTGAACTTTAGCTGGGACTTGAAGAAAGTCAAGGAAGTTAGGAGGTAAAGATGAGGAGGGAGGGTGTTAAAGGCATGGGAGATGGAAACTGTTGCTATGACTTTTCATTAACTCCCCCAGAGGAGAAGGTATCAACGAGCTGCCTCTCTCCAGCTTCTCAAACAAGTTCTTTGTTTTCCTGGCTGTCAAACAACACCCTGCCTACTGTACCTTCATTGTGCCAATCAGTTCCTATTAATTTCACCTTTTTGATGTCTCTTAAATATGTCCCTTTCTTTCCTCTGACACTGCCATCCCTTATGACCTCACATGTGAACTATTTCACTAGCCTGTTGGTGAGTCTACTTGTCTCAAGTCTCTTCCCCATCCATTCCATCCTCCATTCAGCTGCCAAAGTGATATTCCTAAAGCACAGGTCCCATCAGGTCAACCTTTGCCCCACCCCACCTGCCCTACTTGATAAACTCCAGTGGTTTCCTATCACCTCCAAGATCAAATACAAAATCCTCTAGCATCAAAAGCCTTCCTGACCAGCACTCCCTACTCTTTCAAGTCTTCTTACACATGTACTCAGCAACTGGCTGTGCCATGAACAAGACACTCCATGTCTTGACTGGACATTTTCTCTGGTTTCCCCTATGCCTGAAATGCACTCTCTCTTCATCCCAGCTTCCTGGCTTTCTTCAAGACTCAACTAAAATCTCTTCCTCAGCAAGCTATTTCTAAGCCCTCTTAAATTCTAGTGCCTTCCCTCTCATAATTATTTCCTATTTATCCTGTATGTAGTATGTTTGTATATATTTGTTTGCTTGTCATCTCTCCTCCATTACATCATGAACTCCTTGAGGAGATTTGCTGTAAGAGCCCCACCTTTTTTTTTTGCCCCTTTTTGTATGCCCTGTGCTTAGCACTGTGTCTAACTCAGAGCAGTTTCTTTATAAGTGTTTACTGACAATCTGTGAGCATGGACTTTGTTTCCAGTTCTTTGAAACCACAAAACATGCTCCTATAAATATTTTGGTGTATATGGAGCCCTTCTTTTTATCATTTGGAGTATATGCCTAGCAATGGAATCTATGAAGCAAAAAGTATACATGTTTTAGTCACTTTTTTGCATAATTTCAGATTGTTTCTCAGAATGATCTGACCAGTTTATAGCTCTATCAACAGAGTTACTGTGCCTGTCTTCTCACGATCTTTCTAATTCTATGCTCATAGTTTGTCATCTTTGTAGATTTTCTGAGTGTGAAGTAAAAGTTCAAGATTGTTTTTAATTTGTATTTTATCATTAGTGATCTGAAGCATTCTTTGTTATAGATGTTAATAGTTTGCAAATTTTTTAAAGAACTGTTTGTTCATATCTTTTGACCTATTGAGAAATATCTATTGGTTTTATATATATAGACAACTTGGAGTTGTCTGTATATACTTTGAATATTAGACTCATAGGAGAGATATTTGATATAAATTTTTTTCTCCAGTTGACCACTTCTTTTTTACCCTACATACATTAGTATGCTTCAAAATCTTGTAACCAACACTGCCTGTATTATTTTTACAATTATTTCGATACCTTGCTAAGAATTCACTTCCTCCTATAGATGTGAAATACATATAATCTATTTCTTTTCTTTTTTAATGGTATGATTGTCAATGGTCATGTTATACATCTACTTTGAATTAATTGTGGAATACAGTGTAGATGTTGGTCTAAGGCAAATTTCTGTTGCTGGACCGCTTTCTTGTTTTTCCAGAAATCGAGTATGAAGGGCTTTCTTAGGTAACAGATGCTTTTAGATTGACCAAACATTGAATTATTGAGTTTCATTATTTCCGATTCTCCCATATCTAGTTTATTCTATTGATTTACTTTTCTATTTTTTAACCACCACTAAATGGTTTTGGTGGTTGCTAATTTATCATATAGTTTGAAGACTGGAAATACTAATATTCCAAAGCACAAAATACACTGCTCCAACCTTTTACCTTTACCCTGTGTGTATGCCCCCATTTCAAATGTGTTTCTTGTAGACAACATATTGTTGGATTATGGTTTTTAATCCATTCTGCTATCCATTTCTCTTTTATGAGAGAGTTCATCCCATTCACATTCACAGTTATGATTACTATCTGTGTCTTTCCCTCTTGTCTCTTTTCCCCTTATTTATGCTTTTAGTTCTCGCTTCCCGCTTTTTTATATAGTAAGAACAATATTATCTGATGATCAGCTGTGAATGACAGTTTTTCATAGCAATACAATGATCTAAGACAGTTCTCAAGGACTTGTGATGAAAAATGCTATCCATCTCTGAAGAAAGAACTGAGGCAGTCAGAATGCAAATCAAAGCATACTTTTTCTTTACCTTATTTTTCTTGTTTTATTTTAGCCTATATTTTCTTTTACAGCATGACTAACATGCAAACATGTTTTTCATGACTGGATATGTATAATTTAAAACCATTAGCTTACATTCTCAGTGAGGAGAGGTGAGGAAGAGAGAGAATCTGGAATTCATTTTTTTTTGTGGTGGCAAAGAAATGAAAATTTCATTTATTTATTTTTGTTTTTAGTGTTCTACAATCACTTCCATGTCTCTCCCTCTCCCTCCTTCCCCCCCACCTACCCACTCCTTTCCTGAGACAGCATACAATTTTATAGAGGTTCTACAATTGCATTCCTATTAAGTACATTTTCACCTTAGGCATGTTGCATAGAAGAATTAAAACGAATGAGAGAAATCATAAAACAAACCAAAACCTAATACAAAACAAAATGATCTGCTTCATTCTTCAATCAAATTCCATAGTTCTTTCTCTGGATGTGGAAGGCATTTTGTCTTAAGACACCATTGGGAATTTTTTAAGTCCTTGCATTGCAATGAAGTACTAAGTCTACCAGAAAATTCCTCACACACTATGGTTGTTGCTGTGTACAAAGTTCACCTGGTTCTGCTCCTTTCACTCAGCAGCAGTTCCTATAAGTTTTTCCAGGCCTCTCTGAAGTCTTCCTGTTCATCATTTCTTATAGTATAATAGTATTCCATTACATTAATATACCACAATTTTTTTAACCATTCCCCAATTGATGGGCATCCCCTTGATTTCCAGTTTTTGGCCACCACAAAGAGAACTACTATCAATATTTTTGTACATATGGGATCCTTTCCCAATTTTATGACCTCTTGGGGATTCAGTCCTAGAAACGATATTGCTGGATCAAAGGGTATGCACATTTTTGTAGCCCTTTGGGCATAGTTCCAAACTGCTCTCCAGAATAGTTGGATCAACTCACAGCTCCACCAACAATGAATTAGTGTTCCAACTTTCCCACATCTTCTCCAATATTTACCATCTTCCTGTTTTGTCATGTTAGCCAATCTGATAGGTGTCATGTGGTATCTCAGAGTTGTTTTGATTTGCATCTGTCTAATCAATAGTGATTTAGAGTGTTTTTTCATAGGACTATAAATAGCTTTAATTTCTTCCTCTGAAAACTACCTGTTCATATCCTTTGATGATTTGTCAGTTGGGGAATGACTTGTATTCTTATACATTTAACTCAGTTCTCTACATATTTTAGAAATGAGGCCTTTATTACAGGCACTAGTTTCAAAAATTCTCTCCCAGTTTTCTGCTTCCCTCCCAATCTTGGTTGCATTGGATTTGTTTGTGCAAAAACCTTTCAATTTGATGTAATCAAAATTATCCATTTTGCACTTTATAAGGTTTTCTCTCTCTTATTTAGTAAAAAAATTTTCCATTCTCCATAAATTTGATAAATACAGTATTCTTTGCTCCACTAATTTATTTATAGTAGCAATCTTTATACCTAGATCATGTACCCATCTGAACTCTATTCTTGTTTAAGGTGTCAGGCATTGGTCTATGCCTAGTTTCCACCACACTGTTAGCCAGTTTTCCCAGCAATTTTTGTCGAATAGTGAGTTCTTATCCCAGACGCTGAGGTCCTTGGGTTTATCAAACAGTAGATTTTCATATTCATTGACTACTGCGTCTTGAGTACCTAATATATTCCACTAGTCTACCCTTCTGTTTCTTAGCCAGTACCAAGTGGTTTTGACAATTGCTTCTTTATTATAAAATTTGAAATCTAGTAGAGTTAGATCACCTCCCCTAGCATTTCTCTTCTTAGTTCCCTTGATATTCTGGACCTTTTGATTTTCCAGATGAATTTTGATATTATTTTTTCCAGCTCTACAAAATAATTTTCTGATAGTTTGATTGGTATGGCACTGAATTTACGTAGAATTGTCATTTTTATTACATTGACTTGGCCTGCCTGCGAGCAACTGATGTTTTTCCATTTACTTAGATCTGACTTTATTTGTGTGAAAACTGTTTTATAATTGTGTTCATATAGTCCCTGGGTTTATTTTGGCAGGTAGACTCCCAAATATTTTATAATGTCTACCCTAGCTTTAAATGAGATTTCTTTATCTCTTGCTATTGGACTTTGTTAGTAATATATAGAAATGCAGATTTGTGTGAGTTTATTTTGTAACCTGCAAATTTGTCAAAGTTGTTTATTATTTCAAGTAGTTTTTTACTTGATTCTCTGGAATTCTCTAAGTATATCATCATATCATCTGCAAAGAATGATAACTTAGTTTCTTCTTTGCCTATTCTAATTCCTTCAATTTCTTTTCCTTCTATTGAGATAGTTTTATAGCTTCTGTTAGTTTTGTTGTTGATATGATCAATAATGCTAATAGTTTTCCTAATATTGGACCAGCTCTGCATTCCTAGGATAAATCCTACCTGATCATAATGTATTAATCTCATGATAAGTTGCTGTATACTTTTGCTAAAATCTTATTTAAAATTTTTGCATCTGTATTCATTAGAGAAATTGGTCTATAATTTTCTTTCTCTGTTTGGGCTCTTCCTGGTTTAGGTATCAAAACCATATTTGTATCATAAAAAGAAATTGGGAGGACTTCTTCATCCCCAATTTTCCCAAATAGTCTATATGGTATTGGAATTCACTGTTCTTTAAACGTTTGATAGAATTCACTTGTAAATCCATCCGTTCCTGGAGTTTTTTTCCTAGGGAGTTCATTGATGGCTTGTTCAATTTCTTTTTCTGAGATGGGGTTATTTAAGTATTCAACTTCCTGTTCTGTTAATCTGGGAAATTTATATTTTTTTAAAATACTCATCCATCTCATTTAGATAGTCTAATTTATGGGCATATATTTGGGCAAAGTAATTTCTAATTATTGTTTTAAATTTCCTCCTCATTGGAGGTGAGTTCACCCTTTTCATTTTTGATGTTGGTAATTTGGTTTTCTTCTTTCTTTTTTTTAAATCAAATTGACCAATCATTTATCAATCTTATTGATTTTTCATAAAACCAACTCTTAATTCTATTTATTAGTTCAATAATTTTCTTAATTTCAATTTTATTAATCTCTCCTTTGGTTTTCAGTATTTCTAATTTGGTATTTATTTGGGGATTTTCAGTTTGTTCTTTTTCGAGCTTGTTCAGCTGCATGCCCAATTCTTTGATCTCCTCTTTCTCTACTTTATTCATGTAGGCATTCAAAGATATAAAACTTCCTCTAAGAACTGCTTTTCCAGTAACCCATAAGACTTTGTAGGTTGTCGCATTATTGTCATTTTCTTGAGTGAAGTTGTTGATTATTTCTGTGTTTTGTTGTTTAACTCACTCATTCTTTAGGATTAGATTATTTAGTTTCAAATTAATTTTTGGTCTATCTTTCCTGGTCTATCTTTCCATGGCCTTTTATTACATATGATTTTTATTGCATTATGATCTGAGAAGGATGCATTCACTATCTCTGCCTTTCTGCATTGGATTGTGAGGTTTTTATGCCCTAGTACATAGTCAATTTTTTTATATGTGTCATGTACTACTGAGAAAAAGGTATATTCCTTTCTAACCCCATTCCCTTTTCTCCAGTGATCTATCATATCTATCTTATCCAGAGTTTTATTCACCTTCTTTACTTCTTTCTTTTTTATTTTTAGGTTAGATTTATCAAGTTCAGAGAGGGGGAGGTTGAGGTCCCCCACTAGTATAGTTTTGCTGTCTATTTCTTCCTGTAACTCTCTTAATTTCTCCTCTAAGAATATGGATACTGTACCACTTGGAGCACATATGTTTAGTAATGATATTGCTTCAATATCTATGGCACTTTTTAGCAGGACATAGTTTCCTTCCTTATCTCTTTTGATTAGATCTATTTCTGCTTTTGCTTTTTCTGATATTAGGATTGCTATCCCTGCTTTTTTTACATCAGATGAAGCACAAAATACTCTGCTCCAACCTTTTACCTTTATCCTGTGTGTATGCCCCCATTTCAAATGTGTTTCTTGTAAACCACATATTGTTGGATTATGGTTTTTAATCCATTCTGCTATCCATCTTGGTTTTTATGGAAGAGTTCATCTCATTCACACTCACAGTTATGATTATTATCTGTGTCTTTCTCTCCATCCTCTTTTACCTATTTGTGCTTTTAGTTCTCCCTTCTCTCTTTGCCTCCACAATAGGGTTTTAATTTTTGATCACCACCTCCTGCAGTCTTTCCTTCCTTCTCTGAGCCCCCCTCCATTTTAATCCCTTTTACCCTTACTACTCCTTCCCTCCCTTTTAGCCTCCCCTCCCTTTTCTTTCCTCCTTCCCCTCCTACTGCCTATAGAGCTGGTTAGATTTATATACTTAATTAAGCTTGTTTTCCCTCCTTGAACCAAATCAGATGAGAGTATTTCTCAAACAATACTCATCTCCCTCTCCTCTTTCCCTCTACTGTAGTATAATTTTGTGCCTCTTCCTGTTTTGTAATTTACCATTTTCTGCCTCCTCCTTTTCACATCTGCTGTTACAATCCCTTTGCAACCTTAAGTCGCATTTTTATCATCACATCATTTACTTTATTCCCATTCCCTCTAAGTATATCCCTTTTTATATTTCATAATACAGATACAATTCTCAAGATTAACAAGGATCATCTTCCCTTATAGGAATGTAAACAGCTTGTCCACATTGAGTAACAAGTTTTTTCCCTGTTTACCTTTTTATGCCTCTCTTGAGACATGCATTTGAAGATTGTTCTAATGAGTTCTGACCTTTTCATCAGAAAGGTCTGAATATCCCTTATTTCATTGAATGTCCATCTCCTTGCCTGAAATATTATCCTCAACTTTGCTGGGTAACTGATCCTTGGTTGTAGTCCCAGCTCCTTTGCCTTTCGAATAGCGTATTCCAATTCCTTCGATCTTTTAATGTAGAAGCTGCAAGGCCCTGTGTGATTCTGACTGTAGCTCCTCGATATTTGAATGGTTTCTTTTTGGCTGCCTGTAGTATTTTCTCCTTTATTTGATAGTTCTGCAATTTGACAATGATATTCCTTGGTGTTTTTAGTTTGGGATCCCTTTTAGATGGTGAATGATAGATTCTTTTGATGACTATTTTGCCCTCTGAATCTAGGACTTCTGGGCAGTTTTCCTTGATGATTTCTTGGAAAATATTGTCCAGGCTCTTTTTTTTCATTGTGGCTTTCTGGTAGGCTAATAATTCTTAGATTTTCTCTCCTGGATCTATTTTCCAGGTCAGTTGTTTTTCCAATTAGATATTTTATATTTTCTTCTATCATTTCATTCTTTAGATTCTGTTTGATTGATTCATGATGTCTCATAGAGTCATTAGTTTCTACTTGCCCAATTCTATTTTTTATCAAATTGTTTTCTTCAGTTAAGTTTTGCACATCATTTTCCATCTGTCCAGTTATTCCTTTTAAGGAGTTATTTTCTCCAGTTAGTTTTTGTACTTCCTTTTCCATTTGTCCAATTTTCCTTTTTAAGGACCTGTTCTCTTTAGTGAATTCTTTTTTCATACTTTTAAAATCATTGGCCAGTTTTTCTTCTATTTCTCTAATTTGGCTTTTAAAATTCTTCTTCAGCTCTTCCATGAGTGCTCTTTGTGCTTACAACCATAGTTCATAGTCCTTTCTGAAGTTTTAGATGGGAGTGCAGTCTCAATGCTTACCTCTTTGGTATTCATGTTTTAATACTTGTCTATATGGAAAGATTCTATGGGCTTTTCTTTCCTGTTTTGTTTCTTACTCATGATGATGATAATCACCCTTTTCCTGACTTTTAAAGTAGATCTTTGCTTCTCGGGAAGGAGGGGCTTGTCTCACACTTCTTGTATTTTGAACTTGAGGCTTTGTGTGTTGTCACCTCTGGTTCTTTCAGCTAGAAGCTAAAGTGCTGAAGTTTACCTGGTGGTGAGCTGGCTGATTTGAGAAAGCAGAGACCAGGTGAAGTCTTTTTTAGTTTCCCCAGAATTACCCTCAATTCACACCATTAAGTGTGGGGGAGAAGTGATCTGGTCATAGGAGATCTCCTCTCCTGAGCCAGAGCTAGGTAAGTTCAGTGGCTGGTGAACCTGTCTAGGCTAGTGTCTTCCTGATTTCCCTGGCTGTACTGAAGCACCCCTGGGGTCCTGGTGTTGGTGATTATGGGCTCCACCCCACTGGAGCTCAGGATGTCCTCCGGGTTCACTGAGGTGGGACTCTCTGGGATAGCTCTGGTCCTACACTTGTCCCCTTCAGCCACAGCAAGAGGTAACCCCCTTTGCAATTTTCCTAGCCTTACTGGCTAAGAGACTGTTTACCCCTTTGGCTGATCCCACTTCTCCAGGACTTTTCCTGGGGAAATATTCTCTGGGTTTTTCAAGGTCAAAAAGGGGAGGGGGGAATGGCACTTACAGATCACTCCACCATCTTGGCTCCCAGAAGTTCAAATAGGTGACTTACAGAACATTTAATCTGCAGGTTGATAGTCTTAGGAGCAATTGTTGCTGTTACTATTACCTGGGATTCTTTTGCTGAGTTGCACTGGACTCCTGTCCTGGGCTGATATGTTTGAAAATCCGTAGTGCTGCTGCTTCAGGCCTTCCTGCTTGGCTTTGCTATGGTGAGGTCTGGGCTCTGTTTTATGTTTTCAAGGAATCCACTGTTGCTTTTGTGTTTGAAGTTAGTTGATGTATTTTATCAATAGGTTCTGATGTGATTTTTACCTTTTTTTATTTTTTTATTTGATTTTCTTCCCTGTACTTTTATCCTTAATGTTGAATTTGTCCAACTGAGAGGAACATTAACATATCCTTCTATTATTATATTACTAGCTATATCTTTTTGAAATTCAGCTAATTTTTCCTTTATGAATTTAGGTGATTAACTATTTGGAGAATAAGTTTAATATTGAGATTGATTCATTTTCTGTGGTTCCTTCAAGCATAATGTAATATCCTTGTTTATCTCTTTAAAATTGTGCATTTTTGTGGGGAGGAGCCAAGATGGCGGAGTAGAAAGATTCACATATGCTAGCTCCGAGCCCATAGCCCATAAATTACCTGTAAAAAGAATTCCCAACAAATTCTGGAGCAGCAATGGAGTGGAGGACATTTCTGTTCCAGAGAGCCCTGAAAAACCAACCCCAAAGGTCCATCGTGCATCAGACTCAGAGCAGAACCCAGCCCTGTCTTGGCCACGCGGCCCCGAGAGGAGCAGATCTGAGCAGACTTCAGGGATGTCATTTGCAAAACTACACAGATATAGCCCATATTGCATTGTCTGCTGTCCCAAAGGGAATGGGTGGGGAGGGAGGGATGGGGAGAAGTTGGAACTCAAAGTTTTAGGAACAACTGTTGAGTATTGTTCTTGGTACTAGGAAATAAGAAATACAGGTAATGGGGAATAGAAAGTTATCTGGCCCTACAGGACATAAGAGAAGATGGGGTCAAGGGAAGGGAGGGATGACAGAAGAGAGGGCAGATTGGAGATAGGGAAAATTAGATTGCTTGGTGTATTGGGGTGGGGAGAGGGGATAAAAGGGGAGAAAATCTGGAACCCCAAATTTTGTGAAAATGAATGTAAAAAGTTTAATAAATAAATTTATTAAAAAAAATAAAAATTAAAAATTAAAAAAATAAAAAATAAATAAATAAATTAAAAATTTTTTTTAAAAAATTGTGCATTTTTATTTTTGCTATGTCTGAAAGCATAATTTGCAACTTCTACTTTTTTGTAATGGCCTGATGCATAGTATATTGCTTCTGTCTCTTATTTTGATTCTATGTATGTCTGCTTTTTATATTTTTTCTTCTTTTCTTTTAGTGTCCATGGAAGAGATGTTCTCTAAAGCCAGTCCTTCACCTTATTCTAGATCCCATCTGTGATAGTTCTCACAGTCTAGCACAGTGCCTGGCACAGAGTAAGGCTTAAATTCTCACTTACTCACTCTGTCTATCTATCTATCTATCTATCTATCTATCTATCTATCTATCTATCTATCTATCTATCTACTTAGAACCTGAAAGATCTAACTTTAGATTCCATTTCTAACACTTACTAGTTTTGTAACCTTAGGCAAGTCACTCAACTTCTAAGCCTCAGTTTCTTCATCTGTAAGATGGAGATAATAGTACCTTAAGTGCCTTGCAGGATTGTTCTGAGGATCAAATAAAATAATGTATATAAAATGTTTTGCAAATATTAAAGCTTTAAACAAATATCAGTTCCTGCTTTACCTCACCAGAGTGAAGAAATTTAGTTATCAGTTATTGTTAATGGCAGTCAGGTCCAGGGAGAACTAGAAATACCCAGGACCTTATCTCAACAAGCCCTGCACTTTTAAGTTCTAAACTTGATGTTCTCTATCTGTAAACAAACTCTCTGGATCTGTTGCCTCTCTCTCACCCCAAACACTGACTCTATTTTTTGTTATTGTTAGAATGAACTCTCACCCAGATCATTCAGCTTCCTTTGGTTGTACTCCTTTGTCTTTTTATCCCTTTGTCAAGACTGGTTCACCATGCTAAACTGACACATTGCATGTTTATGTTGAACAGCTTCAAACAGGTTCTTTTTAAATAACTATTCAGCTTGTTACTATAGTTGATTAAAAGAATTGTTAACATGTGTCCTGAAATAGGACTCAGTTGTTTACCTTTTTTCGTAAATTCCCAACTTCCCCCTTTCTTCTTACTCTGGGGATGATCTCACTTACTTTTTTACATCTATTACATCATTAGATTGCTAGCTACTTTCCTTTTTCAGTAAAATGTTTATTAAACATTAAAGTCTTATGTAAATATGTATAATAGTAACAATAACAATAGCATTATATAGTGTTTTAATGTTCACAACATATTTTACATTCACCTCATCATTTGATCTTTACAGTGACCCTGTTAAGTAGGTGCTATTATTAACCTATTTTTCAGATGAAGAAAATGAAGCTGATAGAGGTTAAGTGACTTGCTGAGGTCACAGAGCTAGCAATTGTCTGAGGAAAGATTTGAACTTGGATTTTCCTGAAGATGAGACTAAAGAAGCAACCCAGTTCCTGATAATGATAATGATTTTGACGCAGGTAAGTCTCATCTTCACCTTAATATATTTTTCCTCTCTACACACCTATCTTTTCCTTCTCCTTTCAGTGTCAAAGGAAGAGATGCTCTCTAAAGCTAGTGCTTCGCCTTGCCCTTAATCCCATCAGTGGCAGCTCTCACAGACTAATATAGTGCTTGGCACATAGTAAGTGCTTAATAAATGCTCTATCTTCATCATCATCATCATCATCATCATCATCATCATCATCATCATCATCATCATCATCACCTAACAGATTTGGATTTGAAAGTCTAGTCCTAAATAATTCCTCCAAGAAAACATGCATGACTTCCAGGTGTGAATAGAATACAATAAAAATTGTCTACTGTATGCAGGTTACCAAGATAGGTGTTAAGAATACAAAAACAAAATTTAGAAATGGTTCCTACCCTCCAGGGGCATACATTCTACTACTGGGAGTATTATGGGGACTGGCCACTGAACCTAGTCCTTATGAATATGCACAGACTGACACTGATTCAGCCCTTCTCAAAGAGAAATTGGGGAGCCTGCTTCTGGGAGAGACATGTCAATTTTTAATAGAAGTGCCTTGGAGAGACTTGGTAGCACTTGTGACATTCTAGAATTAGTCAGCTAATCAGTGGGTGAGAGGGAGCCTTTTTGATGGGCTGGGGGTTGGCTAGTGCTTTCATAAGGCACTAGCTAACCAAAGCCTCAGCTCTTTGTGCTGGCTGACAGTGGTCAGAGAAACTTTAGGAGAGGAGTCTTGGGTCCTCTCTCTCTTGAAGGCCAACATGTAGCCTGCAAATATGGGTATTTGCTCATTCATTATAGTTGAAGGAGATTAATCTGGAAACTATTACCTTGTACATTTCAAAAGGTTGGGAAAAAGAGACTCCTGATATCTAGGAGTCAAGTAGATGATGGGTACTGTAGCCTAGAAAGATGCTTCAAGGAATGAAGAGCAACTATAGACTTTTGGGACCCAGCCAAGGAGTAGCTAAGATGGGGATTTATCCTAGTAATCAGTACTATATTAGCATGTGAAGTTGGTGGTACCAGTGATTTGTAAAAATTACATTGTCTGATCCTACTTTTCCCAAGGCTAAGGTGGTAAAGAGGAAAGTTGACTCCCAAAGTGTTGGAAGGAAATATTTGTGTCTCTGTTCTTACTGTATCATCTAAGTAAATACCCCCTTGTAAAGGATACTTGATGTTAACTGGTTAAATAGAATTGAGGGGCTAACCACTGGATAGTGGGGGGAACAGATGGGGACTCAAGCCAATAGTATTAAAGAAGAGACATCCAACCCCTTAGGGGTTAGTGCTCAGAGAGCACTTAGAGATTATCTAATCTTTCATAGATCATAAAAAGATCATCTGATCTTTTAGAGAGAGACCTTAAATCTCATATTTTACAGATGTGGAAACATGAGACCCAGAGAGGTAGGATAAATTCCTCAAGTTCACACAGCTAAGAAATTGTTAAGCTAGCATTTGGACTCAGATCATCTGTCCAGATCATCCATGTCCAGTGTTTTTTTCACCAGCATAGAATTCAGAGTGATTTTTATATTTGATAAGAGCGTGGGTGGAATTATTCTTAGAGAAGTGCTGCTGTGTAAAAGATATAATCTATGCACATGTATAACCTATTTTAAATTCTTACTTTTTCGGGAGGGGGAGGAAAAGAAGGGAGGAAGAGAAGGAGAAAATTTGGAACTCAAAAAATTTTAAATGAATGTCAAAAATTGTCTTTACATGTAATTTAAAAATAAAATATATGTAGAAAAAGAAGATATAATCTTAAAGTTTTATTTTATTTATTGATTACCAAAGAGGATACAGTGTTGCATAGTGGATAGAGAGCCAACCTTGAAGTCAGAAAGACCAGAGTTTAAGTCATTCTTCTGGCCCATATTAGCAGTATGACCACAGGGAAGTCATTTAAACCCTCAGGGCTTTTGGTCACTGAATAAGACTATAAGTGTTAGAAAAAATACATCTGTGGAAGGAGGAATTCAGGGTACCAATAAAATCCCCAGTCTAGTCCCTGTCTGTATTACCAAATATGGGTTTTATCCAGGAACTAACATAATTATTTTGTGACTATTCTCAAGATTGCATCGGCAGCACTGTCTTCAATTTTGGTGGTGCTGCTACTTAAAAGGATCATTGATAATTAGAGAAAAGATTATTACTAACCAATGTTTTGGGGAGTTACCCCTTTTTCTGAAGTCATTATTTTAAAAACTCAGTCTCTTAAGGTTGAACTAATTTTCTCTTCTATCAGACCCCACTCAACCTTAGGAGGAATCTTAAATCTAAGGTGAATTCCACTCAATTGAGCTTAGGTAGAGGTAGATCCTTAGTCTGGATTGCCCAAGGGTGGGGATGGTCTGGGTATAGGGATAGTCTCTCTGTCAAAGAGTGACATGATGTCACTCTCAGACCCTCATTATAAAACTTATTCTCTCTCATTACTTGTTAACCAATCAGTGTTGAATGCCACCCTCTGAAGCACCTATTTTTCTAAGGCCATATAAGCCTTGAGTCTGCCACCAAGAGGATCTTTGGCATTCAAGAGTACCACTGACCTTTTTCATCAAAATACTGGCATCATTAATAAAATGACAACCCAGAAATTATGTCTCTTGAACTTTTTAAATGTCACAAAAAGATGGAGAATGTCCAGAGGAAATGAACTAGGATCCTAAAGGCCTTGAGTCCATGTTACATAAGGACAGGAGTCGGGTGTGTTTTCATCTGGAGAAAAAAAAATTGGGGAGAACATGATAACTGTTTTCAAAAATCCGAGATTTTCTTGTGAAAGAGGGATTAGAATTATTCTGTTTGGCCCCAGAGGGCAGAATCAGAGAAACAGGAGTAAATTTCAAAGAGGAAGTTTTAAACTTGATATCAGGAATAATTCCCTAAAAGGACTGTCCAAAATAGAATGGATTTCCTTTGGAGGTAGTGAACCCCCTTCATCTGAATTGTTGCAGCAGAGATTGAAAGTTAGCTGCCAGATGTATTATTGCAGAGAATCCTTTTGGGATAGAGATTGGCCATTGAGGTCCCTTCCAACTTGTAAATTCTGTGATTCTAGTTCAGGCACATTTTCTCAATTCTCATGATGTAGCATTATCTTATTCCTAATTATGCCTGGCTCCACCCACACTGCCGAATTCATTAATCTGTTCAAGTATTGAGATAGAAAACAACTAGATTTCATTAAAACTACCGTATGAGCGTAAGTTGCCAACAAAATCTGAAATAAACAAAGACACAATAACTGAAAAACTAAAAAAGATACCTGGCACTTGAGCACTGTATTTTGTGATAACCAGAAATTTTTTCCTTGGCAGTTTCACTAACAAAAGAGTCAAGGTCAATCCTCTTTGGTTGCTTAGAGGAAAATGAGAATTCCCCCTCCCCCCCAAAAAAACTTCTTCATATCCTACTCAAGCAAATTTCTCTCTCTCTAGGGCAAAAGGAGGTGTCATTGAGACAAAGTTGAAGGACTTTGCAACTGATTATTTGCAGGGTCAAGGAAAGCAGAAATAGTTAAAATGATTCTGAAGTTTCAAACATGGTTGACTGCGAGAAAGATGATGCTTTTCATCAAAATAGAAAAGTTGAGAGTAGGGGTAAATTTTGGGGAAAGTGATGAGTTTCGTTTTTGACATGTTGATTTTGAGGAGCATCTAGATGAAGTTTTTCACCAGGCAGTTGGACATGCAGAACTAGATATCTAGGGATACAAGTATGTGCACACATACATACACATATATGCTTATATGTACACATAGTACAGTGGATAGTGTGCCTGCCCTGGAATAAGGAAGACTCATCTTCCTGAGTTCAAATCTGCTCTCAGATACTTATTAGCTGTGTGACCTTGGGCAAATCACTTAACCCTACATCTATAAAATAAACTAGAGAAGGAAATGGGAAACAACTCCAGTATCGTTGCTAAGAAAACTGCAAATGGGGTCACAAAGAGTCAGACATGACTGAAACAGTTGAACGACAACTACACACACATATATACACATATAGTACTGCTTAATCTATATAGATATGTAGATTTTGTAGTCATTTGTTTCAAAGTGCTAATTAAAGTGAAGGTAACTGATGGATGTTATCAGGGGAGAGAGTACAAAGCAATGAATGCTGGGAAGAGAAGTTTGATGTCCATCTACTCAGTATAAGAGGAGGATAATGAGCCAGTAAAGGAGAATGGCATCAGAACCAACACTAGAAGTAGAAACAATCTAGAAAGCATAGGAATGTGTTCTAACAATGGAGAATTCCTCCTTGCCACATCTAATAATAATTATGATAATGATAAAATCTAATATTTGAATACTGTTTTAAAGTTTGCAAAACACTTCATACATAATTTGATCCTTATAGCATCTGTGAGAGAGGTACAGAAGTGAGCTGGTAAATATTTAACAACCAGCTCTCTGGGAAAAAATGTATACATAACATGCTTTTAAGATTAATATGCATTATTAAGATTTTATCCATCACTTTCTAGTCTTTCTTTAGATCTGGGTCAGCAAATTATGAACTGAGGGCCAAGTCTCCCACAGCCCGCTTTGGCAGAGGTGAACTATGCCTATGATTTGGCCTATGGGTTATAGTTTGCTGACCATCAGTCAACAAAACAATAAGATAAAACTTATCTCATAGCATTTGTCAATTTTTGGGTAAATGCTCCCATTGAAAATTTAGACATCTGCTCAGGATCTATTTGGAGCATCCCTTTAGGTAGATGCTATTATTATCCTATTTTACAGATAAAGAAACTGAAGTAGAGAGAGGCTAAGTAATTTGCTGAGGATGTTAATGTCTGTTAGTTAATGTCTGTGGAAAAACTGGACTGAGGTCTTGACTGCAGACCCATCATTCTCTCTACTAAGCCATGCTGTATTTTCTACCTTTTTCTCTCATCCACCCATTTCCCAACTCATCCCTTCCTATTAGGCAGACTTGTGGCTCCCAAGCCCATTGGTTAGAATGGTTTTCTGTCTACTGAAAGTTGCAGGCAGTTCTGACATGGGTGATACATTCTCTTCTTTCTGATAAGCCAGTTGTGTGAGATCCAAAAGTATGGCCCTTGGTTCATGGCTCCAGTCTTGCACTAAGGCTGTATAATGGTCCCATTGCCTCTTTTCAGCTATCACCTTCCTGGCATGGTACTTGAAGAGACCTGATTTTCCTCTAGCTTCCTCCATTTGTAGATCAATAGTGTTTAAAAACCAGAAACTTTGTTCCCAAAGTTTTGTCCATTGACGTGTCATTGGGTTAGATTATATTATGGCAACCAATGCATAAGATGTTCTCAACAAAATCAACAAATTATCTGTAGGAAAACACTGGGGCCAGGGAACTTTTTATGGAGTTTTAAGGTTTACAAAATACTTTCTTCATAACAACCACAGGAGGGGAGGTAGTGCTAGCCTTAATAATTTTATCCCTATTTTATATATGAGGAAACTGGAGCTTGGAAAAATGAAAGGAATTATTCAAGGTCACACAGTGTCATAGTCAGGTCTCCTGACTTCCAAACTAGTGCTTTTCCCACTCTGCCATACAGTCCAAAGTGGATATGATCCATCTGGAAAAGAATACAACTGTGAAGCTATCTGCCAGAAGGTCTCTTTAGCCTATCATAGCCAATAGTGGCTGTGCCAGAGGACTATGGAATGGCCAATGTGGATCCTATTCACAGAAAGGGTTCCAAGGGAATTTGAGGATGAAAGATTAATGAACTTCAGTTTCCAGACCTGGAAAATTAGTGGCATCTATAATGAAGGAAAAATTCACTGAAAAGATAAGCAAGCATAACAAATGGGAAAAAGCAACATGAAATCTGCAAGGAAAATAAAGGAGTCCTTTAATGGGCACAGTTAATTAGGTAAAGAAAGGGCAATCGATAAACATTCCATGATTCAAACTTTCAAAAGTCCTAGAACAAAGATTATTAAAAACAAAATTGAGTTCCTATGGGATCAGAAAGAATTTTTTTAAAAAATCATTATTACATAACAGATTCAGAAGCAAGAAAAAACTAATTCATGGGATCATGGATTTAAGAGCTTTATAGGTAGGGCAACTTGGTGGTACAGTGGATGGAGCACCAGATCTAGAGTCAGGAAGACTTGAGTTCAAAAATCTGGCCTCAGATACTTCTAGCTGTGTGATTCTGGGCAAGTCGCTTAACTCTGTCTCAGTTTTCTCATCTGTCAAATGAGCTAGAGAAGGAAATGGCAAAGCACTACATTATCTTTGCCAAGACAACCACAAAGAGGGTCATGAAGAGTCAGACATCACTAAAAAATAACAATAATGAAAGGGGATTATAATATCCAGGCAATTTTTTGGAATGGAGAAGTATAAACAAAGGGTTCTGTGTGGCTGAATATAAAGACCCATTTAATTGACATTTTAATTTTTACTTTTCTTGTAAACTTAATCAATAGATCAAATAAACATGAAAAATTATAAATATAATCTTACATAAAACGCTTAACTTTTAATAAAGTGGAACCAAACAAATTATGAGATGACAAATAAAACATGCTTTTGTTCTGAGGTTCCTTCCAAGCCTCTGTCCAAAGTTTCACTACTTCTAGCTTTGGTACATTTAACAATGAAAACTCCTACCTCACAATACCAATGGAGTGGAAGTTGAATTGGTCTATAGGGGATATCTCAGGAAGTTGACCTCTGGAACTTCCCTCAAGATGTCCGAGAACTTCAGAAATGTGATAATTCGACACCTGGGATTTTTGAGGATGAAAGACTTCTAGACTGTTGCCAGCCACATAGTGGTCCAGCACTGAAAGAAATGACAACTCCGGTATGATGCAAAAATATCCAAAACCCAACACCTTTTTCCCTCCCCTACCCTCAGACAATGGTAGCAGGACAAGATGCAGTGTCAGGTAAAAGGAAAAATAGCTTCTGGCACTATCTTCACTGAGGGATGAGGGAGGAGCTGCCCTTTCCTCACCCTAGTATCCTGGCAGCTTCTATCATGTGACAACTAGAATAAGGAGACTTTACCACAGGAGCTTATGATTGGGTCCCTGGCTGACTTTTCTATTTTGTGTTTCCTTTCTTGAGTAGTTGAACAACGATCAAACTCAAGGTGGATGAATTCACATTTAGAGGTTAGCCTATGGGTTTGAAAGTTTCAAAGATAGTGGGTCCTTTGAATGAAGTTGACTGGGAGCATTTCTTCACCAGAGAAGGTGAGCACTCAAAGGAGAATCTGGGTGTGCTTGGCCAAGGGGAGCCAAGGGAAAATAGGAAATCTCTTATGAGTAGTTCTGTAAAGTGCTATAGGTTTTGATGAAGTTTACATCAGTCCCCTAGCAGATTGTAATAGTAGTTATAAGTTATAATGAATCGTGTAATTCTGTCAAGCCATGCTGTCTTTTCTGTTTTGTGATTCTTGTGGATATACTTGATTTATACTAAATGTTGAATATCTTTTTACTCTGCCTTTTGGGGAAACATAGACATTAAGTACCACCTAAGTTTTAAGTAATTTGTGCCTGGGGCACCAAAGTAGGGCTTTAGCTAGCTAAAGTATGAAGAGGAGACTAACACCTCTTATTAGAAGCTAGGCTCCCCTAGGACTGAATTTAGCTGGAGAGCACATCTGGGTCCAAATCAAATCGACCCCTTAGTGAAGAAAGGAGGGGTACAGGTGTCACGGCTCCTTGTTTCAGCAGCAACTCCTTAATGTTACATGTAGGGGGTGGGAGAGAAGGAAAGGGAATAAATATTTATATAGCTCCTACTAAATGGCAGACTCTGTGCTATGCACTTTACAAATATCTCATTTGGTCCTCCTAACAACCCTGTTATGTATATATTATTATTCCTATTTTACAGTTGAGGAAACCAAGGCAAACAGAGGTTAAGTGGCTTACTCAGTGTCACATCACTAGCAGGTGTCTGTAGCTGGATTTGAATTCAGGTCTTCCTGATGCCAAGCCCACTGCTCTATGCCCTGGGCCACCTAGCTGTCCTACAGTTTGAGGATCTCATTTGAATTCTGAGGGCTTGGTTCTAAACAACCTTGAGTGTTTAATCTTTAGAAGTCCAAATGTGCTTGGAGTTCATTTAAGTTTGTCTTCTTTCTTTTTGAATTAAACCTGTTTGTTGTATTGTTGGGTGAGTTTTGAGCTCCATTTGCATTGCCCTCTGTATTGGCAGGCATTCATTGGGGAAATTTTGGGTACTCTATGTGAGCAGGAACCCCAAAGAATTTTTTTGGATGAGGCCTCTGTTGACATTACCCTAAAGATTTTATCTTAACCTCCAGTTGGATTGCCCTATTTGCTGAAGAGAATCTTGGAGCATTTTTATCCAGGACAGTTTTGGTTTCTCATCTAAGGATGAGAGAATTGACTTCCAGTTGACTGTATATCCTTATTCCATTTGGGAAAACTCCACATTTTTTGGGGAGTTCATGTGGGACTAGAATTCCCCACCTAAATGATCCTGGAAAAACTTCCTGAAGGATATTCCTACCTACTTGGCATTTTACTACTTGGGAGAGTTTCCTGTAATCTATAAACTTAAAGATCCCTCCTCCAGAATTTATATTCAAAAGTTGATTAAATGGAAAGACCAACAAAACATGGAACAAACTAGGGTAAGCGGAAGCAGAATTGTAGACACATTGCTTACATTCATTATACGTATACATTATCTCTCTATATTTATATCTATACACATGCATATAATATATAGATAATATATTATTTTTACATATGATATAGGTAATTATGTGTTTATCCTCACTCAAAGGAAATTTGGCCATCCATTCACACAAGAAAAACCATTTGGATGAAGAATACCTATTGACCACATCTCAATATGGATTTAGATGAAAAACTTACAAAGCTTATCCATCAATATGTAAGAAATGAGGGACCAACCATAGGAACAGCAACAGTAAAGTACTTGGAAGCCATGAGGATCTGAAAGCTAGGTGAGCATTTGATTTAAGCAGCATGCACTCAGTCAACAACATGAGGCCCTGGCTCAAAAACTAGGCAAGGGAACAAATGAAAAAAAACAACACATCTATTAAGTGCTTACTAGTTAATAAAGTCAGGCAATCAATAAACATTTAGTAAGCTTCTAAGATATGCCCGGAACTATGTTAAGCACCAGGGATAGAAAAATAGGCAAAAAAGACCCCCCCCCCCCAAAAAAAAAAAGGAGACAAAAGTCAGATGGTTGAAGAAGGACAGCATTCCAGGCATGGGAAAAAACTAGAGTGAATGCCTGGAATTGAAAGATGGAGTGTCTTGCTCATGGAACAGCAAGGAGGCCAGTGGTATTGGGTTGAATATATGGTGTAGTAGGGAGTAAGATACAAGACTAGAAAGATGGTGGTGGGGAGGGCTAGTTTATGAAGGGTTTTGAATGCCAAACAGGATTTTGTATTTGATTCTGGGGGTGATAGGGAGCCAAGGAAGTTTATTGAGTAGGCAGATAATGTAAATCAGACTTGTGTCTTAGGAGAATCACTTTGATAACTGAATGGAGGAGATTTGAGGCAGGCAGAACTTCCTGGGGTGGGGCGATGGGAGCCTGCAACAGAATGGTAGCAGTGTCAGAAGAGAGAAGGGGATATATCTGAGAAATGTTGCAGGGGCAAAATCAACAGGCCTTGGCAACAAATTAGATATGGCAATGAGAGATAGTAAGGAGTTGAGTATGAGACGTAGATTGTGAGCCTGAGGACCTGGAAGGATGGTGTCCTCTAAGTAATAGGGAAGATTTTTTTCCTGTAAAATATTAAGCAAGGTTTTTAGCTGAGGGGATGGGGGAAAGATAAGCAATGGGAGGTTTGAAAAGATTTAAAAGAGCTACTGAGGAGAGTGAACTAGTGAGTTGATAAGGAAGTTGTAGTAAGATTGCCTAGCAGCAGTGAGTACCCATTTGAGGTTTCATAAAATAAACTTGAAACCCAATCTGAACAGTTGAATGATTTTTTTTCTCCATCATGATTCAGTAGCATGCGTGTTGGAATAAAAGTGGTAGATGTTGGGAGTGATCCAAGACTGAGTCTTGGCAGGGAACAATTGGCAGTGTGATAAAAGGGCTAGGAACTTAAGCAAGGACAATAATGTAGAGTTGAACTGGTTCACTCAGGGGTCAAGATGGGGAAAAGAGGAGAGAGTGGCTACGTAGGGGAGATGGCCGAAGTGAGAACAGAGGATTCAAAGGATTAAAGGTTACAGTGTGGACAAAGAGCAAGTTTTAGTAGGGGAAGGCATAGGGAGAAGTGGAAAGCCAATAGATAGTGGTCATAAGGGAATTTTTGAATTCTTGAGTCTGAAGGCAGTTCATTTGTAGGTGATGCCAAGGTCAAGGGAATTACTTTCTTTGTGTGTGGCTGAGGTGGAGTGGAGGAATAGGTCATGGGAAGTGAGTAGGTTGAGGAACTGAGTGGTTAGGGTGCTTGAGTGAGAATCAATATGTATGTTGAGATCCTCATGTACGAGGGCAGGAAATGGAGAGAATTGTGGGGCAGGTAATGTACTCATTGAGGAAGGAAGGGGAGTGACTTGGAGCTACATAGACCATAGCCACTGGAATTTTGACTTTGTAGTAGATCTGAATTGTATGAACCTTAAAGGAAGAGAGGTTAAGTGACAGAGGCAGAGGGAAAATCCAAAAGTGTCAATAGGGAGCAGGGAATATTCTGACTACCCTTCTTTAACCTGTGAGTAAAGGGTAATGAGAGAAGGTGCAGCCAGAACTGAGAAAGGTAGCCAGGGAGGTTCTGTTATCAGAGGGGAGCCAAGTTTGAGTAATAGTTAGAAGATGGAAGAAATAGGGGAGGAGAAGATTTAGGATGAAGGTAAGTTTGTTGCCTATGGAACAGGCATTCCAGAAAGCATACAGTGGGTGGTATTTGGTTGGAACTATGGGGTGGAAAGGTTGGGGGATATGGGAATAAGGAACTGGGTGGTGGGGATAGGAAATGTGGTTTAGATGATGACCTCTAGGGGTTCCAATTCATTAGTATGACCAGGTTTGACCATTTTCAGCATTTAGTGGATAGTGCCACCCCCTTCTGGGCTGGAGATTGAACTGGAGACAAGTGGACCATAAGAAGGAAAGCAGATGCTCAGATGGGAAATCTTGTTTTAACTATTCTTCCCTCATAAGGCTACAGGAAACTTCTCAGCAGGAGATGGAAATTGAATCTGCACAGCAGGAGTTGGATGCCAAGCTCCCCAATGACTTTCTTCTTTCTCTTCCCTCAAGGGACAAGCGTAGCAGGTGATGGAAGCCTGCAGTCTAAGGGAAGCTTGCCTCTCTTTGCACTGAACGTTCTCTACCTCTCAACTGGGAGAGCAGGCCATCTGTAGGAGGGAAAAGTTGCCTTGTGCTGGCACAGATGGAAGTCACTCTACTGGCCTTTGGCAGCCTTCCCTGAGTAGACACATACTGTAGAAGATGGAAGGCTCTGAGTCATCGGAAGGTCTCATGTCCTCTGCTCCAACTTCTATGTGTCAATCACTGTCCTAAGAGGATACAAACAGTGTACTGCACTTGGAGTACAGAAGACTTGAAATCCTGCCTCCTACATAAAGCTTTATGACCTGAGGCAGATCCCTTAATCTATCTCAGCTGTCTCTTCATCTATAAAGCGAGTGGATCTAACTCAATTGGTTTGCTGTCCCTTTTAGTTCTAAATCTATGAACCTTTGTTTCTACATCCTGCCCTCAAGGAACTTTTTTGTAGGAGGAGAAACCATGTAGGGTAGTGGTGGCCAAGGAAAGGTATTTTAGTTTGGAAAGTTACATGATGATAAGTGATCAGAAACCACAGAACATAGGCACTGGAGGTCTAGGCAAGGGCAGTGTCACAGAAGGTAGGGAAGAGGCATTGACCACCTTCCACAGGATTAGCAATAGGCAAGCAGGCATTACCAGCAGCAAGAAGACTTTATAACGAGAAAACTCACATCTCAAACACAAAGCCTCTTTTGAGCTTTTTGCTGGGTATACCAAGTTCCTGTAGAGAACAGGCCACTCATGTTAATGATAGTAAATTGGTTAACTCATCTAAAGTAGGGATTGTGTATGTTTTCAGCAATAACAGAAGGTCTCTATAGTCACGCCAAGAGAAAGGAGGCAGAAGTTAGCCAGAACCAAGGATGCTGTAGATAGGACATTTCCTAAGCTGAGATCTAGAACTATTTTGTTCATTTAAAATCGCCTGCCTAGCAATAATTTGTATCACAAGAAATCCTTTTGTCTATGGTAAAAAAGTTTTGTTTGATGCAAGTTTATAGTTTTGCAAAGTTAGCAATCCAGAGGTTCTTTTGGGGTTAGATAGGGATACAAAATGGATTCTTTACAGTTGTGCTGATGATTTACTGCTAAGGAAGTCTCTAAGTATTGCCTAGGGAGAGTTTCAAGTCCTGGGGTGGTGCGGCGGTGGGAGGGCAGGGGCGGGTCTATTCACATATTTCTAATGCAGTAGGAAGGATAGGAACTTAAAATGGCTATGCTCTTGCTACTAATGGTAGCAGCATATGTTGCTGACTCAGGGCTATAGTTGCTTGCAGTGAGTCATGTTCAGTGCAATATCATTTGCAAAGTACTTTGCAAAGTGGTATTAAGATGAATGGAACATGAAAGCATTTAATCAGCTTATTGCAGAGAATTGGCCAAATGTCTATGTGAGAGGAATGGAAGTAGCTCTGGGACCGGAAAGAAGTCTTTAAAATGTATGGGTTTTTTTCTGTCAGATGTCAGCGAGAATTTTATGATGTTCCTGGCTCCTGGAGTAGCTACAGAAAACAAGTAGTGGACATTGCAGATGGGTTAATTATTGAAGATAGATGGGTTTGTGTACTGGGAGAATGGAGGAAGGGAAGGAAATGTAAAAATTTTCTGCTACAAGGCAGGATTATGTGGGATAGCCTTATAGAGATCATAGGAGAAAACTGGCTCCTTTTTTGGTCTTCCTTTCTATGATTAATGTGCACACTTTCTGCCTTGATTGAGGCCATGATTCAAATGTCTCCTGAGTCTTTACATTTATAGCTGAAAGGGATTATTGCTAAAGATGACAGGACCCTGAAAAACACAGTAATTGAGTAAGGCTATGTATTCTTTAATATATGGCAACATACTGTTAATGGAAAATCATTCTAAAAAGTTTTTTTTTTGGTAAAGAAAGGATCGTTGGAATATTACTCTAAGAAATTTGATGAAAATGAGATTCTATCTGAATAATGAAGAGAAAAGACACTACATCAATGTGTCTCCTTTTTCCTTTATTAATGAATCAGAATACACAAAAACGTAATAAAAATTTACATAAAAGGCTCAAGCATCATTCAAATGTTCTTTAGCAGTCATGTTCATTTCATAAAACTGGCATTTTCGTTAATAATGTATTACATAAAAATGGGATTGAATTCTATTTCTATAATTCAAGTATCCTTCATCCTAAGTAAACTTGATATACAGAATTTTAAACTTATAGAACGGATAAAATGGGGAATTTTTTTGTTACAATTAACCTGAAGATTCAAACTCAAGGGATTTTTCAGGTTAGAGTATATCACGTGTTGATGGGAGCACCTACTGACAAAGTACAGTATTGCATCCCAGATATATTGGACATTCTGAATGGGAGGTCAAAAAAAAGGTGGAGAGCAAAGTTCTGGAAATCATCCACCTACAGCTTGACCACTGAGATCATGAGAGGGGATGATTCCCTGAGGAAGTGAATGAGTATAAAGAGAGAAGGCTAAGGACTGTGTCTCAGAGGATCCCCACAATCAAAGAATGGCAGAGAAGAGCTATTACAGGAGTAGTCCCAGAGGAGGGAGGAGAAACATAGAAGCTAAAGAGTAAATGGGCCACCTAGCCAGCTCCAAGGAAGGAGCTGTCAGTGGTGCTGAAGGCTGCTCTACAGGAAGTCTGGAAGCCCAGAAGGGTTCTTAGGTGCCAAGGGGGAGCTACCTGGGGACCAACATAGAAATAAAATTCAAAATGGCATACTTAGTCAAGGATTATCTTGCCAGATTAAAAAAAATATATCAATACTAACAGTATCATCACTTTGTCCTTATGGTAAGTTGAAGAAATACTAAGCTAAAGGTGATAGGATGTTATCTTTCTTTCATTTTTTTTCCTCCAAATAGCTACTTCTTTTCAATAAGGCACTGCATTGTCTCCAGAGCAGAATGGATCCCTTAGGGTGTTATTTACTCATTTCATAGATGGGTGAAAGTGAGGCAAAGGGAGGTGCAAGCTCACAGTATATTCTGTATTGGAGAAAATGAAAAGGCCATAAAGTGAGCCAGTTCATCAACACAATGTCATTTACCCAATTTCTGTCTCAGGCAATGTGGGTGTAAGTTGTATTAGGAGTCCAGAGTATGGAAACCGAAAGAAGTAGACTGTGACTCTGGGCGTACCCATATTTGCCACTAGGAATGTTGGAATGCCTTCTTCACCTCCTTCCTCCATACCTTTTCAGAGCACCAGCATTAAACAGGAAAGGTAAACAATTATTCCCTTTCCTCAACAAAGTTCGTTCTTGGCACCTTGACAAACTTTCAGCATCATCATTCCTGCTCAAAGCTGCTGGTGGATAGAAGAGTCCTATCCTGGGTATTATCTGCATACAGTAACTCTTATCTGGTCCTTTCTATTTCTATTACATATCACACTCCCTTTCACTTCTATTCAACTTTTCTTTCTCCATTCCAAACCTTTTCCTCATCACAAGTCATTATATTGTCTTCAGTTTCACCTCTATCATGGAAACCCAGAGGGGTTCTTGTATTGTGTTTGGAGCCAAGGGCTCACAATTTTGAAAAGCACCTTGTTTAATGTTTTTTAAAAGGTCATAATGTTAAAGAAAAATTTAAAACTATAAAGTATAATGCTCTCTGTGATCCTTTTAGGTTTCAGACATAGGGACCATTAAAACAAAGTTTTACTCACATCTGATTCTTTAGGTGGCAGAATTAAGCCAGGTCCCTAGATGCTGGTGATTGGGTTGAGTTAGTTCATGTGACTAACAAGATGAAAAACAGAATGGAGGTCTCCTAACTTCTAGTCTAGTGTTCCCTCTCTCCAGTTCTTTTCCCCCAAGAATAGCCATGCAATTGGGACTATCTAGTTCCCACACAACCTGATTTAAAATATTTGGGACAAAAAGCAACTAACTTCATCTTGTGTTGCTCTCTCTGAGGAGAACGGTATCCCTCCAATTCATTCTACCCTTTCTTACTCCATTTGGATTAGACTTTCCTTCTTCTTTCCCCATATTGGATCAAACCATTACTCAGCCCTTATTAGAAGTGGCTAAGTGGGAACTGCGCATTATTTTGGAGTGCTTTGAATGTACTCATCTAGGAATGTGTCAACAATAGCCACATCACTGGCTTTATGGTCATTTTTGCTCTTACAGTCTAAGAGGTTAATACAGACATCTGCTAAGCAAGTCTAGCTGATGCTAAAATCTGTAAAGAACCAAGCAGGTTTTCCACTTATTTGATTTAGCATACATTGGCCTTAAGGGACTAAATCTGCTGGTCTTTAACAGTGTTATTTTAATTAAGTGTCGCATACTTATTTGTTCTTCCAGAACTCTCTGGATGATGTCCCCATTAGCCAGCCTATACATAGACAGGTATGTACAACAGAGTACAAATCACTAATTGTAGATTCATGTGTCTCTTTTGAAGGGAGATCGATAGGGGAAAGAGAATGGACCTGTTATTCCATCGACACAGGGAAATCCCAGGTAAGGGAATTCTACCATTGCAGGTTGGCACCTTCTCTGCAATTTAGAGTCTTAGAGGGTTACCTAGCACACTGAAGCAGTGACTTGCCTGGGGTCACATAGCCAGTAGGTGACAGAGGCAGGTCTTCCACCCAGGTCATCCTTGGTTTCAGGTCAGTTCTCTATTCAGTATGACATGATGCCTCTCCTTTGAGGAGAAACATCGTAGGATGTTTAAATTGATGCAGTTCCAGTCAGTAACAGACAATGAAAGGAAAGCATGAGGAAACATATGAGATGGGTTTCAGAAGTCCAAGAAATGAAGGGCCACTTTCACATGCCTGGGGAATATCCTGAACCTAGCTATTGCCCTAAAAATAAATTAATACATCTCTTAAAAAGTCAATAATCTTATCTCTGACATTAAGCATTTCCAGGTTTAGTGAAAATGCTATTTAAATTCAGCATGCACATGCCACCCTCTGCCCTTTAAAAAAAAACAAGTGTCTTCCTCATCCTCTGTATTCCCAAACAGAGAAAACTCTCCTAAAAGAATCATATTTTCTCCAGTTTATGGATTGTAGAGTTGGCTCCCCTCCAAGGTTTGACACAATGCTTGGAATCCCCAGAAACAGCCAGGTTTCATTTCCAATCTCCAAACCACCATAATTTCATGTTATATTTAGTTTTGGCACTGCTAGGAGAACTCAGTTTAAAAAAAATTCCAGACACAGAATTATATAAGTCCGATGAGTGCCAAAGATTTCACTAGGCAGTGGGCACTGGCTCCCTTAATAAAATAATAATAATTTCTAAGACACCAAAAAAGAAAACAAATCCAATGTTCAGAATCAAAGAGTTATTAGGTCTGGGAGAAAAAAAGGGCCATTTCATAAACTGTTATACTTTATACTTGTGTGTGGATAAACAAGTCCACATCAAACTGACACAATTTAGTTTTTTAAAAAAAGAAAATACCCACTAACGGAGAGAGGGAGGGAGTGGAAGGGGGACTCAATTGGATCAACACTTAATAAGGGACTTAGATGCTGCTTTTGTTTGCTTGCTATTTCCACGTATCCTGTGAATGACCTGAAAGCTTGTCACTCTTTGGGCAAAACCAGACCAAATCCTCCTCTTTCCCCACCTATTCCCTCCAGAAGAAACTGGCCACAGTTCAAGTATTCCTCAAAGGGCAGGTTCTCTTCCTCCACCTTCCCTGCCCTCCTTCCTTCCTTCCCAACCCTACCCCACCCCACCCTCCTCTTCTTTTTCCTTTCCATGCCAAGATCTCTGGCCAAGATTCACTGTTAGAAGCAGCTGTCAGTGCAGTTAGGCAGTTGAGTGCATCCCCGGGTCTCTCTAATTCACATTCACAGCAGCAAAGAGGCCTTGAGGCCCTGTCACAATATCACACACTGCAGTTTGTGAGCACCTGTGGCCCGGTCCCCACGCCATTTGGTTTTCTTCTTTTTCTTCTGGCTTTTCTCTGGAATCTGTTGCCTATAGAAATAGAGAAGAAGGAAATGAATAAGAACTGGCTTTTCTGATTCATAGAGCAGCGAGGTGGTAGGCCCAGCAGATAGAGTGCCTGCCCTGGAGTTAGGAAGACTCCTCTTCCTGAGTTCAGATCTGACCTCAGACACTTACTAGCTGTGTGACCCTGGGCAAGTCACTTAACTCTGTTGGCCTCATTTTCCTCTTCTGTAAAATGAGCTGGAGAAGGAAATTTCAAACCATTCTAGTATTTTTGCCAAGAAAACCCCAAGTGAGGTCATAAAGAGAACTGATAGATAGAAATGGTAGCTAGAGAGCTGGCCTGAAAGAAGCCAGGAAGATCTGAGTTCAAGTCTGGCTTCCCACGTATACTGACTATGTGATCCTGGGCACATCACTTAACCTTGCAATGCTCTAAGCAACTCTCTAGGACTATAAAGTTGCAGAAAAGATGACAGCTTACTTTGATAGATTTTTCTTATCTTATCTTATACAGGGTTTCCTGTATGTCACTGGTCCTATTCCTAACCTTACTGAGTCCACTTTCATTTCCCTACTGCTATTTTCAGAGATACCACTTTAAGATAGAGAGGTTTGATGCTGGTGTTCATTATTAAGGCTAGAGGAGGTCTAATCTACACAATTGTCCAAGGTAGGCAGAGACTGAAGAGAGAAAAAGTAGAGGACAGGAAACAAATCTAACAGCCTGTCCTTTGTTTCTCCATCCAGGACACATCCTAGTCCAGGGTGTCCCCAAAGTCTTAGTGCAGCTGTAAGCTGTTGGGGCTTAAATACTTTAAATACTTCAGCCTTAATAGCTTACGACTGCACCAAGACTTTGAGGACATCTTGAACATGGATCCTCTATATCAATTGTGCTCTCTTTCTATGAGGAAAAACTATACTGAAACCATCCTTGTGTAATAATGAAGCTAAAGGAAAAGAGAGACAGGCAGGCAGATGAAACTTCACAAGTTCTCTTAGTAATTTATTCCAAAGATTTTTCTGACATGTAATAGTTATTTGTTGTAGTGATGCATGTCTGCATGGGTATATAAGTGCCAAGACCTTGGCAGTATTTTACTGCTAACACCATCCAAAAAAAGTGCTTTAGGTTTGGCAAAGAGCTTTTTTACTATCTCATTTGATCCTCACAAGGACCCTGAGAGGCATACACTATTGTTTTCCCCATTTCACAGATGAGGCTGACAGAGGTTAAGTGACTTGTCCAGGGTCACACATCTGGTGTCCAAGGCAGGATTCAAATGCAGGTTTTCCTAACTTCCAAGTCCAGTGCTCTAACCACTAAACCCCCTAGCCACTCTTAGTAGTATTTTAGAATGAAAATTAGTTAAGAGCAGTTAGCATTAAAGTAAAATTAAGAGAAGTGTGTCTATCTATGGAGAGAGATGACTAAATGTTTGTGAGAAAAGGAGCATGTCCTAATGAAGTTGGTAGATATTTAACTAATACTAGAAATTAGGCTTTTAAAAAACCAGCCTGGCAACAAAGAAAGATTTAATTAAAATGGGAAAAAAATATCTCCTATAATAGATCCTTTCACTATTCATTCAAGACACTGATGTTCCTTGCCATCAGAGGCATAATTTTTACTAAGGACTAGGGAAAATCTTAGCACTGGAAAGGATTTTCAATATTGTCTATTCCAATCCATTTTATGAGAACACAAAAATGTAAGGTGACTTGCTCAAGGCCCTTCCATGGCTAGAGGATTACAGATCTAGAATTGGAAAGGACCTCAGATCTATTTTATTTATTAAAATAAACCTACATAATCATCAGCATTTCTATTTGTAACCAACCAAGTCCAGCAAAAGAAATAGAAAGAGAAATTCCTTTTAAAATAACTGGAGACAATATACAATACTTGGGGTTGTACAACACCTGCCAAGACAAACCCAGGAACTATATGAACACTATTACAAAATACTTTTCACACAAATAAAGTCAGATCCAAATTAGTGCAAAAATATGAATTGCCTGTAGGTAGGCTGAGCCAATATAATAAAAAATGATAATTCTACCTAAATTAATTTACTTATTCAGTGCCATATCCATTTTATAGAGCTAGAAAAAAATCATAACACAATTAATCTGGAAGAACAAAAGGTAAGTATATTAAGGGAATTAATGGGGAAAAAATGTGAAGGAAATTAACCTGATCATAAGAGATCTCAAACTGTATTATAAAGTAGTAACCATAAAAACTATCCAGTACTGGCTAAGAAATGGAGTGGATCAGTGGGACAGATTAGATATATAAGACCCAGTAGTAAATAACCATAGTAATCTAATGTTTCCAACTCTTTGCCATTACAAAAAAAAAAAAAAAAGAACTGCTATAAGTATTTTCGTACAAATATGTCCTTTTCTCATTTAAAAAAATCTCTTTGGGATATAGCCCTTGTAGGATAGAACTCAAGTTTGGGGACAAATATTCACTATTTGACAAAACTTCTGGGAAAACTGGAAAACAGTATAGCAGAAACTAGGTATAAACCAACATCTTTCACTATGTATCAAGATGAAGTCAAAATGGATATATCACTTAAACATAAAGGGTAATACCATATGCAAATTAGGAGAGCAATGGTTTACTTGTCAGATCTATGGAAAAGGGAAGAATTTATGATCAAACAAGAGACAGAGAGCATTACTAGGTGTAAAATGGATAATTTTAATTATATTAAATTAAAAAGGTTTTGCACAAACAAAACCAATGCAACCAAGATTAAAAGGAAAGCAGAAAGCTGGGATACAACTTTTAATAGCAAATTTCTCTGATAAAGATCTAATTTCTCAAATATATGGAGAATGGAGTGAAATCTATAAGAATTCAAGTAAATTGATAAATGACCAGGCAGTTTTCAGATGAAGAAATCAAAACTATCTATAGTCACATGAAAAACTGCTCTAAATCACTACTGATTAGAGAAATGGATAGTAAAACAACTCTAAGGTACCACTTCACACCTAATTGGTTCGTATGGCAGAAAAGAAAAATGATAAATGTTGAAGAGGAAGTGGGGAAATTAGAACACTAACACCTTGTTGGTGGAGATGTGAACTGATCCAACCATTCTGGAGAGCAATTTGGAAACATGCCCGAAGGGTAATCAAGCTGTTCATACCCTTTGAGCTAGCAATATCCTACTAGATTTGTATTCCAAAGAGGTTTTTAAAATAAGGAAAGCATACATTTGTACAAAAATATTTATCGTAGTTCTTTTTGGTTGTGGTGGTGGTGGTGGTAATGAATTGGAAATTGAAGGGATGCCCATCAATTGATGAATGGCTGAACAAGTTGTGGTTTATGATTGTAATGGAATACTATTGTGCTATAAGAAATGATGAGTGGGCTGATTTCAGAAAACTTGGAAAGACTTATGTGAACTGATGCAAAGTAAAGTGAGTTGAACCGGAAGAACACTGCACACAGCAACAGAAATATTGTACGATGATCGATTGTGAATGACTTAGCTATCCTCAGCAATACAATGATCCAAGACAACTCCATAGGATTCATGATGATTTGAAAATGTTATCAACCTCCAGTCAAAGAACCTATGGAGTCTGAATACAGATCGAAGCATACCATTTTTTACTTTATATTTTTAGTGAGTTTGTTTTTTCATTTGACTCTGTGTATTCTTTTACAACATGACTCATATGGAAATATGTTTTACATGATTGCAAATGTATAATCTATATCAAATTGCTTATTGTCTCAAGAAGGAGGGAGGTGAGGAAGGGAGAAAGAAAATTTGGAGCTCAAAATTTTTTAAAAATGTTAAAGATTGTCTTTACATGCAATTGGGGAAAACATAAAACATTTTTTTTAAATTCCACCATTTTACAGATGAGAAAACAGACGCAGTTAGGAAACAGGAAAGTTAAGTCATTTACCCAAGATGCCAAAAGTGGAACAGATGGGATTGGATACCAGGTCCTCTAAATATAGAAACAATGCTCTTTCCACTGTCCTAAGGGGGCCTTAGGACAGCCAGTCATAACCCTTTCACTTTATAGATGAAGAAAGAGAGGTCCTCAGTTGCCCAGAGTTAGACAGCTATGGAAAGATAATTTTGATACCCCTCCTCAATTTAATTGGCATTTACTTAGTTCATTGTGATCTGATGGGTATAGTGGGTGGTTTAGTGAATTAAGTGGAATAGGATTAAGTTTGAATGAGTGGTTAGTTAATGCTGTTAGGATAAGAGTTATTATAAGTTATAAGATTAATCCACCATGTGTTAATGATTATATTAATTGGATCAGATTTATCAGCTAGATTTATACTGTATTAAATTAGGTTTGGGATAAGAATGTAGTTGCTGCTTCCCCCCACCCTCACCTCAACTCCCAGCTGGAAATAAGATTCCTTTGCCTCTGCACCCCTATAAATCACTGCTTCCCACTCCCTAGTGACTTTCATTTCAAAACCACAACTTCCTTGAACCCTAAGTTACTGTTGGTTGAACCTTAGGGTCTCATGATCAGTGGAAGGTCCTGAGATGTTGTTAACAGGGTCTTATGACCTTTGGAAAGCCCCTGTTGAGATTACCTGCAGTTGATGACCTATAGCTAATGACCTGTGAAAGGCCTGTTCACAAAGTGATTATGGACATTTATTTCCCTTAGCCAACCAGAAGAATTCCCCACTTCTGGAACTTACCAATCATGGAATTATACCACCTCATTCAATTGTACTTCCTCAATGGCAATAAAAGCAATTTTTCCAGCAGAGGGGACCCTGAATGTTGAAGAAGGTCTTGAACTCAATTGATTGGGGACCACCAGTATCCCTAATAAACTGACTAATCATGCTGAGATTGAAACTTTGTGACTCACAGCTGGTTTATGTTGTTGATTCAACTGAGAGGCAAAGCCAAATTAGCCATCAAAGGGTAAACAAAGGAGAAACAAACATGATTTAAAAGAATAAGTTAAAAGATTATTATCTCTTACTGTAACATCTTTAGATAAATCTTTAGGATACAGTTCAAGGTGGAAATTCATAAGTAGAATGCTCTTTTTTGGTCACAACAGTTTCTCTTCCCTCATTATAAGAAAGGTCTCTTCAATATTAAGAGGTCTTACAATTTACATAGACTTGCTTTTATTTATAGAACAGCTGTCTCCATTCAGGGATGGAAAAAGAGAAGACCACATGTACATTTACTTGGATTTTATGTGTAAATTCAGATTTTATTGCTTAGTCATTTTTCAGACATGCCTGACTCTTCATGACTGTTTTGGGGTCTTCTTGGCAAAGATACTGGAGTGATTTGACATTTCCTTCGCATTTTACAGATGAGGAAATTAACGCAAATGGGATCAAGTGATTTGGCCAGGGTCACACAGCTAGAAAGTGTGTAAGGTCAAATTTGAACTTAGGTCCTCCTGACTCCAGGCTGGTGCTCTATCCACTGCACCACCTAGCTGCTTAAACTCAGTTCACACAAATTTTTTAGATTAAAACTGCCACCCCCCTTTTTTAGTCAACAATATTCCTTTGTGGTAGAAGAGATCTTAGAATCTATCTACACTAACCCTCCAATATTACAGATGAAGAAATCTGAAATGCTAGCTTATTCCAAAATATAATAGTTCCAGAAACCTTCCTGAAATCTGAATATGTTAGCATAATTGAGGAAGTATGGTCTATTGGGAAAGTACTGGACTGGCAATCAGAACATACAGACCCTTAGTTCTGATTTTATTTCTTTCTGTGTGACCTTTATCAAGGCATTCTATGTCTGTGTCAACTCTTTTAACCTGGATCATGAGAGCCTTAGAACTGAAATCATCTAGTTCAAATGCCTCATTTTACAAAAGGAGTAACAGAGTCCATCAGAAGTTGTGACTTGTTCAGGGTAAACAAGGTATTCTGAGGTCAAATCCCAGTTCCTCTGATTCTAAAACCAAGGCTTTTTCTAATGAACCATCTGATCAGCACTAGGAGAGGTAGTATGGATGCACTGCATGAAATCATGGATCCTTAGAGTAATAACTATATGTTAAGACCAGTCAGTCACTTAATAAACTGGATTTAGATGTAAATGGAGCATAGAGATAATCTAATCCAACCTCTTTATTTTATAAACAAGGAAAGGGAGACCCAAAGACTTTATCCAATTACCCAAGCAACAAGAAGCAGAGCTGGGTCTTGAACTGAGGTACTTTGACTCCAAATCCAGCCCGTCCTCTACCAGCCCCACTAACTTTGCAGTTAAAAATGTACCCACTATACATAATCCTTCAAAGCAACAGTAGTTCAGACTATAGAGAAAAGGGCAGAATATATTACCATAATACTGTAGGAAAGAAAACTGTAAAAGCTAGCTGGTGGACTATCTGAGAGAGGGCGTGTATTGAAGTCTATCTATAACAAATTCTGCTTTTTATTTAAGTTTTGTTTGTTTTTCCTCTGAATTTTGTTATGGCTCAACTTTTTAAGTATATATATATATATATATATATATATATATATATATATATATATATATATATATATATATATATATATATAAAACTGCCTAAAATTCTATGGCTACAAATAGTTACCTTTTAAAAACTATAAGTAATACTAACTATAAGTAATACTAACTATAAGTAATACTTTGGTGATTTCCTGCGGTGTATTTTGGTATCTAGTTCTAGGCCTTAAGACTGTTCCCCTACACTGACTTTGATCTGGAAGGGGGAGGGGGTGAGACCCCTCACAAAGACCAGAGTACCGGGGGCAGGTCACCTGGAATGAATTCATGGACTCAAGCATTGTTGAGGTCAAGAGAAAGATTTATTACCCATTTCAGTGGGCAAGAGTTCTTAGAGAACCTGAACCCTTAGAGGGATATAGATAAAGTTTATATAGGATATCCTATAGGAAACATGTGCCAAATATGCTAACTAGGTGAGTCAGGGTGGGATTAGGGAGTGGTTAAGCAGTGATTAATTTTTAAAGGAACATACACTTTTAGTATCTACTGCACAGGTATTTTACCCAGAGCTCATCGAGAAATAGCCTAAGGTGGGGCTACATGAAGGTGTGGTTTTAGGCCTGAAACATCACTAAGTCAACTAGTGATCAGGATTGATTTAGGAATAACAGGCTGCTTTTATCAACATCTTGTCAGACAAGATAAATGTAAGGGAGTATACGTATGTCTAAGTCTAGGATACGTGATTGGTCAGTGAATAGTAAATGTCGTTATGATCCAGGGTACAGCCAGCTCAGCCAGTATACAGCTGGTTCAGACTAACAAATTCTATAGATGCAGCTGGCTACTGTATCAGGAAGGGAGATAATGGCTCCTGCTGGGGTGGTCTGTGTCCTTGGGCTGGGGAGAAACTGCCTGGGATAGTGTTTTGAGGATAGGGAGAAATGTGACTTTTAAAGTGAAATGTGATTTTAGAACTGGGGCCCAAGCACCCCATCAGACTCAAATATCTAGTCTACTAGTTCCCCATTGTCTAGCATGGTGCTCTATACACAGAAGGCACTTAGTAAATGTTTGTTAGATTAAATTGGATTGAAAGGAGAAGGGAAAGAGGTAGGAAATGGTGGTGGTGGGGAGGGGGCAGAAGACTTATGTCAGGAAGTCAAAACTTTATGGTTCCAAATACATTTATTTTATCTTATAATTTCTGTGACTGCTACAGATATATTAATCCTGTTAATATTGTTAGAGTGATCAATTAATCACTTAACGAGCATTTATTGTCTCCTATGTGCCAGGCATTACACTAAATACTGAAGATACAAAGACAAAATTGAAACAGTCCCTGCCCTCATGGAGCTCATGTGCAAATGGAGGAGACAACATGCATACGTAAGTATATACGGACCACAGAAAATGAACATAAAGTAGTTTGGGGAAGGAGCGCATTAGCAACATTTCAGACAAAAAGAATAGAATGTGCCAAAGTGAGGAACTGAAAAAGCACAGGGATGTTTTAAGAATGACAAGTAGTATGTGAGGATAGAGTGTATAGAACACATAGGGCAGTTACAGGAGATCAAGTTGGAATGGGCCCCAATATGATGGGATTTTTGAGTTCCCTAAAACAAAGGCCTCAAACACATGGCCAGCAACACTCCCAAGTGATGATCAGAATGAGATTAAAATTCAGTTAGGAAATATTTAACAATATAAATAAAAATAGATAGAACATAGTGTTAATATATAGTTTTCTACTTCGACTATATATTCCCTCCCTCTCCAGTCCTGGTATTGAGATAATAGATTGGCTGCCTGTTAACATTTATTGCCCTGTGTTACAATGAAATGTTTAGTGTCTGAATAATACTATGTATATGATGAATCATAAGAAATGCTGAATATTCTTCCTTATAAGTATCCTGAAAGATGGATTCTCTTAGTGTTCAATGCTGCTGAATTCTTTATGGTGATTGTGCAAATGGATGGTAAACTGTTTAGTTATTAATTTACCTTTCATGGTCAATTAAGAGATGAATCCCTCCATAACCTAATACCATCCAAACATTAAAAATTAATATAATTTGAAAGTAATTCTGTAACCAACCTCATGTGAAATAAAAACCAAGAAGCTATATTGAATGTACCAATGAAACTTTCTGGTTCCATAGGTATCTGAAAGCAAGGCCCTTGTTAATGCCACAGTAATAATAAATACTAGCACTTATATGTAGCTTTAAGGTTTTTAAAGAACTTATGCATATTGCCATTTACCAGAGAAAGGCATTACAACTTACCTAATTACTCTAACAAGGTCATGAAAGGCTTTGTCAACATTTAGTGGTGGATCCTTAGCACTGGTCTCTATATATGGAATCTGCAAGAGAAAAATTCTGCTTTATAAAAATGAAAAATACAGACAGATTTATCAAGGATCTTTCTAATTTAGAGATTCTTAGCATTTTAGTAAGCAAAAGCTAATTAGAAATTCACGTGGGTAACATACTGTCTGAGGAAATCACTTAACCTCACCATGTCCAGTCAATTCTCTAATGCTATAAGCTGATCTGTATTGGGTAGGGATCATTTTTCTATTCAGAGTTCCCTATATCAATTAAATCACAGTTCTGATCCCACCCACCACACCTCCCTCTGCCCCCAAAAAGCATGTGTGTAATTTGTACAATTGCTAGGAAGCCATCTCTGGGTGACACAGTTGGTGGTGCAGTCAGGAAGTCTGGAGTTCAAATCCAGCTTCAGATACTTACTAGCTGTGTGACCCTAGGCAAGTCTCTTAAGCTCTCTTTGCCTCAGTTTCCTCAACTGTAAAATAGGAATAATAATAAGACTTGGCAGGGTCATTGTGAGGATCAAATGGTATAATATTTTTTACAAGTGCTTTGTACAGTACCTGGTACATAGTAGGCACTTTACAAATTCTTATTCCCTTCTTACTCTTCCTTTCCTCACATGTATATTTTGGAGTATCACTATGAGATCTCTAGTTATCTAAACCCATTCCTTGACTAGGTAGGATGGCAATAAAAGTGATACTTTTGTAAGTTCACTGTGGACTGTTGGGGTAGATTAAGTAACACTGGCAGATAACAGAGAGAAAGCAAAATTACTTGGCTCCAATTTTGCCTATGTCTCCTCTTTCAAAGAGAATGATCTCTAAGATAGAAAGGGTTAAAAAATCCCTAGTCATGGAAGAACTGAACCCCATATAGAGAAGGAGACAGAGAATATTTAGTTTCTTGAGGTTAATTCAGACTGCCTAGTCCAAATGGATCGCATCTCAGGTCAATGCCATCATTTGCAAAGAGGCCCACTGAACTCTTTGTCCATTAGTAATAAATGGTGGAGCCGTAGAGGAGAGAAAATGTAGTCTGCTTTTCAAAAAGGTGAAGAAGTAAGGGTCTGCTACAAAGTGACTACTTTGATGTTTTCTGTACAAAATTCTGTAAGCAGATGATTTGTGAGTCTTTAGGGAATCAGTAAGAGCCAGCCTATACATTAAGGACAAGTTATGAATCCCTGGGCTTTTAACTAAAAGGGACTTGATAGATTATCTGTCAAATCCTTTAATTTTCATGCCAAATTAATTTCCTTTCCTTTTTTGGACAGAGTTAATGAGTCTGATGGATCTGTAGACATTGTGAATTGGGCTTTCTTCCCATCCACACTTAATAGTATTTTATTTTTCCAATTGCATGCAAAGATAGCTTTCAACATTCGCTTTTATAAGATTTTGAGTTCCAAATTTTTTTCTCCCTACTCTCTCCTCTCCCAAGACAGTATGCAATCTGATATAGGCTATAAAATAATACTAAATATGTGAATTGTGATTTCAGTGAGGCTTTTGATGACATTTCTTGTGAAAAAGATGGAGAAATATGTGCGATTGTGTAGTTAGTGAATTCAGAGCTGGCTGAGTTTTGACTGAGGACAACTTGTATGAATGAATGAATGAATGAATGAAAAAGCATTTATCAAGAGCTTGCTATGTTAAATGCACAGTCCTAAACACCAGGGCTATAAATAAAAAAATAAGACAGTCTCTGCTCTCAAAGAATTTACAGTCCAGTGGGGAAGACCATATACCCTGGAGATGTCAAATGCAAGACAAATGGAAAGACCTCCTAGTCTTTAGGTATAGCAACAAGGTATATGGGAAAACATCTTCTTTGGTGTCATTTCCTTGAATAAAACCATATTTTTTCTCATATTTAAAGATGTGGCAGTGCTAAAGATTTGGGTGATGAGAACTTTTTTTTTCTGGATCTTTAGTAGCTATGGCTCCCAGGGAAGTAGGAGCTGAAAGCAAGCCAGGTCATATCTTCCCAAGACTTGTTTCCTCCAATGATGTCTATGGAGACTGGGCCAGAAGTAAGACCAGTGACCTGGAACTGGTGCTACTATTCTGGGGACTCTTGGGCTTGTGTCCCTGATGCGACAGCCGATTGGCATTTGGTATTGGAGATGGCATGAATGATCATAGGGATGTACCACAAGGTAGTATGTGTGTGTGAAGGTGTGTTGTGTCTGGCTAAGGAACAGAGAAAAATACTGACCCATATAGGGTTAGAACCCATGCCCTCTAACCAACTGAACTAATCACTCACAGTGAGCTCAACTCAATGACAGCAGCTCATTTTTCCATAGTGCTTTGTGGTTTATAAAATATTTTCCTTACAATAGAGGTAAGTAGTACAAGTATTATTCCCCCCATTTTACAGATAAAGAAGCTAATGTATTAGAGGTAAAGTGATTTCCCTAGGATCACAATCTAATGAATCCAGGTCTTCCAATTCTCTGGCAGGTGGGTTTTCTTTCTTGTCCCCTCCCTAGACTTCCCTCCACCCAATGTACCATGCACTATTTCAGGCCCCCTCACAAATAGAGGGTTGTATATAATTCTATATCAAATCTGCTGTTATTAGAATGGTCAATCTGTATAAATCAAACAAAAGTAAATTCTGGAGAAGGAGCTGTGTGATTCTACAAAGCAAAGTGACTTACAAAGCTACTGAAAAGATCTCCAAGATGGAGGCTGCCCATCATATGTTAGCATGAAGAATGATTAATAATTTCCTCTCCCACTCTCCTTAACTATATTGTTTTAAATGAAAGTAGAAATGACAGCAAGGTTAAAATACTTCACTTCCTGGTTCTGTTACAAGAGTACTCTACCCTTCCAGCAAGAAGCATTTTTTAAAAGAGTGTGATCATGTTAGATCAGAAAGACTTGAGTTTAAATCCTGTCTCCAACTAAGTGTGTGACTCTGGCAAGTCTCTTAATCTCTGTTTGCTTTCGTTTCCTCTTCTATGAAATGGAGATAGTAATAGCAGCTGCTCACTAGGGCTGTTGGGAGGATCAGGTGAGATATTTGTAAAGCATTTTGATAACCTTAAATCAATCACATAGAAATGCTAATCCTCCTTCTCCTCTCCTCCTTTTCAGAAGAAAATGCCATCATTCTCCTTCCTAACTTTCCTTTAGTTGGATGAATTGGTGTCTGCAGCTTCACTTCTATTCTTCACAGACAAACTGAATTCTGCATATCTCCAGGTTGCTGTGTTCACTCCTTGTTTTCAAAGAAGACCATGACAACAGAGAAATGGTGACATGACTTGCACTTGACTTTGTTTTGAGTGAGAGAGGGCTGTGCAGGTCACCAGCCTCACTTTCTCCTCCTGAGCCATGTGGATCCAGTGACCAGATCTTCATCAGGATGACTGGAGACTTATTCAGGGACTCACTTAGAGTGGGGTAATGGGACCCTCCTGGCTTAAGAATGATTATCAGTAGTCACTGTTGCTCTTTCCCTCCCAGGTTGATTTAGTTATGTTTTTTTTTTCCTTTTCTCATTAAAAGGGACATTTCCTGACTGCTTCTTTTTTTTTTCCTATTCATTCATTCATTTATTTATTTATTTAATTTTTTACATTCATTTTCACAAATTTTTGGGTTCCAAATTTTCTCCCCTTTTATCCCCTCCCCCCACCCCAATACCCCAAGCCATCTAATTTTCCCTATCTCCAATCTGCCCTCTCTTCTGTCATCCCTCCCTTCTCTTGTCTCCATCTTCTCTTTTCTCCTGTAGGGCCAGATGACTTTCTATTCCTCATTAACTGTATGTCTTCTTTCCTAGTTACAACAACAATATTAAACAGTTGTTCCTAAAACTTTGAGTTCCAAATTCTCCCCATCCCTCCCTCCCCACCCATTCCCTTTGGGACGGCAGGCAATTCAATACAGGCCATATCTGTGTAGTTTTGCAAATGACCTCCCTGATAGTCGTGTTGTGTAAGACTAACTGGATTACCATCCCTCCTAACCTGCCCCTCATTGTTTCTCTTCTGTCTCTTGATCCTGTCCCTCCCCAAGTGTTGACTTCAAATTGCTCCCTCCTCCCTTTGCCCTCCCCCCATCATCCCCTCCCTTGCAATATCTCCTTCTCCCCCATTTTCTTATACTGTAAGATAGGTTTTCATACCAAAATGAGTGTGCATTTCACTCCTTTGTTTAGTCAAATGTGATGAGGGTAAACTTCTTGTTTTGTTTTTTTTTTTTCTCAGCTTTCCTCTTTTTCCCTCCACTAAGAAAAACTCCTACCTGCCTCTTAAATGACATATAGTTACCCCCTTCCCTTTCCCTCTCTTTCCTCCCCCTACATTTCTCTCTCACCATTTACCTTAGTTTCTTTTAAGGTATGGTCCCATCCTATTCAGTTCAATCTGTGCTCTCTATCTCTGTATGTGTGTGCATGCGTGTACATGTGTATGTGTGGTCCTACCAACTACCCAGATACTGAAAAGTTTTAAGAGTTAGAAATATGGTCTTTCCCTGTATGAATATAAACAGTTCACTTCTGGTAAGTCCCTTAAGACTTCTCTTTGCTGTTTCCTTTTTCATGCTTCTTCTCATTCTTGTGTTTGAAAGTCAAATTTTCTTTTCAGCTCTGGTTTTTTCATTAAGAATGATTGAAAGTCCTCTGTTTCATTGAAAGACCATATTTTCCCTTGAAGTATTATACTCAGTTTAGCTGGGTAGGTGATTCTTGGTTTGAGTCCTAGTTCCTTTGACTTCTGGAATATCCTATTCCACGCCCTTCGATCCCTTAGTGTAGAAGCTGCTAGATCTTGGGTTATCCTGATTGTATTTCCACAGTACTGGAATTGTTTCTTTCTAGCTCCTTGCAAGATTTTTTCCTTGAGCTGGAAGTTCTGGAATTTGGCCACAATATTCCTAGGAGTTTCTCTTTTTGGATCTCTTTCAGGTGGTGATCGATGGATTCTTTCAATACTTATTTTGCCCTCTGGTTCTAGAATGTCATGGCAGTTTTCCTTGATAATTTCATGGAAGATGATGTCTAGGCTCTTTTTTTGATCATGAGTTTCAGGTAGTCCCATAATTTTTAAATTGTCTCTCCTGGATCTATTTTCCAGGTCAGTTGTTTTTCCCATGAGATATTTCACATTCTCTTCCATTTTTTCATTCTTTTGGTTTTGTTTGGTGATTTCTTGGTTTCTCGTAAAGTCATTAGACTCCATCTGTTCCATTCTAATTTTGAGAGAACTATTAAATTCAGTGAGCTTTTGAGCCTCTTTTTCCATTTGGCTCATTCTGCTTTTGAAAGCATTCTTCTCCTCATTGGCTTTTTGAACCTCCTTTGCCAATTGGGTGAGCCTATTTTTCAAGGTGTTAATTTCCTCAGCATTTTTTTGGGTCTCCTTTACCAAGGTATTGACCCGATTTTCATACTTTTCTTGTATCTCTCTCATTTCTCTTCCCAGTTTTTCCTCCACCTGTCTAACTTGCTTTTCAAAATCCTTTTTGAGCTGTTCCAGGGCCTGAGCCCACCCGCCATCCCCTGGGGTGTCTGGGGTACTGAGGCCCCGCCCTCCACGTCTTTCCCTGATGGCAAGGATACGTCCTCGTCATCAGATCCGAAGGTCGGGATCATTTGCATTTGTTGGAAAAAACTCTCTATAGTCTTATTTTTCTTCCCTTTTCTAGGCATTTTCCCAGCCAGTTACTTGACTTCTGAGATTCCTTTCCACCCCCGCCTGGATCCGCCTAGCTAGTGCTTGGCCTCTGAGATTTAAATGGGCTTTCCTCCTGCCGGCTGTCAATCAGTGAGCTTTAGTTCAGGTGCTGGGGTGGGGGCAGGGCCGCCTCCCAGACTCTGATCCCTCGGGGGCTTTATGCAGAGACTTTCAGAAATGGAGCGGGTGGGGGCGGGGTGGGGGGCCCCGCCTCCCAATCTCAGTTCCCTTGGGGGTTTTGAGCAGAAGCCTTCAGTAATAGAGCGGGGTGGGGGCAGGGCCGTCTCCCAGGCTCAGCTCCGTCAGGTTTTATGCGGGAATCTTCCCTAATGAAGATCCTGCCTGCTGTTGGGGGATTCCTGAGTCCTAGGCCGCTGCCGCCTCAGCTGCCGCCCACACCTCTGCCTCCGCAGCTTCCTGCCCCCGTCTCTGCCGCCGCCGTTTCCTCCCGAGGGGGCCCGAGTCACGGAGACGTTCCGCTCCCCTCCTCCAGTCCGGCCTTCTCTCTCACTGACCTGTAGCTTCTGTGGGCGGAGGGACTTTCCTGGCTGCCGGAGCTTCTGTCTCTGAAGCCTGCTTGGATCAGCTTCTCTGGGGCCGCGACCAGGGCAGCGCTGGGGGTGGGGTCCACTTTCCGGGGCGCGCCGGACCCTGGGGACGGGTCTTCAGGGCTCCCTGGAACGGAACTCTCTTCCACTCTGCTTCTGCACACCTTGTATTGACCCAGAAGTTATGGGGGACTCTTTTTACATTAATTCTATGGGCTTTTGGTTTCGGAGCTCGTAAACGTGCATCCTTCTACTCTGCCATCTTGGCTCCGCCCCCCCGACTGCTTCTTAAAGAGGCCTATTCATTGAATGGGCATTACCTCACTCTAAGTAAGTCCCTGAGTAGGCCTTAGCCAAAAAAGGCCAAGGTCTCCCTTTGCATCCTGGGTTATCTCCAGTCATCCTGATGAATATCTGGTCACTGGATCTAGATGGCTCAGGAGGCTGGTGACCTTGCACAGCCCTCCCTCACTCAAAACAAAGTCAAGTGAAAGTCATGTCATCATTTCACTGATGTCATGGTCTTCTTCAAAAACGAAGGATTAACACAACCTGTGAGTAGACTGAGCTGCCTGAATGGGACCCAGCTAGCTGGGTAACTCAGTACATCCTCTCCCTTCTGTCTCTTCCTCTGCTTCCTTCTCTCCTCCATATGTCCAATACCACTGAGAAAGGATGAGGATTTATTTCAACCTTGATTCCTTTCTTGAGACATTGCTTCTCTTCCCCCCAAACTATACAAACCCATGCAACCTACATTGTGTTTTGTTGCCATTTCTTTTCCTTGTTCCCGGGTGATTTTCCTCAAGTGCATCAGATCAACTTTGTTGGCCACCAAGATCATCGGAAAGGACTCCCTGAAAAATAAGGGGACAAGGAAAACATATCACCACAATTAAAAACAGATGTATGAAATGCCGTCTCTTACTGGCCTCAGAAAGACAAGGAACAGCAAACACATTTGGTTGTTCAGCTGTTTCAGTAGTGTCCAATTCTGACTCCATTTGGGGTTTTCCATTTGAAAATGGTTTGCCATCTCCTTCTCTAGCTCATTTTATAGATGAGGAAACGAGGCAAACCGTGTTGTGACTTGCCGAAGACCACACAGCTGGTAAGTGTCTGAGGCTGAATTTGAACTTATAGATAATAATAGATACTACTAGATAATAGAACTCATAGAAGATAAATAGCCTGCCATAATACTAACAATGGTAAAGTCATACACAAAGAAATCACATTTGGACACAAGAGAGAGATGCTGGTCTCCATTTTCCCAAAGACCTATTTTCAGGGGCCAAATTGCCAGATACCTAGGGTATTGGGAGCCAGGGAGGATACGGGAAACTGAAATCCAAAATTAATCTAGAAAGTTCAATCTCTTTAGGACTGTAGTTTTATCTCATTATCATACCACATCTTCTCTCCTCTGTGATCCCTCCAAAAGGACCAGAGAAGCTCAACTCATTTTGTTTAAGCTTTAAAAAAAAATCAATTAACTGATTTTTAGTTTACAACATTCAGTTCCACAGGCTTTTGAGTTTTAAATTTTCTCCCCCTCCCTCCCCACCCCTCTCCCTAAGATGGTGTGCAATCTGATACAGGCTCTACATGTACATTCATGTTAAACATATTTTCACTTTTTTATGACATGTCCATCCTACAGTGGGACTATTCACAGGCATGGAAAGAGCTTAAATCTAAATAGGTACAGAAAGAAAATCAAAGGGCTGGATGATTACCAACAAGCAGTCGGGATGATGAGAGATAGCCCTGGTAAAATTATAAAGTGGAAGAAATGTATAGGCTCAATATGCGTTAGTCAATGGAATGACATGGGAGCCTACATCAAGAGATGCATGATATCTAGGACTGGGAAGATTGAGTGATGCAATGGATTTGGAATCAGAGGTCTTGACTTCCAATATCAACTCTGCCATTTACTACTGTGTGCATTTGGGCAAGCTACTTAACTTGTCTCACTTGTAACATGAAGGGCTAGATCACCTCAAAGTTCCCTTCTATTTTGAAATTAGGATGCTATGACCAAGTAGGTGTTGTTCCATGGTACTCTTTCCTGGTCAGACCAAATCTCTCTTTAATTTTGAGCACCAAACTTTAGAAAAGAAACTCAGATACTGGAAAGTGTCTAGAGGCCAGTGATCTCAAGTTGTAGAACTTGAGATTATCCCATGTGAAGAACGAGTGAAGGAAGTGAAAATGTTTTACCTTGAGAAAAGGAAATGGGACAAGGGAACATGATAGCAGTCTAGTTATTCGAAGGGCTTTCTTGTAAAGGAAAATAGACTAGAGTTGTTCTGTTTAGCCCCAGAAGGAAGTACTAGAAGCAATGAGTTGAATTTGCCCAGAGACAGGTTTTTGGCTTCATGTAAGGATAAATTTTCTAACAATTAGATGCAAATATGTCCATGTTACATATATGCTGTGTATGTGTGCACACATACATACATACACATGTGCATATGTCACATACACCTTGGAAGGCTGATGGCAATTCAGTGGTGAATCTGAGATCATGGGTCTGGCTGTTACTTAAATCATCACTGGCAGGTAAATGCCAAAAATTGAATAGGTTGCCTCAGAAGGCAGTGGGCTACCCTTCATGCTAGATCTTCAAGCAGGGGCCAGATAAGATATATTGTGGAGGTCATTCTCAGGAACATTAGGACCAGATGGCATTCAAGATCCTGTCCCATTCTGAGATTCTGTGATTCACCTCTTAGTATAAATGGAAGCAAGAAAGTATGTTCATCTTAAAGCTTATCTCTTAAAACAATGAGGTTTTTGAAAATAACCAGCAGATTTTATCGGAGAAGCTGGGTGGCATAGTGGATATGCACTGCCCTTGGAATTAGGAAGATGTATCTTCATGAGTTCAAATCCAGCCTCAGACACTTACTGGCTGGCAAATTATTTAATCCTATTTGCCTCAGTTTCCTCATTTGTAAAATGAACTGGAAAAGGAAACAGCAAACCATCTTTTTCAAGAAAATCTGGAATGGGATCACAAAATGTTGGACATGACTAAACAGCAAGTTTTAGAGATTTGTGTATAAGCTCAGTCCTTATGACCTGATTCTAGAAAAAATGACCAGTCCTAGAATCATAGAGCTGGAAAGGAGCTAAGAGAACTTCTAGATCAAAGTCTTCATTTTACAGAAATGAAATCTTGAGTCTGGAAGGATAAAATAACCATTTTAATTCTCTATTGATCTTGGTGACAAATCCAAAGTGAAGCCAGATACTAGCTGCAACCCTGGCCAAAACCATTTTATAACCTGAGCCAAATGGAGAGGGAGTTATCATGAGGGAAACAACTGTCAGGGGTTGATTCTCATGTGTTCCTTTCATCTGTACTCCATGCTTTGGATGATCAGTGAACACAGCCCTTGACATGGAGCCTGATGTGTTTTTGAGACTCCCTAAGCCCGGTTTTATTGAAATATATATGATTTTCCTTTGATGTGCCCAGAGGAGTAAAAACTACTGTGTTTAGTTCCTTGTCTTGTTTCCTCCCTCCTCAGTTCTCATTGTTAAAGTGCTATTGTCCATGGAGTAGAAAGGAACGCTCCCATGGAAACACCCTATTTTTACTGCCATTAAAAAAATATTATGTCAAAACATGTGTCTGGGATGAGAATGTTTTCAGCTCCACCTTCTTGTGAGAGCTGGAGAACAATTCTGTGATTTTGCCCTAAGGGGTAGGAATGGTGTCTCTATAACGTACAATGGGAGAGTTCCAATGGGCCTGCCAGAACCAGAAGACTAATACTCCTCTGCTGGGGACAGTTTAGGTTAACATCTAGATCCATAATCTCAGACCACTGAATTGCCATCAGTCTCCCAAGGTGTATGTGATATTTGTACACATGTATGCGTAAGTGTATATTTGTATGCACACAGTGTATATATAACAGATACACATTTGTATATAATGTGTACATGTCTATATGGTTATGATAGGTATATATGTATATGTCTTTATGTAACAGGGATATGAACTGAAACGGATACAGAAAACTCAGAGATGTGGAAACACCCTCTACCAATGTAGGCTGGAACCTTCTGTATAACTTACAGTCTTAGAGAGTGGCCTAGAGCATTGAGAGGTTAAGGGACTTGCTTAAAATCACATAATATGTATTAGAGGTAGGACTTGAACTCAGGTCTTCTTGTCTCTGAGGTCAACTCTGCCTCCACTACTTTACACTGCCTCTCACAGATATACTTATGCATGTATTCATAGATATATTAATGTATATATATATATATATATATATGCTTGCACATCTACAAACATACATGCACATACATGCCTATACATTTAATATGTGTGTATGTAAATGCACATTTATACTATGAATACAGACATATTATATATGTGTATATTAAACTTGGTTTGGGGCAGCTGGTGAAGTGGATAAGAGTGCTGGGCTTGGAGTCAGAAAGACCTGAGTTCAAATCTAGCCTTAGACGCTTAGTAGCTGTGTGACCCCAGGCAAGTCATTTAACCCCGTTTGCCTCATTTTCCTCATCTATAAAATAAGCTGGAGAAGGAAACAGCAAAGCACTCCAGTGTGTGTGCCAAGAAAACCCCAAATGGGATCATAAAGAACTGGACATGACTAAAATGACTAACCAGCAAAAACCACTTGGTTCAGCAGAATGTGTCAATGGACATGTCTTTGAGAGGAGATATTTTGATAGAAGTAGTACCACCAGGTGAGTGCTACAAACTTAAACATACAGTAAGACCACAGATCCAGGTAACTGGTCAAAGTTCATTCCAGGCTAAGTTCATTAGCAAGATACCTAAATGAGCAGTAAGTTAGTGACACATGCTTCTTGGTTTTAAAGGGATATTTAATAGGTCAGAAAGTTTAATCGTTTACTTCTGGGATGAAATGAATGAAGCAGTGTTTTGCAGCTAGATGGTGCAGTGGATTAAAATGCAGGGCCTGGAATCAGGAAGATTCATCTTCCTCAGTTCAAATCCAGCCTCAGAAACTTCTAGTTGTGTGACCTTGGGCAAGTCACTTAACTGCTAGTTGTCACCGAAGAAGGGAATGGTGAACCACTCTAGTTTCTTTGCCAAGAAAACCCCACTGACAGAGGTGCACAGGTCTATGAAGAATCAAACATGGCTGAACATGTGCAGTGGAGTAACCTCCAGATGGAATCAGAGGACCTGGGTTCTGATGTAGTTAATATTATTTACTCAGTGGGAGATCTTGGCCAAGTTCTCTTTTCTCCCTTTACTTCAGTTTCCTCAACTGTAAAATAAGGTAACGAGACTAGACTATCTCTAAGGTCCCTTACAATTCTAAACCTATGATTCCAGGAGTCTAATAATGTGAATTCGTGAAACTCAAGGAGCTTGGAATTTTGTGAAGGCATTATTATTTTTCATCAGTATCCCTACAGTAGAAAAAGGAATTTAACTTTAAACTCCCAAGCAAACTTCATCAGCTGCACTAGTCCCTTCTGCCAACTCCCAGCTCCAGAGACATGTCTGCCTTCTGTCCTCCCAAAGAGCTTTCTTCTGTGTTGTATAAAAAAGCTAGGCATCCCCCCTAGAGGTGGTGGGAGAGAATTTAAGGCATAGAACATTACCATGAGTAGGCCTTGGAGGATGGGAATAAGGCAAAGCAATTATTTTGGAAAGGCTTTCATTTCAACCCACTTTTTCCTACCAAGTGAAAACGGCTCATACTGCTCCTTCTTGGTTTCCCCTCCCTCCCTCGCCACCCACCATCCTCTTGCTCTTTTCTTTATTTCCCTCTCTGCCTTAAACTTTTCAACTTTCTTTCATGGTCTCCCCAACCCTTCCTCTCCTCTCCTCCCCTCCCCTCCCCTCCCCTCCTCCCCTCTCCTCCCCTCCCCTCCCTTCCCCTCCCCTCTCCTCTCCTCTCCTCTCCCCTCCCCTCTTCTCTCCTTTCTCCCCTCCCCTCCTGTCCTTTCTCCTCTCCTCTCCTCTCCTCTCCTCTCCTCTCCTCTCCTCTCCTCTCCTCTCCTCTCCTCTTGTTTCTCCTCTCATCTCGTTTTCTCTCCTTTTCTTCCTCTCCTCTTTGTTCCTCTCTTCTCCTCCCCACCTCTCAATGTCCTCACCCCTCCCCATACTGTCCATCTTTCCTTTACGACTGCTGTCTCTCTTTCCCTATCTGCCCTCTTGTAGGAAAGAATAAGGGGTTATGATTATCAAATTGCATTCAAAGATAAAGGGATGGAAGGAAAAACAAGGAGGGCAATAGGATGTTTTCAGAACAAGAAACACATAGATTCAATCACAGAATTACAGAAATTCAGAGTTGGAAGGGACTGCAGCAGCCATCCAGTCCAACCAATACCTGAAAAATAATCCCCTCTACAATATTTCCTCTGGTGGCTTCTTGTGTCCAAAAATAATCACTATTGGTCACATGAAAAGTAAAATAAGGTTAAAGAATGTATTAAAAAACTGTAAAGGTCTTGATCTGACTGGAGATATCTCAGGCTTGAGAAGCAAGTTCTCTATTAAGGTGTAAGAGGTGGTAAAAATATAAATGCAGGTAATAAGCAAATCTCATTTGTGAATTTCTTGAGATTTTTTTTTGTTGTTCTGAACTGTGACCCCAATTCAAGTACTCACAGCCTGAGGTCCCTCTCTGGGACTCAGTTTGTTCATCTCCAAAAATAAGAGAGTTGGACCAAATGATCTTGAAGGTCCCTTCCAGCTTTCACACTGTTCTGTAAGTATTTTCAGGAAGTTCTTGGCTCAAAAAGAGTCAGACTTGCAGCCTTGAAGTACTCACTATTACCTACTATTAAAAAAAAAAGCCACCAAAGCACTTTTGATTTCCGATCCCCAGCTCCTCTACTTCTAACTTGTCTACATCAGCCCTCCTTTGGCCTGGAGCAGGACATGGAGGCACCTAGATGACCCTCCATTTCTTCCCAAGTCATTTCCAAAGTATTATTTAAAGGTATTAGAAACTTTCCTAAACAGTAGAGCAAAAAGGTGAAATTCTTTTATAGAAACTCATAACTCTCTTATGGAGTCTAATTATAGATTAGAGTCCCATTACATAATCCCATTATTATTATTTAATAGACCCATTATAAATTTACAGGTATGTTCTCAAGAAAAAATGTTGACCTCAATTTTTTTTTTTTACCTCTCAGTGATTCCATTGCACATATTCACTGTAAAGTATAAAGGAGTGCTTTCTATTTTCAAAAGTAAAAGTCAAACCAACATTTATTTATTTGAAAGCTAAGTATATACCCAGATACTAATCTCATTAACATTTGAAGACATTTCTCAAATTAAGACTAGTGACTTGCCCAAGGTCACACAGCCAGCTTATGCCAGAGGCAGGATCTGGAGTAGGGTCCTTCTAACTAAGCATCCAGCTCTCTAGTTACCATGCTTGGTTGCCTTTTAATTGCATCCTAATATTAGACTAAGATTTATATGACAACTTTATGGTTCGTTGTTGTTCAGTTATTTTTTTTAGTTGTGACTCTTTGTGACTCCATTTGGGGTTTTCTTGGCAAAGATACTGGAGTGGTTTGTTATTTCCTTCTCCAGGTCACTTTACCAATGAGGAAACTTGGGCAAACAAGGTGAAGTGACTTGCCCAGGATCATACAGCTAGAATCAGAAGCTGGATTTGAACTCAGGTCTTCTTGAGTCTAGCCATTGCACTACTTAGCTGCCATTCATACATTTATCCTTATTAAATTTCATCTTCCTCAATATAGCCATCATTGTAACCTGTTAAATTCTTTTTAGAACCTATCATCCCATTTGTTAGCTCCATCACTTTTCTTTCTGTCACCTGCAAATTAAAGGGTTAACTTTGACTCATCCAGAAGTGCCATTCAGAGACAGACTCATTCTAGAGCTGGAAGAGGCATCTAGTTTAGACAAAGTCACTCATTTTACAATTGAGGAAACTGAGGCCAGGGATGTTAAGTGACTTTTCCAAGGTCAAATAGGTAGTAAGTTGCCAAAGGTGATATTTGACCCCAGGTCCAATGACTCTGGGACTGATACTCTCTCCATTGTACAAAGAGCTCTCCTTTACCTTCATTACAGTAACTTACTAGCAACATTGCAGAGAAACTACATACAATGCAAGTTTGCTCTGCACGTGCTAATCATTAACTCAGTCTTTGAGGAGATTTGGGGTTTCCTATTTTGCCCAGGCCTACACACTCAGACCATATTGTCTCATTTTCCATTTATCATGGGATCATTGATATAGAGTTGATTCTATCTCAAGTATAGTGCTCTTTTTGCTATATATTGTTCCTTCCTTGGTGGGCAGGTAGAGAAGGGGAATGAAAATTAGGATTTGGTTAGTTAGGATTCTAATAGGTTCTTTAAATTTTTTGACTAGTCAGCCAGCTAGAATTCTGAATGAATGCTTCATCAACTGGAAATTCAAATTAAAGGTAAGAACAGAAAGGCATTCAAAACTCATCACCTGTTAATCAGGGGGCAGCTAGGTGGTGAAGTGGATAGAGCACCAGTGCAGGAGTCAGAAGGACCTGAGTTCAAATCTCACCTCAGATACTTGACACTCACTAGCTGTGTGACCTTGGGCAAGTCACTTAACCCCAATTGCCTCATCCTAGGTCATCTCCAGTCATCCTGATGAATATCTGGTCACTGGATTCAGATGGCTCTGGAGGAGAAGTGAGGCTGGTGATCTGCACAGCCCTCCCTCACTCAAAACAAAGTCAAGTGCAAGTCATGTCATTATTTCTCTGATGGCATGGTCTTCTTCAGCAACAAAGGACGAATACACACACACACACACACACACCTGTTAATCAATAGTTTCAATCAAATGTCAAAAGCAAAGGTGTGGATGAATGAGGTGTAGGTGAAAGAACCCTGGCCTGGGAAGAATTGTGAAGCATGCATCTTACGCTAGTCTTGACACTAGTCTCATCACGGTGGGCAATTTATTTCCCTTCTATCCCTAGATTTCTGCATATGTAAATGAGATAGATCACATGATCTTGAAGTTCTCCTATTAGGGCCTGTGTAGGTTAGGTTGTAGGTCCTGTCTTGGTGTCAAAGTCAGATCCTGAAAGTAATGAAAAGTAACTAGAGTAAAAATGAACCTGCTCCCCTCTTTACTCATTATGACACTGAAGGAAGAGCATTTTAAGATCATAGTATCATAGATTTAGAATTGGAAGGTACCTCAGAGACCATCTAGTTTAGAGGTATCAAACCAACTGTAGCCCAAACCAGAGTCAGTTGTTTTTCAGCCATTTGTGACTGAACTCTTTGTGACCCCATTTGGGGTTTTCTTGGCAAAGATTCTGGAGTGACTTGCTTTTTCCTTCTCCAGATCATTTACAGATGAGAAAACTGAGGTAAACAAGGTTAAGTGACTTGCTCAGCATCATAACTCTAGTAATAGGATTTGAATCCAGGTTCTTCTAACTATAGGCTCAGTGCTTTATCCACTGTGCCACTTAGCTGCCTCTAAAATGTAATCAGGAAATGTTTAAGAAAATAGATAAATATACAACACTATATGAATAATGTTAATATATAGGTCTCTTAATCAATATGGTGCCTGAAAGGGTCTTTTTCCATTGGAGTTGGACACCACTGGTTTAATCCAACCACACTAATTTTCCAGAAGATGGTACTGATGCCCTGCATAATAAAATAACTTGCCCAGAGTTGGGATTTGAAGCTGAGGTCCTCTGACTGAAAAACAGGAATCTTGACAGCCGCCATACTACTCTAGAATGTGGACCTCCAGAGAGGCAGTTATCCAGCTGTGGGTTGTCCCTAGAAAAAGCCAACCACAGCTTGAAAAATGATGTCAAGGGAAAGGTAAGGCAACTGAAGACCTTTGGTTCTATACTTTTAAAAAAATGTGTTCCTCTTCTTTTCTTTTTAAGGTTCCCTCCTTGGATGTCTTTTCTTGTTCTTGGCATTTTTTATTTTGGTCTACTTCACTTAGTTCTAAGAGGAAACAACAGTTGTGTGTTGGCAAAGACTATGACTTGTTAAGGAGATAGTTCTACCACATTATAGCAATATGTGTGATTCCCACTGAGAGAGTAATAGATCAGATACCCCTAAAATGATGACTCTAAATTGCTTAGCTAAAGGATGGGGTCATACTACTTGGCACGCAGCAGCCAGATATTCACTATTGCCTCAATTCAGGAAAGAGAACTCTGCCTAAGGTAGGTGTATGTGAATGTGTACACATATGGGTATGTGTTACTGTGTTATATTTGTGTGAGTGTGAGAGTGTATGAGTGTTTAGTGTGTGAGTGTGTTAATATGTATATAAGTAAGTTAGTGTGTGTGAGAATATATGTTAGTGTGTATGTGTATATGAGAGAGAGAGAGAGAGAGAGAGAGAGAGAGAGAGAGAGAGAGAGAGAGAGAGAGAGAGAGAGAGAGAGAGAGAGAGAGAGAGAGAGAGAAGGAGAGAGGGAGAGAGAGAGAGACAGACAGAGAGAATTTGTTTTGGAAGAGAGGAGGTGGGGAGCATCAATGGGAAAGTAGGAATATGTTAAAATTAGTTCTGTAACTCCATTAGTATTGAACATGATTTGTTGCTTTCCCTTAGGTTTGTCTTTGTGTGTTTTCCAATTGTGTATTACCAATTTCATGGAAATATTTTTAAATTTTATTGGTTTTATTTTCTCTAAAAAGGTACTGTTTAAATCCTGAAATTCAGAGGCCTCCAGATTATTTTTGTTACATCAGAATTTCATTGTATCAAATATTGCTCAAAGCAAATGGATCACTGATTGAGGCTTGGAAATGTTTTCCTTGGAATGAGGATTCAAAATTTTTAAGAGTATACCTTGAACTGGTTCATGACCCATTATCTGAATATGATCTAATAGCTTAGAACTTATTCACATCTAAAGATTTTTTCCGTCTGATATTTTCAAGTTTAAGGGGATCATTTATAGGAAAATCAGCAGAGGAAAGCTATCTCTTAAGGACCTTGATCCTTTTCCTATCTTGGGTTCCTAAGAGTTTTAACATAAAGACAGCTAGATAAAAAGCTTTCTTTTTATGCCAAAAGGGAACTCTGGGGAACTCTCTTTTACAGTAAGAGTCAAATCCATAGTTCCTTGTAGCCATTAATCCTCTCTGGGGATGGAGTAAGCACTGTAAATCATAGCTTCCAAAACACAGGATGGGTAAACACTATGCTTGGAGAGTGCCTGAAAACTTCCTTAGTCTCCTCACTGTTCTTTCAGCAGAGATCTCTTCTTTGGATGAGGTGATATTTTATGGCAAGTGACTTCTTCGACACTCAAAACAATATATGTTTTATTCATTTCTGGTTGTCTACCATCCAGCACATTAAGCAGATCTATGGGCCACTTAGAATATGGTCTCCCTCTCTGGGTATGTGGATAAATGGGGATAATAAATTTGTATTCTTGAACTAATGCAGACAAATATATTTTAGTTGTGAGAGGTGAGTGGGAAGCAAAGCACGTGGGAAACAGGTGAAACAATGGGGAACATGGGAGTAATAAATCTGGATTTAAAAGAGTAGTATGAGTCTACAGAGTTCAGAAAGGTCAAGCTCTGAATGAGGGTGAAAACCAGACAAGTTTCACCTACTGCACAATTTTGCCCAGGGCAAGCCTTGTCCTGTATTAAAAGGGAACCCTATTACATAAAGATCAGATAAGGAAATATGCTTTCATCCTTTTGGCAGAAATAATGGGGACAGAATGCTGCCTTCACTATTACTTTGTCAATGGTTCAATCTTAACTGATATAGCAAAGAAGACAAATACAGTGACAGAATCTCAGTGTTTTCTTTGTTAGGGTGAAGAATTTAACTTTTTTTTTTGAGGGGAAGAGTATATATAGAAATTATTGCGAAATGAGAACAAAAGTGATCAATAAACCTTTTTTTAAGAAGAAAAAATACCATAGCAGAAAATAATTTCATCTCATTTCTGCTATTTTTTTAAAAAAGCATTTTATTTGATGCAACTGAATACTGTGCAATTATAATGACAAGCCTAGTCTCAGAGCAGAATTGAGAAAATCTATCTTCCTTCCCTCATTGCAGAGGTGAGAGTAGGGAATATTGCATATGCTCTCAGATAGAGCTGATTGATTAGGTTTGCTGAATTGCTTTTTTCTTTTTAGTGTCTTTTTAATGGCTTTATTGGGTAGAAGAAGGCAAGAATACATTAAAAAATGAATTAGATGTACTCCACTCCCACCTCAATGATCACACCCTTTCTTGAAACAGAGAAGTATAGATGGGAGAACAAATCAACATGTTGGCCATATTTGGTAGTATATTTGATAATATGTGGCTCCTTTCATACCTAAAAGTCCACCAGGTTTCATCTCCAGTGCTTTTGAAAGCCACTTTCATTGCCTTACTTTTTCAACCTAGAGCAAAATACACTTAGAAAATAGTTACTTCCCTCAGTAATAAATGCTTTCAGTTTCAACGTGATGCTGGATACACTGAGCTCTGGCAGAAGAAAGTCCAAGTCTCTTCACCCCAGAGAATCCATTTTAAACCCTAGGAGAATGTCTACTTGTCTCCCAATGCTAAAGGACTGAAGTCCTTAAAGCTATATCTACTTTGGAGGCAACTAGGTTGTGTACAGCCGCTATAATACTGAGTTTATGAAGACCAGAGTTCAAATCCAACCTCAGATATTTACTTAGATATGTCACCTTGGACAAGTGTGCCTCAGTTTTCTCAACTGTAAAATGTGGATAATAATGGCACCTACACCTCCCAGGATTGTTATGACGGTCCAATGAGATAATAATTGTAAAGTGCTTAGCACAGGGACTGGCATATAGTAAATGCTTAACAAATGCATGTTTCCTTCCTTTGCTCTTCTCAGATAGTCAGATGGATCTGTTATTTGGATATTCCATGCAACCGTATGTATTGCATTCCATCCACCACTGTCCATACTATCCAAATCACGCCCATGCATTCCTCTAAGTTGGTCACAAGGGCTCTACCCAAAGAGCTAGGGGCATTCTTTTTTGTGGTTGTTCAGTTGTGAAACTCTTCCTGACCCCATCTGGGGTTTTCTTGGCAGATATTGGAGTGGTTTTGACATTTCCTTCTCCAGCTCATTTGACAGATGAGGAAACCGAGGTAAACAGGATGAAGTGACTTGCCTAGGGTCACACAGCTAGCAAGTATTTGAGGCCAGATTTGGATACAGGAAAATGAGTCTTCCTGTTCCTAGTCGCAGCACTCTGTGCACTGTACCACCAGGCCCTTCTTCCATTTCTCCTAACATTGAGAGGATCCCAGTGGAGCCCTCTGGTTGTTTCATCTCTTCAATCTAGTCCAATACATTGATTAACAATACTTGTTCCCTCCCCATCCCCACCCCCCACCCCCAATTTTGGTCATGACTCACCTGTCTTTGACTCTGAGGATCAGCTGATGAAACCGGTCTACATGCTCGAAGCTGGCTTTGTCTGTGACAGAGAAGACAATGAGAAAGCCATCTCCTGTCCTCATGTATTGTTCCCTCATTGCACTGAATTCCTCTTGCCCAGCAGTATCCAAAACTGGAAAACAAAAACACAGGGAGGAAAGAAGTCACTGTGAGCTCATGCTGCAATTACTATAAACCTCGAAACCAAACGAAAAAGAACAGACATATTTTCTGGGACCACAACAGAATGTATTACCATGGAACAAAAATAATGCTACCCTTCAAAAATGAAGGTGTTGGAACTGACCCAACAGGCCTTGAGTCCATGTCGTATGACAATTACTTGGAGGAACCTGGGAACATTTAGCCCTGAAAAGGCTGGGAGGGGGGGAACCTGACCACTTCAAGTGGTTTGTAGTTTGTGGGACTCCATTTGTCCCTAGAGGGCTGAACCAGGAACAGTTTAGACCTGATGTCCACCAAAACTTGCAAATAATTATAGCTGTCCGAAACTGGCATAGGCTGTCCAGAGGCATGATGGTTTCTTTTTCACTAGAGATCTTCAAGGAAAATCTGGGTGCTCTTGTTGGGTATGTAACAGTAGGAATATCCTCTGGGGCTGCAGTTGGGGTAACGTGCTGCTGAGATCCCTTCTAAAGCTTAAATTCTGCAATTCAGAGTTTCACTGTACCCACAGTGTCTAACCTAGTCCCTTCCTCTCTACCCCTTACCAGGGATAAAGTTGACCTGTAAGATGGCCAGGGATAAGGTGAGGAAGGGATATATAGACCTTAACTAGACCTTAGTTGAGACTAAGCTAATATTAGGGAAACGAGTCTGTAGACATGCAACATGTTTCCATCTAGTGTGTTTGTGCTAACACACCCAGATATTGCTGGATAGAAACAGCCCTTATAGTTACGTAATAAATTCTGGACTTCCAATAGGGATCACATTTCTCTGTGAACTTTACCAAAAGGTGGCTCAGCAAAGGAGGTTCAATTCCAAAACTCAGTTCAATTTCAATGGTCTGAGTCACTTATTTGAAAGAAAACTATACCAACAAGGTCTCTGGACCTTCAGGAATTTGCAATAAAGGAGAGACTAACAAATAGAAAAGATCTATTTATAAGTTACAATTTAAGTATATTTATAGGGGCAGTAAGTAGGGAGCATTGAAGAGTTTTTATGACTCCTCTCTCCCTAGTTGATGTTCCTTCCCTCATCAAATGGCCTGGTGACATCTGTATGCTATAAACTCCTTGAGGTCAGAGACTGATTCATTTTTGTTTCTGTATCCACAGAATATAGCATTTCCTTTTTTTTGGTAGAGGGAGGTAATCGGGGTTAAGTGACTTGCCCAGGGTCATACAGAAGTAAGTGTCTCAGACCAATTTTGAACTCAGTTCCTCCTGACTCTAGGGTTGGTGCTCTATCTACTGTGCCACCTAGCTGCCCCTAGCATTTCCTTGTGTATGGTATGTATTTGGTCTTCAGGGACTTGATGAGGAAATCTCATCTTCCAGAGTAGATTGAAACCTCCTCTATAATTTGTAGTCTTCTAGAGTTGTTTGGGGGCATGGAGGGTTAAGCCATTTGCCCAATACTACTCAGACTATCTGAAGCGGAACTTGAACCCAGGACCTCCAGACTCTGAGGCTGATTCTCTATCGACTCTACCATGCTATCATTCACATAGGCTGATAATATATAATTAATAAATGTTTAGTTATTGATGTAGAAATACTGGACAAATGATCAGCTCTTGGCCCTGAGCGGAAATGATTTTACCCATAAGAAACTTCCAACAAACTTTACTGAAAGAAAAATGGAAAATTAAATAAGGATTAGGGGTAATTTTATGAGGCATAACTACCAGAGCTGGAGAGTTGGGGTTTTTGTTGTTGTAATTGTTTTGTGATTTGTTAATGCTCTTATCAGGTAATATTGTGAAATTATACCAATTTGTGTTGCTGTCCTCCCCAAGGTCCTTGAGGACAAATGCCAAGTTTTAACTTACCTATTTCCTTTCTAAGTCTATGTGTTTTTTTGCTTTTAAAACTGTTTTAAACAGCTTAAACTGTTTAAAACAGTTTTAAACCTTATTCTGAGGAGTCCATTGGCTTCCCCAGACTACTAAGGAAGCTTATGACACAAGAAGCAAAGGTTATAGCTATAGACACTTATTCCTAGTACCCTTTTTGTGTCTAGAGAGAGAAAGAGAAGAAGAGAGAAAAGGAAAGTACAAAAAGAGAATGATTTTCAAAATTTAAGATAAAAAGATGATTTTGCGAAGATAGTTGTAGTAGTAGCTAGCTTTAAGGGTTACAAAAAAAATTTGCACATATGTTATTGCATTTGATTCTCACATCAAGCCCCATTTTAAAGATGAGGAAACTGAGAGTAAAAGAACTTAACTAACTTGCTCAGGGTTATACTTGTCTAAGGTAGGATTTGAACTCAGGTCCTCCTGACTCCAGGTCTAGCACTCACTCCACTGCGTCACTAAGTTACCTCGTGGTATTCGGTGGAGAAGAGTGGATTGGTTGACAAAGAACAAAATGAAGAAGATATTCGCTCTTGTTAAACACCCATTCCTATAACTTTGGTCCTGGGAGACACAAAGCAAATTGGATATTTCATGATATAAATATTTGGTGTAGTTTAATTTGCCAGTCTATGAATACCTCTGGGTCTAGCTCAAGTCTGTGGGTGCCCACAGAAATGTTATATGCTGATAGATGCTGCCCACAAACATATGTAAGTACTTCCCATCCTTTCCTCTCTTCAGCATCTTTCTTTGTCTCAGTTAACCCCAGCTAGAAGCTTCCTGAATATAAGCCATAGGGCCAAATATTTCTTCAGAGATGTATTTCCTTAGCTAATTAGAACGCACTGCTTATCTCTGATCTGTCCCAGGCTTTTCATATCAAGATTGCCGGTAAAAAAAAAAAAATTAAATCTGGGACAATTAATGCATATGGCTGATTTACTGCCTTTGTTCAATATTTTGTTTTTCTTCAGTCTTTTCAATTGTATCTGACTGTTTGTGACCCCATTTGGGGTTTTCTTGGCAAAGATATTGGGATACCTTGCCATTTCCTTCTCCAACCCATTTTACTGATGAGAAAACTGTGACAAATAGGGTTAAATGACTTGTCCAGGGCCACCTAGCTAGTTAGTATCTGAAGCTAGATTTGAACTGAGGTCTTCCTGACCCCAGGCCTGGTTCTCTATCCACTGCACCAAAGTCCTGGATCTGCTGATAGTTAAGATGCTACTTCTATACTAATATTGCCTGTATATTTAGGAAACACATATCTGTGTCTCCATGTTATATCAACACCAAGGTACCAGAAAACTTTTGGATACAATTGTTGCACTATTGTTGGTCTTTGAAAAATAGTGGCAAAGAGGGGAAATGTGAGGGACTGGAGAAAGGCAGATGTGGTTAGGATTTTCAAAAAGAGGAAGAAGATTCCTGGCTTACTGAGATTATAAATTAGTGAGCCTGACTTTGTTTCCTAGGAAAAGTTTTTTAATATATTTCTTAAAGAAATGGTATGTGAGAGGTGTCATGAGATTCCCAAGGTCATGAGCATGACTGGGATCTGAACTCAGGTCTTCTTCAAACCCAGCTCTTTTGCCATATATCATACTGTTCATTATAAGGTCCTACTTTTGCATAGTACTTGATAGTTTCCAAGATCTCTCCGGATCCTTCTAATAAATTATGCTGCCTCTCCTGGATCACTGCTTTATTGTGGCAAAGGGGCTAACTCAGTGAAACTATGAGCTATGCCATGCATGGTTACTCAATATGGATAGGTTACAGATCACCTAATGGAGAAGAAAATGGCAAACCATCATCTTTGCCAAGAAAATTGCATGGTCCCTGGGATCATGAAGCGTCGGACATGACTGAACAACCGTGCTAGTACTTTTAAGGCTCTGAAATAATGGGACTTGAGAGAATCATGGAATTTTAGAGCAGAAAAGATCTCTCACATATCCATATAGTTGAATTTGCTCATTATATGACTGGGGAAATTAATGTACAGCATTACCTCAGTCACAAAGCTAACTGGAGCTATAGTAATCCTGCCTCTCGGTCCAGTTCTCTTTCCAGTAATCCACTATAATAAGATCACTGGGTGTTACTGATGATACAGAAGACCATAAAGGAAAAGTGTATTTGCCAGGTAATAAAACCAAAGGAAAAAAAATCTAAAAATAAAACCACCATGACATGAATCTTACCTGTCTTAACAAATAAGCAAAATATCTAAAATCAAGTGTGCTTTTGCTTTTAGGTCTGATTCTTATCCCAAAGGTTCCATTAATCTTTTGACTTCTTTCATTTTATGGTGAGCAATTAATGGTAGTTTTAAATACACCCTATAAAAATCACAGCAATTTTGTAACTTAGGCTGTTTAATTATAATGGTTGTCAAGACTACATCCCTACTGGAGCACTGTGTATAATAAATACAAAAGGGTCATTTTTAAAGTTAGGTTGGGAACAAATAGATCAAGGAAGGAATAAGATTGCTTATGGCAAATGGGGTGGATGGTAATGGACGACAAACAGAAGGCAAACCTATTCAGCTCCTGTTATGCTTCTGTATTTGCTATCAATGATGATGATCTGGTGACAGAGGTTTAGACAAAACCTCTCTTAGAGGTTAACAGGGAATTGGAATCCCAAAGGAGAAGAACAGTAAGAAATCATCTAGATTCCTTGATAACTTCACGTTACCAGGCACAGAAGAATTTGCATTCTGAGGACTGAAAGAGCATTACAAGGTACCTGCTAACCTACTAGTCACCGTTCTCTGGTAAGTTGCAAAGAACGAGAGAGGCGCCAAAAGACCAGATTGGTCTTTTATTGGCAAAATGGCAAATATTCTTAGTATTTTCCACAAAGTAATATTATATATATGTGACATATATGTAATATTAGGATATAAAATAGTATTTTCAATAAAGGAAAAAAGATGCTTTCTTTAAACTATAGGTCAGTGAGTTTGAATCTTGGCAAAATTCTAAAGTACAGAATTAAAGGACAGTTTGGGGGCATTTGGAAAGAGACAGTGATCATATGAGTCAATATAGATGCATCCACAATACATCATGTTCTGATGATGAAGCATGCTCCCTGCCCTACCACTCCGCCTCTGTAGAGAGGTGTAAGTGACATACATTTTCAAACATGATCAATGTTTGAATTTGTTTAGATTTTCTATACTTATTTATCCTAGGGAGAGTGGGAGAGAATCATTGAGGGAAGTGAATAGATAGTAATAATGATGCTTTAAGAAGAATAAAAAAAAAGCACATCAATGAGACAAAAAATACACAGAAAAGAGTAGAAGGATGTTCAGACGGGGACACAGACAAGCGGAACAATTGAGGTATTAGTTGATTAAATTTAACATATGCTTACAAACTGTAAGTAAGAAAAATTAAATTTCACATACAACCTTCTCTTTCATATTCTTTGTATATTTAAATGTTTATGTTTGTTGTTTTTTTTTAAAGCTCATGATAAAAATAAAATTTAAAAAGGTCATATTTCTTTTTAAGATAGCTTTTAGATCAAAGGAATGCCAAGGACATTTCATATCTGGATTCTAGCAAGGCATTTGACAAAGTCTCTTCTGACATTCCTGTGGAAGAGAAAAAAAAATAGGGACTTACTGACAGGTAGATATGGAGCTGGTTGAATTACCATACACAAGTGGTGATGAATAGGTAAATGTAAACCTGGAGAGAGATCTCTAATGGAATGTCATGTGATTCTCTCTTTAACCATGTTTCATTCAACATTTTTATCAAATGACTTGGGTGATGAAAGAGAAGACATGCTAATCAAATGCACAGGAGGCATTAAATTAGGAGAGTTAATATACCAGATGAATCAGGATCCTGATAAGGTAGAATGATGGGCCAAACCTAATAAGACAATTAAACATCGTTAATAAGATTAAATTTAAGAGGTAAATGCAAATTCTGGCACGTTGAATCACAAAAGTAATTTGCACAGCACAAGATGACAGAGATGTAATTCATGTGGAAAAGCCATGGAGGTTTAAGTGGACTGCAAACTCAATTTGAGTAAGAAATATGATTTAGTAGCCAAAACATCTTAGGCTACATCATCTTTGCTCTGCTCTGCCTTTGGAGTACTGTATTCATTTCTGGGTACAAAGTGGAATATTTCCAGAGGTCAATGACCAGGATAATTACAGACACTCAAATGAAGGAACTGGCAATGTTTTGCGGTTGATCGGTCATATCTGACTCTTGCTAAGCCCATTTGGGGTTTTCTTGGCAAAGATACTAGAGTCATTTGCCATTTTCTTCTCCAGTTCATTTTACAGATGAGGAAACTGAGGCAAATAGGGATTAAATGGGTGACTGAAACCAGATTCGAACACAGAAAGACACTCCAGGGTCTCACAGCTAGTAGGTGTCTGAGGCCAGATTTGAGCTCAAGAAGATAGTCTTCCTGAACTCTAGACCAGGGCTCTATCTACTGTACCTCCTGTTTAAGTTTAGATAAAAGACTCGGCTGGGAATGTGATAACTGTCTGTGTCCGAAGAGCTATCTTGTGGAAGGGTCTAGACTTTGGAGCATAGGCTGGAAAGGATCCTAGAGGCCATTATTTGAATTTATTTTTGCTGGCCTCAGGGAGCAGAAATAGGAGCAATGGGTAGAAAGTTCAGAGAGGAAATTTCTATTTGATCTGAAGCGTTTCTGGCTAAAAGTGGAATTGCCTGCTTTGTGAGTTCTGCTCTACTAGAAATCTTCTAAGGGAGGCTGGATGATCATTTGTCAGGGGTGTCATGGGAGTGTTTCTTCTCAGGTATAGCTTGAACTAGGTGACCTCTTAGGATCCTTCTGAGTCAGAAAATCTATGATTCCACATTGTGAAACAAAAGCAAAAACAAAAGCTTTTTATACAACTCTAACTAATACAAATATGGCGCAAGAAGAATAGGGACTGGATTTTGGAAAGGCTACTTTCCTTCCTTCTAGCTTGTACATAAGTAAGGATGAGGTCAGCGTAAGGGTGAATGCTTTGGACCTGATGAAGCAGGTGAGGGGAACTTTTTTTTTTTTTTTAAATTGACTGTGACTGAGCAAGAGAGAAAAGTAAATCAATGAAAAGTAAACTAATGAAAACTTGAGGGTGTTTTTTCTTTTGAAACAAATATAAAACTTTCTGTTCATGCTTTTTAAATTCAGAGGGAAAACATAAAATAATATTATATCATGTCCAACTAACAGGGTAGGGAAAGAGAAAGAAAAAGAGAGGGGGGCAGAGAAGAAAAAGATAGAAGATAGAGAGGAGAGACACAGAGAGAGACTGAGAGAGACAGAGATTAAAAGGGTAGAGATAAGGAAAATATGGGAAGAAAAAAGAAAAGGTGAAAAGACAGATAATGATGGGAAAATGAGGGAGAAAGGGAGAAGGAAGGGAAAGGAAGTAGAAAATGAGGCAAGGAGGAAGAAAATGGATAAAACTCCCCCTTTTTTTCTTTTGCCTTTCAACCTTGAGGGCTAGCTAAAATCTCTCACCTCTATGGCCCAGGCTTAGCATCTCCCTTGAAAACACTCTGTTCCAGCAGACACACAGCTGCTGATATACATTGAATCCTCTTTTCCTGAGAAGGTTAGCATCATATAAGGTAAGTATGTATCTTTCTTCCCTTCCATGACAACAAACAGACGACTACATTTATATCTAGCCTCCCTATTTCCCTCCAGTCCCAGAGGAGAAGATTTCTATCTTTTCCAGTAGAGATAACTTCTTTTCCTCTACTCTAGATCTTACCACCTCCTTTGGGATCTCAGTCCTACAGTCACTTCCCTCCCACCCTACTTACCCATGTTATCTAGCTTCTTCAATCTCATGTCATTCTAAGAATTCATTGTCTTCTTTCCAATGTGCATAGATCTGGCCCAAACTATGCAAAGCCTTCTTTTAAGAAGAGAATTAATTATTGTGCTTTCCCTCATTGATAGAGACAGAAGTCTCAAGGCTATGACATCCTTGGCATTCTGTCTCAGGGCGACCATAATTGTTTTCTCTTTTTTATCTGTGTCCTGTATCCTGACAGAATGTAAGTTCCCAGAGGACAGGAACTGTTTTGTTTTGAACTATAGTATCTCTGGCAACTCACACATGCCTGGCATATAACAGACCCTTAGTATTAGCTCATTGGTTGACTATAGATGGCTGACAAATCCTAACCTTAGTGAAATTTATTCACTAGTTCTCAGTTGCTTTCTAATGACTAGCTCTAAACTATTGATTTATTGAGGTTAATATAATTCATAAGATGCTTCCTATTCTACCTGTGTTTGTTTCACTAGTTATTCTTTATTGGAGTTCATCCAGTATTTGAGAGCTAGGATATTTTCCCCTTGTGTACCAGAGAGAATCAAGTACAAACCAGTGTATGCTGGATTCTAGTTCTCTCCCTACTGGAAGGTTGTGTTTTCTGGCCTTGGGTTTCCCTGTGCTATTCCAGCTTACATCATTTCCTGTTCTTTGGTAAAGTCAGAGTGAATTCTTTTCTTTTGGAAATGGCTCACTGCATAGGCCCACTTGCTCCTGCCCCCTCCCTTGGCCTCTAAAACCTAATCACTATTTATACTTAACCTAATGAAATTCATTGATTTGTGAGTTTTAATCAATAATCATGACTTTCAGCCCTCTGTCACATGCCAGATGCTCTGTACGCAACTAGTGTTGCTTTTTGGTTTGCTTTAGTAATGTGGTCATTTAGCCACCAATCGCTCATAACCTCAGCCAAAATGGAATTTTAATATGGAGTTTTAACAAGGCTAAAATACCGATAGGGTATAAGTCATTCTTTAAAGAAAGATACTCATTCATTCATTAAATATTTATTTAGTGTGAGCAAAGCACACTATGGTATTTTGGGAGACATAAAATTGTTCATATTCCGTATACAGACATTCAATGTAGGAGCTCCTAGGGTAGTCCCCACCCCTCAGAGTTGCTGTGAGAAAGGCATGTTGTAAACTCTAGAGTATTATATGAACTGTGAGTTATAACTATTATTATCACTACCTACGACCTCTGAAAGATGTCAGAGTAGATTGAGTATTGGCCTTTGTGTCAGGACAATCCGGGTTCAAGACTTTCTCTGATATGTATTGACTTTGTGACCTTACCAAGGTCACCTAACTTCTTAGGGTCCCAAGCAAGTCTCTAATTTATAAATTCCAAACAAGTTGCTAAACTCTATAGGTGGTGGGGGTATACACACTGGGAGTTACCTAGGGCTTGGAATCAAAACTAAGCTGCTTTTTTTTTCCCCAGAGGCAGGAACTAGGCCAACCTATCTAAAACCAAAGGCTTCTGGAGCAGAATAATAGAGCTGGATTGGGATAGATTCTAAGGAGTTTACATTTTATATCTTCAAGACTCAGTACTGCAGCAGGCCTTTCCCTGTTCCAGGACCCTCCCATCTTTGCCTGCATGTCTCCTCCCTTCCCCCAGATGCTCCAGGCTTATCCCTCTATCAGGAGTATTCTGATTGGTCAGGCTGATTGGTCAATGTTCATTGTGACCATTTTCCCTTGGAAATGGGCAAATGCTACAAACCAAGGCTTGTAGGGTTTGACTCACTGTTTTCTTGATTGTCTAGACTCATGAAAGTGATGGGGGAAAATGTTTCCAGTTTCTTTCCCAACTGTTTGCTATAAATCTGACACATGAATATTTTTATGCACATTGTTTCCTCCATTAGAATATAAATTCTTTGAGGGCAGAGACTAGTTCTGATTTTTGTCTGTATTCTCAGTGCTTCAGCATCGGTTCTGGAACATAATAGTAAATGCCTGTTGACTGGTTAATTGATTGTGTAATCAGGAAGTGATTCTGCTATTTTTGGTGGGGTTGCTAAGAAAAATATCCTACAACAGTTACGAGGCCCAAAGTAGAGAGTGATGGGTTACCAGTCATGTTCCTAATGTGTAATATCAGTAAAGAACTCTACCCTTCAAGGGATGATCCCTTAAGATGCCCAGACCATGGCAGCAGTGGGGGAGAATAGTAAGAGAAGGGGAGGGAAACTGAGGAAATCTGGGTTCTAGTCTGTGCTCAGCAGTCTACTGACTTTGAACAAGTCACTTCACCTTTTAGCTTCCATTTTTACATCAAGAAGAGCTGCCCTGCCTAACATCACAGCATTGTCATAAGGATCAAGCAAAATGGCGCCTGTGAAATTTCTTCGTTCACTGCAATGTATCATTAAATCTTAGGCATCGTCACTATAAAGACTGTTAGAAGGGTGAGATGGGGATCTTGCTGGATCATAGGCCCTCTCTTCCTATAGACTTGCCTGTGCCGAAGTGAATACCCCTCTCAGAGCTTCAAAAGCTCATGTATGAGGCTGGGTGTTGATGTCAGTCAACAGCAGAATGGAAACGGGAGCCTGGAAATGTGCTTTTTCTGCTGGAGTCAAAATGATGTCGGCAGAGAACCAATTATTCAATTTAAATCTGTTTCAGGAACATTGCTGGCAAAAAGAGGGAGGCTAGCACTGCCAACATTAATGCAATAAATATCGAGGCTCAGGGATGAGTTTCACAGTGGGGAGGGTGCTGAGGGGGATTGCTGCCAATATAAACCATCCATTTCACAGAGCACCCACAGTGTCCTAAAGGAGACAGACAGACACACATACACACACATATACATGCGCTCTCTCTCCTCTTTTCTCCTCCCTTAAAGTCTGGTATCATAAGAACACCTCTCCTCTTCTACGGTGACTAATGTTTTCTCATCTTAAGTCCTCCTACTCTCCCTGTATCAGGCATGGAAAAAATAATTCTCTTTACAATCCCAGGGGTAAGAGAGATTATGTTCATCAAAAAGCTCATTTTACCATTAGACTTAACTTCAGCCACCAAACTTTTTTTTTTTTTTTGCCGGAGCCCTGACAAGGAAGAAAGGACTCTATTTTAATTTTCTTTTCTCTTTCCCTTCAAGACAGCACTGAAACATCTAAAAGAAAGGTAGAAAGGAAAGGAAGAAAGGAAAAGACTTGAGCCTCTGGGTTCTAGTCCTGTCTGCCACAAACTAGCTCTGTGACCTTGGACAAATAACTTTGTTTTTCTGAGCCTCTGTTTCCTCATCTGTTAAAATAAAGAGATTTTAGACAACTTGACCTCCTGCCCCCCACCCCATAGTCCCTTCCACTTCTAAGATCCTTTGGCACTATAACCTATAAACTAGGCACTCACTTTTGTATAACTAAGCACTATACTCAATATGAATGAATACAGGTACAATGTACCAGCTCTACCTAAAATTATGCTCTACTTTCAGCCTGAGTTTGCCAGGAAGAACATCCTTCTCTTGTAGGAAAAAGAGGGTAATGGTACTAACAGGTCTCCTGGAAAAAATAGCCCAGGAGAGGTCAGGATGCTTTCCTATTGTTGGAGGTTATATTTCGAGACCAGTGGCAAGAGACTAAGTACATATTTTCCTTATGCACCAAGAACACCAATTTTCCATTACTTATTTTAATGAATAATGTAGAATACAACATGATTAGTAATCCAAAAGGCATTTGAATGTGACTTTGTGATTTGCTTTGGTTCTTATATTTTAAATGAATATGCCTGATGTTTTGCACACAACAATGGATTCTCATTAGGAAGATACTGGGTGATGGATGCAGTAGTCCTAGGCTTCTCTAAGCTTTCTAGTTTCTTTATTCTGTCTTACTTTTCTCTAATCTATATAAGAGGGCAGGGTGGAGGGAGGGAAGCATATTTTTCCATCCTGTAGCAAAGCACCAGACTAACATAATTCTCTTCTCTCAAACATTCTTTGAAATCAGGGACATTGTTTGATTTGGATTTCAGTAGGCTTTCCCCTTAAGAGTCCATGTAAAGTAAACAGAATATAGAAATGACAAGTAATTATGCTGAGTGGATGCTATTAAAACAAAGAGTGTTTGGGAAATCAGGTACCTAAGCCAAAGAAATCCTACCAATACATTTATCTGGAAGAAAAAAAAACCTGACAGAATGCTGATGGCCAATCCAATCTGCTAAAGCATTCTCCAACATTGCCAAGAGGCCAGGGGGCATAAAGAACTGCCACCTTCCAGATTCTAAGCACTGATGCAGAGGGGGAAGAGAGTGGGCTGTCCCCCACTCTATCTATGGAAATTTGGAAAGACAACTTCGCTTGTTGTTCCAGATGGTTAATAGTGTGGATATATCCTTTTTATTTGTGAATAAGGGCTCGGTGAGTGTGAAAAGAGTGGGAGCAGAGGTCAGAACTCCTTGTCCCTATGTGTCCTTGTGGGCCTGGACATGAAACCTAAAGAAATAACTGGTCTAGCCGTGCCCAGATGCACTTGGCTAGGACTTAGTAGCTAATGGGATCTCATGGGCCAACTCACTTAGAATTTGGGCATTGATCCACCTCCACAGAGAGAACGGATGGAATGCTGAGTGCCTATTGAAGTATACTTTTTAAATTTTCCTTATTTTTCTTGTTTTTTAGCTTTTTTGCAACATGGTTAATATGGAAATACATTTTATAGGATTTCACATTTATAAATGATATTCATATTGCTTGCCTCTTTAATGGGTAGGTGGCGTATGGGAGGGAGAGAGAGAATTTGGAACTCAAAATTGTTAAAAAAAAAAAAAGAATCTTAAAAATGAATAATCAATTAAAAAAATTGGGCCTTGTCTGGATGAATAAAACCTGAAGATGCTTGTTTGTCCTTCATTTTTGAAAAGGATCAGTGACATCATGGATGATAACTTGTGAGTAAACTGGATTTAAGTGAGGCAGAGCTGTGCAAAGTCTGCCTTTCTCTTCCTGAGTCATTGAAGTCCAGTGGCAAGACCAAATCAAGAGCACTGGCAATGACCCAGGATGCAGGGGGTGACCTTAGTGTCTTTAATGCCTAGCCAAACTCTATGTGCTCCATGTGCCTGCTTCATTAGCCTTCATGGCTCTTGGAATAAATTACTTAAAATAGGAAGAAATAGGTTCAAAAACTGTTGTATGGGTGTGAGTCAGGGAATAATGAAATCTAGAAAGTGTTAAAAATGAGTATCAACAAGTGGTTCATGTAGAAGAGTGGATTGCAACATATAACAAATAGAAAACAGCTATGAAGAACCCAAGGTAATGTTTGGAAAAGTGCTGGGCCAGGTATCTGGGGACCAAGGTTCTGGGGCTTGGGAGCTTCCAGGGGCAGCCCTGCACCTTGAACAACTTTTAGGTTCTAGTGTCCGGATCGCTTCATCTGGACTTCATCTGGGCTCTAAGAGCTGTATTTTCCCCACTTCCACTGCTAAACCAAAATAACGGCAAGGCAAAACCTGATATTAAACTGCTGGTTTAGTTTAACACAAAGGGCAAAGATGCAGTCTTTTTCAATAGAGATTTAGTATTCTGCAGGAAGAAAGGGGGGAAGGGTAAAAAAGCAGCATGTGTTAGTCAAACTAACTGCCGGAAAGATGTTTGATTAGAAAAGGCCAATAGTAGGGACAGTAGACATATTGATTACTGGCATAATCTCCCTTTTCTCTTTGTTCTTAATAAATGTTTAAAAGTGTTTAATAAATGTTTGTTGGATGGATGAATGTTTACCACTTGCCACAGGGGAAACAGATGTAGAGGGAGAAAGGAACTGGAGAGTCAGACAGAATGAGTGTGCCAAAAGCTAAGCAATATGAACTGTGTTAGCACATCTGGGTCAGAAACTGTTAGCATTCCTAGGTGAGGGCTGTTAAGGAGGCATATGAACATCTTCTCTCTGAACAGTTAGGAGGGCGTACTTAAAAGCTTTAAGAAATATCATCTGGGCATCATGTCTTTGACAGCTAGGGGTGAAGTAGAGTAAGCTGACATAGGCATCTAGAACTATATGTGGCCTGGGACTTTTTCATACCTGAGACATAATTGCTGAGAGAAAGTCACTTTATGATGCATTTACTAAGTGCCGACTGCCTGCTTGGCACCATACTAGATGTTAGGGATACAAAATAAAAGCCTCTACCCTCAAGAAACTTATATTATAATGGGCAGAGGGGAAGAGAAGCAATGTGTACAAAGATAAGTAAATATGGGCTTCACTAGGTGGCACAGTGGATAGAGTGCCAGGCCTGGAGTCAGGAGGACTTATCTTCTTGAGTTCAAATCTTGCCTCAGACACTTAGTGTGACTCTGGACAAGCTACTTAACCTTGTTTGCCTCAGTTTCCTTGTCTGTAAAATGAGATGGAGAGGGAAATGGCAAACCATTCTAGTTTCTTTGCCAAGAAAACCCCAAATGGAATCATGGAGAGTCAAACACAACTGAAAATGACAACAATAACAAAAGGAAATATAAAATATTTATCATGTAAAAGGAGGGAAGGAGCATACTAAAAATCAGGTGAATCAGAAAAGACCCCTTGCAGGAGCTTGCACCTGAGTTGTGCCTTGAAGGGAGCTAGGGATTCCAAGAGGCAAATGTAAGGAGAAAGAGGTATGAGTGCTTGAAGAGAAGGGTCATAAAATCAGTCTAGAAATATACTGTTGTAGCCAGATTTGGAACTGCTTTACATTCCAGACAAAGGTATCTGTATGGTATCCTAAAGATGGAGGGAGCTACTGAAAGTTTCTCAAATAGAAGAATCAGAATATCCAATTGGCAGCTGAGTAGAGGATGGATTAGAAAGGGAATATATTGGAGTCAAGGAGACCTATTAGGAGGCAATTGCAGTAGTCTAGGTGGGAAATGCTATAGGCTTGAGCTGGAAAAGTGTCTTCTATGTGGGTGGAGAGAAAGGGACAGACATGAGAGATGTTGTAAAGAACATCAACAAAGGCTAGTCATTTGTTTGGGTGTGGGGGCAAAGGGAGATAGAAGAATTGACGAGGAGTCCAAGATTATAGGTTTGACAGGAAGAACAACAGCTCCCTTGACAGAAACAGGGAAGGTAGAAGAAGGGTGGGCTTCAGGTAGAAAATTCTAAGTTTATCTTTGAACGTAATGTGTTTCCGATGTACAGTAGGCAGCTGGTGATACAAAGATTGGCACTCAGGAGAGAGTAGAGAGCTGGGTTTGTAGATTCCGGATCCATATACATGAAGATGATCATTAACCTTATGGGAGCTGTTTAGATCACCATAGAGAGGAGAGGAGCCATGATGATTCAGCATAGGAAGCTGAGAAGGAAAGGTCAAGTGGGTAAATCCTCTTTAAAGGATTGAATTGTCAGGGTTCCATTGGTGGTGATAGGTAACATTTGATGTTAGGAAGGTATTTAACAACACCTAGTTTCTGTATTTATTTAAGTTTTGATCTAAATTGTATACCATGTTATATTAAAATTAGTGATTAAGTATACTAGTTACATTAATTTCTATATTTGCAGAGGACATATGTTATTTGAGGTTAGGATCTATGTTTGTTTTTGTTTCCCTAGAATCTAGTACATTGTAGGTGCTTTAAAAATGCTTTTGAAATTTAAATTGACCCTTAACTTTGGTTCATGCTGTTATAACTCCAGTGATTACCATTCATCTGGTGGTGACTGTAGAATCATGGAGCCATGGCTAGGTCACTGAACTTGGAGTCAGGCAGACATGAGTTCAAATCCTTCCTCTGCCCTTTATTAGTTGTGCTGCCATTAGCAAGTTATTTAACTGCTCTGAAACTTAGTTTCCTTGTTGATAAAATAGGGATCGTGATACCCCTAAGTGCTAATTTCACACAGTCCCTGTGATACAAATGAGAAAGTGTATATTAAGTACTCTGCAAATTTTGAATCATCACATAAATGTCATTATTTGAAGATGTTCATTTTCCATTTTTGAAAAGGACCAGTGACATCATAGGATGATGTCTTGACTTGTGCAAGAATCCGATTTAAGTGAGGTAGAGGTACTCAAAGTTGTCAGTCTCACTCTCTCTTCTTGTGTCGGAAGTCCAGTGACAGGACACAAGTCAAGATAACCAGCAATGGCCTTGGTGTCTTTGATGACTGACCAAGCTCTAAGCACTATGTCCACTGGCTTGCCCTTTCTAATTATTTGAAATACAAACCTTGTAACCTAAAATCTATAGTGGTTGCAAATGTAACAAAGCCTAATATACTTCACTTTGAACAAAACTTAAAACATTTATTTTTATCTAGTAGCTCTCATTTGATGGGGTAGACTTTTGGATTCTTCCCTAGTGTGTGTGTGTGTGTGTGTGTGTGTGTGTGTGAGTGTGTGTATGTGTTTTCTCTGACACCATGGATAATTCAGAGTAGCATCAAGTGTGGTAGCTAGTGGTCTAGACTGGGAGTCAAGAGACTAAGGTCCTTGCCTCAGTTTTGATACTCACTACCTGTATGACCTTGGGCTAGTCACAAACTTTCTATGTCTTTGTTTCCTTATCTTTAAAATGAGGATATTAGATTAGATGATCTCTACGGACCCTTTCCAGCTCTAAGATTCATAAGTCCATGATTATTTGGGGGGAAGTGGGAGGAGAAGTGTGTTTATGTATGTGTATGTGTGTATGAAAGAGAGTGTGTGTGTATGTGTGTGTGTGTGTGTGAGAGAGAGAGAGACAGAGAGAGAGAGAGAGAGAGAGAGAGAGAGAGAGAGAGAGAGAGAGAGAGAGAGAGAGAGAGAGAATCTATAAAGAGTGTTGGTTTAGTTATTTTAGCAACAGTACCAAGCATGCTCATGAGTCCCCCTCAACTTCTGTCTTGTTTTAGTAATTCAATCCCTCATAGCCAATCCTTTGTAAAACATCATGGTGTAATCAATCCATATGAATAAAACATAACAGGGTGTGAAAAGGACCATGTTACACTTTGGTAAAACTTCTGAAATCCCTTTATAGATCTATTGAAATTATCCTAAATTCTAGAGAAAGGGTATAGTTCCTTTTAAGCAGAGGTTCATGGAAGGGAATCCTGCATAAATTTTTGGAGAACTGTGAAACGAATGGGGAAAAAATAACATCTTGATTTCAATCTAATTGTTTTCCTTTGTGATCTGATATATTTTATGCATTTAAAAATCTTCTGAGAAGGGGGTTCATAGGATTCACTAGACAGAGTCTATGACACAAAAAAGGTTAAAGAGAAAGAAATGAATAGAAATAAGTCTACAAGTGAAGGAAAAGCTTTTGTTATTCAGTTGTGTTCAACTTTTTATGACCCCATTTGGGGTTTTCTTGGCAAAGATACTGGAGTGGTTTACCATTTCCTTCTCCAGTTCATTTTTACAGATGAGGAAAATGAGGCAAATAAGATTATGACTTGCCCAGGGTCACATAGCTAGTAAGTAGCTGAGGATGAATTTGAACTCAGGTCTTTCTGACTCCAGGTCAGGTGCTCTATCCATTGTGCCACTTAACTGCCCAATGAAAAGCTTAGTTGGGCCATTATTTAAGGAATCAGCAGAAGAGTAATTAAAGAGTAAACTTGAATCTTTGGCACACATTAGAAGGTGTTAATTTTAGATTTGAAAGATCAAGAGGGATGAGTCAAATAAAAATAGATGAAGAAGAGAAAACCTGCTTTCAACTGGTCCAACCTGGGTTCATGGTTCCCTTTTCTGAATACTTAATATTGGATTTTAAGAAGTAGCATGCTTGAACGCAAAGAGTATTGGTCTTGGAGTAAGGAAGACTTGGGTTTCTGCCCCAGATCTGTGACATACTGTGTGACCCTAGGAAACAAGAGAGACAAACTTTCTCTCTCCTACAATGTAAGGTCCTCACTTGAAGGGCAGGGACTCTGATTTTGCCTTGGTATCTCCAGCATCTCTTGCAGAGCCTGGAACATAGTAGGTACTTAAAAAATGTGCATTGATTGATGACTAAAGGTAAAACCTGTAGCAAGTGAGCTAGGGGACTTTTTATCGATCTCTTCTCCTCTGAATTTTCATAGCATTTCATTTGTAATTGCCTCTATTCTACTTTCTATTATACTTGAGTATCTTTTATGACTCATACTAGACAGTATAAGCTCCTTGAGGACAGGGATTGTGTCTGAGCAATCTTTAAATGCCATGCACTTCCAGTACTCATTCTGGCTTTGTATGAATTATACTTTTTACGTGTCCATCCGCACACTCACGTTTTTCTACTCATTTCACAACTGAGAGTCTTTTCCCTCAATTAGATTATAAACTCCTTTGCAGGAAGAGGGCTATGTTTTTTATTGCATTCCTTACAGAATCTAGCACAGTGAAGGGAAAAAAGCAGAAAACACCTACTAACTGATTGAATAAGAGTGTTCTACTGATTGGGCAACTTTTTATGATTCCACCCATCAAAGAGAACATATGAGGCTCAACCCTGAGGATCAAAGAACTCCAGAGTACAATGAAAGAAAGGCAGGTTAACTTCTTATCTGTGACTGCCCTCGATTAATCTCAGAAAAGATTCCCCTCTATTAATTATGTCCAACTTATCCTATCTCTATGTTGTTTGGGTATAATTTTAAAATGTTTTTAATTTTTAAATTTTTTAAAAAAATATTTAATTAAAAAATTTTAAAACATGTATTTTATTTTCCCCCCATTACATGTAAAAACAACTTTTAGTATTCATTTAAAGCTTTTTTTTTGAGTTCCAAATTTTCTCCCCAATCTGAGATGGTAAGAATTTGATATGTACAATCATGCAAAACACATTTTCATATCAGTCATATTGTAAAAGAAGACACAAATCCAAAGGAAAAAAACTAGGAAAAAAATAAAGTGAAAAATAATATGCTTTCATCTTAGTTCTTTCTCTAGATGTGGGCAGCATTTTTCATCCTGAGTCTTTACATGTAGATTCCTCCGTTAGACTGTGAGTTCCTTCAGGGAAGGAACTGCATTTTGCCTTTTTTTGTATGCCCAACACTTCAGTACAACACCTGGAAAATAGTAGTGCTTAATAAATGTGTATTAATTGACTGTAAATGAATTGAAAATAGGGAAAATTACAAGGATTTTAATACCTAAAAAAGAAGTCTGAAAGTCTCAGTGTAGAACTTGTGAGGGTACAAAGTCTAGAAAAGTTCAGAGGAAGTTAGAAAGTCATTCAAGCCAGAGATAAAACCAAAATTAGATTAAGCAATACTTGGAAAGTGGTGAAGGTTCATGAATGTTAACCACAGAATCATAGACTTAGAGAGATCTGCCATCCAATCTGACTCCTTCATTTTACAAATGAGGAAAGGGAGCCCTGGAGACGGGTTTGACTTGTTTAATGAGACATAGGGAGTAAATAGCAAAGCCTAAATTTGAAACTTGCTCCTGCAACATGAAGGTCAGCATTGCTCCATTGTGCCAATTATACCTTTAACAATATCATAATTCTATTTTCTCCAGCCTTGGTCTAAATTAAGAATCACCTTTTCAACTATAGATTTACTATACTAGATAAGGTTTGTGTTTTAATAAAACATTTTCCCCTCAGGAAAAAACATAACTAAGTGGGAAAATATGCTCATTTTTGATCTGTTTAATATAAGAAGCATAGAATGAATAAGGAAAGCAGGAGAAAGAGAAAATAACATAACATAAAATAAAAGTAACATATTGAATTGATTATGTACTTTTTTTTAAAGCAAGCTATGACTTAAAAAAGAGTATGGTAGGAGGCTATAGTCCAAATATCATCAACTACCTGATAAAAGGTTACCTAAATTAAAAAGTGTTCCTAGGAAGAAATAAAGCTGGGCTTAGCAAACCCACACCTATAAAATGATGTGAAACATCAGCATCTTCATCGTTACTTTCCTCTAAGCTGTAGCTTTTATTATTTCATTATTGTATCTACTTAGAGAAGCACCTATTGCAAAAACAAAAAGAAGAAATTGCAGTAACAGACATTGTATGACAATGTGATATTGTAGAGGGAATACTTGGTTTGGAATCAGAAAATCAGTATTCAAGTCATAACTCTAACATTACCATTGAGCAAAAGACTTCACTTTCCTTGGTTTCAGATTCATTCTCTGTAAAGTAAGGGAACTGAACTAGAATGCTTTCGTCTCTAACATTCTGTAAAGTTTTTCAGTAGCTGTTTCAGCAAATCATCTTTCAGGGCCTCAGTATTTTGAATCTGTAAAATAAGGGCACTGAACCAGAGTACCCATTTGTCTCTAACTTTCTGTGAGGCTGTTCAATAACTCTTCCCTCCTCCCCTGACAACTTTAAAAAGATTTCACCCTCTTTTCAGGAAATAAGCCAATGTCCAGAGCTAGTATTTTTTCCTCAAAAAAAAGTTACGAGAATTTAAAATTTAATTAAAATTTACTTGCCTGGAAAGGCAATACTTTGACCTACTTATATGCAACTTACTGCCTCTAGATCTGCACGAAACAGACCTGATAAATGGGAAGAGAGGCCTTAGAATGACATCTCTAAGAGAAATGGGGATGGATCTTAACCTTCTGCTAATTAGCAAAGTCAACCCCATGCAATGTTCTTACAGTAACATCTCACTAGCAGGCCAGCTTTCCCCACTGTGAATGTAAAAGTTGATATGATTTTCATTCTGATTTTCTAAAAGCATTAAGACTTTTCATTCTGAAGTAATCATTACTGTTTGACAGCTGCACCAAGGTTTTCATTATATCATTTTTCAGAGGAGGAAAAGAGTGAGTAGGCCTGTCTTGGGCATCAGCTTTATTTTTGACAGCCCACCCCTGCTCTGCAAGCTTATTGTTCACACAATATCTGTCTCTTTGTGAATGCCTGCCTTTAAATCTACAAAACCTTATTAAACTTAATAAAAAAAATGTCTATCTCTTCTCCCCTTTGTGAAGTACAAAGAATGAACAGTGGAAGCTAGGTCACCATGAAACGTGGAGCACATGGAAGTCATGAATTTTGCCAGCTGTCAGGCACACACACAAAAAAATAGATTGAAGTGCCTTGCTAAGCAATGAAGTGAGGATCTTTTGACAGTCTTTTAATTAGCATGAGATCACATCTTTCTGACTAATATTTCCTCCACATTTTAGCACGATGAGGCACGATTCTGGAGGAACTAGAGTTTGAGGAGAAATGAAGGAGAAATATTTTCTACAATATGAGTCCCTTTGCTCTGGCTTCTGAGGCTGTTAAATAAAGAAATTATTTTTGCATAGTCTCCTGGGAGATATCCCTCCCACCTTGGTACTCATGAGTAACCAAAATGCCATCTCTTCCCTACTGCTAGCCAAATAACAAAACTGAGGGTTGGGTGGAGAATTTAATAAGTCATAGCTCTGCTTTCTATTGCTCTTTAAGGGAATGTACTTTGGTGGGAATTCTGGGAGTTTATTGCTCTGTGCTGCAGATGTTTGTTACACTTTAATCTGCAGTAAGGGAAGAAGGCATAGGTAAATGGTAAATGGATATGGAATAATAAGATTCTTTTGGGACCTGGGAATAAGCAAGTTCCCAATTAGATCCTTAGTTGTTTGCCCTTGGGCAACTCAGGCTGGATGACTTCTTGTCTGGAGTGCTGTAATGAGGATTCATGTTTCTATGAATTGGCTTAGATGGCTTCTGAGTTCCTTTCCAGTCTTTGCTCTCACTTGTCTGGATTTCAGTATTTCAGTGATAAAAAGAAAGATTGACAGAGATGCCTTTCACAGGTATGGCCACTTGGTAAAAAGTCTAAAGCAAACAAGGGACAGAGGCAGCCACAAAAGATAAAAGAACTGAATGGTTTCACACTATCAAAAACCAGCTTAACCTCTCTGGGCCTCAGTTTCCTCATCTGTAAAATGAAGGGCATAGACTTAATGATCTCAAAGGTCTTTTCAGACTCTAAATCAGTGATTTTATGAGAAATTCTATATTGGTAAGAATATCATTGCATAAAGCATCTCTAATAAAGGTTCATATTCAAAATAGGGACAGAAATATTTAGGTCCAAATGCCATTCTACAATGGATAAGTGGATATAAACAAAATAGTTCTCAAAAGAAGGATGGCAAACTCTAAATACTAAATGAGAAACTGCTCCAGATGATTTATAAGGCAAAAAATACAAATTGAAACAACTCAGAGGTTTCACAGCACATCCAGCAAAGGGAGAAAAATGACAGAAGAGGAGAAAAGGCAACCTTGGAGGGGCCTGAAGAAATAGGCAGACTAACACTGCTGGTGAAGGAGTCAATTTCAGGCATTCTGGAAAGCAATCTGAAATGATGCCCAAGAGTGACCAAAATGTCCATACCCTTTGACCCGGAGATCCTGCTCCTAGGCATAGACCCCAGGGAGGTCTAAGACAGAGAAAAGTCCCACATAAATGAAAATATGAATAGCAGCACTTTCAGTATCAGCAAGAACTGGCAAAGTAAATCTGCATCTGCTGAGGACTATCTAAGCACTCACTGTGGAATCTCACTGTGCTATAAGAAACTAATAATAAAGAATTCAAGAATCACTCGAAAAGGGCAATAATGCAGGGTAAAGCAAGACAACTGGGAAAATAATACGTAATTCAACCTCAACAGAGTAAGTAGAGGAAACAACCACAAATCCCCAAACTGAATGCCATGTAATTATGATGACCAAGCTTGGTGTCCTCTCCCACTACCCCCTCCCTGACCCCCACTTCTTTACAGAGGTGAGGGACTGTGGGTATGGAACACTGCATATGCTGTCAGGTTTAGCTGAAGTGTTGGTTACTTTTGTTGAACGGCTCCCTTCCCCCTTTCTTTTTTATTCTTTGTGTGAAGGGGGAGATTCTGGGGGACGGAAATTTGCTTAGAAATTAAAATATAAGGGGATGGGAGAAGAGGGGATGAGAGAAGGGAGGGCAGATTGGGAAAAGGGGTGTTTGGGGTGCACACTGTCCTGGAGTGGGCAAGGGGAGAGATGAGGAGAAAATTTAGAATTCAAAATCTTATGGAAGTGAATGTTGAAAACTGAAAATAAATAAATTAAATACAAAAAAGAAAAAACTATAAAAATAAGAAATGAAAATTATCCATTTTTATCAATATATCAATCTCAATCAAAATATAAATGTTTAGAAAAAGATCAATTAAAATTTTAAAAATGAAGAGTTTGAATAAAATGTTCTTTAAGATCCCTATTAGCTCTGATGAGTTTTTATGATTCTAGCCATGTGACCCTGGGCAAATCACTGAACTCCCCTTTGCCTCAGTTTCCTCATCTGTAAAATGGGGATAATTACAGCAGTTATCTTCCAGGATTTTTGTGATAACTAAATGAGATAATAATGACAAAGTGCTTAGTACAGTGCCTGGCTGTTGAGTCATTTCAGTGATATCTCACTCTTTGTGATCCCGTTTGAGGTTTTCTTGGCAAAGATACTGGAGAGGTTTGCCATTTCCTTCTCCAGCTCATTTTATGGCACATAGTAAGCATTATGTAAATGTTCACTATTATTATTATTACTCAATGGAAAAGCAAGGAAACTGGCACAGAAGAAAGGAACTGTGCTTTATCTGAGACTAGGGGATACACAAAGTAACAGCCACAGATAACCCAGAAAGTTTATTAGAATTTTGAAAAAGAACAAGATCAGGTAGTTTTTACAACTTTGAAAAGGAACTTCTGGAAGGGACCTCTGAGATGATCTAGTCCAATCTTTTCATTTTACAGATGGGAAAACTGAGGCACAGAGATATGAAATGACTTGAACTAGGTCACAAAGGCAGTGGAACCAGATTTTGAATCCTGGCTACCCTGACCTCAAGGGTTCTTTCTACCATGCCATGATGGCTTTAATCTTAACCAAAACCCTTAGACTTTCCTCCATCTTTAAAAAAACAAAAAGAGTATATTTATGGGATCAAAGAATTAGAATGGAAAGGGATCTTTAGATGTCGTTGAGCCTAACTCTTTCATTTTACAGATGATAAAACTGAGACCCTACCAGCTGTGTTTTGTACAGTAAGATAACGTAGACAAGAAATTTGATGAACCAGAAAACTTGTTTTTATCAAATGTTTGATTAATGTGTTTCTTAAAATGGTTACATCTCAAATTTGTAAGCTTCTTTAAAAAAATTTTTAAATAAGTTTTTTGTGGCTATCTCTTTTTAAAAATTCCAATAATTTCCCTGAATATGCCTTCTTCTCCTCCCCCTTCCAGATAACCATCCCATAAAACAAATAGTGAGTTTTAAGGACAAAAAAAAAAAAGAAAAGGGAAATATTAGCATAACAGATCATCAAATTTGTAAGCTTTTAAAGATAATAAATAGTTATAATGAGAGAAAAAAAAGAAAACTTGAGGTCCTATAGAGGTTAAGTGATTTACATAGGTAGTAAATGGTAGAGCCAAGATTTGAACTCAGGGCCTTTGACCTGAAATCCAATGAGTTTAAACTGTGGCATGCAGTGTTAGCATTTATACCCTTTTATATCCTTTCTCATTTATTTTTTCTCCCAGTTTGACTCCAAAAGCATTCAAAGCCAACCCCACTCTCTCCATCCCTAGGAGACCTCGTGAAAAACCTTTTGTTTCCCAAGGCTTACCATCAAGGATGGCCCATTGGTTGTCAATTTCTGTGTGCTTCAGGTAAGAATCTTCAATGGTGGGGTCATAGTCTGGCACAAAGATCTTCTGGAAAAACTGGATGGTCAAGGCGCTCTTGCCCACACCACCATCTCCAACCACCACTAGCTTGTATGTGGGGAGATTGTCACTTGGTACAGCACTGGTAGCCATGTTTCTGATAGGTCAGACCTGGAAAGGCAAGACATGTTGAATGAGACCAGCATCCTTAGTTTTCACACCATTCCCAATCCAACACAGGGGTTTGGTTGCCCCTCCTGGGTCTGGTCCAGACTTCTTGTGAGAATGGCACCAACTCCTCAATCAAAAAATATTTATTGGGTGCTTACTATATTCAAGGCACAGTACTTGGTAGGGAATACAAGGAATTCGTATACTTACAGTGAACATGATTGCAGTTATCCATTTTGACAACAATTTTAGTTTTATTTGATTTTTTAAAAATCTACCAGCCTATAAAACTTACCAACTCCATTCTCAGCAGATTTAATTAAGCCCTGGTAGTTAATGTGCCCTGTGTGTTCTCCCTAGTATGTTCTTTAAGATTATATAAGATGATACTCTAAACTATTACTTGGCACAGTCACATTAATAAGTAAAATTAATAGAGCACTGGATCTGAAAAGAACAATTTCAAAAAGCTTCAAACGAACACACATATACAAACCTCTACTTGCTCATTTAGCAATTTCTGCTTGACATTACCTGGTGATTATTTTATAACCTAAGAATGATTTAATAGCTCATTTTATTCCTCCCTCTCTGCCTAAAAAAAAAAACAATAGAAGATGCTACTGCAATACAGGGCGATTCTACATTAAGCAAACTCAATATGTAATAACCCAGGATTCATTAAATATATATATATATATATATATATATATATATATATATATATATATATATAGTGAGTGATTACTTTCTTTATGAAAGAATATTTTGCTTTACAAGGAAATTTGCGCAGGGCTCTCAGGTTGACCATACTAGACTGTGAGGAAATACAGAAGAAATTTGTAATTGACATGATGCCTGCCCTTGAGTTACTTATTGAGGCTCTTTGGGGGAAATAGGGCAATACTCACAAAAACATCATATCAAAAGGAAAACCATTCCTAAATGCAAGCTGTAAAACTGAAGAGAATTAGGTACATATGGTAAGTTCCTGGGTGATTCTAAAGTAAACGGTGAGAACAGCTTCTGAAAGTTAACAATGGGAGTTTCTGCCTTTGACAAAGATGTATCTATACTGATATACAGGATTTTATGACTCATTAAAAAAACCTCATGGATGATATGGGAGTAATTTGTTTCACAGCAACAATATTATAATAGGGGGTACATTACTGCATGATGAAATCTCAGACTATAAAAACCTCAGATAGGTGGGAAACAATATAATTTTTTACAATGATCTATCCAGTTCCTCTCTCCCCCTGTTTTACATCCTCCTTTCCCTGCTTTTGGAAAGAAGGGACCAATACGTGGTATACTCCAAACCCAAATCATATTTCCATAGCTATTTGGTTTCTCCTGTGCTGTTAACATGCTCTCCAGAGGGCCATGGCTACAGCAGGCCAGTCCTGGAAAGTCAAAGAAATTGATTAGCAGCACCCACCTGTCTGTTCTCTCTTCCACACACAACCACCTGGCTCCAGTTGCATCTTTTGTAGGAATCAGACCCATTTCCCACTTGATACATTGTCAAAGTATAGGAAAAGGCAGCTTTCAAAGGAAGGAATTCATGTTATCAATAGTCATGTGAAAAAAAATTCTCCAAATAACTGATAATGAAAGAAATATCAAAATTATAGGAAAAGGTGAGTCTGGGGAAAGTAGCATTATCTTCCCCTCCTCAGCACCTTTTGTGATTTGCTAACACAGCACAGTCACACTAAGCAAATTCCCTCACTGAATCTGAAAATATATGTGTATATGTTTATATAATACACAATCCTGTGTATATACATATATGTATATGTTATTCTATAATTTGAATCCATAACTTCTCTGTCAAGAGGAGGATAATATACATTATTACTGGTCATTGCATCGATGATGAGAGTTCTTATCTCTTTTAAAGTTGTTTTGTCTTTATGATGTTGTTTTTATAGAAATTATTTTCCTGACTACTCACTTTATTCATACAAATCTTCTGAGATTTTCATCATTTCTTATGGCACAATAGTTTTTCCATTACATTCAAATACCATTATGTTTAGTCCTTCCCTAATCAATGAATACCAGCTTGGGTTCTACTTCTTTGCCACTAGAAGAAGAGCCACTCTATTTTTGTAGATGTGGGACTCTTTCTTTTGCTTTGATCTCTTGTGGGCATAGGTTCCAGCGGATTGTTGATAGATCAAAGGGTCAGTTTAGGAACTTTGGAGGCATAATTCTAAACTTGCCAGAATCAAAAGCTGGACCACTTCACAGCTCTACCAACTGGAGCTCCTCTAAAATTTCTTGTTTTCTCTTTTTTGGTCAACTGTAACAATCTGATAGGTATGAGGTAGAATCTCAGAGTTGCTTCAATTTTCATTTCTTTCAGTATTAGTTATTTGGAGAATGTTTTTTCATTTGACTATTGATAACATGGATTTTTTCCTTTGAAAACTGCCTTTTCACATACTTTGACAATCTATCAAGTGGGAAATGGGTCTGATTTATCTATCTTAGAAATTAGACCTTTATCAGAGAAACTTGTTGCAAAGACTTCTTGCAACAAGCTCCCCCAGCTGTTTCCCTTCTAATCACAGCTGTACTGGTCTTGGTTGTACAAAAAAAAAATTATGTAATAAAAATTTTCAAGTGTAGCTTTTGTGATCGTTTCTGTACCTCTTTGGTCATGAACTGTTCCCCTATCCATGGTTGCAAAAGCTAATTTCTTATTTGCTCTTTAATTTGTTTCTGATATGACCTTTTATGTCTAAGTTATATATCTATTTGGAGCTTACTTTGGATTATGGTGTGAGGCATTGAACTGAAACTAATTTCCACCAGAATCCAGTCCAGTTTTCCCTGCAGCTTTTGCCAAATAATGACAGACTCCACCAATCAGAGAGTAAAGGTAGGTGCCAAAGAACAAAGAAACATCAGGGTTCAAAAAACTTAAGAGGGAGTTTTGTCATAAAGTATGATTAACAAGGTTATATTCAGACTCACTGAAAAACAAGTAGCAAACAGATTTCTAAGGAATGGCTCTCTAATGGATATTTAACTGACGTGTTTTTGAAAGCTGATTAAAATCAAACCATAAAATGCTTTTTTTAAAAAAATAAAGGATAATACTCTTTTAAACTCTACATTTGATAAGCTATGCCCCTAGAAGGACCTAGGCTGTATAAGCATCTATTCAACTCTTCCTTTATCCCTCCAGTAGCACTATTTCAATAAGATCATCTAGTAGTAAAATCATCTCACTAACATTCTAAAGGAAACCATGGGATCTCATAACCCTACCTACTCTCCATTCAGAGTCTCTTCCTGCTCAGTATTATGCTTCCTTCATGACTAACACCCCATCCATCTACCTACCCAATTTTCCATTCTATAATTTCTGACATCCAGATTCACCATTTTATGTACTAGACCTGCCACATTTTTATTTCCTATTACTCTCTCATCCTTATACACTCATGTCTACTCTCCCTGGGCCAATTTTCCACCAGCCACCCCTTTCACTGTGTCTTTTGGACTGTTTCATTATGAACAGCCTCCCCTTCCTTCATCCTTGATTCTTTTTCACTTACTTTACTCCTCACATTCACTAAAACTTAACTTTCTCCTGCAAATTCCCCATCTCTGATTCCCCTCTCCAGTGCTGACACTCCATTTTTCATTCCTACCTCAAAGCGTTTGGAGGGGAAAATCAGCATACCATTTGCTCTCTCTTTTTACTGCTTTCCCTCTGTTATACAACAACTTCTTTTATGCCACCCTTTCCCTTATCTCTGTCATAGCGACCCTTCTAGACACTTTTCTACCTTTCCTCCTCACTTTCATTTTTGAATCTCTCTTTTCTACCCCTTTCACAGCTACAAAGAGAGCAAGGAAACTACAGCTTTGCCCTGGGCTGGAATATGCTCAAGTAAAGGCCATTCAGTGAACTGATGACAGAGTGTACAGGAATACAAGAAGGGAAGAAGGCTGGAGGTGGAGCCTAGTGGCTGGGTGATACTATGGTGAGGTGGAAAAGATGATAGGATGGTGAGAGTGGGCTTGGGCATGAAGGTAAGAGTGGGCTCCCGATGTTCCACCACTTCTTCCTCTTATCTCCCAGGGTTCTTTAAGGGTTGGAAGTAAGAGATAGGGAAGCCAGAGTGGACAAAGGCCACAGGAGAGCAGAGCTCTGGCCTAATTGAGGAATGGGGTTAAGAAGCCCACTCCTGCCCCTGTGAGCAAGTCAGTTCAGTGCAAATAGCCCTGGGCCCAGCTTGTATTCACTCCCCCCTTCTACTTGTCTTAATGCATTTATTTGTTCTTTCATCTATTTATTCATCTACTTATTTATTCTAGAATTTGATTTTTAAAATTCTGAAATCAAATGAAATAGGCATTTCCATATAAATAATAGAACACAAAAAAAGAGAATTGTATAAAAAATGTGAATGTACAGTTTTTCACTTGAAATGTCAAAGCTGTCCTATTTGTGATTCTTTCTGAACTTACTTCTTTTCTCTTTATTTCTTCCCCCAGCCCTATCTTAAAGCAATGAGACTACGATAGTCTAGGGATGACAATCCCATAACTGGGAAGGAGGACCCTTAAGATGGAGCACGACTGGGGAAGGAAGACAACTTAAGCCCCTGCTGAGGGGCTTTGCCTCCCCCATTGCAGGGGACTTTTCCTTAACTCAAAATTTTGTCCTCTCTTGTCTCTCATACTTTTCTGAGACTCAGTGTCATAGGGTGGTAGAAAAACCAAGCTGAAAGTAAGGTCCACTATTTTGTGAATTAACAGGAACAGAGACCAGGATGCCTAGGAAAGGGGAAAATGCTTTCTTCCCCAAGACCATGAGTTCTCAGTATGACCTGGATAGAAAGATACAGTTAGGGATATGAATCTGTTTTTGCTTTCTAAATTTTGGCCTCTTAGACTGTTCAATTTTCCCCAATGGGGAGTGTGATGGAGTACGGGCAGAAGAGAGGAAGGAGAAGGTGGGGCTAGAGCGCCTCTAAAAAGACAAACTTTGAACAAGGCCAATTTTTTGTTATCTGGTCAGGAATCCAGAGACCTGAGTTCCATTTCCCGACCTGACACTAATACTTGACCTATTTCCAGCTCAGTAAAATGAGTTGATTGTATAAGGTGGTCTCTGCAATGAGATTTGGGCTCCATCTGATTCTATTTCAGCTGAATCTCAGATTTAGTATGAGTTAAATGATCTTTCCTTTGTGTTCTTGGGCAAACAATTTCCTTACTCTGGGGATCTATCTTCCTCTTTAAAGGGAGGGAGTTGAATTAGATGGTCCCTAGGGGCTCTCCTAACTCTCCCATGAAGCTTTGAGGGTTTAGATGGAATTGGCTTCAAGTTCTCTTCAAGCACGATTGCTTTAAGTGTTATCATTCCACTCCAGTAATTAGGCTTCTTGGAGGCCATGTATGAAGAAACAGCTGACCTTAATATATCATTATCAAGAACAAGTAGTTAAAACAAGAAGCTAAACAGATGGTATCCAGTCAAACTGACCTGTTTTTCACGCACAGCACTCCATCTACCATCTCCATGCCTCTGGAGTGGTGGTGCCCCTTGCTTCTGTAGTGGTAGTACTCCATGCCTAGACTGCACTCCCTCCTCACTTCCTTCTCTTGGAATCCCAACTTTCCCTTAAGGCTGAACTCAAGAGTCATCTGCTACATGATATTTTTCCTGTTTCCCCTCACTACTAAAGTGCCTTCCCTTCAAGTTATCTTATTTCAAATGAAGTTAACATATGTAATGCATTTTACAAACCTTTTGGTTCTATATAAATGCTACCTATCATTATTGATTATAAATATTTTGCGTATAATTATGTACATTATCTCTCCCCTAGCTAGAGCGTATGTTCCTTAAGAGCAAGGACTTATTTCATTTTTGCCTGTGTACACCCAGCAGCACAGTACCTGGAACATAGCAGGTTCTTAAATAATTTTATTGTCTGGTTGATAAAACATTAAGGCATCTCTTTAATGGGATCCAAAACCACTCAGAAAAAATTGGCCTTGTAGTTCAGAAAACAAACCAAAAAATCAAGTGAATGAGGCCAAAAGAACTTTTACCAAAGACATGGCCTAAAAAACATGGTTAAGAAAATGTATTATCAAAAAAAAAGGTGAAGCAGTCAAGGAATAAGAATGAATTCAGGAGGAATGGGGTAGCCCCAATGATGTATCAATATTCAGGAAATGTTCAAAGACCTATAAGGAAGCCTCTAGTATATTAGGTAGATTGTCTTTGCAAGATGTATGGCTGAGTTTGATGAGAGGAAAAAAATATACAGGTAAAAAGGGAAGAATTGCTATCTTTACCAGTAGAAAGATCACTCCCATTTAGGGGGATCTTGGATAAATATCAAAGTAAGCATCCATTGGCTACGTGCTATGTCTTTAAATTACTGTCCAGTCCCCACACCCTCCCCTCAACCTCACTGACCTCCTCAGTTTTACAGATGAAAGCAAAGACTGATAGAGGTGAAGTGATTTGCCCAAGTGGTCAGGCATGTTATATTAGGGAATTTCTCAACCCAAAGGTCCAAAACACCCACAGAGGGAGTAATTGCTCCCACCTTGGTCCATTTGAGTGGAGATCAATAAATCAGAAGATGATCTAGAAGATAATGAGGGGTTTTAATAATTACCAGCTAGTGTGTTGCTGCCATGTGAATCACATTGGCAACCCAAGAGAAAAGCAACTGAAGAGGGGTCTAATTCATCACAGAGGGTCTAAAGGAGGGAGTGTTATTACAATTTATCAAACACATACTAAGAGCATAGCTTGATGCTGGCTAGCTAGGAAGAGTTAGGAAAGACTGCAAGAATGAGCACAAAGGTGGAATTAGTAAGGAACCTTTGACGGTAACAGATTGGCCATTTCGATGCTCATTCTTGGTCTCCAGAAACATTTCCATTGACCTTTACTTAGGAGATAAGAGATCTTGTTTGGGAGACAAGGCTACAAGAGAACAGGGCATATTAATCATCCTCTGAGACTTGGTAAACAACCAGAGATTTCAAGGAAAATCAGGACATTTTCCCAGTAAAGTGGAATGGGGAGAGGAGGGTTTGGCTTTTTGTTGTTTTTAATTTGTTATGTTTTCTTTTTTTAATTAGTACCAAATTTCGCAAGGAAAGTGATTATGCCTGTAAAAATGTTTTACAGTCACTGTTTTCCAATTTATCATAAGTGATACCTAACGGAAACTGCTTAAGTAAAGGGGTAAAATTTAGCAGCTGGTGGTTTTTCTGAGCCACTTCCAGGAAGGCTAACAGAACATACAGCACACTGCAATTGGTGCCTACTATGTGCACGGCTGGGTACTAAGGATAAATGAGGACAGAAAACAGTCCCTGCCCTGGGAAGGAAAGGCGGGGGGAAGAGAAGGGATAGTGGGAATATTTCCTAAGGCCCTGCCATACAGGCTAGGCTATCTTTTTCCTAGTGTCAAACCAAAAGTAGTTAGGCTAGCTTTTCCTTTACAGGGGCTAAAAATCGTTTTTAAATAAGACTTCATTGGCCCAAGAGATGAAAGCTTGAACCTTTGATGTAGCTTGCTGGTAGACTAAGCACAAAAGGAAGCCCATGTGGAGTCAGGTGTCTGACCAGCATGACCACACAAAGGCAGGGAGTCAATGCCAATCCTGGCTGAATATGCTTTCCATGCTATAGCTAAATAATTGTCCTTTTGTTAACTGTTAGATATTAACTTTAGTTCCTGAATATGAAATACTATCCTGAGTCAGACCTAACCTACAACGAGGAATAAGATCAGAAAAAAAAAACCAAAACAACCAACCAAACTACCTTTGATAGGCAGTGGTACCTGAGCTATGCTTTGAAAGAAGTTAGGGATTCTACAAGGTAGAGGTTGGTTAATACATTCCATACATGAAGGAGGGAAGCAGCTACATGGCACTTAGGGTAATGGATAGAGTGCCAGGCCTGGAGTCAGGAAGATTCATCTTCCTGATTTCAAATCTGACCTCAGGTACTTACTGGCTGTGGGACTCTGGGCAAGTCACTTAACCCTCTTTACCCCAGTTTCCTTGTCTGTAAAGTGATCTGGAGAAGGAAATGGTCAACCTCTCCAGAATCTCTACCAAGAAAACCCTAAATGGAGTCACAAAGAGTAGGACATGACTGATATGACTGAACAATACTGATACATAAAGGAGCACGTTGTCAAAGGCGTAGAGGTGAGAGATGAACGAACTGTCATGGGGGAATGTTAACAGTTACCAGGCCAGTATGTAGAAGGGGAGTGATCCAAACTAAGCCTGGAAAGGTAGATAGGATCTCAGCCAAGGAGTTTGTATTTTGTTCCTTAGAAAACTTTTTAGGAGGGAGCTGACCTGGCCAGATCTGTTTTAGGAATATCAGTTTGGCAGGTATACAGAAGACAGATTCGAGAGGGAAGAGACTAGAGGCAGAGAGGAAGCTATTGTGACTGTCCAAGTGAGAGATGATGGAGGCTTAACTAGAATAAAGGCCATGTGAGGGGAGAGGGGACAGATTCCAGAGAGTTGTAAAAGTAGGCTTGGCAAGACTTCAAAATCCAGGCTTCATTGAATAGTAGGAAACTTAGCCACCCAGGAGGGTATGCTTGGTTCATAAGGCCCAAGTAAACAAACATACGTAAATGACAAGCATATTTGTAGTCACTTCTATAAAAACAGTTTGCATTGCGAAATGAAACTCCTTCCACCAGTACTCTATGTTTGATGGTAGCCATTCAGTGAAATATTAATGTTAATGTTAAAATATAACAGAGTAACCCATACTAGTGATCCTTTAGATTGTCTTTTAGCCTCATCTTGCTGACCATTCAAAGATTCTCAGAATTGAAAATGATCTTCTTCATATAGAATATAAATAGAGCCTTAAAATGCAGCTAGTTAGTTCACTGGATAGAGCAATGGCTTTGGAGTCAGACAGACTCATCTTCATGAGTTCAAATACAGCCTCAGACACTTATTAGCTGTGTGATCCTGGGCAAGTCACTTAACCCTGTTTGCCTCAATTTCCTCATCTGTAAAATGAACTGGAGAAGGAAATGGCAAACCACTCCAGTGGTTCTCTGCCAAGAAAACCCTACGTGGGGTCATGAAGAGTTGAATACAACTGAAATAACAGAACAGAATAAGAAGTTACACCAAACATCTTGAAATGTCACAGACAGTTCATCTAAATTCCCTAGAGGCCATGAGGGTGTCTAAAAGAGCTAATTAGATTTGGAGTAAAAATCTCTGTTGTACTACCAGTGTGATCTTGAAAAAGCTATATCTCTTGTTGGTATCAGTCTCCTCATCTGTACAATGAAGGTATCAGAATAGATTATCTCTAAGGTCCCTTTGTGCTTTGACATTTTATGTTATTAATGCAGTACCTCTTAAGAAAATGGAAAAAAAAAACAAGTGAAGTAAGAGAAGCAAGATGAAAAGCAATACAAAAGCATATCTAAAAAACATGAGAAGGAAGAACAGATATGGATCAATATCCAAAGAAAATTTAAGAGATGGTAAACACACAAAACCAAAAAATTAAGGGGAAGATGAAAAATAGGAAAATATGAGATAGGATAAAATAAGGAATTAACTCAATTAAGAAAATGAAGGAGAAATAAAAAAAAATTGAATGTACCTTTAAAATATCTCAGTAGTTACTGGCAAAACCCAAAGAAATGAAAAATATTATAGAAAATTTATCAATGACTTAAAAAAACAGACTAATATTGGAGGAAATAGAATGGAAGCAAAGGCAAGAATTGAAACAGTTGAAATAAAAAGCTCAAAAATAACTCAACTGGAAAAAGATTTAAAAGCAATGCTGTTGAAAATGATGGCTGTATAAGTCCTCCAATTACTACTGTTCTACAAGGAAGAAAAGAATTGGACGACTATATTTCAGGAAACACTGCAAGAAAATTTCCCAGAACTATCAAAACAAGCAATACTCTGTATCTAGAAAGAATTCCCAGCAGACTAACAAAGAAAACTCAAGTTTCATCTCACCTAGGCAAACCATTAGCAAATTTCAGACATACAATGAAAAAGGGAAAAAAATCCAACAATCAGTAGGAAGAAAAATATCAGTTAACAAAAAAAATCAGAGTATTTCAAAAATTTTTCTTTTAAAAGCAGAAATGACAACATATGGATAACATGTAAATGTTAAAAACATGGGCCTAGCTAGATCCCAGAACCAATTTCCCAGCAATGTCAGCATTTAGGGTGAACAATTAAAACCACAAAACTTCAAAGAATTTTTGAATGAAAAAAACCCCAAACCCCAGACTTTAAAGGGCCTTTGAAACAGAACTGAAGAAATAGGAGAGAGAGTTTATAAGGTAAGACAACAGATACTTTTTGTCAGTGATTAACGAGTTGTTAGATCCTCTACATTGTGATAAAAGAAAATCACGGTATTATATTGTTGATGTATATATATATAGTTATATTTGACAGCGTAGTCCATAAGATCATGAAGCATCAGATACAGCTGAATGACTGAATAACAAAAATTATATTTTTAAATTACTGGAAGATACAATATTCTACTCCCATGGTGAATGGAACTATTATTTTTGATAAGTAATTATAAAATTTTGGAAAATATTATTTCATTAATAATACAAAATATTTGATTTTTTTCACCTGTATACCCTACCAGTTCCTTAAATTTAACCTGTCCAAAATGGAAACTCGTCATCTTCCCCTTGAAATTTGCCCCTCTCCAAATTTCTGTGTCTTTGTTCCTGGCACCACCATCTTCCAAGTCATCCAGACTCATAACCTGGAGTCACCTTTGGATTCTTCTCTCTCTTACACCCTTTTGATCAATACTTTACCAAGTTCTGTGGATCTACTTCACTAGTCTCTCACGTTCAGGCCCTCATTTCCACTACCACACCCGCCAAATTAATTGACACCTCTGTCTCCTATCACCTAGACTCTTGTAATGGCCTCTTAACTTGTGCTCTTATATCCATAAATGATCAGTTCTCTAATCTGATCTTCTCATTTCTGGTCAATTTTACTTTTTCTGATGTCCGTGTATCACATTACTCCTCCACTGACAATCTTTCATTGACTCCCATTGCCAAACATCCTGTAAAATCCAGATCCTCAAATTCAAGGTTTTCCACAGAATAGCCCCAATGTTCCCTTCCAGCTTTGTTTCCTGTTGCTTTCCTTTCATGACTGTTAAATCCGACTATTCTGTTCCTGTGAATAGTCTCACCAGTCTCTATGCATTTGCCCAAGCCAACGCTCATGCCTGGAATGGACTCCTCTCCACAGGCCCCCTGGACCTATTCTGAATGTAGAAGTCCCTTCTTTCCTTCACAGACCAACTTAGATGTTCTCTCCTCCATGAAAGCTTTCCTAACACCTCCACCTAGATAGCGATCCCTCTTAAAGTGTCCTCTTCTGTCCTTTGCATTTATGTTTGCCCATGTTATCATTGTTACTTCTATGTGTCTTTCCCTTACTCTCCCGTTGGATGCTAAGTTCTTTGAGAAGACAGTCTATGTCTTCTAGATAGCTGTGTAGATATAGCATCCAGCATAGTAGGTGGCCTTTGAATTAATATTTAAGGCAGCTAAGTGGTGCAGTGGATAGAGCTCAGGAAGTCAGGAAGACTTGAGTTCAAATCCAGTCTCAGACCCTCACTAGCTGTGGGATCCTGGGCAAATCATCTAATCCCATTTGCCTCGGTTTCCTCATCTGCAAAATGAGGTGGAGAAGGAAATGAGAAACCACTCCAGTATCTTTGCCGAGAAAACCCCAAATGGGATCACCAAGAGTCTAAGATGACTCTAAAATGACTGCACCGCAACGAAATGAATATTTATGATGGTTATTACCAATAACAATAATTGACTTTTATGCAGTGGCTTAAAATTTACATACATTAGCCCACTGGATCCTCTCAACATGCCATGAGCTCTTGTAGATATTACTGTCCCTATTTCACAGATGTGGGAACTGATGTTGAGAGAGGTGGCTTCTCCTACAATCACAGTCAGTAAATATGAGAGGCAGGCTTGAACTCAGGTTTCTCCTGACTAAGTAAGCACTGTGCATTTCCCCTATACCATGTTGTTTTTCAAATTAGTAGCTGGCATATATAGTCCTTTAGGGTTTATGAAGGATTCTATATAGAGGGAGTAAAAAAAAAATCTTTAGCAAGCTTTAATAGCTTTAAAATGCACTAAGATTTTTGGGACACTTTGTATATTATCTCATTGGATCATCACAGAATCCTATGAGGTTTGTACTCTATGTATAATTATCCCAGTTAGACAGTATCAAGAAGCTACTGAAAATGGGGGAGGGGGCTAATGAATAATGATCAGCAATGCTGTGCTTTGTGTCATGGACATCGTTGTCATTCAGAATGGCTGCTGGTGGGAACTGATCTGAGTGACAACTGTTCTATGTTTTGCTAACATCTGTTTCCACAGCAGCCTCTTCCTCTTGTCCTCATTTCCCCTCCCCCTCCTCTTTATCCAAATTGCTGCTGTGCAGGAAGCCCCCATCCCCATCAGGGGACTAAAACTGCACCAGTAGTAGCCCATGTGCCACCGGCAGGCAGTGAAGTCCATGGTGATGAAGTACTCCTATTTCCTCATCAACAATGTGGCATTGAGGGCTAAGTAAATGTTATTGGTTAATTGGTAAAAATGTAAACTACTGTAATCATTTGTGGGAACAAACTGTTAACATGGAATAAGGGTTACAATACTGAATATGTGTGTTCGTCCTTCGTTGCTGAAGAAGACCATGCCATCAGAGAAATAATGACATGACTTGCATTTGACTGTTTTGAGTGAGGGAGTCATCTGAATCCAGTGACCAAATATTCATCAGGATGACTGGAGATGATCCAGGATGAAGCAGTTGGGGTTAAGTGACTTGCCCAAGGTCACACAGCTAGTGAGATTTGAACTCAGGTCCTTCTGACTCCTGCACTGGGGCTCTATCCTCTGTGCCACCTAGCTGCCCCAATACTGAATATACCTTTTGACTCGATGTACCCACTGATACAGCTAGGGCAGCTAGATGGCGCAGTGGATAGAGTACCAGCCCTAGAATCAGGAGGATCTGAGTTTAAATCTGACTTTAGACACTTAATAGCTGTGTGATCCTAGACGAGTGATTTTACTCTGTGTGCCTCAGTTTCTACATATGTAAAATGAGCTGGAAAAGGAAATGGCAAATTATTCCAGTCTCTTTGCCAAGAAAACTCCAAATAGGGTCACAGAGAGTTGGACATGACTGAAAAACAACTCACCCATTGATAGGATTATTCTAAAAAAGGATAAAAACAATGTATAACAATAGAAAGAGCACTGGATTTGGATGCTGCTTCAGCCCCTGCTTCTCTTTTTTACTACCTGTGTGATATTAAGCAATCACTTTAACTTCTCTAGGTATTAGCTTCCTCATCTGTCAAATGAGGGTGTTGAACCAGATGGACTTTAAGGTTCCTTTCAGTTCTAAAGCTATAATCTATGAACTGTCTGGCAAAAATACTCACATCTGACTTATTTTTAATAGCAAAACAAAAACTGGAACCAAACTGAAAGTCCAATCATTAGGGAATAGCAGAATGTGTTGAGGTGTGTCACCATAACAGAACCTGACCTTAAAATAATAAATATGGAAGAATACAAAGAAACACTGAAAAACAAAGTGATGAAGAGTGAAGAAATCAGAAGTAGGACACACACAGTGACTGTTAAAAGTAGTTCGATTTATATGATAATATATTTTTAATTATGTGATCATAAAATACAATAACAAGCAAACTTTACAAGTACACGAATTGAAAGCAGACCAGGAGATATTGAGTAATGCTATGCTTATTTTGTTAACAATTTTTATCTTTTTCTTTAATCAAATTGAAGGAGTTCATGGCTGGCTCTTTTGGTTTGTTTTATTTGGATTTTATTCCTTGTTTTATTTATATGATTCATGTTTGTTATTAAGTTTATAACACAGATTATTCTTAAAAGACAAACAAAAGTGAACTTTTGGAACACTCTTTAATCGGTTCCTTAGCAACTATTCCTTTTCCATCCTACTTCTGATATTGCCCTAAGAATGAAGCCATTTATTATAACAGACCAGAGACTGTTTTCAGAAACAATCAACATTACTTCTAGAATAAACCATTAAAAAATCTCTACAGAAAATGTCAGAGAAATAAGTGGATTGACCATAGTATCCAATCATTTGGCGCTTAGTTATAGCCAGTGGTATATATTTTTTGCATGATACAAATGGTAATTTTAATTTTCTTATGTTAATAAGAAAGCACAGTTTGCTACAGGTAGCCCTTAACATAATTCACATCATATTTATAATTTGTTACACATCTTGGCAGTTCAGCAAATGCCCTCAAACCTGGTAAAAAAAAATTGTAAAATGTTATTCACTTAAAACAGAAACTAACTTTGTCTACATTTTAAAAATGACAGGATTTTAACATATGCTTATTTAATTCAGGTATATAGAATTTTACATGAACTGAAAGAGGGATGAAAATATTGAGAGAGTAATAGAAAATCATTAGTCAGCCTGCAGTATATTGGTAGATGTTTAACTAGCAGTTCCCAGGAATCATCTCCAGTCGTCCTGATCTGTATCTGGTTCCTGGGCCCAGATGGCTCTGGAGGAGGAAATGAGGCTGGTGACTATACAGCCCTGCCTCACTTAAATCCAATTCAACTGCATGTCATGGCATCACCTTCCAGATGTCACGGTTCTCTTCGAGAACAGTGGACAAGCCGCAACAGCAACAAACATCTCTCAAAAGGAAAAACTATATACGTGACATTTTTTACATTTATTCACCGTTATCAATATTTCATCACTTTCTTAAATCTAAACTCATCCACAAAACAATGAATCGGGTCCTGATTTGTAGCATATTTCCAAGGTGGAAATACACTGAAAAGCTGACTCCAGCAAAGCATAGATTATCTAGCCTATCTGTAGCGTCTACTTTTGAGGTGCATGTTGTTCAGTCATGTCCAACTCTTTGTGACCCCATCTGGGACTTCTTGGCAAACTTGCCCCAACTAATGCTCAGTTGTTTTACTCCTGTCAAACTCTTCATGACATTGCTTTGTCATTTCCTTGTCCAACTCATTTTACATATGAGGAAACTGAGGCAAACAGAGTTAAGTGACTTGCCCAGGATCCCATGGCTTGTAAATGTCTGAGACTGGATTTGAACTCAGGAAGTTGAGTGTTTCTTGACTCTACTGTGCCACGTTGCTGTGTGTAGGTATGTCTTATCTCCTTGACTAGACCCTGAACCCTCCCTATCTGAGAGCTGTGTGCTTTCACTTCGGCAGTGAAAGAGTCCAGCACAGGGTGGGACATTTCGCTGAAGTGATAACAATCAGGCAATCTAAGCTTTTAATAAATATTTCTACTAAAATAAAGAAAAGAAGCGTTCAGTGGCTCAGGTACTTTTCTTTCAGAATCAAGAGGATGGAGTAGGCGATCTCCAGAGACTAGAAGGCTTCTTAACCCTAGAATTTTATGATTCCAAATAGATCATCCTTTGGAGTCATCCTTGACCTTGAGCTTTTCTCAGAGTTTGCCCTCACTCCGACTCCTTTCGATATCAATCAAATGCCTTTTTCTACATGCCTTTTGATGCCGCTACCATGTGCTAGGGAAACTGAGTCAAAAATTAAACAATCTCTGCTAGAAAAGAGTTTATAGCCTATCAAGTGAAAAAACATATACACATATATTTGGTTGTTGTTTAGTCATTCAGTTGAATCTGACTCTTTGTCATCCTGTCCATGCAGTTTTCTTGGCAAAGATAGCATGTTGCTTGCTATTTCCTTCTCCACTGGATTAAGGCAAATAGAAGTTAGGTGGCTTGCCCAGGATCACATGGCTAATAAGTGTCTGAGGTTGGATTTGAACTCAGATCTTCTTAACTCTGGGTCTAGTTTTCCAATCACTGAACCACTTAACTGCCTCCTATACACATGTATAAGTATAAACAAAATACATGCAAAGTAAGTTTCTTCTCAACAGATGTTAGAACAAATGTATTGGCATACTTCACCTAAAATTTCCCTGATGGATGCCATTTCAATTCCAGGGACATTAAGTCCAGCTTTGTGCAAGGTACTGCATGACAAACTGGGGTTACACAGACTACCCCCCCAAACCTCCCAGTCCCCTGCCCTCAAGGAACCTATATCCTACTGCTCTCTAACATTATTATTAACACATTATAGCTGAAACCCAGAAGAAGCCAAGAAACAGAATTCTAATGTCATTCAGTGGATGGCCCATTAATAACATTTTTGCTATTCAGTTCAATAATCACTTATTGAGTGCTGGAGGTGCTAAGCCATCTGAAGCCAAATGCTTTGAGCAAATCTCTGTACGTCAGATTCTTCGTCTGTGAAATGAGCAAGGTGGAAGAGGTAACCTCGATGGCACTGCCTAGCTCCCCCTCTTAGGATCCTAGGCTCCTTTAACATTGTTTGCCAATCACTTTGTTTTTCTGGAGCCAAATTGATCAGCAGGGATTTGTTAAGAACTTTCTTTGTACTAGGTACTGTCCTAAGTGCTGGGGATTCAAAGGGAATACAGATCCTGGCCCCTAAGAGCTCATATTCTATATTAGTATACACTATATTGTAGTATACTATATTACATTCTACATTAGTATATACTATATTAGCATATAACATATTAAGAGTGCCAGTCTCAGGATGATCTCTTCAAATCTGGCCTCAAACACTTTACTAGCTGTGTGAGTCTGGCCAAGTCAATTAACCCTATTTGCTTCAGTTTCCTCATCTGTCAAATTAGCTGGAGAAGGAAATGGCAAATCACTGTCATGAAGAGTTGGACAGAACTGAAACAACCAAACATTAGTTGGGGCAAGGGTAAAGGGGAATGTGGAAGTAAGGAAGAAGGAAGCTGGAAAATGCCTCATGTAGAACATGAGCCTTGACTGTGCTACTGGCATAGCTTGCAGCTGGTAGATCACTTGATTCTAGGGGTTCTGAGCTGTAGGAGGGCTAATTGGATATAAGCACCCTACATTAGATCCAGCAGGTCAAAGCTTATGAGTCAAACAGCAAGGAGACTGGGCCTGTGAGGAGCTGCTGCTGTGTTTCCAGTCTGAACAAAATAGAGAAATTCCTTCCTTCCTCTCACTATCCCCCCTTCCCCCAAAGGCAAGAGGATGGGGGATGGATGAATGCTAAGCTCATTCTTCAAGGAAGCCAGAAGTGGGAGGTGAGATGGGAGAACATTCTAGGCATGCTGGCCGGCCAATGAAAGGCCACTAAATCAGGAGACTGCGTGTGGTGTGAGAGGAATCCCAAGGAGGCCAGTTAGGCTGGGTATGCCTGTACTAGCAATTGCTTTGGACTGGGACATTTGCCAGGGTGGAGTGTCTATTTGTTGGAGGGTAGATTCTGAAACTTTTTTGTTTCCCCCAAAAAAGGATGGTGCTAGCAGCCCAGACCTCTAGCTCAGCTCAACTCTTTCATTCTAATCTTGCTTTCTTCTTCCATTGCTAGTACAATTAATTTTTTTTAATGATCTTCCCATCCCAGCTTGAACCATTCATTCCTTTGACCTCCTCTCCCACAAGCACATAAGAGTGCAATGATCTCACTCATATCCTTAAAGGCTTTGCTGATTTTGAACATCCTTTTCAAATTTGATTTCCAACAACACTGCAAAATACCCTGCCAAGTATTTCATGTGCTGGTATCGACTGACTTTTTACATAGACCATTAAAATAAAATCCTGTAAATTACTGAAGTGACAGGTTAGTGGGGTGAATGGCAGTACTGTGGAGTAAAGGGACAGAAAAGAATTTAGGGAGTACCTCATGAAGCAGTCAAGAGGTTCCCTAGAGATTTGTCTGCCAGGCTAGTCTATGGGAAATAGCTAAGTATGGAGATGATGCTCCTGGTACCTTTGCCAGGAGTTAGCCTGGGTATTTAGGGGAATCAAACTAGGGAATGAAACTGGCATGTGATCGCTTAACATTCTGCCAAATGCCCGTGTTTGCTCAGGCTAACCTGTAGTTAGTGAGGAGCAGAGAGAGGAAGTATATGGTGAGCTTGTGTGAAAGAAGCGTTTAAAAGCATCACTTTGAGAAGGAAGCCGAGGTCCTCGGCCAGTCGGCCAAAGGGGACCATGACACCAAAAAAGCTAAGAATTCCTGCCAGAACTAGATTAGCCTAAAACTACATTGTCTATAAGGTCCCTTCTACCTTGAAGAGTCTATGGTTCCATGAATTTCAAGGTAGACAGGTTCTCACTAATACACCCCAGAAACTGTTCCTGCCTGAATGCAATAAAGAGGTTGAAATTTAACTTTTTTCTTTCCTTTTTCAATTAAAACATCAACGAAGTCTGCATTTAAAATTGCCATTGGCTCCCCACTCCTATTCCTACTAATGGTCATAATTGAAAATCTGTTATCTCAGCTGCACCCAGAGATCTCTTAAGCTAAATGCCAAGAAGGGCTGAGTACTGTGAAGTGAATGCAATGGCTGTCCAAAGCTGTTAAAGGCAATTCAGCTCATGTGCCTTTTCCATCAATAACTAAATGACCTGACATTTTTATTATTTTGGATTTACTGAGCAATATTCTCAGAGCTTTCTGCCATTAATAAGAGCAGCTGCCAGATTCAGGTCAGTTTCACTTTGAACCTACATTCAGGTCAGTATACAAGTCAAGGAACTGATAAATTGGGAAAGCATTGCAGTTTTGTTACTGGAGTATCTCACATATATTCATTTTTTCCAGATTATCCTTCTCTCTTCCTGATCCAAACTCTTGCTTCTTGTCTCGGGGAGGAGTCAAAAAGCACCACCAAGTGAGGTGAAGAAAAATCCCAGACTAAATGTAATGGGCAAGTGACTTTCTGTCTCTGGTTCACATTTTCCTCATCTATAAAAAGAATTATCATACTTAATATTTTCTAAGATTCTTCCCATCTACCAATCTGTGATCCTACAAAATTAACTAGTCTAACAGTTGCCTCTTCCCTCACCATGATGAGACTGGCAAAGTGGAAAGAGCTCTGGATTTAAATCAGAAGACTTGGGCTCGAATTCTAGTTCTGCTGTTGCTATGTGTGTTACCTTGGACAAGTCATAACATCTTTGGGCCTCAATTTTCTCATCTATGAGAAAAGGGGATTGAAACAAAGTCCCAAAGTCCTTCCAAGTTCTAACATTCTATGCTTCTTAATTTAAAAATTGAACAATATTTTCTATTTTATGACACACAAAAAATAAAAAGTCCTAAGATTAGTTACATTGTTTGTAACTTGGATTTTGCTCTTAATTTTTTTTTCTTTCTGTTGGTTAGTGGCCCTACATTTTAACAGTTTTTTTCATTTCTGCTTTAAGAGTTCTATCAAGCAACATAAATGATTTATTGAAACTGAAATGCTGCACACGACTGATAACAAGTTAGTTTATGAAACCATAATAATATTTTCTTGAGTTATCCACAGGCTTTTAAACAGAGACCATATTCATCTTTACCATCTGTCTCAGTCTATCTCAACAAGTCTGATAATGGGGCACTTTTAGCTAATGAGCTCTTCTGAATCTCTGGAACAATGGCCTACTCATTGGGACCCCTCACATATTTAGTGGGGTCAGCAAACATTCTTCAGGAAATAGTAATTAAGGAAATGGTAGTATCAATAAGTGTGTCAGTTACAGAATTAGAGGTCATAGTTTTAAATCCTAGCTCTGACACTATCTGGGTGATAGAAGGATAATATTCAACTTCCTGGGCCTCAGTATCCTCATCTATATAATGAGGATGGTGGATTAGATAACCTTTAAGTTCCCTTTTGGTTCCATATCTATGATCTAGAGTATTCTGCATTCCTGTAATTTACCCTCTTCTCACCTCTACCTTTTAAAAATCTCCAGTTTTCTTTAAGCCTTTACTGATTGTTCCCAGTTTACTAGTGCCTTTCTCTTCCTCATTACTTAGAATTTATTTTACATTTACATATGCAAATGATGTTTCTTTCCCACTCCTGTATCTTCAAATGCTGAGCAAACACATAGTAGGCACTTAAAAAATGTTGTTGATCTGATCCTGTGCTCTTACGATTTAACATGTTTATTTATTAAGTAGCACATAACATTGGGCTTGTAGTCAGGAAGACTCATCTTTCTGAATTCAAATCTGGCCTCAGACACTGACTGGTTGTGTGACCTTGGATAAGTCACTTAACTCTGTTTTCCTCAGTTTCCTCATCTGTCAAATGAGCTGGAGAAGGAAATGGTAAATTACTCTAATAGCTTTGCCAAGAAAACCCCAAATGGGGTCATGAAAACTTGGACACAACCAAAAAATGACCAAACAACAATTGCACATAATATTAACAAACATTATTATGTAGCATATACAAGACAATATAAAATTACAAAGAAGAATAATGCATAGTTGGTGCCCTCAAAAAACTTGTAATCCAATTGGTTGGAGGAGTAGGTGTATGTTCACACACATATAAACATATATGCATACTTTAGACACATATAATATTTCATATAGATATAAAATATACTTGTATATAGTATACATAATATATAAGATATATATCTATAGATATAAAATATACTTATATAGTATACATAATATATGTAGATATATATCTACAGATATATAGTACACACTTGTATAATACACATATATAGATATAACATACACTATATATACACTTCAATACTCCAAGATATGAATGCAAATAACTTTGATATGGGGCAGAATGTGGTAAGTACAAAGGAGGGGTCCAAAGTGATATGAGAAATTTGAGGAGGGAGACAAGTCCAACAGCTGGGAAAATAGAGGGGAGGGAAATCAGATGAAGTTTCATGGAGGAGACGGCAGCTCAGTTGATCAATGAAGGATGGGAGGGCATCTATTCCAGTCAAGAGAGATAGATGACTGTGCACACAAGGGCATAGAAAAAGGAAAGGCAAAAGGAATGGTAAATAACACAGCCAAACTGGAACACATAATATGTGAATGGTAGCAGCATGAGATATGGTATACCTGATTGTGAAGGGTTTTTATCAAGATCAGGAGATTAAACTTTATGCAGTTAGCAACGGAGAGCCACACAAATCCTTTTAATTATCTTTTAATAATTCTTTTAGTGGATCTGCAAAAGTTCATCCAGATTGATCATCTATTTGACTAAATTTTCTTAAAGGATTATGGGAAAATGAAATGCAAACCACACACTGATACCCAGAATGCTCCTTGCAGAGAAGGTTAATGCTTAGATGTGATTTTTGTTACACTTTGGGGTCAAAAATTTTTTCCATGAATATATATCTCAGAAATCATAATAGTCTTGGTTTGCAGTTCTAGTTCCTTTCTGCTTCTCTGTGATCTCCATTGCCAGAGTCCCACCCCATTCCTTTGTGCTACTTTCCCTGGGTAAAATTCTGACCCAGACTTGTTCAGCACAAGTTCATCTTCTCATGTTTTCCACCCATATTAATCCATCTTCGCATTCTCTCCACCTGCATTACTCTTCATTTCTCCCTCCCTTCCCCCACTTTGGAGACAAGATTCCTGCCCTGTACGTTGGCACCAATGGTAAACCCAGACCAGCTCAGTTTAACACTACAACTCCAGATTCCATTTCCTTCTTGCACCCAAACACTTCTTCCACTGATTCCTAACTGTCTCAGTAAGAACACCTACTTCCCCCTGCACAAGATTTCTTCTCCATCAAATATTGTTGCCTGGCATCTCATGTGGATGTAAGAGGCAAGGAGATTATTCTTTTTCTGCAGATGCTGTGCATTTACTGGAGATCCATAATGTACATTTTCATTATTTTTATCTTTTAATGCAACTGGCTCTTTCTGTTTCTTGCTTTCTCCTCTACTGCACCTTTGCAATGAAGTCATCTGAATTCTTTGGAATCTTGATGCAGGCTTACCCTGACTTCTTGGCACTATGTTTTGTGTTCTTCCCTCTTAATCCTCCCAGTGAGGTTGGGCCAGTCATATCTGGCTGTGCTGGCGGAAGCTGCTCTACCAGGAACACTAGCACTGCCTCTGCTATGGACTTCCTTCAGAAAAAAAGGCTTTCAGGGTAGAATATTTGATGTTAAGCTAAGTGAGTGCACCCTGAGTGAGAAGGGCTCCTTCTGGACCTGTATTAATGAGGGCCAGCAGCCTAAATAAAGGAAGCAGAACAGTAGACAAAGAACTGGTTCTTGAGTCAGAGAACCTGGATTCAAGTCCTGTCTCTGAGGTTCAATACTGGGGCCTCACTTTTCTCCCTTGTAACATAGGGGGTGGGGGAAAAGCCTGTGAGGTCCCTTCCAACTCTAAGTCTATGATATTAATTTCTTCTGCAAACTTTCAATTGCTCAACCAAATAAACAAATGAATGAGTAATGAATAAACAAACAAATGAATGTATAGACAGACAGACAGTGACAAACCAATCCTGGTCTCTAGTGCTGCCACTGGAGGCTTCAGCAAAAGCAAACCATGTTACAGAAAAAAGATCCAGAGCGTAACTTAAGTCTGTCTTGCCACATAAAAAAGAATTAATGGAAGAATGCTAGGTTCGATGACAGAGGTCACAGGTTCAAATCCCTGCTCTGACACTTCAGACTGATGTGTCCTTGGGACAAGTCACTCAATCTCTCTGGTTCTCAGTTTCCTCATTTGTCAGATGAGAAGAAGGTTGGATGTGTGATCTATTGGATCCTGATCAATGTAAATTGATGCCGTCCAGCTCTGAATCCAGGATCCTATGATCTACACCCTCCTCTGACATTTTGATTGATTCTTACTTCTCTCTAAAACTGGGGCTAACATTATCTGTCTAAAATTCAGAGCAGTAGACTTTGTGTCAATCAATCAAAAAACATTAATTAAGTGCCTACTATGTGCCAGGTACTATAGTAGGGATACAAATAGAAGGGATGAAATCTGTGCACATCTACTTCAGAAAGTCCTCTAAAAATCATGACTGTATGGGTGGAATTGAATTCCTGTCTCCCAAGAATACTCTATGTCCCATAGGATCATCAAGCTAGACTGTAGAAGCCATCTGGTCACAAGGCACTCAGCAGTAACAGCAGTATCTAGCATTTCTATAATCTTAACTCATTCCATCCTCATAATCACCCGTGATCATAAATGCTATTATTATTAACACATGAAGAAAATAAAAATGATAGAAATTAAGTGTCTTGCCCAAGGTCACACAGCTAGTAACCATCTGAGAAGAGATTTGAACCCTTGTCATCCCAACTTCTATGGAATAGGGTCCTAAGATAATATACAATTACCCAATTCCTCATATGTTTCCTTGGCACTCCCACCTGTTGGCCTCTTTCTTCCTGCTTGATCCAACTGGCCTACTTGGGGTGTGTGATAAGGTAGTAAGAGACTAGACTTGGAAATCCAAAGACATGAGTTGTAGACATTGTTCTGCCCTTGATTGATTTCAATCCTTGGCAAAATCCTGGCCTCCTCAGTAGCCACAGCTACTGAAAACCCAGAAAAGAAAGTTCTTGACACTAAAACTTAACACTTTTACACTGTCAGGTGGCTTCAGCATCAGAAATGGACATGTTTTTATCAATGGAAATCACACTAAAAAAGATGTGCTACCACTGACGTTGCCCTTGCAGCCTAAGGACTACGAGGCCTTTCTATCTGACTTGCAGCTGAAATCTCTTATAGGCCTTGTCTCCTCCTATTCACACAGAAGTTCCTGGAGAACAGGGATTGCCTTGATTTTCTATTTGTAGCCTGAGCAATGAACACGGTGCTTTGTGCGTGGTAGATGTTTAATAAATTCTTTCCCATTAATAAATTCATTCTGATGCAAACAGAAATAAACACCAGGCATTAACTAGAACATATGGCTTTTCCAATAGCTGCCATAGTTTGAGAAACCAAAGGCCAGACAACTGGATGCTTTTTTAAAATAATTGAATGTTCTTTCAGTAAAAAGGTAGCAGGCTTTGAGTATGGAATGCTGTGTGAAAGCGTCATTTTAATGGTTATTTTTCCTTAATGGCTTTTCTTTGTAAGGAGGAGATGATATACCTGGAAATGATCATGATATAAAATGAAAATGCAGCAATAAATCTTATTTTTAAAAAGGAATATAGATACATTAAAGCCTAGGGATGCAGTGGTTCCCAAAGTAGCTTCTCACACTAAGAGAAGCACAATTTGGGGATATGACGAGGATTTGTATTTATTTGGATAATGACTCTTCACTGAAGAAAGAATTCCTCTGCCTTGCCTCCCTCCCAATTTTATTATGACTTTGGCTATGAGCATGTAGTTTGGGCAGCCTGAGAATGAGTGAATGTTCCCATGTATGATGTAGGTCAGTGGGGAAATGGGTTTTCTTAAGACAAATTTTTCAGGAAGACATCTATTTAGTTTATTGCCGGATATCCGTAGTGTACTGTTATTTAAATGGTACTCTCAGATAGTAAGCCAACTAATGACTAATAGTAATTAAAGTTGCCATTTGTGTATTTCCATTAAGTACATAAGTAGAAAATCACCTGGGAGATGTTTGCTTTCGGTGCTTCAAGTTACTTATTTATAAAAAGAACTTTGTCTAAATTTCCCTTAGTATCTTGAATAGTACTTTGCACATAGCCAGTGCTCAGTGGAATTATGCAGCATGGGCTCTCAGTGATGTAGTAGATTAAAGAAAAGGCAATCATTGAGGGTTTGTGTAATTATCAAAGATTACGTGGAAGGAACAGGACTTTAGCTGGGTCTTGATGGGTAGGATTTGAATGGGTCATAGGAGGGTGTTCCAGGAAAGACAGGCAATGACTGATAACAGTGGTAAGAGTGGCCCAGCTGTCAGAAGATTCCAGTTGGGCAAAAAGTCAGAGGTGATGAATGAGCTAATAGGCTGGTTTTTTGCTCTCTTACCATCAGCTCAGTTGACAAACTTCATCAGCAACCCAAGCTGTAATGAAGGGTACCATCTAATCAGGAAAGTAGATAAACCAAAATCCCCAATTCCACCAAGAGTTAGCCTTTTACTTCCAAATGATAATAATTCTGTACTATCTACCTTACACATTTTGTATGAAGCTAAAATGCGATAACACATGTAAAGGAGATCAGCAAAATTAAAAATGTCTTATAAATTGGCATAATATAGATAATAGACATTCTTTACCCACTTGGTTTTTCCTGTATGGATAACTGGGTCAAACTTTTAAAAGTTTGTGAATCTTTTTCATGATTCTCTGCAATGTTCTGGGACTTGATGAAACCAGACAGGTGTCCTTGCAGATACGAGCATCTAGAAGACTTCATCATCCATAGGAAATCCCTTTTTCAAAATGGACCTAGGATTTCATCAATGTGGATACTCCCTCCAATGATGAGCCCATTCATGTTTGCCAGACTTGTGTGACTTTTGTACGTCTTCCTATAAGTTCAAAGTGTAGATAAAGGGTTGACCCAAACAGTGAGATTTCCTTGTTTTTGCTTTCTTCTGACATTTTGACAATATAAGTGGAGCAAATGAGCTGTGTAGCGTGATATTCTCTACCTCTTTTAATCGATTGTGTGATGGTGGAGATGAAATCTACTATGGGATATTATTAGCACCTTCATTAAGAATGCCCTTAATGTATGTGTAGATTATTTTTATGAAAATTTTTAATGGGAAAGTAAGTAGTTAGTAGTTGCTAATGTTTTCTTAGTTACCTTTTATACACATACATATATACATATAGTATTAGTGTTCACTCTTTTTTGAAGAAGACCAGTGACATCAATGGGATGAATTCTTGACTTGCCATGAATTGGATTTAAATGCGGCAGAGTTGCACGAAGTCGTCAGTCTCACTCTTTCTTCCAGAGTCATCAGTAGTCCAGTGGCAAGATTGAAGTCAAGATGACTGCTGGTGATCCGGGATGCAGTGGATGACCTTGGCATCTTCAATGCCTGACCAAGTGCTCCAGAGCACCTCCTTCAGTTGCCTTCATGGCCATTGGAACAAATTGTTCTTATCCACCCCATTCTATAGGGCAAAGTCTTTACATGCTTGGGGTAAACATTCCTGTAGCTCACCATTGGGTTTGAGGCCTGTTGGTTGCCTTCAGCTTGGTTTAGTCTGTCTGCTGAGATGACTTGACCAGGGTGTGGCTGCTGTGTGTGCCATAGCTTCTTGAAGCCACAGGTAAGAGGAAGGTGAAAGTGGACACCAAAGGTGGATGGGCATGTAATTCACACACATGCACATATATGTATATATATAGTATATAACATACATAATAATGTGTATATATATGACTTTTTGCCTCATGTCTCATATCTTCTTCCCCTTAGATTCCTTTGAATCAATGCCTCAATAATTTCACAATTGTATTGTCTCCAGTGCAGATCTCCTTTGTGTACACTTTCCTTTCCTCTTGTCTCTCCCCTCTCCAATAATGATAGCAGGATTTATATAGGGATTTAAGATTTATAAGATGCTTTACATATATCATCTTACTTAATCCTTTCAACAGTTTTTTGAAGGAGGTACTATTATTATTTTCATTTTACAGATGAGGAAACTGAGGCTCAAAACTTTCTATTCACTCAATGCCACCTAGTTGCCAAATGACTTTTTCAGTCTATTCTTGCTAAACTGATAATGCCGAAGCAGAGCACTGACCATGTCACTTCCTTGCTCAATAACCTTGAAGAGCTCCCCATTTCCTATACAACAAAATTCAAACTCCTTTGTTTGGCATTTTAAGTCTTTCAAAATATGGCCCCATTCTATCTTTCTAGTTGACTACACATTACTTCCCCCCTTCCTCTCTACACCCTATTCCAAGGGTGGGGAGCCTTCTAGGTCCTCAAGTGTGGCTCTTTGATTGAATCCAAACTTCACAGGACAAATCCCCTTAATAAAAGGATTTGTTCTTCTAAGTTTTGGTTCAGTCAAAAGGTCACACCCAAAGACCTAGAGGCCCTTGAGAACCCAGATTTCCTACCCCAGTATTCTTTAGGCAACCTGCTCTACTTGTAGCTTCTAGCACATAACATTCCATTCTTGACTCAAGGCCTTTGTTTGCTCTTTGTTTTGAATGCTCTCACTCCTCATCTCTGCCTCTTGGGACTCCTAGATCCTTTCAAGGCTCAGTTCCAGTGTCATCTCCTTCAAGTGTCCCTTCCTGATTCCTCCAATTATTAGTGCTCCCGACCCTGCCCCATATCCCAGGCACACTGTATTTATTTTGTATTTACTTATCTGGGCACATTTTGTACCCCCTGAGTAGAATGTGAGCTTCTTGAGGATAGAGATATTCTCTTTTGTATTTTTATCCTAAGTGCCCAGAATATGGTATGTTCTTAATAAATGTTTATTAACTAATCATAGTGGAAAAAGCATGGATTTGGCATCAGGAGACCTCGATTGGGAAATAAGCATTTCTATAGTGCCTACTATGTGCCAGAGACTATGAAAAGTGGTTTACATATATCACTTCATTTGATTCCTAGCTTTGCTACTCGTAACCTTGATCTCTTAAGTCCTTCTCCTTTCTAACCATCTGGGAGAATCTGTGAGGGTTTTCAAAAATGCTTTACTTTATTAGCAATTAAGGAATTGGCTATAAAAATGACAAAAGAACAAAATTCCAGGGAGGTTACAGGCTCCTAGCATCATAGTTCAAGATCTATTAAATCTAACCCTAAATAGCTAGTCCCCATATGACATCCCTTCCTCAACTCCCATCTCAGGATCCTCAGGCCTGATGCTCACTTGGATCTACCAAGAGCTCAGCTAAGTTTCCTTTATCACTTACAGGCACCAGGCGAAGCTGGATGACCACTTGTCAGGAATATTATTATAGGGACTCATTTAGTATATTGTTCAGGAGTAGGGAAATCAGTCAAAGGGTGACACTTGAGGACCTAGAGGGCCACATGTGGCCTTCATGCCGCAGGTCCCCCACTCCTTTTGGACCATGTGACCACTGAAATCCCTTCCAATTCTCAAATTATGTCCTTCTATGACATCCCTTCTCCCCCTAATCTTCTCACCTATGCTAAAGATAGTACTAGTTCTTCCTACCAATTCCCAGTGTAAGTATTTTAGTAGCCATGACACCATCACCTTACAAAACCACCATGACCTGTTCATGTTAGTATAGCCCCGCTCATTTTCCCAGAGTGGCTGATAACAAAGGGTACCTCCATCACACCAAGGAAATATCATCACTTTATAAACCCTATATAAGTGTACCATATAGACATGGTTGTTTAGAAATACAGTCATGCCCACAGATAATACCCACTAAGAGTATAGGAAGGACCATTTTTCCATACCATTCTCCTTACCTTTCTTATACATTTGCAGCATTCCTCCTTAAATGCATACATAGGCCCAGGTCCACCAATAGTCTCTAAACAACCTCACCTCAGGACCTGACCCTGACTTGCCTCAGGCTCAAATTCTGTCCTAGTTATGCCTTGATTATTTCTAGTCAATAAGGGAAGGAAAGGAATAAGCATTTATATAGAGCCTGCTATGCACTAGGCACCATGCTAAGTACCTTTGCTTTTTTAAACAAGTATTATCAGCCTCTTCTGGTGCTATGGGATTAGGAACAAACATAATATAGTATGTACTATGTGGAAGGTATAGCGCTAAAGTGCTTCATCAATACTATCTCAATTGATCCTTATAACAACCCTGAGAAGTAAGTGTTGTTATTATCCCTATTTTATAGATAAGGAAACTGAAACAAATAGAGGTTAAGTGACTTGTCCAAGATCACACAGCTATTAAGGCTGAATTTGAACTCAGGTCTTCCTGACTCTCAGCATTCTACTATACCACCTAAATGCTCCAATAAGCATTTATTAAGCATCTACTATATGCCAGACCCTATACTAAGTGCTAGAGATACAAAGAAAAAATAGTCTTTGCTTTCAAGGAACTCACTGTATAATATCCTATTGCTTTTCCTCAATTATGCTATAGCATTACCTGGATTCCAGGCACCTTCCTTTCCTGTCATGATCTCTAAAACATGTCAGTTCTAACAAGTTTTGGCTGATTCTTTGGATTTTGATCTCTGACATTGGGTTGTTTCTTAGCATTGATCTCACACTACCAGACCGCTGATGACTTCCTGATTTGGCTTTTGATCTCTGACTCTAGCAGTCTCCTTAGCTCTACCCAGATGACCAGGATGACAGTATCTGGCTTATCTTAGTACTCTCTAACTTGTAGACATCAACCCTAGATCTCTTCCTGGATTTCCTGGCCACCCCTCTGAGGAGCTTAGTCTAACAACCAACAATCCCCATCCCAAAACACCATGGACAGGAGAACTTAGATTTGATGTGACAGGAAACAGAGAGCCATTGAAGACTGTTGAGTAGGAGAGTTGAGAATATCGAATGACATAAGGATCATCCATCACAGGGATTCAGAAACTAAGGAATGAAGTGAGAGGCAAGGGTGGTGGTGGCCACCTAGTATACAAAATGAAGGAATGTAAACAACAGCAGCAAAATTATTAATAAAGAGTTGACACTTCATTAGTACTTAATGGTTTGCAATGTGCTTTACAGAACTTATTACATTTGACCCTTGTTACAACTCTGTGATGTAGGTACTACAATATAACTTCAAAGCATTGTGATACCATCAATTTGAGTACTCCCTCCATTGGGGCAGATTGCAACCCATTCATTCATCTCATCCTGTGAGATGCTTATCTTTGTCCCCCAGTAAAGCCTCCCAGTGACTAGAATCTTCCTTAGGTCTGTTAACTTTGATGTGGCTACCAAGCAAGCACATGATCTCACTATAAGACCAGCCTGTCTGCTTTTTGAGTCATACATATCTCTGATGACATACTCTAGTCTATACTGCCTCTCCTGTAAAATTCTTCATTCCATATTTGTGTGTATGTATAGGTATGTATATGTGTGTGTGTGTGTGTGTGTGTGTGTGTGTGTGTGTGTTCCCATTTTACAGATGAGAAAACATCAGAGAAGTTAAATGATCTGTCCAGGGTCACTCAAGTGATAAATGTCAGGGAGAGGATTCAAACACAGATTTGCCTTGTTCTGAGCCCAGGACAAAGTTGGAGAATGATGACATTGGGGTGGAGCAACATAGGCAAGGTTTCTTTGAAAAGATGATTCTTGAGTTTGGTATTGATGAATGTGGACTAAAAATGGAAGTGAGGAGAAGCATTTTAGCAAAACCTCAGGGATAGGAGCAAAGATGCCTTAATGTAGGTTTCAAATGACCCAGACCCCCTAATGGAGCCAAAGATGTCATATTTCCTGAGCACATGAGCTTGTTTCCAATGGCAAAGTGGGGAAGCTGCCCATTTCTGGTAATTGTGCAAAGGGGAAGGGCAGCTCTTGGAATGCAAAGCCATTTCCTTCATGTTGGTAATGCTCCCCATTATCTGTGCCCACATGGTATGCACACATTGCAGAGATACACTTTTCTTTCCAGTGGCTGTTTTGATCAAACTCACATGAACTTCATGCAGCATCCCTGGACATCCATAGGCAAAGACTTGTTCCCTCACCCTTGTTCCCTCAGTCACCAGGACACTTTCTGTTCTGACTGGCAATATAATAAATGTTTTGTTTTGCTTATAATTATAAAAATGGGGGAAGGCCAAATTTCATCCATGATATTTACTGAGTATATACTAGTCTCTAGCTCTGTATTAGTTACAGTGGGAAATATAAAAGGGCATAAGAAATGGTCTCCCACCTTTAAGAAACTTAAAATTGCTATGGAGAGACGAGGCACAAAAGAACAAGTTACTGAGACAAAAAAAAAATTAAATAGCAGTTCAAGACCTTAACTAAAGAGATGTCAGAATTCAATGCATGGTGTAATGGATAGGGCACTGACCTTGGAGACAGAGTACCTGGATTCAAATTATGCCTTAGATATTTACCAGCTGAGTACTAGCAAATGTTGTTATTCAATCATTCGGTCATGTCCTACTCTTCATGATCCCATGGACCATAACACACCAATGATACCTATGGGGTTTTCTTGGCAAAGATAATAGTATGATTTGCCATTTCATTCTCCAGTGGATTAAGGCAAACAGAACTTAAGTGACTTGCTCAGGATCACATGAGCTAGTAATCAAATCTGAAGCCAGATTTGAACTTATGTCTCCCTGATTCGAGGTCAAGAGCTCTATCCACTGAACCATCTTGCTGCCTCTTACTAGTAAATGGGCTAGTCATTTAATCTCTTTGTGCCTCAGTTTTCTGAGAGGCTTGGACTTGATGGTCTCTAAGATCCTTTCTAGCTATAAATCCATTATCCTATAATCTGATTTCTAAATCAAACGTAGCCAACACTTTGTTATATGAGTGTAATGAATGGAGAGAACATTCAAGATCAGGTAGTTAGGAAAGGTTTTCTAGATGAGGCACATTTTAAGTTGAATATTAGGATGGATGGGATCTGGATAGGGAAGGTAAAGAGGGTATTCTAGGTGGAACTGTGTAATGTTAATGGAAAATGAAAATCTTCCCTGTCCATTAATAGGCCTATGTGACCACATGTAGCCCCTTTTCCTTTGGAACAGGAGCTGTGTTCCCAAGTCTAAAGGTACACAGGTATTTCAGTCACAACTGTGATACATCCTAAGTCACACAGAGCCCATTGTGGAACTTGCTAAAGAGAGACTTGCTTACAGGGAGGTTTCCTTGAAGGAAGGCTTTCACACCTTTTGGTACTTAACTAATTAGGCACTGAGTCAGAGTGGGTTGTGATGCCTCCTGACTCTGAGTCTCTATATACTGGGAGGTTGGTATTTTATTTTGGGGGCTTGTTCATGAGAAGGACCTTTTGGTTCCCTGGATGGGATCTGGAGTAGTCATTTATTAAAAGTCCCTCAATTACTGAGATGTTGGTGCTCTACCTGTCTGGTGGTGTATGTAGGTGGTTGTATTACTTTGTTCAGACAGTTGGAGCCCTGTCTGTTGAATCTCTGTGCTAACTCCTCTGCTTGTATTTTCTATACTCATTTCCTTCTACTTTCTGTAACTTCTATCTGTAACTAAAGTAAGATTGTTGATCCCTTTAAAGTTGTCTTTCCTTTAGAAAAGCAGATCAAAGAATCTGTGCTAGAAGGCCATCCTGGGTGTGCTAGGGTGCTTGCTACTCCAAACTGGGAAACAAAAGCCCAGGGATGAGGAAGCACAAGATGCATTTGGAGGACAATAAGTGAATTAACTTGGCTGAGGCAGAGGCATTATGAAAGACAATGGTTGGAGACAAAATCATGAATGTCAGGCTAAGGAATTTGTGTTTAATATTAAATGCATAAGAAGGAACTCTAGATTCCTAAGGAGAAAAGTCACCAGCGAATTAGGAAGATTGCTTTGGCATCGATGTGAAGGAAGAACTGGAGATGAGAGACCTGAGGCATGAAGCATGTTAGGAGGCTAATATGGTGGTTGTTATGATAGACAACAAAGGCCTGACCAAAATGATAGTGGTGCGAGTAGAGAAAGAAGGAAAATGCAAACAGTGTTTTGGAAAGAAAATTAACATAACTTGGTAGCTTATTTGGATAAGAAAAATGAGATGAAAGAGAAAGAAGAGGAAAATGACCTTGAGATTTCAAGCCTACCTGACTGTGAGAATAATGATGTCATCAACAGAAACAAATTTCAAGGAGAAGTAGACTTTGTGTGCAAGGTTGTTTTGTTTTGGGGAGAGTGGGCTAGGGGGAGATGGTAAAGGCATAAAGTAGTAAAGGACTAGACTTTAAGTCAGAAGATTTGAGCTCCACCTACCTAGTGGCTACATAACTTCATTATCCTAAGTTCTTTCACATCTCTAATTGTCTGTCTATGATCAGCAGCGAACTAACGGCTATTGCTGTTATTATACTGTTGTATAAGGCTGGCCACCAGATTATTATTATTAACTGTTAATGACATCAGTAGTGTGTGTGACACACACACCACACATATACCTTATATAGAATATATACTGTATATGTGTATGAGTATATATACACATATATGTATGTGTACACATACATATGCATATACATGTATATGCACTACACACATAAGTAAAATATATGGAGGCAGTGGATAGCATGTGAAGAAGACTTGAATTCAAATCCAGCCTCAGTTACTTAATAGCTGTGTGACTCTGGGCAAGTCACTTAACCCTGTTTACCTTAGCTTCCTCATCTGTAAAATGAGCTGGAGAAGGAAATGGCTAACCACTCAAGTATCTTTGCCAAAAAAACCCCAAAAAGAGTCAGAAACAACTGAAAATGAGTAAACAACATACATTATACATAGAGAATAAATATATGTGTATTCCCTTTAGAGGCTTGTTCTTTCATCTGAAGTGCTATGCTTGCAAAATAGACGACCTCTTAGTGATACCTTAGGGCATGCTACATAGGCTGAGAATTAACGCCACCCCAGCATGAATAAATGAGAGAAAGCAGCAACTAAATGTAATATGGTCAGCTACTTTTTCCATAAAAGTATAGTTATGAAAATAACAGTATAAATAATATAACAGAATAGCTATTTATACTGTATTAATAGTATAAAACAACTATGTAAATAGGCTATATTCTATATCTGGGGTGATTGGAAGGTCATTTTGTAGAAAGTGGTGCTTGAGATGTGTCTTGAAGGAAGCTAGAGATTCTGGGAAGCAGAGGTAAGACAGGAACATATTCTGGGCATGGAGATGACCAGTACAAAGGCAAAGAGAGAGGAGACAGAAGACTGTGTGTGAATACAAAGAACTGTAGCTTGACTGGACCGTAGAATATGAGGACAGGTTGGAGTCAAGTTAAGAAGTGTTTTAAAAATGCATCAGCATCTCTTAAGTTATTTTACAGATGGATGTTTGTTTTCCATCTCCATTAAGAGTAGAGCCATAAAAATGGTTTTAAATTGAAAAATGGGGGGGAGGGGTTGATAATAAACATAAATGTGTGTCATTTATCTGTCTGACTGTCAGATATCAAGACCTATCAACTGGAGTCTCCTTCACTGAAGATCTCAAAATTGATGGACATGCCATGTCTTTAAATATCCTCCTGTCTAGAGGCCGGGCAGTGACTTCGATGTTTCTAGGTGGAAGATTATCTGGCAAGACAAGGCACTGGATATCAAAGTCCTTTCTTGAGCTGAACTGCCCCCAACTTTCAAACTCCACTGCAGAAACCATGACCCCACTGGGCTGGTCATGTTGTTTGAATGACAAATGTACATTTACCTAAAGGACTATTTTATAGAAAACTAGCACAAGACAAGCACTCACGTAGAGGTCAGAGGAAGCAGTACAAGGATACTTTTCAAGGTCTCTCTGAAGAATTTTAGTATGGATTGTAACACATGAGAGACAGTAACACAGGACCAACTAGCATGGCATACCCACAATAAGGAAAACTCTGTGTTTCATGAGCAAAGCAGAATTGCAGTAGCACAAAGGAAACATGAGATGCACAAATCTAGAGATGTCTCCTTCCCAGATGTTCAAATGGATTATTTGTGCCCGACCTGTGGTAGAGCATTCCAAGCTCCTATTGGTCTGATCAGCCACAGTTGAACACACCATACCTTGACCCCAACATCATGATGTCATTATATAAAGGACAAGCCACAACAACAGACGGTCCTTCTAATTTGATAAACTCCACAAGAGCAGAGTGGCACAGTGGAAATGCACTCAATTTCAAGTCAGGGAATCTGGGTTCAAGTCCCATTTGTACTACTTCTTTTGTAATTCTGAGCAGTCATTTAATCTCCTGGACCTTCATTTCTCCTCTGTAAATATGTATATTATATATCTATATATACATACAAATATACACACACATACACATACATATATACATACACACATACTATATGTATACAGAGTGTCCTTGATGTTTTAGTGCAGGTTTAAGCTTTAAAGGCTTAAATCGATTAGACTTTAACATTGGATAGACCAGAATTTTAAAATACCCTGAAGAACCAAGAATGTCGGTTGATTCAGTGTATTTTTTTAAGCCTGAAGAAAAGATAATAGAGGTGGTAGGATGAATGTTTATTGCAAAGCATAATTTCATATATATGTATGTGTACATGTACACACATGTAATACATATATATGTGCATGCACACTTGTATACATGTATATGTGTATATGTATATATAGGTACATATACACATACACACATATAATGATTTGCCAGGTCCTTCTAGTGTTAATAACTTAGAACTGCACTTGGAACACCCTTAATTTTGGGACTGATACTGACTTGATCCACAAAATGGGGAAAATATAAGTTTAATGTAGTAGAAAGTAGAAAGAACCTTAGACTGAGAGTTAGGAGGTTTAAGTTTGAATTCCAGGTCCTCCACTCACTCTGCATGTAAGGAAGTAGAACACTAGATTTAGAATCTGAAGAGACATGGGTTCAGATTCCACCTACAATGCCTACCTGGGTAAGCCACTGATGATCTCTGAGCCTGTTTCCTCATTTATAAAATGAGTGCCTCCCTCACAGGATGATAGTGAGGGCCAAGTGGAACAGTATACCCCAGAGGTCTCAAACGTGTCACTGGAGCTTCAACGTGGCTTGTAACGTTCCTAAAAACAGCCCAAATAAGACTAAAATATAATTGGGAAATGTTGAACAATTTATATTTAAATATTTAAAATATTTAACAAAACAAAGTACAATAGAACATAAATAATGTTAAGAGGTGATTTTTTAAGTCAATATGTGGCCTTAAGGAATTCTCATGTACAGTTTAGGGGCCCCCATTTTTATTTCAGTTTGACACTACTGATGTGCCAGTGGCTCAGTGGACAGAACGCTGGGCCTGGAGTGAGGAAGACTCATTTTCCTGTGTTACAATCTGGACTCAGACACTAACTAGTTGTATAACCCCAGGCAAATCACTCAACCCTGTTTGCCTCAGTTTCCTCATCTGTAAAATGAACTGGAGAAGGAAATGGCAAACCACTCCAGTATTTTTTTCAGAAACACCTCAAATGGGGTCAGGAAGAGCTAGAAATGACTGTCTACAATTACAACAACAACGTACATAAGGGGTTTTTCTGAAGTGCTACATAAATGTGAATGGGCCTTGCCTCACCCTAAGTGAGTACCTGCCTAAAGGTCTCCCAGTGCATTCTGGGTCATCTCCAGTCATCCTGATGAATATCAGGTCACTGTATTCAGATGGCTCTGGAGAAGTGAGGCTGGTGACCTGCACAGCCTTCCCTCACTCAAAACAAAGTCAAGTGCAAGTCATGTCATCATTTCTCTGATGGCATGGTCTTCTTTGGCAGCAACGAAGGACGAACACACAACACGTAAATGTGACTATTATTTAGGCATCAACCTGATACTGGATCCTGTACAAAGCACACAGATACTTCAACATGTACTGATGGTACTTCAGAGGAAACTAGCCTATTTAATAAAAGCAGAGTCTCAGAACCAACCTCACACCAGGATTTCAAGGATTCATTAATGTCATCAGTTTGGGTACTCTCTCCACTGAGAGCATCAGAAGAGTCATCATGGAGAAGTAAGTCCCTTATCTACCAAATGAAAATGTTATAACATTCATCTATCAATCTTCTGTTTCTGTACATCCGGGAGTTCACACTAGAGAGAAATGGTCCAATCCAGCGATGGGGAACCTGTGATCTTGAGGCCACATGTGGCCTTCTAGGATCTTGGGGGCAGTCTTTTGACTGAATTCAGGTTTCACAGAACAAATTCTTTTATTAAGGGAACTTGTTCTGTGAAGTTTGCATTGAGTCAAAGGACCACACTTGAGGACTTAGAGGGTCATATGTGGCCTCACGGCCATAGGCTCCCCACTTCTGGTCTAATCAATGCAGGAAAGGTCTTTTTACCCCACCATAGTTCAGATCTTATAAAACATTAGAAAATTTCCAGAGCAGCAAATCATTTTAAATGTGATAAGCATAAGAAAACCTTCAGCCAAAGCAGAGAGCTTCTTGGACATTAGACTATTGATACTGGAGAAAATTCCTATAAAGGTACTCTCTTCACTGAGAGAGTACCCAAACTGATATCTCTTCATCATCATACTTCAGCAGATGATTGCATGAGTTACTGTGCCCAGAACAATTAACTTGTCCTCAGACGAGAGATATATAGTCCCTCACTAGACCTATACTCAAAATCTTTCAAATGTGATGAGATGTCCCAAAGTTCCGGATTCAGAGATGGAGTTGGGGTCACATTTACAGTATAATGAGGTTGGACAGACAGACTTCAGGAGGCACCATGAAATCTGTAAAATCAGAACTTGGACTTAAAAGAGGACCCATCTCTCTCAGCACAGCACCTATAGAGGTCATGAGTTAGTGTCTGACACTGTTGTCTTTGTCATTCTTTTGGTTTTATTTTGTAATTTCTTGGTTTGTCATAAAATCATTAGCTTCCATCCATTCCATTCTAATTTTGAAAGAGCTATTTTCCTCAGTGTTCTTTTGAACCTCCTTTTCCATTTGGCCCATTCTGCTTTTTAAAGCATTCTTCTCCTCTTTGACGTTTTCGCCCTCTTTTGCCATTTGGGTTAGTCTAATTTTAAAAGTGTTATTTTCTTCAACATTTTTTTGGGTCTCCTTTAGCAAGCTGTTGACTCACTTTTCATGATTTTCTTGCATTGCTCTCATTTCCCTTCCCAATTTTTCCTCCACCTCTCTTACTTGATTTTCAAAATCCTTGTTGAGCTCTTCCATGGCCTGAAACCATTGCATATTTTTTTTAGAGGTTTTGGATATAAAAGCCTTGACTTCTATGTTTTGCTCTGATGGTATGCTCATCCTTATCCAAAAGGATGGAAGAAAATACCTGTTTACCAAGAAAGTAACCTTCTATAGTCATATTTTTCCCCCTTTTTTTGGCATGTTTCCAGCCAGTTACTTGACTTTTGAGTCCTTTGTCAAGTTCAGGGTATACTCTAGGGACCTGTAAGTTCTCAGTTCCTCCAAGGTGACACAATTAAGGGAAAGGAGTTTCCTCCTCTACAGTGTTCTGGCCTGTGTTCTGGTCTGTGAGCAATTACATGTATTCATTTCTGCCCAGGGTTTGTGAGTAGGGTTTCCTTTCCACTGCCACCACCAGCTCCACCACACCAGTGCTATTCCTCACCCCAGGGCTGCCACTCAGGATTGAGACCCAGATCAGCTGATCGAATCCCCCAAGGTCTTTAGGCCAAGGGCTCCAAAAGTGAATGCTGCTGCTGCCCTGGAGTCAGGGCTGAGGTCGACCCACTCCCTTCTTACCCAAGTGAAAGAGCTTTGTTACTGATCTTTGAAGCTGTCTTTGGCATTTATGAGTTGAGAAGTTTCCACTGTTGTCTTTCTCAACTTCTCTACCACCATATCCTTTTTAATTACTGCTCTTTTATTCAGTAATGATACAGTACCCTCAGTTTTTTCCATAGACTAACTCTTACTGGATTTGAATCAGTTTCTTTAAACTGGATCTCTTTTATCCAGAATGTCACATTCTCACATCTCCCCCATCCGCATCAGAGTGTGCATAAGAAACTAGGTTGGGTCTGAATGTAGCTTTAACACTAATGGCATGTTAAAAAAAAAATACAAAACACCTCTTAGTTTTAGGCACCTAGATGCCTATTAATATTTTAACAGGGCTGGTAATCATTGGAGAAAATTTCCTGGGAGTTACATAATACATTTACATAAGAATTTAGATTTACATAATAGAAAAGTGTGAAAAGAAGTCTATTTAAAGAAAAATGCAGGTTAATGTCCCAAATGGTTCCTATGCTAATCTTGAGGAAGGCAGGGAACTGGTGCAGATGACCTCTGAATCTCCCCTTTAATACCCTAAGATTGGATCATAGCCAGAGCTACTACTAAGTGACCTGTCACCCTGTGCAAATGCTGGACCAACAAAATTACAGATTTTTCTAAATCTATTAAAGAGTGAATGTGCACATGTGGACATGTGTGGGTGTATACACATACACAAACATACACATTTGTGGATATAGAGCTGGCTTTGGAGTTGGGTAGGTCCTGGTTTCAAGTCCTGACTCTGACAGATAGTATGTGGCCGTCAGAAAGTCATTTAACCTTTTCTCAGGCAACTCTCTAAAAGACTATAAGTTGCAGATAAATTCCTGAGATGCATCAATGAAGGGCATTTCCACACTTGGAGTTCCCTGTACAAATGATATTACCAGTCTAGATCTCACCCTGTTCAAACACAAACACACACACACACATACACACACACACACACACACACTTTTTCCTGTAACAGCCAGTTACAGGAGAGACATACACATAGTAAAATAGTGTAAGATAATGGGAGAAAAATGTAGGGAACAATGCTAAAAACATACAGAGAAGAAACAAAGGGAGAAGGAGAGAGAAAAAGGAAGGACCAAGGATGGAAGGGGTGAGCAAAGGCAGATGAGTGAGGGGCTCGGCAGGTTTTGAAGTGTGAGCTTAAGTGCTTATCAGGTAAATTGTTTCTTCTTTTCACCTGTGGACTTCTGAATAACCCTTAGAAATATCAATTAGCTGATGAGCTACCCTTCACAGTTCAGATACAATAGCAGCCTGTCGGATGGGAAACTATTCTCTGGGATGCAGCAGCTGTGGCCAGAGCAACATCATCTTAAAGGGTGCAGAATGACATGAACCCAAAAGGCTGGACTGCTGAACTAGAGGTTGGAGTGTGAAAATTCAGAACTAGAGGACCTCAGAAATTATACAGTGCTAGAGGAAATCCCTTTCCTTTTTTCTGGGTCTCAGTTTCCCTTCATGCAAAAAGGCATTCAGCTTTACCTATTTCAAAGAATGAAGGAAGAAGACACACATTCCTATGTGTCAGGCCATATGCTAATGGCTGGGAATACCATAAAAAGCATAAAGACTGTCCTTACCCTCAGGTAGCTTCTGTTCTAATTGGAAGAAGGTAATGCACAAAAGGGAGCTGAAAAGAGAAGGGGATGAGTTGAAGAATGAAGATAGCCAGCTCATGATTTTGAAGTCCAAGATGTCAGGAGCAGAGCCACAAGGGAAATGAAGGAAGGCTGGTTTGGGCAGTTGTACAAAATGGAGGCTCTGGGAGGAATTCACCAGTGGGAGAAGGGGAGGCAGCTCTTGTAGCAGTAGATATCAAAGCGAGCAGCCCATAGGTAGGGTAGATGGTCCAGGGTAAGGAGGCCCCACATGCCAAGGGAAGTTCCAGGATGAAAGAACAGTAGAGGCTTGATCTTGAAGTCCAGAAAATCAGGAAGAGGGTTAGGAGGGAATTCTGAATCAGACTCATAATTAATTTCCTCTCTCCCTATCCTCCTCACCTGCCCCCCCCATTCTCTAACAATGGCAATATCAAGAGATCTTGTCTTACTTGATGAACTCCAAAAGAAAGAGATATCCTTCAAAACCCAGAATCCAAGATCCATATCAGGAAGGGACTTCTCCATATTTTGGAGATAAGAAAACTAAGGTATATCAGGTTCTCCTACGTATATATTTTGTATCTAGTTAAAGAAGGCAGCTTAGTGAGTAAAGCATTGGGCTAGAAATCAGGAAAAGTCACCTTCATGAGTTCCAATCCAGCTTTAGACATTTACTAGTTGTGTGACCCTGAGCAAGTCACTTAACCCTGTTTGCCTCACTTATTCATCAATAAAATGAGCTGGAGAAAGAAATGGTAAACTACTCCACTATCTCTGCCAAGGAAAATGGGGTCATGAAGAGTTGGGCATGACTGAACAACAAGGAAAAATGTGCATCTACTTATTGTTTACGCAGGGGCAGCTAGATGGCTCAGTGGATAGAGTGCTGAGCCTGCAATCAGAAGACCTGAGTTCAAATATGGCTTCACAACTTACTGTGTGACCCTGGGCAAGTCAGTTAATCTGTGTTGGCCTTAATCCACTGGAGAAGGAAGTGGTAAACCAGTCCATTATCTTTGCCAAGAAAACCCCATGGGCTTGATGTGGTCTACTAGATCACAAAGATAGGACTAGGTGCCTGAGCAATAATAACAAATTCGTATACAGAACATCTCTTGAGGTGAAGAGATCTTGCCCCAAGGAAGGCTACATATACATGCTGTTTTCTGGTAAGTTCCATGAAGGCAAAAAACGTGTCATTTTTGTCTTTGTATCTCTTTATTTAGCACAATGCCTAGCATGGCACATAGTAAAGACTTAATAACGTTTGTTGATTGCTTTATTGATTGATAAGTCTCCATCATCAGCTTTATATCTAGAAATTAATCCTTTTTTTTTTTTTTGAGGAAATTGGGGTTGTGACATGCTCAGGATCGCACAGTTAGTAAATATCTGAGACCAGATTTGTACTCAGGTCCTCCTGACTCCAGGACCAGTGCTCTATCCACTGTGCCATCTAGCTACTCCTATCTATTTCTTTTATTATTTTTTTAATTTTTAAAAATGTATGTATTTTCAATTTTCAACATTCACCTTTGTAAGATTTAGAGTTCCAAATTTTTCCCCCTCTCCCCCTTCCCCCACCCCAAGATGACATGCAATCTGCTATAAGCTATACTTACACAATCACCTATCTGTGTCCTTTGAAAATGTTTTTTGTATTTTTATTTGAAACCACTAAGTGCACAGGGTTTGAAATCTGCAACCTTGGGTTCAAATTCCCAACTCTGTTATTGACTACCTGTGTACCTTGGGCAAACAAGGGATGTTAGAAGGATCGGTGAGATAACTGTAAAGCACTTAGCAGAGTGCCTAGCACAAAGTAAGCACTATGTAAATGTTAACTGCTAATTACAATTATTTACTATTATTTTTCTGTAAAATAGGATTAGATTTTACAACACATACCACCATATTATTTACATCATAGAAGATAAGCTCAGAATAGATACATGACTTGAATATTAAAAACCATAGTACTAAAACAAAAATAAAAACTCAATGAGAAACAGATTGGATCCCTTTCGTGGTTAATAAAATCTCTTAACCAAACAAAGGATAGAAATGATCACAAAAGATGAAATAAATTATTTTGGATTACACAAAATTGAAAAGGTTTTGTGATAACAAAATTAATGTAATTAGGACAGATAAGAAGGAAAGCTGTTGATTGTAGAAAAAAATCTTTGTAACAAATATCTCTGATAAGAGTCTAATATCCAGAATATATAAGGAAACTAACACAAATATATGACCAAAAGGCAGTTGATAAGTGATCAAAGGATATGAACAAACAGATCTCAAAAGAGGTGTCACAAACTATTAATAACTATGCCAAAGAATGTTCCAAATAACTATGAAGAGAAATGCAAATCAAAATAACTCTGAGATTTAAATTCACACCCAGCAAATTGGCAAAGATGACAAAAGATGAGAAAAGCACATGTTGGAGGGCTATAGAAAGACTGGAACATTAATATACTGTTTCTGGAGCTGTGAATTGGTGCAACTGTTTAAAAAAAGCAATTTGGGATCATGCTTAGAAAGCGACTCAAATGTCCCTTTTCTTTGACCCAGAGATTCCCAGATATACCCCAAAGGAAGTCAGAGATATAAAGAAAAGTCTCATATATTGTCTGCCTAAATATTCACAGCAGCATTTTTTTATGATAGCAAAGAAATGGAAACAATGATGTTTCCTCCAATAATGGGAGAATGGTTAAACAAATTGCAGTATATGAATGTAATGGAATATTACTGAGCTGAGAGAAATTATGATAGAAGCAGTCTGGCATAATAGCGAAAGAGTCAGCTTCAAGGTTGGGAAGACCTGAATTCAAATCCTGCCTCTGGCAGATATTGACTATGTGACTCTGGGAACATTACAACTTTTTCATTCTCTAGGCATGTATCTTAAGATTATAAATAACAGAGAAGATGCTAATCTGCTTTGGTAGAGAAAGTGCTCATGGAGGTTGCTCCATGGGTGTTACACAACTCTGATCAAAGGAGAAGAGGGATGGGGGAAGGAGAGAGAAGAGAAAAAGGGGAAAAGGGGAGAAAAATTCAGAGAAACATGGGAAATCATATGAACTCATGCAGAATGAAGTACTACCGCAAAAATAGTATAAATAATGATTACAACCATATAAATGTAAAAATAATACAAAAGAAAAAACTCTCTAAAGTCATCAAGAGAAAGTTGAGAAAATAAATCTTCCTTCCTTCTTTTATTGAAGAGGTGAGTCACTAATGTATACAACATAAGACTCAGTTGATATGTTATTAATTTTGCTTAACTACTTTTTTTCCTTTTTAAGTTTTTGTTAGAAGGGATGCCTCTGTGAGTAGGAGAGAAAGGAAGATTTAAAATCTGGGAGAACTGGACTAGATAATTTCTAAAGTTCCTTTGCTCTCTCTGCCTCAAATCTTTTCACATCCAGTTCATCTTCCAGTCAACTACCAAAGTGATCTTCCTAGAATGCAAGTCTGGGTCTGATCATGTGAACCCCTCCCCCCACCACACACACTTTAATAAACTCCAGTGGTTCCCCATTACCTCCATGACCAAATATAAAATTCTCTATTTGCCTTTTAAAATTTTTCATAACTTGGCCCTTCCCACTTCCAGGTGTAACAGCAAGGATTCATATATACACAGGAGGGCCTGCTATCACAGTTTCTTTGCTCTGCTTTTCTAAAAGGAAAGGCAATATTCGAGGGGTCAATAATCACTCTAATCAAGCACATGTATCGTTCACTTTGTTCAGGGGAAAAACTCAGTACCCTGAACTTCAGAGAAAATACAGAGAAATCAACAGACAGGTCTTCCAACTGCCTGAATGTAAGAAATACATCCATCACAAATCAACAGACAGATAACTGTCTGACCATACATACATAGTTACCAGAGAGAGAAGCACCAACATTTGGGTTTTCAAATCCAGGGGGCTGTTTAGTGGCTTCCCAGAGTCTCATCTGGCACACAAACTTTCTTCCAAAAACTAAACCCCAAAGTAAAACCTCACCTCAGAGTCATTATACACTTTCCAGAGTCAGAGGGCATCACAACGCTTGAGAACGAGTGTCTCATTAACAAAAGGTATGGGCCTTCCTACAAATCATCCCTAATCAAACTCCCCTTGATGGGCAGGCCCATTAATGGTGGGGAAGATCTTTAATCACATTAAAATAATTAACAATACAAATACATATACTGTTTCTAGTTAAAAGACACTTGGTTGATTCAATCAAAGGCAAGATTCAATCAGAGGCACTTGGTTATACTAAAACAAAAACAGCAAAAGATCCTGCTTTGCTTGCCATTACAATCCACCCTTCTAGGATTGTTGGCCTTACAATCTAAATGACTGTGGATCCTGGAACAAACAGAGGCATTATACTTTGCCATCCCAAATCCAGGTGATTTAAGCAGGTAACAGGAGTCTATTAATGGATGGGAAAGATCTCATTAAGAAGCAAAATTATATTAACAAAAAGCAAAAATGCATTATCAGTACATAAAATTTTCTTACAACTTATTGCCCTCCACAAAATGATCCAACTCCTGAATCTATGCATCTACACTGATGGTCTTTTGTGCCTAGAAAGCTCTCTTTCCTGTGACTTCCTTCAAATCTCAGCTAAAATCCCTTCAGAAAGAAATTTTTCTTACTCCTCCTTTAATGCTTGTGCCTTCCCTCTGAGTTTATCTCCAATTTATCCTGCATATAGTGTTTGTGCATATCTCATATGTGCATAAAAACATTTTCTCCCCCATCAGACTGTACATTCCTAGAGGACAGGACCTATTTTTGCCTTTCTTTTCATCTCTGGTCCTTAGCACTTTGCCTGACATATAGTAGGTGCTTAATAAATGTTGGTAGATATGTCTTAGGGCAGCTAGGTGGTGCAATAGATAACCCTGCCTGAAGTCAGGAAGACTTAAATTTCTGAATGCAAATCTGGCCTCAGATCCTAGCTGGGTGACTCTGGGAAAATCACTTAACCCTGTTTGCCTCTGTTTCCTCATCTGTAAAAATGCGCTGGAGAAGGAAATGACAAACCACTCCAGTATCTTTGCCAAGTAAATTCCAAACAAAAGATTTGTCTTACCTTGATTCTCACGATCCTATGATCCCTGACATGTAATAAGTTTCAAAATTATATTCCAACAGCAGTGCATTAGTTGTATACACAAGACAATCTGGTTCCCTTTCTAAGTTCTAGCCCTAACTAAAGTTTATGAAGACTAGGCCCTGAAGAGAGACATCTGAGTGCAATGGAAAAGATGATGGATTTAGAGTCAGGGAGATCTGAGGCAAAATCCTTGATTTGTCTCTTGCCACCTTTGCGGTCTCAGGCAAATTGCTTAATCTCTCTAGTTCTTATTTTTCTCACTTGTAAAATGAGGAAATTGGACAAGATGATGTTCTAATATCCTTTCCAGCACTAAATCTATGATCTTATGCTCTTTAGTTCATTTAAGTGGATCAAAACATAGTCAGTCTGGAGAAGAAAATATTGAAAAGGGGATCGGCAGGAAGTTTTCAAATATTAGAATGGTTCTCAGCTGGGAAGGTCCATTACATATAACAGACATTTATTAAATATTTGTTGAATTAGTAATGGCTGAATTAGTCAATGACATACATCTAGCATCTTAAGGTTTGCAAAGTGCCTTAAAGGCATTATCTTCTTTGATTCTCACATATGGGTGCTATCATTATTCCCATTTTGGAGATGGGGAAATTGAGAGGTCAAATGATTTGCCTAGAATCACATAACTTATGGCCAATTTCTGGTGGTCAGCAATTTCTGACTCTTCATGACCCCATTCAGGGTTTTCTTGGCAAAGATACTAGAGTGGTTTACTATTTCCTTCTCCAGCTCATTTGACAGATGAGGAAAGTGAGGCAAACAGGGGTAAGAGACTTGCCCAGGATCACACAGCTAGTAAGTATCTGAGGTCAGATTTGAACTCAGGAGGATGAGTCTTCCTGATTCCAAGGCCAGTCCTCTGTCTACTTCACCACATAGCTTGTAAATGTTTAAATAGGATTTGAATTCTGATTTTCAAGTACTCAATCTAATAAGGAACCTAACTACCCTTGAAGTTGACAACAAATTCTCCCTTTCTCACAAATAAACAAAGATAAACAGACTAAAGGGGAGTTTAGGTCAAATGAAACAAAGAATTTAAGCACTGGCTGTGGGACATCTTCCCTGAAAGCCTGTTATGTTTTTTTTTTAAAGGCAAATTCTCATTGGTCTGTCTATGTCTTATCAAAGGGGGCATGCATTGGCTTACCTTGCTAGAGACCCTTTCAAATCTATAATTTTACAATTTCAAATGACTTGGTATGGATCAAATATGCAAGAGAATAAAATAAAATAAAACTCACACTGAAATAGCATCTTAAGCTCCCAAAGCACTTTCCTTACAACTCGAAAGCATCACAAGTATTATTATTTCCATTTTGCAGATGAGAAAAGAGACTTAGAGAGAGCCTTGTACATGATCATACAACTCATAAGTGCCAGAGCCAGTTCTCCTGACTCCAAGTGATGAGTTCATACCGTTGCATCACACTAAGAGCCATATTTCCATTTGATCAGGGTTGAGTGGACCTGACCTTACTTGTAGGCAGAGAGTCTCTAGCTCCTCTTCCAAACCCCAAGGCTCTTCTAGATTGTGGAGATTACTGAGCAACACTGCCTTCCTGGTCTTCCCCTTTCCAAAAAAACAAAGCTATTTCTAGATGGTTTGCAATCTCAACTTCTTTCTGTATAACTCCTTTCCCCTCATTTCTCAACATGGTTGGGTGTGAGAGCATTTGTTGCTGGTGAGGAGTTTGTATTTTCCCATTTCTCTTCCTAGTGATATAGCCCTTTCAGTCTCAGCTCTGCAATTGTTACCCTGAGTACCATCTCATTTGGGCTGAGTGGTTTTTATAACCTCCCATTTGCTGACTTCCAAGCTGGCAGTGGGATTTAGAGCTTTTCTGCAGCCAAAATACAATGTTCAATAAGGCACCTCAGTTGTTCTAGCCTTTTGGAAGGAAAATAAAAATGTTCTATAACCTGCTTATAGGACAGACTGATCAAAGCAGTATGCTTGCTTTCCTTCCTTTCCTTCCTTTCCTCCCTCCCTTCCTTCCTTCCTCCCTTCCCTCCTCCTTCCTTCCTGTCATGATCCTCTTTGAGAATAAGGACAAACACAACCTGTGAGTGAGCAGCAGCTCTCCAGACCAGGACCAGAGGCTCACGTTGCATCCTGGGCCATCTCCAGTCGTCCTGATGAATATCAGGCCACTGGACCCAGATGGCTCAGAAGAAGAAAGTGAGGTTGGTGACCTTGCACAGCCCTCCTTCATTTAAATCAAAGTCAACTGCAAGTCATGTCATCACCTTGATGTCATGGTCCTCTTCGAGAATGAAGGACAAACACAACAACTCTCAAAATAGTCAAATGAACCTATAATTCTAATATTCTGTCCCACCGTACAGATTGCAATCCCTCCATGGCTGCCCATCTGTGCAAATCTTGTCCATGCCCTCCTATAAGTGTGCCAAGAGGGCTCTACCCAAAGTGCCTTTTTCCCATTTCTCCTGACATTGAGAGGATCCCAACTGACCCCTCAGGATGTCTCATCCCCTCATACATTACCCTGATGGCATCTTTTACTCCTCCCAATTTTTCCTTATTTGTTATATGTTGCAGCCTGTTTACACTACTAATCCCCTACTCTCTGAAGTACTCGTGTTCAATCCTTTGGGTTCTTCAAATTCTATAGTTCAGTTTTTATTATCACGTTACATGAAAACTAGTTTGTTCCCACTAACATAGGCTGGGCAGGATGGCCTGGAGGTTCAGGAACTCATTGTGCCAGAGCTATCTGGAGAATGGCATAAGGCCGCCGCCCGGGCTTTGGGTCTTGTTATTCACTGGGGCTGGGTCACAACTTTTGACTTTGGAGAAGTTGTGTAGCCTGTCACAGAAAACCAGGCTGGTGAGCAGTTTGGACTTGTTTTTCAAGGCTGTTTGCAAACCCCAGGTAATGCAGGTGGATTTATGGAAATGGCTAGCCCTTGTCCTTTTTTCAGTCTTTTTTAGTATGCAGCCTTAGATCTCATGGCTCTTTTCTCCTCTTTCTTTTTCTCTTTCTTTTCCTTCCTTCTTTCTTTCCTCCTTCCTTCCTCTTTCTTTCTTTCTTTCTTTCTTTCTTTCTTTCTTTCTTTCTTTCTTTCTTTCTTTCTTTCTTTCTTTCTTTCTCTCTCTCTCTCTCTCTCTCTCTCTCTCTCTCTCTCTCTCTCTCTCTCTCTCTCTCTCTCTCTCTCTCTCTCTCCCCCCCCTCTCTCTCCCTCTTTCCCTCTCTCTCTCTCACCTTAACCAGGTCTAACTTTTGTAATGCTCCATTAAGTCATTTGAGAGCAAGTAAAGGCTAAAAGATGTTCACAGCTGCCAGAGCATAGCCTCCCATTTCTGTATTAGGGGTTGACAGTCTTAGGAAATCTGGTAAGAAGTTCCAGTTTTGTAATCATTCACCAGCTCAGGATTTCCACTTAAGTCATAGACTTTATACTGAAACGTAAATAATCAACAATAGCTTTCAATTCAGCTCAACTAGCATTTACTGAAGGGCAACCAGGCAGCGCAACGGTTGGAAAGCCTGTCCATCCTCAGACACTTACTAGCTGTGGGCATGGCACTTAACCTTGCTTGCCTCAGTTTCCATCTGTAAAATGATCTGGAGAGGGAAATGGCAAGACATTCCAGTACCTTTGCCAAGAAAACCCCGAATGGAATCACAAAGAGTCAGACATGACTGAAATGACTCAACAAAAGCTTTTACTGAATGTCTGCTATTTGACAGGCACTGTGTTAGGTGCAAAGGAGAAATAAAAAAGAGGAAAAGACTTAGCCCTCAAGAAGCTTATATTCTACTGAGAGAAAACTACAGGTACACAGATAAATATATGTAAAATATATAGAGAGTAAGTATAATGGATTTGAGCAGGGATGATGGGGTGGGAGAGAGGCAGAGCACTTAGAATGGGGGAGATGAGGAAAGGCCTCTTACAGGAGGCAGCACTTTGAGTTGGAATTTGAACACAGCAAAGGATCCTATAAGAAAGAGGAGAGGGAGCATTTTAGGCAAAGGGGGAATCCAGGGCAAAGGTATGGAGGCAGGAGATGAATTTTGTGTACAGGGAATACTACAAAAGCAATTTGCGTGAAGTGAGGATGAGCAATGCTAGTCTGCAAAGAGAGATTGGAACCAGATTGTGAAGGACTTTAATTCAGAAAAAATGGAGTTTGTGTTTATCCTAAAGTCAAGGAGATTAACTGAAGCTTTAGGAATATCAATTTGGCAGCTGTGGAGATGATGCCTGGGAGTGGGGAGGGGCTGCAAACAGGGAAACCAAGAAGCTGTGATAGTGCAGGTCATGTGAGAGGTGATGAGGGCTTGGGACAAGGGTGGTGGTTGTGTGAGTGGACAGAAGGTAACAGATTTGAGGCTGGATTTGAGTCATGAAGATGATCCAGCAAAGGAGGCTGAGCAGCATGGCCAGGAAGGTAGAAGGAGGAGAATTGGGAGAACCAGCATCACAAAATCCCAAATGGAGGAGAGTGGTCAGCAGTGTCAAGAGCCACAAGGAGGTCCAGAGGACTGAGAAAAGACCCTTTGATTTAGCTTTCTGATATTTTAAGGTTTACAAAGCACTTTTCCTATATCACCTCAGAAATATGAGTATTATAATCCATTCCCTTTTTTACAGATGAGGAAACAGGTGAGGAAAAGTCCGATAATGGACCTACATCGTCCAGCTCACAGAGAATCAGAGTCACCTTTTTCATGTACATCCAGTTTGCAGCTTCATAGAGTGTTGGAGCTAGAAGGGACCACCATCTAGTCTATACTCACCCCCATTTTACTGATGAGGAAATTGATGCCTAGGGAAGCAGTGAGTCAACTCAAATGACACAGCTAGCTAGTACTGGGGCCGAAACTAAAGTCAAAATATCCCAGCAACTAATGAAGCACTTTCCCTAGTGCCCCATGATAGCACCTCCCCTATATATACCAACGACTGCACCTCACTTTCCAGGTACCAGCCTTTCTGGTGTTAGGATGTTTTATTAACATAATTATTTTGTGGAACTGCCGAATGACCAGTTCCCTCCTCCTGCCTTTCCATTGTTTGGTCACTCCCTTGTTTATAGAGTCCAGAGGTAAAATGAAAGCTTTGTTTCTGTATTTTGATTTCCTCAGTAAAATTTTAAACATGCAGGAAACACCCACCCATTCTCTAGATAAGTAGACTTGGACTTTCTTGCTATCCTAGCAAGATACACAGCCTGCTGTGACTGAGAGGGAGAGGGGGAGGGAAAGGAGAATTCCATGTGCTCAGCTGGAAGTCAGGAAAGAAAAAAAAACCAGAAAGCAACATAGAGTGGTAGAAAAAACATTGGACTGGTTAATACTCAGGAATGCTGGGATCTGAGTAAAAGTTCTACTGCTACTAATTTGCTGTGTGGCCTTGGGCAAGTTATTAACCTCTCTGGGCCTCAATATTCTATCCGTAAAATGAGGGGGATGAACTAGATAGAAAAGTGGATGAGGAAGGCTAAGAGGAAATTTCTTACAGAAATTGCTTTTTAACTAAGGCCCTGAGGCTTTGGCACATTAACTCCACCCTTCCTCCAACATTTCTGGTTATAATAAAGCCAGCATTGAGAGAAGACCTAGAGAGATGAAATTTAATGTTGCAGAACAAAAGGTTAAATGAACAGTTCTATGCGGAGACAGGAATCAGCTTTCACCAGGTTCTGGGCCCCCAAAGGAAATAAAACATAAAAGGGAAGCTAACAAGACAGCTTTAAAAAGCCAAAATATACTTACATTCACATTTTGCTGGTGTTATCTTTGCCAAAGATTCCCAAGCCTCCATTTAAGACACTTAGGCTATCTTGAATGATCTTTGGGGTATTGTGAAATTCCGAGGATGTGGAAGCTTTAAACTGATTTAAAGTTATAACTGAAAAATGTTCTGTTGTTGTATATAACACTTTTGAGAAACAAGGGCACATTCCTCAAACCAAAAACAATGGTCTGTCATAATTCCCCAAAAAAGCTAGGAATCGATGCCCCCTGCCATTACCACTACCCCGCCCCCTTGAGAGGAAAGCAAAAATTTCCATCATCTGTCCAGATGCTTTGTAGATCAAGACCAAATATTTGGAAATTTTTTCGCTTTGAATCTGGGTGATTTGTGAAATGATACTCCCTTTTCTCTCCTCTAAAACTTCAACAACCCTAGTCCAGGCCCTCATTACTTTACAACCTGTATTATTGCTGCTTGTTTCACCTGTCTCAAAGTTCTGTCCACTCTGGTCTATCTTCCACTCAGCTGTCAAATTCAGCTTTCTAAAATGCAGGTCTGATGATATCATTCCCCTATTCAATAAACTCCAGTGGTTCCCTATTACCTCCAGATTCAAAGATAAAATCCTCTGTTTGACTTTCAAAGGCCTTCATTACCAGGACCCCCTTCCTCCAGTCTTTTTTCACATTATCCCCGATCCCAAATACCCTGCTCTCCCGTGACATTTGTTTCTTTGCAGTACCTCACACAGGACACTCCAAGACCCCACTCAGAATTTTCACTTAGAACTCTCTCCCTACTCATCTCTGCCTCATGGCTTACTTGTCAGCCTTCAATCTCAGTTAAAGTACTACCTTTTCCAAGAAGCCTTCCAGTCCTTCTGAACCCTCATGCCTTTCCTCTGAGATTACCCCTATTGTATTCTGTATATACCTTGACTGTAAACAGTTGTCATATACTGTCCACCCTGCCCCTCCTTCCCACACAGACTGGAAGCTCTTTGTGAACAGGGGCAGTCCTGTTCCCCTTTTCAAATATTTTCCAGTATTTTCTCAATTACAAGTAAAGACAATTTTAACATTCATTTTTTATTATATTTTGAGTTCCACATTTTCTCCCTCCCTCCTTCCTTCCCTCCTTCTCCTTCCCTAAGACAGTAAGCAATTTGATACAGGTTATATATGTACAGTCATGTAAAACATATTTCCATATTAGTCATGTTGTGAAAGAAGAAACAGAACAAAAGGAAAAAAAACACAAAAAATAAAGAGAAAACAATGTGCGTCAATCTTTATTCAGACTTATCAATTCTTTCTTAGGATGTGGATAGCATTTGACATCACGAGTCCCTTGGAACTGTCTTGGATCACTGTATTACTGAGAAAAGCTAAGTCAGTCATACTTGATCATCACACAATGTTGCCATTACTGCATACAATGTTTTCCTGGTTCTGCTCACTTCACTTTGCATCAGTTCAGGTTTTTCTGAAATCTGCTTGGTTGTCATTTTTTAAAAAAATAGCAAAATATTATTCAGGGCAGTCTTTTACCTTTCTTTCTATCCCAGAGTTTAGCACAGTATCAATGCTTAATAAATGCTACTTGACTAACTAGTTTTATACATGTTAACATTTTTTTTAAAGGAAAGGAAACATCTAGTTTCTAAATATCAGCTGAGGGGTGCTGTATAAATCTCTATAATTCAATATCAATGAATGGAAATGATTTTCAACAGCTCAGTCTCAAAACATTTCCCCCAAAAAAGGCAACTCTCAATTCTCCAAGTCACTTTGTTTTAATTCTCTCTGCCTTTCCCTATTTCACTGCCCATCAGCACTTTCACTACAAAATAGAAGAAAGAAAAGCTCAGGAAACAGAAAGAAAGAGTCAGTCAGACCTGTCAGCTTTACACCTTTTTAGCAGTACTGAGAAAAGTTAGTCCTAAATTCCTATGGCTACCTAACTAAAAGATGTTTGAGTATTGTCTGTGGCTTTCATTCACCCAAGCTTTTATGAAACCAGAGTAAATGCCTACTGAAAAATCTTACTTAGATTTTTGTCCAGAAAAAGTTCTTTTCTGCCGCAGGGATACATATGGGGCCTGTGAGGTAACTGAGTCTGATTATTTTTTTTAAACAGAGACAATTGTTGAAAGTTTCTGGTAAAGTCTTAGTAGCAAAAACTATTTGAAAAAAGAGCAAATAGGCATATATATCAAGGAAGTCAAAGACAGAGAGGTCCTCTACACACTAAAATATTGAGGAACCATGTTTTAGAGCGGATGTGTGTTCGTCCTTCATTGCCGAAGACCATGCCGTCAGAGAAATATGACTTGCACTTGACTTTGGTTTGAGTGAGGGAGGGCTGTGCAGGTCACCAGCCTCACTTCTCCTCCAGAGCCATCTGAATCCAATTATTCATCAGGATGACTGGAGATGACCCAGGATGAGGCAACTGGGGTTAAGTGACTTGCCCAAGGTCACACAGTTAGTGAGTGTCAAGTGTCTGAGGTGAGATTTGAACTCAAGTCCTCCTGACTCCTTCTCTGTTCACTGAACCACCTAGCTGCTCCATGTTTTACAGCAGCAAGGAATGGAAAACAAAGTGAATATCCATCAACTGGGGAATGGCCAAACAAATTGTGGTGTATGAATGGAATATTGCTATGACATAAGGAAAGATGAATATAAATGATTCAGAGAGGCATGGGAAAAAACTCATGTGAATTGTTCCAAAAAATGAAAGAAAAAAAATCAAAATTGCACACTCATTAATTATAATGACAAAACTAAGCCCTAGAGAAGAGATAAGAAATGGTACATGATATATGGTTCATGTCAGGTGCGGGGAACCTGAGGACTTGAGGTCACATGTGGCCTTCTAGGTCCTTAGGTGCGACCTTTTGACTGAGTGCAAGTTTCACAGAAAAAATTCTTTTATGAAGGGGATTTGTTCTGTGAAGTTTGGATTCAGTTAAAGGGCCACACGTAAGGACCTAGAGGGCCACATGTGGCCTTGAGGCTTCAGGTTAGCCACCCCTGGTATATATAATTCTTAATTTTGCTTTATAGACTTTTTTTTCTCTTCCTTTTTAAAATCTTTACTAGAAGGTATGGTTTTCTAGGTAGGAAACACAAGAAGGTAAATTCAGAAATAAAGGTGATATAAAACAAAAAAGAGGGAAGACTTTTTAAAGAAAAAAGATATCATTCTTATGTACTGATTAAGTTACACTTGACTTCAGCTATAAAACCAATAAGTAACAGGAGGCAGGAAACTACAAAGAATGAAGTGGAAAGTTGCCTCCTTCTTGTTAAGGGAACAATGTCACGGGGTTTCACATTCTGCAGAAAGATACTTCTATTACCTGATTTTGTTTTTTTTCCTGCATTAGAAGAAAGAACAAGATAAGTAGGAAATGGGAGGAGACCCTGGGTCTTTCTCTTCTTTCCTACTAGTTCTTCCTATCGTTGGGGAGAGAGCTAGAGAATGGGAAATTAGAAGTCAAGGCCAGTTTATTGGACAGGAGCCCAGATGCTCTCTGATGTGGAGCTAGCTTTGGAAAGGCAATGTGTGCCCCCAAGGGAATGGACTCACAAGTCATTAAGCATCTATTAAGCACCGGGTACTGTGCTAAGCCTTGGTAATGAAAAGAAAGAGGGGGAAGGGGGAGGAGACCAATTCCTGTCCTCAAGGAGCCCCGTCTAATGGGTGAGATAACATGTAAACAACTGCATACACATTAGACATAGAAACGATAAACTGGAGATAATCTCAGAATGAAGGAAGCAACGTTAAGGAAGTAATCATAAAAGATTTCTTACAATAAATCCAAGTGACTCAGCCTGACATTCAGGGCCCCTTCATATCACAGTCCCAAGCTGTGGAAGTTTACTGTGTAAACTTCCATTATTCTTTTTAATGTATTACATTATACACCTCAATCTAATCCAAGAAGCATTTATTAGGTGCCTACTGTATGTAAGGCACTGTGCTAGGTTTTAGGGCTACAAAGCCAAAATAAAAAAACAGGTCCTGCCTCAAGGAAAACTGAACTGCTCATTTTCCCAAATGTGGTTTCTTTCCTGCTTCCATGAATTTGCTGATATTACTTTTTTTCCTCAGTTGAGAATGCCTTCCACCCTCTTTCCACCTGTGAAAATGCTTGGTTATTTTTTTACTGTTATTAAGTTGTTTCAGTCATTCCTGACTCTTCGTGATTCCATTTAAGGTTTTTTTGGCATACATTTCCTTCTCCAGATCATTTTACAGATGAGGAAACTGAGTCAAAGAGTTAAATGACCTGCCTAGAGTCATACAGCCAAGTAAGTGTCTGAGGCTGGATTTGAACTGAGGTCTTCCTGACTCCAGGCCTGGCACTCTAAATAAGCACTGGTCCACCTAGCTGCCCAGATCAAATGTAACCTTAAATGAAGCCTGACCACTCAAAAATAAGTAGTAGTGATCTCCCCAGCCTATGAACTTCATAGTATTTGGTTTGTACTATTCTTACAGTATTGAGCAACTTCTTTCTGCCTTATAGTATAGTCATTTGTGTATTTGTCATTCTCCCATCACATTTATATAGGGTCTTAACATAACAGATATTTAAAACACATGCATTGAATTAGGAGATTTTAATCCAATCTACATAAGCGTTGAAATGAGCTGACAAGAGGAAAGTGAAGTATTAATGAGAAAGGTACCAAATTATACTTTAGACCAGGGTGGTTTTTTGTTTATTTTTTTAACCTCATAGACACATAAAAGTCTGGTGAAACCTGCGGACCCATTCGCGGAATAATGTTTTTAAATACTTTAAAAAAACACTTCAATTTCATTTAAAGGTTATTGAAAATAAATATAACTTTTTCCCCATCCAAGTCCATTAAATTTAACCCTTGAATTCTATTCCATGGACTCTAGGTTAAGAACCTCTGACCTTTGACCATGTTTATTTTAGAAGTTTCTTTTTCAGTAAATTGGTCTAATTATTCTGGAAAGAAATTTAAAATTATGCTAAGAAAGTGAGTAAAATATGTCTACTTTTTGACCTAGAGACCTACTGCTAGGCATGCACCCCAAGGAAATCAATGATAAAAAGAGCCTCTATATACACTAAAATATTTATAGCAGCATTTTTTTTGGTAGCAGCAAAGAACTAGAAACAGTGAAAGGTTACACCGAATTACAGTTATAAAAAACAAAAATAAGTTAAGGGACCTCAGGTTAAGAACCCCCGATCTAGTCCAATTCCTCCCTTGCTTTATAGAGGAAGAAGAACTTGCCCAAGATAACCCAAGTAGTAAGAGACAAGAATTGGACTCAAACTCAAAATCCAGCAGAGTACCTCCACTCTCTGTTACTGCAGTTTATAAGTGGCAGAGCAGGGATCTGAACCCAGGTCAAATCCAAGTGTTCTGACCTCAGATTCTTTCCACTGTACCATACTGCTAACTGTCGTGTTCCCAAAGAATGAAGATGTCTGCAAGTAGATTAATTACACCACCTCAACAGTCATTTGTAGCCACCTCTAGGAACTAGGAATGACAGAGTAAAATCTGCCAGATTAGCCGGAGGTAATGGGAGAATCTGTCAGATGAAGCCACAAAGGTTGATCTAATGAGAATGTCGCTGAGACTGAACAGCTGCTTGCCCACATATCTACCTAACCACTGAAGTGATGTTGTTTTCTAGCCAGTCAGAGAGTTTATTTTCTGATCAGCTAGAGAAAAACATCAAGACATGCATGCATCACAGACTAAATAGCATTCTGATCAGTAGCAGCAGAGGGAACGGTTAATTAAGGGAAAGGGAAAGGGAAAGGGAAAAAAAACAATTTAGAAATATGACCTGGTTTCATTCTCACAATTCTATATGTGAATTTTGGGTGCCAAGTTACTAGATGCCTGGCCTTTCATGGTAGTAATTGGTATACTCAGTGTAATCTTCCTTAAAATTACATAACTGTACTCAGTTCTTCCTCTTCAGGCATATTTCCATTCCATCACACCTCCCCCCTTTACAAGTTCCATGATTACTTTTTCCTAAAAAAAAAAGTACTACATAACTTTGTAGAGGACAGGTGGATGAGTTTTAAAGCTATGCCACCCCATTTTGGCTCTGATATCTTGACCAGGAGAGATCATGTCTCAGTCAATAAAGCAAAAGACCTTCAATTCAGTGTAAAAAAGGTGTTTGATTAGAATGATGCTGCACAAGAATCATGATATTTTTGGGCAGGCTAGGGAAATTTGACCTGAACCAGAGATAGTCTATAAATTATCAAGTGTGTGTTTGTCCTTTGTTGCCAAAGAAGACCATGCCATCAGAGAAATGATGACATGATTTGCACTTGACTTCATTGTTTTGAGGGAGGGAGGGCTGTGCAGGTCACCAGCCTCACTTCTCTTCCACAGCCATCTGAATCCAGCGATCAGATATTCATCAGGATGACTGGAGATGGCCCAGGATGAGGCAGTTGGGGTTAAGTGATCTGCCCAAGGTCACACAGCTAGTAAGTGTCACGTGTCTGAGGTGAGATTTGAACTGAGGTCCTCCTTAACTCTTGCACTGGTGCTCTATCCACTGTACCATCTAGCTGCCCAGATTATCAAGTAAGGTGAGAAGGAAGGTAATTCCAAAATTTGGAGTGAGTTTAGAGTTTTAATTGAACCCCCTGAGTAGGAACTGCCTGGTTGAGAAGGAAATACCACCTTCCCCCACACTATCTTTTACCAGGGGAAGACCTTTTCACTTCCAAAGGTCCTTGCAATTTTGGATTTCCCATGAGGTTCTAAATAACATTCTAGATTGGCTGGTGGCAGTGTCTGCATTATTAGGAGCCATAGACAGTCTAGAAGAATCATAGCTCTAGAAGGAGTCTCTCAATGAGATTACATCATGCCTAAGGGGAATTTTCTGAGACCCTTAAGAATGGGAGGAAAGGGCCTATGTGCTTTCCAAGTCTGAGCCCTCATTTCCCTAGACTTCTGTACATATTTGTGGGAGCGTATGTATCAATTTTTCATATTATACACCTTAATAAATACCCCTTTCTAAAAGCTGCTTAAAGGCTGGCAGCCTAAATTGATTCTGAATTGATAATTTGGAAGGAAGAACACCAGTGAGGGCTTAAGCCAATGTCATTAGAGGATCCCTTCTGACTGCTCCCAGAATCCCAAGAGAGTGATGTAGCCAGTCTAACTCTGGGAACTCAGCTTGTCTGTAGGAGTTGGGAGAAGAATCCTCAAAGCTTATATGGACTATAACTTGAAAGAATGAGTCTGGAACACTGGGCAATGCCACATTACAAAAATAGGGCCAGGCAGGGCATACCAGGGGGCTCTTCAGTGATCATTCAGTTCTAGCTTCTATAAACATAATAGGAATGGAAAAGACGACTGGACCAGTCAAGGAAAGGTCCAATGGGCATGGCCCAGGGAATATCCATTTCAGAGGCAAGAAACCCTGGTTTCCCAATCCATCAGAACTCTTCTGTGGACCCTCAGGGGCTATCACTGAAGTTGGAATTAGATGCCCTCAACCAATATACTGTCTTGAAATAAACAAACACGCAAATACCCTTTGTATTTCTTTCCTCCAAAGCTAAAAAATTCATCTGGCTTCTAAATTGTAGAAGGTGGTGGGAGGGAGGGGAGGAGAAGAATGTGTGGCTTCTAAAGCCAAAGCAAATATGTAGAGGCCAGGGTAAGATTTTCACTAGGAAATATAGAGCTGAAAGTTATGAGTGAATTGGTTCTCTAGGCAACACATTGCCAGGGACTCACTGATTACATGCTGTTACAGAAAGATCACTGGTTTTGTATTCAGAGGCCCTGGGTTTTAATCCTGGCTCAGTTTTGTACTAGTCATACGATTTTGGGAAAGTCATTTAGGATTTCTGGGTCTCAGTTTCCTTATCTGCAAAATGAGGGGATTAGATTAGATGCTCTAAGGTCCCTTACAGCAATGAATCAATGATAAAGCTCAAAAGTCCTTTAGAAAGATGAGAGAGCTGTTATCTTACCTACTGGAAACTAAGTGCTCCCTGGCCCTTCCATCTGCCCTGAAATGAACATAAATATGATTTCCCTTGTATGGGTTGTCTCTCCCAATCAGAATGTGAGCTCTTTGACAGGAAGGGGCTGCCTTAATTTTCTATTTGTATCCTTAGCACAGTGCTTGGCATATTATAGGGGCTTAATAAATACTTTTCCTTTCTATTCCACTGGAGCACAAGGCATGGCAGCATGATCTTAATCTAACCAAAGGTCCCTAAAGCAGAAATTTTCTCAACCTTCATTTCCAGTTACAGGACCTGAACGTTCCAGAGAAAACACATCTGGCTTCTTGGATAACTTCACCATTGCCACCTACAAGCCATACTGAATGTCCAGCGACTAGAGAGAAGTAAGCTCACAGACCGAAAGCCCTGGAAGATATCCAGTCCAGTCATCCTGAAACCATACTCATCATAACACACAGGGCTGGGCTTATAAAAAGAACAGTTCAGATGTCTAAGCAACTTATGTACAGTGAGCTAAAGTGGGCTAACCAGAGACAGTGATCTTAAAAATGTGCTCTCTTCCTTGAGCTGCTGGGAGACACCCATGAGGAATGAAATTGCTTTGAGTTAGGTCTTTCCTTTTTTTTTTTTTTTTTGCCTCTTGGGGATGTGGGATTTATAACAATGATAATAAGTGGCATCTCCATGATGCTTTAAAGTTCTGAAAGCACTTTTCACTCATTAGCTCATGGGTCACTATAGGTAGTATTCCAGGTATTATCATTCCTATTTTGCCTACAAAGAAACTAAGACTCCATGACCATAATTACTAAGGATCAGAGGTAGCATTTGAACTCAGCCCTTTCTGACTCTCCAGTCCAGCTATATTGCAAACAGCAATAGCTTCCTAACAGAGAAGCTGCAGAGGTATTGTGGGAAGAGCAATTTGCATGGTTTCAAAAGACCTGGGCTGAAGTCAAGGCTCTTCCTCTTACAGGATCTTGAGCAAGGCACCAGGTTTCTTTGATAAAATGGGGGCTGGGGGGTCATCATGTTGATACTGCGTACCTTACAGAGTCATTACAGAGATCAAGTAAGGTAAAGCATAAAACAGTGAAGGGACCTTAGGAATCAATCCAATACCATCACTTTATAGATGAGAAAGCTGAAGCCCAGAAAGGCTAAGTAGCTTGGGCTAGGAAAAAAAAAAACAAAACCCACACCTCCTAACTCACAGTGCTGTACAAATGCAAGCTATTAGAATTGCTATTGTGAATCAAAGAAGAGACTTCCCAGGCAGTCTGTGCGGGAGGGGCCATTAATCCTAATTTGACCTTTTCAGTCGGACCTGATTCCACAAGTCATAATCTACCCTCAAGTCAAAGCATCTTCAAAAACACAGGACTTGACAAAAACATTACCAGAGTTCAAAACTTCATGGTACAAAACAGGATAAACAACTGTCTAAGCCAAAAATGAAACTTATTAGATCACCGTGCAAATGAAAAGCATGAAAAGTGATAGCAAAAAGGCTACTTTCAAGCTATATATTCAGTTAGAAGAGGTTGCAGAAGGTAATTTAAGGAAAAGGAGACTTAAGATTTCACTAGCTAAGGGTTTCTTACCCAGAAAGAATACTGAGAACTTCAGAATTTAACCCGCAGATGATTTACCATTTAGAAATTCAAACAACTAATCTTCCCCAGACTCGGAATGTTCCATTCACTCCAAGAGCAGCTCCATTCTCCCCCTCTACTTGAAGCATTGGTGGTTTTTCATTTGTTTGTTTTCTAAAGCAACCTTTCTGGTAGAAAGTTCTTTCCAGTGACTACATGGAAAACCCCTTCAAGCCCCAATTCTTAGGCTTTGTCAATAAAAGCCTGTGGATTCTGGAAGACGAAAACCCATCGATGATGGAGAGAAGGGGGGAAAGGAAGGAACATCAATTCTAGAATGACAGGGTCTCACCTCTGATGGTTCCTCAAACAGTGGATACAACCTACACTGTCGGATTGACAAGGAAAGCAGCTCCACTAATCCAAAGAGTTGATCCAGAAGCCAGCCACATGCTTCTCTGGCTTGAAAATGAGCAGTGCTATGGGGTTAAAAAAAAAAAAAAAAAGTATTGCTTTGATTAATGACTCTGAAGAATGACTAATTACAGCTATTGTTTTATCAACACTGTTTTCACTTTCAAAGAGGGAGGAGCACTTTGTAATTTCATCCTCGCAGTCTACTAAAAGAGCTCCAGGGTTTAGCACCTCTCCCAGATATAGCCCTCCCCAAAGCTCGGCCAAAGGACCACAAGGGCTGGAAGCCCTCGAGGACCTTTTCAACTTCGAGCTTCTCCACCGAGCATCTTTCGGAGCTGGGGCGGAGGGATGGGTTCATCTCTTTTGTCCCCTTTCAAATCAGGCATCGTAACGCGAGCTCCAAGCGTGCAAAATCCTTTGGTCAGATTGCACACAAGAAGACAGTGATTGAAACGCGTGACCACCGTCTGCGGGGAGAGGGAAAGAGGTAGGGGGAACGGTGCCCAGTCTGCCCTTGAACAATGCCCAGGCTTCCATCACAGGGGATGCTGCGGCTCGTTCAGACGTAGCCCTTTTGCCACGCAAGGGCAAAATCGAACGATTCTTCTCTCTGCCTCTCGTGGTTTTCTCACCCGCCCCCCCGCCTTAACCCCCCCCTCCCCGACCCCCTTTAAGGGCTACTCACCCTCAAGCCACGCCAGCCAGCTGTCGCACAGTCCTTCCTGGGTGAAGTCACTGCCCTGCGTTGGCTCTGGGAAAATCAGTCGGCCTCCCGTAACAGATCCATGCTGGCTTTCCCAGAGTCTTCAGACACACATACACACACACACACACACACACACACACACACACACGCACGCACACACAACCCCGGTCTTCCCAAGGTAGTACCCAGGCCACCCCAGCCCCTCCGCTAACTGTCCCCACCCCCCGAAGTCCAGCTCCTCCTTAAAGTGACAACGCACCCTCTCTGCAAAGAGCTCTCCACGCCAAACATTCTTTATATTGCAACAGAGGCAGCTAAAAATAGCCCTGCATAGAAATGGCGGGGGGAGCTGCGCATCGCCCCTCTACCTCCCAGGCGTGCCGCACCGCTACGGTCTGCAGGGACGCGGGAGCCGCGAGCACGGATGCGGGAGCAAGCCCTCCGTCCGGCGGGAGGCTGGGGGAAGGACGCTGACCTCCAGCTGCTTTCGTTCTCCCAGCTCCCGCCCCCCTGCTTTTCTTCTCACAAATAGCCCAATCCGGCCACTGGAGCTCCAGCGAGTTGGCTTTAAGGTGGACTGAAAGTGGGAAACGTGTCTGGAGGACCTTAAGGGAAGCGTGTTCGTTCTCTCCGTGCCCACCACCCCCGGGGCTCAGGAGGAGAACGTGAACCGGCCAGAACTTAAGCGGCCCCCAGATCTTCCACATCCAAGACACATATGAACATATTAACATAATCCGGCAAAGATTCCATGTCACTGCTGTAAATTTAAGTTGCATGCCCTTGGAGCTTTTTTTCTCCAAAAGTTACTTTTTCCAGATTTAGTTATGCACTTATTATTCGCAAATACTGTAAAGAGTGGCACCTTGCACAGTTCAGTCATGTCCGACTTTTCGCGATCCCATTTGGGGTTTTCTTGGCAAGGATATTGAAGTGGTTTGCCATTTCCTTCTCTAGCTCACTTGACAGATGAGGAAACTGAGATAAACTTGATTAAGGGACTCATCCAGGGTCCAAGTGTTTTGGGGTCAGATTGGAACATTTCTGACTCCAAGGTTTGGCACTTTATCCACCGCGCCACCTGGAGGCACAAAGCAAGCACTTAATGAATACTCATTTAATTGAATCCATATGGAAGGCATAATTAAAAAAAAAAAAAACCCAAAACTATCCTGTCAAATTATAACTCCACCTATGAGCTGATCCAACCATTCTGGAGAGCAATTTGGAACTATGCCCAAAGGACTACAAAAATGTGCATACTCTTTGACTCAGCAATATGGCTTCTAGGACTGTATCTCAAAGAGATCATAAAAGTGGGAAAAGGTCCCACATGTACAAAAATATTTATAGCAGCTCTTTTTGTGGTGGCCAAGAACTGGAAATCGAGGGGATGCCCATCAAGTGGGGAATGACTGAACAAGTTGTGGTATATAAATGTAATGGAATACTATTGTGCTATTAAAAATGACAAACAGAAGGACTTTAGAAAAGCCTGGAAAGACTTTTATGAACTGATGCTGAGTGAAATGAGCAGAACCAGGAGAACATTATGCACAGTAGCAGCCACAGTGTGCAAGGACTGTTTCTGATAGATTTTGCCCTTCACAGTGATGCAAGAACCTAAAACATTCCCAAAGGACTAGAGGTAAAATGCCATCCACATCCAGAGAAAGAACTATGGAATTGGAACACAAAATGAAGCAGACTATTTTCTCTTGTGTTATATTTTGTTTTGGTTTTTCTCATCATTTCTCCCATTCATTTTAATTCTTCTATGCAACATTACTAATGTGGGAAAAAAATTATAACTCCACATTTTCTCTTCTGCGCACATTGCTTTGTACTTATAGAAAGCACTTCTAAGGTGCTCTCTGCCTCCAATGCTGAATCTATTGCCATGAGCACCAGTTACTTGGAGGAGTTCTGTGTACTGTTTTAATAAAAAGTTATATTTAAGTCTTATTTCTTTTAGATTGGGCCCTGCTTCTTTCATACCTATGAGTCTGGAAGCTAATTTGGTTGGTTCCTTGTATTTCTTTTCTGAGCTAGCCAAAAACACATTTGAAAATGTAATCTGGCTGGGATTCTGGGATCTTATTGTTAATAATGACTTACTTTTCCTTATATTCATTCATTCAGCCCTCTAAATCATCTACCTACCAATTAGTCACTTTTGCCATTTTTTTCACCAGTTAGCAATTTTATTTACCAAGTTACACGTATTCTCACTGTTGTACTCTAGGTTCTACAAACATTTATAAAGTGTCATACTATGTTTAAGTTACTGTACATCCTAGATCTTAGAGTTAAAAAAAAAAGATTACTTTCCCTCCCTTCAAGACAATGCAGGAATGAAATATAAATACAAATTCGTATATGTGGTACGTTGTGATAGAGTAAAGGATATATTCCCCATCCAAGTACTTTAAGATCATGATCGTTTCACAGTGAAGGTGATACCAGAGCTGAGTCTGTAAGGAAAGAAGATTCGGAAAGGGGATAGGGAATGTGCTCCAGCCTTGGATAGAATACAGGAATACATGCAGGTAAGGGACAGCATGGCAGATTTGGGGGGCAGCCAATAGTCAAGTGTGGTTGAAACTTAGAGTATGTCAAGGGGAGTTAACCTCAAATAACGATGGAGAAGTAGGTTTGGAACAGTTTGTGGAAGGTTTTAAATGCCAGTGAATGAGACAGTGCATCCCTCTGCTCCCAACATTATCTCTGACTGTCCCCCATGTCTAGAATATTCTCCCTTTTCAACTCTAATTACTGACTTGACTGGCTTCCTTTAATCCCCAACTTAAATCTCATTTTTTACATGAAGCTTTTTCTAAACCCTCTTAATCCTAGAACCATCCATCTGTTAATTATTTCCTATTTATTCTGTATATAGCTTGCTTTGTATTTATTTGTTGGCACACGGTCTCCCCCATTGGATTGTAAACTTCTTGAGAGCAGGAATTGTCTTTTGCCTCTTTCTGTATCCCCAATACTTAGCACGATGGTTAGATAGCCACTTAATATGTTCATCGATTGATTGCCAAGTAGATGAGTTTTTGTTTTATCCTTGAGTCTATAGGACCGACTAAAGGTTTTTAAGCAAAGGAATCAGACCATTGCCTTAGTAAGGTTATTTTGGTAGCTGAGTAATGGATGAATTTGAGGCAGGAAGTTTCTATCTATGGTTCCTTTGCAGTTCTGCAGAGTAAGCCTGCCCAGGAGGAATGGGAAGCCCTCGAGAGTTAAATTCTGTAGACACAAAGAGAAATAATTTTTTATGAGGAAGAAATGGAGGTGTCTAAAGAGATCATTGAGAATGCTCAGGGAACTCATTAACCAAATTAGATTTTTAAAAGACATGTAGAAGATGAAGCAAGGCCAGAGAATAGCGAATACATCCAAAACTGAGGGAAAGTCCTGTAAAAAATAGTGCCATGAATGCTAACGCTCAGAATGAGCTGATGCTGGCAAGGGAAACTAAGGACAACAAGAGCATGGAGGCGGTAGAGTGGAGTGGGAGTGGAAAGCTATATTAAGGAAAGGAAGAAGATCAAAGAAGGAATGGAACTATTGCTTGGGGGGTGGATAATACGACTATAACTGATGAGCAAGAGAAGACAGAGCTGCTCCCTTCCTATTTCACTTGTTTTGTTTGCCAAGGAGAATGATTGTTGGAATGGAAAGGACAACACAAAAATAACCAATGAGGAGGTGATATTCAAGAAAAGTTAGCAGATAGTAAGAGAGGATCTGTCCTTGATGAAATCAAGTCATCTGGCCCACCTGCATGACATCTTCAGGTGAGGAAAGAGCTCGTAGATAGCATTGCTGAGCCAAAGTTCACGACTGAAAGATGGGAGAGATCCTTCACATGGCTGTTGTTCAGCTGTTTCAGTTGATATCCAACTCTTCATGACTTTTAGGGTTTTCTTGGAAGACATACTGGAGTGCTTTGCAGATGAGGAAGATGAGGCAAACAGGGTTAAGTGCCTTGCTCAGGGTCACATAGCTGGTAAGTGTCTAAGGACAGATTTGAACTCAAGAAGATGAATTTTTCTGACTCCGGGCCTGGCAATCTGTCTACTTTGCCACTTAGGGTAAATATTGTCTTGATTTTCTAAAAAAAAATAAAAAGAATACAATATAGAGCTGCAAGTCAATGAGACTGGCCTTTCCTCTGAGATTACCTTCCATTTATATTATATATATCTTGTATATATACAAGGCAGCTGTGGTGAAGTGGCCCAATACTGGGCACATAAAAAATACTTAATAAATGCTTTTTAACTGACTGAATGACCAGAAAGGGGAAGGACAAGCAGATAACTTGTATGGCTTCCGGACCATGTCATGCCAGATTAAACTTATTTCCTTTTTTGATAGTGTTACTATATATGCTCTTGTTTTAGACAGCTATCCTTGATTTCAACAAAGTTTTTGGTAAAGTATTTTGTGATGTTCTTGTGTGAAGAATGCACAGATACAGGATAGATAATAGCACAGTTATATGGATTGGGAGCTGCTTGAATGGTTGGATCCAAAGAATTTTGCATCATCTTGGAAGGCTGTCACCAAGGGAATGCCTTAGGGATGTGTACTTACCAGTGCTGTTTAAGAGTTTTATCAATGACATGGATAAAAGCAGATATGCTATGATGAAACAAAGCTAAGAGGGATAGATAACACAATGGATAACATAATTAAGAATCAAAATAATCTTGACATGCTAGAACATTAGGCTGAATCATATAAGATAAAATGTAATAGGTGTAAATGTGGAGTTTTACTCATGGGTTAAAAAAATCAATTTTACTTTCTTTATATGAAACTGAAAATCTCTATACAAACAAAATGAATGCACCTAGGATCAAAAGGGAAGTAGTCAAATGGGAAAAATCTGTATATCAAATTTCCCTGATAAGGGCTTGGTATCTAAGATGTAGAAACAATCTATGTGTGTGTGTATACACTTATATAATTATACTGTTAAAATAAATAAAATGTAAATATAAAAATATAAATAAAAATAAATAAAAATTAAATCTTTTAATAAATTTAATAATATTTTATTTTTCCCAACTATATGTTAAGACATTTTTTAGTATTCATTTTTACAAGATTTTGAGTTCCAAATTTTCTCCTTCCCTCCTTCTCTCTCCTCCCCTTTTCCTAAAATGGTAGCCAATTTGTATAGGTTATATATGTTCAATTATGTAAAACGTATTTCCATATGCTGTGAAAGAAGAAACAGATCAAAAGAGGGAAAAGCACCCCAAAAAAAAAAAGTGAAAAAAGTATGCTTCAATCTGCATTCGGAGTCCATCAGTTCTTTATGTGGAAGTGGACAGCATTTTTCATAATGAGTCCCTTGTACTTGTTTTGAATCATTGTGTGGCTGAGAAGAACTAAATTATTCATAGTTAATCATCACACGATATTGCTGATACTATGTACAATGTTTTCCTGGTTTTACTTATTTCACTTTGCGTCAATTTGTACAAGTCTTTTCAGGTTTTTCTGAAATCTGCTTGCTCATCATTTCTTATTGCACAATAGTATTCCATTACATTCATATATCACAACTTGTTTAACCACTCCCCAGTTGATGGGCATCTCCTCCTTCCAATATTTTTGTCACCACAAAAAGGGCTACTATAAATAATTTTGCATGTGTAGGTCCTTTTCCCTTTTTTGTGATCTATTTGGGATACTGACATAGTAGTGCTACTGAATTGCTGGATCAAAGGGTACACAGGGTTTTATAGCATAGTTCCAAACTGCTCTCCAAAATGGCTGGATTAGTTCACAACTCCACTAACAGTGCATTAGCATCCCAATTTTCCCACATCCTCTCCAAATTTATCGTTTTCCTTTTTGCCATATTAGCCAATCTGATGTGTGAGGTGGTACCTCGGAGTTATTTTAATTTGCATTTCTCTAATAAAAAACAAAAATATTTTTTAAAAAAGAAATTAACTTTGTGTGTGTGTGAGAGACAGAAAGAAAGAGGGAGAGAGCAAGAGAGACAGAGACAGAGAGAGAGAGAGAGAGGAATGCTTACAGTATAATGTGCAACAGATCTGTGGTTAACAGTACAATATGGCAGACAACTCTGAGTGAGTCAAAAAGAAGCAAATTTACTCCATGATTTAAGGAAAAACTTCCTGAAAATGTGTGTGTGGGGGGGCAGAAGGTTTCAGTTGTTTTCAGTCACATCTGACTCTTTGTGACCACATTTAGGGTTTTCTTGGCAAAGATAATGGAGTGGTTTGCCATTTCCTTCTTTACTTCATTTTACAGAAAAGGCAACTGAAGCACACAGGCTTAAGTAACTTCCCTGGGGTCACACAGCTAGTATCTGAGGTCACATTTGAACTCAGAAACACTCACCTTCCTGACTTTGGACCCAGCCACTATAACACCTAGCTGCCTAAAAAATAAGAGCTATCCAAAAAAGGAGGTAGTGGGTCTCTCCTCTTTGGAGGTCTTTGAGCAAATACCAAATGACTACTTGTATGTTATGTTGTAGAGGGAATCCTTTTGCCAGTATGGATTGGACTAGGTGGAAGCTGAATTTTTCAACTCTGAAATTCTGAGAATTATAAGCAGTCCCTATGTCACTTTCCTCATACTCCTTCAACTGTACCCAATAGTACCTCCCAAGCTTCCAGAACTCTCAATGTAACCATACCATCAGAAACTCTTCTTGTATTGATGAAATCTTGACAGTTTATGGAGAGCATCAAAAGTCTATTCCTACTGGTTACTGCTGAAAGATTTCCCTTTTTGATGAAACAAAGAAAGTTTCTGTGTATGAAGTTGGATAGAGTACCCAAGTCCTCCCAGGACATATGGATTCCTCTAAAGAAGACTGGATGATACAGAGAGCTTCCTTTCCTCTTGAGAGTGAATCTTTGGTCTTCAACATCAGTGGGGGAAAAAAATCCTCTATTACCCCTGATCTCTAGAAACTCCTGCTTATTTTGTGTAAAAAGTTAGATATGAAACAGGTGTTACCATATGTAACCAATGAAATCTGGCCCCATTGGGGCTCTGGTTTTTATTTTTTTTAAATCACCCTTGAAAAGCCATAAAAATTTTCTATGGATATTCTTTAGTCTCCCATACAAGTCCCTACTGTTCCATTAAAACCACAGAAAACTATCCCAGGTATCTTTTTAAAAATTTCTCAGAAAAATGACTGTTCCCTGAACTATGGCTTCTTCCAACCCCAGGATTTACAACCAGCTGTAGATACTTACCATCACCTGTAAGCTTTTAGTATCTGGCTCTCTTTGGATTGGTTCTTGCCTAGATCAGAGGACTATAAAGACACTTGAGGCTAAGCTAGCGAGATACTTAAATAATGAGTGTGGTTTTAAGTGTCATATAGTTGCTCCTGTCTCCTGTGCTGCCTTTAGTCTTTTATCCATCATCTTTGCATTCCTGGTTGTCAGCCCTGCTACCTAGGTCTTACTTTTGGCAGAATATTTTGGTGGGACCCAATAAACCCCACATGGGGTTCATTGAAAAAGTACTCACCTACTTCCTCAGCTACTTCGGCTCTCCTGGCTGCTGACTATGTTCGTGGACTGTGGATATGCCATCTTATTCTTCCCTCTTGTACTTAAGGACTTTTCTTTTTCATGATTTATTTGGACTCTTACTCAGAGTTCCCCGATTCTTTTGGTTTGTGCGGTTCATCCTCTTTCCTTCGTGTTGTTCCCTTCTAGGCCTATGTGGAAATGTGCATTTCAGAGAGAAGACAGGTAAATATTATTCTAATTCCTTCTACTAAGCTTAGATTTACCAAGCCCCCCTCTCCCTGGAAGAGAAACAACTGATGTGGGAAAACTGGGGTCCATCTGCCCAGAATAGGAGAAGGCACAGGGGGAATATTTGATGACGGTATAGATCTGGCTCCATTTTATCACAGACTCATTGCCATAAGTCCCTATCTTATTTTAAGGATAAGCTTTCAAGTATAAGTACAAGAATCAGGAGGAATGTAAGATAAATGTGAAAGACTAGTCATAAGAGGTTAAATAAGGTTAATATTTACTGTCATATATGGGGAAATGATATTTTTAACTCTTAAGAATGTTGTTATTATGGTGGCTAGAAAGAGTGTACATAGGTAGAAAGTTTGGGTTTGAGTTGATTATAGTATGATGTTCCTAAAAAATAAAACTAGGTAGGGAGAGGTAAAATGGAGCAATTATCTCATGCAAAAAAGGCACGAGTAGAAGACCTTCTACAGTGGAGGGGAGGATAGGGGGTGGATGATGGACATCAAGGGAACTGAGTTAAAGAGGGAATAATGTGTACATCTAGATTGATATAAAAGTCTTCTTAAATTACGGAGAAATAGGATGGCAAGGGAATAGGATAAAGTGGGGACGTGTGTGTGTTTGTGTGTTTTCTCCTTCGTCTGTCCTTTGTTGCCAAAGAAGACCATGCCATCAGAGAAATGATGATATGACTTACACTTGACTTTGTTTTGAGTAAGAGAGGGCTGTGCGGGTCTCCAGCTTCACTTCTTCTCCAGAGCCATCTGAATCCAGTGACCAGATATTCCTCAGGATGACTGGAGATGACCCAGGATGAGGCAATTGGAGTTAAGTGCCTTGCCCAAGGTCACACAGCTAATGAGAGTCAAGTGTCTGAGGTGAGATTTGAACTCAGGTTCTCCTGACTCCTGCACTATCCACTGCACCACCTAGCTGCCCCAGGGACTCTTGGAAAGGTGTGCTGAATAGGTAGGCAGGGGGTTAGAAGTAAAATAGACTTCTGAGGAAGGATAAGGTAAAAAGAGAGAGAAAGATAAACAGTGATAAAAAATTGGATGGAGGGAAATTCAAAACTAGTCATAACTTTGAGTGTGAATAGTATGAAATCATCCATAAAATGAAAACATAATAGAATGAATCAAGAACCAGAATACAATAATAGGTTCACAGGAAATACATTTTAAAATGAGACACTAATCGTGATTTCAGACAAAACTAAAGTTAAAATACATTCAATTAAAAGATAAACAGGGAAACCACATCATGTTAAAAGGATCCACAGATAATGAAGTAGTATACTAAACAGGTGCACAAAATCTTTTAGCATCCAAACTTATAAAGGAAAAGTAATTGCAGGTGGGAATAGATAGCAAAACTAATAGTGGGAGATTTCAACTTTCTCCTCTCCAAATTAGATAAATCTAACAAAAAAAGAAAGTCAAAGCGATAAATAGAATCTTAGACAAGCTAGATATGATAGACATTTAGAGAGAATTGAAGGAGAATAGAAAGGAATATATCTTTCTTAGTGGTACATGACAACTTTACAAAAATTGTCTATGCCAGGGCATAAAAACCTTACAGTCAAATACAGAAAAACAGAAATATTAACTGCATCCTTTTCAGATCAGTGACTAGGAGAAGCCAGGACCATGATCAATGTCTTCCCTCTACTTCCCCCATAAGGTATATAAATGATGAGTCTGGAATCTTAAGGACCAGCTTCTAGAACTGAATAAAGATCCAGTCACAGATCTGGGTATCTGAATGGAGATGGTGGGATTTCCTCAGGGATACTGTAGTAACTAAGAGAAAAGATTGTTTTCCTGTACATATTCCAACCCTTAAAATTTCTTGCTTTTTTAATAAGCCCCAGCAGGATCAGTCTGGGATAGAGAATAAGAGCATCTCTGCCTAGGGAATCCTCTCCGTGAAACACACAAACGGCACGCCTGAGGAACATCAGTGTAAAGGTCCCTCTAGTAGCTATTTTGGACAGATTCCATGAATCTGTGCATGAATCCATGCACAGCTCCCTCTTGGATGACTTTTCCTCCAGAGCCAAAATAGCTGATTAGCAGCAAGGTTGCCTATTGTAGAGGCAGGGACCTATCCCAGTCAACTAAGGAAAGACTCAGTTCAAGCAGGAGATAAATTGTTACATAAGAATAGTGTAGGATGTCAAGTGGAGTAGGGTTGTCTATGCGGAAAACATTACTGGAGGGAGACACTATAATTGACTTCCTTTTAAGGCTTGAGGCTTAGCCTCTTCCCCATGATATGATTGAATGAAGAAGAGTCTTGAGAAACCCAGATCATGTAGATGAGCCATTGCCCCATCAACCAGTCTGCTGAGTCCCTAGGAACGCAGGTAACTCTGAGGCACAGAAGAACTGGTCCTCCTATCTAACTTATGGTGACGATTTTTCTGACCAATCAGGAATTGTTTGGCATAAAAAAGGGAAAATTCCCTTTTAGTCACCCCAGATGGATATTCTGGAGATAAAAACTTTCAGTCTAATCTATCTTCAAGCTCTGTTGGAAAAACTTTCCCTTCAAGGTAGCCAATCGGGGTATAGGACTGGCTTGCCTGGGGCCCTATGTTTCTCTGTTCCTTTAAGCCTTATCCTCTTGATTTTAATCCTGATAGAAACGGGTTGCCCTGACTCCTGCTTTGTCTGACTCCACCTATGTCAGCTTCTCATAGCTATTACTTGACCTAGGCCATGCCCATTGGCTCCAAGTCTGGATTGCCAACATTTTCTAACCTGAGATTATCTGACTTCTCAGCTTCTTGTTGGTGGATCACAATGAATAGCTCTAACTTTAAATGTAATACATCTGTACTTCTCTCTCATCCTTGGCACCTGGACTTGCTATCAGCAATCTCATTGCTGTTTGAAACAAATGAATTACACTATTCTTGGTCACTAAATTTGTAGTTGGCATTACCCTTTTGTCCTCCCCCTCACTAGCAATCCTTAATATGTTCTTAAGGGAATCTCAGGGACCTGTTACCCAACAAGGAACCAACTCCAAATGCTTGGAGAAAAAAATGCTGGATTTTCTTTTGTCCAATAACATTTCTGCCCTGATGCCCCCATGAAAGTCTAGAGACCTACAATTATGAGCACAGATCTTGGGAAAGATGTAAACTTTCCTTGTTCAGAACTAGAAAGAATCAGATTCATTTGGAGAACAGATTTATCTTCTATTTCTTTAGTCATTGTTTCCAGACCTCCCTGAAAAGGGAAGCTTGATGCCACTTCTACTGCTTGCCCTTAACTAAAATTGCTACCTACTTCTTGAAGTAACCATAAGGTGCCTGACTCATTAAACCCACCATTTTAGGGGGTACAACGTTGGTCAGTGTGAAGGCAATAAAAAAGAGAATGGAAAACAGTTATAAAATCAGGACTAGTGTCTCCATGCCCCATTATAACTTGGGTCCTGAGATTTCTTGAGTGCTTTTAATGATAGCTGACTTACATGGCTTTCTGTTTCTCTTCAGATCCAGGAAAGCATACCCAACTTGGCTAAGCTATTATCCTGTGTGTCTACGAGCATTATATCTACACAGTCTGGAGTGTATGATGGGGAGTTCAGGGAGGACTAGAACCTCTGGTGTGAGGGGTTACTAAGCCATTTTCAGGGCTGCTCACCCACTTTTGGTGTCTAGCTGTCATTCAACTCACCTGTGGTTCCAAAAAAACTGTAGTATGTGCAGCTGCCAACACCAGGTTGTGAGTGGCTGACGAACTTCAAATCGATTGGTGAGTTATGAGGGATGCCTATCAAGTATGTGAAGACTTCTCTTGGCCATGTGGAAAATATGGGTGGATAAGAGCCATTTGTTCTAAGGGCCATGAAGGCAGCTAGAGCACTTCAAGCTTGGTAAGACATCAGTGATACCTGATTCTTATCTTGTGACTGGAATTCAATGAGAAGAGAGTGAGACTGACAACTGAGCAAATCTGCCTCACTTAAATTCAACTCACTTGAAGTCATGACATCAGTCATTATCCACCACTTTATCACCTCAATATCATTATCATTCTTGGGAAATGAAGGATGAACAGCACCATTTATGTCAAGATAAATAGTATATTCTTGGCCCCAAACAGGTTAAATTTCAAATAATTTTTCTCCAGATTCCGTAAACCCTCTTAGTTCTGTCCTTACAGAACTGTGACTGCCAAAAAAGTCAGTGAAGACATTTCATTATTTTATCAACGTTTATCGAAATATTTAATATAATCAACCCTATCTTCAATGAGGAGGCTTAAGATCCCAATATTGCCTTCAGCTCTGCTCCTATATTTGTCTACCTGAACTCAACATAACATTTTTTTGTGTGTTGTAGAAGACTAATTGAACTGGATAATGGAAACCCACTTACCAAAGCAGCAAAGACAAGCACAAGTTCTATAGGCATAATAGGATATAAGCAGTTTCAATTTAAAAGTAACATTTAAGAAATGAGGGTGGGAGGGAAGATGTGGCATATGTTCTCAAGGTTTCTTACTCAGGTTTGAATTTACCATTAATCTCTACTGTTCTAATCTATGAAATACCTAGGATTTAGCCAGGCTTGGTAGACTGTTCTTTTATGTTGTGATTATTTCCCCATTCTCCATCCCCAGATGCTAGTTGATACTATGGAATATATCCATGTTGTTGGTGAATAAGATCTAGATGCCATCCTTAAACCAAGCTTTGAGAGAAGAAAATAAAATTTCATGGTACAACATCTCAGATGCTCTCTGAATTACAAAAGGGACAGTTGAACTTTCTTGCTGCCACTGAAAGTGCAACTATAATGCTTCCTTCTTCTTTACCTTCTTCTAAATATGGTTTTTATCCCCACCTGTATTCTATCAACAAGGCCCTCCATGGAACCCTAAAACATACCTTTAATTCATGTATTTGAATCCAAAGGTCAACTTTTCCAGTCGGGAATGTAAACCCCAGCAGATTACTGAAATGAAAAGCAGTGTAAATCTGCATTCTAGTCTCCAGGTTAGACTTTCTCCTTCATTAACATATATTTCATACCCTTTTCCAGTTTCTTCCAAGTTCTTCCAGCCTCCACAGGCTCCTGCAATACAGCTTAAGTGAAGGATCAAAGAGGACATTGACCAGCTGAAAATCAAGAAAATAGTTTTCTCATCATTAGGGAAAAATGTGAAGAAGCTGCAGGGGCATCCTTTGACTGGTATGTTGAAAGACCCAATGTAGCCCTGGCTTTGCCCACTTGCTGAATGACTTTGAACTTTCTTTTCATTTAAAAGATTATTTTCAACATATGGAATAAAATTCCATGCATAGTATAATTAAAAGGTAATTGTACGTGAAACTGAAAGAAATTCCAAAATAGTTTTTTTCCCCCCTTCGACAGCTAGGTCTCCCTGCTCCAATCCCTTTGCTAGAAACTTCCCTACCCTCTACTGCCACCTTGTGTCCAAGATATTTATCCTTCATAGTACAGGAATGGAACTTTTTAAAACCTCAAAGCAGTTATGTTAATCAAGAAGCTGATAGGTGATAAAAGGATGAAGAGGAGAATATTTTTAAAAAATGTTTTGCGACATTTCCCGTCATGAATAGCCACAGTGAATGGTATTCAAAGTCATCATTATTGTCAATTTTATTTTGTAATTTTGTAGGTGATGGATGTTTGAGCAGTTGTAACTTGATACTGGAGCGAATCTTTAAGATGATAGAATATTTGGAGTATTTTAATTTTTTTCCTCATTAACTCAAACATTTCAACATACAAAGAACAAAAAAAAATGTACATGGACATCATGAACTTATTAGGAGTTTTTAAAACATATATTAAATTTACTGTGGTAGTAACAAAATTGAAGTTGCGTGACTATGCTTTCTACAAGGGAGGGATCCTGGGAAGAAGGAGATGATTATAGTTAGGTGATATAGGACAGAGGGGTCAAACACCAAGCCTGTTGGAAACACTCTCTGCTGTCCTAACTAGTTGAAAATGAAATAGGAAATATTTAACAAAATAAATACAAAAACACAGTGTTGGTGTGTTACTTCCTAAGTTAATATGCAGTCCACAGAGATCCTTTGGTTATTATTTGAGTTTGACATAACTGATACGGGGGATTTGGAGTCAGTAAGACCTGAGTTCAAATCCTGTCTCAGACACTTATTTGCTCTATAACCAGGACAAGGGATAACATCTCTTAGCTTCAGTTTTGTCATACATAAAATTGGGATAATAACACCAATCTTACAAGTTGTCAGGAGCAAATGAGATAATGTGTAAAGTACCTTGCAAACCTTAAAGCATTATGTAAATACTAGTTAATGAGAGGCAAATAAATTATCACTAAAACATTTCAAAATAAACAGAATAAACAAACAATTCTATTTTAAAAGTTGACATCTCTGCCAGGTATTTAGAGTTCAAAACATGTTTCATTAGAAAAAGTTACGTTCTTTATTTTTTTGATGGATATGGACGGAACAGTTTTTAATATTGCAAAATATTTTGTAAAGTAAAAAAAAAATAAGCTTGGTATGTCCAAGCCAATGCAGGTTGGACTCTACTTTAAAGGATGGTAATCATGATTACACATTCTTTGACTAACAGAGTTGCACTAAAGATGGGAGCTATTTTTTTTTAAATTAATTAATTTGTTTTTAGTTTTCAACATTCATTTCCACAAGATTTTGAGTTCCAATTTTTCTCCCCATCTCTCCCCTCCCCCCCACCCCAAGACACCATGCATTCTGATTACCCCTTCCCTGAATCTGCCCTCTCTTCTGTCACACCCCTCCCTTCCCTTATCCCCATCTCCTCTAATTTTGTGTAGGGCAAGATAGATTTCTATACCCCATTACTTGTATTTCTTATTTCCCAGTTGCCTGTAAAAGCAATTTTTAACATTCATTTTTAAAACTTTGAATTCCAACTTCTCTCCCTTCTTCCCTCCCCATCCATCCCCATTGAGAAGGTAAACAATTCAATATAGGTTATACATGTGTAGTTATGCAAAAGACTTCCATAAAAGTCATGTTGTGAAAGACCATATTTCCCTCCATCCTGTCCTGCCCTCTATTCTATTCTCTCTTTTGACCTTGTCCCTACCCAAAAGTGCTTACTTCTAATTACCCCTTCCTCCCATTTGCCCTCCCTCCTATCATACCCCCATACCCCATTTATCCCCTTCTCCCCTACTTTCCTGTAGGGAAAAGTGTAAGATAGATTTTCATACCAAACTGAGTGTGCATATTATTCCCTCCTTGAGCCAAATATGATGAGAGTAAGCTTCACTTTTTCCATCTTGCCTCCCCCATTTTCCCCTCCTTTGAACAAAATTTTTCTTGCCTTTTTTATGAGAGATAATTTGCCCCATTCCATTTTTCCCTTTCTCCTCCTCATATATTCCTCTCTCAACCCTTAATTTTATTTTTTTAGATACCATCCCTTCCTATTCAACTCATCCTGTGCCCTTAGTCTATATGTCTATAATCCCTCCAACTATCCAAATACTAAGAAAAGTCTCAAGAGTTACAAATATTATCTTTCCATGTAGGAATGTAAACGGTTCAACTGTAGTAAGTCCCTTACGATTTTCCTTTCCTGTTTACCTTTTCATGCTTCTCTTGACTCTTGTGTTTGAAAGTCAAATTTTCTATTCAACTCTGGTCATTTCATCAAGAATGCTTCAAAGTTCTCTATTTCATTGAATGACCATTTTTTCTCCTGAAGTATATTAGACTCAGTTTTACTGGGTAGGTGATTCTTGGTTTTACTCCTAGCTCCTTTGATTTCTGGAATATCATATTCTAAGCCCTTTGATCCCCTAATATAGAAGCTACTAGATCTTGTGTTATCCTGATTGTATTTCCACAATACTCAAATTATTTCTGACTACTTGCAATATTTTTTCCTTGACCTGGGAGCTCTGGAATTTGGCTACAATATTCCTAGGAGTTTTTCTTTTCCAATCTCTTTCAGGAGGTGATCAGTGGATTCTTTCAATATTTATTTTACCCTCTGGTTCTAGAATATCAGTTTTCCTTAATAGTTTCATGAAAAATGATGTTTAAGCTCTTTTATTGATCATGGTTTTCAGGTAGCCCCATAATTTTTAAATTGTCTCTCCTGGATCTATTTTCCAAGTCAGTTGTTTTTCCAGTGAGATATTTCACTTTGTTTTCAATTTTTTCATTCCTTTGGTTTTGTTTTATAATTTCTTGATTTTTTCATAAAGTCATTAGCTTCCATCTGCTCCATTCTAATCTTTAATGAATTATTTTCTTCAGTGAGATTTTGGATCTCCTTTTCCATCTGAGCAGTTCTGCTTTTTAGGGTGTCTTTCTCCTCATTGGCTTTTTGGATTATTTTTGTCATTTGGGTTAGCCTATTTTTTAAAGTGTTATTTCCTTCAGCACATTTTTGGGTCTCCTTTATCAAGCAGTTGAATCATTTTTCATGATTTTCTTGCATCACTCTCATTTCTCTTCCTATTTTTTGCTCTACTTCTCTTACTTGATTTAAAAAATCCTTTTTGAGCTCTTCCATGCCCTGAGACCAATTCATAGGTTTTTTGGAGGCTTTGGATAGAGGAGCTTTGACTTTGTTTTCTTCTGTTTGCATGCTTTGGTCTTCCTTGTCACCAATGTAAGATTGTATAGTCTGATTCTTTTTCCAGCTTTTGCTCATTTTCCCAGTCATTTACTTGACTTTTGAGCTCTTTGTCAAGGTAGTTCTCTTGTAGTGGGGGTGGTGGATGTACTGTCAGCCACTAGATCCACCCCCCCCCCACAATCTGTGGGCTAAGGGCTCTAGAAACAGTGGCTGCAGCTGTCCCTGCTGCTGCTGTGGTTGCCTTGGGTTCCTCCACCCCCTCCCCCATTTGTGACCCTGGGGCTGGGGGTAGACCACTCCACTCTCCTGCATTGGTCTCACAGCCTTTTCCCACAGACATTCCAATTTGTCTTCAGCATTTTGGGGTCATGAAGCCTGAAAACCACCACAGATGTGAGAGATTCAGGTCCCCTCTGTGCACTCACAGCCCACACTGGACTGTGCTCTGCTACAAGCCTGGGGCAATAGACATTTCTGGTGACCTTTCAGGCTGTCTTGGGCTGCAGATTTGCTTCACTCTGTCATTCTGTGTATTCTGCAGCTCCAGAATTTGTTTAAAGCCATTTTTTATGGGTATTTGGCTGAGCCTGGTGGGAGCTCTCTAGAAAGTCTGTGCTGTTACTCCACCATCTTCCACATTTCATGTTCTTGAACCAGCTCTAGAAAGTCTACTTAACAAAAAGAATAGTTACAATACATTTTTAATTGAAAAGAGTAATAGACAATACTTCTGTAAAAATAAAGCATTTCAGATAAATTGAGGGCAAAATTCTAGCAGTATATGGTATTTTTTTTTTTTGGCAGCTAGGTGGTACAGTGGATATAAAGCCAAGCCTGGAGTCAGGAGGACCTGAGTTCAAATCCTACCTCAGATACTAGTGTGACCCTACGTAAGTCACTTAACCCTGTTTGCTTCAGTTTCTTCCATCTGTAAAATGATCTTGAAGGAAATGGCCAACCACTTCAGAATCTCTACCACGAAACCCCAAATGGGGTCACAGGAAAAAAAAGAATACCAACTGAAACAAATGAACAATAATAGTATTTCTATGGGCAAACACACCTCTGATTTGAATTCAAATAACCCAATATTGGAAACAATTCTGCACCAAGAGTATCTGTAGAGAGAAACCAGAAAATTGTCCCTTAGCACTTTGTTTCTGCTGCCCTGGACAAAATTTTTTAAACTGAAGATTAGTCACTACCTCATTACATACTTATTAGCTGAAGGGTCTTTGTTTGCAACAAAGGTGTTGGTAGCAGGGAAAAGCTGTGTGAGGCTGGAGGACTTTGGAGTCAGATCTTTCTGCCTGTAAGTAAGTGATACATGGAGGCATGGATGCAGGAGCATGCCAGAGCTAGTTTGGATGCTCTTCCCAGAGCTGATTGTTGAAATTTCAGCATAAGAATTTATGCCTCAGAAATAGGCAACAGAACCAGGAGAATATTGTATACAGTAACAGGAATATTGTACGAGGACAACCTATGAATGACTTAAGTATTCTCAGGAATACAATGATCCAAGACAATTCTGAAGGAGTTGTGAAAAATGCTATAACTCCAGAGAGAAAGAACTGATGGAATCTGAATAGAGATTGAATCATTTGTTTTTACTTTCTGTTATAATCATATTAGTTTCTGATGTCAAAATTTTTTTGACAATATCAAGGATTTTAGTGGAAAGAACTTTCTTTTCTGGGTTTTTTTCCCTGAAGCTTTGCTCTAGCATGTATAGGAGCAATTCCATCTCCACAGGGGTTGTTTCCCAAGTTTACATCTGTGGGCACTATACTGGAAATATTGCTGTTGCCAGTGCTACTGAGCTCAATGTTCTGAATTATCTCTGTTGGGGACTTAAGGGAGATAGTGGTCCATGTGGAAGAGGTGGTAATTTGGCTTAATAGTAGCTAATGATAATAATAGCATTTATATAGTGCTTTCAGGTTTGTAAAATGCTTTATGGATATTATTTCATTTGATCCTTGCAACAACCCTGGCAGGTGAATGTTATTCTTATCCCCTTTTTTATGTAGATAAACTAAGGCAGGCAGACTAAGTGACTAATTATATGAGGCTGGATTTGAAGTTAGTTCTTTCTGAGTCCAGGTCAGGCACCCTACCCACTGGACCATGTAGCTGCTTAACACTTCCTGCCTCCTGTCATTCCCTCCATCTAATACCTGTTAGCCAATCATTAGTATTCTGGAACCATGACTGACTGTTCTATTGATCTGAATTCTTAAATTTTTCTGAACTGTTTATATTTTGAAATGTGTTTTGCATAACTATGCAAATTTGTAATGTGTTTTGTTTTCATTCCCTTCTCAGTGAGTGGGAGGGGAGAAATAAAATCGATTTTGAAAAACCAAACAAAGAAAAGCTGTTTGCGTCATTGTAGTCAAAATGAACAAGTTATTAGATGATCTGTCTGGCTCAGAGACAAAGACAAAGACAGGGACAGACAGAGACACGCAAAGAGAAGGAGAAAGAACACTTGGACTGATGTCTGTATACCTGAAATACCGCCTTCCTACTACATCCTCTTGCCTCAGTGCCAGGCTTGGGGTCTGTTTCCCATCCTCTTCGGCTTCCTCCTTCTGTCTACATGATCTATGGTTTATGCCAACAACAAACTCGTTTGCAACCTCCCTTGACCTTCACCCAAATATTCTCCATCATATTCCTCCTCTAATTCCTGGGCTTCCTTGTATGAGGAGATTTTCTTAATATAAAGTGCTATCCTCATCCCATACTTTTTACCTGTTCTGTTTCTTTTGAATATGTTATGTCTGGTTGGAGCCATATTTGAATTATGGGTTTCATTCTGCCAAGTTTCAGTCATGCCTATGAGGTCAAATTTGCCTCCTTGGATTAGGACCTCTAGTTCTTCTCATTTGTTGATGAAACTTGGCATTCGTGTATAAAAACTTCCGTCTATGGAATTTACTTTTGTTGCTGTTATTTTTGAGTTGAATCTCACTGTTTGTGACTCCATTTGGGGTTTTCTTGGCAAAGATACTGGAATGATTTGCCTTTGCCTCATTTTCCTCATCTGTAAATGAAGGAAAACAAGGTTAAGTGACTTGCTCAGGGTCACACTAGTAAGTGTCTGAGGTCAGACTGGAACTCAGCTCTCACTAACTTCAGTGCCAGCACTCTATCCATATGCCACATAAGTGTCCCAAATTAACAAAACCTAAGTATTTACAGTTTTAAAATCATGCACACTATTTCATATTGCTTACCTACTTATATGTTACACAACCGGGCTTCTCTTGGTATGCCTGCCAAGTAGGATATTTGATTTGTCTTTTTCACTTTCTTTTTTTAAAAATTAATTCTCCCTCCCACCGATTACAATCCTTTTATAGTCTCTCTAACCTCCCCCTCCATTGGATAAAAAGAAAAACTAAGCCCTTGTGGCAAATGTGAATTAAAAAAATAAAACAAATTCCCACATTGGCCCTGTCCACAAACATGTCACATTCTGTATCTTAAGTACATCACTTCCTGGTCAGCATGCTTCATCATAGGTCCTTGGGAATTCTGGTCCATTTCCCTTTCAAAGAGTTGTTTCCTTAACATTTCCCAAACCTGTATTTCCCTTTGATAACTCTTTCATAAAAAAGACAGAACATTATCATGAATAGAAAGCCATCCTCAGAATTAGAAAGACCTGAACTTAAGTTCAGCCTCTGACGCATGCTGACTGTATGAGCCCAAGGAGGTCACTTGGATTCTCAGTCTCAGAAAATGTTCAGATTAGAAGCTGCAGAGCCCTTTGTTAGGATGCATTGCTACAAGCTTATACCAATGAATTATAGATATCCGAAAGGAAAAAAAATCTTTATAAGAGATCAATTCACAAATGACAAATTTAACTCACTATTGGTCACACTCTTAAAATTAGATCATTGATATGAAAAAAATATGTATAAGAACATATGTACACATGTGTGAATAAAAAAGAAATAATAGAACTTCATAATATAAGAAATATATTTTTTATCAAATCTCTAATTTTAGGAATGTGATTTATATTTAGATTAATCTGCTATTTGTGAATAAATATATACAAATAATATATGTAACATATAAACATAATATAATATGTGAGAAATAGATATATGTATATTTCTTATGTATATGCATAAGGTAGCTTAACTCCTTCAGATGAGGAAGCTGAAGTCCACTAAAGGGAGGTGGCTAGCTCAAGGTCATATTAGGTTAATGTATAAAACATATTAGTATGAAAACTGGACAGTTGTATTGTTGAAAGGAATTGAGGTTGAGGATGGTGAATGATTTGAGTACTGTTACTGCTGTTTTGGTCAGGGCTTTGAGGGACTCTGGGGTTTTCAAAGCTGTTAACGACAACAAGAATACAATGATGGTGCACTCACAGAACATCACTGAGGTTCACTGGAGGAGGAGAAGGTGGGCACTGACCTCAATTTCTACATTTCTTTCCCCACCCACCAGTGCACCAATCTAGAGGCAGAGAGACGTAAAAACTGAACTCAGGTCTTGTACAAGTTGTTTAAATTCTGGGAAGGGGGGGACATTGTGTAGTGGTGGTTCATACATCAAGTTAATGGCAGCTAGGTGGTGCAGTGGATAGAGCACCAGTGAAGGAGTCAGGAGGACCTCACCTCAGACAGTTGACACACACTAGCTGTGTGACCTTGGGCAAGTCACTTAAGCCCAGTTGCTTCATTCTGGGTCATCTCCAGTCATCCTGAGGAATATCGAGTCATGGGATTCAGATGGCTCTGGAGGACATGTGAGGCTGGTGACCTACACTACACTCAGTGTAGTGACCTCACTCAAAACAAAGTCAAGTGCAAGTCATGTCATTATTTCTCTGATGGCATGGTCTTCTTGGGCAATGAAGGATGAACACACACACACACACACACATTTCAGGGAAGGGAATTGTCACCACAGGAAGAACAAGAGACACAATATGGATAGGTACTAGGTCCATGATTTTATGGCTCATAGGAAATTTCCAGAAGTATATTCACTCTGCCAATGTGGGTCAACCCTTTCTTTACCTTTTTCAGTTTAGAGAATTGCCTAGAGCATTGAGAGGTTAGATGACTTTCCTAGGATCACACAGCCAGCATGTGTCAGAGGCAGGTCTTGAACCCCAAATCCTCCTGGTTCTGAAGCCAGGTTTCTACCCAGTTTGCTATGACTGAGAGATTCATGGAAGAAGAATCAATTGCATAATATACATATAGCCCTAATTAAAATGTTATTAGGTAGTCTGCCTTTGAGAGAGAGAGAGAGACAGAGAGAAAGAGAGGAAGAGAGAGAACAAACTCCAGCAGATGCATGGATAATATGGAAGAACATGATTACTGCTACATCATGCCTCCATGCAAGGCTTGTGATCTGTTTCCCAACCTTCTCAGTTATTTCCTCTTTCTTGTCTGAATGGCCTGTAGTATACTCCAGTGACAGAATTGTTAATGTTTGTTTCTCCCTTGACCTTTACCCAAATGTTCTCCATCATGTTTTGCCTCACCTCCAGTTCCTGGTTTTCCTTATATGAAGATACTTTCTTAATACACAGTGCTATCCCCAACCAATACAACCATATTGTTTTTAAAAATTTTAATTGGTTCTGTAAAAATACAGTGTTAGGTGAAACAAAGTTATGGGGAAAAATTATTGTTGTAAAAAGGAATGTTTCAGATAGGATAACAGGAAGACTGACATTTAGAGAAGTTAATGCCACTGGGGCTCACAAGCTAGCTCAGATAGTCATGGATCATAGAACATCTGATTAGCCTCTTAGGCAATCAACAAAACTGTTTTGCAGTGGTTTCATAACATTAATGTGGGCTATTTACGCAGGCAGTAAGAGCATTATTGCAAAATGACATTGGTTGAAAACTTGTGTGAGCTATACTTATAGTTGCTGATTAATTAGATTTCCATACCCTTTACTAAGTCCAACATCATACCAGAAGAAAGGAACTTCCCCCACCATTAAAAGCTTTAGGAGGAATTTGGATGATTCTTCAGTCCCCTAATGTCCAAGCTTACCATGAAATAGTATGAGAGATCCCTTTGTAAATAACGTTTACACATAGAAAATAGAGATAACCAAATATGAGAATCATAGATTCAGAGGTGAAAGGTCCTTATATATCATCTGTATAATCCTTACCCTTTCCTCTATTCTATACATAAAGAAACTGGGGCCCAAGAAGTTGAGTGATTTGCCTAAGTTAACAAAGATAGTAGTCAGAAAATTGTGAGCGAATCCTCTAAATCCAAGTCCATTGCCCCATCTACCGTATTATATTGCCTTCCTCTTATTTTTAAAATGATTGCAATGTGTCTTGTTATAACATCACAGACATACCTATTCCGTAAGAAGTCTCTTGTAACAAATTAAAACAATTGAGCAAACCTAATAATACAGTGACCTTTTCTGAAAGTGCATTTTACATTTGCAGAAATGCTTCACCTTTCTATTTCATTTAAAAAGAAATCTATTTTCTTTCTGACTTATGACCCCATTAAAAAAAAAAGAAAAGAAAAACAAATTCCTTTTAAACAAATGTGCAGTCAAGCTAGCAAAAAAAAATTCCCTCCTTGGCTGGTTGGTGCTCTCTCCTCTCTCCTCTCTCTCTCTCTCTCTCTCTCGGCTCTCTCTCCCTCTCTCTCCTCTCTCTCTCTCTCTCTCTCTCTCTCTCTCCCCCCTTCTCTCCTCTCTCTCTCTCTCTCTCTCTCTCCTCTCTCTCCTCTCTCTCTCTCTCTCTCTCTCTCTCCTCCCTCTCCCTCCCTCCCTCCCTCCCTCCCTCTCTCTCTCTCTCTCTCTCCCCTCCTCTCTCTCTCTCTCTCTCTCTCTCTCTCTCTCTCTCTCCCTCTCTCCCTCTCTCCCTCCCTCCCTCCCTCCCTCCTCCCTCCCTCTCTCCCCCTCCTCTCTCTCTCTCTCTCTCCTCCTTCCCTCCTCTCTCTCTCTCTCTCTCCCTCCTTCCCCTCCTCTCTCTCTCTCTCCCTCCCTCCCTCCCTCCCTCTCTCTCTCCCCCCTCCTCTCTCTCTCTCTCTCTCTCTCTCCCTCTCTCCCTCTCTCCCTCTCTCCCTCCCTCCCTCCCTCCCTCCCTCTCTCTCTCTCTCTCTCCCTCCCTCTCTCTCTCTCTCTCTCTCTCTCTCTCTCTCTCTCTCTCTCTCTCTCCCTCCCTCCCTCCGTCTCTCTCTCTACATATGTATGTGTGTATGTACATTAAAAATTCTGTGCCCCTAATTTATAACTTCTCTTGGGAGGTGAATAGTTTTTCATCATTGGTCCCTTGTAATCATGGATTTCTCTTATTTTTGCATGTCTCATATCCCTTTCTACTATACTGAAAGCTCTTTGAAAACAGACTCTGTTGTTTGTTGTTTTTATATCCCTAAATCCTTGCATGATGTACTGTATATAATAGGAACTTAATAACTATTTGTTGAACTGAATTTAACCTGTTTGGAACCTAAGTTCCAGGGCCGCTTGATAAAAGATACGGGAAACATAAAGAAGAGGAGATGAGTTTTCTCTCTGTTTACAGGCTCTGGAGAGATGCTAGGAAATTAAAAAAAAGTATCCAGACCTTTCCTCTGAAGCTTTCCTATCTCCCTTCATTGACTCCTCACCTACTTTCTTATGTTTTTCTTCCCAGGCCCCCAAATTTCTACTGATTTCATGATACCTTAAGTGCCTCAGTCTTGCATACAGAGGTATTTGTGTGTCGAAGGATGCCTGACAATCTAACTGTATTTCTAATGGTTAGAATTTCAAGTAACAGAAACAAATAAACTGGAAGATTTAGACCATTGTATAGGTTGTGGAGGGAAGGGGTAGAGACATTTTGAGACCCAATAATCTCCATGGATACAAGCCAGACATATTAAGGTAATTTTTCTAGGAGTCAGTTTCCCTAAGAGGTCCTTGCTTTTCATAATTTCTTCCCTTTTACTTCTGATCCCACAAATTCTTTAAAAGAATCTTTTTTTCTTCCCTTCAATGGATCCTTGGCAATGAAAGCTCCAAAGATTAGGAAGGAAGAGAGCAACTGTGTGGAAGGGGTCATCTTTAAATCATGTGTCTTTAAGTCAATAATTCCCTATACATGTATTTTTTCATCCAACTAGCATCTACATTGGTCATGACGCTGGGATGGGGGAGAGAAGATGTATAAAGATGAAAAACTACTTCTTTTGAGGATTTTACAATCTAATTTGAGAGACTATATGGGTACTGATGTATGAGTGTTTATTGGAATTTATCCATATCATTAACATACATGTATATAAACTTCATCTATATGTATATATATATATATGTAAAATAAACATACAACTATAGGAAATAAGAGTATATGAATTAGATGATCTCTGTTAGCTGCCAACCCTCTCAACTCAACGTTATAACTTGTACCTATATTAAGTCCAGGTTAACATGAAATACGAGGAAGATTAAAAGGCTAAGTTAATAAGTGAAAATATTCATGGAGGTGAATGTTAAGCTGAATTTTAAAGATTTTTAATACATAAATTTGTAGGGAGGATAAAAGTCCTCAGTCAAAGCTTAGATTTAGTGAGATCCACTTATGGAGCTTTCCAAGGTGCTGGACTGTTTCACTCCTTAAACCACTTCTTACCCAGTATCTCATAGCTTTATTTAGTCTGTTAGGTGATATCCTAGGCCTGATTAACTGCCTTCTGGATTGTCTCTTAGCTACAAAATGCCTTGAAATATGAAGTACTGAACAAAAAGCTGTGAATGAATGGTAATTCGCTTACTATAGCTATAGCATCCTTAGAGACAAAACTAGCTCTGGAGAATTAATGGCTAAATCAGAAACTCGGACCAAACTTTGGAAACTTTGTTCTTCATATAAACTCATTCTCCTTGGGCAGAGAAGAGTTTCTAGGTTTCTGATCAAGGCTATGAGTTTCAAGGCCCTTACCTTTATGAGAATTTGCCCAAAGCCAGCCATGTGTTGAGATTATCTTCTCAATTCCCTACCTCCTTATTTTGACCTCTCAATCCGTTAGGGTACTGAAAGATACTAAAGCATAGTTCCATAAGTGAAAGATAGCATCCTGCCACCTTCTGAATCAGGGGAAAGTGGTAATCACAAATCAGATACAGAACTTTACCTTTACAAGAGGGAGGGGGAGCTGAAAAACCATCATTGGTAAGCTTCTACACAGTCTAATTTCAAATGAATGACCCAGCATACAGATGTAGAGATTTGCAGCATTTCTCATATTCAGCACTGAAATAGCTATGTACAGGAAGTGTGGTACAGTGAGAAGTGCACTGACTTTGGAGGCAAGGAACATTAGTTCATATCTGGCCTCTGACATTACCTATGTGTCTTTGGGCAAGTTTCTTAACCTCTTTGGACCCTAGTTGTGCTAGATGATATCCGAGGTCCCTTTTAGTTCTACGTGTTTAATTGAATGATTCCCTCTTAGTTTGGAGGCTGGTTTACTACATCATCACTTATTGGGAGAAGCATTTTCTGTCAAATGGCAGAATTAAATTATTCTTTTAAAGAGAAGTCCTATAAACCCAAAGAAATAGGACTGATTCAAATCACAGGGAGCTTGATACAACTCTCTGTCTACTACTTTGTATCTGCTTAATACACAACCCTAAATGCGTTGCTATTCTGCTCAAAAGCCATTGGTAGCTTGCCACTATTAACCTATCAAGACTCAATTCAGCCTGGCTACCAGGGTCCTGCAGATGAAGGGAGATAAATCTAGAAAAGAAGTTTGGGAACAGATTGGGGGTGGTGTGGGAGATATTGAATACCAGGCTAAGGAATTCAGACATTCTCTTTCTCTTATTCTCTTTCTATAAACCATAGGAAGTCATTATTTTATGAATGTTTTAGCAAGATTAATCTGGCAGTGATATGAAGCATGGGTTAGTAGATTGTTGCGATCATCTACATATTACATAATGAGAAACTGGACTACTGTGATGGCACTGGAAAAACAAAAGGAGAGATAGAGTCTAGAACCATCACAACAACTCACTGAGATTTGTGATTGATTGGATACAGGAGACAAGAAAAAAAAAAAGAGAACTAACAGATGACTACCTCAGGCTAGCTAGCTGGAAGGAAGGTAATAGCACTAAGAGAAGTAAGGAAATCAGTAAGAGGTGCCAGTTGGAGTCTGGCTTTAGACATGTTGAATTTGACATACTGACGATCCATTTATATGAAAATGTTCATCAAACAGTTAAAGACGTGGAACTGAAGGTTGGAAGAGAGTTCAAGGCTAAAGATGTAAATTTGGGAGTCCTTTGCATAATAGTGGTGGTTGAAGTCACGGAAATAAATGTTATCTCTGAGGCAAAATGGAAGGCTAAGAATTGAAATTTTAGATATGACCACATTTTGAGTGTGGGTCACAAAAAAGACAGATAGGGAATACTTACAGAATTAGAGGCAAAACCAGAATGATATTCAAGAGAAGGGAAGATGGAAGAAGAAAATTCACTTCAGGTGAAGGTTGGTCAAAAAATAGGGAGTGATTGATAGTTTCAAATACTTCAAAGAGGTCAAGGTGATTATGACTATTATGAAAGACCACCCAGTTTGGTGATTAGGAGATCACTGATAACCTTTGTGAGTGTAATTTTAGAGTTGAAATCAGTGAGAAAAGTAGGTAACTAAATGTGTGTATTTTAAAAATCATCTACATATTGCTATTTAAATATTATACTAAGGTTATTTACTTTGTGTTTAGCTATTTTAATAAATTATATTTTCATAAAAATATAAAATAAAAAAGGCTTCCTAGCCTCATGCTTCCAAAATGTCACTGCTAAGCCTAAGCCCCAAAGAAATCTTTGCTGCTAGAACTCCAAAGTACTTAATAATAGTGAACATAACTAAGAAAAGCCAAAGATCCAGAGATTATACTCAATTTTTTAAAATAAAAATTTTTAATAACATCATGTTATTAAAAATGTTTTGATTCCTACCTTAAGTTTAGAGGCTAAAAAAGTCTTGAAATTCTTTCCTTTCTTGCTTTCAAGAGTGAACAATTCTGACTTTCTAACATAGAAACCTAGAAAACATCAATATGAATGGAATACCACCCCTATTTTGTGGCCAGTTAGGGGTATTGATGCTCACCCCAGTACCCCAGTTTCCCAACTTTAAAATGAGGTTACTGTACTGAAGGATTTCTAAAGTCCAGAGGTGAATCTATGTTGGCACTTAAAGTGGTTTTGCAAAAGAGAATAAGCACAGAGGAGGAGTCAGTCAAACCAAAAGTCAAAGACCATTTTATTCAGTCAGAGATGTCTAATGGCACAGGGGATGGAGTGGGGATTAGAGGAGGACAAGGGCAAAGAATACAACTACAAAATCAGAGAAGTCCTTGAATACCAGGGTAAAAAGAACATGATCCATGACACTTTTATGAGAGTTTGCCTCGAAGAATCAGCTCATTGTTATAATATGCTATTGACTCATTGTCATCCATGAATCAAAGATGTTGAAGAAGCCTAGGTGTGTTTAGAAAACCAGAAAGTTTTCAAGATTTCATAGATTCTTTTTCTCAGCTCCACTATTCTATGCCATGGGATGTAGATCTAGAAGTGAAAGGAAGTTTAGAAGTCATCCAATCCAACTCTCTTATTTTATAGGGGAAAAAACTGAGGGATTAACAAATTAAATGATTATGCCATATGAGGGAGAGTAAGGAAAAGGGAATAAGGGAATAAGTGCCTACTCTATGACAGGAATTTTGCTTTACAAATAATATCTCATTTGATCCTCAGAACAACCCTGTGAGGTTGCTATTTTCATCCCCATTTTGCCATTGAGAAAACTGAGGCACACAGAGGCTAAGTGACTTGTGCAAGATCACACAGGTTACTAAGTTATTGGAGGTGGAATTTGAATCCAAGTCCTCTGACCCCAAACTCAGTTATCTTTTGCACTAGGGTATACATTGACTATGGTTCAATGACTATCAAAACCACATTTCATTCTCCCAACTATTATCATAAACCTCATCTCTTGGTGTTGTAACTAGGTATTCAGGCTTTCTCTGTGAGCAGGAAAGGCTCTAAAAATGATGCAATCTGAGTTCAGAGGCATTATAGTTTTGGAAAAACCTGGAATGGGCTGGAGTCATGTAGCACCAATAAGATATTCACAGTGCCTATAACAGCCATGAGTATCCCCGCACAATTCTAAATTGTGAAATACAACAGACTCTGCATATGGAAGACAGACCAAAATATTTATTCAGATACCAGAAAGCCGAATTCATCATAATAACAAAGACATCTAAACAATAACAATGCAGAAGGCAACGCTAGCCCCAAGCCTTCCCTCTGTTTTCCACAAACCAGCTCCCTTATACAAATCACAAACAAGCTCTTTCACTCATGCTAGTCAGCTGCCTATTTTCTCTCCCTCAGTTCTGACTACTCTCTAAATGTGCTCTGCTCTAGCTCTGCCTCTTCTTGTTCCCCCTTCCTTCTCCACCCCCTTCTGTTCCATGTGACTCATTTGAGTCAGGCTTTCATGTGACTTAGGCAGGTCACATGAGCCTATTAATGAATGGGAAAGATCTTCCCATCAAGAAGCAAAATTACATTAATAATAAGCAAAAATGCATTATCAGTACAAGCTACTGACTAGTCATTTCTTTGAAATCAACCAAAGGACATTGGAGACTTTATCTCCTCTCCCCCTTTCTCTTTTGCATGGAGCTGGTTGACACTTTCTTTGCATTTCTCTATTTCTTTATGTTGTTTCTACTTCTAGATATATTTCATATAAAAACAATGATTGATCATGATTTCTCTGTGGCTATGTTTCTATATTAACTGCATACCAGGAGATTTTAATGGAGAAAGTCTGTGAATATCTCATGCTATAAAGATAAAGGGACAAAAAGGATGAATCCTTTTGGTTGTTGGGGGTAACAGGAAAGGGAATTCTTTCATTTCTTCTCCTTCTTACCCCCATCCCCCTCAACACAAAGGCAAGAAAATCTTATTGGTTTTTATTTTATTTATAACTCTTAAAAGCTCCAAAAGAGCAGAGATAGATAAATCACATGACTTGGAATAATTTACCCCCTAAGCTATGGCATCATGAGTAAGCAAAATTCAGGTGGTTTAGAGTGGCTGCTGTTTCAGGGAAGCTTTCAGTTTTTGGAATGAGGGGCAGAATAGAAGGATGAACCAAGGGAAAAGCAGGCCAGTGAGAGGAGGAAGATGTGAGTTTTGGAAGAGGGGTTGCTCCTCAAAGCAAATCCCTTAAATCCAAAGGTTGGAAGCTACTTCCTCATCATAGTAGGTACTTAAAAACATTTGTTGAATTGACTTAATTTGAAATTCTCGAATCTGACCTAACCTCCTTGATCCCAACAATTACAAAATAAAATTAGAGCAGGAGTTCTAAGCCTGGGGTCCATTAAAAAAATTGTTAACTACAAATGACATCCCAAAACAACACAAGTCTCAATTTTAAAAGGCTGAAAACTGCACTGAGACTTTTGGGACATTATATGTTTCAATTTAGGTGGTTTCTTTCATAATCCTACGTAGTTTATTGTATGCATTTAAAGACATTATTCTGAGAACATATCCAAAGGTTTTCATGCACTGCCAAAGGGATCCACAACACATAAAAGGATAAGAATGCCTGGTCCAGAGGATCTTAGGAAACGAAATGGAATTAGGCTTGAATGGTCTGAATCTTGCCTTTGGTCAAATCAATGATAGGTCAACTCTCCAACATTAGTCCTGTGAGTCCCAAATTCCAAGGACAATTGAACCAGAAAGGCAAACATAAACCACCTAGAGCTGCTGTATTAGTCATAACACTGGTATGGGTCCTTTTGAAGATACAGGAAATTAAGCAATTGCTATGCATCCCCTTAAGGACACAAATATTTTCCAGTAAAATAATATTAACCATAATTAGGAGTAGGCCTTTTTATTTTTGGTGGGGCAGGAAATGAGACAATGAGAAGGAAGGTGGAGGATTGTGTGTTATTGGGGTATATAAACCATATCTTCCACAAAGCCCACCATGGAGGTAACCCTATATTCTCGAAGATTCTGTCAGTGAAGCATATATAACACAGACTACTCTGACCCTCACTGCTTGGAGACCAGGTAGGTCACATTTTATCTTCCTCTCTCCCCACCCTCAGTGTTCTTTAGTAAATTTCTGCCATTGGTTTTAGGTCCTACCAATGGTGTTCACCCAAGTGTGTGTGTGTGTGTGGGGGCGGTTCACTTCATCTCAGTTCCATTTAGCCACTAATAGTCTTTTACATAGACTTATTTATTTCAAAACATATAATCATAAAGAGACTAACTTACTCTTCTGACTCACAGGAGATATAAGCCCTCCCCTTTATACCACCTCAATCTCTGGGGAGGGAAAGGGGATTAGTTTCATAGTTTAGCTCAGTTCCAATAGAGCACAGTTCCACTTCTGAGTACAAAATTCCACTCAGACTTAAATCCCTGGCACATGGACTTCTCAGGGTCCCCATGGGGAGATAGGTGGGTGTACCATCCTGCCTGGAATCCTGGCTCCAAGGTTATCATGACTCAGACTTTTGGGTCCCATGGGGATCCTCCCCATGACCTGAAACTGAGGACAAACAAAACAGAACAGAAACAAACACCCCCAGACCCATTTCTCACAGCTTGAGTAAAAGAGGGAGGATGGGAAAAGACAGTACTTTACCTTTTACTGGTTAAGTTCATGGCACCTGCACTGTGGGTGAACTGTAATCTTTATTGAACATGGCAGATAGAAGTGACTAAAAGGAGAGCAGCAGAGAGTAGTGGACAAGAGTGGCTGTCTCACTTCTAATGGTTTGTGATATCCACATCCAGTATTCAATTCTATAAACATTTATTAAGCACCTACTATCTGTAAAATGATCTGGAGAAGGAAATGTATCACTCAGTATCTCTGCCAAGAAAACCCCCAATAGAGTCAGAAAGAGTTGTACAGGACTGAAAAACGGCTGAACAACAAACATAAAAATGTGTCAGACGTGCTAAATTCTGGAGACACAAATAAGAAAAAGATGGATAAGTCTCTACCCTCAAGGAACTAACAATCTAATAGGGAAAGACAACCCATAAAAGGAAACTGGACAAAGATGGCAGACCCCAAGGGTACGTGGTGGTGGTGTGGGTGGGGGTTGGGGAGGGGACATCAAGGTCGTTGTAATTCAAACCAAGCAGAGATGCAGATTGAGAGTGGACAAGCTACCGGAAGAACTGAATTGTGTCAATCTTGACCTTGTCTTTATAAGTGAAATCTTTTAGAAGAAGGAAGTTCCAGCTAAATGAAAGGACAGTTACAAGTTCTCCTTGGAGAGGTAGATAAATGAATTGAACAAGCCGCAACAATAACAAATAAGGAATTAGGAAAATAATTACGTTGTGAAACTATGTGCCAAAAGTTACTAAACTATACACAACCTTTGATCCAACAATAAAACTGTGGCTGGGTCCTGATTAGCATGAACAATGAATCACATGAAGTCGTTGCATTATTTAAAATTACATTACTTGAAGTATAATTAAAGACCACAGACTCCGAACTGGGGAGCCATTCATTCTCCCAAACTATGCCCCACCTCAATCTTGCATGAGGCACCTTTCTCGATCTATAACAAGTTTTGTCATTGAGCTTTTTCCTCCAATTTACCCACACTTCTTGAATAGGATGGGAAGTAATTTCGTCCCAGCTCCTCCAGTAAAATTCCAAAACCAGGGTTCACCCGGAACACAGAACACACTTCCCTGCACAGACACAACCTTCAGTTGATAAAAAGCCAATGGGTGAAAAGATCACAAGGCTCCCACCCTCTTATTATCACGAATACTGATAATACACCCCCTTCTGTCGATTACTGGAAAGATTCACAAGTCCTCTCCCCAGGGTCCCACAGCCCTCCCCATCCCATAGCCTACCGTAATATACTGACAACTCCTCCAGCCAATGAATGAAAAGGTTTAAGGCTCCAAACCTCTAAGAACAGTAATATCCCCACCCTCTCACCCAGCTCTCCACCGACCCTGACCACGCCTCCGTCCATCTGTAAAAGCCCCCTACCTAGCATACCCTGCCCCCACCACCTCAGTTCATATCTGTCCGAGTATGCTGTCAGCTCCTCCAGTTTATGGTAGAAAATATTTACAAAAAACTAGGTTCCCATAGACAAGGAGAGGGAAGAGGGTACTGAAGCAACAAGACCACCTTAAAGCATTTTGGAGGAGTCCCCTGGTCTTCTTCCATCCCGGGAGTTGCAGATCTCTAGGGGCTACAGAAAGGGGGATGATTGAACTCTAGTTAGAGGAACCTAGTCAAAGACCCAGAGTTGGGGGAGAGCGAGGAGGAATCTTACGTAAGGAGGAGGGAACGGAAGGGAGAAAAAACTAGGTTGCCATGACAACCAGCTTTGGATCCGCGAAAGAAATACAAGTTCTCAGAACTGTGGCGTGCACGTACACGATGCTTGCTAGTGTCCCCGCATTCCAGGAATTCCTAGTAGAAATTTAGTAGCACTATAGCGTTTGCTTCATGTAGTTTGACTGCACCGCCGCACGTAGCCTAACAGAAAACTTCACTCTGAGACCCAGTAGGAAACCCAGTTCTTTCTGGTCAAACAGCGGTCATTGCTTTTTTCAATTCCTAAGTATGAAAAAAACAAATTTAATAATTGCAAAGCAATGTGCCACAATCGCAGCGGTTTCGCCCCGCCTCCCCCTTATAAAATTTTACTTTATTTCATGGGTCAACAGTCTCTGTGCTACAACTTCGCATATTAAAGTGCCCTGCGATCTGTAAAATAAAGGGGTAGGGTGTAAAAATATTTCATATGTTTTACTTTGTTACATTTATTATTGGCATCAAAAAGATACGGTTTTATCTGGTAACACAGACTTGAGTTGGTTGTAGGAAAAATAAAATAAAATAAGGAGGTTGAACTAGCTAGCCAAGGACTTCCTCACTCCATCAAGTTCTGACGTTGTACGTCTCTGGCGTCTGTTTCCATGGCATCGCTCTAACATCGCTTTGCTAGAAGTCTTGTGTTACTGTACAATTTGCTGCGTTGTAGACAGTTATATTTTCTTGGAAGTAGCATGATGAGTAAGAAGAAGGAAATAGGGTTGCAGGTAAGCGCATTTAGACTCTGCTACCTGTAACTTTGGATATATCCTTTTAGCTCTAAACTTCCTTTGTCATTAAAATGAGGCATTTGCACCATCTCATTTCTAAGCTCTCTTTCAGTCCCGACAATCTAAACTTCCCGGAGGTGTAGAGCTTTGAACTTGGAATCAGGCAGACCTGGGTTTACATGCCTCATCTATTCATTCAATAAACATTTTTTAAGGGACTGCTATGTGACAGAAACTGTGTTAAGGTGTGCTCAAGGAACTTACAGGAGATAACATGCAAAAAGATATATACAAAGCAAGTTGTATGCAGGATAAATAGGAAATAATTAAGAGAGTGAAAAGCTCTGGAATTAAGAGGGGTTAGGGAAGGTGGTGGGATTTTAGTTGGGACTTAAAGTTAGGGAGGTTAAAGTCTGAGTCGAGGAGGGAGAACTTTCCAGGCCAGGAAAATGCCCAGAACCCAGAGATGGAGTGTTTTGTTTTCTAAACAGTCAGGAGGCCAGTGTTACCAGATCGCAGAGTAAGGTGTAAGAAAAATGGGATGGTAGGAGGGGGCTAAGTGCCAGTAGTTTAACTTTGGGCAAATCGCCTAACCTCTCTGTGCTTCATTTTCCCCATCTATAAAATGAGAGAGATTGGCGGGATGGCCCCTAAAGTTCTTTCCCCTCTAAATCCATAATCTTTTCTTTTGTACCAAATTAGAACTTGAAATATACATTAACTGGCATTGGTGGTTGAAGAATGTTTCTGTAATACATTTTATTTCTTTAAATTTTTATTGCCATCTTTGTTTTTATATCTCTGGAATAAATTCTATATATACTGTTGCTTTAAAGAAAAGCAAGCAACTTCTGATGAAAGAAGTACAAACTCTTCAGTTTTTATGCCTATTTTGACATTATATCAGTTTTCATTTTACCAGCCATCTTTTAATTGCCGACCCTCAGTCTTCATCCTTAATTGAGGCCTATCTTCTACATTTGAATAGGTTGACCACGTCCCTCTCCAGGATGCTCTCTCAACTCTGGGGTTTTGTGGTACTCCTCTACCTGGTTTTCCTCCTACCTGTCTGACATTTTCGTCTCAGTTCCCTTGGCCGGCTCATCATCTATCATACCCCTTAACTATGGATGTTTCCCAATTTTCTATTCTAGGTCTTCTCTCTCTCTAAAACTGAACTCATTATCTTTCTCCCAAACTCTCCTCTCTTCCAAACCTATTTCTATTTTAAATTAAATTTTATTTTCAAAGATCACCCTTCTCTTCCTCCACTTCCTTTCATCCTCCCATTGAGAAAGCAAAAAAACAAAACCCTTGTTAGAAACAAAATTTCTCATTCACCATGTAAAAAAAAAATTCTCCATCTTTGCCCTGATTCTATCACCTCTCTGTCAAGAGGTGAGTCCTTAAGAATTATGGGTAGTCATATGGGTGTGTAATACACACACACACACTCACACACATGTCCTTTATTGTTGTCTCTTCTCTCTTATGTTTGTATTTCAAAATCTCTCTTCAACTTTGGTCTTTTCATCAAGAATGTTGAGAAGCTGACTACATGTACAGCTTACATCAAATTTCTTGCCTTCTCAATGCGGGGTTGGGGAGAAGAGTGAGGGAAGGAGAGAATTTGGGCCTCAAATGGGTGTTAAAATTGTTTTTATGTGTAATTGGGGAAAATATCAAATCATAGAAAATACTTAGAAGTTCTTTATTTCATTGAAAGCCTATCCCTCTTCCTCATAATACTATATTCAGTTTAGCTAGTTGTTATTTTTGGCTGTAAACATAGATCCTTTGCCTTCTGGAATATCATATTCCAAGTTTTCTGCCCCTTTATAGTTTTGGCTGCTAAATTCTATCTGTTCCTTACTGTAGCTCCTCACTACTTGATTTTTTTGCCTGACTGCTTGAAGTCTTTTTCTCTCTTTGACCTAGAAGCACTGTTTTTTGGCTATGATATTCCTTAGAGTTTTCATCTAGGGGTTTCTTTCATGAGGTGACCAGAAGATTCTTTCTATTTCCACTTTGTCCCCTGGTTCTAAGAGATCCAAACAGTGTTTTTAAAGAAATATGTCTTCTAGGCTCTTTTTATTTTTTGGTCACAACATTTATACAGTACAGTAATTCTTACATTTTTTTCTCCCCAATCTGTTTTCCAGATTGATATGCGGTCCTTTACATTTTCTTCTATTTTTTCCCCAGCTTTTTGACTTTGTTTTAATACTTTTATGTTGTCTCATTGGCTTCTATTTGGTCCATTACAATTATCAGGGAGTTTATTGCTTGGACAAAGTTTTGTACTTCTTGTTCAAAGCTTTTAATTCTCTTTCCAATTCTTTTTTCTATGGTTTCTTTTCTTTTCCCCCCTCAAGTACTCTCATTTTATTTATAAAAAATTTTAATTTCTTTAAAAAATTCTTTCTTCATCTCTTCCAGCAATTCTAGTTGAGTTTGTGTCCAAGCTATGTTTTTCTCTGAGGCATTGTTTGTCGGTATTTTGGAGTCATGCTCTTTTTCAATGTCTTCAGCATCCCTACCGCCATTATGCTCATTATGGTGGGGTGTTTTATTGTTTGTCTGTTTGTTTGTTCATTCTCCCAGTCTGCTTCCTGAGTTTAGACTTGATTTTAGGGCTGAACTCTGTGATGCTTCTGGATGGAAGGTCTGGGCAGGTCTTGTTGCTACTTTCTTGGGGTTATTAAGTAGTATATTATTCTAGGATCTCAAGGACAGTCTGGAGACCTGCAACCTTTCATTGCTCCCTAAGTGGTCTGGTTCAGGGCAAAGTTTGATTATTACCTCCTGGTCTGAACCCTGCAAGTTCTTGACCTGGATATGAGCAAGAATAGATGCTGCTGGACTCTACTTCTATTAGTGAGTTGGAATCTCTGTTGGCTGGAAGCAGCAGAACTGTAGTTTCCCCTTTGGTCTGGGATTCCTGCCCTGGTTATTCTTCTGCAGGATGAATTAGATGTTGGAAATGAGACCCTAACTCATCTCTGAGATCTGAGCCATACCACTGCTACTAATACTGTTGGCTTCTAAACTTCCTTCTTTCTCTTTATACCCCACAGTTCTTCCCTCCCTGGAGCTTCCATACACTGCCTAGGTCCCCTTCTCATTCCACCCTGCATCTGTGACCTGAGAATAGGTAGTGGACAAACAAAATTGCCTATTGATAAAATGCTCCCAAAGTGCCCTGCTGTGGGTTTGGGAGTGCTCTGTGTGACTGCCTCTTGCTTTTGTGTAAAGCCTCTCCCTGGGTACCAAATTTGAGCCTTTCCCCAATGTCTCCAAACCATCCTGTCTCTGTCTTCCTATGCTGAGCTGAGCTGGGTTGGACAAATGACTCACTATGGCTTTTTCTTGATTTCACCATGAGGGTCCAGTCTGGTGTGTTTTCTAGATGTTAAGAGAATTTTGTGGAGAGGAGCCCATGGTATTGCTTTCCTATCATTCTGGCATATTGGCTCTTCCTCCCTCTATTTCTGATGACAGTATTACCATTCTTCCTATACCTCATGCTTATAATTTCTTTATTCTCATTTCCTCAATTCCTTGTATCACATATCCAATCAATTGCCAAATTTTGCTGATGTTACCTTTACAAAATTGTTTGCAAATGACCTCTTTGTTCACACCTAAATTCTTGCCTATCTTATTTCAACAGCCTCTTAACTGGTCTTTCTGCATTTTGCTCCAATCCATCCCAATCCACTGCTAGTGTAAAGTAATTTTCCTTGGGCATAGATCTGACCAAGCCACTGCCCTACTCAAATGACTCCAGTAGCTTCCAATTACCTTTTGGATAAAACATAACCTCCTCATTTTCCTTTTAAAGCCATATACAAGAAGCAATATCATTACTAAACATGTATGCTCCAAGTGGTATAGCATCCAAATTCTTAGAGGAGAGGTTGGGGGAGTTGCAGGAAGAAATAGAGAGCAAAACTCTACTAATAGGAGACCTCAACTTCCTCCTCTCTGAACTTGATAAATCTAACCTTAAAATAAACAAGAAGGAAATCAAGGAGGTGAATAAAGCCCCATACAACCTAGTACCAACCAATCTTGTGGCCATATTGGACTTAACTCCCCTCTCATTCCCTGTGATCCAGCCAAACTTGCTTTCGTTCCATTCCTCACACATAATACTCCATCTCACATCTCCATGCCTTTACAATGGCTGTCCCACATGCCTGGAATGTACCCCCTCCTTACTTTTGCCTCATAATTGTTCTCTTCCTCTAAGAAATAATCCAAGTATGATTTTTTTGCATAAAGTCTTCCCTCCCAAATTATCTTGTATTTAACTCCTTTGGATATATTTATTAATTTTATATTAATGCTTTACATACTTACAGTACTTATATTATATTAATATAAGTATTAATATAATATAATTATAAATATATTATATTAATTATATTATAATTAACATAATTATATTAATACTTTACACATTCTTTCATTGAAATGTAAGCTCCTTGGGAAAAGGAATTATATTCTTCTTTGCACTTATATCCTCAGCATCTGGGAAAGTGCCTGGCAACTACAGAGTAGTCACTTAGTGAGTAGTTATTGATGATCTTAAAGGTCTAGAAAATCCAAGAGCAATTATATAAATGGTTTTAAGAAATGGTTTTCATTTGTGATACAAACCTCGAATTCTCTGGTTTTGTTGAGATTTCCATGACCATGACTGAAGATATAATTATTACAGTAGTGATCCAAGTAAGTCTGTTTGCAAAGTAAAATATTCTAAAAATTATATTTTTATTTTCTTAACATTTCCCAATTATATGCAAAAATTTTTAAACTTCATTAAAAAAATTGAGTTCCTAATTCTCTCCCTCCTACCCACCCTTCCCACACACAATGAGGAGATAAGCAATATAATATCAATTATACATGTCATACAAAACATAATTCCAAATCATGCAAGCACTCATCCAAACAAAGAAAAATAAAGAAAGTGAAAAAAGTACTTCAATCTGTACTCAGAGTTTATCAGTTCTCTCTTTGGAGGAGTATAGCATTTTTCATCCTTTGGAATTGTCTGGAGACTTCAATCATTATCTTGGTGAGAGTGCTGAATCTTCCACAGTTGATCAACATTGCAACATTGTTGTTACTGTGTGCAGTGATCTCTTGGTTCCACCCATTTCACTTTGCATCAGTTCATATCATTCTTCCCAGGCACAAAGCAATACATTTTGATAAGTCAAATAGGGCAATGAATAAAGTATGAACTATACTGTTGTAACTATTGGCTCTGTGTCCATAGTTCCAGGCTTACATAAACTGGGTTGAATTTGAGAGCTTAGCTCTCAATGGAGGAACTGGGAATGTCTGAATTTGGTTCATTTCCAGCTGTTCACTAGGGATCTGTAGTTCACCTAAAAGCATTTAACATAGTACAAATTTATTGAAGGACATGTAAATAACTTGAAAGAGGTTTACTTTTTATTTCAGTTAGCAAGGGAAGAGTAATAGCCCACCTTACAGTGAGTGCTGCTTCCTTCTTTCTCATTCCTCAGAATTTTTATTAATAACCCCTGCAAAGACTCAGGGCACCAAAAAGCCAAGTTCTTGCCTGATACTTGGCTATCCTATAATGAATCCAGTGTCTCTGGCTCAGAGATACCTGGAATGAGTCAGACTCTACTTAGAAAACTTGGGTAGGACATAGAAAGTGCAAGGGTAATTTAATTCAATAAATATTTATTAAACTATGTAGAAAGCCAGGTATATTTTAGGACCTGAGAATACAAAAGGAAAAAAAAAGAAGACATAGTCCCATGCCTTCCAGGAAACATGGCATCGAGATGCCAATTATTATGCAAGTTAGTAGGGAGACAATGGGGTGTAGTAGATAGAGACAAAGTTGGCCTCAGAGCCAGGAAGACCTGGGTTCAAATGTTGCTCTGACATGCATTGACTGAGTGACGTTGGGCAAATCATTTAACCTCTCAGTACTGTAGGCAACCCTCTAAGACAGGGACTCTTGACTTTGTTTTGTGTCATAGACTCTTTTGGCAGTCTGGTGAAAGTTAAGAATTCCTTCAAAAGGGTCTATTGTTAAATGCAGAAAATAAAATACATAATTCTACAAAGGAAATGGATTATATTGAAATACTGACTTTAGATAGGTCAACTGAAAAAAGGAAAAAGGAGAAAGGTAAAAAAGCAAACATTCATGGAGGCTAAAACATGAAAATGTTCAGAAAAATGGGTGAAGGAAGCATTAAGATCCAAAAAATAAGTGAAGATAGGTTTGGGGCCCATTTAGAGAAGGGCTTTTTTCATCTGTAGTAAGAGGTAGGTCAGGATGAGGGAGAAGTATCTGAGAAATGACTAAACTGAGAAGTTTCAAATTCCCATCCAGTGCCAAGACTTCTAACTCATACATGAAGCCTGGAGAAATAAATTCCAGAAAGTCTAAGTGAAACAGTCTGGCCAGACAAATCTACACAAGTTTAGAAGAACGCTGACATCAAGGTCAAGATTTGTTAGGACAGGGAGAAGGAAAAAGAGATCTAAGAAGACTAGACCTTGTTCCCATATACTTAATGCTTTAGTACAATGTTTAAAAGAGAGTCTTATCCTGGGGTATAGGAACTTGTATGTGGGTGTATGTGAATGTATGTGTATGCATAGACATATATATATATATATATGCACACACACATTTTTATAACTTTTCAATATTTGTTTTCCTTTTGAATCCTATGTATTTTACTTTATAAATAAGCACAGAATAAATATAGAATAAACTAAACATAGAATGAATATAGGATAAAACATTACTCTGAGAAGACATCCATAAGTTTCACCTGATCCCCAAAAGGCTGCTTGACAGAAAAAAGTTTCAGAATTCCTGGATTAAACCATAAAAATGATGCAAACTAAACCACCTCTTCAAACCTGTTCCTATAATTCCATCTGTAAGTTCATCCCTCCAATAGTCCTTTAAAAAACATCCAAGTGGGCAGTATGTTACTTTCATGGAGAAAGAGGAAAGAAGTTGAAATGAAGGGGAAACCCACAATTTCCCCCAGCAATTGTCCCAGAGTTTAGGGAATTCAGGAAAACAACGAGAAGTGGTAGAGGCAAGAATCCTGTAGATGGTGCCACACACCTGAATCTCAGGGTGGCTGGATCAAAGTAGTGGGATCCTCACAGTAGAGGTCTTGGGAAGAGCAGAGTAGCCCATTGAATTAAGTGACCAGTTATATGAGAATCATAAAAGGGATAAGAGCTCATTTAAAATGTGCGATAAAAATTGGTAAAATAGAAATATTGAACGCATGAGTTCGAACGGTGCCAAAATGAAAATCTACACAAAAAGAAACAGACACAGTTTCTAATATTAAAAATGTAGGTTAAATTAGCTAAACCCCACCCCACTCCCACTTATATTCTAAGAAATTTACTGCTTTAAAATTTATGTATGATGTTATCAAAATATTGTGTGTATTTACATTGTTTTCTTTCCTTTTTTGGACTGGATCTGTGGAAAATACTTCAGCTTGTTGAATTGAATTATTGCTTTCTTTTTTAAAATCTGTGCTTCTCTTGGTGGAAATTTCATCAACAGAATTTGATGCTGATTCTCTCTCCCTGTGATGTTAGTATTCTTAGCAAATGGTAATTGCTTCCCAATTATGGAAAACCAAAGGAAGGTAACCAGCCAAATCCTCCCTCCCCCCAACCTGCTACCACATCTCCTACACATATGATATTTTAAAATAGAATAGCTTTATTCTCTTCTGTTACACCTGATTAATTTTAGTTTTTAATCTAACGCTTTTTAAATTTTCCTAATCTTTCCTCTTTTCGCCAGCAAGAGGCAGCATAGGTTCTTGGAGAGAGCACCACCCTAAGAGCATGGAGATCTGACTCTGCTATAGACTTTTCTTGTGATATCCCTTCCTTATATGCACATATAACGCAGGTCTCCAGCCTGAATCATTTGAATGGGATCCTCCTCATGGATGGAAAGAATGATGACTGGATGTTGAGTGCTTGTGTGGAGGGGAAAATTGGTTCTAGAATTGTGGAAAGGAGACATCCTTCTTTCCTGCTTGAAGGGAGGACAATTCTAGGCTTTCTTCAGGGACAGCCTGATGGAGAAAGAAAATAGATTTTAGAAGGCAAACATATAGGGAGTAAATTGACTCCTTAACATTTCTACCCTCCAAAGCCTGTTCTACTTCTTCACACATATTTTCCTATAGAAAGTCTGGACCCAGGTATCCTCTCTGGAAACAGGAAAGGAGAACATCTCCTCTTCAAAGCTCTACAGCCAGTGTTATCCCTCACATAGGCATTCAGCATCTAATCATTCTCTCCATCAATGAGCAGTTTTATGCAAATGATCTAGGCTTGAGACCTAGGATACATCCCATAAAATAGGAATAGTCCTGACTACCTACCTAACAGAATTTTGTAATAAGAATAAGTATCTTGGAAAAAAAATAATGTCCTGTGCAAATGTATGGTTTTATTATTATAGTCTATCTAATTAAAGTGACTGATGCTCATTTGAGACACAGCAATCAGTGGGAAATGCTTGAACTGTCCCCACTACATGCCTCAGCAAGTAGTAACAAGATTTGAGTGCAGATAGAACATAGTGATACTGAATGCCAGGAATTGCCTTGGCAGATTCTACCAATTGTAAGATGGCATTTAAGCAGGAAAACTACTAGAAACAAGTTACTATACTTTAAACTGGAACAGGTATGATGGCTTGTAAAGAGATCTATGTGGAGGAGAATGAAAATCAGAATAATATTCACATGCATTAAGGATATACTAGACAAAGTTGAGAGAAAGGAACAGGCAGGTTTTCACTAACAATGTTCTATATAGCACACCACATCATTACAGGGATGCTATTGGTTGAAAGTTATGGAGAGTACAAGGTCCCACTATGCTCATTATTTGTTAACTGAAAAAGCATTTGATTGAGAAGAGCAAAATGCTGGCCTGAAGGCTCTCCTCCAACAGTCTTTTTGGCACATTTTCAAATAATCCAAGATTCCTGTGTATTTGTCCGTTGCTGAAGAAGATCATGCCATCAGAGAAATTATGACATGACTTGCACTTGACTTTGTTTTGAGTGAGGGAGGGCTATGCAGGTCACCAGCCTTACTTCTCCAGAGCCATCTGAATCAGTGACCAGATATCCATCAGGATGACTAGAGATGACCCAGGATGAGGCAGTTGGGGTTAAGTGACTTGCCCAAGGTCACACAGCTAGTGAGTGTCAAGTGTCTGAGGTGAGATTTGAACTCAGGTCCTCCTGACTCCTGCACTGGTGCTCTATCCACTTCACCACCTAGCTGCCCTCCAAGATTCCTAGAAAGAAATGACAAGAGATATAACTTTATTTAACGACTCTCTGATTATTAATACATGGCATGAAACAGGGAGACATATTGTTGCTGAAGGAGTTTGTCACTGACATGGAGAATGTCTAACATAGAATCCAAATGGAGAAGGATTCCTCATATATGGTGATAGCCTTCAATATCATTTTCAGATGACATTTTATGGATTTCATCAAGACCAGGATTATTGTAGAGTCATAATCACTCAAAAGAGTTCAATTTAACTGTGTACAGAAGAAAAGCTAAATAGACAACAAATACCTATTTTCTGGACAATAGTATGAAGTTAAATGGAAAACCCAAAGAGCTGCTCTTTGAATGGAAGTAGATCTTAGACAGACATTGCAAATGAACAATAATTTGGGCCTAGAATTGAACTGGAGAAGAGGACACTAGACAGCTTTTGGATAATTGAATAGTGCTTTTATTGACACCAAGATTCTCCTTAAAAAGGAAAAAGAAAAGCTCATATTTTTAACATTATTATTCTTTTGGTGATGTTTTGTAGCTCTCTGTCCAAAGAAATAAAATTATGGATCACCTAAAGGGAACTGGATAGGTACACAGTGGGTATAAAATGGTACCAATGAAGGATTTTGCAAGAGACCGAAAACAGTGGTTTCAAACTCAAATAGAAATGGGGCCTCTAATCTGTACAAAAGGATCCTTGCAGGTGCCATATTGACTTAGTTTAAATGCAATATCATCTACACTTTTAAAAATATTTTTATTTTGTTCAATATTTTCAGTTACATTTTAATCTGGCTTTAATCCTGGGCTACACTCAGGAGTCATGAGGTCCATGACCCATGTCTGACACCTTTAGTCTAAAAGAATATCAGTATGGACATGTGGGAAAGGAAAAATAAATAGTCTGGTCTTATAACAAAACAAGGGATACCTGTCAGACAGCTCATGGGGTCCATCTGGTATGCATTTCAATGTTAAAAGTCACTCCAGTAGGTTGGGTAGATTCCCTATAGAATATTTGTTGAATGACAAATGAACAAAAGACATCTAGGATTAAAAGGCATGACTGTATAACAACTTGCACAACTGGAGAGAGTACCCCCATCATAGAGATCATGGATCCATCAAAGTGTTCATATATGCCTTGGAGATCTCCTGGGCCAAATCCCTCTTTGTCTATATATGAGAAGACTGAGGTCCAGAGACTACTCAAGGCAATGCTGCTAGGGAGCATCTCAAGAAGGGGTTCACTTTGGATTCCTTGCTTCTTAATTCAGTGTTGTCTTCACCTCTGTCACATTTCCTACCTCAATACTATGTGTACATTATTATTTTTGAAGATAACATCATTGTGGTCAGTAATAGACTCATGGTTATACACTGACTATAATCTAGTATGTTTGGGGGGCTAAAATGTCAGCTATTAATATATGCCTACATATATTAACAATATAATTTTATTACATTATACCATAATATTATAATTATATACATGTACACATATATACACATCACATCATCCAGTGGTGTAGTGGATAGAACTCTGGGTTTGGAATTAGGAAGACTCATCTTTCTGAGTTCAAATCTGACTTCAGACACTTACCAGCTGTTTGTCCTTGAGCAAGTCACTTAAGTTTGTTTGTCCTTTTTCCTTATCTGTAAAATGAGCTGGAGAAGGAAATGGCAAACCATTCCAAAATCTTTGTCAAGAAAACCCCAAATGAGTTTTCCCATACCCAACCAAGAGTGGACACAACTGAAAAGTGACTAAACAACAAAAATATACATACAAACATAGACATGTATATATATATATATATTTGTTATAAATAGCAGTAATTTCAGAATCTTTTCATTCCCAAACTTACAAAATTAAATTTTCTATTATTGATGTCTTAAATTTTAACAACACAATTACATTTTGTCTCAAAGATAGAGGAATCATAAACATATTTAAGACTATCATATTAATCATAATTTCTATTACTTTAATAGAAGACCAGAAATTACTTCTATAGTCCAATCACTTTTGTTTTACCTACTAAGACTTTGTTTTGGAAAGTAGAATCATTATGTAAATTACTTTTCTGCCATTTTTTCTATATGTACTTGCAGATAATGGCCATGAGCTTGTTATTAAGCTTATAGATTATATAGATAAGCTTATTAGATTGTGATCACTTTATTATCTCATTTCATTAACATGACATATTCCTTTGTAGATGACATGGTTTTACTGATTTTATTAGCTCCTGCTTTTTATTCAAAACACTATTGTTTTATTCCTTATTTTAATATTAATACAGTCTATATAAATTATTATAAAAAATATTTTTCTGCTTCACTTTGTTAAAATATTCACCATTTGTTATGATTTGGATTCAGGTTAATATCAATAATCAGGAGCTTTGGGAGGAAATGCTCAGTTCCAAAGGATTAACAGGTAAGCAACTTAACAAAAAACTAAGTTTAATTTTTCTAATATGTTCTCTTTAAAATGTTTAATATTTCACACATAACCCAAATGTGGTGCTCATATTTGAAGCATTACTAGTTGATCTAAGTATTTACCATTTCATATGATCTTCCAATCTTATAACACAAGAACAGGTGATTTATTTAACAAATGACTCAGTTATTGTTTTCCAGTTGTGCCTGACTCATCATGACCCCAGTTGGGGTTTTCTTGGCAAAGATACCGGAGTAGTTTGCTATTTCCTTCTGTAACTCATTTTACAGATGAAGAAACTGAGGTAAATAGGGTTAAGATGACTTGCCCAGGGTCACACAGCTAATAAGTGTATGAGGCTGGATTTGAACTCAGGAAGATCAGTCTTCCTGACTCCAGACCCAACACTCTATCCACTGTGCCACCTAAGTGCCCATGGCATATGACTGGCTTGGCATTAATCATTTAGTCAGTCAAGAAATCAATTCACTTCAATAACTGGTTTGACTTTTTTTTACTATTCTAAATTTTCTCTACTTTGATTCATCTACTTTTTTAGTTGCTATAAGGCTTTACTAAAATACAGAAATAGTGTCAACTTTCTGGAAAGTTAAGAATTGAGTTATCTAGATACTCATATATTATGTTTAATAAAGAGATATCCTTCAATGTGGTAGTGCAGAGCTCTAATTCCTGCTACTTGTAGTGTGAGCTGTCAGATTTCTTAAGCATGTGAGAGTTCCAAGCTGTGATGGGCTAAACCTAGTGTGTGTCTGCACTAAGTTCAGCACTAATATTGAGCTCTCCAGAGGGCAGGGTGCTGAAGCCAGGTGGTCTAAAGAAGGGCAAACTGGAAAAGATAAGAAAATGGAGCAGGTCAAAGCTCCTGAACATTCAGAGTGGGACCAGGTCTGTGAGGAGCCCCTGCACGTCCAGCCTGGGTGAGATAGGGAGACCTTGTCTTTAAAAAAAATAGTTATCACATGAATCACCTGTTTTCAGAGGATTATAATTCAATAATATTTACTTAATATCAAGATCATACTTAATTTGATCTTCCTTAATGATTGGTGGGACTTGCAGTAGAAAAGAAAGCATTCATCACAATGAGCCAACATGGCTTGATCAAGAATAGGTCACACCAGACTAACCTCATTTCCTTTTTTGACAGGATTACTGTAGATATAGTTTTGACAGGGGATGTTTTCATAGATGTACATATAGCATGTATAAAACCTTTATTTTTAGCAAAGCACTTGGCAATGTTTCTCAATTTAGCATTGTGGACAAGATGAAAAGATGTGGGCTAGACAACAGTGAATTTAGATAGATTTGAAACTGGAACAGTTGAATGACTGGATCTCAATGTATTCATTTATGATTTAATGTTAATTTGGGAAGCAGTCTCTACTGAAGCACTCACTAGATCGGTGATTGATTCTGCATCTCATTTTTGACAATGACTTGTAGAGTGGTCATATTTTTATTAAGCAATTACTATGTGCCAAATGGGTCACAAAGAATTGGACATGACGAAATAATTATGTGACAGGAACAGTGCTAAGTACTTTAAAAATATTATCTCATGTGATCCTTATAACGAACCTGGTAGTAAGTGCTATTATGATCCCCATTTTACAGTTGAGTAGACTGAAGCAAGCAGTAGTTAAGGTTAAATGTATTGCTAATGTGTTGACAATAGATCCAGAATCCAAAAAAATCTTAATAAGTCATAGACCAAAATCTAATAAGATGAAATTTGGTAGGGATAAAGGTTAAATCTTAAACTTAAAAAAAATTAAACCCTAATGGATTTAATATGAATGTATATGTAGGGCCTATAACAAATTGCACGCCATCTTAGGGTGGAGGGAGGGGAGATATGGGGAGAAAATTTGGAACTCAAAAACTTACGGAAGTGGATGTTGAAAACTAAAAATAAATAAATGAATTTATTTAAAAAATTTAAGCTCTAAAGCTACAATTCATTTGTTAAAGTTAAATATTTTTGTTGAACAGACTACAAATGGAATTTATTATTTTGTTCACAATCGTTTCTTGCTTGTGTTTATGTAATAATAATAGCCATCATTTACATAATGCTTTAAGGTTTGCAAAGAGCTTTGCATATATTAACCCATTTGATTTTCTCAATAACCTTGTGAGGTAGGTGCTTTCCTTGTTCTCATTTTAAGGATGAGAAAACGGACCCAGAGAGGTTAAATAATTTGTCCAGGGTCACACAGTTAGTAAGAGTCTGAGGCAGAATTTGAATTTAGGTCTTTCTGATTCCAAGTCCTGCACTCCATTCACATGGTATGTGAGTTTTTTGAAGGTTGTCAAGTTTATGATAAGGTTTTAAAAAAAAATTTGTGTTCAATGTCTTAAATTTTAAATTTATGTGAGAAATTTGTATTTTCATTCTTGTTCATATAAAATTTGGATTATATTCATCTATATATACATATATATTACTCTTCCAGTAAGTGCTTTTTAATAAGTTAACTAAAACATAGATGTCCTAATTTTAGAATTTTGTATTACACAAAGTATATACTTTCCAAATATTGCTGCCTGACATTCCACATTGTTGTCTGTTTGTGATATTTTGGGCATATTTTACTACATAGTGGTCGATGTCTACCAAAGCTGGTGTGGACCTTGTAAACCTGTGGTGACTCTTTTCAGGAAAATAAAACTTGAAGTTGGAAATGATGTTCATTTTGCCACGGTAAGATTTTAAGATGAGAAAAATTTAAGATAATGAAGGATATGAGATGTAAGAAGGAAGACTGCTCATTTAACAAAGTTTTAAATTTGTAGTTTCAAGTAGATATTTATTCTGTTGGATGAGGAGTTTCTTCCCTTAGAATTCCCTATGCTGATGAAAGCCCAAATCCAGATGCTCCCTTCAATTACTGGGATGGTTTACACTTGTCTAGACTTAAGGATATTTTCTTCACTGTACAGATGATATCCATCTATAGTGTCTCTTACAAATGAACGTAAGTTCTTTAAGTGCTTGCAAGAGCTACACTGTACTATACCACACACTAATATGTTTACTAGACTAACTTAAGCTTTGGAATGCCATTTCATTAAAAAAGGCATATACTTGGATCTTTAATTTTATTTGAAAATCTAACATTAACTGCAAAAGGGATAAGCCAGATAATGAGGGTTCAGGTCCCAGAATTTTATAATTCAATTCAGAAACAACAAATTTTCACGTGACCAGAAGAAAGATTTTTGAAACAGAAGAAAGGAATTTTGAATAACATAATACTATTCTACACATACCAGAAAACTCTGGACAGAATGGAACACTGTCTTCTGAAGAGCAGTGGAGTTCAGGATGCAGATTAGGGCAATCAATCCTACAAATTCGAGCTTAATCATAAATGAAAAAAAGATGGACCTCCAGTAATAAAGAAATATTTGGAACATTCATAGAAAGAAATCTGGATCTGAAGAAATTATTTGCTTCTTGAATACCCCAGACATCAGAAATTTAGGAGAGGTGAATTAACACAGCAGCCAAGGACAGAAATAAAAGAGTAACGGCAGAGAAGTCAGCAACACTCTCCTTTCTAAATGTATACAAAGAGACAAGAGTAAAAGTGGACATCAGGTGGACGTAACAGTGAAGGGGTGGCCCTGGAGCATTATGGGAAACCCTGCCTATAGCTGAGTCAATATTGTTGGTTTGTGTGTTGTATTACTGGGATATGTGTGTGCACATGTGTGTGACTACATGACAAAAAGGGAGAGTGCATAAAAAGGAGTAGGGTATCAGAGGTATAGAAGGGTGTGTGTGAGGTAGCCAGGTCAAATTAAGGTCTAGCAATGAGGAGATGACCTCTGTGGTTTCACAGGAAGAGAAGAGTCTAAGGAGGAGTAAGTAAAGAAGATGGAGCAAGTACAGAAAAGGGTGTGTGTGATGAAAGATCTTGTTTTGATGAGGGAAGGGAGTTCTTTTTTTAAAAATTATTATTTATTTTTAACACAGTTTATAACAGATAAAGCAATTCAAACTTTTGGTCAGGTGATACTTTTTAAATTTAAAATAATTAAATTATTAATTAAATTAATAATTAATAATTTATATAATAAAAGGTTTGGACCACAAAAAAATTTTTTAGAACATTAACCAACTGAGACACAAATACTATTTATGTTGCTAACTTCACAAGCTCTTGGCCTAATTGTCTCCACAGTATTCCTAAGAATTAAAGGACCCTAACTTACTGTTGTTGGTATCAAGTCCTAAGCCTAATAGCTTAATTTTAGACAACCTCGGATGTTCCCCTACCCATAATCTATAATTGAATAGATCTGGTATTAAGTTTATGAATCTTTTGACTATAAGAAATTGCCACCGAGAGTAGGGACAGTGCAGGAATACAATATCTCCCCAACTTCATGTCAATTCCAGGCAGAATTAGATTATCCACTTGCATTCAGTCAGGCTTAAAGTCTGCCGGGTGTCAGTGGGGAAACTGAGTCAGGAGAATCCCACCTCAGCCCAAGCTGAACACCCTTCCCTTGAGATCACCTATGCAGTTCATACCAGCATCTCATCAGCTTACTGGCATCATGGATTGGAGGTTCAGATCACCTTTCTTGCTACCCATACCTGGAGTTAGACTCAGACACTTAATAGTCTCATAGCATCTAAAAATGGCAAGTTCCAATAACCAGGTTTCAAATATGATTATAGTTTCACTTTGGCTAAGGAACATCTTTTGAAGCAAGTCTTAAGCAGCTTACATGCCTTTCTATATATTCTAGTTCCTAAATTAAATGGTAATCATAAAATCAAATTTACCATTAAAACCTTGACTTTTCCATAAATGCCAAATTTTACCTGAGGTTACCTTCCTCTAGGAAATTTAGACTGAAACTTTTTCTCCAAACTAAAGATGTCATTGATTTATTCTCAGTAATTAATTCAATCTATTGTTTTAATACTAATTGCTTTTACCTCACTTTGTAGCACATCCAATTTTTCTCCCCATCACTCCCCTCTCCCCGCTTCCTAATACCTTGTATTCTGATTACTCGGAAAGGGAGTTCTTCTGATGAATACTCCTGTGAGAGAAGAGAGCTATTCTGTGAAGGGAGATGAGGACCTTGGGTTGGGCATTGTTTGGGGGATTTTGTACTTGAGAAGACCATTTGTACTACCTTGGAGTGGGGAACAGTTGGGGCAATTGGAACCTGAGAGAGTGGAAAGGCATGGACACAGGAAGCAGATTTTGAGGCAGATGGGGAAAGAAGGTAACCAGGAAGAGGGTACAAATTGTGGGCTGTGTCCTCTTTATTAGCTATAGGAATTGTTATTGTTCTGGGAGTAAGGCAAAAAAGTAACCAGGAAGAGGGTACAAATTGTGGGCTGTGTCCTCTTTATTAGCTATAGGAATTGTTATTGTTCTGGGAGTAAGGCAAAAAAGAAAAGGGAATCCACATGGCAAGTTCTATAAGGCAGTGGTAAAAACTGCATAGAAGGGAGAGACTAAAATAGCTATTTTAGAAATTCATGAAGAATACAATTATAGGGCTCATTCATGAAGAATACAATACAAGTAATTATAGGGCTTAGGAACCAGAGAATGAAGGTCTAGAATAGACAGAGAGGATTTATAATGAAGAGTGTGGGAGAAATTCTCTTTGGGAAGGGGCAAAAAATAAAACAAATTTCAAGTAGCTAATGAATAGGAATATATTTGAAGGGGAGGAAAAGAGGGGGAATCTACATGATGAAGAGGAAAAAAGAGAGGAAGAATGAAATAATAAGATAAAATCAGGAAACAAAAAGGAAATAATAAACAAAACTCCAAAGGAAAAAGGGTACCACAAGGGAGAGGAGACTGAGAATAAGGGGAAAGGAACCAGTGGGAATAGGTCCACCTTTAAAAAGGTTAAATTAGAGGGGTGGAGCCAAGATGGCAGAGTAGAAAGACTCACATATGCTAGCTCCAAACCCACAGCCCATATATTTCCTGCAAGAAGAACTCCCCACAAATTCTGGAGCACTGCAAGGCATGCAGAAACACAGTGGAAAAGATTTCCACTCCAGAGAGCCCTGGAGAGCCATCCCCAAAGGTCTGTCACACTCTGGAATCTGGGTCCATCCCTGTGCTGCCCTGGCCGCGTGGCCCCAGAGGAGCAGATCCAAGCAGGCTTCAGGGACCGAACCTCTGGCGGCTGCGAAGGTCCCTCCACCCACAGGAGCTCCAGGTCAGTGAGAGAGACTTCTGGGCTGGCCAAGAGGGGAGCGGGGTGTCTCCGTGGCTCGGGCCCCCTTGGGAGGCAGCGGCTGTGGCCTGGGACTCCCAGAGCAGCAGGCAGAAGTTCAGGGCGATTACTGAAGGTCTCTGCATAAATCCCCTGAGGGAACTGAGCCTGGGAGGCAGCCCTGCCCCCACCCCAGCACCAGAACTTAAGCTCACATTGAATAGCAGCCACGCCTGCCAAAGAAAGCCCATTTGAATCTCAGACCCCAAGCACTAGCTAGGCAGATCTAGGCAGGGGTGGACAGGAATCTCAGAGGTCAAGTAACTGGCTGGGAAAATGCCCAGAAAAGGGAAGAAAAATAAGACTATAGAAAGCTACTTTGATGGGGTACAGATGCTCCCACCTTTCAATTCTGATGATGAGGAACTATTCTTATCATCAGGGAAAGACGTGGAGGGTGGGGCCTCAGCACTCCAGACACCCCAGGGGGATGTCCGGTGGGCTCAGGCCTTGGAAGAGCTCAAAAAGGATTTTGAAAATCAAGTTAGAGAGGTGTAGGAAAAACTGGGAAGAGAAATGAGAGAGATGCAAGAAAAGTATGAAAACAGGTCAATACCTTGGTAAAGGAGACCCAAAAAAATGCTGAAGAAAACAACACCTTGAAAAATAGGCTCACTCAATTGGCAAAAGAGGTTCAAAAAGCCAATGAGGAGAAGAATGCTTTCAACAGCAGAATTAGCCAATTGGAAAAAGTGGTTCAAAAGCTCACTGAAGATAATAGTTCTCTCAAAATTAGAATGGAACAGAGGGAGTCTAATGACTTTCTGAGAAACCAAGAAATCACAAAACAAAACCAAAAGAACGAAAAAATGGAAGAGAATGTGAAATATCTCATTGGAAAAACAACTGACCTGGAAAATAGATCCAGGAGAGACAATTTAAAGATTATGGGACTACCTGAAAGTCATGATCAAAAAAAGAGCCTAGACATCATCTTCCATGAAATTATTGAGGAAAACTGCCCTGAGATTCTACAACCAGAGGGCAAAATAAGTATTGAAAGAATCCATCAATCACTGCCTGAAAGAGATCCAAAAAGAGAAACTCCTAGGAACATTGTGGCCAAATTCCAGAATTCCCAGGTCAAGGAGAAAATACTGCAAGCAGCTAGAAAGAAACAATTCCAGTATTGTGGAAATACCATCAGGATAACTCAAGATCTAGCAGCTTCTACATTAAGGGATTGAAGGGCGTGGAATAGGATATTCCAGAAGTCAAAGGAACTAGGACTCAAACCAAGAATCACCTACCCAGCAAAACTGAGTAGAATACTTCAGGGGAAAATATGGTCTTTGAATGAAACAGAGGACTTTCAAGCATTCTTGAATGCTTTTCTTGATGAGAAGACCAGAGCTGAAAAGAAAATTTGACTTTCAAACACAAGAATGAGAAGAAGCATGAAAAAGTAAACAGTAAAGAGAAATCATAATGGACTTACCAAAGGTGAACTGTTTACATTCCTACATGGAAAGACAATATTTGCAACTCTTAAAACTTTTCAGTATCTGGGTAGTTGGTGGGACCACACACACACACACACACACACACACACACACACACGTACACCGTGCACACACACACACATACACACATGCATGCACATACAGAGACAGAGAGCACAGAGTGAATTGAATAGGATGGGACCATATCTTAAAAGAAATTAAGGTAAATGGTGAGAGAGAAAGGTAGGGGGAGGAAAGAGGGTGAAATGGAATGGGGTAAATTATATCTTATTCAAGAGGTAAGCAGGAGAATTTTTAGTGGAGGGAAAAAGAGGAGAGCTGAGAAAAAAACAAGAAGTTTACCCTCATCACATTCGACTAAAGGAAGGAATAAAATGCACACTCATTTTGGTATGAAAACCTATCTTACAATACAGGAAAGTGGGGGAGAAGGAGATAAGCAAGGGGGGGATGATGGAAGGGAGGGCAATGGGAGGAGGGAACAATTTGAAGTCAACACTCAGGGAGGGACAGGATCAAAAGACAGAATAGAAACGATGGGGGGGCAGGATAGGATGGAGGGAAATACAGTTAGTCTTATACAACACGACTATTATCAAAGTCATTTGCAAAACTGCACAGATAGGGCCTATACTGAATTGCCTGCCTTCCCAAAGGGGATGGGTGGGGAGGGAGGGATGGGGAGAATTTAGAACTGAAAGTTTTAAGAACAACTGTTTAGTATTGTTGTTGCTACTAGGAAATAAGAAATACAGTTAATGGGGAATAGAAAGTCATCTGGCCCTACAGGACAAAAGAGAAGATGGGGACAAGAGAAGGGAGGGATGATAGAAGAGAGGGCAGATTGGTGATAGGGAAAATTAGAATGTTGGGTGTATTGGGGTGGGGGGAGGGGATAAAAGGGGAGAAAATTTGGAACCCAAAATTTTGTGAAAATGAATGTAAAAAGTTAAATAAATAAATTTTTATTAAAAAAATAAAAAGGTTAAATTAAAGTAATTGAAGAGATAGTAGAGTACTATGTTTACAAAAGAAGGGGAGAAATCATAACTTAAAAAAGCAAAATTAGAAACAAATGGAGGAAAATATAAATCTAACAACTTTAAGTGTTAATGGACTAAATATCCAATAAAATAAAAAAGGTTTACAGATTGGATAAAAAAGCAAAACTCTACAAATTATTCCTTATAACAGTCACATTTAAGAAACAAAGACATGAACAAAATAGAACTGAGGGGATGAAAAAAACTGCAATGTACCAATTAAATCCAAGAAATCAATCTTGCCATTTCACCAAGCAAATCAAACATTCATAAATAACAGAGATAAGTGCTAAATATTTTTGCATCCAAATTTATAAAGCAAATATTGACTGATCTACAAGAGAGAATGTCAGTAACATAAGAATGACAAGAGACTTCAATATCCTTTCAATTTTTGGATAATTCTAACAGAAAGATTAAAGAAATGGAAAATGTGGAACTGAAAAAATTGTTGGAGAAAATAGAGTTAAAAGACTTGAGACATTTAAAAAACTGAACTTCAAAAGAATATTTCTCAGCATTGCATGGAACCTTTACAAAAATTGACCATATATTAGGGCATAGAGATAATGTAAACATACTTTATAGCAGTACTTTTTATAATAATGAATTATTGGAAACAAAGTGGATGCCTATTGATTTGCGAATGGTTTAAACAAGTTACAGTACTAGAATATAATAAAATATTAGTGTGCTGTAAGAAATTCATAGAATCATAGAATAATCTACATAAAATAATGAAGAATGAAGTAAGCAGAACCAAGAAAACAATACATTATGCAATAATCACAACAATCTACATGGAAAGAATAATCACCCATAAAAAATCAAAAGTGAATACAACAAATTATAAAGATTAGACACGACCAAAACGTAAAATCTTTACTTCATAGTGAAGGAAACACTAGAAGAGAACTACCTAGAACTCCTAAACACAGAAAATGAAATTCCAATGGAAAGAATTCACATCACCTCAACGAAAAAAAAAAACCCAACACAACATGTTTAAATTTAACAATTTAATCCAGAAACAAGTTTTGCAAGCAATCAGGAGAAAGACCTTCAAATACAAAGCATTCTTAGAGTTCTTAAGTCTTTCAAAGTTGTTTTCCTTTACATTGTTGTAGTTGTAGAAATTATTTTCCTAATTCTGTTAGTTCATTCTATCTCAGTTCATAGAAGTCTTCCCAGGGTTCTCTTCTACTGTAATTTGATGAGCACCCACCTTGTTTTGAATTCTTGGATAAAAATATTGCTTCTATTAATATTTTCATAAACATGAGTATTTTGCTTCTTTCTATTATTTCTTTGGGGCTATAACCAACTAGTGGTATTATAGTTCAAATGGAATGAACAATTTAGTGAGTTTTGGGATAGAGTTCCAATTGCTTTCCAGAATGATTAGACCAAGTCATAGCTCCATTAACATTGTATCAGCTTGCTTGTCCTCCTGCAGTACTTCCAAACATTTCCACTTTTCTTTCTTTGTCATCTTTGTGAATCTGATGACTATAAAGTAGAACTCAAGATTGCTTCAATTTGTATTTCTCTTATTAGTGATTTTGAACATTTTTTCATATGGTGGTTTATCGATTGCCTATCTTCTTTTTTGAGAACAGATTATTCTTATATTTTGACCATTTATCAACTGGAGAATAGCTCTTATTCTGATATATTTGAATACATTTTCTATCTATTTTGGATATAGGATCTTTATCAAAGAAGTTGCTGCAATAATATTTCCCTAGTTAACTGTTTCTCTTCTAATTTTAATTCACTTAATTCCTTTGTACAAAAACTGGTTAGAATTTTCAAAAGCTATGGAAGTCAAATAGAATGAGACTTGAGAATACCATTGGATTTAACTTTTGAGATAGAAATTGATTTGTAATTTCAGAAAGGTGTGAAATTTGATCACCATTTCTTATTAACTGGTTAGCAATAGGATATATAATAATTTAATTTAGCTTTTCTACTTGTTGGTTCATTTTGACTGTTCTATACTTGAACTATAAGATACATCTGAGAAACTTTCATTTTCTTAATTTAGGCAGAAGCGGACTGCCTTGATATTTTGGAAAAATACCGAGGAAAGTGTGAACCAACCTTTCTTTTTTATGCAGTGAGTATTTTTCAAAAACAAGAATCAGTAGTATTTGTAATTAGAAATATTCAGATTCAAAAACAGTATATTTCATTTTGTACATATTTTGGATAGGAGTCACACTTTTATGTCATAGCTATACAACAACACAACAAATGATTAAAAATGAAAGACAGTCAAATGTTTGGTAAATACATGCACATAATAGAAAAACAGTAACTACATTGACATTCTCACTGAGTTGCTTTGAATAATTAAATAATTCCGAGTTCTTTGTAACAGTAAAATGTTGTTGTTCAGTTGTTCAGTTATGTCTAACTCTTCATGATTCCATGAACCACAGCACATTAGGCCCTTTCTCCTCTATTAGATAATAGAGTCTCAAAGTCTGTCCAAGTTCATGTTCATTGTTTCCATGATGCTATCTATCCATCTCATTCTCTGCCATTCTCTTTTCCTTTTGCCTTCAATCTTTCCCAATATCAGAGTTTTTTCCAATGAGTTTCATCTTTTCATTATGTGGCCAAAATATTTAAGCTTTAGCTTCTGTATTTTACCTTCCAGTGAATACCCTGAATTAATTTCTTTAAGTAGTGACTGATCTGACCTCCTTGCTGTCCACGAGACTCTCAAAAGTCTCCTTTAGCACTACAATTTGAAAGCATCAATTCTGCAGCACTCAGCTTCCCTTATATTCCAACTCATATGGCCGTACATTGCTACTGGGAAAACCATAGTTTTGACTATATGAACCTTTGTCAGCAAGATGATGTCTCTGCTTTTTAGTGCTGTCCAGATTTTCCATAGCTTTCTCTCCAAGGAGAAAGCATCTTTTAATTTCATAGTTGCATTTGCTATCTGCAGTGATCTTTGGGTCCAAGAATATAAAATCTGTCACTGCTTCCATTTCTTCTTCCTCTATTTGCCAGGAAGTGATGGGACTAACTGCCAAGATCTTAAGGTTTTTTGATGTTAAACTTCAAGCCAGCTTTTACACTCTCACCTTTCACTCTAATCAAGAGACTTCTTAATTACTCTTCACTTTGTGCTATCAGAGTGACATGATCTGCATATCTGAGATTGTTGATATTTCTCCTGGCAACCTGAATTCCAGATTTTGATTCATCCAAAGTTTTGCATGATGTTCTCTGCATATAAGTTAAACAAATAAGGTGCCAATATACAGCCTTGCCATGCTAATTTTCTAGTCTTAAACTAATCGTTGTTCTGTGTTGAGTTCTAAATGTTGCTTCTTGGCCTTCATAGAGACATCTCAGATGATCTGGTACTTTCATCTCTTTGAGATCTCTTTGTCACATTTTATTGTGATCCACACAATCAAAGGCTTAGTGTAGTCAATGAAGCAGAAGTAGATGTTTTTCTAGAACTCTCTTACTTTCTCTACAATCCAGAGAATGTTGGCAATTTGGTCTCTAGTTCCTTTGCCTCTTTGAAAACCAGCCTGTTCTTCTGTAATTCTTGGTTCTCATATTGCTGGAGCCTAGCTTGCAAAATCTTAAGCATAACATTGTAGGTGTATGAAATGAATACAATTGTTTGGTGATTTGAACATTCCTGGGCATTGCTTTCGTTAGGATTGGAACAGAAACAGATCTTTACTAATCCAGTGGCCACTCTTGTGTTTTACAGATTGCTAGCATATTGAGTACACAACTTTAACAGCATCATCTTTTAGGGTTTTAAATAGCTCAGCTGGAATTTCATCACCTTCACCAGCCTTACTATCATCAATGCTTCTTAAGACCCACTTGACCTCATTTTCCAGGATATCTGGCTCTAGAGCAGTAACCACACCATTGTGGTTATTGGTGATGTTAAAATCATTCTTGAATAGTTCTATAGTGTATTCTTGCCACTTTGTTGTAATCTTTTCTACTGCTTTTAAATCCCTACTATTTTTGTCTTTTTTCATACTAATTTTTGCATAAAATTTTCTTTTGATATCTCTAATTTTCTTGAAGAGATCCCTTATCTTTCCCATTCTATTGTTTTCTATTTATTTGCATTGCTCATTTAAGAAAACTTCCTTATCTCTCCTTGCTATTCCCTGGAATTCTGCATTCCATTGGTTATGTCTTTCCTTTTCATGTTCCTTCTCTCTTCAATGGTTTGCAAAGCTTCATCAGATAGCCATTTTTCTTTCTTGCTCTTCTTTTTCTTTGGATTGATTCTGTTGCTGCCTCTTGTGCAAGCTATAAATGTACACTCATCTGATGAGTTATTGTTATAGGGAAAAAACACAAAGTAGGTCTGAGTGAGGGTGTCTCTGGTGTGGGGAACTCAGTGCAAGATGAAGCTGGTTGGCACTTGTGGAGATGCACAGAGTGGCAGCATTCAAAGGGGTAGAAGATAAAAGAAGCACCAAAGAAGAATCTCTTTGACTTCATGATTTATCCCAAGATTGTTCCTTACCTTCCATGTTGTTTTATTCTAAGTAAAAATCATCTGCATTGCCATCTTAAAATTGGCAAATAAAAATAAAATAAAAGACATTTTCATCAGTGATTTCACTATTTCAACTAGCAATTTTACCATTTATTCTAGGGTGGAGAATTAGTGGCTGTGGTAAGAGGAGCAAATGGACCATTACTGCACAAAACTATTCTAGATCAGCTGGAGGCAGAGAATAAGGTTTTGGAACAAGGCACTGAACGGAAAGTGGTAATTGGAGGATCTTAACTTCTGAAACTATAAACTCTAAATGTCTACCATGTACTTTACACTAGTACAATCTAATGCAACAATTTTCCTTTTCTGATATTCTTATAGCTTTTCATAGGAAAACTCCATGGAATTCAGTCTATCAGAGTGATTAAACTTTCAATTTAAATAAAGAGACCAAAGCTCACTCTGAAAGAGGGTTTGCTGCATCATACCAAAGCACCAAGTCCTTTTGGAGTGAAGCCATGTGGTTCCCCAGAAGTGCCTTGGGCACAGACCTAGCACTCCATGATGTATGCTGTAGCCAGAATAGACAAAGAGTGATTCCTGTTTACTTCCCATTACATATATTTAAAACTTCCCTTTCATCTTTAATTCAGCAAAATTCTATCTATTCAACTATCCTGGATATCATTCAGTTCCCTTCAATTCAATAGCTTTACCCAATTAAATTTCATGTATCAGAACTATTCCTGAAACACTTGGTATATACAGTATGGAATATAAAGCTATAGAATTAAGCATCTTTAAGAGCAAGTCTACCAAATGTTTAGGTATACTAGAAAAGCCTGAAATGAAGATTTATGGCACAATAAAAAAATCATGGCAGACTCATAGAACCCTGGACTTAATTTCTGTTATTGAAGTGTCTATTTAATCCAACTGAAAGATAATTTCCTTTCCTTTAAAAATTGTGTCCTTCCACTTCTCAAAATAACAAATATTCTTAGTTAAGTTGAACTCATGATGATTTATAAGTAAGAAAGCATATGGCTATTGATGACATTTGAAAAAACAAAACAAAATATTACTTTAAAACTGAACACTGAGTTTTGAAAATATCAAGTTACCATACTACTTTAATGGAATGAAATCAAATACTCAAATCAAAAAGAAAAAAGAAAGATGTTATGCAAAAAAAAAGGAAATTGGTATTTGCCCTTATGAAAACACCATAAGGTCCAGAAGGAAACTTGAACTCCCACCAGGGCTGAAATTCTAACAATCCAGGAGGGAAAGATCTGTTGCCTTATTGCCTCCTGCCACAGCTAGCTATCAGCTTGATTTTTTTAGAAAATTTTTAATTATTTTCTTTTTGAGTATGTGGTACCTTGTTAACTTTTTACTTCTGTTTTTTTTGTCCTATTGATTTTAAAAAAAATCAGATACTACACAATATCTAAAGATAACCAAGATTTACTTTTGGTTTTCCCCTATTATCTAGTTAGTCAAAAACTTTTAAAATTCTCAAGAAATTGGAAGTCCAAATTTTAGGTTATCCAATCTGTATTTTGTTTTCCTTAGTAATTTTCTTTCCCATAGAATAAGACTTTGGGGTGAGGTGACTTCTTTGTCCTTGTACCAGATAGATTTAGTATGATTTATCTTATTACCTGCCTTAATAAAAGATGTATATTAGATTAAAGATGCAGCTCTCTCCATTGAAGAAGAAAGTGTTTTCCAAGACGAGGAATATGGAGAGGAAGATGAAGTAGGTGAGTACCAGTTCCAATAGAATTTACAGACATGGGGAAAGAAAAAAATATATAAATATTTATCTATCTCTCTGCCTAAATAGATAGATAAATACTAAAGGAAATAATTTAAATAACAGCTTAGCTGGCTACATCTCCCCCTCATGGTACTAGGGGACCCTTGAAGGGCAGCAAGACTCTACTAATGAAATAGGATCACTTCCCCATTCTAGTGTGATTGTTTCCAATATCAAGTGATAGTGATTATTGCCCTAATACCATTTGCCATTGATTAACACTCCTACTATCAATCTAACTAATTAATATCAAGGAGTTTTTACAAAGGGACATTTACTGGAAAGGTATAGCAAGAACTAAAGTACAAAAACATCACCAGCCCCCAAACCAGGTCAACTCTTCCCTCTACACACCTTGGTGCGTGGGGAGAGTGAGTTCAAGCTTAAATCAGTTGCTACGAAGCATTTGCCCCATACATTTCACTTCTGGGTGCATCATAGCCATCAGGTAAGTCACTCCTTTGCTTTCAGAGCATGACATCTCAGCTGCTGGGCTGTGTATTTCTGGAATGGGTCAAACAGGTTGTTCCTCAGGGCTACTGTTACTGGTAAACTCTGCTGGTTCTTCAGACTTTTCAGAACTAACAAGGTCATTCTACTACAATTCTCTTTTACCTAAGAACAGAAAAAAATAGATACAGCAGAGGAAAGAAAAACACCCCACAGGCATCATATGCTCCAGAGCACATGGCACACTGGTGGGTAGGGCTCTTTCCTACCAATTCCCAGCAGTAATTTTTGCCTTACTCAAAAGTAGGGCAGAAAGAGGTCAATTTGGCTGACCCTGGATGTTCCTTTCCATGTGGGATGCAACCAAAATTTCTCCAGGGGTTCTTGTATTAAGAGTGATCTCCTTGGATTTTCAGACAAATTTGCTTTGATTCCCTATACCAAAGAGCAGCTGAAGGTTTCCCCAATGGATCCCTACCATAGCAATGATAATTCAAATGTAATTACATCCTCATTCTATAATAGAAAAATAATTAATGTTCAAGAATAGGAAAATCAGATTAGATAAGCCTTGAAAAATGTGAGGTTCCCAAGAAAAAGAATTAAGCACTTGGGGCTGATTACTCAGGATTTTTAGGCCAGCAGGCCAACTAAGTCCCATGGATCCGTAATCCATTACAATCTCAGACAAGCTCATGTCACAGATAAAATAATCTGGGACTGATTAAAAGAAAAAAGGGGGAAATCAGCATCTAGTCAATGAGTACCAGCCAAGAATCAGTATTTTAGAAACTAAAACTCCATACTTCTAATGTCAGCTACCATACTAGGTTATAATAATGCAATAGATATTTATTGATATATAGATGTTCAAATAGCATTGGGCTGCTTGGTGTTGCAGTGGACTGGTGCATTAGGCCTGGAGTCAGAAAGACCTGAATTCAAATTCAGCCTCACACACTTACTACTTGTGTGACCCTAGGAAAGTAACTTAATCCTGTTTGTCTCAGTTTCCTTATCTGTAGAATAATGGCAAACCACTCCAGTATCTTTGCCAAGAAAACCCCAAATGGGGTCACAAAGAGTCAGACATGACTGAAACAACCCTACAACAGTAAAACATTCAAACTAACAAAAAAGTGATTACAAAAAAACCTGACCTGACTTTTAAGGAAACATTGAAAAAAATTATAGCCTAAAACAAAGAGAAAAAAATTTTCTAGTGAATTACCAAATACACATATATGGGCATATATAGACACAACTATATATATGTATATGTGTATGTATGTATGTATAAGCTTCAATAAAGAGAATCTGGGATAGAGAATCTTTCCAGCAGTTTTCCCAAAATTAGAAGGGTTCAATGCCTGCCACAGATGAGGTCCCTGCGTTACACATCATTATGCACTTCTCGGAGTAGGTTCTCCAGGCATCCACATGATTCCCGAGTTGGTTGCCAAGACTTGTTTTTCATTGGTTCATCCTTTATTACATTTAATTAGCATTTATTTTCGCACAGAGAAGCAGAGGAACATAGATTTAGCACTGGAAGGGAATTTAGAGGTTATCCAGTCCAACTCCCTTATTTAACAGTTGAAAGAATAGAGAACTAGGAATCAAGAAGACCTAGGTTCATATCCTATCTCTGATGCAAACTGACTCTGTGATCCTTGGCAAGTCACTTAAACTCTCAGTATTCTAAGTAACTCTCTAAGACTATAAAGTTGCAGAGAAGGTGGAGTTTCCTTACTAGGGAATTTCTCATGTCAATGAAATCACAAGTAAAGCCCCTATTCCAAGGAAGTGAAAGACTGTTTAGGTTAGATTGGAAGAAGGACAGAGGTACAGTTTAGTAAAGATCAGAAAAGTGTTATAATAAAAAGGAAAAGAAAATACAAGTCAAAGGACAGAATAAAATTAGCACACAGTTTTGCATGTGCATGAATAATTTTGTTTATGTAACAAAGGCTTTCTGGAACTGTTCGTTCTAATTCTTGTTTTCTCACTAATTTATAGGATCTTGTGGAAGTTACTATATTTCTTGACTATTTTCTGTCACTTGTTAAATAAGGTCAGCTGAAGCCAATAGTTGATGTAGAAAAAGACCTAGACCTATTAGCAGACAATAGTAATCAGTAACAGGGCATGGCAGCCAAAACCAAACCAAGCAAAATGCTGAAAGACTGCATGCAATGGCAGGTAGTCTAAGCAAACTCCATCTTAGGCTAGGATTCAGAGCAAGACAGATCACAGTCCTACTGTACTTTGCCCTGTCCTGACCATATCTAGAATACTGTGTTTAGTTCTTAGCATCGTATTTTAGGAAAGACACTGGCAAACAACATTACACTCAGAGGAAGGTGACTAGGGCAGTGAGGAGGTAAACTGGTAATGAGATGTCTACCCTGAAAGAATGTAAGCTTCTTAAAGGTACTGACCATTTTTTTAAAATCCCCAGACTCCAGCTCAGTGCTTGGCTCATAGTAGGCACTTAAATAAATGCTAGCTGATTGATTGTACTCCATATGAGTACTACCTGAAGAAAAGGACGCTTAGAAGGGAAAGGATGGCTGGTCTTCAAGCATTTGAAAGGTTGGCATATATAAAGAGATTGTTGTTGAGCCATTTCAGTCATGACCAACTCTTATTGATTCCACTTTGAGGTTTTCTTGGCAAAGATATTGGAGTGGCTTGACATTTCCTTCTCCAGCTCATTTGACAGATAAAAAAACTGAGGCAAACAGGGTTAAATGACTTGCCCAGGGTCTCACAGCTAGTAAGAGTCTGAGGCCAGATTTGAACTTTTAGATATTCCTGGCTCTGGGCCCTGTACTCCGGCTACTGTGCCACTGAGCTGCCCTTAAAGGGGGTCAAAACTAGGAGTAATGGGAAGAATTGCAGAGAAGCAGATATTGATTCAGTATAAAGCAAAACTTCCTAACAACTAGAGCTCTCTAAAATTAGAATAGGATGCCCAAGAGTAATGAGTTCCCTGTCTCTCCGGGTCTTCAAGTAGAAGCATAATAGCCACTTGTCAAATATATTGAAATCTCCAGAGCATAAAATTTTCATTGATATTCAGGTGTTTTTTTTAAAATTTCTTTTAGTGTCATTTGAAAAATCCTGCACACTGGCAATTATTAAACCAGATGCTGTGGCACATGGGAAGGTGGATGAGATCATCCTGAAGGTAAGAATAGCAAATGTCCACCAGAAATGTAGCAATATCTTCTTGGGGGAATTAACTTTATAGAGGGACTCTTTAAAGACAATACTTCAAAAAGAGCTCACTAATTAACTATGTAGCTTTCTAACAGTTAGATCTTGGGTACCTTACTGTGGCTCTTAACTTTTTTATTTATAAAATGAGCAGATATTCTAGATAAAAAGGTAGTGCGGTATGATGAAAAAAAAATACTAAATTTAAAATAAGAGGCTTGGTATTTGCTGGGGAAGTTAAGTGGTACACTGGATAGAGCTCCAGGCCTGGAGTCAGGAAGAGTCATCTTAAGTTTAAATCTGGCCCCCTCTATCAGACTTACTAGTTGTATGACCCTAGGCAAGTTGCTTAACCATGCTTGCCTCAGTTTTGTCATCTGTAAAATGAGGGGGAGAAGGAAATGTGTTACAAATGTGTCACGAGGAGTTGGGCATGACTGAAAAAAATGACTGAACTAGTATTTCTTATTTGTATGACCTTGAGTAAGTCACTCAATTTCTCTGGGTCTCAATTTTCTCATATGTAAAAAGAGAGAGTTAATATAGATGTTCTCTAAGATCCCTTCCAGCTCTAAATATGTGAAGGTCCAGTAAGGCTTTGAAAGTCTTCAGTTCTGGAGAAGGGATCTTCTTTCTAAGGGTTTCAGTCAGTCAGTCAGTAAGCATTTATTAAGGCACTATGGTACATGCTGGAGACAGAAAGACAAGACAGTCCCTTGCCTCAAGAAGCTCATAGCTGAATGTTTTCAGTTTTCAGCTAAAGTACAGTTTAAATTGGTAAAATAAAATAAAATAAAATAAACTTCTAATAACATAAACAAGTATTCTATGAGGGCATGAATAGTGAATTTATGATTGTGGAGAAATCCCAAAACAAGTATCATTTTTCAATCTTTTATTCTGTTTAGATATGTTTTTAAAAGTTATGAAAAAGGGGTCATGGACCCTTTAAAGTGGAGCAGTCAGTATCAAGTACTTTAATCCTGTGTGTGCTTATACCTGTTGATAAAGAGATTGACTCTGTGTCAGATTATTATTTAGAAAGGTGGGAGTGTGGGGAAGCTGGAGGACTTTTGACCAGATAGAAATGGAGATTCTATGTTACAAACTAGATGTCAGAGAAACCACTGAGTGAAGAAAAAAAGACCATTTTAATGCTATGAAATTGTTAGGCTTTTTTCATTATGCTGGAAAAGGAGAAAAGAGGAGGAATCATTCAAAAGCATAGAATTTGGAAGCGCAAACATGACCTTTCTCATTATAAGTTATGAACAGGAAGTATTTTTTTCTTATAGAATAAAGATTAGGGTAAACAGAAGTCTGTAACAAAGAAAATGCTGTTGGAGTTTTGACCCTCTCAGCACCATGGACAAATCCCAACAGTTCCATGGACAGACCAAAAAGAAAACGATGCAAAGGGAATTCATGGGAGGTGAGGGGCAACTGGGATAGAGAAAGAAATGTGTGATAATAGTTGAGAACTAGTGAAAATGGAGGAAGAGAAAAAGTATTAGTATTACCTGATAAGCACTTTGCAAATATCTCATTTGACCATTTGAAAATTATACCTGATTATCTTCACCTAAGAAAAAACCTCAAAACTTTCTCAATTGTGTATCTTACTTAAACATAATGGTTAATGATCAGTTACTGTAGTAGTAACAGTTGTCAGAGTCCTCTTTGACTGGTTAGGACTTTTCAAAAATGTTATAGACATACAGTTGTTATTCCCAAATGGGAATAATGTATAACTGAGCCATAGAGTTGTGATGAAACCACTCAAACCCCTTAGTTTGGATAGTGCAGATAGTCAAATGAGGGTAACTGGAAGCTATGGTGTTATAACTCAAGTCATGCTGGTCCACTTGTTGGACTTCTTGCAATATAATTTTCATTAAGGATTTAGCATAAGAAATGCATGTTGTATCCAACCAGTGTTCCATCCAAACTGCTAGTCTATCCTTTACAGGTATATTAAGGTAAGTTTTGGGAAAGCATGATGATTTCATATGATTCTCAAAGATTGTGGATAGACCCTAAACTGTCATAAATTCCCCTTAATAGTCTGTTATAAATCTATCACTCATGTTAAATCTATTGATTTTTTTTTCTGCTTGCACACCCCACTTGGAATAAAGGATTCAGTATATTTTCATGTTTGTCTGACTCAATTTCCTTGCCCCTACAAAATCTTACTAATTAATTCAATTCAACAGACATTCTGAGGCAATATGTGATATCCTGGGAAGGCAGCAACAAAAATGCAAAATTGTAACCTATTTGGAGGAGTTTATAGACTACTAGATACTACACTCTGCTATGAGGAAAGTGAATTTAGGTTTTCTTTACAACCTCAAGATAAGTTATCTTCCCTTTGCATACCACAGATCCAAGAAGCCGGGTTTGAGATTTTATTTAATGAAGAAAGAATCATGACAGAGTCTGAAACCAGATATCTCTATCAAAAGAGATCTGAAGAGGTTAGTTCTATTTCTTTCTTTGTTTTGAAGTTCTCATTTCTCTCTTTTTTATCTCTGTGATAGTTGAAAACTGGATCCATTTAGATTAGCAGGAATAGTATGAAAGTCCCCAGCAAATATGCTGTAAATTGTAATAGACCGTTAGATATCTAATGTATTTCAGATCTATTAAGCTTAGTGATATGGGAGGGTATCATGGTATGATGAGATTGAAAAGATGATATCATTTATATGGCAATAGATTTGTTTCATTGCCATTAAGAAATTATATTAAATGCTTACCATGAGCAAAGTACTGTGTTTGCTTCTGGGTATACATAAAAGTGCAAATCACAGTCCTTGTCCTCAAGAAACTTACAGATTAAATAGAACCAGAAAGGATAACTTATAATGTGAGGCAACATATGCAAAATGTCTAATGAGTATTAAAGAGAGTAAATGCTACAAACATTCAGAATAATAAGAGATTATCCACGTTGACTGTTAAGGTGGAGGTTTCACAGAGGAGGCAGGACTTACGAATGCATAATTTGGCAGAGACAGTGGAGATAATTTACTTCAACTGCTGCCTGAAGGACACATCTTTTCTACATCATCCCCAACGTTAAATTAACTTTCTTCTATTTAAATTGGCAATACTTGTGATCACAAGTTTTAAGGACCCAGAAGGTACAAAGCTGAGCAATATATAAACTAGAGGGGGAGTGACATCTTTGATTGTTGGGTTTTAATGAACTTTGGATGAAATGGCAAAAATCAGAAATCTGATTGGTGTAGTTGTCAGAACTATATTTTAGCTTTAATGATTTAACATTGCTCTAAGGGTTTTGGGATACTCCATACTTTGATGATTGTGTTACTGTCTGGAAATAGAAGGGGAAAGCTATAGCTTCCTTACATATGTGCCACTACCATAAATTGTTGGGTAAATTTGGCATCATTGTATTTTAGGAAATCTTTGAAAAGCTAGTTCAGCATATGTCGAATGGACCATGCCGGCTACTCATAATCTCATGGCCTGAAAATGATAAAGATGTAGTTGCTGCCTGGAGAGACTTCATTGGTCCAAATGATATTGAAGCTGCTAAAAGAGAAAATCCTGAAAGGTAAGCCTTTCATTTTCATACTCTACATCCAGAATGAAAAGTCATATCAACATCTATATCAATGATCTTATATTTGAACTCTTCAAAGAGCCTTAATTTTAGTAGTAGGAATAGGTTGAAATCCCTCTTCGCCTTAATGGACAGTCTTTGTGAGTGACAGTGTCCCCCAAACTAGTTTACCTCTAAATAACCAGTTGATGAGGCTCTCCAAACTTAGCTAGAATATTTCTGATTTGGGCTTCTCTAGACTTGTTTAAGCATAAGAGTGGTTAAACTGAAAATGCTTGTTCATGCACAAAGATTCCAACAACTTGGTTATACATTTAAAGAGAGGCATGTGCAATATTAATGTTCTGCTGCCTCTTCCCAATAACTCTCCTCCCAATTAAAGTAGCAAAAATGAATAGTTGTTGGAAGTCACTGATTGTGCTTATTTGTAACTGTTCCCCAACCATGGGTACTCTTCTCTGAAAGTTGAGCTTAGAATTGCCACCTAAGATGTGTAATAATTTTGTTTATTCTGGACTTGATTATCAAAACAAGAAGAACCTGAATCAATAGGGAACATCTAGATTTTTAGCCTAAATTTGAGGGATCATTCTTTTTGCACTTCTAGAATGTTCAGAGAACCTTCACATGTATAGTTTCATTTGAAACTCATGGCAACCCTCTTAGGCAGGTTTTTACTGTTTCAGTTTTACAGATAAGAAACAATTTGCCTATATTGACAGAGCTGAAATTGGAACCACATCTGTACCATGACTTTGCTTCTTGTTTTCATGATGCCTCCTTGGAATCACTAAGTAGTTTACTAAAGGAAAAGTGATATTTTACATGTTCTTCAATTAAAGTATAGAGTATAGGAACTTGGTTCCTAAATGAAAAAAATAGTTATGAAAAGAATTAATGTGTTTGTAATCAGAGAGAATTAAGAATGGAAATTCTATGAGCTAATGACATAAAATTGATTTTCTCTGTTTTTTTTCTTTTTTTGAATCCTTCATGTTGGCTGCTCATGGCAAAGTTAAAACAACCTGTAAGCAATTCAGACAGTTAACTGATTGATGATCAAGATTTAGTCAGATGTTATATTTTTTCAAATAAAATTATGACATGCTTTATCTTACTTAACATCCCTAAATTTTACTGTTTACAGTCTCCGGGCTCAGTATGGCACAGTAATGCCATTTAATGCTGTCCATGGCAGTGAGAGCAGAGAGCAAGCCAACAGAGAGATTGAATTTTTTTTCCCAAATTTTAAAATTTCAGGTAAGAATATAGATTCTGCATAGACTAAGTAACTGCAGACAACTTTTGCCCTCAGCCAATGTGGCAAAGGTACCAATACTAAATATCTAGTAACTAATTTCAGTATTGTGAATGAATGAATAAATGAATGGATGAATGAATGGATAAAAGCATTTATTAAGGACTTATTGTGTTAAACATAAAGTATATAAATAGAAAAGCAAGACAATCTCTGTTTTCAAAAAGCTCACACAACATATAAAGGAGATTTCAGCTGCAAATTAGAGAAAAAAAAAGGCCCCATAGTCCTATCAAGTTGTGACATTAGATATATCTCTGAAAATAGTGGCCACTAAACGTTTCTGTAGTCTTTCATTTAAAGGTGTTTCCTCAATCTCTGCTCCCTATACTCTTCCTCATATTAGTTTTCCCTCTTTAAGAATTTGCAGATGTGGAAAGAACTGCCAGATTGTTTCCTCTTATTATTGAAGGTGTAGTAAGGGAATGAGGAAAATGACTATTGAAGCTCATGAGACAGACAATGGAGCTATAGATCTGTCTATAATAAGGAAATGCTGTGGGATGTTAAAAACAAATTTTGTTATTGTCCAACAGGAGAGGATACTGACAAAGTACCAAGGGAAGAAATTCTACAGTGAACAAACCCATGGATTAAGATTGCTCTCCTCTTCTTCTAGAAATGACTAGATGTAATCCCCCAAGTCCTAATTCAAATTTGCTGTCTTCAGATATAGGAGAAATAAAAAAAAAATAAATTGCATTTCTTTTTAGTCTGTGAAATAAAATAGGCATTTTCATAACATAGTGGAATAATAAATAGATGATTGAACATGAAACCGTAAATCTCTTATGTATAATTTGCTATTCCTTTTAAATACATAATAAAGTAATTATGAAAATTTCTTTTTTCATCCCTTCCTCCCCCCAGAAGTGGCTACCATTAGTCCACAAATAAATATGTATATTGTGTATATATATTATGTATTACATATATTGCATATAAATATATACATATTTACACATATGTAAACTTGTTCTATATGTACTCCCATATATTGGGGTTAACATTTTATAGTTAAAAGTAGAAAAGCAGAAATATTAAAGGTGTCCTTTTTAGATCACAATACAATAAAAATTGTATTTAATAAGGAACTGCAGAAAATAAATTAAAAACTAATTGGAGATTAAACAATCTAATCTTAAAGGAGTAATTAAGAATTGTAGAAACAATAGAAAAAATTATAGAAACAATAATTTCATTAAAGAGAACTAATAATGAGAAATAATGATAAAATATATCAAAAACTATGGAATACAGCAAAAGCACTAATTAGAAAATTTAAATCTAAATGCTTTCATTAATAAGAGAAAGAGCAGACCAGAGTATGCAATTAAAAAAAACTGGAAAAGGAACAAACCCCAAACTCCCAATTAAACACTAAATTGGCCATCCTAAAAGTTAAAGGTGAGATTAATAAAAAGAGGAGAAATTTTTTTTGAAAAATTATACAATCACTAGCATCTCAGCCACTGCTTATGCTTTTGAAAAGGTTATGGGCATTACTTATTGGTAGTTCCCTGGGTGGATGATCCAAAACCCAGTGCCTGTAAGCAGTAATCAAATGCATTAGCTATGAGATCCCTCTTTCTCCTTCTTATACATTTTTGCTCTTCCTTTTCCCCTTGTCCTCACTTTTCTGCCTTAACTACCCATCTCTTTGTTCTCTCTCATGCCCAAGAAAGAACAAAGGCTACAACGCATCTTCTCCTCTTCTTTCACTTCTCTCTGCTTTCCCAAGGGTACCTCAAGGGCAGGGATTCTTAACCTATGGGCTTATGGACCCCTAACTAGATGGTGCAGTGGAAGACTTACCTTCTTGAGTTCAAATTCAGCTTCAGATACTTCCTAGTTGGAAAGATCTACTTAAAAAACTCCCTCTGAGATGCAATATTGGTTGTGGTTGAGAGATATTTCAGGGTTCCTTCAGTGCTTTAAATTGTTTTTTTTTTTTTTTTTTTAATAAACCAAGGACAATAGCAACATCAATGTATTCCTGATCATTTTTTTAATTTTAATTTTTATTTATTTAACTTTTTACATTCATTTTCACAAAATTTTGGGTTCCAATTTTTTCTCCCCTTTTTATCCCCTCCCCCCACCCCAATACACCTAGCAATCTAATTTTCCCTTTCTCCAATCTGCCCTCTCTTCTGTCATCCCTCCCTTCTCTTGTCCCCATCTTCTCTTTTGTCCTGTAGGGCCAGATGACTTTCTATTCCTCATTAACTGTATGTCTTATTTCCTAGTAGCAACAACAATACTAAACAGTTCCTAAAACTTGAGTTCCAAATTTTCCCCATCCCTCCATCCCCACCCATTCCCTTTGGGAAGGCAGGCAATTCAATATAGGCCCTATCTGTGTAGTTTTGCAAATGACTTCCATAATAGTCATGTTGTGTAAGACTAACTGAATTACCTTCCATCCTATCCTGCCCCTCATTGTTTCTATTCTGTCTTTTGATCCTGTCCCTCCCTGAGTGTTGACTTCAAATTGCTCCCTTCTCCCATTGCCCTCCCTTCCACCATCCCCCCCCCTTGCTTATCTCCTTCTTCCCCACTTTCCTGTACTGTAAGATAGGTTTTCATACCAAAATGAGTGTGCATTTTATTCCTTCCTTTAGTCAAATGTGATGAGGATAAACTTCTTGTTTTTTTTCTCAGCTCTCCTCTTTTTCCCTCCACTAAAAGGTCTCCTGCTTGCCTCTTAATTTACCCCATTCCATTTCACCCTCTTTCCTCCCCCTACCTTTCTCTCTCACCATTTACCTTAATTTCTTTTAAGATATGGTCCCATCCTATTCAATTCACTCTGTGCTCTCTGTCTCTGTATGTGCATGCATGCGTGTACATGTGTGTGTGTGATCCCACCAACTACCCAGATACTGAAAAGTTTTAAGAGTTACAAATATTGTCTTTCCATGTAGGAATGTAAACAGTTCACTCATGGTAAGTCCCTTATGACTTCTCTTTGCTGTTTACTTTTACATGCTTCTTCTCATTCTTGTGTTTGAAAGTCAAATTTTCTTTTCAGCTCTGGTCTTTTCAGCAAGAATGCTTGAAAGTCCTCTGTTTCATTGAAAGACCATATTTTCCGCTGAAGTATTATACTCAGTTTTGCTGGGTAGGTGATTCTTGGTTTGAGTCCTAGTTCCTTTGACTTCTGGAATATCCTATTCCACGCCCTTTGATCCCTTAATGTAGAAGCTGCTAGATCTTGAGTTATCCTGATTGTATTTCCACAGTACTGGAATTGTTTCTTTCTAGCTGCTTGCAAGATTTTCTCCTTGACCTGGGAATTCTGGAATTTGGCCACAATGTTCCTAGGAGTTTCTCTTTTTGGATCTCTTTCAGGTGGTGAATGATGGATTCTTTCCATACTTATTTGTACAACCTCTGGTTGTAGAATGTCAGGGCAGTTTTCCTTGATAATTTCATGGAAGATGATGTCTAGGCTCTTTTTTTGATCATGACTTTCAGGTAGTCCCATAATTTTTAAATTGTCTCTCCTGGATCTATTTTCCAGGTCAGTTGTTTTTCCCATGAGATATTTCACATTCTTTTCCATTATTTCATTCTTTTGGTTTTGTTTTGTGATTTCTTGGTTTCTCAGAAAGTCATTAGACTCCATCTGTTCCATTCTAATTTTGAGAGAACTATTCTCTTCAGTGAGCTTTTGAACCTCTTTTTCCATTTGGCTAATTCTGCTGTTGAAAGCATTTTTCTCCTCATTGGCTTTTTGAACCTCTTTTGCCAATTGAGTGAGCCTATTTTTCAAGGTGTTATTTTCTTCACCATTTTTTTGGGTCTCCTTTACCAAGGTATTGACCCGTTTTTCATACTTTTCTTGCATCTCTGTCATTTCTCTTCCCAGTTTTTCCTCCACCTGTCTAACTTGCTTTTCAAAATCCTTTTTGAGCTCTTCCAAGGCCTGAGCCCACCCAACATCCCCCTGGGATGTCTGGGGTACTGAGGCCCCGCCATCCACCTCTTTCCCTGATGGCAAGAATATGTCCTTGTCGTTGTCAGATCCGAAAGTCGGGATCATTTGCGTCTGTTCAAAAAAGCTCTGTATAGTCTTATTTTTCTTCCCTTTTCTAGGCATTTTCCCAGCCACTTACTTGACTTCTGAGATTCCTGTCCAGCCCTGCCTAGATCCGCCCAGCTAGTGCTTGGGGTCTAAGATTCAAATGGGCTTTCCGTGGCAGGCACGGCTGCTATTCAATGTGAGCTTTAGTTCTGGTGGTGGGGTGGGGGCAGGGCCGCCTCCCAGGCTCAGCTCCCTCAGGGGCTTTATGCAGAGACCTTCAGTAATGGAACGGGTGGGGCAGGGCTGCCTCCCAGGCTCAGCTTCTTCAGGTTGTTTATGCAGAGACTTTCAGTAATGAAGATCCTGCCTGCTTGGGGAGTCCCGGGGACGCCACTGCTGCCTCTGCCTCTGCCTGCTTCCTGCCCCTGCCTCTGCCTCCGCCGCTTCCTCCCAAGGGGGCCCGAGCCACGGAGACAGCCCGCTCCCCTCTTGGCCAGCCCAGCCATCTCTCTCACTGACCTGTAGCTTCTGTGGGCGGAGGGACCTTCCCAGGCGCCGGAACTTCTGTCCCTGAAGCCTGCTTGGATCAGCTCCTCTGGGGCCATGGCCAGGGCAGCGCTGGGGTGGGGTCCACTTTCCGAGGTGCGACAGACCCTGGGAATGCCTCTCCAGGGCTCTCTGGAACGGAAATCTCTTCCACTGTGTTTCTGCACACCCTGCAGTGATCCAGAACTTGTAGGGTACTCTTCTTACATTAAATGCATGGGCTGTGGGTTCAGAGCTCGCATACAGTGAGTCTTTCTACTTCGCCATCTTGACTCTGCCCCCGCTTTAAATTGTTCTTAACGTTACTTGGGTAGATACACTGGTTAAACCATGGCTAGGGGTTTAAGGACCATGGAGTTAAAAGGGTCAAATGTGATGTATTCCATGGATTCTAAATTGTGGAATAATATTCACTGGAAGTCATCATGTAGAAGTATCCATTAGTTAAATTTGGGCAGCTGATTTTACCAGGTCAGTTATGATAAAATCGCTTTGTCTTTTTTTCCCTTAACTGGTGTGCCCCATGAAAATTTATGAAAATAAATTTATGAAAATTTAAGAGAACTAACTGGAATTTTCTCCCTGGTAACCTCTACTCCTTTGGTTTATTTCCTGAGTTTTTGTCTCTGATTCAAATACGAACTAGGCACAACCTTGATTGGATGACCTTAAGCACAATCAGGGTGATATGGCTGTGGACTTTCTGGGGCTCTATTAACATAGATTGGTATCTGATTTCTCCTCTGCCTTCTGGTTTAGTAGAAATTCAGAGGGTTAGAAGTTTCCATGTTTGTTTTTTAATATATATTTTGTTTATTTTCCAGTTCTCAACATTCTTTTCCACAAGAATTTGAATTCAAAATTTTCTCCCCATCTCTCCCTACCCCCACCCCCAGGAGAACATGCACCCCATGTACCCCTTAATCCAATCTGTCCTCCCTCCTATTACCACACTTCTTCCATCCCCTGTCCCCTATATTTTCCTGTAGGGCAAAATAGATTTCTATACTCCATTACCTGTATATTTTAATTTCCAGTTGCATGGTAAAACACTTTTTAACATTCGTTATTAAAGCTTTTGAGTTTCATATTCTCTCCCTCCCTCCTCACCCACCCTCACTGAGAAAACAAACAATTCAATATAGGTCATACATGTGTAACAATGCAGAGCACTTCCATAATACTTATGTTGTAAAAGACTAACCACATTTCCTTCTGTCCTATCCTGCCCTTCATTTATTCCATTCTCTCCCTTGATCTGTCCTCCCACAATACTGTTTGCTTCTGATTATCCTTTTCTCAAATTTACTGGCCCTTCTATTATCTTCCCTCTTCTATCCCCTTCCCCTTGCCTTCCTGCAGGGTAAAATAGATTTTCATATCCAATGGAGTGTGTGTTATTCCCTCCTTAAGCCAAATCCCATGAGAGTAAAGCTAAATTATTTTCTTTTATTTCCCTGCTCTTCCCCTCCATTGTAAAAGCTCTTTCTTCCCTCTTTTATGTGAGATGATTTGCTACATTTTCCCCTTCTCTTACTCCCAGTATGCCCTCTGTATATGTGTATATGTATATATATATACATATATGTATGCATATATACAGATACACACACATATAACCATGTACATATAAATACCTACACATATATGTTTATTTGTTCATCCTTCATTGCCAAAGAAGACCATACCATCAGAGAAATGATGACACAACTTGCACTTGACTTTGTTTTGAGTGAGAGAGGGCTGTGCAGGTCATCAGCTTCACTTTTCCTCCAGAGCTATCTGAATCCAGTGACCAGATAGCTATCATGATGACTGAAGATGACCCAGGATGAGGCAATTGGGGTTAAGTGACTTGCCCAAGGTCACACAGCTAGTGTCAAGTGTCTGAGGTGAGATTTGAACTCAGGTCCTCCTGACTCCTGCACTGGTGCTCTATCCACTGCACCACCTAGCTGCCCCTATAATATACACATACATACATATCTACATATCTATCTATCTATCGATATATCGATATATAGATACAGACATATGTATGTATATATATTCCCTCCAACTACCCTAATATTGAAAAAGGTCTCATGAGTTACAAATAACATCCTTCCATGTAGGAATGTAAAAAGTTCAACTTTAATGAATTATTTAAGGCTTCTCTTTCCTCTTTACATTTTCATGTTTCTCTTGATTCTTATATTTGAAAGTCAAATTTTCTATTCAGCTCTGCTTGGAAATCCTCTGTTCCATTGAAATTCCATTTTTTTCTCCTGAAGTGTCATACTCAAGTTTTGCTGGGTAGGTGATTCTTGGTTTTAATCCTATCTCCTTTGACCTCTGGAATATCATATTCCAAGTCCTTCAATTCCTTAGTGTAGAAGCTACTAAATCCTGTGATATCTGATTGTATTTCCACAATACTTGAATTGTTTCTTTCTGGTTACTTGCAATATTTTCTCCTTGACCTGGGAACTCTGGAATTTGGCTACAATATTCCTGGGAGTTTTCCTTTGGGGATCTCTTTCAGGAGGTGATCGGTGAATTCTTTCCATTTCTATTTTACCTTATGGGTCTAGAATATCAGGGCAGTTTTCCTTGATAATTTCTTGGAAGACAATGTCTAGGATCTTTTCTTGATCATGGTTTTCAGGTAAACCAGTAATTCTTAAATGATCTCTCCTGAATCTATTTTCCAGGTCAATTGTTTTTCCAATGAGATATTTCACATTGTCTTCTATTTTTTCATTCTTTTGGTTTTGTTTTATAATTTCTTGGTTTTTCATAAAGTCATTAGCTTCCATCTGCTCCATCCTAATTTTAAAGAACTATTTTCTTCAGTGAGCTTTTGAACCTCCTTTTCCATTTGGCCAGTTCTGTTTTTTAAGGCATTCTTCTCCTTGTTGGCTTTTTGCATCTCTTTTGTTGGTCTACTTTTAAAGGTGTTATTTTCTTCAGCACTTTTTAGGTCTCCTTTAGCAAGCTGTTGACTCACTTTTCATAATTTTCTTTCATTGCTCTCATTTCTCTTCCCAATTTTTCCTGCACTTCTCTTACTTGATTTTCAAAATCCTTGTTGAGCTCTTCCATGGCCTGAGACCATTGCATATTTCTTTGGAAGGTTTTGAATGTTAACTTTGATGGCTTTCTTTGATGGTATGGTTTGTTCTTTGTCACCTGAAAAGATGGAAAAAATACCTTTTCACCAAGAAAGTCACCTTCTATAGTCTTATTTTACCCCCATTTTTTGGTTATTTTCCCAGCCAGTTATTTGACATTTGAGTCCTTTGTCAAAAAGTGGAGGGTATACTACTCTAGTTTTCAGAGGTTTTGTGCAGCTGTTCTCTGAGATATCTTAGGGACCTGTAATTTCTCAGTTCCTCCAAGGTGACACAATGAAGGGAGAAGAATTTACTCCTCTCCTGCACTCTGGTCTGTGAGCAACCATAAGCACTCTTTTCTGCCCTGCAACTGCAAGTAGGGTTCTCTTTCCATTCTCACCACCAACTCTACCAGGCCAGTGCTCTTCCTCACCTCAGGAGAGCCACTCAGGACTGAGACCCTGATCAGTTGCTCAATTCCCCCAGGGTCTTTAGGCTGAGGGCTCCAAAAGTGGACACTGCTGCTGCTCTGGGGCTGGGGCTGGTGCCAGACTACATTCCCCTCTCACTGAGGTAAAAGAGCTTTCTCACTGACCTTTGAAGCATCTTTGGCATTTGTGGGTTGAGAAATCTGGAAACCTCAGTTGCTACCCATGATTCCACTCTCTGAAGTCTGCTCCAGTCCTGTCTGTGCCACATGCCTGGGCTGCAGTCCACTCTGAGCCTGGTGTGATAGACGTTTCCTGTTGACTTTCCAGGCTGTCTTGGGTTGGAAATCTCTTTCACTCTGTTGTTTTGTGACTTCTGCTTCTCTAGAATTTGTTTAGAGTAATTTTTTACAGGTTATCTCATGGGCTATGGGGGGAGAGGTAGAGCAGGTCCATCCTTCTACTCTACCATCTTGGCTCCCCCCTCCACCCTGTTTTTTTTAAATTACCTTTTGCTTATGATTGTGTAGAAAAGGAAAGCTTTGTGAAACATTGAAATTAAACTATAACAGCTTTAGGTCCTACCAAAGGTAGAGGATACTGATAGAAAATAGGAAGTGGTGATTGCTCCTTTTGTACTCCTCAAATCTCAATAAGAATCAAGATAAAGACAACACATTAACACATTCACTTATATAGCACTTCATACTTTTCAGTGCTAGTCCACATCTAACGTCTCATTGAATTTTCAGAAGTCTTGTGCAGGCAGATAGTTTAGATAATAATGTTCTGATGTGGACAGGGAAATAGAAGCACTAAAAAGTTAAGTGACTTCTCTTTGGTCATCCAGTTTGTTAGCAATAGTACTCATCTTCTGACATCTAATCCAGGACCCTTACCACTCTACACTTCTACCTGATAATAGAAGATGGGGATAGAGAAGTCTGCTTTTTCTAGGTCCAGTAGAGGAAACAAATGAATTTTCCAGTAGCTGCATATTTACCCTGGGATTTAATTTTAAAAGTTTACTTGATCACTAGATCACTCATGTCCCAAGACCTAAAATGAAGGAAGAATGAGAGTACAGTACTGTGTCTCGTGGTTACATGCTCTGGATTTTAGGAAAGTTTGTGATTTTACTGATTATTTCGATAAAATTCTGGAATATGAGGGTCATGTCTACACTTGTCTCTTTGATTCCCGTTTCTTGAGTTCTCATATTCTAGACTGATGTCTGATTTTTCTTCTTTCTTATGAAAAATAGTGGTTAGTTTGCCTAGAGAAGGGATTTTGTGAATGTAGTATACTCATAAAAGTTAGAAGTGTGACCATATAGATATTTTTTCTTTTGAAAAAAAATTTTCTTTTCCCTAATTATACCTAAAAACAAATTTTGATAATAGCTTTTTTTAAATGTTGAGCTCCAAATTCTCTCTCTCCTTCCTTCCCTTCCCACTCCATGAGATGGCAAACAATTTTGTATAGGTTATACATGTGTAATCATGCAAAACATGTATCCATGTTAGTCATCTTGTGAAAGAAAATACAGTTCCCCCCCCCCAGACAAAGCCCCACAAAAATATAAAGTGAAAAATAATGTTTCAATCAGAATCCATACTCCATCATTTCTTTCTCTGGAGGTGGACAGCATTTATCATCATAAAGTCCTTTGGAATTGGATCATTGTGTTGCTGAGAATAGCTAAGTTGATAATTGTACAGTATTGCTGTTACTGTGTACTCTTAGTTCTCTTACCTTCACTTTGCATTAACTCATGTCTTTCCAGGTTTTTCTGAAATTATCCTTTTCATAATTTCTTATAGCACAATAGTAGTTCATTACAATCATAAGCCAGAACTTGTTCAACCATTCCTCAGTTGATGGACATTCCCTCAATTTCCAATTTTTTGCTACTACAAAATGAGCTGCTATAAATACTTTTATACATATAGGCTCTTTTCCATTTTGAAAAGTCTCTATGGGATACAGACTTAGTAGTGGTATTTCTGGGTCAAAGAGGATACACAGTTTTGTAGCCCTTTGGGCATGGTTCTAAATTGACCTCCAGAATGTTTGGATAACTTCACAACTCCACTAACAGTGCATTAGTGTCCTAATTTTCCCATATCCTCTCCAATGTTGGTTGTTTCCCTTTTCTGTCATATTACCCTATCTGATAAGTATGAGTTGATATCTCAGAACTGTTTTAATTTGGATTTATCTAATCAATAGTGATTTAGAGAATTTTTTCATGATAGTAGATAACTTTAATTTCTTTATCTGAAAACTGTCCATTCATATCCTCTGACCATCTGTCAACTGGGAAATGACTTGTATTCTTATAAATTTGACATAGTTCTCTATACATTTGAGAAATGAGACCTTTATCAGAGATACATACTGTAAATTTTTTCCTTCAGCTTTCTGATTTCCTTCTAATCTTCGTTGCATTGATTTTATTTGTGCAAAACTTTTTAATTTTGTGTAATCAAAATTATCTGTTTTATGTCTCATAATGCTATATGTTATTCAGTAATAAATTCTTCCCTTGTCCATAGATCTGACAGGTAAACTACTCCTTGCTCCCCTAATTTATGATATCATTCTATGTGTCTAAATGTAATGGCAAATAAAGTAGGATCTTTTGCTGTTTTTGTTTTAGTATAATCAAGAAGTATAATGCTTCTTTGGCTGTGACTGAGAAGGATCTTTCCCAACCATTTATCAGCCTGCCCATTGTGAGAAGATTGATTAGGGGAATTCTTTTGTAGGAGGGTCCCAAGTACTTTTTGTTTTTTCTATTGAGGCACTGAGTCAGAGGGTTATGACCTCTGGCTCTAAAAAGTGTATAAATAGTCTGAGGGTGAGGTTTTACTTTGGGGATTACTGACTGAAAATGTTTGTTTGGCCAGATATGAACTCTGTGAAGTCACTTTAAGGAGCCCCCTGGCTTTGAGAACTCAGATGTTGTGCTTCCTCTCTGATAATTATGGTCAGACAGTTGTCTGTTGAATTATGGTCAGACATTTTGGAAGTATGCCTGTTGACTTTTAATTTCTCTGTATTTCTTTTGAAGTTTGGGGTGCTGACTCCCCTGAAATAAGTGAATGATATATGTGCTTGGTTAAAGGATTGATACATGTGCTTGATTAAAGTGATTGTTAACTCCTCAAAAGTTGCCTTTGTTTTATGAATGCAGATCTACTGTGTATATTGGGGTGCTTACTGATATACCAAATCATGTACCCATTTTGACCTTATCTTGGTATACAGTGTAAGACGCTAGTCAATGCCTAGTTTCTGTAATGCCATTTTCCAGTTTTCCCAGCAGTTTTTTTGTTAAATAGTGAGTTTTTGTTCCAACAGGTTGGGGTTTTGGGTTTATCAAACACTAGATTATTATGGTTATTTACAACTGTGTATTATGTGCCTAATCTATTCCACTGAGCCATCACTGTATTTCTTAGCCAGTACAAAATTATTCTGATGATTACTGCTTTATAATACAATTTAAGATCTGATATAGCTAGACCACCTTCCTTCACACTTTTTTTCATTAATTCCCTTGAAATTCTTGACCTTTTATTCTTCTAGATAAATTTTGTTATTATTTCTTCTAGCTCTGTAAAGTAATATTGAGTATTTTCATGGTATGACACTGTATAAGTAAATTAATTTAGGTAGAAGTGCCCGTTTTATTATATTGGCTTGGCCTACCCATGAGCCATTGATATTTTTCCAATTATTTAGCACAGAGGTAATTTCTTGAAGTTTCTGATACTTGTAATCATTATCATAGAGAATATTCTCAACTCTCTTATCAAATATTATCAAAAAATTTACTAATTCTGATTAAGGGTTCCTATGTGCACTCACCCAAATAAAAATTGGATGGGCATGTCATGTAATAGTTAAGCCATAACCATGCTCCTAATTATCTAACACCTTCCTGTGGATTTCTAAAATTAGGAATATACTTAGAAGGGTCCAAAGCATTTCTGGGGGCTCCAGAGAAAGAAGTTGTTGGGTAACTGGGATTCTCTGGTTAAGATAGAAGACTACAGAAATATATTGATCACTCAAGTATGCCTAATTAGTGTCTTTGCTCATGAAGGTCATGACATAGCGGACCACATCGGATTTAGACCTGGAAAAGTGGAAGTCATTATCTCATCCCCATACTCCTTGATCCTATCCTATCCATGTCTCACTCCAACTCTTTCCACCCCATCCTTATTTTTAGCTCCATAGCGAACAAACTGTCCTTCATTATGGATCTCTCTCTTACACATACACCTCTTCTATCTACTTGTCCTCTATGAGAACTGGCTCTTCTCTGATGACACTGAATTCTTGCTATTCTGTCCATAACAGAGGCTATACCTCTCTTATACCTCCAATACTAATCCTGGAGTCAGAACACTCCTTGTTCTCCACTGCTCTATTTTCAGATTTCTTTACTCAGCCATATTTCCTCCTTTGAAATTCATTCAGTCAAACTTTTTCATCTACCAATTTCCCAAACCATTCTCCCTTCTGTCTCAAGGAATTCAGCACTTGGGACAGAGCCAAGATGGTGGAGTAGAAGGATGAACCTGCTCTAGCTCTCTCCCTATAGCCCATAAAATACCTGTAAAAAATGACTAAAAAATTCCAGAGCAGCAGAAGCTACAAAATGGAGGAATGAAACAGATTTCCAGCACAAGACAGCCTGGAAGACCAACAGGAAAGCTCTATTGCAGTGGGCTCAGAGGGGAATGCAGCATAGGCCATGAGTCACACACAGGACTGGAGCAGACTTCAGGGCACAGAATCATGGGTAGCTGCTGTGGTTCCCAGATGTCTCAAACCCCAAATGCCAATTTCACAGGTCAGTAAAAAAAAGCTCTTTTGCCTGGGTAAGAGGGGAGTGGGGTCTGGTCCCAGTCCCAGTCCCAGGGTGGTGGCAGCCACTGCAGCAGCAGCATCCACTTTTGAAACCCTCAGCCTAAAGACCCTGGGTGAATTGAGCAGTTGATCTGGGTCTCAGTCCTGAGTGACTGTCCTGGGATGAAGAGGAGCACTGGCCTGGTAGAGCTGGTGGTGAGAGTGGAAAGGGAACCCTACTCGCAGTTCCAGGGCAGAAAAGAGTGCTAGTGGTTGCTCACAGATCAGAGTGCAAGAGAGGAGTAAACTCCTCTCCCTTCATTGTGCCACCTTGGAGGAACTGAGAAATGACAGGTCTCTAAGTCTCAGAGAACAGCTGCACAAAACTCTGAAGCCTAGAGTAGTATACCCTCCACTTTTTGACAAAGGACTCAAAATTCAAGTAACTGGCTGGGAAAATGCCCCCCAAAAGAGGGAAAAAAATTAGACTATAGAAGATCACTGTCTTGGTGAAAAGGTATTTTCTTCCATTCTTTCAGGTGAGGAAGGGCAAAGCATACCATCAGAGGAAAACATCAAAGTCAAGGCTTCTACATCCAAAACCTCCCAAAGAAATACGCAGTGGTCTCAGGCCATGGAAGAGCTCAACAAGGATTTTGAAAATCAAGTAAGAGAGGTGGAGGAAAAATTGGGAAGAGAAATGAGAGCAATGCAAGAAAATCATGAAAAGTGAGTCAACAGCTTGCTAAAGGAGAACCAAAAAATGCTGAAGAAAATAAAACCTTTAAAAATAGACTAACCCAAATGGCAAAAGGGGTCCAAAAAGCCAATGAGGAGAAGAATACCTTAAAAAGCAGAACTGACCAAATGGAAAAGGAGGTTCAAAAGCTCACTGAAGAAAATAGTTCTTTAAAAATTAAGATGGAGCAGATGGAAGCTAATGACTTTATGAGAAACCAAGAAATTATAAAACAAAACCAAAAGAATGAAAAAAAATAGAAGACAATGTGAAATATCTCATGGGAAAAACAATTGACCTGGAAAACCAATCCAGGAGGGATCATTTAAAAATTATTGGTCTACCTGAAAAACATGATCAAAAAAGATCCTAGACATCGTCTTCCAAGAAATTATCAAGGAAAACTGTCCTGACATTTTAAACCCAGAGGATAAAATAGAAATGGAAAGAATTCACCGATCACCTCCTGAAAGAGATCCCCAAAGGAAAATTCCCAGGAATATTGTAGCCAAATTCCAGAGTTCCCAGGTCAAGGAGAAAATATTGCAAGTAACCAGAAAGAAACAATTCAAGTATTGTGAAAATACAATCAGAATATCACAGTATTTAGCAGCTGCTACACTAAGGGACTGAAGGGCTGGGAATATGATATTCCAGAGGTCAAAGGAGATAGGATTAAAACCAAGAATCACCTACCCAGCAAAACTGAGTATGATACTTCAGGAGAAAAAATGGAATTTCAATGAAATAGAGGACTTACAAGAATTCTTGTTGAAAACACTAGAGCTGAATAAAAAATTTGACTTTCAAATACAAGAATCAGGAGAAACATGAAAATGTAGACAGGAAAGAGAAGCCTGAAGGAACTCATTAAAGTTGAAGTGTTTACATTCCTACATGGAAAGATTTTATTTGCAACTCATGAGAATTTTTTCAATATTAGAGTAGTCAGAGGGAATATATATATATATATATATATATATATATGTATATATATATATATTATACACACACACAAATATATGTAGGTATATATGGGTATGTATGTATGTATATTATACATGTGTAGGTATGCATATGTACATGGATGTATGTGTGTGTATGCATATGTGTATATACACATACATAAACCGAAGGCATAGACTGAGCTGAATATGAAGGGAGAATACCTAAAAAAATAAAATTTACTCTTGAGTGGAATGTACTAGGAGTAAGAGAAAGGGAGAGGTAGAATGTAGCAAATAATTTTACATAAAATAGGGAAGAAAGAGCTTCTACAGTGGAAGGGAAGAGGGGGAGATGAAATGAAATAAGTGAACCTTACTCTCATGGGATTGGGTTTAAAGAGAGAATAACACACATTCCATTGGATATCAAAATCTATTTTACCCTGCAGGAAGGCAAGGGGGAAAGGGATAGGAGATGGAAGATAATAGAAGAGACAAGAAATTGGGGAAAAGAATAATCAGAAGCAAACACTATTGTAGGAGGACAGGTCAAGGAAGAGAATGGAATAAATGGTGGGTAGGATAGTACAGAGGGAAATGTGGTTAGTGTTTTACAACATAACTATTATGGAAGTGCTTTGCACTGTTACATATGCATGACCTATATTGAATTGTTTGTTTGCTCAAAGAGGATGGATGGGTAGGGAGGGAGAGAATATGGAACTCAAAGTTTTAATAACGAAAGTTAAAAATTGTTTTACCATGCAACTGGAAATTAAGATATACAGACAATGGAGTACAGAAATCTACTTTGCCCTACAGGAAAATAGAGGGAAAGGGGGATGAAAGGTGGGTAATAGAAGGGAGGACAGATGGATGAAGGGGTAGATGGGATACATGCTTTCCTGGGCGTGGGGAGTAGGGAGAGATGGGGAGAATATTTTGAATTCAAATTGTTGTGGAAGTGAATGTTGAGAAGAGAAAATAAATTTTTATAAAAAAGAAGGAAAAAAAAGAATTCAGCGCTTGGCTTACCACTTTCCCTCTTCCCGAGCATGCTCCCTCAAAGTCTTTGATATGCCATTACCTTGATAGCATCATTCTCCAAAAATATTCCACTTTCTAATTAGAAACTCCTAACATTTACTTTTCTGATCACAATTCCATTATTCTTCCTTGCTCTATGCCTCATCCTAAATGTTTTCACCCTCACTGAAACCTCCAGTCCCTTCAGCCCTTATTATTTTCTGAGCTCATTACCTTGCTCAGCTTTCACTTTCTTCTCACTCCAATCTCAACCCAATAATTAATTAGCCATTTTACTTCTACACTCTCTTCTCTCACATTCCTTGCTCCCTTGTTGTACTATTGTTTTTCTCTTGCCAAACCTCAACCTTGGATTATTCCTACCACATGCTGTCTTTTCTTCTTACAAGCCACTGAGGAAGTCTTTTAATCCTGTGGACTGGATACATTAAAAATTAATGTTATTCAGTTCCAATTATGCCCACATAGCAAGTCTTTTTATTTCTTCAAATGATTCCCTATTTCACTTTCCATAGAAGTTATTCTCAATCTCTCCTCTCTTCAGATCTTCTATGTCTCTCCCTCTTCTTTTTCCCTTCACTGAGGACCTTGTCTCTTATTTTGCAGAGAAAACTGAATATCAGCCATTGAAGATGAGCTACTAATCTTTCTGGGCAGCTAGTTGGTGCAGTGGATAGAGCACCAATGCAGTAGTCAGGAGGACCTGAGTTCCAATCTCACCTCAGACACTTGATACTCACTAGTTGTGTGACCTTGGGTGAGTCACAACCCCAATTGCCTCATCCTGGGTCATCTCCAGTCATCCTGATGAATATCTGGTCACTGAATTCAGAAGGTTCTGGAGGAGAAGTGAGGCTGGTGACCTGCACAGCTCTCCCTCCCTCCAAACAAAGTCAGATGCAAGTCATGTAATTATTTTTCTGATGGCATGGTCTTCTTTAGCAATGAAGGACGAACACACTACTCTTTCTATATTTTTTTATATTTCAACTTTTGATATCATCTCCTAATCTCTCCTCTTTTCTCCCTGTAAGGAACAAAGGAATGACCTTTCCCTTGCCAAGGTAAATTCTTCTAAAAATGCACTCTTATTTCTAATGTGTGTGTGTGTGAAAAAGAGAGGGGAGAAAGAGAGAGAGAGAGAGAGAGAGAGAGAGAGAGAGAGAGAGAGAGAGAGAGAGAGAGAGAGAGAGAGAGAGAGAGAGAGAACTGAGTCAAATTTACAAGAATAGGGGCTAACTGATAAATGGTCAAAGGATATGAATAGGCAGATTTTAGAGGAAAAAAATCCAAACTATCAATAGATATTTGGAAAAAAGTGCTTTGAATGATTAATATACAGAAATGTAAATTAAATCAACTCTGAAGTATTACTTCAAATCCATCAGATTGACAAAAAAAGAAAGAGAACAAATGCTGCAGGGTATGTGGGAAAATAGGTACACTAATGAATTGTTGGTGAAGCTGTCAACTACTGTACACAAAAAGTACTGAATTCTACATTGCTTTAGATACAGAAATACCTCCACTAGATTCATATCCCAAAGAGATCAAGAAAGAGGAAAAGGGCTCTTATGTGCAAAAATATTTATAGCAGCTCTTTTTGTGGTAGTAAAGAATCAGAAACCGAGGGGATGCCGATTGATTGGGGAATGGTTGAATACGCTATGTTATATGGATGTGATGAAATACTTCTGCACTATAAGAAATGATGAATGGGCTAGTTTCAGAAAAACCTGATAAGATTTGTATAAATTGATGAAAATTGAAGTGAGCAGAACCAAGAAAACAATGTATATAGTAAAATATTGTAAAGATACTCAACACTGAAAAATTTAGTGACTGATCAACACAATGCCTAACCATGATTCCAAAGGACTCATGAAGAAACATGCCATCCATGTCCAAAAATAGAACTGATGGGCTGTGAGTGCAAATTGAAGCACATTTTCTATTTTTTCCCCCCTTGGTACATCATTAACACAGAAATTTGTTTTGCATGTCTGTGCATATTTGTATAGTTTTTATTTTTCTTGTTTTTTCAATGAGTGAAGGAAGGAAAGAGGAGATGGAAATTTTTGGAACTGTAAATAAAATAAAATTGAATTAAACAAAAAAAGTACACTTGGTTTTATTATAATTTGTCTTTATCTTAACACTGTCTTTTCCAACAGATGGAATCCTCAAATCCTCTCCTCTTAAACTTCAACCTCTTCCAATCAACTGATTTCTTTCCTATTGCCTTTCAATAAGAAAAGCAGTCTCTTCCATTCCCAAAAAACAAAAACATGAAAACCATTACCAGACTCTATCCTATTTATTTTCCTCCTTTTCTCAGCCAAACTCTTTTTGCTTCTTTCACTTTTACCCTCTTAAATCTTTTTCAGTCTGACTCCTGGTCTCATCATTCAACCAAAATTGCTTTCTTGAGTTATCAATGATCTCTCAGTAGCCAAATCTGATTGTCTTTTCTCAGTCTTTATCCTTCTCAAACTGTCTGCTGCATTTTACACTGCTGACCCTCCTCTCTTTTTAGATACTCTTTCCTCTAGCTTTTCATTCTACTACTCTCTGTTTTTCTTCCTGTCTCCTCTTTCTCAGACCTATTTTTTGGCTCACCATCTATTCCATGCCCCTCAACTCTAAGTATTTCTCAAGGTTCTGTCATAGAACTTTTCCCTCTACACTTTCTCTTGGTACACTCATCAATTTCTATGTGTTTACCTATTGTACACATCTCTTGCATCTGACTCCTTTTCATTCACATAACTACAACTTTGGTTCAAGTCCTTATTGCCTCTCTTCCAGTTTGTTGCAACTGCCTGCTAATTGTTTTCCATCTCACTCTCCACTCCAGTCTATCTTGTCCACTGTTGCCAAATTAATTTTTATTGTAGATGGCCTTCTCAAGGAGTTTAGTCACAAAGGTCAGAAGAGATATGATGATAGCTATCAAGGATGGATGGATTATTGAAAGGTTTTTTTGAGACTGGAGAAGACATAGGTATGTTTTTCTATAGTAGAGGAAGCAGTAGAGAATAAGAGAGTGACAATAAGTGGAAGTGGTGGTGACAGAGGAAACTATTGGAGGAGATGGGATGGAATGGGATTGCAGACAAAGGAGTTAGTTACTCTTAGTAAAGAGGAAGGCCATGTCTTCATTTGTGACAGGGATAAAGGAGATACCGGGAAAAGGTATATGAGTGATATGAGGAAGAGGGGAGAAGTGGGAGATTACATGAAATGACCTATTTTTTTCCCTGTAAAATGTGAGATAAGATTTTCAGTTGAGAGGAGAGGGAACCATGGGAGGTTTGAGGAGGAACAAAAATGTTTGGAAGAGCTGCTGTGGAAAGTGGGATAGTAAGTTGGTAAGTGAGGTTGTAGAAGGATTGCTTAGCAGCAGTGGCTCAGTAGAGGCTTGTAACAAAATTATAGTGGTCCTAGTTAGAAGTTACATAATTTCCCTCCTTTATTCAACAGCCATGTGTAGGGGCAAAGGTGATAGATGGTGAGTCATCCAAGGTTAAGGTTTAGCAGGGATTAATTGGTAATATGATAAAGGGGCCAGAAACTCAAGATAATCAGGCAGTGTTGAGTTGAACTGGTTCACCAAGGGGTCAAGATGTTTAAAAGAGGAGAGTAGTTAATGCAATGATGATGGCCTGAAAAAGAACTGAAAAGCTGAGGAACTGGAGATCACAGTGTGGACAAAAGAGAAAGACATGATAAGTAAAGGCAGAAGGTGAGAGGAAAAGCCAAAAGATTATGGTCAGATCAGTTGTTCTTTGTTCTCGAAGAGGACTAAAATGATATCACCATGATAAAGTGAAGTTTCAACATGTATGACTGTGGCCGATCAGACCTATATGAGCTTGGAATGCTCTGCCATAGATTGGGCACAGATAGTCCATGTGAACATTTGGGGGGGTTACTCCAAATTTGTGCATCCTATGTTTCCTTTGTGTTGTTTCAATTCTGCTTTGCTCACAGAGCACACCACCCTTTCTGATGTGGGCACGCCATGCTGAGCGGTCCTGTGCCAATGACTCCCATGTCGCACAATCAATTCCAAGAGACACCTTGAGAGTGTCCTTGTATGGCTTCTTCTGACTGCCATGTGATCACCTGCCCCATATGAGTTCTCCATAAAATAGTCTTTTTGGCAAGCATACATTTTTCATTCAAACAACATGGCCAGTCCACCGGAATTACGCTCTCTGAAGCATAGTTTGAATGTTTGGCATTTTAGTTCAAGCAAGGATCTCAGTATCTTATCCTGCCAAATGATCTTCAGAATCTTCCTAAGACATTCAAATGAAAGCAACTCAGTTTCCAGCATGGCGTTGGTAGACTGTCCATATTTCACAGGCATATAACAATGAGGTCAGCACAATGGCTCTGTAGACCTTCAGTTTGGTAATCAGTCTAATACCTCTTCTCTCCCAAACTTTTCTTTGGAGCCTCCCCAACACTGAGCTAGCTCTGGCAATGTGTGCATCAACGTCATTGTCAATGTGTACATCCCTGGAAAGTGTACTACCAAGGTAAGTGAACTTAGGAACAGCATTCAGAACTTCTCCATTTGTTGTAACTGATGGTTCCATGTATGGATGGTGTGGTGGTGGCTGATGGAGCACCTGTGTTTTCTTGGTGTTAATTATTAGGCCAAAATTAGCACAGGCAGCAGAGAATTGATCCGTATTTTGTTGCATCTCAGCTTCAGAGGCTGCACTGAGTGCACAATCATCTGCAAACAGAAAATCATGCACCAACACTCTTTCCACTTTGGTCTTGGCTTGTAGCCTTTTCAAACTGAAGAATTTATCAGTATGGTAGTTGACCTTGACGCCATGTTCATCATCATTGAAAACATTTGACATGACTGAAAAATCATGCTAAAAAGCATGGGAGCAAGCAAATAGCTCTGTTTCATTCCATTGGTGACTGGGAAGGCACAAGGGCACTGTCCACTATCCAGAACTCAGGCAAACATGCCATCATGAAATTGACATACAATACTGATGAACTTCTCTGGGAAACCAAATTTTGACAATTTTCCATAAGCCCTCATTATTATAAGATGTAAGGAGTGGAATGGGGAGAGATTAAGGATGAAGTTTATTGATTATGGAGCAGAGAGCACAGTGGAAGTTATGGGTAGCATTTGGTTGGGACTTCTGGAGGGGGGAAGGAAAGGATTGAGGAGGATGGAAAAAAGGAATTGGGTGGCAGAGGGTAGGGGAAAGGGGTTTGTATAATAATCTGCAGGGTTCAGAATCACTGGGATGTGTCGGGTACGAATATGTTAGAGTGGAAGGTACTACTTTTCTTCCCAGAGAGGGTTGGTGGTCAGACAGGAGACAAGTAAAGCAGAGGATGGAAATCCCTCTCCAATTTTTCTCTTCTCTTGGGAGAGGTGCAGCACAACCCTCACACCCCCCCCCCCAACCCCCCAAGTCAGAGGAAAGGTTGCTCCTCTTCTCACCAAAGGGTGTCCTCATTGATGGCCAGAGCCAGATTGGATTGGTGGGGGCAGAAGGAGGTGGAAATTGTTCAGGGTTCTTTGCCAGCTTCCCTTAGGGGAAAGACACAACAGGAGATGAAACGTATTTGGTCAGGTTGAAAGCTGCTCCTTTCCTCACCTGAAGTTGGACATCAGGCTAGACCAGCAGGAGATGAAGGACAGTACTCTTCCTCTTACACTCTGAAACCCCGTCAACTTCTAGCCCTCCCATCACTACGCTTTTGCTTTGGCTGTTCTACATACCCTTCTACTTTTGCCTTAGTTTCTCTTCAAGATATAGCACAAGCACTATCTTCTGCATGAAGCTTTTCTTAATCCACCTAACTTCTAGGTTCCTTCTGCCCTCGTTAACTTGTATTTAATTATTTTGTATATATTTATTAACTTTCTATTTATGCTGTATGTTTTTGTATCTTTCTTGTCTCTTCCATTACGATGTAAGCTTCTTGTGAGATTTTATTCTTTGTACAACCCTACTGCCTAGAACAGAACTTGATACATCATAGATGATTTGTAATACATAAATACATAAATCATAGATGATTTGTAAATACATAAATTTTTAGTTTCCCTCATTTTATAAGTGAGGAAACTGAGGCACAGAAGTTAATAAGCAAGATAGTAAGATGATGGGATTTGGAATCAGAAGACATGAGATCGAATCGATTTGATCTCATAACTTCTGATTCCAAATCCCATCACGTTACTATCTTGCTATATTATTTTTTTTGTTGCTAGCCTCTTTGAAAGCCCCCTTTCAACCCTTGGGCATGTGATCATGGGGAAAAGAATGGACTTCATCCTTTGAGGCAAAGAAAAGATGGGCCCTTATCATCTGGAGATGAGAGATCATCTGGTGGTTACATTTATTCTTTCTTCTAGAAGATAAAATCTCTATCAGGACAGGTAAAAACTATTCCCTAGTTCCTGTTACCCATCCTGGACCTCAGTTTTAGAGGACTCTTCAATTAGTTCAAAGATAATCTAGACACAGAGGTAGGTGTTTGACCTTGAGGCCACATGTGGCCCTCTAGGTCCTCAAGTGTGGTACTTTGACTGAATCCAAATTTCTAATAGCAAATCCCCTTAATAAAATGATTCTCGATTGTAGAAATTTCCTAAGAAGGCAGAAAGTGGCTTAACCTGCCATCAACAGGTTGTCTGGGATAGTAGAGGGTGACATTGCTTAGAAGATGCAAGAGACCTCATCTGAAGGTGGTATTAACAGTCTGATACAGTGCCCTCTCTGCAGAGCTCAAAGTTCCATTCCCAATCAGTCCCTCCTTTGGTTCTGAATGGGCAGGCCTTAGAATCCACCTTATCAGTTTATCAGTGATGATCCAATTCCATCTTTGGAGGAATCACCAGTGCTGGGAATGCTTTTCCCCTTTCCCTTTTTCTCTTCTTTCCTTTTAATTAGGCCTGAATTCTGTAGCAACCTCCCCATCAGCCCTTTCCTTTGCCTCGGGACCAGAAAAAAAGCATTATGCTCTGTCTCCTTCTGTCCTCTCCTTGCTAATATATGCTGTTGACACAGAACTACGTCAAATTTACCCTAGTTCCCAGCACACAGTAGGTACTTAATAAATGCTTATTTGCTAACAGCATTGCCCTCAGGTTTCTTCAGAGCTTTAGTGTACACCCCATACTGCTTTCCCTCTGTCAGTTACTCGATGGTGACACTATCTAGGCATCCTGTCCTCCTTGTTCTTGCTGGTCATTACAGAAGTCACCTTAATTTAGTTTTATTTACCAGGTTCTCTGTGAAATGAGGGTAAGACTAGAACCCAGGTTTCCTGTTTCCCAAATCAGGGCTCTTTCCATTAGGCCAGTCTACTTTTGCAATGAATAAGAAGCTCTTTGTGTATCTTATATGGCAGGTTTACCTGCATCCTTCTGCCTGTGAAGCAGAAATAAGGTAAACCAGAGTCACTGGAATATGGGACTCATGAGAAAGAAGGGAAATTAAGGAGAACAGAAAACGATAAGTGAAATATTAAGGCAGTGGTAGTTGGAAGCAACTGATATCAAAGTCAAAGAACAAAGGAGATTGTGCTTGTCTGAGGAAGGTGGCAACAGCTCAAAGCAGCCACAGAGGAAGTGACTGAGATGAAAAGCTGCCTAGGACCACATCGCATCCATTCACTTCGATGATAGGCACACAACCTGGGTCATTGTGATCAGGCTCAGGGTTGTCTGACTAAGGTAGAACCTCTGAAACTCAAAATCACCTTGCAGCAGCCCTCTGAGTCACGTAGAGATGCATTTCAAATGCCAGAGGATACCTTTTTTTTTTTTTTTTAAAGTTCTCTAATGCACTGGACATTTGGAAAACATAGAGTAAGTTTTAGAAATTGCTGTGATTTTGCTTGGCTTTATTAGCATGTGTTAAAAGTCATAATTTTATCCAAACACTACCAGAATATTTATTGTTCTCAATAAAGTGCTTCAGGAAATAAATGCAACTTATTAAATTGGACATTCTTTTCTATTTCATAAATTCTGGATTACAATCAGGAGAAGAAAGGAGAAACAGAAAGCAGTATTAAAGATTGTTGAGAAATTTAGTTAAGAACTTGGGCTATATACACAAGACCATTTTCCACTGTTGCCAGTGTCCTGCAGACTAAAAATTGCATGTAATGAAGAAAACAGTATTATCATAATAAATACATTTTTTTTCATGAAATTCAGAAGAGCTAGTTTATGGTAAAGCACTTTTAATTTTCCTATTTGTATACACCCATAAGCAATATCAGTTCACATAGTTTGAGAGTGAAAATGCTATTTAGTGGAATTTTAGTCACTGATGTTATTCTGGAAAAATACTCTTTTTCTTCCATGTGATGTCTGGATTGTCTTAGCAATTTTATTGTTGGTCTGTTTTAATTTTATAGTAACTTTGGAGTGTTTCACATTAAAAGTTTTAATCAAGGATGTTTTCAGAGCTAGAAAAACTGTCATCAGTTTAAATGTGTTTTAAAATAAGGCTTTATTTCCAAGAAACTAGATTTAAAAAAAAATACCCCCAGGTTTTCCCATATTTGCATTTTGATCTCTCATAAAAGCAAGATGTTAATTTTAATAGACTTTTTTTCACTGATGTCCTGAAGGAATAAATATTCATTATCTCTGCATTTAAATCAGGGGATCTCTAGGTGGTCACATTTAGAGCAGGGAAAAAATAAGGTTAAATGCATTTCTTTTTGAAAATGCTCTATTTTAACCAAACTGATAAACTCTATAAAGGAAAGTGCTGGATAGTAACAGATTAGTTTATATCCTGGTAATATTTAGTAGAATTGGGTAATGAAATCCCAGGTTTTTTTCTTTGACCCAAATTGTAGACTTGTCCAGATTTGCAAACCTGGTTTCCTTCTTTAAGAGATCTCTTATCTGAAGGAAAATGAGAGCCAGATTTCTCCTAACAGTCCATTGTAACTTGCATTATGCTTTATGTAAACACTTGGGAACCAGTTAACCCACAGCTTGGAGAACATTTAAGCTAAAAGCTATTAAAGATATAAGATAGATATATTGCGCAGAGAGAATACATCATCTTCAGTCATCATGAAGATATTTTCTCTTCTTTCTCTGGACATTAAATTCTCCATCCTTATTCATAAAGGTGTCTGACTGCACCAAACAGTTACTAAAGCCCTGATCTTTTTCATAAAAGCACATTACGTTTCAATTCCTGGCTACAAAATGCTAATTATGCTTAGCAATGCTCTTGAAAAAGACTTCTTTTTAAACTGTTTAACTCTTTACCTTGAGCCTCCTGAAATAGCTTAACTTTGGAGAAAACAAATTCATTTCACAGTGATATATTCTGTAGGAAGTGCAAATATTAGGATGCAATGAATCTTCAAACTCAGACTTGCCAGATTCCCTCCATTTTATTCTGACAGCATTTCTAAGAAATGACCTGATCTGAAATGGTCTTGCCTAATCACTGTCCAATGGCTGTCACTTACCATGCCGATCCTAAGACTTGGACACACAGGTGCAGGAGATCTGGGTCTTCCAATGTGACTGGCAAGTTTCCTAGTGAGTGCTGGCACTGAACCCACTAGTTCTTCTCTCACAGTGCTTTGCCACAGAAGCATCATTATCAGTAGTACCATGCCATTTCCCCTTGGATATTTTCAAAAACTTAAGGAGAGTTACCCCATCCCTTTACTTAGGAAGCCTGAGAACTTAATTGGGCTGAAAGAGCCACTAGTACCTGCTAATATTGTGCGGCAGTAAGATGCTAGCTAGCACCATTAATAATGCCTATGATTCAGGTCATCTAGAGCCATATTTTTTTTCTTTCTTTCTCCATCTATTTCTTTCTCTCTCTCTTTTTAAAGGAAATATATGTAAGTTAAGTTTGAGGTTCAGAAATGCATATATTTTTACTTACAAATATTCATCTGACCAAAATTCAACATAACCTTTATGGAACACTTAACAAATTTTTGTTTTTAAAATAACATATCATTCAAACTGTATATAATTCAGTAAAGTTTTCATACAGCAAGCAATGCTTAAACCCTGGAAAATCTGTAGAAAAGAGATTTTCACATGTAAAATAAGAAAACAAAATTCTGAGGTATTCCCTCATACATACATACACACACACACGCACACACACACACACACGCACATACTCACACACAAAGTGGCTGCAGCATAGGCAAAAAATTGTAGGTCCAAAGGAAAATGACAATTGATTGTTCTAATAGAGTCCAGGTAGCTCAGGAAAAAATAAACACAATAGTCCTCTGAGTAAGTTACTACCTTGAAGAAGGTTCTCAAGATGTATCTGAGATCTATTCTACTAAATTGCTTTTGCAAAACAGCTCCCTGCACATGAGAGAAACTCAGTCCAAGGTGACTTGTGCAAATATAAGGAACCCAATGAGGCTATTTCCTGTTACTCCTTGAACAAATGGGAGGGGGGCTTGAAGACTCGCTGGGTCTCCCATCAAGCAAGATACTGCTGCAGTGCTGTCTTTGCTCTGAAATCATAAACAATGAATTAGTGAGTACCTGTGGAATTTTCCTGTCAAAAAAAAAATTGGCTAAGTTATAATCTAATATTCCAAAATGTGTAAAGATAAATAATAGGCTTCAGTTTAAGGAGATAATAAGAAGTACTCTTAATCAAGCAGAATTGCTGGCTTTAGGAGGATTTTATACAGTAGCAAAGTAAAATGTCCATAAAAGGGAACTCAGAACACGACATCTTTCCAGAAAAATAGTAAGAAAAATGTAATCTCTCAACAGAACTTTTGAATGTCCATTTTTGCTATACCTGGTTCTTCCCTTCAGCCTGATTCAGGACAGGGAAAACTAAGTTCCTTTGAAGGAATAAAAACCAAACAAACCAAAACACAAAAACTGGTCTCACTGGTATATTATAGTTAGGACAAAAGTGACATTTTCTTTTCCTGACAATATGACTCACCTACATATCAAAGACTATATATCAAACAATTCGCATGGGTATTCAGGGTATTATGAGACAAAATAATTTAAAATTTCACCAGTTATCTTATTATTTTATATATTATCTTATTATAATTATATAATTATATTTTATAATTATATACTTTATTATGTAAATTATATAATTATAAAAATATTATATATTATTTTCAGCTCAATGATTGCTTTAATATTCAAACAATAATCCCCTACATCATCTCTTGATGAAGCTAGATAGCTACAGATCATGGAATATCATAATCTCTGAAAAATCCCAATTGTGGGTCACGTAGAAGGCAACGGAGATACACAGTGGGTGTAAAAAGGACTGCAGGTTCTGACTGATGACAAACTGCTCACAAAGAATGGCATGGGAGACTATTATGTAATTTAAAAACCTTTCTATTGAGTGTCACAGGTACTTACTTATCACATAGGTTTGTATCTGGTGACTGGCTGAGTTTGTGTAGAATATCTACAATGCCAATATCTCGTAATTTATCTTGCCGTTCTTGTGAACCTGGAAAATAAAACCTTGGATATTACTGAGAGCATTGTGTCATAGAAAGATGGTCGGCCTTGGAGTCGGGAGGAGCTGGATTCAAGTCCTATTTGGACACAAGCACATATGTGTCTTTGAGTTAAGTGATCAAACTGCCCAGCGCCCCACACAACTTTGTGAGACTCTGAAATTACAGAGTTGCTCATATGCCATCAGGGCAAAAAATTTCTTTACCAGGATTTCCTCACACTGATGATATCACAGGTCTACACCAAAAGTTATTAAAAAAAAGCACTGATTAACTTCTTCAAAGAAGATTTTTAAAAAAGTGAAAAAAATCAATGATCTCTCACAACATCTCCCTAAAGATTATAATTAAATCCATGGGAGTTGATGAGGTCACCAAGAGAGAATATAGAGGGGAAAGAAGAGACAGCCAGGACAGGGCCTTGGAGTACACATGCAGGTGCAGGATATGGATGATAATCCATACCAGAGGCGTGGGTCTTGATCAAAAGGCCACCTCTTCATCAAAGTCTGTAATAAAGATGGAAAGAATGGGAGAGAGGAATTATGCCAAGGGATTTTGACATCAGAACCATGGAGAAGGAGAAGAGGGAGCTCAGGGCAAATGCCCTTATTTTCTCAAGTAATTATGAGGCAAAGTCTTCAGCTACGAAGATAGTGATTGTAGGAGAGGCTGAGAGTAGCTACAATGGGAGGTAAGACAGACAATCAAGTAGGGAAGAATACAAGGATTGAACTGATTTGATAAGGGCCCAGCTGAGGCTGTATAACATAAATTTGTAACAGAACTTGTTGCAACAGTTCCATGGCTTCTAGTTCCTATCCAGTGGTACCTGAGGAGGAAATAGAGCGACACATAGCTGGGGTTTGGTAGGGTGGTAACAAGCCAAGGAGGCAAGGGATTGAGAAGAAAAGACAGTATATTATTGAGAGTTAACTATAGGGTTGAGATTGGGAAAGGAGAAAAATGAAGCCAGAACAGGGATGATGATGGCTAGGGAGAATTCTGAGCAACAGAGGGTCTGGAGATTGCAGTGAGGACAAAGAATAGGTTTAGGATGAGTAAGTTATAAGGAGAGATAGAATAATAATAAGTTAATAAATATATGAGCTAAGTGAAAAAGCAAGGATGCATTTTTCAGTTATCTGGTACCTAGTTTCTCTTTCCTTCAGGTTATTTTATGCATATAGTGGATAAATAAACCTACTTCAAATATCATGCCCTTGTCAAGAATCTATAGTGACTCCCTATTGCCTATGTATTAAATTCAGATCATTTATTCTCATCTTCAGATCTCTTCACTAACTGGCTCCTTCCATTTTACCAACTCCATTTTCCATCATTCTGCAAGCTATTTCCTTTGCTCTGTCAAGGTCATTAATTTTTTTAAATCTATGTATGATTTGATTATTTATGCCTTGGCACATATCATTCTTTACAATTAGAATATTCACTGTCCTGCTCTTTGCTAATCTATGATTTCATCTACTTAAAAATTGACATCCAAAATCACCTCTTCCAAGAATATGCTCTTTTTTATTAATCCTTTCACCTCTAATCAAATCCTTATTCAATGTCCAGAGTAGCTGTATACTCAGGTTATATGTTTATATATACACACACACACACACACACACACACACACACACACACACACACACGTTTAAATTTTCTCAAACTGTTTAAATGTTTGTTTTGAGGCCAGTACCGAATCTCTTATTTCGTTACGATACCCCCAGAGCATGCAGCTCTGCTTGGAACAAATCGGTCGCCCAGTTGTCCCTCTAGCTGCATGGGCACTGGACCCATTTTTATTTCATACTTTAAAAGGATGTCAGTGTTCTTCTAGGGAGACTGGAGCAGGTCCAAAGATAGAAAATTAATCAGAAAATGATTTCTCGTCCCTGCTTCTAGGAGAGATCTTGAATACCTGGTGCTTTCCAGATAAAATAACCTCACAGAAAGTTTTTTGCTTCAGACTTTCCTTCTTCAAGATAGATCTCACAAATCTCCCTTACCTTCCTCTTCATTCCATATGAGGTTGGATATACAAAACATGGCAGCAAGTTGTAGTTTAACATGGGAATGACCCTAAAAGACAAAGACAAAGAAATTCTGTCAACAAAGAGGTAACTTTATATGAAATTGTGCCAAAAACACGTAATTTTATATAAAATTGCATTTCAAGTAATAGAGTCCAAAGAAATCCATCAAGTTATGCATATTTAGAGTATTCAGTACAGAGATATCACTATAGGATTCGATGCTGATATAACTTTTATTGTTATCACCAACTAGTAGACACAATATACTTGCTCTGGGTAAAGTGTAAGCTATAGAGTCATTATGAAACTACTATTACAGTCATAATGGAAACCACTTGTAATTTTATGGAAATTCATGATACTTTTGAGTTATGCACTATTCAATACTCAGTCCTCTAACATAAATTTAGATATCATCAATTTTGCATTTATGTTTTCCAAATACTTATTTCATTCAACTTGCTCATTTGTTGTTTTTTTTTAAATTCAGGGGTCGTAGGGATAGAGAGTATTACATGTCTTTACTTCTATAAACAGAAAATGTTTATAAAAACATTAAAAAGTTTTTTATTTGGGGCTCAACAAACTTGCACATCTTAATGAAAAGGAGGTTTTACTTCCTCAAATTTGGATCACTGAGAGGGTCAAACTACTACTATTCATCTGGAAAGATACCAAGAACATTATTTATATAATCACCTCTTAAAATCTTAAATCAAGAAAAATAAAATCAACTAGAAGGAACAAATTCAAGGATTCTCTACTGCAAATGACATTAAATCCAGGCAATAACTGAATGCATTGCTTTGAAGAGTTTTACCTAAACTAACTACTGCAAGCTTGAATGTGGCATCAAAAGAGCAGGAGTTGAGTCCACTTAACCTTCTGGAACCTCACTTTCTTCATCTATAAAATGATGGTTAAAATGTACTTGCTCCACCTACCTCCACAAAATTATTGCGAGGCTCCCAAGAAATTATGAATGTAAAAGGCTTTTTTTTTTAAAACTGTGAAGGGGAATATGAACACAAGCTATTATGTCTATAACTTTTATTAGAGCTATGTTTCAACTGTTTTTGTTTGAATTGTGTTTTTTCACATTCTTTCTATTATATAAAAATGGCTGACTTTTTTTGGGTGGAAAATTGCAAAATGTCTGTCTCTATTCTCAAAACATTCAGATAAGAAGATTAGATAAGTTGATTTATATATATATATATTATATATATATAACATTTCATAGCATAATTCTCAATATTTCACTTGGGAACAAAACAGACACCTCTTAAGGTAAGTTTGCAAAGTAACTGTGATACAGTCAAGGAAAAGGATTAACTGGATGAACAGTTTTAAGATTTTATAGTTCTAATTAAATCCCCTTCCAATCACTTAGTTCTTAAATTTCTTTTAGATTAAATTTTATTTTCAATTAACAAGCATTTATTTTCTCTCCTTCATCTATCTTTCTCCTCCCCCTCAAAAAAAAAAAAAGAGAAACAAAATCCTTGCAATACATATAGATAATCTGATAAAACAAATGTTCACATTTGCCTTATCCAAAAATTCAATCACTCTTCGTTTGGAGAGATTTTCTGTTTGAGTTCTATTAAAAGAAAAAAAGTCAAGTTCTCCATTCTTTCACTTAGCAAATAGTTCTTGAGTGCCTATGTATGTACAAATTCTTAAATTTGTTACAATAATATTTTATACTTTAAATTATTAAAGTGAGCTGTGTTTCAATATCTTTACAAAATATGTATTTTCAAATAGTGGCACTAGTGTAGCTATCCTGCCTCCTAAAGCTACAACAGGAACAAAAAAAACTTGCCCTTAAGGAAATAAAAAGGCCATACATACCATATAATACTTAATTTTCTGCAAAATGTCATCATTGGTCATAATGAGTTCTTTTGCTGTTGTACCATCTGCTATATTGGCCAATATACATAATGTCTACAGTGGGGAAGAACAGTTAAATGAACAATTAAACTTTTAAAAACAATTTTGATATTTCATGATTTTAACTTTCATAGATTGTCTTCCTCCAAATGCAAAACTTTCTTGTCTTTGACCTTATGAACTACAAAAAAAAAAAAAAGAAACTTGAAACACTTCTGGTGCTCTGTCCATGTAGGAACCAAAATAAATGTCTTAAAATCACCAGTCTACAAATTTCATTTTATCAAAATGTAAAAGAAAAATATAATTTATCATATTACTGTTAAGATAAAATTTGCCTCAAAGCCCTATTGTTTCTATGACTTAATAAGTAGCTTTTACAGTAATCACTTCAGTACATCAATGAGCTTTAAAGGGGAATCAGTGACGACCACAAAACGGTTTAAGTACTTTATTGCTATTAATATGCTCCATTACTACAGGAACCTTTTCCACTGGTCCACTGTGGCTTAATTTCACAAGGAGGAGATGGGGAAGAAAGTCTAGTCACTTCTTTATCAGTAAAATAATTTCTCTGAAGATCTATTATCCCCTGATAGCTGACAATTGTATTAAATAATCCTTGCCAGGCTTCTCAGAGTCTTTAGGAGGCTTCTTTACTTACCGGTGGACAAAACATTTGCCTTATCTCCAGCTATACTAGGAATGCCTTCTTGGAGGCTCTAGAAATTTTTCTGATCCTTGGAGAGGGTATATATGGGTGTCCCCAACATGGGGTAGGGGATGATAGGGCACAGATCCTATGTCCTTTCCTTCCATCAACTTTGCATACAAGTTCATAGCGTTCACAATCCAATTATATGCTATTCTGCATGTTATTATAAAGATACAGGATAATGTGTGCCTCTTAGATCTGCATCTTCCTTCCCAAGATTGGAAATTCAAAGAGAGGTGAGAATATGCCTTACTTATGTTTACATCATCCTTATCTTAACTACCAGAGGCTAACATTTTGTATAATGAAGGGTCTGAATTGAAGTGAATCAACTGGGAATGTCTAAGGCTGTGTGCTGAAGCCTTCTGAAGTCTGTTGGTGTAATGCTGGAAGCAGTTCTCTCATATAACAGCTGAACAGAATAACTGAAATAATACATCCTCTTCTCTGTATTTTATTCCACACATTCTAACTCATTTCACCTTTTCTTCCTCTAGCTATATAGAATACCGTAGTTGTTTTTTTTTTTTTTTTTATAATCAGGAGGCTAGCCATCAGGTGGCTTTTTTGTTTTCAGTTGCAGAAACTCACCAAGACAATCAAATACAGTATGAAGAGATTATAATTTGTTTTGGAAAAGGGAATGTTCCCACTGATGAAATTACTAGCCTTTTGATATATTCTGCCAGAGGAACTTAAAATTCCCAGGAAACAAGAAGGAAAGTTTTAATTAAGAAGGATCTGAAAGGAATCTATATCAGCCATTTTTCCTGGAGGGAAGCCACATGATGCAGTAGATAGGGCACCGGACTAGGAATCTGGGGAAGATAAATTCAAATATGGTCTCAGATACTACCTGGGGAAGTCACGTGGTCTGTTTGCCTCAGTATCCTCAACTGTAAAATGGGGATGCAGCACCTCTCTCTCAGGGTTGTTATGAGGATCAAGAGAGAATTGAGATCAAGAAATAATTTTTAAGGCACTTACGCAGCACCTGGTACATAGTAGGCTCTATAGAAATGCTTATTCCCTTCCCCTTCCCTTTTTAGTGAATGCAAATGATGGGAGGCAAGAAACGCAACGGGGTGGCTTTTGACTAGTAATAAGGAAGGCACTTCGGGGTGGAGCCAAAATGGCAGAGTCAAAGTTGTGACTGCTCTGAGCTCTCCCCCAAAGCCCTCCAAATACCTATAAAAAATGACTCTTAACAGATCCTAGAGCTACCAGACCCACAAAATGACAGAGTGAAACAAATCCCCAGCCCAAGACAACCTGGGAAGTTGACAGGAAGGGTCTTTTGCACTGAGTAGGGAGCAGAGCACAGTCCGGTGTGGGCCACACTGGCACAAATGGGCTGGAGCAGGCCTCGGGACTGAACCATTGGCAGCTGTGGCAGTTTCCAGACTTCTCAACTCACAAATGCCAAAAAAGGTCAGTGGGAAAACTGTGGGACCTGGTGAAAGAGGAATACAAGGTCTGGCCAGGTCTGACCCTAGCCACAGGGCAGTGAGAGTGGCAGTAGCAGCAGCAGCAGCAGCTGCTTCCAGAGTTCTGGGACCACAGACAGTGGGGGACAAAGCAACTAATACAAAACCCTTGAAACCTGGGATAGTACACCCCCCCACCTGCCACCCCAAGCAAAGTTCTACCTTGACAAGGAATTAGAAAGTGAAGTGTTTGGCTGGGAAGATGAGTAAACACCATGAAAAAACTCAGACTACAGAACCCTACTTTGGTGACAAGGAAGATTGGGATACACAACCAGAGGTGGATAGTAGCATCAAAGCTCCTACATCAGAAGCCTCCAAGAGGAATATGAATTGGTTGCAGGCCACAGAGGAGCTCAAAAAAGATTTTGAAAATCAAGTAAGAGAAGTACAGGAAAAATTGGGAAGAGAAATGAGAATGATGCAAGAAAATCAGGAAAATCGAGTCAACAGCTTGCTAAAGGAGACCTCCCCCCACCAAAATACTGAAGAAAATAACACCTTAAAAAACTGACTAACCAAAATGGCAAAAAAAGTCCAAAAAGCCACTGAGGAGAAGAATTCCTTAAAAAGCAGAATTGACCAAATGGAATAGGAGGTCCAAAAGCTCACTGAAGAAAATAATTCCTTCAAAATCAGAATGGAGCAAATGGAAGCTAATGACTTTCTGAGAAATTGAGAAATTATAAAACAGAACCAAAAGAATGAGAAAATAGAAGATGTGAAATATCTCAGGGGAAAAACCAATGACCTGGAAAATAGACCTAGGAGAGATAATTTAAAAATTATTGGACCGCCTGAAAGCCATGATCAAAAACAGAGGCTAGACATCATCATTCTAGAAATTATCAAGGAAAACTGCTCTGATATTCTAGAACAAGAGGGTAAAATAGAAAGTAAAAGAACCCACCGATCACCTCTGGAAAAAGAACCTAAAAGGAAAACTCCTAGGAATACTGTAGCCAAATTCCATAGTTCCCAGGTCAAGGAGAAAATATTGCAAGCAGCCAGAAAGAAACAATTTGAGTATTGTGGGAAAACAATCAGGATAACACAAGACCTAGCAGTTTTTACATTAAGGGAGAAAAGGATTTGGAATATGATATTCTGGAGATCAGAGGAGCTAGGATTAAAACCAAGAATCACCTATCCAGCAAAACTGAGCATAATCCTTCAGGGGAAAAAATGGACATTCAATGAAACAGAAGACTTTCAAGCATTCTTGATGAAAAGGCCAGAGCTGAATAGAAAAAAAATCAACTCGAGTAATCTCCCCAAGACACTAAAAAATTGAAAGCAACATATATATGTATGTATATATTGGCATAGAGTTGATAGATGTCTGATTTATGTGAGAGAGTCCCATATTTTAGTGCTTTATCCTACGACTGACAATTTGGAACACATACTGACCATTTGGGGAGCCTCATCAGACATTATTATTCACTACAACTGGCATAAAATTCCTCTTCCTCTTTAACCTCTGCCTCCATTCTCCTGAACTAATCTCAGTCAGAACATGTCCTGAATTTAAGACTAAAACCTGGTAATACCAGAGTCACTTATGAAGACAAAGTAAAAATTAGTTACTGAAAATACACAACCACCTATTTCTCCTAGTCCTCCTCTTCCCTCGTGTTACAAGAGAAAGATTCAGAACAGCAAGGTCTATAAGAACTCCATCTACCAAGAAGCAAGCAGGCAGAAATGACAATCACAGGTGGTAATCTAGTTCAGCTCTATTTTCTTTCAAGTTTTAATGCAGACATAAACAAGAAAGGGAAATAGAAGAAAAGAGATGGTAAAGGAAAATTAAGCAGAATAGTGTCATTATGTAAAATTTTGAGTAATTAAAAAGATCTATAAGCTCTTTCCCCTCATCCTACAATAGGAAGACCCAGAATAGCAAGCAGACATGGTCAGTTCTAAGGGAAATAACTGAAGCATCCTTATTTATGGATGGTTTAAGGCTTTTCTCTTAAGTTATCTATAGTCAGAAGATGAAAAAGAAGGTGAATACTTGATATGCTTGTTAGAGATAAGGCCCTCTATTAGCTAAAGAAGATAAAGGAGTTTTTAAACACAAATTTATTGAATAGGATAAGAATATTTTTGTTAATATTGTCTTGGATGTTACTATTTTCTAAGGGCATTGTAACACAGAAATACATGCTTAGATTTTAGCATGGTAAATTTGGACCACAGTTTTTCTCCAAGACTGACACAGTTCAGATTTTGAAGCATTCTATGAAGATGACACTATTTTGGGAAAAGGTAAGCAAATGCTATGGCCAATGTGGCATTAAAGCTTGCAAACACTAATAAAATCCACAAGTAAATAAAATTTTATATTTCAATATAGTAAGAAAGGAAGATCAGGAATTATGTCCAGTTGGAAAATCATATACACATGCACACCAATGGCCTGAAATGCGTATACTGATGTTTCAGAATTAGATGTTACTCTAACATGTTTTGGTCAGGTTAATATACTTCCCATGGAAGTGGGAATGAAATGACAATCCTGCATGGAAAGCAATTTCTCTCAATGATGCCATTCCTGCAGCCCATGCCTCCCCTCTCCAATCCCTCCCCGCCGCAGTAACCAAAAGAACCATGTAATGAACATAACTAAGATTGTAGCCCAAATCTGCAGGACAGAGTCACTCTCATTACTTTCCATCTCTAAGAAAAGAGACCAGGCAGATAATTCTACAGAGGAAGGAAACTCCTCAGTCCAGAACTTCACTTATGTACACCTTGGAGCAAAATATCTCACACAAACCATGAAATTCCAGATGCTAGAGCTGACCATAACAGAAGTCTTCTGTCTCTTTAATTAAGTTCAGTCTGTTCTCTCCTTTCTTTCTCTGACTGCAGTTTTAAAGACTAATTGCTTATGTTTCCTACAACATCTTTCCTTTGAAAAATCTCCACAAGATTTTTTTTCTTCCCAGCCCATAATGAGGTTGAGCAAGCACTGATACAGATTGCCAGGAATGGAACAGAAGCATTGAATGGTTTGCCTACAGTCAACTTAGTGGAGAAAACTGAGGATATGATCCAGGTGTCTGGACTCTTGGTCCCTAAAAGCATATGCTTTTATTAATATATTAACATAATATAATATATTAGTAATGATATATAAATATATTAATATATTTACAGAGAGAAAGGAAGAAATCTGAGGAAAAACCTTAAGAATAAGTCACCCAACAAAATCAATTATGATTCAAAATCAATTATGATTTCAGATCTAATGACAATGAGAATTCTACAGATTCTGGGTTGGAGAGTACAGAATGGTGCAGACTTCTCTCCCGTACTTTTGATCTGAGTCAAAGTTAGCATAACAAATGAAAACCTGACAGTCAGTGAGAAGGTATTTCTGATGTTGCTTGCCAAGTGAAAGAGCTGAAGAGTGGAAATTTTGGGACCCTGAAGCAAAGCTGAGAGCTCCAAGGTCCCCTCTATGGGAGCAGAAAACAGAAGATGATAAAAAGGGAGTATCTTTTAGAGCAGATGGGTCGTTTAGATAATAAAGTGAAATTTCAATTTCACATCACTGAACATTTATGGCAAAAAGATCATGCCATCTTGAATCCTCTGGGTCAGGAGCAGACAAGGCAAAGTTTGTGGAGATAATGTTTACAATAATGAAAGCCCCAAGAGAACAGAGGATGTGGTAAAATACCACACTACTGTGAAATACAGCTAAAGGGTCAACTGAATAAACAGCTTGTTTTTCAGGAACCAGTGCTTAAGGTTAAACAAAAACTTGGGAAAATGTGACATTTACTATCAGAAAACAGAGTTTTAAAAAAAGGAGCACATGATACAAAGTAATGAGCATCTTGGACCACATATGAGGTGCAACACCATTTAAACTGTCAGCATTATTCCTTGAAGAGATACTAACCATATGCTTGTGTTCTAAAGTGATAAAGAATAACTGTAAAGGAGTAAAACTAGGAGTAAAGCTATTATCTCTATCTATATGATACAACAAAGTCAGTTTTTAACACACTAGCCATTTTTTTCTTACTTCCCTGTCTTCGTTGATTTTTAACCTTTTAAGTTGTGAGCTGGGAGTACATAAAGGAAATAATACAGAATTAAGAAAGAAAATCTAATAGATTCAAGAGGAGTCAAGAGACTGAAAAGAAAGAGTAGAACTGGCAACCTGTTAATTGCCTTTTTGCCCCTGCCTTGAGGGCAAACTACTGTTCTGAACTTTTCTGTTGCAGGAAGTGGCAAGAAGCCACCTTTAGTAATGTTCAGTGGCTCTTTTTCTTTTCCTAAGGCAAGGCTACTCTCATTCTGATATCCCAGCTACTCAAATACCTGATCTCTGCCAAAGAGACTGACATGGAGAAGGGAAGAGAGAAAAGTTGTAATAGCATGAATAGAAGGGGATAGTATATTATATGTTGGAGCAATAAAAGTAAACAAGCCTCTTTGTATAACACCAGAGAAGCTATATCTATTTTATAAGCCAATTTATTTTTTTCTAGTCAAAGAGTAGCAAAACTAAGGAATGAAATAAGAAATTAGACCTTCCCTAGGCAAGAACAAACTCTACAGTCTGCCCAATTTGGAAAAAATCAGAATCTGAGAAATGGCTTCCCTAACCCATTCATAATCTATGCTGAGCACAAAAGAATTGGGGTAATGTGTCCTAATACTGTGTATCATGAACCACAGTTAACTCAAATATATCTGTATCTATAGATACATATATCTATAGATATAGATACACACACACACATATATATATATACACACATACACACACATGTATACACACACACATATATATATATATATCCTGTTGACCTTAGATCTCTTCAGTGACCAATGAATTTTCACATTTGAGCAATATCCACTAATTCCAGATTCATCTGCTTTTTCTCTAGCATGAAATTTGAACATAAACTTTTCCCTTCTCCCCTTTCTATCATGTAGGTAATTAACATTTTGACTTGATGTTTTTTCAACATATTACACTGAAAAGCCTGAAGTAGATCATCCCTGTATAAATACAGAGTGATATTATGACACTGATAAGAAACAATGAAAAATGAGAACGTAAAACTACTTATTTGTGAGAGCTGTTTTGTGATGGCAAATAGGCATATTTCCTATTCTTTAGTGTCTAAATACCTTGGATGTAAAGGACTGTTCCAGCTGTCAAGAGTCACTGAACCAAATGGTTCTGACCCTCATTGTCTGATCCAACCTCTACTTTCAGTATTCTCCCTCCAATTCCCCTCAAAAGCCATACACTTCCACCAAATGATCTACTAATATTTTTATGAACTCAAACCCGTTTGCTCACATGGCCTCCATTAGAGAACTGAAATCATGCCACATGAGGACCAGCTGGAGAAAGTAAGAATTTTTAACCACAAGAAGAGACAATCAGATTAGTGGTGAATGGATGTAACAGCACAACTGGTAGCAATGGGTAGAAATCACAGAAAGTTTAAAATAATTGCAGAGAGAAACAAAAGCTTCATGTAAGGAAGGAAAGAGTTCCACTTAAAACTAAGGAAAAAGGATCCACTTAAAACAGAAGTTGAATGGGCTCCTTCATGGATTCCCACTTACTAGGTCTTCAAGCAAAGACTGGAAGATTACTCATTGAGGATGTTGTAGCAGGATTATTATTTGGCCTTAGGTTGAACCAGACGGGTTGACCAGATGGCCATGGGCTGAACTAGAGTAAGGTTATTTCCAAATGCATGTATGCATATGTGCAAACTTGCCTATACACATGTATGCACATGTATAGACACAGATGGTCCAGACATACTACATGGCTGTTTTAAACATTCAACTTTTTAAAAATAGGTTTTGTAATCAAATTCACAAGCTTGAATATAAGTAGCAGAGACTCTTAGTTGTGTCCTTTTTCAACTACATCTTGCTACCCATCCAGAACTATACTATAACAGGTCCAGAAGAAAGGCTGAAGGTCATCTTTTCTAAAGTTTTTCATTTCTAGATGGAAAAATCAAGGCCCAGAGAAAGGGAACAACTCACTCAAAGTTATACATATTTACAGAGAAACAAGATAATGAAAGAATTGGGAATAGGTGCATTGGGTCATATTGGAGGGCAATGTTTTCTATAGCATAAAAGTTATCCTTAATACAATGCATCTGAGTTTCAAAGATAACTAGAAATGAGTTTGGGACCACCAGTCCCACTCAGATTAGTTTGAGATGATATTTTACATAGCTTCAATCTCTAGATCCTCTGATATGCTATTTGCCCACATGGGTTTAATTTCTCGATGTGTGTTCAATACACATGACAACATACCATTCACATATCACCTCAAACCTCTATTCCACCCCACCATGCTCTCATGCCTAAGTAGACTCTTCTCTATCTCTCTCTCCCAAATACTAGTTAGACTCTGATGACTACTATGCTATAACCTTTTAGAGACAAGGGATCATGTCTTATTTATTTTTGCATTTCCCAATACTTTCTATACAGTAAGCACTAAATAATTTTTTACTGAATTGAATTAACTGGGCCAGAATCCTGGTAGTTTGCCACTAGAAACCATCCTTCAAGGTGGCCACTAATCCATTTACTAATAGTCTCAATATAGTTGTTCAACTAACTTTGAAACTATCCAGTTAAATTAATATTTAGCCCAAATTTTTACCATTTTATCTATAAGGCTCTTATGTTATATTTTGCCAAGTGTTCTAGAGTTTAGAACCATAGAGCTTATTGAATCCAACCCCTACCTGGATAAGAATCTCTTCTGCAGCATCCTCAATAAATGGTCATCACATCTATCTGTAGAAACATATGGAGTGAAGCAGAACCCATGACCCCCCACAGGGGTCCACTCTGCTTCTGGACAACTCAAACTGTTAGGAGTTTTTTCATTACATCAATTCTAAATCGTGTGTTTGCAATTTCTTCCCATTACTTCTACTTCTCCTTTCTGTGGTCAAATTGAGTAAATCTAACATAACAGACCTTAAATAACTGAAAACAATTATCATGAGCTGTTCTTTTGTCCACTAACTTTTTTCTCTGGGCTCCTACTTTCTTCATATGATCCTCATGTAGAAGGTTCTCCAGTCCTCTTATCCTGGTGACTTTCCACTGTACATACGTATGTATTTCTTAGGGGCAGCTAGGTGGTACAGTGGATAGAGCACCAATGTAAGAGTCCGGAGGATCTGAGTTCAAATCTCACCTCAGATACTTGACACTCACTAGCTGTGCGACCTTGGGCAAGTCACTTAACTCCAACTGCCTCATTCTGGGTCATCTCTAGTCATCATGATGAATATCTGGTCACTGGATTCAGATGGCTGTGGAGGAGAAGTGAGGCTGGTGACCTGCACAGCCCTCCCTCCCTCAAAACAAAGTCAAGTGCAAGTCATGTCATCATATCTCTGATGGCATGGTGTTTTCGGCAACATAGGACAAACACACTCACTTAAGGATTTCTTAAAAACATGACACTCAGAACTGAATACAGGACCCCAGATTGGCCTAAGCAGGGAATGTTATATTGGAACTATTTTCTTTGTTCTGAACATTATTCCTCTCTAAATGCAACCTCAACAGCATTTACATTTTGCTGGTTCATACTGTGCTTACAATCTACAATTCCCCCCTCTTTTTCATAGGATGGTCTAGCTTTAGCTCTCTTATGTATACTTGTGAAATTGATGTTTGAACTCAGTTGTGAAATGTATCTTTATTCCTGTTAAATTTCATTTGATTTGATTTGCCCAATTGTTCTAGTCTGTCAAGATCTTTCTTGAATTCTATCATGCCATATGTTAGCTATCTCTGCCAGCTCTGGGCAGTCTGTGAATCTGATAAACATCCTACCCAAGGCTATGACCATGCTAAGTTGTTGACATTTGGTTTATTAAAGTATGCAAATAGTATATGTGACTTAGTGTTTTTTTATCTTGCTATTAGTAACTCTACCTATGATCACTTTCTCATCCAGATTAGACGATATTAACTCATTAAAGACTAACCTCTGAACTTGGTCATTCAATCTGTTCCAAAAGCATCTAATATTACCATGATCTAACCAATATCTCTTTACTGAGTCCATATATTTAACATGAGAGATTGTGTCAAATGCTTTTCTGAAATCAAGGCACACTGTACTTAACTGCTAACCTGTGAGCTATTGAACCTGACAAACATATGAAAAACTGAAATGAAATTAGGTTGGCGTTTGTTTTTAGTGAATGCATGTTGATTCTTAGTGATTACTAAATTCATTTCCCAATGTTCACAAATGATTTTATTGATAGTCTATGTCAGAATTTTGCTAGGAATCAACATCAAGTTTACCAGTGTCTTATTCTCACAATCCATTTGGTACCTCTTCTCTCCTTGTGATTTTAAAAATATTACCAGTAGTGTCTTGGAGATCACATTTCCAAGTTCCTTTTAGCATCTAATTCATCTGGTCCTGTAAATGTGAACTAATTTAAAGTGACTAAGGACTCACTATCTTTTTACAGCCTCAAATGCTTCTTTAATATATATGCTTGTTATACCCTTCCACTTGAAGACCAACTTCCTTACTGAAGAAGAGAAAAGTAAATAGGAGTTTAATAACTCTGCTTTTTGTCATTTGTTAAAATTCAACTGTACACCTGAAAGATGAAACTTTTGTGAGTCTATGTACCTTTACTAGTGACCACATTACTGATCACAGTCCTTTTCTATCATCTAGTGTTTTTTGATAAATTTTAGCTCATTCTGGATGGTGCTTTTTGGGGGTTGTGACCCTTTTCAAAATCTCCTTGGATGATGTACTCCTTTCTATAGTTGTCTCCCTCTTTCCTTTCTCACTGACATTATTCAACATTATATAGCCAGAATTTCATGTTTAAGAACTTCCATCCTCTTGAGCTCCCATATTGTCCTTCAGAGATTCTGGTCTTGAGATCATATCTCTGAAATTGTTGACATTTGGCTTACTAAACTATGCAAACAATATGTGTGACTCAGTGTTTCCTTACCTTGCTATTACAAACTGTACATATGATCACTTCCTCAATTCAACTCAGTTCAAGAAACATGTATTAAGTGACTACTAGGTGTAAGGCACTGTGCTGGTTACTGGAGATACAAAAACAAAAATGAAAAAAAAAGTCCCTGGACTCAAAAAGTTTACATCTTATTGGAGGGTACAACAAGTTAAAAACATAAATTAATTTAATTTAAGGAGAGTGAAAACACATTTCTAAATCACCAGTTGGTTCTTCTTTGTTGATTTAAATGAAACCTAGAATAGGATTTACTTTATTGCTTCTCAGTTAAAAATGTATGAAATGTTCTACTTTTAGTAGGTTCAAGGAGGGCTGAAGTTAACGATAGTATTTCTCTGTCAGTTCTGTAATCTCTATGAGGAAAGCATCACTGACATACTCCACTCTACTGGGAGGTCCACAGTACATTCCCAAAGGAATAATCTAACTTAAATGTTATCTACATGTTTTCATTCTCAGGTTTATGAACTTCCATAAAATAAATGTATCTTCAAATATGGTGCCATTCCTCATCTCCTCCTGTTAAATCTATTTCTTTTGAACAAAGAAGTTCTTTAATTGTCACGTTTCAGTAATAAATGTTATCTTACAAAGTGCCTAGGAGATCAAATTTAACTTTTTGTATACAAATTTTGAGTGCAAAACTAAAGTTAATTTTTGTTGTACTTAATGAAATATAGATTTAATATTCATGGAAAATTATCAGGAAGAAATGAAAAAGCATTTGAACATAGCCCCTTGATAAGTGTATAGTTTCTTAATTCACCCTAAATGTTGTAACTCAATAGAGAGGAGAAACAGAACATGACCTACTGCTAAAGAAAGGCCATCTCTTGAATGAAAGATTGTTTTCCTGTAGACCAACATGAATTCTGTGTGTGGTGGAGGAAAAGACAAGAAATGGAAGAGTTTCATAAGAAACGATTACTTCAAGTGGGGATATGGCTGTCCAAGGAATTCATTTCTAAGGCTACAGCATGAACCAGATATGACTGGCTATCTATGTTCCAGATAGGGAGCTGATGACTGAATGTGTTCTTGGACAGTATTAGATCAATGGATAGGACAGTAACTAACTTTTCCCACATATTCTTTTCCTAATGTCTTCTCCCACATTTTTATCCTGTTCCTAGATTATTTTCATTAACATATTAATACTCAATATTTCTTAGCTTTGAGAAGACTTCTACTGCTCTTCCTTTTTATAGATACAAAATATACTTTATATAGAAAAGTAAAATATACCTGCTCTTTGACTTCTATATTATGCTCCCCTTCCAGAATTAGAGTGACAGCTTGCATAATTTGCTTTCCATGAGTGCTCATTATCTTGTCTATGTGCTGCAAAATCAATTGGAAATGAACAATTAATCTCTCAGGTTCAGAGACTAAGACAGAGTGAAACAACACAGTGGTTTTCTGACAGCTAAAGAACAGGGAACAGGATTATTACATCTAGAAAATGACAGAATCATTCCCCAGATTTTTACACTTTCTTCCATTTATTTACGCTTCTATTTTTTTCCTCAATTACTTGAAGGAGGAAGACAAATATAGAAAGACCAGCATTTTGCAATGTGTGGACATGGGAATTTTTTCATCAGATTATGGCAAGGAAGAAAAATGGCGCCAGGGAACAAAGAATGAAGATGTAACAAAATTGGGGTGGGTAATGTGAATAGTATCTTTGGAAAAAAATACATGCAGAGAACAGTGAGAATGGTAGGGAAGTACTGACGAAGGCATCCGGGAGCACTATTTCTGGAAGTGACGTCATTGGCATGGTTTGAAATAACAGCAGATATCATCCTATCTCATTCTTGAGCAGGGCATGCCTCATTCACCTTCCCAATTTCCATGAAAAGTGGCCACACCTCTGAATGGGGGTAGGGTGGTATATAAAGTGAGAGAGAATAAGGAACAGGGATCAGAAAGGATACTCGGGACGAGAAGCAGCGGACTAGAAGACGTCAGTGGGAGAAGTGATAAAAATAGTATGGACTTGGAAACTGGATGGGGACAAAGGAGTAAATGAAAACTCTAAGTGGAGCAACACTCAAACCTTAGGGCAGACAGGGAGAGCGCAATGAAGGGAATGGCAGAGAGGGGGCTTCATGTTAAGAAATATCCCAGAATGGATGCTGGGTGCCTAAAGGCAGTTTACTCTGTAGTTAGGGGCAAATATAAACACACAACTCAGCACACAAGTAGGCTCCTATAAAGTATGGTGGACTGATTGATTCCTGTATTCCTGAGACTAAAGAAAACAACTGTTCCACAAAGTTAAGATTCCTGGCAGCCTGGAAGATCTTACTTACTGGGCGAGTGGAAAGGAGATTTCTGAGAAGTCCCAAAGTCTTCATTAACACATTCAAGTCTGAATCTGATAACAACTGGAATAACTGCTCGGTACTTAAACTTCGTAAAATATCTGCTTTTATTTTTTGTTCTGCCTGAAATGCCATATTCTGAAAGATAAAAAAAAGTTATAGTCTTCACATCTGTAACTATCCTTTAATGTTGTTTTCTTATTTTGGTAAGTGATGATGTTTTTTAAAGTAAGAGGAGGAAAGGACTCTGTAGCATCTTTGTCTAGTTATTTTATTGTTATGACTCCTAATTATAAAGCATTCAGGCTTTCTAAGTGCAAGTTTTGATTTTTAAACATTCTAGATATGTTTCTTTCTTTCCATTGTTATATGGTCATTAGTGTGTTTCAAAATTTTTTGCTTATGTATACCATATTCAAAGTTAACAATTATAAAAAGATCAAAGGATGTCTGGTACAATTAAATCTTAGCAGTGTTTACTTTGAAGGGAAAAAATGTAGTCCTGCAATTTTAATTTTTAAAATAATACTTAAAAATTATTAAGCACTTATCATCAGAAATTTGGCTACCTGGGATATAAATGAAACTATCTACTCAGGAATGAGCATTGTGATTCTGACTTGCACCTGGTGATGAAAGTAACCATACTACTGAAATAAAAGATTTTTTGGAATACTGAAGCACTAAGCATGTATGCAGCAATTATGTGACTTTTAGGTATGTAACTTAATCTTGTTGTCTTGCTTTCTTCACTGTAAAGTAGAAATGGTAATATTTATAGATTATAGATTCAGAACTGAAAGGGCCCTTACAGGTCACCTAATCCAACACCTTCATTTTACAGTTCAGGAAACTGAGGCTCAGAGAGTAACTAACTTGTCTAAGCCAAAGATAAAATTTGAACTCAGATCCTCTCACTTTAAATTCAGCATTCTTTCCACTGGACCATGCTTTACATGTTACTCATGAGTTGCAGAGGTTTTAAAATGCATCTGGTGGCCAAGTTTCTGGGGGTGGGCTTCTCTGAATTTAGCTAGACTCTCCTTGAAAGAGAGTCAGTTAATTAATATGTACACATGTCCTTACAGTTTGATAGGATCTGCTCTATTTTCCACTTGGACAGCCTTTGAGAATCCAAGGTTACCTTCATATCATAATACGGCAAAACTGTAGGGTATAAGTAGAGTTGTGTATATATTTGTATTTATTTTCCACCTCACAGGATTTTTGTACAGATATGGTAATGTGAGAAAAAGAGCTTTGAACAGTATGAAGTCTTATTCAAGTAAGAGTATATTTTTTTTAAAATCATGTGTTTTTAAATTGTCTTATAAAATAGATCAGTTTAATCTCTGTTCTGAGGAACAAAAAGAATCCATCATTTGCTTGAGAAAGAAATGAGTAAGAAATTCTAGAAAGTACTCTTTAACGAACGATTACTAAACACCTAAAAAAGGACATGGTAATCACAAAGTGTCAGCATGGTCAATCTTATTTTTCATACTGACAGGGCTACTAAACTGGTAGATGAGTGGAATATTGTAGATATCATTTAGCTAGATTCTGGCAAAACATTAGTCTCTCACCATTCCTGTGAAAAAGATGGAGAGTTCTTGTTTAGATGACAGTATAATGTGGCTTTAGGACTTGCTGAATGGCTGAAGAGAAAGTAGTCATCAATGGTTCCATGTCAATTTAGAAGCAGGTCTCCAGGGATTTGTGCTTGTCCCCATGCTTTTAATATTTTTGAAGGCATAGATAAAATGCTCAACAAATTTGCATATGCCACAAAGCTGAGAGAGATAGCTAGACTACTGGATTGACAGAATTGTCATTCAAAAAGATTTGACAAGCTAGAACACTGGATCAAATCTAATAAGATGAAATTTAAAAGGAACAAATGTAAAGTTTCCTATTTGGATTCCAAAATCTACTTCACAGATAAGAGATGAGGGAAATATGAATTGGGAACAGTTTGAAAGATCTAGGGTTTTAGTGGACTTCAAGGTCAATGTAGGCCAGTAATGATATGAAAGCCAAGAATGTTAACAATATTTTAAGTTAAATTAGGAGGGTACTAGTGTTCAGGAGTAAGGAGGTGATAGTCATGCTGTAACAGCCTCATCAGACTACATCCGGAATGTTATGCTGAGTTATGGACACAGTATTTAGGAAAGACAGGGGCCGTACAGAAGAAAGCAACAAGGATGATGAAAGGCTTTGAGATCATGCTATGTAAGGACTGGCTGAAGGAAATGGAGAAAGGAAAACTTAGGAGGGAAGGATAGCTGTCTTCAAGTACTGTCATGTTGGCAGAGTGGTTAGCTTTGTTCCACTTGGCCCCAGAAAACAGAAAAATGAACAACAGACAGAAGGCCCAAATGGAAATTTGGGCTTAAGATAAAGAGGAAATCTTTCTTAACAATTGGACTTACCTAATTGTTACATAACAATCAGAAATGGAATGGACTGCTTTGGAAGGAAGAGGTTTGTCTTTCACTCAAAGTCTTTAAGAAAGAGCTGAATGATCATTTCTTGGAAATGTTGCAGGTATGGATTAAAATAGATGGCTCTGAGGTCCCTTTCAACTCTGAAATTCTGGGATTCTGTGAATGGCAGAGCTAGACGAGTGTGTCTCTGGGGTCTGCCTGGTTCCAATTCATCACTTGGGTCACTGAACCAAAGTATCACCCAATATTCTTCATAAGCAAAACTCAGAACTTTTAGATAATAACTACTTTACTTCTATTTCTCTTCCCCTCGCACCCACAAAAACTATAATAAAGAAAACGTACCATTAAAGCCCAAATCCCATTCACTCGTAAAGCAGGATTTTCACTTTGGGTTAAACCACAAAGTAACTCTATGGCTCCTGATTCTAAAATAGGCTGTAATTAGAAAAGAATAAAAATGAAGCTTAAGATTTATGCTTGTGAACTCAGTGAATGTGCACAAATGACATGTTATTCTCCACAAGATTTTCCTGTGCCCTTTTTACTGAAATCACTATTTTCTTACATTGAACGAGAACTCAGTAGAAAGTTTAAAAAAAAATGATCACAAACAAATATTGGTAAATTATAGTCATTCTCTCATGAAAAAAATTTCCTTAAATCTCCTTAAATGTCACCCCTCAATCCATATATTTTGCTGATAACTGGTGATATATGTTCTATTTTAGGCAAAACAGTGACAAGTACCATTATTTTAGACTTCATTACAGAGAGTTGTTCTCATTCTTTGGGTTCCCATGTTACCATTCACTAGCTTCACCTATCACCTTCACCACTCTCAGATACATGTATGCATGGCATTATGGAGCTGTGTCTTCTTGTTATCTACTGGAAGTGACTATAAAGAGATTAAAAGTCAAAACAAAATAAATGAGTAGAAATGATGCATCCAGATGAGTGCTCCTACCCCTAAGGAAATTGCCTTCATAATATCTGTTGAGTTAAGAGCCTTATTCTGACACTCAAGAGTTGGCTTTAGTCTATTGTTTCAGACTTATCTCATACCACTCCCCTTCAAATGATCTACATTGTAGTCAATTAGACTGTTTTCTATCCCTTATTCTTAAATGAGATAACATTTGTAAAGTGCTTAACATAGTGCCTGGCACATGGAAGGCACTTAATAAATCCTGTTCTCTGTCACCTTTGGCCCCACGCTCCCACCGCATGTTTGGATTGTCCTCCTCAAATATGAGTACCTGCTCAATACCTTCTTTCCTTCAAGTCGCGATTCACATGCCATCTCTTCTCTGAAGCTTTCTCTGCATTCTACTGCCTCAGTTGAAAGTAATTTCTCCCCCTACAAACTTTGCATAGCACTTTGGACCCCTTCTTTTCACTTATTTCATTGTGTTTGGTTGTTATTTATAACCATGTCTTATGTGCCCCTTTCCCTTCAACTAGACTGTAAATGTCTGACAGCAGGAATTCTCTTATGTCACCTTTATATCCACAGTGCCTTGTATAGGTAGGTGCTTAAAGGTGTGTTTAACTGAATCCTGTGGAAAGTCAGTGTTTGTTGTTAATAATGAATTGGTTTTGGTTTCATCTGCAAGATGAGAGAGATGGACACAATAATGTCTGAGGCTCCTTCCAACTTTGGGACCAACTTTGGAACTCTAACCCCAAATGGAACCATCATAAGATATGTGACTTCTATAGCCACTGCCAGGGAAATATGGACAATGGCTCTTAAGTACGCCCACTCTTTCTTCTCTTTGAACAAGCAACTTCCCACATCTTGTTTTGTTCCTATGTATATCTTTAGGAAATGTCTCTTTGAACATAGTTCAGTTACCAGGTCAACAATGCCTTCCCAAGTACCAGACAGATGACTAGAAGTAATGGAAAGATGTTGATTATAAATCATAAATTCAAGGTATCCTTAGATCAACATCAGAAGACTTCTGAATTCATAAGGAGAGGAGGATCTGAATCCATGTCTCAAAACCCTGCCCCATGGAACATGTTACTGTTACTATCACAGGGTAAAACTCCAGAGATCTACTCTATTTTCCTTAAATGGATTCATATTACTTATTTGGTGAATCAATCAGAAATATGGATGGTTTTCATTTCTGAATACACAGTTTTTAAAACAAAAAGGTTAACATAGATACAATGTTAAAAGTACATTTCTGTGGTAGCAGGCAGATGAGAAGCACTAGAAATTATAATAGTTCAAATGGTAAGAAAAAAGATGAATTATACATTTATATTATATCTGAATTTTATCTGAAATACAATTTTGATACTGAAGTCAAAGAAATCCAACAATTTATAAGTTATTCTTTAAATGAAGCAATGAGTATAGATAATTTTAGATACAACAAAAATGCTTTGTCAATCAATGATAACCACAATAGAATTGGACTATTTCAAAACTGAGAAAAAAAATACCAACCTCTTTGCTTGGAGAGAATTCAAGCAATAGATTACACAGCATGGAAGATGCTACCACTAAAATTTCATCTGGTGCATTTTGTAAAACCTAAGAAAATCAGAAGAAGAAACAAAACCTCTGTTAACTTACAGAACCATGGAAGTAATAAGATGAACAAGTGAAATAAAAGCAATTTATTTTATCACCTGATTCCTCATATGTAAAATACAGATAACAGAAATCTACAAAGAACTGTGACTGATTATTTATTAGGACTGGCTAAAATCCTCATAGCTTCCACTTTAAATGCTATAGGCATCTCAAATCCATCATGCCCAAAACAGAATTCATCATGTGGCCCAAAAAATCCTCTCTTCTATGTTCCCTATTTTTGTTGAGGGCACCATCATCCTTCCAGGCACCCAGACTCCCAAAATTGGAGTCATCCACAAATCTTCTCTCTCGCTAGTTCCTCGCACTCAACCAGCTGTCAATCCTTGCTCATTCTGTCTCCAAAGTATCTTTTGCATTTCTTTTCTCCATGTACAGTCACCACTCTAGCTCAGGCCCTCATTTCCCTCATCATCTCTTACCTGAACTATTACAAATAGCCTCTTACTTGGTCTCCCAGCCTCTAGTTCTTTCCCTGTCCAATCCATCCTCCAAAAGGACATCCCTAAAGCACAAATCAGACCTGTCACTCAAGAAGCTTCAGTGACACCTTCTTGCCTCCAGGATAAAATACAAACTCCTCTATTTGCTTGTTTAAAGCCATCTACAGTCTGGTTTTCCAGGCATATTGCATATTACTTTCTTTCATCCACTCTCTCTTTCAGCCAGACTGGCCTGCTTGCTGTTCCATTCATCTCCCACCTCCATGCCTTTTCATGGACATTTCCTGATGCCTGAAAGGTATCCTTGCCCCATCCTTATCTCCACCTCACAGACTCCTGAGGTTCCGTCAAAGCTTGGCTCAAAATGCCAATAGCCTATTCTGAACTCCTAGGTGGTACTCTTTTCCTAGAAATTAGTATTTTGTATTTAATTTTCTAGGCAAATATTATTTTCCATGAATAGAAATGTAAGCACTTTGAAGAAAGGGAATATTATGTTTTTGTCTTTACTTAGGAACTGTCACAGTACCTAGCATACAGGAGGTTATTAATGAATGATGTTTGAATGAACCAAGTCTACTTTGCCCCTATGTGTATAGAAATGTAGACCGTTCAAAGAAACAGACTTTATAGTAGCCACTGTGACATGACTACACTCATTCTATTTACTCAACAACTTGGAAAAGACCTTGGGGATCCCCTGGTCGACCCCTTGATTTTTATGAGGGGGCAAAGAGGATAAGTGATTTCCCTCAGGCCACAAATGTAGCAAATAGCAGAGGCACAACATGAACCCAATCCTTTGCTTCCAAATCTGGTGCACTTCCCATTATGCAACACTAATCATTGATGAATTATTGCAGAAAATTACCAAATAATGAGACTAAGCCTTAGTGGCACCAATGACTTTCTGCTCTGTTTCCTAGAGAGACTTGTTAACAGCAGCATGTAATGTTGCTCCAACATACTAACACAAATCAGGATTCTTCCCCTGTGGGTCCCAAGATGGTCTTTAATGCTTTCACAAAAACCAATATTTACATCCAGTGATTGCTTGTCTAAGTCATTTGTACTTATAGCTCAGAAGCTGAGGGTCCTTGGACAATAATCAAGATGATACTGTAATTACAAGAAATTACAAAGGGTTACATACTTTAACCACTTCATCTAAACAATGAGGTTATTTTGTAATTTGAAAGTTCAAAATGGCATGTTGTAGAGGAAGATGATATAAGACAGTTTTCACATGCATCTTTGCAAATATTAAGTACTCAATAAAGTCAAATCAATGCCAAGCTAAAATTATTTCAGCAAACATAATTATTGGTGAAAATAAGTAGATTTTTGCATGAGTATGGAAATCCCCCCTCCTTCTTAAGAGTATACAGTTGTCTTTAAAAAAAAATACTTTCTGTATTGAGAGGATTCATTCTACAGTTCTTGCCTTTTCTGAATTTTCATATTATTCATCATCTTTAAATTAATTTTCTCTTTTAATTAGCTTAGACCAAACAGTAGGGATTCTGAGTATCTCAGTACCTCAGTACAGCATAATAGTAAACCACAATGAAATTCAAAAGCTAACAATTAATACTTAATGAAGTTTATTTTCATAAGAATCATAAACAGTGGAAAAGTTTTGACAATTAACTTTGCATTTTAAAAAAACAACCTTGAGAGGCACAGGACACTTGATAAAAACAACAAAAAGATTCCACATATTACATACAATAAGAGTGTATGTGAAAGGTAAGATGAAAGGGTACAGGAAGAGGAACAAAACAGACTGAAAAATCAACCCTGAAATAGCTAAGAATAACAAGCGAACCAAAAGTAACTAATACATTATAACATAGTCTTTCCCTTAAATATGTGGGCCTTCAATTTGTGACAAAACAAAATGTTGTTACAAACATGGTTAAGAATGATTTTTCCATATAATTGTTTTTTTTCCTAATTATATTGCTAAATAGATTATTTTTTATGAGGCTTTGTTGGTCTTTATAAACCTTAAAACTTACAAATCTTTAAAATTTAGCCTCTAGACAGTGCAAAAAAAAAAAAATCATTTTAGCAAACCAGCCATCGGTAGGTTAATCCAGAACATATTGAATGGCTTGGTGATTCAATGTCAACTTGAAAAGTCTTGTGCAGTGACCAAGGGACTTACTCTTAGTCCTATTCTTTTTTTTTTACGTTTTTATCAGATAAATTCACACAGTGGCATGCTTATTTAGCTTGCAGATGGCACAAACCTGAGAGGGAAGTTTATAACTGGGTTGGACTAAATGACCTCCGAAGTTACTTCCACCTCTGAAATTTCTGTGAAGTATCACTGTGTACTGTTATGCCAATTTTAGAATGATAATTAAAACATGAGGACCTGGACTGTGAAGCTGCCATTAATTTCTTACTATTTCTCTTATTACATTTCCCACAAAAACTTCTCTAAATATTTTCTTCTCTTAAGTCTCTAACACTACTTTTCTATTTTATTAAGAAAACTAAAGTCATCCAATAGAACTTATTGTGCTCCCTCTTCTTCTCTTTATGAATCTTTCAATATTCTCACCTATCTGTTCTCCCTTGCTGAAGTTATCTACCTGGGTTTGATCCCACTACATCCAAATTATGTGAAACTCTGGTCCATCAAAAGAAATTTTCCCCAGTCAAAATCTAAATCCATTGAATCTACTTTTATTATTATATTATTTTTTATACTTTTTTCTAGCCCAGATATGTGTACCATCCCCTCTATGCGATTTCTTAGTTTAAGTAACATCCAGTTGTGGTGCTCCTTTCCAAGCAATACTACTTTAATTAATTCTTTTGTTTATTTCTTTTCTTTTCTAAGACTCTTTAGAGTCTATTTACCAATACCAGGACTTGTCTTTGAACAATGAAGCAAATGGCTGCCTGCTACATAAATGTTAAGAGGCCAGTTCAGTTCGTGATCAACAAGTCACGTCATAGAAACACAGAATCTCAGAGCTGTATGGAACTTCAGAGACCAATATATACATGAACAAAAATTTGCTCTATGACATACCCCAATAAGTGGTCATTCAGTCATTATTTAAATACTTCCAGTGCAAGGAATACCTTTGAGACAGCTTCAACTGTTATGAAGTTTTTCTTCATATGAAGCATAAGTCAACCTCTAAGACACTTCCATAAAGAGCTTTTAGTTTTGCTTTCTCCAGGCAAGCAGATGTCTAATCTCTAGTCCATAGATCTTCAAATTCTTGGAGATAGTTTTCATGCATATCCTCCATAAATGTGCTCTTCTCAAGGTTAAACACTAATTCTTTTAACTGAACTTCATGTGAGATGACCTGCAGTACCATCCTGAGCACCTTCCTCTAGAGACCATTTCACTCTAATACTAATAACTCCCTAAAATGTGGTACCTAGACCTAAACAAAATATTCTAGAGGTGTGGTCAAAATAAGGCAAGAATACAATGGGACAATCGGTTAACTTATTGCTGGACACTATGCCTCTCAGATCACATAAGGTTTGGGGTTTGTTTTGGGGGGTCGGGGGGTTGGGCAGGGGAGCTGCTGTAGCATCCTGTATGGTGCTTTCTCAGATTTACTGCTATCTAGACAGTAGCTAATATCTCATCTCTGTGAAATTTTTACCTCAACTCATGACTTTCCATTTGTTCTTATTAAATTTTCATCTTATTTTAGCTGAGCTGGTGTTCTGGCCTGTTGAGATCTTTTTAGATCTTGGTTCCTTTATCCATTGTATTAATTAGTTCTCTTTCCTACCTTTGCAACTTTTGCAAATTTGTTATGTTTTTCATCTATGACTTTATCCAAATCACTAAAAAAAACATCAAAAAGCATGAATACAAGCACAGACGCCCTTGAGCACACATTAGAGACCCCCTGTCAGCTTGACATTTAACTGTTAATGTCAAGGAATACATTTGGGACTAGGCATTCAACCAGTTCTGAATCTAACTGTACCACTGTCTGGCTGACATTTCTCTATTTTTTTTTTATTAGAATAGCCATTACTTTCTCAAATGAATTGCTAAAATCTAGACAAATATTTTCCACTATGTCAAACAAGACTGCAAACATTAAAAGGCTTTAAAAAGGGGGATTAGTTATTTTCACTTAAAAAAGGAAATGAGGTTAGTTTAGAAGGGCTTATTCTTAATGAAACCAACCTAGCAATTTTTGATCACCATTCCTTTTCTAAGTGTTTACTAACGAAAGGTTTTCTAAGAGTTTGGTGGACTTGACCAAATTAGCTATTTGCTTCAGTCTTCAAGGACAAAGCCCTTCTGTGACAGATTAGCTTGGACAATACCCCAGTAAGGAAATGAGGTTAACAAAGCAATAAATTAAATGAACATTTCTTAGAAGGGAGCGCCTTTGATGACAATACTTTATAATTCTGCTGGCTACGATAGCCAGGAGTTTGCGAATTCAACCTTTTTTTTTTTTAACGGACATATTTGCCCTTCCCTAGTCCTGTAGCAATCTGTTAGTTGTTTGAACACCCTGGGCACACTTAAATGACTTCATTAAGGGTAGCAGGGTACTCTTTTGCTATCTCATTACGTATCTTGGATTTCAACCCATTATTAGCCATTTTTATTCTGTCATTTCGATGTGTATTATCTCCTTGGTAGACAAAACAGAAACAAACAGTAAGCAGTTGTCTTCTCTCTGTTATTTTTTATCACTGTCTCAGCCACCCAATGCAGTAGTTTCATCCTTTTTTTGTTCATCTTTTCCTCAATATAGTTAAAAATTTTGTTGTTCTTAGCATTCCCTGAAACCCTCTTCTTATCTATTCTTGATAGTAATCTGAATCTTGCCACATTTTAAAATTCATTCTCCATTCCTTATCTTTGCTTCTATATTCTGTATGTTTTTAAATTATCTAAGTTAGCTGATAATGATCCTTTAAAAATATTTCAGACTATATATGATTCTCCTTAACTAAAGGCATTGTTTTTCTTGGTGTCCACAGAATTCTTTTCTTGAGAGTTTCCTATCCTTTCTGGATTGACCTCATGTATAGTCTTATACATTTTTCTCTGAATCCTTTAATACATGGTCTACTATCCCTCTCCACCAAACTAGGGTATATGTCAGACTACCCTCCATATTCCTCTCTTCCTCCATCAGAAATTCTAAGATAAGAAGGACCACTTTCCCCCAAGCTTTCTTTAATTTCTACTTCAGGAACTAGCTTCTCCTTTCGGTCAAAATCAAGTCCAAAATAGCAGTTCCTCTCATTGGACCCTTCATCTTTTGAAAGAAAGCATTCCTATTAAGGCAAGTTAATAAATCATTACAATTAAGTAGATGTATGACAACCCATTCTCATTTTAAAAGATGGTGGAACCACCATGTTTGGATACGAATTTTTAAATCCTTATTGTTCTTGAAGAAAAAGTGGAACTTGCTTGTAAGATGATAAAGTTGGGAAGAAAACACGGACTTGCCCAAATGCACAGAGGAAAAAAAAAATCCATGCTTGTAACTATAATTTAGAAAGGAAGAATATTTCCAAAGGTTGTAAAAGATCACAGGTAATGTTAATAGCAAAACCAAACCAAACTGAGAAGGCATGAGTGATAACTAAAACACAAACATCCCTTCTTATCTATATAAAATCCGTGCCAGAGTGGCATACTAGATAGAAAGTCAAACCTGGGCTCAAGAAAACCCAGGTGTAAGTACAGGTTCCAACCCGTATTGACTGTGTGACCCTAGAAGGTCTCCAAGCAATTTTTTAAGACTAGAAGTTGAAGAATAGTTGCAGATCTAGAGTGGTGGATTTTCTTCATTGGGGATGTCCCTAAATCAATAAAATCACAGATCTGGACCTAAGTAAATGAATGAATAAATAACTGGATGGTATAGACATGTAATGAAGACATCTTTGATGCAAATGTGAAAGGAGAAAAAATGCTCTCACAGACAATTCTCTTCAGTAGACCACCTCTTCACATTTGTATAAATGGCTGAGATATATAAAAAAATATAACCAAATCCTAAGGATTTGACAAAGCAAAATGCCATTTTAAAAAAGAATATCCTTTAATAAGGTGTCTGTTACACACATGTTAAAGGTGTCTAGGATTCCTTGAAAGGCATGACCTGTGAGATGACTTGGTTCAATGGCAGACAGCGTGTCAATCCAGGGTCAGAACTCATAGGATCACAGATTTAGAGATGGAATCAGACATCATGAGTCCAGCACTCTCATTATGCTAGTGAGAAAGTTATGGCCCAGAGAAGTCAAGTGGCTTGCCCACGGTCATTCAATCTGACCCTTCATGACCCCATTTGGGGTTTTCTTAGCAAAGACACTGGAGGGGTTTACTACTTCCTTCTGCAGCTCATTTTACAGATGAGGAAATTGAGGCAAACAGGATTAAGTGACTTACCCAGGGTCATACAGCTAGTAAGTAAGTGTCTGAGGCTAGAATTGAACTCCTGATTCAAGCCTGGTGCTATATTCACTGTACCACTTGGTTGCCCAAGGTCATACTGTTACTAACATTTTGGAGCTGGTACTCTAAGCTAAGACCTCCAAATTCAGCACTCCAACTCCAGCTCAGGTGGATGCTATCTCCCCAGTGAGATTCCAGGTTTCTTGAGGACAGGAATCATGTTTTCTCTTGTATTCTCATATTACCTAGTATAATGCTGAATATTAATAATCACTCAGCATGAATTTGTTGGTTGATTATGTTCAACTAGATGCACAGTGGATAGAAGGATGAACTTGGAGCCAGGAAGACCTGAGTTCAATTCTTGCCTCAGACATTTACTAGTTGAGTGACCCTGGGCAAGCCACTTATCCTTTCTAAGACTGTTTCCTCCAGTCTCTAAAAGAAGGATAAGGATAGCACCTTCTATGCAGGATTGCTGTGAGGATCAAATGAGATAGTATATGTAAAATGCTTGGCAAGCCTTCAGGTGCTATGTAAATGCTACCTATCATCAGTATTACCGATGGAATTGTAGCTTGTCTCCTCTAACAGAGACTGGACAACAACTTTGCCTTTGTATGGAAATGAAGAGGACTAGGCAGCATCTATTCCAACAAGAAGGGAGATCTTTTCTATAGACTAAAGCAATAAGGCCAACTCCTAAAGAATTACACAGCTATTTGGCTGGTTTAGAGTCAAGGGGCTCTGTAATGAATGACTTTTTCAGCCAAACCATAAGCCCATCTATGCAGAGGGCAGCAATCTTAATGCACTGAATAAATTACTTCTAAATAAAAAAACAAATAACTGAAAAATTCTAAAGGGGTGAGTCCTGCAGGTTTCCTGATCAACTTAACCTTATCAGAGATAAGAAGAGCCACTGAAATCTGGAGGGAGCAGCCTTGTTTGTATCTGGGTAATTTAATAGCAAATGGAAGGATCCTGTGTTCTAACTCTGTCATTTAATATCAAGTGTGACCTTGGGGCAAGACATCCAATTTCTCTGGGTCTCAGTTTCTTTGTGGGGAATGTGGAGGTTGGACTAGATGATAGCTAAGATCCTCTCCAGCACTAAATCTATGATCTTTTCTGACTTACCATAGTCACATTCTTGGTGCTTTTCTTTGCAGGTGACATTGTACTGATTGTATTGTGTCCTGGGACAGGAAAGGACTTTTTCAGTGAGATCCAGAACCACTCAGTGGAAAAGTCTAATCATTCACACAGGAAAAAATAAGTGGATAAACAATTTATAGTGCCCAGATGATTACCCTGGCACCAAAGCTCATATTCTGAATTCTAATATTTTGCCAACGGCCCTGGATGGCTTCAATTTATAGAACACCATAAACCCTGAAGAATAAAAATTGTTGATAACCTCAAAGAGCAATGGAAAATGCACAGTGGTTGTCAATAGGCTATAACATGTCATCACAATAACTAGCATGCAAAAAGTGGCATATAAAATATCAAAGAGAAAAAAAAGCCTAGTTGTATAGCAAGAGTAAGAAATAATAAATCACGAACAGAGTTTTAACTATTTATCCACAAAATGTTAAAAGACCTAAAGGAAGGACTCTCAGAGTCTTGGGTAAAATTTACACTGCAAAATGGTGGAAGGACTTGGACAAGAATTGTACAGAATGAGAATGTATGGTAGTCAGTGATCTTAGGCAGCTAGCCAGCTCAGTAGATGGAGCACTAGGCCAGTGGTTAAGAAGAGCTGAGTTCAAATCTGGCTTCAGACATTTAATAGCTGTGTGACACTGGGCAAATCACTTAACCTCTGCTTGCCTCCATTTCCTCAACTGTAAAATGGAGATAATAATAGCACTTACCTTGCAGGGTTGTTGTAAGGATCAAATAAGATAATAAATGTAAAATGCTCAGCACAGTGCCTACACACAGTGTTACAGAAATGTTAGTTACTATTATTATTATTATAACTATTATACAGTGGTAGGAGTGACTGCAATGATGAGACCATGAAGTCATAAAAGTAATGGTATTCTGAGTAGAGCGTTATGACAAACTTGATGATGCTATAATATGTGTAACTATAGAAATTCCTCACCAAAATAAATATAGGTTTTCCAAATGTCCTACAGTTGATAAGACTATGCAACAAAGGTCCAGATTACTCATGCACAAACTGCAAATTAATTTCCTTTTTAACTCATAAACACGAAGAAAAACATTAGCTAATTTTAAGTATGCTATGTAACCTCAAACAGAAAATTAAAACTTTAAAAAGTAAAGGAAGATTAAGCAGAAACATGTGTAAGTACAAATTGCTGACCTCAGAAACAGTCTTTGTTTTAGATGTATCAACATCAAATGCCACGTTTTAGCATATTGATTATTCAAAAGACCCTACACGAAAAGAAATAGTCTAAGTGGGCAGGGGGAATGACCCGCTACAAAGGCAGACATAATGGCACATGCTTGAAGCCTTTCTCCTTCTCTCTTACCTTCATTAAAGGTTTCCACACTGCATGATCCTGAAAACTGGTTCGAAGCTGCTGCACAGACCTGGATAAACTGTGCAAACATCTACAAAGAATAATCGAAATTAGCTTCACACAAGGATTAAACCTTTACTTCTCAAACACAAACAATTGTGGGTTTCATAGCTATTAACATATTGCAGATAACACATATATAAGTATTTAACCACTTCAGAACACTTCAAGTACTTTTGGAAGTAGATTCTCCATTAATGTTATATACTGCATTTAAAAGTTTATGTGTGCTTAAGTTCAGTCCATTTGGTTTCATACTTCATGAAGGACCAGAAAGTTAACTGAATTAAATATACTGCAAATGATTTTTATTCAGACCATTAAAGCTCATACCTGACTGCAGCTAACCGCACCTTGATACTAGACTCAGACAAGCCATTCACAATTCGGTCCATCATATTTTCAGTCTCAATGATCTGGAGAAAAAGGTTAATTCTGCATAAATAACAACATGAAGTTGACAATTTATTTAATGTTTGTAAGTGTTAGTAGTTCTCCCCCTCCTCCCTCTTTTAAATGGTCATCACAATTTAAATGCTGCTTTTTGGTAAAGGTTTTTACCTTACATACAGCAATCTTGTACTGGACCTTAGCGACACATCAGAAAGGTACATCTACCAATTATGATCATCTACCATCATAAATGATAGACACGGGGCAGGCTTTGTTTTTAGAAAAATAAAAACACTTAAGACAATAAACAGCATGAAGAGACATTTCACTTATTGCCATCTAAGACTTTTTTTTCCTTTAAAATAAATGATGAAAATGATTTCTAGTTTGGTGAATTACTATTGGACCAACACACATGAAAGGGAACAAACAACACAGACTCTCCAAAGAGATTTACAGATTCCTACCCAAGCCATCCTGTTGAGTGGAAGATTTTCTAACATTGATCAGTAGCTTATTTTCTTCTTGACATTTAAACCAAGCATATATTTGTTTGTTTTTAAAATTAACTACTGTCTTCTTTCACTGAAGCCCTTAGTCCTGTTGAGTACCTGGAAAATACTAACTACAACTTCTACAAAAGTATTTACCACAGTCTTTTTTATAAGAAAGGGAACTCACACTTATAAAAGGAAAATTACTGTCCCCAATAATTTTGGTTAAATAAGTGGGAACTTTTAGTTCATGGTGGATACAACCAAGAAGTTCATTGGTGTCCTGTGGGAAAAGTGGGTAGCTTGGTGGGAGTAACAGAACATTCAAGGAATATAGGAAGAGAAAGGACTGTCACCGACTCATAGAATGTTACATCTAGAAGAGGACTTATTAATCATCTTCTCCTATTCCTTCATTTTGCAGATTTTGAGTTGGGGGCCAGACAGGTGAGGTTATTTGCCCAAGGTCAAGCAAGTGGTTAGTGGCAGAAAGAGTTTGGATCTTCTAACTCAATCTACCACTTTCTCCACTAGACTCATTATATGGGTAGAAAGGGAATAGTGACAGGTTAGAGAGGACATTTGGTCTCAAAAACTGAAACTCAAACTTCATCTATGACCTGGTCAGATAACACATTAAGTATAAGCTATATGATACACGTACCAGGGAAAGAGATGAATCAAAATATTATAATTCCAGTGGAGCCTTAAATTCTTTTTGCCTTAGTGATGGCAAATAGTTGTAAATTTCAAGAAATAATCTGCATGCTGTCACCTTTCCTTTTCTGTAAAGGAATAGTCCAGTTGTTGGAGGAGAATGAAAAAGTTTCTGGTACTGGGAAAACATGTTTCTTGGTGGAACATCACTCTCACTTTTCCAGTGAGTTACAGGACCTTTCTATTTAGTTCTTGCTCAGGGATCTTAAACTTAACATGTCTAAAATTGTTCCAACATTTCCCCATAAGTCAATTACTCCTGTGAAACAGCATGCTGTCAATCTCCAAACATTATAGCCACCTTCGATTCTTCCCTCTTCCACAATAGCTAGTAACCAAACTATACAGATTCTTCCATTATAGTATCTTTTATATCCATTTCTTATTTTCCCTTTTTATTTGCCACCACCTTAATTCAGTTCCCTGTCACTTGATGACATAGAAGAGTACTAACTGAACTGCTAGGCTACAATCTCTCATGATTCGTCATGCACAAGAGGCCAAAATGAATTTCCAAAAACCATTTGACCTTTTCATTCACCTGCTAAAAACGTTTAATGACTCTTCATTGCCTTAGGACAAATTCAAAGCTTTAGTCTAGCACTACAGTCTGTCTAATTTAGACTTATCTCACACTATTTTCTTCATGTACCCTAAGTTCTAGGGCAGACAATCTGTTTGCTCAGTATTCTAGTATTCAAATAAGTATCTGTGATAAAGAGCATTTACTATCTACTAAAAACTTCCCACACTTTCCAGACATTCCTGATCCTTCTTACTACCACCACTTGTTAAAAAAAAAAATCGACAGTATCTATTACATAGGTTGCTAGGTGGAGCACAATTAAGTGTAAATAATATGGTCGCTGTCAGCACAATACTCATCATCTGGTTGAGGAGCTGGGTTCTGAAAAAGCCAATGGCATAAGGACTCCAAAAGTCAGGAAGAAAGGAGGCTGCCTTGAAATAAAAGGCCAAGGAGTGGCAAAGCACTTGCCAGTAGGGGTTATGCCAGGAGTGCTTTACCTGAAAAAATCTGGGTACTCCCCAAATCTCAAACTTTCAGGATTAAGGATAAGACATTGGTAAGATTGCTCCCTGGAAAAGGATAACTGGAGTATGATGTCAGGCAGAGAGGCTAACCAAGGGGCAAGTACTATGAAACCTATAGGTTCTGTCAGCTAGAGGGCAAAGGTGGGAGAAAAGTTAAAGCCCTTCCATGGTCCATTGACTTGGGGAATTGGAATTGTAGTTCTTTTTAAAAGGATCCATTTGGAAGGAAAAGAAATACGTTAAAAGGCAGTAGAGTGTGGCAGAAAAGGGAATGGATTTGGAGGCTGAGGTCCTGAGTTTGAATCTTGGCTGTGCTGCATACCACCTGTGTACTCATGAACAAATCACTTCACTTTTCTGGGCTATCTAATTTACGAAATGCATAGGTTGGACCACATAATCTCCAAGATTCTTCTTGACTCCAAATCCTATGATCCCATATTAATGAGATACATTAGTCTTATTCCATGAGGAGTGGTTGGTACCCCTCTTTGTCCATCTCTAGATTAGATAGGAGAGGGAAAAAGACAGCAGGGTCAGGTATGGCTTGTGACTAACCATAAGACATAGAACACCCTTGCTTAAATTTTGTACTCTGAGGACCTAACAACTGACAAAACAAAGATCTGTCTGATGTTGGCCCAATTTCAAATGCTTTTTAGGGGAATTCAGTCAAGACCCCAGTAGTCATGAGACTCATACTAGTAACAGGAACAATATTGATACCACTGTACAGGTGTATAGTTCTTTACAATTTCAAAAGTGTTTTCACATATATTACACATCATTGGACTCACAACTATGCTTTACAATTAAAAAAATGCTGTTGTCATTAAAAATAAAAACATCTTGTTCCTACACCAAACACTTTGCTCAGGAGAGTCCTACTCTTGTAACAAAGAAACAGTCAAGGAAAACAAAGGGACACAAAGACAGTGGCTGACAGTATCATTCCCATTTACAGATAAGAAAACAAAGCTCAGAAGTTATATGGCTAGTGCAAGATCATCCAACTAGAAGACTCAAAGTCAGATCTCAGGTTTCCTGATTTGGTTTAGTACTTTTCTCAGTAAATCATGCAGCCACTTGGGGGATCCCTCTACTCTGCACTGAAAGCAAAGATTAGTATGCTACAGGACATGCTAGGACACAAGATACGTAGGTCGGTACCTAGGCTTCCTTAACTGTTCAATCTTGACCAAACTACCTAGTTCTATAAGGAATATACAGTGGGAAATAACATTGAAACAAATGCAAATCCCATGTCCTAGATAAACCCTTGGAACCAGTAGAGTGTGAATTCTATTCTAAATTGACCCACAGGTCTCTAGCATTCACAGAATTCATTTAGCTTAAGACAAGCTTTATTTGTTGTCATAAAAATCCAATGACATCATTATTACTACTATCAGTAATAATGATGATGATGATAACTAGGAAGTATGACATAGTGGACAGAAAGCTAGCTTTGGAGTTAGGAGGAGCTGGATTCAAGTTCAGCCTCTGCCACATAATAGTTGTGGGATCCCAGGCAAGCTGGTAACAACTCTAAGTTAGGTAAAAATTGCAGAACTGCAACTGAAGGAGGAAGTTTCCTCACTGGAACGCTTCTGACACTGATGAAATCACAGCTCTAGACTAATGATAATAATAATGATAATTTTACATAATCTTAAAAGTTTCAAAGGACTTTATATACATTATCACCTCTGAACCTCACAACAACCTTTTGGGGATAGGCATTACAAGTATTAAGATCCCCATTTTACAAGTGAGAAAATTGAAGTTCCAAGAGGTTAGATGACTTGCCAGGAGGGATCTGAACCAAGATCTTTGTGAATTGAAGTCTTCCTCTACTCAGCACTGAAAGGCTTCATGAAAGAAGCAGCATTTGAGTTGGGCCTTGACGACTATAGCTATGTTAATTTGATTTACTCAAAGTTACGCTCTCAGGCTTTGGGGAAATGGAAAATTTTTCTTTGGGAGAAAAGAGAACAACTATTCTATGAGGTGAGAATCTCCTAAATCAAAAAGAGGCATAAGCCTTTTTCTTGAGACGACAAGTATAGAAATCGTAAGTTTATGCTGAATTTAGGATCCCAGACAACTCTCCTAAATTCCTTGTTCAATGCCAAATCCAGTAAGTTTATATTGGACTTTTGAACAATAAGAGACCTGATAGCTTAAAAAGTAAGTCTAGGAGGAGGTAATATGTGCCCATTTTCTTTCCTTTTTTTCTTCATTCCCCCCCCTTCCTTCTTTCTCTCTTCTTTCTTCCATCATTCCTTTCAGAAATTACTCTGACACAGAGTTGGGGTATTATTGCTATAAGAGAAGGAGGTAAAATGATGAAATATTCATCTGAAGAGGAAGCAAATAATCCAAAGGCAGCAATCTAAAATAATAACTTAAAAGAAAAAGTATAAACTGCATGAGAGAAGGGGCTATTTTGTTTATGTCTCTATATTGCCAGAGCCTAGCACAACATCTGGCACACGAAAGACATTTAATATTGAATTGTCAAACTGCATGTCCAGCAATTTTATGAGAATTGGGTAATTTATATCCTTTCATCTTTGAAAGCAGGTCACAAGAGTTCTGAAATAATTTAGTCAAATAAGCAATTTTAATTCTAAGCTGCTGGAAGCTCTCACAATTCAATAATAAGAATACATAATTCTGTAATTCAGAAAGTTACTCATACCCTCCCCTCCTTCCAAAGCCAGAATAACCTGAAAGCTTTGAAGGCTTAAAAACAAAGAGTCATCTTTTATATATTGTAACGAGGCAGAGAGAGCTTTAAATAATGATTCCAATTCTGTATAATATTTGATGAAAACAGAAACACCACCAAAGTTACAATGTAGCTAAAAGAAACAACACAGGCAACAAGACAGGTCTAGCAAAGGGAGTTCAAGACTAGGTATCCAGCTAACTGGGAGGATTCTGGTAGAGATGGCAGGTCTGAACAGTCAAAAAATCAAGTCCAAGGAGGTCAGTTAGGATAAGGACACATAGGTCAGAGGATAAGAGTAACATTAGTAGGGAGGCCTGAACTCTGATTCTAGACAAAGGATGCTATGTGGCCAAATGGGAAAGGAGATGAAAAACCTCAGGTTGCTGGGGATGGGGAAAGTTGTATATATTTGACATTCCCTGGGCCTGTTTAAGGGCATCAGGAATTATTCTCAGGGCTAGTGCTAAGTCACTGGAGGTGGATGATGGGAAAGCTAGCATTTGTTCTAAGAAAGTATTTGCTTTGACTGATAGAATATACAAGAGTTTTGGTCACAGGTGATGAGAAAATGCAAATTTGATGTCAATACAAAATGGGATTAAAAGTCTATCATCACTATTCTCTTTACTGGTATTTATGCTGAATGGAAGGTAGGGCAGCACAATGGGGAGGCACCAGGACCTAAACCACTTTATTCCCAAGTCATGTTTTAAAGAACATGTGGGGCCTGTTAGGTCCAAAATAACCAAATACAAAGACGGAGATTTCTATTCTGATGCTCCCAAATATTTTTAATAGTAAGTATCTATTACTGCCCTCATAAAGTAATTTTTTAAACCTTGTTTTTAAGGACTGCAAGGCTGGGGGTGAGCCTGAGCACAGAGAACACAGTCATTTCTTGATTTAACAATAGAAGCACCTGGAGGGTATGGGAGTCTTCCTGCTCTAAGGTTCTCCCCAGGAGATCCTTCAGTCACTTTACAATAAAGTAGACATATTTGGCAGATTTGGCAGAAGTTGGAAATTGATGGTATGCAAAGTTGAAGCGAAGTATTAAAAATGACTTCAAAGTGTTGTACATGTGTGTTTTAGATGATAACAGTGCTGTTAGAAGAAATAGGATAGTTAGAAGAAGGAATAGGAGGGGGAGGGAGGATAAATGATGATCAGGGAATTACAAGTACATATTGAAGACTATTAAAATATTTACTGGGAATTATCTCACAGTACTTCTCTCTATGACAGATACTCTAATCTTTGAGGTTCTAGTTTGTTGGGGGTAGTAGCGAGAGTGGAAGTCTTGAATAAATCTGCTCATGAGTATGAATCAACCTGCCAAGATGCACATCCCACTGATTTTTCAAATAAGACAGTCATCCTCAGACTTCCTTAGACTTGAGCACCTGGTAAACATGACACTTTTTCCCACCTCTACTCACTGTGGGGCAAAGGGGAGGGATGAGAGTAGGACAATTTAGGGAAAGGGCTGGTTATCCTGAAAGGGTTTGGGGAGAAAGACATGGAACAGATGTTAATATTTGAATAAAGTAAGTCTGTAGGTAAGGAAGTAAACTCCACTTGTGAGCATTATGCATGGGCAACTGGTATGGTGAAATTCCAGGCACAGACAAACATCACCACCTGTAATAAAATGAGCTTTGAATTGGTCCACTCATCCTAGAAAACAATGTGGAATTGTTTAAGGGAAGTCACTAAATCATTTACGTTCTCTGATTCAGTGATCCTACTCTATGATGTGACAGAAAGGTTTCATACATAACAAATTATGTTACAGCAGCACTATCTGTAGTAGTGAAAGAGTGAAAACAAAATGGCACCCATCAATTAAGGAATGACTTAACAAGTTGTAGTACAGGAAAGAAATAGAATATTCCCGTGCCTTACGAAATAACAAAGTGAAAAACTCAAAGAAACATGGGAAGATGTTTAGAGCAATGTAGAATGAAGAAAGTAGAATCAAGAGAATTCCACAGAAAACAACTTCATGATATAGATAATAACAATAAAAAGCAAACTGATGAACTCCCACGAGCTATTTCAGTTCTATAAAACTGATAGACACCCTTTCCCTCTCAATAGAGAAGGGATGACTAGAGACATGGAATGTCTTATCTTGTGTCAGACAAGGTCACTCCGTCAGCTGGCTTTGGCACAAAAAAAACCCCCAAACCCACCAAGAAACCAGCAATTAAAAAAACAATGGGCACTCTATATGATGCATGTAGCCTGCCTTCTCTAAGTAAGCCTACTTGGCATTCTCAGGCTACCAGAACACAGATCATGTGCAGAAGACTGTCCCACCTAGCTACTGTTAGTATCCCATAATAGGGTCAGTGTGATGAGACATTCTGAAGGAGAAAGCAATTGGTGTAGAAGGACTGGACTTAGAAAAGCATGGAGACCCAATTACATAAGAACTTCAAGAGAACAAGGGGGGGAGGGGAAATTAATGATTCTGATGGTACCTCAAGAGGAACCTTAAATAATACTCAAGCATCTGATTAACTCTTTTGGTTTGACTGGAATGGGCCACATCTAGCATGTATGCAAGCCCATCAATTCCAGGCAGACTTTTCAAAATCAGAAAGACTAGGATAACCACTCAAAGATGGCTCCATGAAAACAAAATATACCACCTGCTAGTAATATAGGTAGGGTCTCTGTAGAAATAATGGGACTAGTTTTGATAAACTACTACTGAATTAATGGTATGCGATTAGGCAAGGGATGAACTCTTTCATAACCTCTAAGATGCTGATGGCAGCTACACTAATCCCTACAGCTTCTGTCAAAGAATTTTATCATGGAATAGGTGTCACATAACACTATCATTTTCCACATCTTGTCACATGCCAGATGATCCAGCTATGTAGCTATAATGTCATGCATGGTTCTAGTGGCCTATAAAAGGCTGTCAGCACAAAGTTAAAGGATTTGGAGAGGATATGACCTGGTGGGATACAGTCATTCTTTGACAAGATAGTAGTACCTATAGGAGGAAAGAGTTGGTTTGCTTCAGAGCTTCCCTTGGGAGATAATAATGATATTATATAATACCTACCATGTGCTAGGCATTATGCTAAGTGCTTTACAAACAGTATCTTATTGGATCCTCATGACAACTGTGGAAGGTAAGCACTATTCCCATTTTATAGATGAAATTGAGGAAAACAACTGTTAAGTGACCTGCCCAATGTCATACAACTATTAAGTGTCTGAGGCTGGATTTGAACTCAGGAGATTCTTTACCCTTCTTACACCAAAGGAAACTGCAACAAGACTTTTAGGATTTGACAGACATTAGCAACTTATGGTATGTGGGAGGAGGAGAAAGTGGTAAAAATGACTTTTGAAATTCTGTGCCTGGGTGTCCAGAAGGTTAGGATGCTATCACTAGAAACAGGAAGAGCCGAAGAAGAAATAGGAGGAGTGGATGTTTGGTTTGAGGCATGGTGAGGATCTGTTCATACTGGGAAGTTAATAATTTCCTTTTCATCTTCTCCTTCCTAGACATAAAATAAACCTCACAAAATTCTTGAGAGGACACGGATGAGGATTTGAAAATAGATTCAGTGGTATAGATACCGCATAAGCAACTTTCTAAAAAGAGCTTCTTTCCTATACTCCATTTAGAGATTTGTTCATTTTGTATTTAAACACAATATAACAACTCATGCCCTATGTAGTGCTAAACGGTTTATAAAGCCCTTTCCTCACAAACTTGAATAAGCATATGATCATAGAAGGTTCCAGGTATTGCCAGGCTCTCTCACAGAAGGTAAATATTTTAGTTAAGTACTTTGCAGAGAAAATGCTCAAAGGAAGTGAGTAAAAATGATCCTTGTCATTTATAGAGCATTTTAGGATTTACAAAGTGCTTTACATACACTGTCATTTAATCTCCAAAATAACCCAGTGAAGGAGGTACTATATTCTTCATTATCCTCACCAAATAGATAGGGGAAAAAGGACTTAGATGGCCCAGTAACTTGCCCACAGTCACAGATCTAATTATTGAAGGTGGCATGTAAACCTAGGCTTTCTTGAGTCTAACTCCAGCAATTTGTCCAAAATGTCATACTGTTTCTCAGATCAACTAACTTAATGCCTCTTATTCTGGACAGCCTATTAGAGGATAAGAAAGAAATTTGTTTCACTCCTTCCCAGCTGGTGGTACAGAGTTTAGCTCGCTTTGGCATCAGGAAGAACCAAGTTCAAAAACAACCCCAGACATCAGTTGTATGACTCTGGGCAAGTCATTTAACTTATTTGCCTCAGTTTCCTCATCTGTAAAATAGAAATAATAATAGCACCTACCTCTCAGGGTTGTTGTGATGTTCAAATGAGTTAATATTTGTACAGTGCTTAGAACAGTACTTGGCATACAGTAGGTACTTAATAAATGCTTACTCTCTCCCTCTCTTTTTTTTTTTGCTGTCCCCTTAAGCATCTTAAAGTCATAGTCTTCTCTTAGGAAGCTGGGATTGATAGGATGAAGAAAGGTGAAGGATACAGAATATAGAATATTTGTTGAGTTGCAAGAACTTAATTTATATACATTCACTAGATTTATATCTAGGTATTTCATGGAAAAGCAATACTGGTGAAGAATGAAGTTCATTGGAAGTAGCTTCTGATGAAGAGAAATGGCAGAACACCTTGAGGCCAAAAAATTGCCATATAGATTTGTAAGACTTAGGGCTGGAAGGGAACTTGAGATCATAGAGTTCAAATCCCCACCCCACCCCCAGCCTCACTTGACATATGAAGAAATAGAGGCCCAGAGAGGTTAAATAACTTGTCCAATGCCTCACAACAAGTCCTTAGTACATTAAAGACTTAACTCAGGTCTGAATCTAATGCTCTTTTTTAATAACATCCTGAACAATAGGGAAAGGTTATATACCTCATTTGGAATACGAGATGCTGCTAGAATCTGTAACCTTACTGCAGAACAAAAATGTCCCATAATTTGTCCCTCAAGTTACCTCCTGATTGTACAAATTGTTGGACGGTTGAGTTAAAAGTCAATAGAACTGTATTTATGTAGCTTCAGCCCACCACCTTTCCCTTAACCCACTTACTGATCTTGTAGCTTGTTTTATTTCCGCCTGATCCATCCAGGCCGGGTCAAAGGGAAGATAAGCCTGTCTGATGATACACAGCATATAATACAGAATGACAGATCAGAGACACAGGAGTCTTGCCTGTTCCTATTTCATTTCCTGCTTCATACGCCTCAGAAACTGACCATGATTTCTGTTTTTCTTTGCTCTATTCACTTTTCCTATCAAAACTACTATCACCACTGAAAATTATACTTCTAAAATCTAAAATAATAACGTAGCTACGTCAGAGTTGGTAGGAGCATGGTGTCAATGAAATAGCATGGCCTTTGGAGTCAAATTCGACTCTATATATGGTGCTTAGGTACCTTGAGAAAGGTGTCTCAAAGGTGAGAGAAAGGTACCTCTCTTTCCATATATCCATCCTCATCTGTAAAATGATCAGGCTGATTAAACTACATGATTCCCAAGGCCCTTCTAGCGCTGAAACCTATACATTTAATGAATGTAGCTTATTTATTTTAGAAAGTAGGCAGTTCCCAGGTGGTACAACTGGCTGTTCTTGCAATTTACAATGGTCAACTTGTTGACAAGGAAACTACAGAGAGCTAATGACACCATGTCACAAAGTGATATCAGCCCATTCTAGCTGATCACAAATAGTACCATTAGGAAGACAGACTCTCTTACCCTGGTGCTGCTAGCACCTAATTCCTTCCCCTACTACCAACTGTGCTAGCAAATACAGAGTGAAATCATACAAAAAACTGGCTAGAAACAAATACCATGGAATCCCAGAGCACTTCATATTTTAACTGTAGAATGATTCAATTCAATATAGACTGGTTAAGCACATGTATGTGTAGAACCCTGTGCTAGACATAGGGGAGATAAAAAGATTGGAAAAGAAACAGTTGCCCTGGTAGAGGTAACAATATTACTGCTCTTTCGATAACAAATTAGATTATCAGAAAGCCCACAGCCACATGCTCACTTTTTCATCTGTTCAATTCCAAGTAAAACTTTCCTCAAAATCCAAACAAGTCAATCATTACTTTAAGATTTATGAATCTAATAGGGATCCCATTCTCAATAACTTTTCTTTTCGTGTAAAATTTATGTATTTCTTGGATGTTTAATTATACACATACTAGTAAAAATCACCAATCTAAACAAAATGCTTAGCGCTTAAAAGTCAAAATTCTTGTCAGTTTTTCAGGTTGTTTTTTATTTAACCAATTCTGAAATATTTAATTTTTATTTTCTTTCAGAATATTTGTATCATGAAAACATTATTATCTGTTGTTTTCACTTCTATTACTCTGTAGGACAAAAGCCCTCAGACTTCAAAAGGTTTCAAAACCTTATCCTGTTTTAGGAACTCATTTAAAACACTTACCTTTATAGGAACCTCAAGGTTCTTTTCACTGATTTCAATTTTAAGCAGGGAAATGGCCTATGAGTTCATCTATCACCTTAAAGATGAGGAAACTGAGGCCCAAAGAGGTTAAATGACTTGGCTAAGATCACATACTTAGAAAGAAGGGAATGGCAGACACAATCTTAGTCAAGTCTCCTAGCTCTCAGTTCATTTTTTTAAAGTAATATAACCTCTAAGACAATCACATCACAAATCAAAGTATAATGAATACAAATAGATTATAGAGAATCATATAATTTTAGAGTTGAAAGAATCTTAAAGATTAGACAAATCCCCACATTTTACAATTGAGGAAACAATACAAAGAATGTTATTTGCTCATGGTCACACAGCTAGCAGTGACAGAGCTAGGACTAGAATGTATTGGCTCAATAAAATTACTGGGTAAAAACTTCAAAAGATCCAAGTTATTGGCTTTAAACATATAGACTAAGTTGTAAAGTTTGTCCATTCATCTGAATAAAGTCCTTATATGGAAGGAATAAAGTCTTGAAATTGAGGCTCAAAAAACCCCTAGATTTTATATGTATATTAGCAACAATCACTTAAGAGGACATGATAAAATAAAAGATTAAAAAGTCCTCTTCATAATAAAGGGCTGGCCAAGAACTTAATATGTTAGAACCATACAACCATTAAATGCCTGATAACAAGCTAAAAGGTATCCTGGAGGACATCGGGATAAATGCCCTTTATGGATGAGAAAACTAACCACTTAAAATTAAGACAATTTGATCTAAAATTCTAGCTATCCAAATATCATAGAGTTGTTTAATATAAAACAAACTACTCTGATATTATCAGATATAAGGAGATACTTTTAAAAAAAGATAAATAAGGTTTCAAATAGATAATAACATTATTTTGGAAAATTATCAATCATATAAATAACAGGGTTATGTTAAGGATAATCAAAAGTTAGAGAGTATTTTGACACGTCTTCTTTGTTAACTCATTTACTTAATCAGTTGTCACTTTGTTATGAATGAATCTAACTACATAAAATTTTACATGTTATTATATAACAAAAAATATTAGATGCTTTAGGAAATAAGGGTGCTACAAAATAAAATCTGTATATTCTACATAGGCAAAGACAGTTCAGTATTTTAAAAATTCTTTTAAAACCAACATAAGTACAATGGAACAAGTTAAAAGTGAAGGAAACACCAAGTTCATTAAAATACAAATGAAAATTATTCCATGTGTTCTTTTATATGTCAGTGCTTTGATCTGAAAAGCATTTAGATTTTAAAACTTTTGAGTTTTTCTGGTTTAAAATCTCCTTTCAAAATTCTTCCTAACTTAAAATGTCTATACTCCTTGTCTTTTTTTCTGTGATAGTGATAAAAATAATTAAGTTAAAGATTAAAAAAACATGCAAAAAAATTCATATATCCATGCAAAATATATAATTTCTTTTTTCTTTTCCACTGCTATGAAAAAGCTGGCATCACTACTTTTCTCTTTGTCCCTTTTTCATGAAAAAGCCTGATGATACTAAGAAAGGAAAGAATCTGTAGCTAATCTTTTTATACATGAGTATCATATAAAATTGCAGTGGTTAAAGGTGGTTTTTTAAACTCATCTGGATCCAGAAATGAAGGGCTTCTCTTTCTGTCTCATATTTCTAACTTTAAAGACACTTAAAGAATCACTAGTAAATGATTTAACACTAATAATTTCTAAATCATAAATTAAATTTGGGGGCAATGCCATATGACAATGTTGCTACTTCTTTTTCACTAACTTTCAGGACAATTCTGTATATGTTCCACTGCTTATCAATCTTTGACTTTCATTGAAGGATAAAAACTAAAAGGCTTTTTTTATCAAAGAAATTCAATAAAAACCCATTAATTAAAGCTAATTTGGAATTCAGACAAGGTATACCTGAGATGAGAAACATGAGAAAGGAGGATGATTTGCTTTTGGAAGGACAGCTGATATTCAGACAAGGAATGGGGAGGGTGAGGAGTTAACTATATATAGGAAAGAACAAGTGTTTTAATGTACAAATTAAAATTGTTTCTAATTAGCAATCAAAAGTTGTTTGGGACATTGAGAGGTTAAGTAAATTAATCAAGGCCATTTAGCGAGTATGTTAAGAGTCTGGACTTGGATCCAGATCTATATAACTCAGGTTGGCTCTTTTATTCACTAAGTTGCTATTTACTGCCCCCAATATAATAATACAAATATTTTCATACATACATACACACACATATACACACATACACCTATATATGTATATGTACATATGTATGTACATATACATAAGTCAAAGGTATTTCATTAAATTGGAGGATACTATCATACAAGTACACCGTATTTTACAAAAACAGAACTGACATACAGGAAGCCATTTTAAGGCATCAATAATATTTTCCCATTAACTGTTAATATAAAAATGAAAATAAGTTTGCAAAGAAACAAAATTTCTCCTGATATAATAGAAAGATTTACATTTAGAGTGTAGCAAATCTTTTAAAACACACATTTAAAAACAAAAACAATAGTATTTTGATCAGGTGAGATTAATGTTTAAAACAAGTTTAAAAAATACAAATACAAATACTGTACCAGAAAACTGTGTTCCCTTCAGCCTAGATCCAAGTGAGAAGCAGACGCACCTTTGTGGACTGGCCCTTGTTTGATATACAGATTGTCCTTTAAATGGCATCTTTTAGCTCTCTCATGCTATTTCGGGTTCAATGAGACCCCCAAATTGACATTATCAGAGTTTATACTTTCCCACAATTTAAACTTGATATCCTACTCATAAAATTTCCCATTATGCTCTCTGGGAAACTAGACTTATCAGCTTTTTTATACAAGTTGTCAATGGGCACAAGCTTTCTTCTTTAGAGACCGACAGCTCTTTAACAGCAGTTCAACAGCTAGTGTACACTCTCTACCTTGAATTAAAAGAAACTACTGAGTTTCCTTGCTGGAAGCTTTTTCATTGCTGCCTGTGTATCATTAAGAAGGAATTTTCTTGAGAATTTTCCATGTGCCCTCCAGGACAAGGAAAGCCAACAATTACCAATTTATCCAGCATCTATAATGCCTTTTATAGTTATTAAAGACAAACAATTATCATAGGTAAATAAATTTCCCACAATTTGCTCTAAGTCTCCAGAAAAAAAAAATTGAGGGGTATTATTTTTATAACCCTAAGGTTATGAACAAAAAGTTACATGATATGAGCTTTAACAGGAATTCTTTGTCTGATGTATTATTCCTTGTATTTGGAGAGTTATTCCTACTGTTCTTAATTATGAAAATGAAGATTTCTGCTCTGGTTAAGGATGTTATAATATTAAGGAATTTTTTCATTTGTCTGATGTCTTTTAAAGTTCTTCAAGCTAGTGAGGGAGAAAAAGACATTCCTTCCACTTCTAGTCCTCTAATAAGCAGGAATTGTACATTTCCAACAATACAATCAACAGCATTAATAATATAATGCAAAGACCATGCCAGTGTGTTCCTGAAAACTGAGGTTTCCTCTAAGTTTCAGCTTAAACCACTTTCCTATATGTATTGTCCAGATATTACTCCTATTCATGTGTCTGTACTCTCCCAGAATAATGCCCTGAGCTCCCCTTCATCCATGTTTTTCTGAGTCCTACATTAGTAAGACTTCATTTAATAGGAAGGACACGTAGTAGGGCTCACAATCTGAACTATTCCCTAAATGAGTCAGGCCACCACTGTTACTGGCTCAGATATGGTGTTCCTACTTCTCCTCCTATGTATCAAAAATTAAGCCTATTTTTTTTTTTGAAAACCTAATACTCCCAGCTTTCTTCAATAGCACAATATACCCCATTTCCACGCTCAAAGTGCCATAGCAAATTGAGAAATTTATAAAAGGCTGAAAAAATGTAAAGAAGCATCAAGATAAAAATAATAGCATCCTTCTACACAGCGGAGCGTCATGTAACTTAAAGAAATTGGTTTCCAATATATTCCTTCTTTAATTTTCTATTAATGTATACTTTGTTTCATTTAAGCGGAGCACACCTTCAAAGCATCTAGACTCTCAGCGCAGACATGATAAATCCAACTCTCAATCTGTTTAGTTTTACCTAGTGTTTAGGGAAAATACAAAGTATCATTTATATCTGTGAAGGCAAAAATGTAACATATCTTTAAAAATTTTTAAGAACAATATGTTAAAAAGTCACAAGTTGGAATGGCATTCCTCTAAAATATAGGGCCTATATTTCTCCCTAAATAGTATTGTCTCACTGAGAGAGAGTGAGAGAGAGAGAGAGAGAGAGAGAGAGAGAGAGAGAGAGAGAGAGAGAGTGTGTGTGTGTGTGTGTGTGTGTGTGTGTATTTCTCTACTCTTCTTCTGTCCCTTTCCCTTCTTTTCTCCCATTAATTTTGAAATTTAGTAGAAAGAGCTCTGGTGGAATCTGGAAGCACAGATTTGAAGCTGGGCTGTGAAATTTACTAGATAAGTTATTTGACCTCTTACTATCTTCATTTGTAAAACAGAGGCAATAATACTTACGTGCTTAATACTACCTACCACATAGACCTGTTGTAAGAAAAGTACTTTATAAATCCTAAAGTCCTAAATAAACTGTGGGATAATATTATTGTTATTCTGTATCTTGTGCCTACTCGAATGATCACTATAATTATATAGCCTTGGAATACACATTTTATTATTTGTTGTATTTACTGAACACCACCACCTCCAACCCCCATTCTTAAACAGATCAGTACATCATTTTATATTTATATCTCTTGAAAAGGAAAAAAAACCCCTCAATTATCTTGCTTTCAAATGCTGTTCCCTCTGTGATTCTTTGAACTAAATTTTTAAAAAGGTCTTATCCCTGACTAATGCTAAAAATAAACTCTAAAATTATCCAGCTTTCAGGAAAATAATAGACAATGTTAAAAAAAAATGTTAAACAATGATTTCCAGACTCTACACAAGTAAGAACACAATCAGTATCATACTATATAAATGTAAAAAATAAATAAGTACCTTGCAGATAATGTAAATAGAAATGTGTCCAAATATAAACTTGAACAAAAAATGAAACAGAAATAAATGCATTTAAAGGAGTTACTCTGTATCATATTATCTACTTAAAATAAAGTTTTACCACCTCTGAGGCTGATCTCCAAGGTCTCATCACCACAATCATAATATATTTTCCATGTTACAATTTCTCTCTTTTGCAGTTACTACAAACTATCAATTATTTAAAGACTGAAATTCCCAGAAATCACATACTGTATATCATGTAAGAATAGCATAGCATTTGCTTTTAGCACAGCAAACTACAATTTATAATTAAAGTTATTCTTTATTTTTTTTCATGTTTCTACAGAAACATTCAAGAATTATCCTTGAAAAGTAGGGAAAAGGGAGATATACACATTATATACACAGAATTTGTTTTTTAATAAGCTACTATTTAAGCTATGTTGCAAATAACACTAAACACATTATGTCACAAATTAAGTCAATAACTTCAAAATAGTGTTTTATTAAGAAAAAGAAAATTTATACACAAGTACAAAAAAGGACACCCTATTATTCTACTGGCCCATCTGTCTATCTCCCTTTTTTTAGCCCATAGCATTTCCCTGAAAAACTCTTTTGAAGCTTTATCAAATGAGCAAAATAATTCTCCAGTTTCCAAGCAGCATACCAGTTTATCAGATCTCATAGGTTTAATACAATTATAAATTTCCTCAATATTTCCCACATTAAAATTTAAAGTTTGAAGTTTTTTTTTTAACCAATAATAATGAAATTGCAGATACTCAAAGTGCTGATGAATTTTTAACCTACACCAGAGTGTCACATGAGGCCCTTGTTTTGGAATACAAAATCATTTATCCTAATTGCATGTAAGACAAAGTGTCAAGATTCATAAACCAAATCAAGTTTTGATATATACAGCATCACATGTTATCACTGAGTTAAGCTTGAGGTGACAGTTTTGCCTTTGGTGTTTGGAGATGCAAAACAATTTTTTTTCTTATTATCTTTTAAGCAGTCTTCTATTTAGAAATATTTTATTAAAGGTGCCAAATAAAAGTGCATAGAAAACAAAGCATGCTAGTTGCATCTAATGCTATTATTATTATTTTTTTTCTCAATGGCCTCTCTAAGGACTTATTACATTCTTCTGCTTTGACCACATTCTGGTGAGAATATTCTTTGCTATAAATATAAAGGGTATAGTATACCTTTGAATGATGTTTTTTTCAGTATGTTTTAAAATTATATCTTATACTAGTGAGTCAAAGTACTCTGGGTGAATATAGCCAAGAAACTACCAAATTCAACTGCCTGATTCTGGGTCCTTTATATGGATCCTAACAAGAGAATATTTCCTTTTTTCTCCCTGGTGACTAGAGAGGCCCTGTGTAGAGTGTATACCAGGTTCTCTGTGTGAGTGGTCAGCACTCTAGTGTCTTTGTCTGTGGAGCTGAGCCAGAGCTTTACATTATACTCTCCTCCTTGCCCAGGACCAATGAATACAGGGAGACTCGTGTAGGGCTAGGTTGCAGCAACAATATAAAGGTGCTCAATACACCACTGAACACTGGTCAGGAGTTTAAAACTTCAGATGACCACTCACTAAACCATAAATCATCATTCCACAAAGCTTTTATTCACACAAAAACTTGCACAGTAGCAAAAAAATTAAAACATAACTAGGCCACATATCAAAGAACAATGTACAATAGGAGACTTGAGTTTCTCAATGGTATCAGAAAGAAGGTATTTCCATAAATAACATTTACAATTCTAAGGTTATGTTTTTCAAGGTGTCTGAAGCTTCACAGTGCTAGAATAGATTTCACCAGAACACATGCAAAAAATGTGCAACATGAGAATCCATTAATGTCACATAAAAGCACACCAGTTATTGGTCATTCCAGCACGTTCATGCCACACTACGCTTCTAAAACAAAACAAACAACCCCACATCCGGGTCCCATTCATTCTTCAATTATGCTCTCCGTCCCTCTGTTTTATTACAGTCAAACAGTCACGGTTAGTGCTCTTCACCACGCCTCTCAGGATGATGTCACTCCCTGCCTGCTGGCTGTCAGGACTGGGGGACGCCCCTCTCCCAGACTCACCTTCTTCCGGATGTCTTCATCATTAGCTCCAAGAGAAGCATAAAGCTTGAAAGCAGCCTGGCGAAGTTCATGAGCATGCTTTAAATCGTGGTCAAGCTATGAAAAAAACCAATTTCATCTGTCTTAGATATCTAATGATCTGAACTCTTGGGAAAGCTTATACATCTGACATGAAAAGAATGAAAGTCCAAATGTATTACCATTTTAGTATGATTTACTTAATCTCAAACAGGCAAAATGGAAATGCTGGGAGCCTTTCGATATCTGAGAAGCTTTTAGGCATACATGACCAGTTGTGAGAAATATTAATAAAGAAATAATTTCAATGATCACAGTCATTATAGCCACCTGCCTAAATTGTATGTTTAGATATCCATTTTGACAATGTGATTTCTATTCAAAGAAATGTTGCTACTTTTCCATATACACAATGGAATGTCCTATCATGCTAGGAGAAGAATAAAGGGAAAAAAATAGAAGAAATAAAAGAGAAGAAAGAAGAGGAAGAAAAAAATGTAAATATCATAGGGATCACAAGAATATCATCAGAAATTGTTTCAGATGCCTTATGGTGCCACCTATGACATCAGATCCCAGATCTAGAGGAAGAACATGTAGCAACAGAGCTTTTTGTGATGCTGAGGAAGAAAAATTATTATTCTTGTCACCTTGTCACATGACACCAGGTGACACCAGGTCACAATGTGACCTCCATGAAGGTCTACCTTGCTTTTTGCATTTTCTATCTTTTCTTTGAGAGTGGGGGTAGAGGGATGTATGGGAGAGATTAGTGAATCTTTCTTTAATTCATATACATATATATGGAAAAATTCTGAGATGTCATAAACTATATAGCTAAAAAGGGTAAAACGATCAAATTTTTAAAAGCTATATATCTAAAACTGTTTGAAACTATAATTATAAACTGTTCGAAAGTCTGACATTTTTATGTCATTTCTAAAAGCCTTTTTCTGTTAAACATGAAGGAAAAATAAAACATACCCTTTTAATATCAGTGATTGCACTGACTGAGCTAGGATATTTGAAGTAATCAGCAAGCATGGCAATTAGGTGATCTGTTATGCTAGCAATTCTTTGTAGTTCAACATCTGGTTCAATCAGATAGGCAAGTGTTTCAGCTCCTTCAACTCGCTCTTCTAGCAATCTCTCTTTACTGCACATTCGAACCAAACAAGGCAAAGTCTGAAAAATATAAGAATTACTTGGATATTTTTAAAAAATAACAGATTTCTAGCTTTGTGGATATTATTCAGATCTTACATTGAGAATACTTAATGGTCAAGTTTTTCAAACAATGGTTGTCAGAAAATGATTAAGAATTTTTTAACGAAGTGAGAGCAAATAAAATCATAGCAGAGAAAGATGGAATTAAATTAGGAAAATCTGGGTTCAACTCCTACCTTTGATGTTTTGTTACTAGTATGACTCTAGGCAATAGTAGCTCACATTTATGTAGTTTTAAGTCTTGTAAAATGCTTTACATATATCTCATTCTGATTCTCACAGTAAAGAGTCATTAGTATCCACATTTTGTGGATGAAGTTAAGTTCTATTCTATGTGTAAAATATGCCCACATAAGGCTTTGAGAGCAAAGTAAAATATTGCCTGTAAGAATAGTCATAGGTATAAAACCATGTCAAAGATTTTTAAAAGTTTGAAAACTCTCTCTCTCTCTCTTTCTCTCTCTCTCTCTCTCTCTCTCTCTCTCTCTCTCTCTCACACACACACACACACACACACACACACACACACACAAGCATGCACACACAGAACCAAGTTGACAAGAGTACAAGCTAGGACCCTGGTGAACTCCCCCAATATTTTCCTCTAAAACAATTTTAAAATAACTCCTCAAATCAGAGTTTGGAGTTGAAAGGCCAACACAGGCTTAGAGGGAAACATTAATCCAGTCTAAGGCATCTTAGGAACTCTATAGGAAAGGTCTATAACACCTGGGTAGGCACAGGCCCAGAGCATGGCAGGGGCACCAACAGCGGGCCTTAGAGGTGGCATCAACAATAGTAGCAGCAGCAGCTTCAGGAGATCTGAGCTCTGAGATCTGAGACAGTTGGTCTGAAAGTGATTACAGGTGACCCTCTGCTGACACTGAGTGTAGCTGGCACTGACTAGAATCTTTACTGCCCATACAGAGCTCTGGGTCACAGTGCCAGGGAAGACAGGAGCACTTGTGGTTAGTCACAAGGGAGCAGGGGCCTTGGTCTCATTTCCAGGCCAAGAAGGGTACTGGCACTTGTGCCTGCAGAAGAATAGCAGCCTTTCTTAGGTAAAGACCAGACTAGAGACCAGGACAACAACCACACTTCTCTCTGGATCACATTATCTTGGAAACACCAAAAACTTTTACCCCCCTACTCTTCATCCCTCCCCCTCATCCAATTAGCTCTGAAAACAGCAAAATAAACAAGCCTGAAGTTTGGGATGGTACCTCCCTACTTCCAAGGGAGCAAACTCCAAACTGAACCTCAAGTTAAAAGTCAAGAAATAGGGTAGAAAAATGAGGAAACAATAAAAAATTTGACCATAAAAAGCTACTTATGGAGGCAGGGAGAACCAAGATATGAACTCAGAAGAAAACAATAATGTGAAAAAAGCTATAAGAAAAGCCTCAAAGAAAAATGCTAATTGGACCCAAGGCAACCAATAATACCTGGAAGAGTTAAAGAGATGAGTGAAAGAGGAAAAATTGGGAAAATAAATGAAAATGATACAATTAAATCACAAAAAGAGAATTAACAACTTGGTAAAAAGAGGCACAAAAATTCACTGAAGAAAAAGACTCCTTAAGAAATAGAACTAGTCAAATGGAAATGGAGGGGCAAGAGCTCACTGAAGAATACAATTCCTTAAAAATTAGAATTGGGCAAGTGGAAAATAATGACTCCATGTGACTTCACAAAACAAAAACAAAACAAAAAAACCAAAAACTCACAAAAAACAAAAGCTGAAAGAATGAAAAGACAGACAAAATTGCAAAATATCTCTCTGGAAAAACAACTGACCTGGAAAATAGATCCAGGAGAGTTAATTTAAGAATTATTGGACTACCTGAAAGCCATGATTAAGAAAAAAGAGCATAGAAATCATCTTTCAATAAATTATCATGGAAAACTACCCCAATATCTTAGAACCAAAAGGTAAAATAGAATTTAAAAGAATCCATAGATCAGCTTCTGAAAACTACTGCAAACAACCTGAAAAAAAAATTAATTTAATCCATAGTCAGGATCACATAAGACTTAGCAGCTTCCCTATTAAAGGAGCAGAACAATTGGAATATGATATTCTGAAAGGCAAAGGAACTAAGATTACAACTAAGAATAACCTACCAAGCAAAACTGAGTATAATTCTTCACGGGAAAAATATGGATAATTTAATAAAATAGAGAACTTCCAATTATTCCTGATGAAAAGACCAGAGCTGAATGGAAAATTTGACATTCAAACATAAAATTTAAGAGAAGTATAAAAAAGGTAAACATGAAAGGGTAATCATAAGGAACTCAATAAAATTAAACTGATTACATTCCTGTGTGGGAAGACTATACATGCAATTCCTGAGAACTTTATGATTATTAGGGCAGTTAGAAGAGCCCACATAAAGAACATGGATTTGAATCAATTATGTTGGGATGATTTCCAAAAAAAAAAAAAAAAATGTGGAGTGAGAGAAAGGAATGCACTGGAAGGCGAGGCAAACAGGAAGGGTAGAATGGCAAATTTTTCTCACATAAAAGCAGTGCATAAAGAAGAGCTTTTAAAGTAAAGGAGAAAATAGTGGCCAGCAATGCTTGAAATTCATTCTCATCAGAATTGGTTCAAAAAGGGAAGAATATTTTATATATATGTGTGTGTGTATATATATATATATATATATATATATATATATAGAGAGAGAGAGAGAGAGAGAGAGAGAGAGAGAGAGAGAGAGAGACTGAAAATGGAAAAAAGGGGACAAAAGGAAATACAGAGTAATCACAACTGTCAATACAAAAGGGATGAGTCAACTAAGAAAATGAAAGCAGACAGCAGAATTAGAATTAGCAGAATTAGAACACATAGCAGAATTCAACAATATGTTGTATACAAGAGACCATATTTGAAACAGAATGACACACACAGAGTTAAAATAAAAGGCTGGAGCAGAATCTATTATGCTTCAGCTGAAGTAAAAAAAAAGGTCAAGGTAGCAATTTGATCTTAGACAAAGCTAAAGCAAAAAAAGACCTAATTAAGAGAGATAATCAAGAAAACTACATTTTGCTAAAAGTTACCATAGACGATGAAGTATTATAAAAGAAATTACAGCAATTTCTCTGATAAAGGCCTTATTTCTCAAATATATAGGGAACTGAGTCAAATTTATAAAAATAAGAGCCATCCTCCAACTGATAAATGGTCAAGAAATATAAACAGTTTTCAGAAGATGAAATAATAGCTATCTATATTCATACAAAAAAATGTTCTAAATAGCTATTGGAGAAAGACAAATCAAACAAATGTGAGGTACTACCTCACACCTACGAGAAATGATAAATGCTGGAGGAGATAAGAGAAAATAAGTACAGTAATGAACTGCTGGTGGAGTACTGCCTGGAGTACAGTCTGGAACTATGCCCAAAGGGCTATAAAACTGTGCATACCTTTTGATTCAGTAATGCTACTACTAGGACTGTACCCTAAAAGAATATTTTATATATATATATATATGTGTGTGTATATATATATATATATATATATATATATATATATATAGAGAGAGAGAGAGAGAGAGAGAGAGACTGAAAATGGAAAAAAGGGGACAAAAGGAAATACAGAGTAATCACAACTGTCAATACAAAAGGGATGAGTCAACTAAGAAAATGAAAGCAGACAGCAGAATTAGAATTAGCAGAATTAGAACACATAGCAGAATTCAACAATATGTTGTATACAAGAGACCATATTTGAAACAGAATGAAGGGATCAAAGAAAAAGGAAAAGGGCCTATAAGTACAAAAATACTTACAGTAGCTCTTTTTGGGGTGGTAAAGAATTGGAAATTGAGGGGATGTTCATCAGCTGGGGAATGCCTGAATAAGTTTGATTGTGATGGAGTACTATTATGCTAAAAGAAATGATGAAGGTCAGGTGGTTTCAGGAAACATGGCAAGACCTATATGAACTGATGCAAAGTGGAGTGAGAAGAATCAGGAGATCATTGTGCACAGTAACAGCAATGTTGCAGTGATCAACTATAAAGAACTTGGTTAGTCAAATCATTGCAATGATTCAAGATAATTTCAAAAGAATTATAATGAAAAAAACTACCACCCACCTCCACAGAGAGAAATGATGAGCTCTGAGTACAAACTGAAATATAATTTTCTCAGTTTACTTTTTTTGCTTTGTTTTACAATATGGGTAATTTAGAAATATGATTTTAACTTGTATAATGTATATTGTTTGCCTTTTCAGTTGCATAGGGGTAGGCAGGAGGGAGGGAGAGGATTTGGAATGCAAAACAAACAAAAAAGATTGCTAAAATAAATAGATAAATTTTTTGGAAAAAACTGTACCTTTGCTTTTGGGTTTATTTATACCCTAAGAGAAAGTTAAGAATCTAAGTATGTTATACATTTCTGTTATGGAAATCATAGTTTCTTTTCCTTAAAGGTCTATTTTATAACTTTTCACATTTATGTTTCAAAATGCAAAAACACAATATAGTATTCAGTACTTAGTGAGTCTGTCCTTCATTATAGATTTCCCCTTCCTCCACGCCCAAACTACCTGTAATGAAAGTGTTAACTCTATAAAATTCTTGGGTTACCTGTTGTACATTTTTCAGAAGCATGATGGGAAACTAGCACAGGGTGCACTTCTTATGACAAGTTAAGCTGTCATTTTGGCTAACAGTCTTATCACCAGACCTCTGAAAAGTTTCAGTAATTACCATCCAACCATAGTGATTTATCAGTATTTGGTTTGCCAAATAATATGTTCTGTGTGTTTAATATTATTTGATCTAACACTTTTGGATTGTCTATTTTATAAGACAATTTAGGAATGGGAACATTAGTTAACTAACATCTTCCATGAAACTTTTCTTTACTACTGTAGCCACTCTACTGATTTCTGCTATCTCTGAAATTTTATTACAGGAACATACTTTGGTATTTACTGTTCTATTTTAGGTATGTTTGTTTTCATTTTAAGCTCCTACACATATGTGTATGTATATATGTATAAGCAGCTAACTGGTACAGTGGAGAGAGTGTCAGGCCTGAAGAAAGGAAGACCTGAGTTCAAAACTAGCTATGTGACTCTGGTCAAGTCACTTAACCCTGTTTGCCTCAGTTGGCTTATCTGTAAAATGAGCTGGAGAAGGAAATGACAAAGCATTCCAGTATCTTTGCCAAGAGAACCCCAAATGAGGTTATGAAGTGTCAGACAACACTGAAAAATGACTAAACAATATACACATATATTTATGTGTATAAATGTATATCTATCTGTCTTACATAGATATTTTTATTGTTGAGTCATTTTAATTATGTCTGCCTCTCCATGATCCCAAGTGGAGTTTTATTAGCAAAGATATTAGAGTGGTTTGCCACTTCCTTCTCTAGCTCATTTTAAGATGAGGAAACTGAGGCAAACAAGTTTAAGTAAACTGCCTAGGGTCACAAAGCTAGTAAGTATTTTGAACTCAGGTCCTCCTGACTCCAGGCCCAGTGCTCTATCCAGTGCAGTAATTAGGCGCCCCTATATAAATATACATCTATCTACTTATGTAAGTATATGTGTCTCTGTCTGTCTCTCTCTCTCTCTCACACACACACAAATATATGATATATCTTTGCTATATTTAAAGACCCTTTATCATAGGCTTTGAACTGTATGGGAAGTATTCCTAAATTATTTTGCTGTCCCTTACAATGTCTACTTTGTCTCTTAGTTTTTGTAAAGTCTTCATTGTGCCTACTTCTCAAATCTTTCGTTTTAAATAAACACCATCCTTACTTTTTGTAAATCAGTGCTTCTGTTTTGCTAGGCAGCTGGGAAGACTTGTCTATTCTTGAGCACTGGCATTTTTTTTTTTTAATTTGAGGCATCAGCTTAAAGAATTGGTAAGCAGGTTAGCAGAAATCAGTTTTAGACAAACAATTTATGCCATATACCCTGATAAGCTCAAAACAGATATGTAACTTGAATGTAAAAGGTTATACCAATAAGAAGAGAGTGAAATTAGGCACCTCTAAAAACTATAATTTAAGAGAGAATCCTTAACCAAAAAAGAAAAGGGGAAATCATGAAAAAATAAAATAAACAATTTCTATTCCATGAAAATAAAAGACTTTTTGTACAAACAAAATCAATGTGCCTAGGTTAATAAAGGAAACCACTGACTTGGGGAAAAAAAATATTTCATCAAAACATCTGTGATAAAGGTCTAAACAGCCAAGATATATCCACCTGTATTAATTTCCTAATCAAGAATAATTTCTAAATGGATAAGTGGTAAAAGGATACAAACAAACATTTTCAAAAGAATTGTAAACTATGATCAACCACATGAAAATTGCTCCAGATCATTACTAAGAAGAAAAAGGCAAACTAAAACAACTCTGAGGTTTCACTTCACCTCCTACAAAGTGGCAAAGATGGCAAAACATGAAAATAGTCAATGTTGGAAGAGATATGTATAGGAAAACAAGCTCATTAATACACTAATGATTTAGATGTGAACTGGTCCAACCATTCTAAAAAAAGTAGGAATTATACAAAAATGGCTACTAAAATGACCAAATATCCTACTATTGCATATACCAGCAAAGAAGTCAATGACAGAAAGATGTCACATAAATCAAAATATTTGTACTGGCACTTTTTGTGGCACAAAAAAATGGGAAACAAAGTACATATCCACTACAGGAGAAATGCAAAACAAATTCTGGTCCAGAAATGTTAATGGAATGTTATTATGCCTAAAAAATAATGACTATGAAGAATCCAGAGAAGCATGGAAAGATTTTTTATGAATTGATGAAATTGAAGTAATTAGAACCAGGAAAACAATGCAAAAATGACTACAACAGTGTAAAACAGAAAGAACAGTGGTAAGTAACTGAAAGTCATGCAATAATTAATTAGAATTTATCTGAGCAATTCAAGGCCAACAAAGTGCTTTACGTATACTCTCTCTTTTGATCCTTATAGCCTATTATCACCATTTACAATTTATAGGGCCTATCAGTTTTGTAAGTTAAAAGATAACTATGTACATTATAAAACTTCCTTTTATTTTTCTGCTAATGGCAAATTATTATGAACTAAGGACCCATTGTTAAATTACATTTTTCTTAGCTTATTTTTATTTTCATTGCCCATTGTATTTGAAAGTGACAGAACTATTTAAAAATATTTAATTCACATTTTTCATAAAGTCAGACATAGTCATTATTGTAAAGCAGGCAAATTTCATAATATTTAATTGTATTTGCTTTCAGTTACATTAGCTCATTAACTATTACTATGCTTAATTTGGAAATCAGGATTTAATATCATCCTTCAAGAATCTATAATTCTGTCCATTGTCAGTATATAAAGAAAGACTGAGGTCCTACCTATAACATATCTTGACAGATGATCTTTGGGACTTTTTGTAGAGTGGAAAATGTATAGGTTTAAATGACGAGATTTTCTGAACTTAGCAAGGTTGGTCCTTGAATGACAGACATCCAGTCTTGTCACCAGGGCCGGACACTGAAACATATTTAAGCTGGTGATACCTGACAGAACTTGAACTCCACTGACAAACCCTTTGAGAACATAGGGCCAGCTTCCAGGTCATGTGACCAACAAGACAGAGAACTAGACATTTCCTCCGATCCTCATGATCTCTTAAACCTCTCTAAAATAAGAATTATGCACAAGAGATAGAGCAACATCAGCTGTCTCTGTAATCTAGGACACAACGTTTCCTAAACTTTTTTCACTTGTGACCCCTAATTAGTCCCATATGGGGCTGTGACCTACAGTTTAAGAAGCACCGGCTAGGACAGCAATAACCTAACTAAATAAGGTAAAAATCTGATGAACTAAAAAGCAGGAAAAAGTTCCCTAATCCCTTACGCACCCACCACACTGCTGTTAAGGTGCACACTCACATCCATATATATAAAATAAAATTCAACTCTGCACCCTAACACTCTTCTTCCTCCCCACACCTCCTAGTGCCAGGGAAATCCAAGTGGCAGAAATTTGCTCAGGGGAAGAAGTTGGCATAGGATCACTTGATGCTGCAACAAAGCTTGACTAGAGAATGGAGGAACAAAGGGAAAGGGCCTGTGATACTCTACTAATCCCAATGAAGATTCTAAGAGCCCAGCATTTAGAGGCTGGGACAGATAAACTGGGACTGAGAAATCATGAAATGCCTATTGTGGGAGGAGGTTGAGTCATTTTTGAAATCTAGCTCCCAGGAAAACTGCCATCAAAGAGGAGAATCAGAAAGTGAGCATTTATATAGATTTAAGGTTTGTATATGTTAACTCATGTTTAAAAAAAAAGACTGAAATGACCAAAGACCAGAGGAAGAAGAAAACTCAAATAAAGACCTTGGCCATAAGCAGATAAACCAACAGGAAAAATACCAATAGTAGAAGGATATATGGCCTCTGAATTAGGTAAAAGAGTTCAGCATCTATGAATACTTCAAAGCAAAGAAAAATCAATCAATACCTGATAAGGCAGAGGACTTTCTAGATTTTCAGGGGATAAAAGTCAAGGTGAAGTGTGAGAGGAAAAAGATTGATAATTTAGATCTTTTCTTACAAATTGATGGTGGAAGGGCAATGTGAATTGTTTATGCAGACACATGACCCTCAAAAAGCATGGAACCAAGAGAGGATATTACCGACTGGTTTAAAAGAGAAATAAGAATTGTGAAGGCAAAATATAAGGCATACACAGCAGAACTAACTGGCAGAGTAGAAAAATTTCAATCAGTGGTGGCAAATTCCACTAAAGAAACAAAAGACAGGATGACTGGAAATGCAAACACACAGAATCACCCAAGCTGGATCCCATCTTGACTCCATGATGTAGCATCATAGTAGGATTTTTAAGCTATTTAATAATGCCTTGATTTGAGATTGTGAGTGATAAAACTTGACAAAAAGAGGTAACATTAAATACCTACAAGTAAAGCGAGTTACAAGTAATAGCAAAATATTTTTTGACTTTATAGTGTTCATATATATTCATACATTCTACATCTTTACTATTACCAGAAGACCCCAAAAGTGATTATAAATATGTTTTATTCCTGGTCTTAGAGTTTTCAAAACACACCTAGAATTAATTTAAAAAATCTAAATGATTAACCCATTTATATGAAGTGAAGTAAAGCATGCCACACACAGTACTTTTCTAACATTTGTCATATATATATATATATATAATCCAATAATCAATGAATGGAGAGAGAAAAATCAGGAAATAACAATAAATGTATAAAGTATTTTGATTTCTGAAAACTTAACACCCTAAGAACAATCTGAAATTAAATTACCTTTAACACAATACAATTGTCATCTGTCCGAATTGCTCCAGCTCTGCACATATATGTTAAGCTAGAAATAAATGGAAAAATGTAAACTTGCTACTTGGTTTATATTTAAATGTTTTTAAGATTTCATAAGAAAATCAGATGAATTATAATTACTAGAAACACTTCTTTTCCTATATTCAGTCATCAAATGTTCAAACAAAACCAGCTGTTAGCACAGACAATGCTGGGGTGCTAGCAAAAAAGAATGAATAAAATAAATTGTAAAGATTACATTTAGTATACCATTGAAGATAACCCTGAGAGCTTGAATTTAAATGCAGTTTAATTGTCACAATACGACATGTTTCTAATCCAAAGTTATTCATATTATAACACATGTGGATTTTAAATATATTTTTCAGAATTGATTCTATACTATTGACAACTGGACTGCAAACACTGGGATATTAACACTGTTTTTAGTTTTTTCCACTGAGGATAATAAACATACTACATGGCAGTTACAATAACATATTTTAGGGTTTTGTAAACGCTATTCCAGATGGGATCTCTGCAAATTTCCAATTTTACTTAGGAATAAATTACTCAAGGGAGAACAAAAAACTTCTTCAACTCCTCAAATGAGAGAGGAAGCAGTTGAGAGATATCTTGCTAATACTCTGAAATATTTATAATTGCACTTCCTTTCCCTTCGTGTCATCTTAAGTTTTACCATTTTGCTGATGTGAGCTGCATTTCAATAGGCTTATCCCTCTGTAACATCTTCACAAAAATCTGGGGTAATAATTCTCCATCAACCAAAACTAGAAGTAAAAAAGCAAACAAACTAGAATTTGGGAAATTCTTTAAACATATAAAGTTGTTTATTTTAAAAAATAGAAAAAGCCAGTAAAGTTTTTAGCTTACCATTTACAAGGGTCATGGAAACCTGGGGGTTTTCAAAGGCTAGAACGGAGAAGCATTTCAGTGCTTGCATTCGAACCTGTTAAAAAAAAAAGAAAACAATCAACCTGAAACAAGAAAGTGTACATTACTTCAGAGATACAAAAACTGATCTGTAATCAATTAAAATACAGACTTATGAAAAAGTATTAATATGCATAAAATGATAAAAAGTGTAAATAGTAGAAATCTACATTAAGTATCTGAATAAGTACAACAAAGTACCACAAAAGCATCACTTAAAATAGGAAAATTTATATTAAAATAGTAGAAGAATGAAGTAGTATGAGAAGAAAAGGACTTAAAATAATCAAACTAAAGCAAGTTTTTTTTAAGTACAAAGGAAATAATAACAATCAACAAGTAAATTTCAGATGATGCGACTGAGAACAGAAAGGGAACAATAAGCTAAGGAGAAGGGAAACGGATTTCCAGAAATAATTCAAGTTATTCTGGAGAAGAGTTTGAAAACACTAATCTGTTAATCTTTTCTATACTAAGAACTGGTATCCTACACAATTAAATTCTAAAAGGATCTATTTTTTACATTCAGCACCTGTGTTATCACACTTAATGAGAATATGAAGACTTTCAAGCTTTTCTAACAGAAGGGGTATTCCGCCTTTTGCAAGGACTACAATTTTAATTGTTTTTATTTTTCTCCAATCACTATTTTCATTAGTCAGTAGCATAGGATACTATCTGAAAATAGCAAGCATCCATATGAAAGGTAACTATCATGTGATAAGTTCCCTGGTAAAACAGGCAATAGTCTGTATAGTTACATGTATTACTGCTGGTACTTTTTAAGTATTTATAAAGGATAATATAAGAGTATCTCAAAAACAACCAAAAATTCTTATATCCTGTCACTAATGTAGATTTTCCAAATATTTTTCATTCTACATCATACCTGGAAATTTGATAATTTGGTATAGTATAAGCATGCTACCTGGCACATGGCAAGCACTTAATAAATGCTTATGACTGAATTTTATTGAATATTATTGTGCCATATATGATAAAAGGGATGGGTTCAGAGAAACCTTTAAAAACTTGTATGAACAAAACTTGTATGAGGAAAATAAGGGAGGGGAGAAGAACTAGAAAAGTTTATTTAATGACTACAATATTCAAAAGACTTCAGAACTCTGAATGCAAATGACCCACCATGATTCAAGGGCTTATGATAACGCATGCAGAGAGGTAGACTCAAGGTACTCAATGACATGTTCATTTTTGGATATAGCCAATGTTAATTTGTTTTGCTTGACCATGTTTATTTTTTCAAAAGGGTTTTAGAAAAAAATTAGTTTTGTTTTAAAGAAGAGAGACGTTAGAGGGGAAAGTTGGACTAGTCATAGTGAAACTCCCCCCAAAAAAAATTAAGAAAAGGGGGTCACTGAAGCATTTTTTAATGCACAGAAAAAGAAAGAAGGAAGTTTGGGAAACACAGACAAGCAAGACAGCTTTGAAATTAACTTGTGGAATTGATTATATACTTTTCAAAAGGCAAAATGAACCAATTAGAGATATGTGAAATTTATCCTCTTTGGTAAACCAAATTTTCTCATTTTAGCAAATTTGTATTTTATCTCATATATGAATATATGCACATATGCTGTTTATATGTAGAGATGTATGTAGGATAGGCATGACACCTTTTGTGGGAAGGTGTGAGGTTCTAGAACTGCAAAGATACTGATGACACAAAGGACCCTTCAATCTAGCAATAACTTGCCCTAGGCTTCTAGCAACCTCAGTCAGCCTTCCTAGCAAAGCCTAGAGAAAAAAGGACCATGAACTCCTTCCGGTCCTCCTCCATTCCCTTAAGTCATCCCAAAAACACTAAATCTGATTTACTTTTAAGTATGGTCTATGTTTATGTTAAGGGCTCATTTGATAGAGAAAAACAAATGAACAAAAAAATGTATTAGTGCCTGAAATTTTTTTAATGAGGAAAATGCTTTTTATTCTATATTTAGAAACAAATGAATACATGATAGTAAAATAGGAATTACAGTTAAAATATAATCAAATAGAAAAACTTGGTTTATTGCTCATTTTAACGAAGGGGGAGAGAGATTTGTTGTTTGAATATATAAAGAAAACGCTACATACAAAAATGGGAGGCACTGTATTTAATTGATGAATCTTGGACCCTGCTCGTTGCAACAGTGTGAATGGATTATAGCCTTGTCCTTTCCTTTTAAATTAAGGAGTATCTCAGTTTTTGCCTCTGCCTCTGTCTCTTTCCAGTACTTACTATATTATATTCTCACTTTCAGTCTACTAAGTTGCAGTCCCAGCACCCTATACAATGGCTGAATAGCCTAGTGACTTATCTATTCTCATGCAGACATTCTCTCTCCCTACTTTGAAATCTATAGGCACCAAGGGATGTTATTTACGGCGATGAATTTCACTTATCAAAACCAAACCAACACTTTCTCTATAACTGCTAACAGTGGCAATGACACTATCACATTTGCCAAGCTTAGGGCTGGTAAAAACAATTGCTTCCTTTGTTCCCTCTGTATATCCTTTGTAACCATAAAGCTGCCTTAGAAAGTTTAAAATGATTTCCATGGTTTCTTGGTTTCTTGAAAAACTTCAAACATTGGCTTTAGATTCAGAGGACCTAGGTTCAAACAAATCCTGGTTCTGACATTTATTGCCTATAAGATCTTGGGCAAAGCACGTAACCTCTCTCAGTCTTAATTTCTTGATCTGTAAAATGAAAGGTTTGAGGGGTTTGGACTGATGACCTCTAGGGTCTTAATTACCTAATCTATAATTGTATGAATCTTCTTGGTTACAGTTCTTGTGGTTATTTGTCCTTGAGCCAGAGCTGTCTGTCTTCCTCCTATAATTCATGAACGCATTTCTCAAAGAGAAACAAAGCCTTGCCAATCCACAGTTGAAGGACAGAGAGAAAAGAGATAGTTTTTTTATTTAGCAGTCCTAGCCTAATCTGAAGGAGGTGCAATCACTCTGAGTTTAATATTCCTAGCAGTTGACTATGGACACCATCTGAAAACAGATGGTATAAAACATGGAAACAAGCAAATTCTGTTCGGAAATGATACAGGTAAGCCTATCAGAATGCCTGACAACTTCTTCATACAAAAATCAGGATCAACCATGATATAAATAAGCACATATTCTTGGTTTACCAGTATAACACAGTGATTGGGAAACAAGTTGATATTATCAAGACTTGATTTAAAAATATATTTCAAAAGGCTACTTTACTGCTTACCTACTTATTTTGTTAAAAAGACTGAAAAGATTGACTAAACTGTCTAAACGCTGACTATCTGACCTATAGTTTTATTTCTCAGAAATAGTATAGTATCTTAAATATTCATATCAAAATGCATCATATCATGTTAGACTGTAGAGTTATGTGAAAAAAATGAAAAGTTTTCAGAAATTTCCAATCCAAAGTACTTCCAGACATAACACATTATTTTTTCAGAAGCAGTATATACTTTTAAGATATTTCTCCACAGGACAGTTAGTAGTTTTCATTGGCATTGGGCCAGGAAAGACTTGCAATACTGTTGATGAAAACAGATAAAAACCAAAACCGACTTCCTGCCTACTGAAAAGTGAAAGCACTTTGTAGTTGTTAAAAATACCAGAAGGAAAGCTTTTTATAGATAATAAAATAACCATGAATTTTTTCTTCACAAGGTTACTTTTTCCTGATTGCAAACATTACAAATGCAATAAAGTATGGTTCTTTTCTTGAAAAGTGGCTTAAGAAATAAAAATCAAGCAAAAAAAAACCAAAACACAAACAAAGCCAATGGGCTACTATAAATTTAATCTTACTTTGTACGACACTGAAGTGAGCAGATGAGCAATATTCTGTACTGCTCCATGGTTAAATAAAATTGTTTGATGGTCTGGTGCCTGTAAGAAGAGAGAATATATTTGTGCAGGACTGATGAAGAAATCCGCTAAAATGAAACTATGGTCAAGAAAGCTTCTCATGACATAGATACTTTTCACTGGTATTGATACTTTCATTACTATGTTGAAACAATAGGGCAGGTGATCCGCATGCAAGACCTTGCACCCTTTGCAAAAGTCATGCCTAACTTTACGGATGTCAAGATATTGGGAGACACCCAGAACTAAGGCCCAGCAAGCAAACTGTGCCCTGAGCTTGGCATAACAATAATCCTTTGCACTTACCCTCTGCTAAAACCCCACAATTATTATACTGCTTTGACCAACACCAGGCATTCTCTGAGCTCAAACAAGCGCTGACAAGATCTGATCATGAAGCCCTCTTATGAATCAAACTTGTCATATTACTGCAGTTACCCCTCATTGTCAGGCCTATAGTTCACTGTGCAGCCACCAAAATATTGAGATCAAGTCCTCCCACTGAGGCGCCCTGGCACATGTGCCTATTCTGCCTCCTTGCTTGCAAGCTGTTTTCCTCACTTTGAAACCAAACTTCTGTTTGATCCCTGACTGTCCTGTCTCTAGCCTGCTCTGCTTGGCTCTGGACATTCACAGATTAGAGGACGGTTTGGTCTGGATAACAGTAGTGGTCCTCCTTGTGGAAAACACAACGAAGCACTAAACCTGCTTTGTCAGAAACTGTCTAGTTTTGCTAATAACTTCTATTAGCTAAATAACTAGCGCCGCTGCATTTCCTGTGTATGTCCTTCACCATGGCCCCACAAAGGATAGGAGTAGGAAAAGAAGCAATGTGGATTCTTTAGATGATGCTCAACTGATCATGTGGTACAGTGTAGAGAATGTAGGGCCTGGAGTGAGGAAAACCTGAGCTAAAATTGAACTCAAGACATTGACAAGCTGTGTTGATACTGGGCAAGTCACTTAGCCTCAGTTTGCCTCACTTTCCTCAACTGTACAATGAGACCTTCCACGACTGTGGTGGGCCTCAAATGAGATAATACTTGAGAAGCATTTGGCACAGTGCTGGGAACAAAGTAGGTGCTACTTAAATGCTTATTCCTTTCCCTTAATGAGTTTGGAAGCTAAGTATCATCCACCTCAAAATGAGGAATAAATAGATTTTTTCTGGGAGTTCTAAAATAATACCCAGGTCCTATTTGTTTTAACTCAGTATTATCTGTGCAATTTGCTGGTAGCAAATATTACTATAGAGCATAACCATACTGCTGATTCTTAATTATTCAGAGGTAAAAAGTAAAACGTATAAATTACACATGTGTTTGGCTTCTCTCTGACTTTCAGTTTTTTCCCCTTATTACTGCTCTCAGAGTAGAAACATAAATGGGGAAGGAGTAGAAGAAAGAAAATTACTTTCTTTTAAGTCATTCAATTCTATTTATTTTTAAGAGATTCATCAAAGATCTGATTAAAGAGGGACAGGAACTAATTAATTAGCTAAATAAACTTTTTAAATATGCAATGGCTATGTTCCTCCTCCATTAGATTAATGTATTAAAACTCAGTCACAAGGATGAGAGTTTTCTATTTTTCATGAGTGGAATACAACATACAACTTTCTGCAATCCCTAAGGAAATCATTGGAAAACCTTAATAAAGCATATCAAGTCTGATTTTCCAAACTGGTGCTTGGTAAAATGATTGCCTCATTGCTATTTAAATTTCTTCCTACCATATATCAGAAAATTTGAAGGGATAAAGTTTGGTTTATTATCAATAATAATAAAAGCTAGCATTTATATAGTATTTTAAGAACTGATAATAGTAAAACCATTGCTCTTGAAGTCAGGGAACTAGATTCAAATCCTGGCTCTAATGTCACCTGTAAGATAGCTTTGAGACTCAGTTTCCCCACTAGTAAATAAGGTAATTAGATCAGATTATCAATAAGGCTTCTAGTTTTAATGCTCTATAGTCTGTAACATTAGGATGATTATTTTTGAGGAAGACTACTGTTAACAACCAAATTTTACTTTAACTGTTCGTAAGAAAATTTCACTTGCTTTTAAACAGTTTCTCTAAAATGCAACACATTATATGTTTTTTTTAGCTTCAAAGAATACCTATGATGAATCTTCTTCCTTTCTTTCTTTTGGGGGAGATGGGGGAGGAAGGCAGAGGCTGGGTCTCCCTATCTCTCCCAGGCTGCAAGTACAGCAAGCATTCATGGGCCTGGCCCTGTAAGCTGATCCACATGGAAGCTATGACACCCTCTATTTCCAACATAAACTGAGTCACCTCTCCTTAGGAAGTCGGGGGCAGGGGGAGGCATCTCTCCCCACCAGAGACTTGCCCTATTGGTGCCACACAGTGGAGTCTTTAGCTGTATTGAGCTCAAAACTGTTGAACTGAGCTTCATTCTACTCTGATATCAGGAATCACAGGTGTGTGTGCCATCAAGCCCGATCTCATTTTACATCTTAAAGACTATAAATGGAAAATCAGGAAGTTGGGTAAAACTAGGGACAGGAAAGTGAGAGTAAGGGGAAGTGGGTAGTTACTTTACTTCAAAATAGGAAGACCAGAGTAACTTACCTAGCACAAAGGCAAAATAATAATAATGATGCTACTCTAATACATATAAGCCAAAAAAAGTAACTGGAATTTCTCAGACACATGAAATTAAAAAAAAAAAATACTTCTGGTTTTTCCTTTTTTTAAATTCAATTTTATATTATTTTCAGTTCCAAATTTTCTCTGTTCTCTCTCTACCTTACTCACCCCACTGAGAAGGGAAGAAAAACAAAATCTATTTTGCTTTAAATGAATGTTGTAATTTCTTTTCTCTGAATTACACAATCATTCTATCGCTACAATAAATTCTCTGGAAGATTTTCATAATTTCAAGATGATCATAGCACAGTTCTTTGAGAAGACCCTGTTCGAGGGCTGTTTTTCAGCTCCCTTTACCACTGCTTCTCATCCCTCCCTCTGCAATCCAGCCAAACTGGTCTTCTCTCTGTTTTTTGCTCATGACCCTCCATCTTCCTTCTCTTTGCATCAACTAGATCCATGCCTGGAATGTTCTCTCTCTTTACTTGTCCCTGAAAGAGTACCTTCTCTTGCTTTAACATGAAGCCCAAGCACCATGTCCTACAAGACGCCTTTCCAGTGGCAAGCCCTTCTTCCCAAAGTACCCTGTATTCAACTACTCTATTTATGCATGTGTGTGCACGTGTGCACGTGTGTGTGTGTATGTGTGCACGTGTGCGTGTGTGTGTGTAAGATAGTAAGGATTATCTTTGTTTTTTCCTTGTATCACCAGCACTTAGCATAATGCCTGCTTGACAAATGCTTACTGATTAATGTAAAGGATTTTTGAAAACGGATAGTCTCTCTCTAAAACTAACTTATTAAATTCAAATTTGGATGATTACTTAAAAGGCCAACTAGTCTTAATTTAACATAAGTTACATTTTTAAATTCCAAATCACTCATCTTCCCTTTGATAAAAGATGAACGATATTTATATCTAAACAATCTCCTTAAATTTCTGCCATAATTATCTTCACACTATTGACATTCAGGAAGCTGGACTACTTCCTTACCTCTGTTAGTCTTGCCCATTAATAAGACAGAAGGAGTCCCCGAGTATGAATCTGATAATTACACCTACACCTACATACCAAAACCTTATGCTCAGCAAAGAAGACCTGGAAGTCTTAGTGCTTTTGACAGAATAAATTTCATTAGCAGAGAAACTTTGTTCCATAATAACTAAAGAAGTACCAATTTCAAATTTCTTTAGAAATGAAAGTGTTTCTACTAAAGAGACAGAATAGCATAGTTGAGAGATATCTGGCCCCACAGCCAACAGGACCTGGATTCAAGTCCTACCTCTGAGAAATACTGGCTGTGTGACCCTGAGCCAAGTCCCTTAACCTCTTGAAACAACTCTCAGAAGATGATGAACCACAGAAAAGTTGCTGCTCTGCATTAGTACAAGCTGCCTCTCCAGAGATTACTTTTACTGGTCCAGTCCCTATCTCTATAGTACATAAATCACAATGATTTATCTCATAGAGTCACTGTCACATATTAAATAGAGAGATGGTTTAGGAATTCGAGAAGACCTGGGTGAGGCTCTACCTCTGACACCCATTTGACTGTGTGACCCTGGCCAGCCCACTTCATCTGTCAGGGTTGCTCTAAGGTGCAGATCAGGTGCAAATCTGCTTTGAGAAATCCCTGTAACTATGAAATCATAGGTATGGTCCAAAAAAAAAATTATTTCATATTAAACTGAAAGTAAAAACTCAAATATTCCATGTCTATAAGCTCTATATGCAAATCTCAAAAATACTAAAGAAAAATAATTTCCTTTAGGAATACAAAATTTTGCAATGGAGGGAAACATTTATTCTACATCCTTACTTTGCAGCAATGAGAGAAGATCTGACAAATGTATTCCTGTGTATAACGAGATCTACCGAGCAGTGCCATGAGGTGGGGAATAACTGTAGCATCCTGGAAATAAGTTGAAAAGGAAAATATTAACAACAGAAAGTTTAAGCTCTATTATTCAGTGAAAACACACTTTAAATTATGTTAGCATTAACTATTTAATATCCAACATCTCAGTTTATGTGGTGATAAAGTTGACTCCCTCCAGGAATAAGCCAGAAAATCAAAAGTAAAATGTGACAATAAATTCCAGGGGCTCCCTATTGCCTCCAGGAGCAAATACAAAATTCTCCATTTAAAATTCAAAGCTCTTCTTAACTTAGTCCCCTTCTACCTTTCCAGTCTTCTCACACTATACTCCCTGACACACATTCTTCAATCCAGTGACACTGGTTTCCTGGTTGTTCCATGCACAAGACATTCCATCTTTTGGCTCTGGGTATTTTTCTTGATTGTTCCCATGCCTGGAATGCTCTCCCTCCTCATTTATACTTACTGACTTTCCTGGCTTCCTTTGTTCAAACTAAAATCCCATCTTCTAGAGGAAGCCCTTCCCAATCCCTCTTAATTCTAGTACCTTCCTTGTTTTCATTATTTACTATTTATCCCTGTCTATAGTTTATACATATTTTGATCTGTTTGTTTGATTGCCTCCCAGGTTAGCTCTGGGGGCAGGGATTATCTTTTGTTTTTTTATCCCCAGTGCTTGGCACCATGTGTCTGGCACATAGTAGGTGCTTGATAAATGTTTACAAACACTGAAAAACTCAAGGCAAAAAGTAAGAATAGAACCTTCAATGTCTGTCCTTGGAAACAATAATTAAAAAGAAGCTCTGAGTTTATCTCTTGTAAACTACTCAGGCTTGATAAATAAAAGAACAATTTAAAAATGATCACTAGCAAAACATCTACTATGAAAATACAACATCTTAGTGTTAACAAATACTTTTTATACTACATATGATTCAAAGAAACCACAATGTAAAAAGAAAACATTTACCTGAAATTCTTATTTTCTATGATTACATGGTAAGTACTGTCAATTTTATAATGACAGAGCAGGTTACAAAAGTAGCAGAGGTTATAAAATTCCAGTGTTTGGACTCCACCTGCCTCAACTTGTTGGAATATAAATTAATCATAGGAGAATGGATGGATAAGGAGAGATCATAACTGAAGGATAAAACTAACTGTTTTCTCTTCATTCTCAAATATTATTAGATTACTTTTACTACATTTTAACTTGATGGTTGTTCTATTTCTTTGTAACACTAAGATCCTCCCTGATCCAAACATCTCTATGGTCTCTTGTAATAGGTTGAAAAAGTCTGTACCGACTATGCCAAGAAGACTTCTTTGACAAAAGACTCACACATACACAAACTGCTGAGGTTCACTGGTTCATGGTTCAAACAGGCATGAGAAAACTTTCTGACCAAAGCCACCGATCAGTAGGAGAAAAAAATCAGTCAAGGGCCTCAGAAATGTCTCCCTACATAGACAAGGTTCTTTTTTTGTAACAACTTTTCAAAAAAAATTTCAATTCACAGAACAAAAAAAGCATTTCCATATGATGAGCTCAATGATCTTAGAAAGGCACAAACTTCTTAGGAATATTATTTATACATAATACTTTCAACTTCCTTATCACCCACTTTCTTTTTAACAAACTTAGCATTTGTCTGCACTCAAACTGCTCTCTCAAAGGTTACTAATAACGTCTTAATTACCAAAGTCAATGCCAAACCCTGCTTAAAGAAGGCCTTAATCCTCCTCTGCCACAGCTGGCACTATCTTCAAAGAGGCTGCTGCTGTTGCTGTTTGTCCTTCATTCTCCAAGAGGACCATGACATCAGGGAGGGGAATCCACATGCAGGTGAACTGGATTTAAGTGAAGGAGGCCTGTGCAAAGTCACTAGCCTTCCTTTCTCCTCTGGAGCCATCGGGGTCCAGGGGCCAGATATGGATCAGGACTAAGGACATCGTGGGTGATGTGCTGATTTGCTCATGAACTGGATTTAGGGGAGGCAGAGTTGCACAAGTTATCCCTCTGCATTCTCCTCCAGATTCACTGGAGTCCAGCGGCAAGACAAAAGTCACAGTGATGGCCCAGGATGTAGTGGATGACGTTGGTGCCTTCAGTGCCTGACCAAGCTGCAAAGGTTCCATGGTACCTCCTTACACTCCCTTCATGGCCACTGAAACAAACTATTCTCATACACTCATTCCACCCAGGGAAGTCTTCACATGCTTGGGCTAGACATCCCGCTAACTCCCTAACAGGTTTGAGCCTGTTGGTTACCCTCAACCTGGTTTAACCTGTCTGCTGAGGTGGTTTTCCTGGGGTGTGACCACGGAACATGCTACAACTTCTTGGAGCCACACGAGCATTAGATGGCAGGTGGACACCAAAGGTAAATTAAAGAGCTTGACAAGCTCTTGTATCAGAGGTGCTAGTACTCCCTGAAGACCTCACACACCCCAGCTGACACTACAGACAGGTACTCTCAGGTACTATACTATCGACCTTCCTCCAAGTTCAAACTGAAAGACTAATCTTTTGCTAATCATTAGAAACCAGTTCACCTAGCCCATATGTACCTCTCTTGTCCAAAAGGACAGCATGAGGGCTTTTGTCACACATATTTAATAATACTATGACTCAATATTCTTCTGACCTACCATTTTTTCAGAAAAAAAGGAAACAAGGTCAGTTCGGTTAGATGACTTCATGTTTTGTGAAGACATCAGCTATTCCCTTTCTAAAGGATCACAAGCTAATTCTTTACTAAAATATTCTAGAATTTTATCAGGAGAGGAATCAATCTCTTTAACTTAGTTTGTAGATTCAACTCTGCTTTTTTAAAAAATCAGGTCACTTGTACTTCTGTAGTCTTGCAGCCCTCTTTCTGAATGGTCTTTCAAAGATCTCTGACAGTAGCTCAGTAATAACACTTGTCAGTTCTTTTCAATAGCTTAGCATGTTCACCTGAATGTGGAGACCTAAACTAATTGATGGCAGCTAGATATTCTTTCAACATCTCATTTATCATCAATTTAAAATCCTTATTTATCATTTTTTTGTTCTATCCTTGCTGATCCAAAGATCATTCTCCTTATCATTCAATCCAAATCAAGCAGCAGTACTACCTTTCTTTTATTCTCTTGATCTCATTAAAAAAAACACATACACACAACTGTAATTTCATCACTGTCAACTGTTCCTGAAGAGAAAATTCCTCTTACAAATAGATCAGGCATTTTTGTTTACAATTTAATTTCTTAAAGAGTTGCTCAAGGCACTTAGAGATTAAGTACTTGATGAGGATCAATAAACTAGTCTGAAAGTCAAGAATTAAGCCTCATCTTCTTGATTCTGAATCAACTTTTCTATTCACTCTGCCTCTCTGTCCCCAATATAGCTCTGAAAAATTGTTTTTGGGGTCCTCAGCATTCATTGTCAGATTCAGTTTCTTCTGGATTTTACTTCTCCGGCTTTACATGAATATACTACTCTTTTCCACTCATCCTCAATTGCTGACCCTAGTTTACACCTTGTAAACATGTTTTTAAAAACTTTTACTATAAATTTGTAGCTGATGAACATTATTAATCAAATAAACATATGAAGTAGGGAATAAAATTCTGAGATTTTTAAATGAAAGATTACAGTATAATGGGGATTGATGCATACACTGAGTACATCTGAGCTTGGTTGATACAAAAGTTCCTATGTGGAAAGGGCTATAGAGCTGCCTTCTGGGATAGTGATGATGATATGTAATGGAAGTTATCTTTGAGAAATTTGTACAGGTATACAAGTTCTATAACTGGTTCTATTCTGCAACCACATGGTTAGACTAAGAGAAGCCTTTTAAATTGTCTGGATAACGAGGACTGGTGCTTCAAAAGGTCACTAGTAACTACAGACTTGGTCATTTTTCTCTTTGGCTGTTTCATCTTTGATTAATCACTCTTAATTTGACTCCTTCCTGGAAGGCAGCCAGTAAGAGACTACTTAGGCTGACATGGGGTCCCATTACATGTGGGCCTGTTGTCTCACCATTTAATCTTTTCCATTTTGGTTAAAGTGATCGGAATTTCGTGAATTTTGAAAGGTCAGGAGAATAAGCATCCAGGCATCTAGACATTTCAACATCCCAGATTCTGAGTTTTGCTGCCAGTTCAGTATCAATATCCTAAGAAATAAAGAATGACTTATGGGACCTAGCCAAACAGTAATTGAGAATAGGACCCATATGGTAGCAATGCGGTATTTTGACGTGAGTTTGATAAGAACATTGCTTTTTAAGGACTAGGATATATTTAAACCTATTTTTATTAGAAACTGAGATGGGAAAAGGGAGAGTGTGTCCAAGGAATTGGGGGAAAATGTTTACACATTTGCTCTTGTTCTCAGAAGTCAATGACCCTTTTTAAAAGCTAATTGATGTGAAGTGGTTAAGTACACCTAGAGTACTACTCACTAACACCTAGCATCAGGGAACACAATTGGTAGGGGCTTCAGTCAAGGTATTAGGGCTGAAACACCTGCTACAGGAAGGGAACGAGATCTAGTTAAACCTGCTCTGGGAGGCTGAACCCAGAGCATACGTGCTACGTTATCATTTAGCGAAGTAGAACCAATGAATCCACAAGTAACAAACTAAAGAATGCATTTGTTTTGTATCCTTTTTTCTAATTTGTCCAAAGTTCTGGTGGCTATATTTTTTTAGTTTTTCAATTTTGGTTCTGGTTAATATGCACAGAGTTCTGGTTTTGTTGATTTTATTTTGCATCACCTCACTAGGTCCTTCTGTCTTTGTATGCTTCATATTTATAATTTCTGTAATGCTACAATATTCTTTTCCATTGATATATAATAACTTATTTGATCCTTCTCCAATAAGATATACAGGTCACATCTAGTGTTTTGCTATGATAAGTTAAGAATATATTAAACAAATAGGTCTCTTCCTTTTTCTATGAAAAGCAAAAGAACTAGATCAAAGGTTATCTGTTTTGTGATTCTTATAGTAGACATGGCCATATTGCTCTTCAAACTATTTGTATTAGTCTACAGATCAATTAAAGCTCTTACATATTAGAAGCTACAATTCCACTCAACATATTCCTACAGACCTGGTAACAATTTTATTCTTTTTTTTTGCTATATTTGATGTTATAGTGAATGTAAGGTGTTTTAATGTAAAGTATTTTAAGGTTGTCTTGATTACATTTATCTGATTTGGATGTTTGGGCATCTGTTAAAATAGTTCACAATTCATTCTTTATTATTTAAAATCTAATTTGGCTGAAGTTCTCTGTATAACCATACTGATCTCTTTAAGTTGCTTCGCCTTTTCATCCTTAGAATTACCTCTGTTTCTGTCTTCAGAATTTCATTCTTGAGAACTTTCTATCTTATGGGCTAGTTTCCTCTTCAGAATCTTAAGAATCCTAGTTATTTTTTCATTAACGTTTTGAAATCTTCTTTTCTAAAATCTAAGGTTTATGTCAAACTGTGCTAACCTTTCCTGTCTTCAATAATTTGTTCTCATGGTTCCTATCATTTCTACCTTAGTCATTAGTTCCTCTTTGGTGAACAGACTCAGGTCCAAAATAACTTATTAGCTATTTTATCATTTGAAGGAAGCAATTATCACAAGGCCTGTAATTTGTTGGTTGTTTTGCTTTTGGCAAAGAGACAAATCTCCAGCACATATCTAGAGAGTTGAAATTCCCTGTCAGCTAAAATCCCAGGCCTCTCAACTAGGTTTAGGATCTGTTTCCCAAACTGCTCATTCCGATCAAGGAGTGTATAGCACACAAAAATGATATTATGTGCTTTTCCTTCCTCTGATTCTTACTCGAATGTTCTCCATGTTTTTCTGTTTTGGTTTCCTGGATTTCCACATGAGTATGTCTTGTTATATAAAAAAACCCACCACTACTAAAGGAAACATTACTCCATACCCCTTTCCCTTTTACCTTATTAATGAGGTACACCTTTTCAGAGTAACAGACCAGTTATAAATCTTACTTTACCAAGTCTCAGTAATATTTGTGAGGTCAAGTTGTTTTTCACATTAGGATCTCTGATTTGTTCTTTTATTACATATGCTTTGTGAATACCTACAACGACATCTGAAGCCATGGGTTTTACTAATGGATCAATCTTGGATACTTTCTTCTGTAAATTACTGGTTCTTTCTTCTGCCACCCTTCCCATCTTTGATGTGCTATGCTCTATGGTGACAGACTTGACATATGCACATGATCCCTCTTGATCAGACTTTTAGGCCTCTAGGTAAATATGTGTTTATCAGACTGTTAAAGATACTCTATCCCTGGCCACCATCCATATGTTGTTAAGCTATAGTACAGAAATCCAAATCCCATTGTCAGACACAGTCTGTTACTAATTTCCTAAATCAGCCTTTTTCTTTTGACTCCCCTGTGCTCAATCAGCATCAGTGATGAAAATAACATATACACTCATAAAGTATTCAGTTTTTTCTCAGAACTTCATAATTCTTAACAGATTCTTTTTGATAGTATCCTTTTCCCCCTTGGAAATCACTGGAAAATAGTTAACAGCCATGAGACAGTAGAACATTCCATTATTTAACTCAGTTTGACAAATAGCCCTTGTCAAGAAGTTATCAACCACAATTACTCATGTATTTTTTCTCCAACTCTTCCTGGATTGTGTCTCACTTCATAATACCTATGAACTGAAGCTCATGGAAATGTGTCATCCCTGGTATGTAGTCTGATGTCCCCCTCTACAGAAAGAGCCTCAAATCTATTACTTAGTTCCAAATACTGACAGGTCATTCTTCCTTTCCTTCTCTCCTTGTCACAATCTCCTACCCACCCCCAACTTTCTGGGATTGTCAAAAAGTTCTTTCTTCCTCTTCATATACCTTTTCTTATTTTCTCCTTGAAGCATTTCTTCCATTCATCTTTGCAACATTTCATTATTCCTGATATCCTAGAAGACAGATTGCATTCCTTTAGCCCTTTCACTCTTTAAAAATATAGGGCATTTTGTGCATAAGCAGATGTTACTTGGTACTGGAAGAAAGAAAAACACAGCATACTCTGCAGGTCAGTGCAAAATTCTCTTTGTCTATAATATCAACTTGAATAGAGATCTGCATTCCTGTCTTCTTTCTGGCAGCTCTTTTAGCTAACCTTTATGGTCACTGCTATGACAAACTGCCTGCTTACCATATCTGCTACACTCAGACTCTGGGGGCTCCAAATAAGACTTCGAGGCAGACTTGCCCCCTTTTCTAGTGATCCAAAATCCAAATTCCTTGGTTCAAGACCCTCTATAATCTGGATAACTTTTCCTTTCCAATCTCAGCATTCATTAGTTTCCTACATAAACCCTTCATTCCAACCAAACTTAATTCGTTCACTGTCCTTCGAATAGATACTGCACATTTATTTCTGAGCCACTGATCAAAGTGGTTTCATTGCCTAAAATATCCTTCCTTTTTTTCCACCTAAGACTTGGTTATCATTCAAAGTCCAGCTTATTTCCACATTCTCTGTAAAGTCTGCCTCAGCCCACAGTAATAAAACTCTTTTAGTACTTTCATATCTCATTCAAACCTAGTCACAAATTGACTTGTGTTAAGCTTTTTGTGCCTATACATTTTAGCTCCCCTGATTATAGTAAAGACTCCTTGAGGACAGACATCATATCCTGAATACCCCTCACAGCATCTAGCAGCATTAAGTACATAGCAGATGCTCAGCAAAGATTTGGGACCAAGAAATTCTGTACAGCTACAAGGAAATGCATCTTTTTCTTAGATAGTGAATTAGTTATATAAAGTAATATAAAATTTTAAGACCACTAAGTGTGATTTAATTTATGCTGCTACAACTTAAGTTTTCATCTTCATAAAACTTACTGTATAAAGTAGCTCCTCTGGGGTGACTGGACTGGTAAAAATGGTACGAAGGCATCTAAGGCAAGCTTCAATGAACTTCAAATCTTGTGACAGTAATCCTGTTAATAAAAAATTGGGATTACTCTTCAGTTTCAAGATGATTTTATTGCATCAAAAACAGAAAGATATACTAAGATGTGCTACATTAAAATTTAAAGTTCAAGCTTTACATACCTTGTAGCAAGGCAGGAATAATATGGCAGTCCAGAAGAGACTTGACATTGTTTTCAGTACCCATAGCAAGACTTCCTAACACCACTGCACATTCAGTTTTTAGCTCTGTGCTTGAAGTTTCTTGCTGAAGTAGATATAAAAGTCTAAAAAAAATAATTTTAAAAATCTAAAAGACAAAACTTGAAGAACATGGAACATATTACTTAACATAGTTATGGACAGATAAATGATTTATGAATAAACAAGAGATAAGAGAGTATTGAGAGGTATAAAATGGATAATTTCAATTACCTTAAATTAAAATTTTTGGACAAATAAAACCAAAGAAACCAAGATCAGAAGGAAAGCAGAAAAGTGGGGAAAATTTTTTTACAGACAGTTTCTCAGAAAAAGGTCTTGTATCTCAAATATATAAAGAACTTTGCTAAATCTGTAAGAAAACAGGTCATTCCCTAATTGATAAATGGTCAAAGGATATGAACAGGCAGTTTCCTAATAGAGAAATCAGAACCATGTAAAGTCATATGAAAAAATGCTCTAAATCATTACTGATTAGACAAATGCATGTTAAAATGGTAATCAATCTATCAGACTGGCTAAAATGATAGAAGAGGAAAGGGACAAATGCTGAATGGGATGTAGTAAAACTGGGACACTAACTGTTAGCGGAACTGTGAACTAATCCAATTATTTTGGAGAGCAATTTGGAATTATACCCAAAAAGCTACAGAACTGCCCTTTAAACCAGCAATACCATTATTAGGTCTGTTTTCCAAAATGATTAGGGAGAAAGGAAAAGTACCTTTATATTCTAAAACATCAATAGCAGCTCTCTTTATGGTGGCAAAAAATTAGAAATTGTGGGGATGCCTGTCAAATTTGACTGTGATGGATGATAAACTCAATGATTTTAGAAAAATATGGAAAGACTTGCTTGAAAATAGATTGAAACACACAGAAACAAGAGAACACTGTATACAGTAACAGCAATACTGTTTTAAGTACAACCTGGAGCAACCAAACCATTTTGAATATTACAAATACTCCAATTAACTACAAAGGACCAATGAAGGAAGATGCTTCTGAATCCAGAGAAACAACTGATTAAGAGAAGTAGGTTTAGTATGGTTTTACATATGTACATATTTGTATCTCATGGCGGCCATTTTCAGGGTGAGGGAAGGGAAGGGGAAAGTTACATAATAACTTTATTATGTATTTAAAAGGTAAAGCAAGTTGTGTATAACAGATTTGCAGTTTCATGTGCAAGCCTCTTTTTTCTATTCTATTTTGTTATGGAAATGGTTGTTTTATTTCGTAAGTTCAAAATAAAAATAAATATAAATAAAAAATGAAAAACTAAAACTAAAAGACTAAAAAAATTAAAATATAAGACTTGCTCCTTTCAGATTCAAATTACAGTTTCCTTTTTTTCCTACAGTATTGCATTTATATAAAAACGTTCCCCAAAGGAGAGATGCTACTTACAGATGTCATTCTGCAAACAAAATAGTACCAAATACTCTCCAAATTGAAAATCCTAATTTTAATGAATGATTTTGATATATAATAACTTTCAACTTTTTGATCTTCCCATTCAAATAAACCATAAAGTCTATTTAAAAAAAGTAATTCTAAAAAGCAAAATTCACAATATGATCATTAATAAAGAATAATTCTTATAAATTCCAAAAATGGTATTTTAATCCCATATAGTTACTGCTCCCAATAAGAGCTGAAAGTGCTAGGATTCTAAGGATTAGGCAGAAAATAATAGTGTTATTACAATGTATAGTCAAGTTACTTCAATTTTTGCTTATTTACCTAGGACTTTTTTTACTGCTAAAACAATGATTTTACTAAATTTCCAATATGATAGGAATTAAATAATACTCTCTGAATATCCTAATTCTATGATACTTTAGTTTCTAGAGGTATTTTCTTTATATACATCCAAATATCATTTTAAAAAATGAACAGTTTCTTTTAAGAATTAAAAAAAGGAAAAATAATTCTTAGTTGGAAGGGTATACAATCAGAATATATTACAAATTCCAAAAAGAAAATGCATTCAGAAAAAACATACCTTGGAACTGCTCCTAAAACAATGAGGTTGGCTTTCTGTTTGTTGTTTCCAATTACAGCATTTTTCATGTCTCTAAATTTAAGAAGGGAAAGGGTGAATTATGTTGAAATACCAGAGAAACAGTTCTACTTGTTGACAATTTCTATAGCAGCATCATGTGCAAAAGACAAAGCATAACTGTTTTGTTTTCAAATCCTATCCAATATCCAGAAAAAAGTATTCTTTTTGGCTAGGTGACTTAACAGAAAGGATGAAGAGGTAGTTTAGACGAGTGCTTCTTAAACCTCAAACCACAGTTTAAGAAGCACTGAAGGGGTAATGAGTAGAAAAAGTTCAAAAAGCCCTGGTGTACACAGCCCAACATAAATCTACTAAGATAAGAAAAAAAACTAAAAGCACATGTCATAATGAGCTAGTAGTATAATCTTTTGTCTATTAAAGATAGCCATAATATCTATCTATCTATCTCTATCTATCCATTTATGTATATAAACCACAAAGCACTTTAAAGATATAACAGAGATAATTTTAGTAAATGGACCTCTGATTGGTAATACTAAATAAGACACAAAACCAGGGAGATATACACATGCCAAAACTGTTTTCCTTCCCCTGATATGCAAGACATCCAGTGTAGACTCCAAATTAAAAAAGGATTCCTTATATAGAGTGGGGTCTTCCAGGTACTATTTGTGAATGATACTGTTTTGACAAAAACAAACTCCAAAATACCACAAAACTTCTTAAATGAACTCAATAAACATACAAAAGAGTTCAACATAGCCATCAATACAGGAAGAAAAATTTTAAAGATTCCTTTTGTCAACACTATGATATACAGGAAAATGGACAACTCAACATATGTATTTTATATAGACACTGTAGACAGATACTGAAAAGGGCCTAGAATTTAATAGGACCACAGGCTTCTACTTTTGAGAAATTGTATAGTACTTTAAAAAAGAAAAGGATATTCAAATAAGACTATTCTATTCTGTACCCACCAGAAAACGTAGGACAGAACAGAATAAAGTGTTTCAAAAGCAATGGAGCTCAGGATGCAATCCATTCAAAAAACAAAATAAGAAGGAATAATAAACAAGGAAAACTACATCATGCTCCAGGTAATCTTAGACAATAAACCAACATCAGTAATAAACGTGTGCAGCCCAAGTGCCTTAGCATCCACATTCAAAAAGGACATGGACAATGACACAGTGAAGACAGGAGATTTCAATACCTCTCAGTCTGGGATGAGACTAACAAAAAGATAAGCAAAAGGGAAAATGTGGAACTTGTAATGAAACTAGGGCGAGAAGATCTACAGTGTCTTCTGAATAAGACTGGTAAAGAATACGCGTATTTCACAGCAGCATTTGGAACTTTTATAAACAGTGGCCATGTATTAAGATACAGGGATACTGCAAACAAATGTAAAAAGACAGAAATAGACAATAATGCAATAAAAGAATCACTGGTTCACAGACAATAAACAGAAAACATAGAACCAAATGAAGACAACAATAAATTCTTAAGTGGTGAATGGGTCAATGAACATGTGATAGAAATAATAGTTACAAGAAAGAAAATTACAAGTAAGAGACAATATATCAAAATTTATGAGATATAGCTAAAGTTGTCCTTAGTAGAAAAATCATATACTTACAAACATATATTAATCAAAAAAAGGAAAAAATGATTAATTAACTGAATATGGATTTGTAAAAAATTAGAAAAACAACTTAAAATAAGCACAGATGAAATATTAAAAATAAAAAAATAGATAAATAAGAAAAAACCATAAAAATGTAAATAAAACTAAAATCTGGTTCTTATAATAAAAATGATAAGCCTTTAGCTTCTCTGCATAAAAAGAGAGCAGAAAATCAAATCAATAAGATAGCAAATATGGAAAGTAAAATCATAACAAAATACAAATAATCAAAATATGTGAATAATAAGACTAAGAACAAAAAGTAGAGGAATATCTATATGTTTATTTCATATTTTATTTTTCCCAATTACATGTAAAAACAATTTTTAGCATTTTTTTTAAACTTTAAATTCCAAATTCTTTTTCCTCCTTCCTTCCCTCTTCATCATGAGGGCAAGCAATTTCGTATAGGTTATACATGTGTAGTCATGCAAAATATATTTTCATATTAGTCATGTTGTAAAAGAAACATAGACCAAAAAGTCAAGAAAAATAAAGTTTAAAAAGTGTCCTTCAATCTGCATTTAGACACTATCAGTTCTTCTTCTGGGGAGAGATAGCATTTTTCATCATAAATCCTTCAGAGTTGTCTCGGACCATTGCACTACTGAAACTAGCTAAGTCATTCACAGCTGATCATCTTACGATATTGCTGGTACTTTGCATACAGTACATTTTACTCTGTATCAGCCCATGAAAGTCTTTCCAGGTTCTGCTGAGAGCATCCTGCTCATCACTTCTTATAGTAAAATAATATTCCATCATAATCATATACTACAACTTGTTCAGCCATTCACCAATTGATGGGCATCCCCTCAACTTCTAACTCTTTGTGGTGTTATAAATATTTTTGTGCATATAGATTCTTTTCCTTTCTATTTTTTTTTTATCTCTTTGGGATACGGATCAAAGAGTATGCATAGTTTTATAGCCCTTTGAACATAGTTCTAAATTGCTCTCCAGAATGGCTGTATCAGTTCACAACTCCACCAACAATGCGCATTAGTGTCTCAATTTTCCCATATCCCCTCCAAGATTTGTGATTTTCCTTTTCTGTCATATTAGCAAACTGATGGAGGTGTTTTAATTTGCATTTCTCTAATTAATAGTGATTTAGTTTTTTTCCATATGACTATAGATAGCTTTGATTACTTTTGTCTGAAAACTGACTCAGTTTTTTGTTTGAGAAATGAAGTCTTTATCAGAAAAATTCACTGTAAAATCTTTTTTTCACAGTATTGTTTACCAATTATGTATTCTCTCCATCCTATTATTTATCCTGCTCTCTCTCTCCTTTTACTATATCCACTCTGAAGTGTTTTGCTTCTGACTTTTATCTCCCCCAAACTGCCCTCCCTTGTCTCAGATCTGCCACATCCTTCTCTTATCCCCTTCCCCTCCTACTTTCCTGTATGGTAAAACATATTTCTACACTGAACTGAATGTGTCTATCTCCCTCTTTGAGCCAATACTAATTAGAATGAAGTTAACTTGTTCCTTCCCCTTCCCTATTTCCCCCTTCACTGTAAAACCTCTTTCAGCCCTCTTCTATGTCAGATAATTTATCCCATTCTAGCTCTCATTTTCCCCTTCTCCCAGTGTATTCTTCTTTCTCATTCCTTAATTTTTTTTAGATAATCATAACATTACATTCAACTCACACCTAAAAAGTTATAACATTATTTTATCAGGTAGAAATATAAACAGTTTAACCTTATCAAATTCCTTGATTTCTCTTTCCTGTTTACTTTTTATGCTTCTTTTGAATCTTGTATTTGAAAGTCAAATTTTGTATTCAGCTCTAGTCTTTTCATCAGGAAAACTTGAAAGTCCTCTATTTCACTGAATATCCATTTTCCCCCCTGAAGAATTATGCTCAGTGTTGCTGGGTAGGTAATTCCTGGTTGTAATTCTATCATTTCTGTCCTCTGTAATATCACATTCTAAGCTCTCCATTCCTTTAATGTAGAGCCTGCTGAATCTTGTGTTATCCTGACTGTGGATCCATGATAGTTAAATTATTTCTTTTTGGACACTTGCAGTATTTTTGCCTTCACCTTGGAGTTCTGAAATTTGGCTACAATATTCCTGCAAGTTTTCATTTAGGGATCTCTTTCAGGAGGTAATCAGTGGATTCCTTTAACTTCTATTTTACCTTCTAGTTTTAGAGTATCAGGGCAGTTTTTCTTGATAATTTCATGAAAGGTAATGCCTAGACTCTTTTTTTCAAAATCATGATTTTTATGTAGCCCAATAATTCTTATATTATTTCTTCTGGATCTATTTTCCAGGTCAGTTGTTTTTCTAATGAGATATTTCACATTTTCTCCTATTTTTTTATTCTTTTGATTTTCTTGATATCTCATAAAGTCACTAGCTTCCACTTGCCCAATACTAACTTTTAAGGAATTATCTTCTCCACTGAGCTTTTGTACCTCCTTTTCCATTTGATCAATTCTACTTTTTAAGGAGTTCTTCAGTGAATTTTTGTATATCTTTTTCCATCTGGCCAAGTCTGTTTTTCAATGCATTTTCCTCTTCATTGAATTTCTGTGTCTCTTTTACAATTTGCCCCATTCTGTTTTTCAATATTTTCTTCTTTTATCAAGCTGTTCATTCTTTTTTCATCGTTTTCTTGCATCACTTTCATTTTTCTTCCCAATTTTTCCTCTACCTTCTTTTTTGAGCTCTTCCATGACCTGAGACTAATTTATATTTTTCTTCAACGCTTTGGAAGCAGGAGTTCTGACTTTGCTGTCTTCTTTTGAGTGTATGTTCTGATCTTCCTTGTCACCATAGTAACTTTCTGTGGTTAGAAATTTTTTCTGTTGTTTGCTCTTTTTTACAGCCTATTTCCTGATTTTTAACTATATGCTAAAGTGGAGCTCTGCTTCCTAAGTGGAGGGGGCACTGTCCTAAGCTTCAGGTCTTTGTGCAACTATCTTCATAGGTAATTCTGGGAACTTGTATGTTTTTTGTTCTTCCAATGTGGTTTAGGGAGAGATATGTTTACTACTTTCCTGTAGTGTGCACTGGTTTTTCAGCAACCACAAGTGCTCTTCTCAACCCTGGAACTGTGACTAGGATCCCAGCTCATATATGGCAGCAAGCTTTGCTATGCTAGTGCTCCTTCTCACATGGTCTGCCACTCAAATCCAAGTACAGGCAATGCAATAGAGTCCTGCCTTAGGATCAGCAAATGGATCTTTGTAAATCTCCTTCTGACATGTTGTCAGATCCCCTTACCATCTGTGGGCTGAGAGGTCTGGAAACCACCATTGTTGCCACTCAGTCAACTGGAGGCCTACTGGTTTCCTGGGGCCAAGTCTGTGCTGGCATAGCCTCAACTCTCACCCTGGCACAACAGACCTCTCCTGTCAACCTTCTAAGATGTCTTAGGCTGGAAAATTGTTTCACTTCATCTTTTTGTGGGTTCTGCCACTCTAGAATTTGTTTAGAGTCATTATTTGAAGGCATTTGGAGGGGTTTGGAGGAAAGCTCAGGTGAGTCCCTGCCTTTACTCCACCATCTTGGCTCCATCTCAGTTAGCTTTTTAAATTTTTCCTTTTCTTTTTTGTAATGAACTTAATCATCAACAAACAATTGTGCCAATATAAAAAGAATAAAAAAGATGATTACATATAAAGTCTCGATTTTCAATTAATTAGTTTGTTTTCATAAAAGTACATATTAAATTTTATAAGATAAAAGAAAACTATCTTTTTATGTTCCCTTCTGAACTTATCTTTCTTTTGCATTTTTTTGTTTGTTTTATTCAAGGTTTTCTTTTTGGTCTAACACTTTCCACTAATCCACCTAACGTCCCACTCACAAGCCCCACAAGGGGCTTCCACTCATTTTCATCAACAAATAAATATAATCAAACAAAGCAGACAAATACACTGACCATGTCTTTTTTTAAGATAAATTTTTATTGTTCTTTTTTGTTTCTTAAACCACCATAGTTATTTACCCCCAGTATCTGTTTCCTTCTTCTTCTCTTGAGAAAGGAAAAAACAAAGAAGAAAAAAAATCATCACAAGTGATGAAAACATTGAAAAAGTCTAAAAACATGGGTAGTGTGTAACATCTTTGGACCTTCCACCATCATGTAAGGATGGGGGAGGGTGGAAGTGTACTGTTTTTTCATATATCTTCATTCAAATAATGCTTAATCTTTATAATTTTGATGCATTAATTTTTCATTTTTTTTTTGGTATGTAGTTGTTCTTTCCATTTACAATGTTACAGTTATTGTGTATATTGTTTTTGTGGTTTTACTTACTTTACTGCATCAATTCATATAGAGCTTTCCATGCTTTTCTGTATTCTTTACATGAATCATTTGTTAGAGCTCAATAATAGTCCATTATATTTATGTTCAACAGTTTGTTTAGCCATTCCCAAATTGATGGGCACCTACTTTGCTTCCAGTTCTCTGCTACCACAAAAATTGCTGAAATACATATTTTTGTGTATATGAGGACTTTTTTCTTATTAATAATGGCTTTCTTGAGGCCTCTCGGTAATGGAGTCTCTTGACTGAAAATTAATATTGTAGACATTTTATCTGCAAAATTCAAATTTTCTTTCCAAAATGGTTGTACCATTTCACAGGTACACCAAAATGTAGTAGCGTGGCTATCATTCTCTAATCCCTACAACATTAATTATTTAATTTTTTTGTTATCTTTGCCAATTTGCAGGGTGTGAGGCAAAACATCATGTTCTGATTTAAATTTCTCTTATTACTAGTGGTATGTGACATTATGTCATGTGGTTGTAAATGCTTTGCATATCTTTTGAGACTTGTTTATTCATATCTTTGGACTACTTATCAGTTGGGGAAATGGCTATTACGTACTAAAGTTACATTATTTATATAAAATTATAGTACTTATCACATGTTCACTTATTTAAAAAAGAAAATTACTACTATCACTAAAACAAGGAAAAAGACTTAAAATTTTAAGAGGGAGGCATATTTTAAAATTTCTGTTAGAAGGATAGGAAGTCAAAAAAAGCAGAAATCTGAATCTGTAGGACAAAGAATCAGTAACTAGGTTAATTTTCCCTTCAAATGCCTTTATTCATAAATTGAACATATTTACCAAACTTTTAATGAAGTCATCCTAGAGCCAATGTCCCCTACAGACTAAAAAAAAATAGAGAGAAAACTAAAATACCTAAAGTTTTATTTGGACCTAATACATAAAGAAATGTATATGAAAAATTCTTGACTATAATCCTTTTATTCTGAATCTCCTTTACCTGAACTGCCAATTGGTCGTTATCTTAAGACAGTGAAAGTTTTCAGAAATGAGATAGGTGTCTTGTGGCAGCACAGCCCTCACACCAGCTGGCAACAACCAAGTACTTTGATAGTCATATCTAGGAATCTGCCCTAGTCATTGATTTTTACTAATAGCCAAGGAAACAGGACAACCCTCAGCTCCATCCTGCCAATAAAGTGAACTGGGTGCCAGTGATTGAAATATGGAGATAAACTAGTAGAAAAAGCCCTGGATTTGGAATTAGAGGACTTTGACTCAAATGATGGCTCCGCTACTTCTGATCTTTCTGACCTTGAACAAGTAACTTATACTCTCATCTCTACCCCTTCAAAAAATAAAGGAGAGAAAAAAAAATACCTTAGACATCATTTCCTTTCTTGATTGGGTTGCCAGACTTTGGGACTACTGTAAATAGATCTTACTTTGATCACATTACAGATCTAGAAGTAGAAGAAGCATAGAGATAGATCATCTAGTTCTCATTTGACAGAAAACTAAGGCACAGAGAGAAAATGACTAGACCAAAGTCATACAGATAATAAATGGCAGAGAGCCAAAATTCAAAGGCAGGTCCTCTGACTCTAAATCCAATATTCTTTCCACTGTATCCTATTTTCAGCAAAGCATTTAACAAAATTTCTCATGCTATCACTATATGTAAGAGAGAGGGATATACATTGTGAAAACAAAGTCAAGCTCCAAAGATATATTGCAAGCTAAAATGAGAGAGAGAGAGAGAGAGAGAGAGAGAGAGAGAGAGAGAGAGAGAGAGAGAGAGAGAGAGAGAGAGAGAGAGAGAGAGAGAAAGAGAGAGAGAGAGAGAGAAGGAAAGAAGAAAGGAAGGAAAAAGGGAGGGAAGGAGATTTAATAAGGATAAATGTAGTCTTACACTTCACTTCTGAAAAATCAATTCCATAAGTATAAGATGGGGATAAGTCAGATATCTGAATGACAAATGTTTGCAAACTTTAATGAGCTACAAATTCAATGTGTCAACAGTGTAGCACATCACAAACAAACAAAGAAACAAAAAACTAATGTGACCAGACACATGGTATCAAAAACTTGTTGGAGAACTTCATTGCAATCTTACTCTTTGTAGCACCGCTGATCAGACTTATGGTAGTGAAAGGGATGGAGCGGAGGGTGGTCCTGTTTCCTGGGCTATTAGTAAAAATCAATGACTAGGGCAGATTCCCAGATATGACTGTCAAAGTACTTGGTTGTGGCCAGCTGGTGTGAGGGCTGTGCTGCCACAAGACACCTATCTCATTTCTGAAAACTTTCACCGTCTTAAGATAATGACCAACAAAATAGGAGGAAAACACAATATTCCTACCTTATTAAATACAGAACTTTCTCTGGAGTGAAATACTGTACTTAATAGAACTACAAAGTTACATGGCCCCTGAAATAGGCGTAAAATGACATATTCTCACTAAGTTGACATAATTACTATGTCAAATCATCCTTTCGAAGAATGCAAAATCTAAGTACACTTAAACCTTCTGTTATACAGCACACTCAAGAAATGGGGTGTTCTTGGGGCGGGGCAGAAGAGATGGGGAGAAAATATGAAACTCAAAATTTTGTGGAAATGAATGTCGAAAACTTAAAATAAATAAATAATAAAATAACAAGACAATTAAAAAAAGAAACTAAGGGAGATTAAATAAAGACAAAAAAAAGAAATGGAGTATTCTGGTTAGTCAAATATTGTGATTAGTAATTATCACATACAAGGATACTATACTTCTTTAGGAACATCAGTTACAATAAAAAAAAATAGTTACCTCATATATGCCTGAAATGAAGTGAATTCAACATTCTTATGATTATCAATTATTAATATTCAACAGATATGGAGAGGTACCAGTTAATATAACTAAGAAAATATTAACAAAGAAGAGGCTATAATTAGCAACTGTCACATTCACTGTCTTTCTGAAGCATTTTATAACTCCCAAATGGAACTAACAAAATGAATCAATCAATAATCATTTGTCAAGCACTTAAGAGGTGCCAGCACTAATGGTTTTCTTATTAAATATTGATTCTAAAATCTTGGATTTCAACTATTGTCTCTAGACCAGAAGTGTCAAACACACTTCCAACATTCCCCAAGTGCCAAAAATATCTGATTTAATATAAATAGGAGATATTTTTAAAAATAAATGAAAATACAATAAAACACTATATGTTAATAAGTGACCTGCAGGGATTCTTATATGTGGTTTAATGGCCCTCTTTTCTATTTGAGTTTGATACCACTGCTCTAGAAATTTTCAAAAGTCAAATGTTTAACTAAACATTGCTCAGAAGTCTAATTATCAAATTAAAATAATTTTTGGAGGATCCAATCTACAAGTTTTCATATTTTTTTCCCATCCTTCTAACTTACAAAGTTTGAAGAATGATTGTTCACAATTTAGAAAGAAGAATATCTATCCATCACATTCAAAGGTCACATCCTACACCAACACTTAAATGTGTAACAAGTTGAAGCTTGGCTCAACTATTCCTGACAACTTTTAATCCATCACCATAAACCAATGAGCCCAAGACTTCCTTTACTCAGTGTGTAATAAAGTCATGGTATTTATCATTATATTTATCTTGCATGACATTTTCACAGATGAAGATTAATTTGAGAAAAAAATAAGGAAAAATGAATTTTATTTTCAAACATCCTGGAGGTAAAGTGAGATAAAGACAAATTCTTTAATCCTAACAAATTATGATACAAACACTATGGAGGGCAGGAAGAGAATCCACATCATCATCTGGCTTTACTACTATTACCTAAGGTATGTATCATCATTTACCTAGTTTTCCATGTTTAAAGCATTATCATCATCTCCTTTCTACCCTGCCTCTCATATCCAAATCAGTTACTTTGTCCCAGAAATCCTCTGTCATTTATCCACTTCTGTCTATTCCCACAGGCACTATCAAAATAACTACTGTTACTCACACTTACCTAGATTAGTCCAATAGCCTAATGGGTCTTCTATCACTTTCCTTTCCTCCTTGAAACACTTCCTTAAGCAATGATCTAGTGACAACATTCCTGTGCTCAAAAGAGTTTAACAACTACCCATGTTTCCTATATAGTAAAACTCAAACTTCTTTGACATTCACTCAAGGTGCTCCACAATCTGCTCCTGCCTTTTCTTTTCAGCCTTTTCTCATATACTGCTCCTGTCCACATATTATATATTCAGCCTGACAGGCTACTTCCCCCCACCTTTCTACCTCATTCTTGACCGCTTTTGCTCACATCTTGCTCACATTGTTTCCTATGTCTGGAATATCCTTTATCCTAGTTGAATTTTTACTTATCCATTAAAGCTCCTCAAGGTAGTCTTCCTAAGGCCCCAGAAAGCATTTGGTTTCTATCTCTTCAGTACACATACACTATTTTATCTTAGAACTATCTTTGTGCATGTCAAATTCCCTTATTAAACTACATTAATTTATGAGGGCAAGGACAATATCTTTGTTCCCTAGTACCTAAGAGTGTGCTCCCCACACAACTGGCATTTAATATGGAACTTCACTGGTATACAAAGTCAATCCTAGAGTATAATTTGAAATGCTAATATAGTCTGAAGAGTCTTTAGAGAATGGGGTGTTGTGAACAAGTAGTTTTTAGGATAATATAAAATTAACTCTCTAAGTACTCACACTATGAAAACAGAATACAATGAACCCAAGTTTGGTGTTTCAAGACTACTCAGGTCATTATTATGAATATCAATTATTATACTGTGGCAATGATATAGCTACAGATACAGATACAAGTTCATAGGACATAGGACTGCAAGGGCATTTTAAGGAAGACAACCTGAGGCTTACCTCCTTGAACAAGTCTCTGTTGTCATTCTGCTTCTGAATCATTTACCTTTGTCCTAAAAGTGCTATGAGGAAGGCATAGCTGTCAGACCTCCAGGGAACATAAGAAAGCCTCCATTCTATAGAGTGCATTATTGCACCAAAAAGTAAAACAGCTTCCTTACGGGTGTTATTGTTCTCAGGAAAATCTGATGGTTGTGACCAGTGCCGCTGCCTGCCTAGTAACGTTCAAAAACCCATCTATTACCTTTAACATGGTGTGCGTGTCAGTCTTCCGGTCAGCTCCAACCTCATCTTCACTTTCACTTAGTGGTAAGTTTTCTGACAGACTATGAAGGATGGGCACTCATCACTATGCTAAGTATCTGCACAAATATGTGGTAGGGAGGCCTTACGGCATGTTTCCAAACAAGATACGAGATCATAATTTCCTCCAAGCTCTCCTGGATTATGTCACAGTGAGATAGAAAAGTTCTGCATGATACTTGTGATATGGACAACTTTATTATACAATCTCTTCTGAAATAAAATTTCATCTTCTAAATTATTGCTTTACTCCCTAAATTAAATCTACAAGGTAACATTAGCAGATAGGACGACAGTTTAAAAAATTACTAAAGAGTGTATAACTAACAAAGTAATTTGTTAACCTCACATAACCCTATAATTCTGAAATGTTCCTTTGCTGTAGATACAAAACAATAATGGAACCAGCAAAAAAATTACTTATCCATGCATGTGTTTACTTGTGTCACAGACCTATGCATGACAATGCTGAATGTTTGGAGAAATTAAATTTTTGAAGTTTTATATTACAGGAGCCTACTATGCTCAAAAAAAGGTCAGTCTTCCTACAGTCTACTTAAACCTTAACACAATGAATCCGCAGCAAGTCAAAGAAGACTTTAGCAACCACAGTCAAAGTAAAATGAGTTTAATCACAATTTAAAACACTTCTAGGGATGGACTTTTCTGAAATTAACTATATGAAAAAGCTATTCTATTCCTATGATTTACTAATTAATGTTCATCAACACTTTTAACCTTTTAATTCTTTATCTTACTCTGAAGCACCAGAACCATCTTTTAGTAACATACACCCAGCTCAGTTATCAGAGTTGCTTGTACAGTAAAAAGCTTTCTATCTTCTCAATTAATAATGGACCATGGATAAGGGCATTTTGATCTCTCCAAAGAGAATCGCTTGTATAAAACATGATATGTGGTTTACTTTAAGCCTCCCAGGTAGGACAGTGCTCAGTGACTTCTCTCTCTCTCTCTCTCTCTCTCTCTCTCTCTCTCTCTCTCTCTCTCTCTCTCCCTCCCTCCCTCCCTCCCTCCCTCTGTATGTGTCTCTGTCTCTATCTCTGCATATGTGTGTGAGTGCGTACGTGCACACACACATTTTTTCATCTTTAAAGTTAGGGAATTTTTTAAAGATGATTTTTATCCTCTTCTTGGGGTATTAGGAAGAGGATAAAAATCATAAGAAAATGTCCATCCTTATAGAAATTATGTCTCTTATACCTAGCTCTGTTCTGCTACTTGTACACAGATTGCTATCAAGTTACCATATAGTATTATGACTGAGATTGCATTCATTATATTTATGGATGACTGCCTCCTACCTAACAAAAATATATTCTGCCTGCAATAAATAAAACACCATCTACTTACATGCTTCAAACACAGAAAGAAAGTTTAACTCTCTATATAAAATTGCAAAGGCAATGAGTCTTTCATGTCTGTTATTTCCAAAGATCTACTAAGAAATAGATAACTAGAAGAGAAACAAAATCACAATTTGGAAACTGAAACTAAGTATCCCTGATTCACATTAGGATCCTTCCAAGACTTATGAAATAATCACTTCCACTGGATAGAAGTTTTTGTATCATTTAGGAATCTCTTAAGATTGGGTATACAATGTCAATTCAAGACCTAATACAACCTATTCAAAAAATGTTCATAAGTGTATTTGGACTTAAATAATAAACTTATTAATGTGAAATTTCAAAGATCATACATACTTTCCTCTTAAAAAAAAGGTTTCAACAAAAAAAGTTGATTTAAATTGTAAATTATAACTGAACTTTAAATTATTTTAAAAATAAGTATATACTAAATTTAACACAATAGCAATAAAACTATCCTGCCTGTCTGTATCTACTTATGAACTTCTTTTTACTCTCTTCTTTGTATTCTTTAAATGTTTCATTGGTGCTTTTTTTCTCATCACTTACTGCTCACCCATTCTCAACTCATAAATATAAGCCTTACCTTTTAATAGTCAAGCAAAATACATTCACACATAGAACCTACCTTAAAATATACTTGCCACTTACACCTAGAAATCAGTCACTTCTCTGCCAACCTTCATCATCAGTCTTTGTGGAGTCAGTATCAGTCATTAATTCTTTTACAGTTATTTGCCTGTATACTATTGTAGTCATTATAATTCTAGTTCTACTTTCTTCATTGTACATCACTTCACACCAGTGTTCCCAGGTTTCTCTGAATGCTCTCATTAATTCTTAAGGCACAATAATATTCTACTGCATTCATATTACATCATTTGCCCAGTCATTCTTCAATTAATGGTCACCCACTTTGCTCTAAATGTTCTTATACATATGGGTAATTTCCTTCTGGTTGGTAATAGCATTGAAGTATATGTCATGTCTATATTGTTAGAGGAAAAAAATATACCCAGTTTAGTGACTTTTGGGGCAGAGTTCCAAACTGCTTTCCAAGAATGACTAGATCAATTCACAGTTCTACCAGTTTCACCAATCTGATGAGTGTGAGTTGGAACCAAAGAGTGGTTTTAATGTGCACTTCTCCATTAGTGTTTTGGAGAGCTTTTTTATGTGCATATAGATAGTTTGGATTTCTTTTCTTGAGAACTACCTATTCCTATCCTTTGGACATTTATCAATTTAGGGAATAGTTCTTATTCTTATAAACTTAAAGTGAATGAATAAAGCATTTCACTAAATGCTTACAAGCAAAGCACTATGCTAAGTGCTAGGAATACAAAAAGAAAAATAAGACAGTTAAGTAAAGTAAGAAACCACTTCTTCATATAGGAAATAAAACTTTTATCAGAGAAACTTGCTGCAAGAATTGTTTTCCCAGTTAACTACATCTCTTCCAATCATTGCTATATTGGGGTGTATTTTTGTGCAAAAGCTTTTCAATTATATATAATCAAAACTTTTACCTTCTGTAATATATTCTATTGCTTATTTGTACAGGAACTCTTCCCCTACCCACAGATTCAAGAGGACATTTCTTCCTTGCTCCACTATTTTGTTTATGATGTGAGCATTTATATCTGAGGTAACTAAGGTGGCACTGCGAATAGAGTGCTGGACCTGGAGTTGGGAAAATTTGAGTTTCAGAGCCAGCCTCAGACACTAGCTGTGCAACTCTGGCCAAGTCACTTAACCTCTGCTGAAGTGTCCTCATGTGTAAAATGGGGATAATAGCACCAGCCTCCCAGAGTTGTTGTGAAGATCAGATGAAATAATATTAGAAAAGCACTTTGCAAACTTGAAGGCACTATCTGTAAATAAAAAATTCTAGCTGTCACTGTCATCATCATCATGAATATATAGAGAGCTAAACTTGCTATATGTTGTGAGAGGTTGGTTTAAAACTAATTTCTAATAGATTATTTTCAAGTTTTTGGTCAAATAATGAGTGCTTACTTTAGTAATATGGGTATTTGATGAATATTAGGCTACAAAGTTCATTTATTCTGCATATTGCTTAACTAATCTGTTTCATTGATTGGCTTCTCTATCTTTTTAAAAAAACTTCAAATAGCTTTGATGATTGTTTTATAGTACAGTTAGGGATCTGACATTGCCCCCCCTCTTTCCAATTTTTACATAATTTTTCATTATTTCCCTTGAGATTACTGACCTTTTACTCCTTATTTGAATTTTGCTATTATTTTGTCTAGCTCTATAATATAACCCTCTGGTAGTATGACTGGTATAACACTAAATCCATAAATCAACTTAGGTAATATCATTTTTATTATGTTAGTACATCCAAACTATGAGCAATTAATCTTTTCACTTACTTAAATCTTGTACTTCTAAAGAGTATTTTACAATTGGAAAGCAGTCTGGAATAAATGAGGTTTAGGCCAACATCTTATACTACTGAATAAATAAATTAATTTAGGGTAATACTGTTGTTTTTAATATGTTGGCTCAACTTACTGATTACAAATTGAAGTAAAACCTGGAAAATAATGCATATAATGACTAAAACAAGGTTAATTGATAGAAAAAAAAAAACACTGGAAATTATATGCTACAAATGCATAATGACCAAGGTTAATCCCAAAGAAGATAGGAGAAAATATCTCATTTTTCCCCATGTCTTTTCAAAAAGGGGCAACCATGGGATTGAAATATGAAAATAACATCAGACTTTTTTTTTGGATATTTGGTTAGTTTTATACGACTTTTACAAAATTTCTTCCTCTCTTTTTATTCTTTGTCATAGCAACAGTTCTCTGAAAGTATATGGGGAGAAGCATATAGTAGAAAATGTGATATAAAAAATATATCAACTAAAATTTACATATTTTAAAAAGTGTTTGGTAGTGGTAGTCCTATAATTATTCTGTGCATCTCGGTAAGTAGACTGCCAGATATTAATATATGCAGTAGTTATTTTGAATGGAATTTCTTTTTATATCTCTTCTTGCTGAGTTTTTGTTGGTAATGTGCAGAAAGGCTGATAATTTCTTCGGGTTTGTTTCATAGCCTGCTATTTAAGTGAAGTTACTCTTTCAGCTAATGTTTTGGTTGAATCTCTCATGTTCTCTGAGCAAATGATTTCATCATCTATAAAAAAAACCAATAGTTTTGTTACTTCTTTGCCTACGTTCATTTCCTTAATTTCTTTATCTTGTTTATTGCAATGGCTAGTATTTCTGGAAAAAACATCAAATAATGATGGTGATAACAAATATCCTTGTTTTCCCAATAATTTTTAAATAACGTTACTGATTTTTATATTATTTGAATTGCTAGAAGTATTGAATTTGTAATCCCAAATCATCTATATTTAACTTTAGAATATGTTTGGAAATTTACATTCGAATGTGCCTATCAATGTTTAAGAACATACTTCAAATAAGAACATAAGGCCAGGCTGTAAATATGTAACTGAGGAAGAATTGGGAAACTGAAGTTTCCCTAGTTTGCTCTACTCCTTCCTTCCTGTAGGCCAAATTATTCTGAGAAATAACAGTCATTCTCTGTCTCACAATAACAACATTTTAAGGTTTACAAAGCATTTAAGCTTGCTACCCTGAAATAAGTAGTGCCATTTTACAGATAAAATAAACCAAGACTCTAAGAAATTCAGAGACTTGGTCAAACATAGCTAGTAAGTGTTAGACCTAGGATTTAAACATCAGTATCCAGACAAAATCTTTTACTTTTTGTACTCCATCATATTTCCCCCACATAATCATTTAGTCAATAATCACTTATTAAGTACTGTTATGTGCCAGGCACTAGGCTAAGTTCTGAGAGTAGAAAGAAAGAAGAGAGTCCTTGCCCTGGAGGATCCCACAATCTAACAGGAGAAACAAGTGAACAAATATGTACAAACAAAATATATAAAGGATAAATAGAAAATAGCTAACAGGCAGATGGCATTAAAAATTAAAATGGATTGAGAAAGGTTTCTTGTAGAAAGTAGGATTTTAACTGGGACTTGAAAGAGGCCAGGAAACCAGGAGGAGGAGATGAGGATGGAAGGCATTCCAGACACAAGGGCAGCCAAAAAAAAAAAAATACCCAGAGCTAAAAGAGAGAGTATCTTGTTTGTGGAGTAGCCAGGAGGCCAGTGTAGCTTGTGGGAAAGGCTGGTGGGGAGAGAGGGTATGCAAGAAGACTGGAAAGGTAGGAGGGGACTAGGCCTTTGAATGGCAGAACAGAGGACTTTATACATAATCCCAGAGGTGATAGGGAATCACTGGAGTTTATTGAGTAGGAAGGTGACAAAGTCTGACTAGAACTTTAAGAAAATCACTTTGGTGATGGAATGGAGGATGGACTGAAGTAAAAGTGCCTTTTCTTAAAATTTTCTTGAGCAGATAAAGTAGGTTTCAAAAGGCATCCCGAGGGGGAAGGAGCCAAGATGGCGGAGTAGAAAGACTCACATATGCTAGCTCCAAATCCACAGCCCATAAATTTCCTGTAAAAAGAACTCCCCACAAATTCTGGAGCACTGCAAGCCACACAGAAACACAGGGGAAGAGATTTCCGTTCCAGAGAGCCCTGGAAAGCTGTCCCCAGGGGTCCGTCGTGCACCAGACAGCGAAGCCCACCCCTGCGCTGCTCTGGCCGCGCAGCCACAGAGGAGCAGATCCGAGCAGGCTTCAGGGACAGAACCTCCAGCAGGCAAGAAGGTCCCTCCATCCACAGGCGCTCCAGGTCAGTGAGAGAGACTTCTAGGCTGGCCGAGAGGGGAGCGGGCTGTCTCCGTGACTCGGGCCCCCTTGGGAGGCAGCAGCGGAGGCGGCCTGGGACTCCTGGAGCAGACAGGAGCTCCATTACCGAAGGTCTCTGCATAAAACCCCTGAGGGAACTGAGCCTGAGAGGTGGCCCTGCCCCCACTCAAGCACCAGAACTTAAGCTCACATTGAATAGCAGCTGCTCCCGCTACGGAAAGCCCTGAGGCTGGGAAGCAGCATTTGAATCTCAGACCCCAAGCACTAGCTGGGCAGATCTAGGTGGGGGTGGAGAGGAATCTCAGAAGTCAAGTAACTAGCTGGAAAAATGCCCAGAAAAAGGAAGCAAAATAAGACCATAGAGGGCTACTTTCTTGGGGAAGAGATGTTCCTTCCTCCTTTCATTTCTGATGAGGAAGTACAATGCTTGCCATCAGGGAAAGACGTGGAGGTCGGGGCCTCTCTATCCCAGACATCCGAGATGGATGTCTGGTGGACTCAGGCCATGGAAGAGCTCAAAAAGGATTCTGAAAATCAAGTTAGACAAGTGGAGGAAAAACTGGGAAGAGAAATGAGAGAGATGCAAGAAAAGCATGAAAAACGGGTCAATACCTTGGTAAAGGAGACCCAAAAAAATGCTGAAGAAAATAACACCTTGAAAAATAGGCTAACTCAATTGCCAAAAGAGGTTCAAAAAGCCAATGAGAAGATGAATCCTTTCAAAAGTAAAATTAGCCAAATGGAAAAAGAGGTTCAAAAGTTCACTGAAGAAAATAATTCTCTCAAGATTAGAATGGAACAGATGGAGCCTAATGACTTTCGGAGAAACCAAGAAATCATAAAACAAAACCAAAAGAATGAAAAAATGGAAGAAAAGGCATCCCGGGAGAACATAGACAAAAATAAAACAAAAAATAGAGGGGATGTTAAATGTTAAGCAAAGTAAGTGCAATATAGCTCAATTAATTGGAATATTCTGGGAATTACGTTTGGGTTAACAGTCTAAGAAGAAAATTGTTTTACCTCAAATTTTTGTGACTGAAAATTTCTCTAAAATTAAGACCCCTTTTCTTGTTACTATGCATGACATAATGAACACATTCAATCTTTCTATGATAATTAAGAATTTCATAGTTCCTCAGTGAGTCATTACTATAAACATCAATGACAATGACAGTTCAGTAATAACAGTAATTTATATTTATATGGCATTTTCCATTTTGCAATTTACTTTCCTCACAACTCTGTGAAGCAGACAGTCAAAGCATCATTACTCCTACTTCACAAATAGTAAAGCCAAGGTTAGTGCTTTCTCCAAGGTCTTTAAACTAGGGTAAAGCTAAGACTCCAAAGGAAGCCTCTCAATTTCCAAAGCTCTTTCCACTATGTTATGTTGCCTCTCCCAAAGACATATTCTGAAATAGCATTTATCTAAATCAATGACCAGATATTTTTTTTCATTAACTGAGGGTTCTGAGTTCAGTTTTGAGTAAGTGAAATTTGTCTGTACCTTAACATAATAATAGATGCTACCAAATCTAGAAAGCTTTTTTATGGAGAATTTCAGGGTCTATGTTCCTTTCAGTCCTTCTGTGAGCTAAAACCACATTTTTCTACAATCCATTTGACAAATTTCCCTGACACAGAGGTAAGGACTGTGAGTGTCTCCAACTCAGGATGATGATAGATTTCTGACTATTGAAAGTAAGTTTTATGTACCATCTTAAGTGATCTTTATAAATATTAATATTTAATTATCTAACAATTAGATATTAATATAATACATTATTATAGAATGTTATATATTAGTATATCACCTATTATTAGTAACATATGCATATATTAAATTTGTTGGCATTCACAAAACTGTTAGTCTATTTCAATTTCTTTCGTGATTCACTTTTTTGTTACATACTTTTAAAATCTCCTCACTCTACCCATCTTTTTTCTTTCACCTTTACATGTCTTTTACTTTATTTTTCAACCCAAGGTAAAAGTGATTCCATAATAGTTAAATCATGCACCACAAAACAAAAAGATTTTCTATTAATCACTATTTCTAACTATACCATTCCAGTTGTTTTATTTTCTCCAATAATATTACATTTAGTCAATTATAAAACAAATACAATTTTTATAGAAAACAAAAGTTTGTTAATACAAGTTGCCTTAAATTCCTGAACTATTTATATACTCCCATTCAAGACAAGGTTTTTGTTAAATGAACAAAGTAATATTTCATTGACTAGGCCCCAGTTTATTCTGTCGTCACTGAGGGTAAATTCAAGCAGAAATGACTCGGGGATCTATGTAGAAGAGTCAGTTGGGGATTTGTTTGGGTCAAGCTACCTATTAGGAATAGAGAAGATAATTCTGAAAGGAAAGCCAGAAGTTTCACTTGGAGTCAATGCAATAGTCTGAATTTATTTTTAAAATTTCAAAAGATGTAAATTGTGTGTACATCATCTAGCTATAAAACAATACTAGTCCCTGGCAAGCAGAAGAGACATTTAAATTTAGTCTTTTTTCATCCTTTCTACCACCTTTTATCTTAGAACACTCTTTGACCCCAAAGTAACTGGAAAGTAACTAGTGATCTTCAAGTGCCCAAAGATGTCCAAAGCTTGAAAGAAGTACACCACTGAGACCTAGGACTCTCTGGCAGTGGACCACAAGCTACAAAATGATCTCTCTCTTAAAATTATCCTTCCTAAACTCCATTAAGTGTTTGTTGGACCTATGGCACCATCATCTACTAGTACAATATCTTGTAGGTTACTGGAAACAAAAATAACCATAAAACAGTCTCAGTCTTGGAAAGACATTTTTATTTAAAGGTATGGATGCATGTGAACATCTAAGTATATAAGCGCAGAAGGTAATTTTAAGAGAAGCAGCAGATATCATGGTCAAGGAAGACTAATAGAAGATAGACTGCTGAGCTAAGAAAAAAAAAGACTCTAATAGGCAGGGCTGAAAAGAGTTCATTCTATGCATGAGAAATAGCTTCAGTGGAAGAAAACAACATAGTGGCATAGGTTAGGGAATAGTAGTAACGATGGAACAAACTATATAAGAGAATCATATGACAAAGCTGGAAAGGAAGCTAGGGACTAAACTGTGTATGGCTTTAAATCCCAAACTAGGGGGTCTATATTTTATCTGTCAAGGTGATAGATTAAGAGGTTAGAAGATTAGGGCAGAGAGAAGGTTAGGAGTGTAACATGGTAAGACTTTGGTCTTAGGAAGATTATTTTGACTATTTTGTGGGGAATAGACTAGAAAGAGGCAAAGTTGGAAAGAAAGATCTTTTAGGAGGCTATTAAGGAAAGTGGTGAATCTTTTGGCTTTCCTTTCATAATTAGTTTCTCTATTCCTAATAGGTAGCTTGAAAGAATCAGAACTTGAAAGATCTAGAAAAATATGAGATATTGTGGAAATTAAAAAAAGGAGGCCTTGACAAGTGATTTGGAGAGGCTGTGGGAGATGGAAAAATCAAGGGAAGACAGAAATACACATACAGAATTGGTTCAACAATTCTGAAAAAATAATTTGCTGTCATTCAAGAAAAATCTCTATTGTTCATACCCTTTCAACTCACTATTTGGAATACAAATCAACAAAGTAAAAGACAAAAGGAAAGGTTACATACATATCAAAATATTCATAGGAGTACTTTCTGTGACAGCAAAAAAAAAGAAAGAAAAGAAAAAAGTAGATGCTCATCACCTAGAGGAATTGTTCAACAAATTGTAGTACATGAATGCAATGGAATGTTTTTGCACCATAAGAAAGGATGAGTATCGGAAATTCAGAAAAACACTAGAAGATGTACACAAACTGAAGCTGATCAAAGAAAGCAAAACTAGCATGTGCTTAATGGCTAGAATAGTTTAAATGAAAACCACATTAAAAAGAACTCACCTCAGATAAAAGGCAAAGATCATAACTGGTTCTAGGATATAAATGGTGATACAGACCTTCCTCTTCTTAGTACAGAGATAGAGAAAAGAACCACTTGTAGAGTTAAAGGTAGAAAGGTGAAGTATAGGTACTAAATGGTACACATACTATTAAATATAGTACCTATGTTGTTCTTTTTGACAATGAGGGCAGACACATACAGAAGTAAAATATTGGGAAATATCTGTTGTGTAAAAACATACTGTCAAATTTTTTTTCCTCAAAAAAGTAATGAATGACTCTAAGAATATGAACCTGGGTGAGAGAATAATGATCTCAATTGAAAGAAGAAAGTCTGGAGGACCCAAAAGTTTAGATGGAGGAGGGAGAACAAGGAGGGGACTAGAAATGATGAGCTCCAATTTAAACAAGTTGAATTTAAGATAGTGACAGAACAGCCAGAGAGAAATGACTGAACACGGCAGGCAAAAAAAAAAAAAGAATTTAATTGTAATTCAGAAAATGCAGTACTGATGCTATTTCACATAATTTTTCATCTCATTTTATTTGATGTTTTCTTCTGAACAAAAGATGATTCAGATTTCTCTAAAAGATCTCGCTAAAATCCCTTTATTTACTCAAATCACTCAAATCTCAAAATAACTTTAATTTCACTACACATATTGAGGCATTCTGTAATTTAAGGTGGACCATTCCATAAAGTTGTTGTTATTTAATGTGGAAAGAATTAGTCTTTTTTCCTTCCAAAGTGACCCCATAAATGATAATTACCGTTTCTCACAATTTCCCAGATGACTCAAACTTTATTAAGTATCCTGTTAAAAACAGTATCCCGTTAAATAAAAAAACAAAGACAAAAAAATAGTGAGAATACTCTATTGCTGCTTGGATTAACAAGACGACTAAACAGAATAAGTATAATCTGAAAGATACAATATATATCATGCTCTTGAAGGTTCTCTTATGAATCATTTTGAAAAGTCAAGCTACATTTCTTCATGTATTTTCCTTCAATTTCTCCTAGTAGGTATTCATAAACTATGTTCTATATTCATATTTGTTATTCTGCCTAAGCTCTAGCCAAGAATTCAAGATTAATAAGTCAGTTTTTCTAATATGTCAATTTTGTTACTGGAAAAAGACTTCAAATTTAACAGTAAGAGCTAGATTAATGTGTGATTCTCAATATACTCAGATCCCTTTTCTGCCACCCTCAGTGCAAAGGAAGACTAGCTCACAGGGCTGAGAACCATTTTGAATTTTTCTCATGAGTTGCAGTCAAAATGTTCCTTACCAAGAGGCCAACTCCTCTATATTTAGCTAAAATGTTCTTTAGAAAGTAGACATGATCTGTCATCAGAAGTAAACTCCAGCCAAGTAGTTTACAGCTGTACTAGAGCCTGATAGACCACTCTCTTCATGTGACCAAACAAATTCACCCCCTACTGGACAACCTCCATGTAATGAGCTTCTCTAAGTTAATCTACATAAGACCTTTAATGACAGTTCCTTGCCAAACATATCCTTGAAGTCTTTCCAACTGGTAGAATCTGCTAGAATGTATCCTCCTTTGACCCCATCCAAGAATTTGGCCACAATGAAGAAACTGCTTTTTTATAACAAAATCTTTTTTCCAAAAGACAGTAGAGCTGCCACATTTGGACTTTTCTATCACAGTCCAGGATGCACCTACATATGAAAGTGAAAATGGTACCAAAGAAAATAAATATGAGAGAGACAAGTAAACTATATATACACAAACACACCCAGGCTAAACCAAAAACAATTTTTGAGGGCACTGAAGAATAGTTTTTTAAGGTATCTCAAAAAGGGGAAAATATGAGGGCATAAAAAGTACCCCAAAGAGTGATCAAAAGGATACCAATAATTACTTATTCATATGCCTATTTTCAAACTTACAGAATTTATGAGAATCATCTATACATGTGTCAAGAGTACCTATGAGAAGGGAACAGCAAATGTTAACTCTCTATATAATCATATTTTATAGTTTCAACTAACTGAAAAGTATAAAGAATTTAAGATCCTACTGCATTTAACTCTAGTAAAAAACAGTTGACTCAGTAGAGCAATACACTACCTTAGAGGCTCTCCTCCAACAAGGAGCTTCCCATTTACATTATGCCAAAATCAAACAAGTTTCTGTGAAAAGGGCAACAACAGGGATGATTCTGTTTAATGACTTGACTGGCAAATATAACTTAAAACAGGGATAGTATGCTTGCACAGTGTTTGTTATTGTCATGAAAAAGCCCAGTCCAGAGTGCAAAAGGAAAAGGGATTCTCTATAGATGGTGTAGCCCTTCAGGCACTCCTACTTATAGAAGAAACTGTGCTGACTGCATCATTTTTGTCTTTGCATTTTCAGGACCTAGCATAGTGCCTGGCACATAACAGGCACTTAATAAATTGAACTGAATCAAGCCTTGGGACATTACAGTCTTCTAAATTAGATTCATTGTCACTCAAAAGAGTTTAGTCTAACTATCTACAAAGGAAAAACTAAGCAGAAAAATAAAAACCATGAAAAATAACAATAGCTAGCATTTATATAGTGTTTTAAGGTCTGCAAGGTGTTTTACATATATTATCTCATTTGATCCTTACAAACAACCCTTGAACCCTTATCCTCACTTTGCAGATGAGGAAATTGAGGCTGAAGCAGAAAAAAGGTTAAGTAACTTGGGCAGAGTCAACCACTGGTAACTGTCTGAAGCAGGAATTCAATGAAGATCTTCCTGACTCCAGGTCCAAGACTTTATCCATTATGCCAACTAAGTGCCACCTAGAGTGTTTATTATCTAAATTATCATATGCAGTTAAACTGACAATCCACAGAGATTTTCCATTAGTAAACAAATCTAGGAAGAACACTGCAAATGGACAATGAGCTGGGAATAGAACTGAACAGAAGGGAGAAAGTTAAATTTCCTTAGGGCAACTGCACAATTCTTTTAATGCGCTTCTCTCTGAAACAAAAGCCCATATCTTTTTAACAATATTCTTCTTGTAAGGTTGTATGAATACAAGTTATGGAATAGTATATGGCAAACTCTAAAGAACTAAAGTTGAAGGCCTTGCAAAGGACAATAGTGAAGTTCATAGTGGATATGAACAGGCTGCAACACAATGCAAATGAGAAATTACAGTAGTAGTCATTTTAGACTGTCATCAGAAAAATATATGACTGGAAAAAAGATGGGCCAGTTATCTATCAAGGGAAAATAATGGTCAGCTTGCATACTCCACTAGTATTCATACAATGGCAAAGGACAAAAGAATGGCCTCCAAGATGTCGAGTGGAGTTCATGTGGCAAAATATATCATTGATAATAATAATAAGAGCTAGAATGTTTATAGGACACAGATAGTAGCAACACAGCTGTGACAAGAGAGAATGAGCTGCATCCTATAGGAAGTTGAGAGAGTAGTCTCATCAATGAGATACTGAAGAGCTGAAATACAGAAATAAGCTCCAGATAAACAAGCAAACATTTAAAATGTGCTTGCTACATACAATATCGTTATTGGGGATACAAATATGAAAATGACATAGCCCCTGCCTTCAAGAAGGGCAATACAAAAGGTTCACAGATAAGCAAATATAGGAGAGACACAAAATGAAGACACAGTGATTTGGGTAGGGGCTGAGCAGGCAGTAGCAACTGAAAAATCAAGAAAAGCACCAAAGATTGCATTTGAACTGAACCTTGAAGGGAACTGTCGGTCCATATAGGTGAACAGGGACAACATTTCACATTGAGAGAAAGCCTGTGCAATGGCACAGAGCCAGGAGAGGAAATGTCATGTTTGCAAACAAGATGTCAGTTTTCTGGGCTGTGGAGCTGAACAAAGGATGTTATTTATAATCACAAGTCAAAAAGCAAAGACTGGAACCAGACTCTGAAGTTAAAGGCAAAAGAGAGCCCTAAAATTTCAAGACAGAGAGATTCTCCGACCCGGGCTTTAGGAATATTGATTAAAAAACCATGTGATAAATGGATAGGAGAGAGGAAAGACTGGATTCGGGGAGACCAATTAGGAGGCTATGACAACAGTCAAGCAAGAAGCCTTGAGGCCAAAGTCACATTGGACTACTTACTCCCTCCTCTGAAAACATCCTTCTTGATCTCCTCCATGCAATAGCTTTATCTTATTGTCTTATGTCAAGTTAATAACTATTCCTTAAAGTCCAATTCAAATATAACCTCTTTTGTGAAACCTGTCTCTACCTCTCCATTTAGTAATTTTTTCTCCATGTGACTTAACAAAGCACTTTGTTTTGTGTTTCTCTAATGTAGTTATCAAGCATTTTATATAAGATATTTGTGTAGGTGTTTAGTTTCATGAAAGTAGAGACTGTCTTATCTAATCCTTTGCATCTCCTAATGTCTATCTAGTGGCTCTGTACACAAGATTTACATTTGAAAATATTTGTTGAATTGAATTGAAACTGTGAAGGCAAGTAAAGCGCTAAATTTAAAGATTCTATTGACTTAAAAATGAAAAATTCATTATGGAAGTGGAAAAAGGAAACTAGTCAGTCCATATATATGTCGCTATATCCCTATCCAAATATTTGTCAACTTCTATCATTCCCCAACCATCCTTAACCTGGAAACAGAGGATTGTGGGTCATGATGTGCCAAAACCCAGTAAGAAGCTTCAAATAATAAACTAGAACTGAAAGAAAGCTCCAAATCAAAAATCTGAAAGGAAAAGGAATTATATTATTTTCTTTATCTGTATCTCTTACACAAAAACAACTATATTCTTTCAGTTCTCTATTATAATAGCAAAAATATTTGTACACAGGAAATACTTGTAACTGTTAGTAGTACTACACTTCCTTTTCAGTTACTAAAAAATCAATTCCTTAAATTATAAAACCAAAATTAACAGAATCACTGACGTGCTTTTTTCCAAAGATAATCCAAGTAAAATTAGAAATATAAAACAAAAGATTCAAATACTGAAAACAAACAAAACTTAAAATAAGCTCTTAAATAAATACTACTTACATAACACCTTGTAGAACTTTCTGGGGATCAGGGTCAAATAGTCTGTCAACATAGTGGCGACTGCTAGCTGTCACTTCCTAGAAAGTAGAGGAAAACATGATAGCTGAAGCCATGCATATGATAAGTTCACAAAATTATCCATAATACTAAATATCTGACAACATATTGGCATCAATATTTCAGAAATACTGTTGCTACTACCTACCAAATAAGTATGCTCCAACTAACATCCAATTCCAATGTATCTTCTTAATGTGTGACCCCAAATTTTTAAAGGCTAGGCAATAATCAAAACACAAGCTCCAATAGGTGCTACACCAAACTAGAAAAGCTTTAAATATTTTGAGAGGGTCATGATCAGATTGTTGGTCATGACAGTTTTAAAAGGTTCCAGCATCTTCCTGTTAAGGGAGTTCAGGGTTTGTATCTCAATCAGGAGAGCGTATATTTATGATTAGATGAAACCTCATCTGAAGACTTTAAGTATATAATACTTAGCTGATGATCTCTCAAGTATATCAAAATAATGAAACAAAAAGCAATTTAGATAATGCTGACTAAAAGAACAGTATTTTCTTCAAAAAAACCTTGTTATTACTTCTATTATAATTAATATAATTTTACTATAAACTGATTTTTATCATTTTCTAAAATATTTTATTAAAAATAAGATGAAATTATAACTCATTGATAGCTCAGATCTGATAGGATATTTGGGGAAATGAAAATTCCAAATTAAGAATTAAATGATAACATGATAGAATGAGAAATTATAATTATAGAGGTAAGGAAATTTTGCAAATACTTTATTGTGACCCAAGTAGGATAATATTTGTGTAAACAAATGACTTTCTCACTAAACACAGAAAGTAGTTATAGACTTAATAGTAAACCCTGCTGCCTTTAACTTGTTTAATATGAATTATCTGTTATAGTATTTCATTTAATTATGCATGAATTTCTACATGACCATGGAAAAGTCACAGCCTAAGTCAGTTTCTTCTTCTGTAAAAAGGGGATAATAATACATGCAACCTATATTCACAGGGTTGTTGTGAGACTCAAATGTTACCTCCAAGTAAAGTACATTTTGAACTCTAGATCATTGCATAAGCAACAGGGTTTGGGGTTGTTTTTTTTTAATTATAGTTAAAAGTATATTAGAAGTTAAAAATAAGAAAAATTAAATGTTTGGGTAGTCTAACATTGGACATATGAGATATAAATAAATAAGAGAATGATGTACTTTTCATGGTAGAATCAACAGAGATATCTTGCTCTCTGCTAGGAAGAATAAATTTAATAAGAATGACACTATTCTAGAAGTTTACAGACTTAAAACACTAGCAGCTAAAATTTCAGTAGAACATTTTATGTAAATAAATAAAATGACAGCAAAATGTATATGGAAAAATTAGTGAGCAAAAATACCTGAGTATTTTAGGAAATAGGGTTGTTTTTTTTAAAGAGCAAATTGGTAGGGAAGAACCTTCCATATTCTGAAATATTTTTACTATTAATTTTTGTGTTAGAAAATTAAGTAATTATCAAAATTAAAATGTAATTTAGAAAATTAAATAGTTACTTAATTTTTAAAAGAACAGAAAGAGATCACTGAAGCATATTAGAGATTTTAAAAATTTCTTAATCTTTTTTTAAGTTTTTGGATCTACTCTATAAACCTGATAAAATTACATCACAGGGAAAGGAATTTCAACAAATGCTACTGGGCAAATCTGGTAACAAAAGGAAGAAAAACAAACTTAGATCCATACCCCAAAAAATAACCTCTAGATGAACAGATGAATTAAGTAGTTTTACTTTTTTTGCATTTAAAAAAAAAAGAAGAAAAAAGAACAATGTCCTTGGCCTAAATTCTGAGCAGGAAAATATCGTGCTAGATTTCACATGGGAAATTTCAGTGCTTTCAACCATAGGGTTTCTTCCCTCTCACAAAAACCTATCTTGTTAATACCAGTATTCTGATGTCAGAAGTCATGGCACTAAAGTTACAAATATCTCAAAGGACAAAGCAAAGATTTCCATTTTCAATAATCATCAGGATTTCAAGAAGTTGGAGAGATTCCAGCTCTACCATTTACTATCAGTATGACTTTGCTTCACTTACTATCAGTCACTTCACCTCTCCTGGACTCAGTTTCCTCACTTCAAGCATTAAGTCCAAAATAGAAATGCATTATCTTCCCCCAAACCCATCCCCTCCTTAATTCCCCTGTTTTTGTCCTCGAGCATCCTTCAAGTTGTCTTGTATTGCAGATTTGGTGTCCTCTAGGGTTCCTCCCAGCATTCAGTTTTCAGATCTTGTCCTTTCTCTCTCTCCAACGTCTCCTCAACTTGATGCCTCCTCTCCACTCAGAGCCACTCACTGCCTGGATTAAGCCTCCTAATTTCATCTCTCTGACTCAAGTCTTTGTCCTCTCCAATCAATCTTCCACACATCTGCCAGAGTGATTTTAAGTCTGACAATGTCACAACCCTGGGCAGCTAAGGGGCACGATGGAGAGAATTCAGGGCTTGAAGTCAGAAAGAGTTCAAATCCAGCCTTGGACACTTAACTAGCTGTGTGACCCAAGGCAGGTCACTTAACCCTGTTTGCCTCAGTTTCTTCATCTGTAAAATGAGCTGGAGAAGGAAATGGCAACCAACAAATGCAAAGGTGAAGAGACAGGAGGTGGTATTTTGCATGTGAAGAGGGCCAAGAAAGACAATTTGGCTATTTAGAGTGTATGAAAGTAAATGTGTATAATAAGGCTGTAAATTGGATTCAGATTATGAAGGGCCTCCAGTCACTGAGGAATTTGTGTCCACTGGAATATTTTGAGGAGGATTGTGATATTTTGCTGTTGTTCAGCCTTGTCTTTGTGACCCTTTTTGGGGTTTTCTTGGCAAAGATACTGGAGTGATATGCTGCCCCACCTCCTCCATGCACAAAACTTCTATCCCTACTTACTTATGCCTCTTAGCACTCAGGGTTTCTTTTGAGGGACAGCTTAAATATGTGAAACCTTTTCTGACTATCACAGATGCTAGTGCCACCTCTCAAAAATTAACTTGTACTTATTCGGTTCACACTGATACACAGGATTCAAACAGGTGGAAATGAAAAGGGAGAGCATCTCAGGCTGGGAGGATAGCCAGTACAAGGGCAAAGGCACAACATAGAAGATGGTGTGACAGAGTACAGGGGAAAGCATAGTCCAGTCCTAGTGTGTATGTATAGATAAGTAAAATATAGGAAGATTGGAAAGGCTGAAAGAGCTTAGGCTGTGAATGTTGTATATGTCATCTCCTCTAAAAGACTGTAAGTTCCCTAAGGGTAAGGATTGTTTCATTTTTTTTGTCTTTGTATTTCTAACCACAGTGCAAGGTAAACAGTGCTTAGTAAATGCGTGATGATTGATTTTACATATGGGAACTTTACCTTTACCTTTTACCTTACCTTGGGGGATAGTGATAATGTTGGATCAGGGTATGTGTAGTTTATTGACTTTTTTATATAGTGTTTTTCAAAATGGTTGGAACAATTTATAGTTCCGCCAATATTTTATTAAATGTTCCTATTGTTGGAAAAGCTTTAAAGGTCATCTGGTCCAACCTCCCATCCAGTTCAGCACTCTCTTCTATCCTGGATATACAGCCATATAACAATCATAAAAATAAGTGGAGAATCCTGTATTATAGCTATAGATTTATTTTTGCCGTAATAGGAAGAAGCTCTGTCAGAAAGATTTCTCACTGTAATTAAAATAACCCACATTATGTTGCAATCAAGCATGTAGAGTTCTATATCTTATTTGCATTCTAACAGCAATTCTCTTCAGTCTTAGGTTAACAGCATACACCCTCCCCAAATAAACCCCTCTTTTTCATTGTCACTTTGATACTTCTCTAAGATAATAATTAATTGCACTATCAGCTTGCAAATCTCACTCCTTAAATTCCAGTGTATATCCTGATTGTCTCATATGTGTTCTCAGTAAGATTAGGACTGTCTCAACCCATAATACGAGGAAGTTACACTCTGAAATCAACATTTATTTCTGGCTTTTGTCTTTAAGAGAAAAAAAATTAGGGGTTGGGAAGAGGGTCTAATTAGTTTCTAATGTGGATGAAGGATAACAAGAATCAAGAGTTTTAATACTATAATCAAGAAGACACCTCAAAAGTTGTGAAGTACACCTCTCACTCCAAAATCCTCTAGAACAGAGGCCTCAAAACTTACTTATAAAGTATATACATATACTACTATACTAAAATATAAACTACACAAAAATATAATTTTAAGGACAAGATAAAGATGAAATAATATTTGATTCTATACTCAAGAGGGAATACCTGGAGTTTACATAGTAAGAGAATAACATGATCAGACCTACACCTTAGGAAGATCACCGACAGCTAAAAGGAAGACGAATTGGAGAGAGGAGTTAACTTAGGTAAAGGAACCATCAAGAAGCCTAATTTTCAAATCCAGCCTCAGACACTGGAGTTGTGAGACCTTAGGCAAACACTCAGCCTCTGCCTGCCTCAGTTTCCTCAACTATAAAATGGAGATAATAACAGCACCTACCACACAGGGCTGTTCTGAGGGTCAGAGACAATAATCTAAAGCATTCAGAACAGTGCCTGGCATCTAGTAGGCACCATATAAATGCTTACTCCTGCCCCCTCTTCCTCAAATTATAAAGCCAAAACTTCCACCCATTGATCTTGTTTCTGCATTGTAGAGAAACAAAGAATAAATACATGTTACAGACAACTGCACTTAGAACATTTAAAGATAGCCAAAGGGTTGCCCTGTTACTCCTAGGTTTCCTCTTTCTCCCATACAAGGAAGACATCACATTCAAGCTTCTGGCTTTCACTTCCCCCACTAAGTATACTTTTAACATTGCTAGTTAACATTCATTAAAACTCATTATTCATTAAAACTCAAGTTGTTATTTATTACATCACATTACAAAACTACAAATATAACCTAATCATACTAACACTATTTTCAGGGAATGTGACAACTCCAATTGGGTGTCACTTTATGTGTGTGTGTGTGTGTGTGTGTATGAAATATGCATAGTCAAGTAAAATCTACACACTAGTCATATCCGAAAACCTCATTCTGCACCCAGAGTTCACCTCTCTCTATTAATGTTTCATTAAGAGTACTCAAAAATCATAGTTGGTCATAGCAGTGATCAGAGTAAGTAAGTTTCCTAGTTGTTTTTCTGTACAGTGTTGTTGTCATTTTATAAATTGTTCTTCCCAGATTTGTCTGAAACCATCTCTTTTGTCAATTCTTAAGATGTAATAACATTCCATTACTTTCACATACCATCATTTGGTCAGTCATTCTCCAATTGATTGGACACCTCCTTAGTTTCCAGTTCTTTGACACTAGAAAAAGAGGGCAGCCATAATCTTTCAAAGAACAAATTTAAGATAGCTTTTGCAAGCCAGACTTTCAGGTACTTCAAAGTCTTAGGTCACTCTTTCTCACACACAAAAAAAAGCTTTAAAATTCCATGGAAAAACAAATCTGCATTTCAAAAATACTTCAAGTTGAAAATAAAAAGCACCAAGTTGTAGACATCTTCATCTCACTGAAGCACCAATAGTATTTTCTGATTCCAAAGACTAAATAAAAATAGAGTAATTTAAGCACACTCAGGCATAGGAAGCTTTTGACCTGCTTCATTTCCTCCCCAGGCCAGTTGGCCTCTTTTTAGGCAACAGGTGCTCCCTCCCACCCCCCACCCCAATCTGAACACCTGACTGGCATAACCCACTGCACCTCAGAACTTCCGAGTTGAAGAGATCTGCTAGCCTTAGCCTCTCTAACAGTGGGGATTACAAACATTGTGGGTCAACATGCCAGAAACAGGGGTTGTGTGTTATATAAATTTTGTATTTTCCCCAGCTTCTTAGCACACTATTCTACAATTAAATTCAATGAGAATTGCTAAGTACCTACTAGATATAAGCATTGCTTAATGCTTAATATTTGACAAATAAGTCTATGTACTTGAAGAAGGAGGCAGACCCACAATAAAGTCTATAGAAACAATAGTTCATGGCTGGTTGTGTAATCCCTAGTGTCCACTGGCATGAATACAACATCATATGAGCTATGAATAATCAGGTCTTTCTACACCTGGTGCCACCTCAAACCATCAACTCAGATGAAAACATGAAGGCTTTTAATGTATTTCATTTTTATGTATTTTTAATAACTTACAGTTATAGTTCATTGATTTTCAAAATAACCCTATGAACTAGATAACATTATTATCCCCATTTTATAAATAAACTGAGGTTTCATTGTGATCTTAACCATGAAACCATATCTTTCTGACCCCCAAGTCCAGTGCTTTCTCCATGACACGTTGAATCTCTTGTAAATAGTACCAAATTTCTGGAGGGCAAGGTATCATGACACAAGCATAAGATGTGAGCTCAGGTGCTCCTGGTTAGGATAAAAAGGTAAATGTGCAAGCATCCACCCAAGAGTGATCTGAAGTCAATGAAGTATTTGGCAAAATGGCATTAACTATATCTTACTTAATTGTGAATCTCTGTGTCTAGCACAGTACTCTGTACACAGCAGATGTTTAATAAATGTTTGCTAAATTAAATTTATCTGATTCTGAATAAAAGGGCCCTGTTACTCCTTTTAGATCATGGATAAAAATTCAAACTAGAGCTACAGGATGGTGAAGAAGTCCTACCTGTCTTCAATGAAGAATAGAGTACTACTAGGTCTATTTAGTGATTCTGTGGTTTTACTCATCAGCAATGTCAGTCATCTGGAACAACAGTACTGGGCATTTTTGTAACACATTCAGAGACAGTGTTGCTATCTATACTCTCTCATCTACAATGGACTGGAAACTGAGAAAATCATTCCTACAACTGTCAGGTTCTGGGGTAATAGGAAAGCCATGGTTATAGGTCATAACCAGGTGTGGTAAACCAAAGGGAAGCATGCATGCCCCAACAAATGGTCCTACTGGAAGCTGAGATGTCCCTTAATTTCAGACACTAGTTGATTAATCCAAGGAAGTTCTTCACTATATCAATTTAGGTTAACTTGTCTTGAATGGGGTCTGCTTTTGGGTAATAAGGCAGGTTTCATTCCAGTTGAGAACTCAGTATTTAAGTTAGCATAATACAGAGGCTCGTAACAATGGGGCTATGGAGGGGAAGGCCAGTCGTAGGCTCAGGTGTAATTGTAGGGCACTAAATAAAAATAAGAAGGTAGTGGAAGCACAAGAAAATAAGAGAAGAAAATTTTGAAAAACCATTAATACATATTCCATCTGTTGTGTAACAGAGCTAAAGTCATAGCGATTACATTATTTTCCAAATAAATTCACAAAATGCAAGTTATAACTGATCAATGGGTAAGTCTGTGGACAGATCTTAACAAGCAAGTGTTGGCAGGTGAGATGTCTAGCATGCATCATGAGTGTAATAACTTGTTTACAATATGATACTATATAGTTACATGACACAATACTACAACATCAAAATTTCAATGCAGGAAAAAAACTCCACAAATTTACAATAAATTATTACACTTAATATGTGCCATTTAAAAATATATATTTTCTGAAATGATTCGAATTGCAAAAAAGAATATTAGAGGGTTAAAGTAGATTTCCAGGAGGGTGCTGAGTAATTTTTTTAAAGGGGGCAGTAGGCCAAATAAGTTTGAGAACCTCTGGTCTAGAAAGAGACTTTTTTTGGGATCTGAGTTGACTGATGTTTATGGCAATGAGATTCTTTTAATAATCCAATACCAAGGATTGAGCTTAAGTATAAGGAACATGGCCTTCGCTGATAACAACTGGTATTTAATTAGCAATTTAAAGAAAGCAAGTTTAGAAAGTGCTTTACATACATTATTTCATTTGTTCAACATTCTGCAATCTTTCAAAGCTGTGAGGTAGGTCCTCCAAGTATTATTCCATCAATTAACAAGCATTCTAAGAACCACTATGTGACAGGCACAGTGTTATGTACAAGGAATGAAAAAAATCCCTGCTTGTAATAGCTCACTTTCTAATGAGAGAAACAACTACATATGAAAAAAAAATACGTGGGGAGAAAATCTTAGATATATAGAAGTGATTATAGAAAACTGAAAACAAATTAACTTAAAAAATACATGGCATAAATATCCAGTTAATAAATACAAATATATACAAAACAGTTCAACACTTTGAGAAGAGAGAGAAGAGAATAAGCATTTATTAAACACCTACTATGTGCCAGGTACTATGCTAAGTGCTTTACAAATACTATTTCTTTTGAGAGGGCACTAGCAGTTAGAGAGAATCCAATAAGATGTGCCAGATGACGGTGTCCCCCATTCCAGGCATGGCAGACAGCCAATGTAAAGTTAAGGAAAAGGAACCTAAGACATTATGTGTGAGGAACAGAATAGAGGCAGACTGGCTGGATCACTATAGTCTGGGTGATAGTGACATCCAATGAGGCTGAAAAGATTAGAGCTACGTTCTATTGTTATTTTTTTTTTTTTAAAAAGGAGCTTTTATATCCTAAGCCACTGGATTTGGCTGAGTTGGGTAGTCATATGGTCAAATAGGTGCATAAGGAAAATTGCTCTGGAAGCAGTAATATAGAATGGTATAGAGAAAGACAAAGCAAGGAGACCAATTAGGAGACAGCTGCAGTAATCTAGATAAGAAGTGATGAGGGACTGAATTAAGATGGTAGGTCTGTGATTACAGAGAAGGGGTTGGTTGCAAAAAGTCATGTTAAAAGCAGAAACAACATGACTGGGTGACTGAACAATTGAGATGAAGGAGAGTAAGGAATGCAAGGATAATGCCAAGGTTATAAACTTAGCATGCTAGAAGAATGGGTGGTACTTTCAATAGAGACCAGAAAGTATGGAAAAGGAGGGGAATCATGAAGAAAGATAATGAAATGAATTTTAGATAAGTTATGTTGAAGATATCTCTAGGACATTCAGTTTGAAATATCCAAAAGGCAAAATGGTAGGCAGTCAAAACCACAGGAGAACATATTATGTACAAAAGAGAAAAAGAGATTCTACATTTTAGTTTGATGGATCAAGGACAAATTTCTTAGCCTAGTATTTAAGTTCCATGATCCAATTTCACCTCATTTGTTAGAATTATGAGTTATACAGCATGACTTCTTCCCTCTAATCAAGCCAGTCTTCTTACTATCTTCTAGCCATATCATATTCACTTTTAGTATTTTATTTTTGTTTTGAACTTAAATATCAAAAAACATGAACATTTCAATAAACGAACTACAGAAATGTATGAGTGAATTATTCCAGTTTTTTAAAAAAAATGCATATTTAAAAGTATATTAACAAAACTATTTAGCCTATGTCCCTTTCTAAACTTCTACCCTTATACGTATTTCTTAAATGTTCAATTGACATTTTTATTTTCTTTTTTTTTTGTTATCACTATCACTACCTACCATTTCTCTTCCTCACCCCAAAGCAGATATCCTGTAACAAGTATAGTCAAGCAAAATAAATTCACACATTGACCTTGTCTGAAAATGTGCCTCATATTGCACTTTTAGTTCGCATTTTAGAAGAACATAAAAGTAAAAATCAGTGTAGAACCATATTTACTTCTTTTTAAAGAGTGAAAATGCTAAACTCAATTTTAAAATTAAGTAAAGAAAATACAAAACTATTTTTAACTGCGATTCCACACTATGGTTGAAAGAACAAGAAAGAGGCAACTGGAAAGAAAAGGAAAACAGGAAGAAAAGAAAGAAGCAGAAAAGAAATAGATAAGAAAAAGAAACAAATGGAAAGAGGGAATGACATAACAGTGAGGGACAAAATGGCTTAAAGCAAAAGATGCTTTGAATGTTTTGAAAATAAGCTATCCTGTCAAGAATATCAGGAGAATTTTTTTTTAATAGGAAAGAAGAAGACCTCATGATAAAAATCAAAACTAATTGTTGCCGATTAAAAAAAATATTTAAGTTGATTGATGGAAGAGATTAGGCATACAAAACTCAGATACAATGGAACACAGTAGCATAGTATTTCATGAACACAAGGACTGGGGTAAGGACTCAACATGCAACAAAACTGTGGAGAAAACTGTAAAGCAATCTGACAGAAATTAGGTTTAGAGGGGGGCGGAGCCAAGATGGCGGAGTAGAAGGACGCACGTTTACGAGCTCCGAAACCAAAAGCCCATAGAATTAATGTAAAAAGAGTCCCCCATAACTTCTGGGTCAATACAAGGTGTGCAGAAGCAGAGTGGAAGAGATTTCCGTTCCAGGGAGCCCTGGAGACCCATCTCCAGGGTCCGGCGCGCCCCGGAAAGTGGACCCCAACCCCAGCGCTGCCCTGGCCGCGGCCCCAGAGAAGCTGATCCGAGCAGGCTTCAGAGACGGAAGCTCCGGCAGCCGGGAAAGTCCCTCCACCCACAGAAGCTACAGGTCAGTGAGAGAGAAGGCCGGGCTGGAGGAGGGGAGCAGAACGTCTCCGTGACTCAGGCCCCCTCGGGAGGAAGCTGCGGCGGCAGAGACTGGGGCAGGAAGCGGCGGAGGCAGAGGTGTGGGCGGCGGCTGAGGCGGCAGCGGCCCAGGACTCAGGAATCCCCCAACAGCAGGCAGGATCTTCATTACGGAAGATTCCTGCATAAAACCTGACGGAGCTGAGCCTGGGAGACGGCCCTGCCCCCACCCCGCTCTATTACTGAAGGCTTCTGCTAAAAAGCCCCCAAGGGAACTGAGATTGGGAGGCGGGGCCCCCCACCCCGCCCCCACCCGCTCCATTCCTGAAAGTCTCTGCATAAAGCCCCCTAGGGATCAGAGTCTGGGAGGCGGCCCTGCCCCCACCCCAGCACCTGAACTAAAGCTCACTGATTGACAGCCGGCAGGAGGAAAGCCCATTTAAATCTCAGAGGCCAAGCACTAGCTGGGCAGATCCAGGCGGGGGGGGGGGGGGGGGCCGGTGGAAAGGAATCTCAGAAGTCAAGTAACTGGCTGGGAAAATGCCTAGAAAAGGGAAGAAAAGTAAGACTATAGAGAGTTTTTTCCAACAAATGCAAATATCCTTGTCATCAGGGAAAGACGTGGAGGGCGGGGCCTCAGTACCCCAGACACCCCAAGGGGGTGGCGGGTGGGCTCAGGCCCTGGAAGAGCTTTTGAAAAGCAAGTTAGACAGGTGGAGGTAAAACTGGGAAGAGAAATGAGAGAGATACAAGAAAAGTATGAAAATCGGGTCAATACCTTGGTAAAGGAGACCCAAAAAAATGCTGAGGAAATTAACACCTTGAAAAATAGGCTCACTCAATTGGCAAAGGAGGTTCAAAAAGCCAATGAGGAGAAGAATGCTTTCAAAAGCAGAATGAGCCAAATGGAAAAAGAGGCTCAAAAGCTCACTGAAGAAAATAGTTCTCTCAAAATTAGAATGGAACAGATGGAGTCTAATGACTTTACGAGAAACCAAGAAATCACCAAACAAAACCAAAAGAATGAAAAAATGGAAGAGAATGTGAAATATCTCATGGGAAAAACAACTGACCTGGAAAATAGATCCAGGAGAGACAATTTAAAAATTATGGGACTACCTGAAACTCATGATCAAAAAAAGAGCCTAGACATCATCTTCCATGAAATTATCAAGGAAAACTGCCCTGACATTCTACAACCAGAGGGCAAAATAAGTATTGAAAGAATCCATCCATCACCACCTGAAAGAGATCCAAAAAGAAAAACTCCTAGGAACATTGTGGCCAAATTCCAGAACTCCCAGCTCAAGGAAAAAATCTTGCAAGCAGCTAGAAAGAAACAATTCCAGTACTGTGGAAATACAATCAGGATAACCCAAGATCTAGCAGCTTCTACATTAAGGGATCGAAGGGCGTGGAATAGGATATTCCAGAAGGCAAAGGAACTAGGACTCAAACCAAGAATCACCTACCCAGCTAAACTGAGTATAATACTTCAAGGGAAAATATGGTCTTTCAATGAAACAGAGGACTTTCAATCATTCTTAACGAAAAAACCAAAGCTGAAAAAACAATTTTGACTTTCAAACACAAGAATGAGAAGAAGCATGAAAAAGGAAACAGCAAAGAGAAGTCTTAAGGGACTTACCAGAAGTGAACTGTTTATATTCATACAGGGAAAGACAATATTTCTAACTCTTAAAACTTTTCAGTATCTGGGTAGTTGGTGGGACCACACATACACATGTACACGCATGCACACACATACACACATGCACACACATACAGAGATAGAGAGCACAGATTGAACTGAATAGGATGGGACCATACCTTAAAAGAAACTAAGGTAAATGGTGAGAGAGAAATGTAGGGGGAGGAAAGAGAGGGAAAGGGAAGGGGGGTAACTATATGTCATTTAAGAGGCAGGTAGGAGTTTTTCTTAGTGGAGGGAAAAAGAGGAGAGCTGAGAAAAAAAAAAAAACAAGAAGTTTACCCTCATCACGTTTGACTAAACGAAGGAGTGAAATGCACACTCATTTTGGTATGAAATCCTATCTTACAGTATAAGAAAGTGGGGGAGAAGGAGATATTGCAAGGGAGGGGATGATGGGGGGGAGGGCAAAGGGAGGAGGGAGCAATTTGAAGTCAACACTTGGGGAGGGACAGGATCAAGAGACAGAAGAGAAACAATGAGGGGCAGGTTAGGAGGGATGGTAATCCAGTTAGTCTTATACAACACGACTATCAGGGAAGTCATTTGCAAAACTACACAGATAGGGCATAAATTGAATTGCCTGCCGTCCCAAAGGGAATGGGTGGGGAGGGAGGGATGGGGAGAATTTGGAACTCAAAGTTTTAGGAACAACTGTTTAATATTGTTGTTATAACTAGGAAAGAAGACATACAGTTAATGAGGAATAGAAAGTCATCTGGCCCTACAGGAGAAAAGAGAAGATGGAGACAAGAGAAGGGAGGGATGACAGAAGAGAGGGCAGATTGGAGATAGGGAAAATTAGATTGCTTCGGGTATTGGGGTGGGGGGAGGGGATAAAAGGGGAGAAAACTGGGAACCCAAAAATTTGTGAAAATGAATGTAAAAAATTAAATAAATAAATAGAAGAAATAAATAAATAAATAAAAATTTCAATTATGAAAAAAAAAAAGAAATTAGGTTTAGAGAAAAACAACTCATGCCACATACCACACTAACATCCAAATAAATAATTGACATATAAAAGATTGTATCAAACAAATTAGAAGAGAAAGGAAGGAGACAACTCTCTGTTCTGGATAAGGGGGTAGTTCTTGACCCAAAAAGAGGCAGAGAGAATCACAGAAGGAAAAAAACTGAACAATTACGATTACATAAAATTGAAAAGCTTTTGCAAAAATAGATGAATGAATGAGATTACAATTAAAAGAGAAACAGTTAACTAGGAATTTAAAATATTTACAGGAAATTTCTCTGATGAGCCAGCTGTCCATGACATACAAGGAACTAATACAAAACTTAAGAACAAAAGCCATTCTCCAATAAATAAATGATCAGATAACACGAAAAGATAGTTCTCAAAAAGAAAGGCAAGCTATTAACCACCATATTAAGAATATTCCAAATCAGTAATATGAAATCCAACTTAAGCACCTCAAGTTCTGCCTTGAATACATCATAATGTTAAAGATCAAAAAGGATGGAAAATGACTATTGCTGGTTAAAGTTATACAGAAGGAAAACTATCCAAATGTAATTTTTATGGGAATGTGAGTTGGTCCAAACATTCTGAAAGTAATTCAAAACTAAATCTAAAAAGTCACTCTGAACCCGAAGATACAACTCTGGTCATAGATCCCCAAAGAGTTCAAAGAAAGAGAGAAAAGCAGCACTTTCTGTTGCAGGGAAGAATTGGAAACAAAGGTGATACATCAGTCAGGAAATGGTTGGATTATGGCATATGAATGTAATAGAATATTACATTGTTACACTGTGCCATAAAAAATCATGAATCATCTGATGGACTCAGAGAAACCCAGGAAGAGTGAAGCAAGCAGAGCCGAGAAAACATTTTATACAACACTGTAGAGGAAAAGAGCTTTAAAAGACTTAACGGACTCTAATGAATGGAACGTCTACTCACAAACCCAGAAGCCCAATAAATAATAACAATAGCTAACATTTACATTTACATAGTGCTCATTTACATATGTGCCAGGCACTGTACAATTATTATCTTATTTGGTCCTCACAACAACTCTGGGAGGTAGGTTGCTATAATGATCCTTATTTTACAGATGAGAAAATGTAGGCAGTGGTTAAGTGACTTGTCCAGGGTCACACAGCAACGAAATGTCTGAGGCCACATTTGAACTCAGGTCTTCCTGACCACAGAGCCAGTGTTCTAAACCACTTAACCACCTAGCTGAAGGAACATGATTCCCACCTCTTGCTAATGGAGTTATGGAATACAGGTGCACAAAGAAATGCCTTTTCAGACATAGTCAATGTGTAGGAAATGAAAGTTGTTTTACTTAACTATGCTTATTGAAAGAAGGCTTTATTTTATTCACTGGAAAGAAAAGAGTGGGGAAAGAAGTGGGTAGGTAGTGACAGTGAAGTCAAAATCAATCAATCAAAAAGTATATATTAAGCACCTCTATGCCAGGCCCTGTGCTAGGTTCTGGGGATAAAAATACAAAGAAGAAACAATTTTGACTTTCGATGAGCTTACATTTCAATGGAGGAGAAAACAAGTACTTACAGAAATATAAATATGGCATAAAGTATAAAGCTAATAAGAAAGAAAAGAACATCCTGACTGAGGGGGCAATATGTCTAAAAAAATGGGATGGAATAAGATGGCTTGGACAAGCAGATATAACAGACTTGGTAAAGACAGTCTATTTCATCATATAAGACTGAAAGAGAAAGTGGCAGAAAGAACTTCAGTGACAGAAGATGAGGAAGAGGGAAGAAGAGGGAGTTCATGGCAAATAGCCTCAATTTTTTTCTGTAAAATGTGAGGCAAGGATCTCCATTGAAAGGATGGGAGGAGCGGGAGCCATAGGAGGTTTGAGATGGGATGAAAAGGTTTGGAAGAGCAGCTGTGAAGAGTGGGGATAGTGAGTGGAGAAAGGAGGTATAGCAGAATTGTCTACCAGCAGCGACCATTTGACGTTGTATAATCTAAATTTATGGTATAGCCAATCAGAATACTTGTCTGATTTTCCCCACCTTCACTCAGCAATCCATGTATAGAACTGTCCAAGAGAGGGCAGTACAGAGTTGAATTGACTCACCAAGGGGTCAAGATGGGGAGAAGAGAGAGTGGCTAGTGCAAGAGCGATGATCAGAGAACTGAGGGGACAAGGGCTTGGAGGTCACAGGACAGATGATGAGTTTGGTTTTGCAAGGGAAGGCAGACGGAAAGGTGAAAAGCTAATAGGTTATTGTCAGATAAGAGATTTCAGAATTCTTGAACATGACAGTGGTATGAACTAGAAATGACAAAATTTTCACAGAATTTCTATTCAGATCTCTCAGAACACCAGGGTTCCACGAAGTTTGAAAGAGTCTTTGTTAGAGCAGTGACACAGAATAAAACTCAAATTTCTTAGTCCAACATTCAAGGTCCTCTACAATATGGTTTCAAACTATCTTTCCACTCTACATTCTAACTAAACTAGATTGATCATTGCCTCCTAACACATCCCTAAATTTCCTACTACTCCACCTTTGTTTAAGCTATTCTAAATGCCTCAAATGACCTCTTCTTACTCCCATCTCCATCACCCCTTTTTAAGACCCAAGTCAAATGCTACCTCCTTCATAAAATCTTCCCCAGTTATTTCTCCTGAAAAAAACTTTTATATGACTTCAAAGTATTGTGAACTCCTTCTATATACTTATTATATTTTAATTTGTATTGTATTCATCTGTCTACATGTCTTCACCTGATCTCTACCTATACTGTAAACTCCTTGAGAACAGGGTCCTGATTTTAGCTGCCCCATCACCACACATGGGTGAATAAATCTCTGTTTATTGGATGGATCAACTAAGAATCCAATTCAAAATAAGTGAGCTAGCAATATTACAGAAGTTAGGGTAGGTCATGTCTACTGGCAAATCAGAAGAAAGCTAGATTAAGTCCACTATCACTGGAATCCCTTAGTATCATCATTAACTTGGTTCCTTTAAATTTTAATGTGAGGGACTTAACCAGCAGGGTCTCCAAGTAAGTCATCGAGACTTCCCAGTTCTTTTCCCAGTTCTTTCTCCAACCCTTTAAGGCTATCACTTAGGACTAAGGCAATGAATTCAGGTAGTGCTGTAGACCTAACAAAACAGCCCATCTAAGAACAGTTCTCCTTGGACCAATAATAACAAGTCATAAGTCCAGCAGGATTGATTTATTTTGGTACCACTTTTGATATACTTTGGATAGTTGGTTCTTTATAGTAAGTTAATGACAAACAACTTTAAATGTGTTCATTGAATCTTAAGAACATGTCATCCACTGGTTTTACTATTATTTTGCTGTTAAGAAACTAGGATGACTAAGTTTTTATGTTCACATAAAAAGTTGCAACCCACATCAGTTAAATGTGAAGTTGCAGTCAAATAGGATGGCAAAATGACTAGCACTATTAACAGTAGAAAGACCAGATTTTAAGAGTACCTAGAAAGTCCATACAAAATCGATTAACATGACTTTTTTTAATCCACAAGGCAAAGAAAAATAGAATGAAAATGTTTATTTTGAAGTAAAATTACAATTTTTTGCATCAATTAACACACTTGATCATGTTAGGTGAAATATTAAAAATTACTGAGAAGACATATCTTTATCCTTGTTAAAAACAAAAACAAAAAAACAGGCATTGTTAAAAAAAAAAAGGAAACAGGTGTCATGCTTCCTAGAAAAAAAAATGCCTTCCACATCCAGAGAAAGAACTGTGGAATTCAATCACAGAATGTAGCAGAACATTTTCTTATGTTTTGGTTTGTTATATGATTTCTCCCATTCATTTTAATTCTTATATACAACATGACTATGGTGAAAATGTATTTAATAGGAATGTATATGTAGAACCTATATAAAATTGTATTCCATCTTGGGGAAGGATGAGGGAAGTAGGGGAGAAGGAGGGGGAGGGAGGGAAAAAAATCTAAGTTATATGGTAGTGATTGTAAAACACTGAAAATAAATTAAAAAAAAGAAAAAAGAGAAAAAAGAAGAAAAAAAGAAAAAAACACAAAACAAAACTAAATAGTAAGAATTCATCAGTATGGTTCCAACACTGTCTAGGGAAAAGAAAAGTATCCTAGGTCATAAGAAAAGTGTATTCCATAGTTAAACAGAACAGTTCATGAATAAATTTATTAGTTCAATCTATCAATGCTGTACTAGGTACCAAGTATTAAAAAACAGGATTTATAATCAAGGTGGGAAGATATGTATCCATAAAACAATAAATAACAAGGCAGCAAATAATGATTGTACAATTAATGAGTTAAATAAGAAATGCTATCAAAGTTCAATATGCAAGAACACTGAGTCAAGAATGGTTTCATAGATCAAGAAAGACTTCACAAAGAAGGCAGGAATTAAAATCAATCTTGAGAGATAAACTGGGTTTGTACAAGTAGAGAAAAAGAGATAGGGCACTATCTATTTAAAAAGAAATGTGGTATTCTGTGTGAACAAAAACATGGAAGTAAGAAATTTAAAAATGTATTCAGGAAATAGAATAGACCCATTTAGTTGAAGCAAAGGTTCCCTGTATGAACAGCAGAGGCTAGATGGGTAAGTGGGTGCTAGAATCTGAAACATCTTGACTATCGGATCACAGAGCTAAAATTGAAAGGTTCCACAGAGGTGATCTACTTCAAGGTTCTCATTTTAAGATACAGAGGCACAGAGAAATTAAGCTATTTGCCTAAGGCCATGCAGATAAATTGTAGAGTTAGGATTTCAATTCAGGTCCAGTGTTTCAAGGTTCAGTGCTCTTTCCATTGTATCATAGTGTATCACAGTTAAGTAGTTAAGTCACTTTACTGCATGAGCAATTGGGAGCCAATATGTTTTTGAGTAGAGGAGTGATATGATCCAAGTTGTTTGGGAATAAAATTAATTTGTGGGGAAAGGAGAACCAAAAGACCAGAGAAGTAATGGCAGCAGTTAAGAGGCTATTAGTATTAATATTCTAAGTGGGAAGTAATAAATGCTATACTAAGTCATAGCTGTGGGGAAAACCCGGAATAATAGTAGCTTACATATATCTATATGAGAGGCATCAGTGGATATAGTGGATAGAGCAGGCCTTGAACCAGGAAGACTGGGTTCAATCCTGTTTCTATTGCTACTGGCTATATAATCCTAGGAAAGTCACTCAAACTTTTGGTACTTTTAGACAATTCTCTAAGACTAAGTTGCAGAGAAGACGGTGAGCTACCTTGGGGATACAAATGTAATGAATGAAGTAATTGATGAGTGCTTTCAAGGCATTTACATTCTAACATAATTTCATCTCCTATATAGATAAAATCACAGGTCCAATCCCTATCTTTATATTTATGTAGTACTTTGTCAATATATTTAATTTGAGGCTATGGCAGAACTCCCCAGTGTATATGTCCAGCAAGAAGCTAGAGATGTAAGACTGCAGCTCAGAAAAATCCTCAGGTTGTAGGGACAGAGAATTGTCACCTGTAGAGAAAGTAATAATTAAAGCCAATGGAACAGATAAATTCTCTAAAAGAGAAAGTATAGGGGAGAGTTTTCAGGCTGAATGAAATATAGATGAAGTAATGGATAGAACACCAGGCTTAGAGTGAGAAGAAAGTTCAAATGTGACCTTAGACATGAACTAGTGTGAGCCTGGGCAAGTCATTTAACCTATTTAACTCCGTGTCCACATCTCTAAAATAGAGATAACAATAGCATCTCCAAGGATTGTTGGGAAGATCAAATCAGATAGTACTTTTGAAGCATTTTGCAAAGCCTAAAGCACTAAATAAATACTAGCTAGGATGAACATGATCATGATAACTCTTGTTAATAGGACCTTAAGTTTTGGATTGGAAAGAGCCTCAAAGTTTATCTAATCAAATTCCCTCATTTTTCAGATGTGGAAACTGAAGTCCAGAGAGTTAGGTAACTTGTCCAAAATCAAACAGGTAGCAAGTGGCGGAGCCAAATACAACTTTCTCTCTGATACAATGCTTGTTGAGCTATCTTCTGATTAACAGTTCAGTTTCCCAGCTACCTCAATACTAGAAAAGAAATCACCAGAATAGTGTACATGAAGTTTTCAGTCGTAAAAAATGTATCAGGAAATTTAATATAATGGTATTCTGGATCAAATCATCCCTCTTTTTGGACAATACAAGCAAGTTATCTCAAACACCAAATAACTCACAGTGAAATGAAGTTCTGGACCTACAGAACTGTGAAACCATATCTCAAATTGTGGCAACTCCACAAGCAGGCTGCATCTCCTGAGATAAGAGCTCAACATCCACTTTGCCCTATCCAACAATGATTGTCACAACATGAATTAGGAGGCAGCCCCTGAAGACTGAAGAAGGTGGCTTCAGAACAAAATAAAAAATTGCTTTTCACTGCAAGTAAATACTTAAAACTTAGAAAGATGCATGGTTGATAGCACTAAAGAAGTTTATTTAAAAGTTAGGAATGTTCATGGTACCCTACTGGATTGTAAACTGCATTGGGGCAGAGGCCATACCGAATCTACGCTCTATAAGTAACCTCTAGCAAAGTACTATGCTTACAATAGTTGCCTAATAAATATTTATTGAACTGCTGAATCTATAATGATATGGTTGCTAAAAGAAAACTACCATTATACTCCAAAAAATATTTTTGGCATCATTGTTACAGACAGAACAATGGCCTGATCTGATCAGGATGAGATCACTTGTTCTTAGACCTTTGTGTTGAGTTTGATAAGTAAGGTATATAAAATTTATTAAGATGGACTTAGGATAGTGTCATGGACATGGAGGGTAAACTTTTACTTAAAACTGTAATACTTGCATTGTCAATATACTATACTATATGTAGAATAGATAAGAAGAAGTCCCATTTCTCCAGTCCTGAGGTGTTCCGTTCAAAATCCTCCCCAAATACGGTGTCTGTTAAGGAAATGGGGATGTAGTTAACTTAAAACCACAGAGTCAAAAGGGGCCTCACAAACAAGTCATCTGCTTAGGCAGAATCTCAAAACCCAAAGCATTAAAAAGGGCATAGAGAGGTGGAAAGAAAAACATTGGGATAAAGAAATGGGAGGGTCTCTTGGGTCAAAAAAAAGTAATCTGCTCCAATTCCCCACCCCACAAAGAAATCCTTTCTAAAACACCTCTCACAGCCAAGCGACCATCCAGTCTCAGTTTGAACATTTCCAGCTACCTTAATAAGCTGGCCGCTTCTCCAGTCCTATATTCAACTAGTTTTGGACAGCTCCAATTGTAAGGGCTACAAAATTTCCACCACTGGTCCTGAAATTCCGACCTCTCTCCAGCAGAACCGATCGGTATCCTCCCCTCTAAGTGACAGCCTTCCAAGCGCTCGAAGGCCAGACTTACAAGGGTGCCCTTTCCCCGAGCTGGTGAACGCCTGGTCACCCTCTTTTTATTCTTTTAACTCCCTCCAAGGAGTTGATCTGTCATTACCCCGGGCGGCTCCAACAGAGAAATGACCCCATGGACAGCTCCAGAGAAGGGAGGCCAGACAACAAACACTTCTACCGGACTTGCAGCAGGAGCCCCCTCCTCCCTATCAGCCGCAAGCGACTCCCGCACGTACCCTGATGCCAGGCTTGGCCCCCTTGAAAGTCGCGGGGTCCCCGGCTAGGAACCCCGAGCCCGGCAGGCTGCCCCAGCTCCTCCCCTCCCTTGCAGCCCCTCCGGGGCTCGGCAGGGAGCCGGAGGGAGGGGGCCGCCCCACTCTCCCGGCAGGGAGACGAGCCATCAGTCTCCCTCCGCAGCCAGGTCTCGGGGTGGACAGATATCCAGGCGGCCCCACCGGCGCCGGAGCTTCCGGGTCCCCCGTAGGGCCCCGCTGCCTGAGGCTGATCTCCGACTGCCAAGTCCCCCGAGCGAGCGCTCCCCGGACACCTCCCCGGAGCCCGGCCGGCTGAGGAGGGAAGGCCGCCTCCGGGGGACGGGACGGCAACCACGAAAGTCGTTGGAGAACGTGGCCGCGTGCGGAAGACGGCGGAGCTGCCCCCTCCCTCCACCCCACCCCGGGCAGCCGCCGCGGGTCACTCACCGAGAGGACGCTCATGCGGATTGGGGTCTCCAGTAGACACGCCATCTTGATCCTTCCCACCGGCTTGGGGTAAGGCCGGGGATGGCTTCGGCACTTTCGACGGCGCCTTCCCTCCGCGGCTGCCAGTACCTGTCACTGGTGGAGAGGCTGGCGAGGGAAAGGTGCACACTGCTTCAGGCGCGGCCGTGGCTCCGGCGAGGATTGTTAATAAGGAAAGGGAAAAGAAAGAGGAAATGTCCTGACGAATCGGCTGTTGGAAAACAGACATCAATCTCAGTTGAGGGGATTGAGACGGAGGGGAGGGGGCGGTGTTCAGCAGTTGACGCATGCGCCTAGTGGGAATTGCTCCCGTGCCCACCCCCCGCTGGGCGGGGCAAGGTCTTTGCGCACTGAGTGGGGGCCCCCTAGAGGATGAGAGTTAATGAAGTGTTTTTTATGTTCTTTTAAGAGAAAACTTTTCTTGGGTTTGGAACTGTCAGGCACCTTGTCCAACCTTTTCGATTTATAAGTGACGAAATCGAGGTTCACAGAGATTGAGACTGGTTCAAGGTCACACAGATAGTAACGTAAAATAGGGGTCCCGTCATAAGCTCTTTGAGTCCCGTTCTGGACCCTTTCCTTTAGGTGTGTAGCGTTGGAAGGTTTGTAGAGCGCTTCTCAAAACTCTACAGAAGAGGAAACCGAGAGAAGTGAAGTGACTGAGCCAAGGACTGCTTCATTATTTTGGTATCTAACTCCTAAGACTAATGCCATGTATTCAAAGTGAAGATGAACCTTGAGGTAATTATATAATTCAGAACAAGTTATATAATTCAGAAGAAAAAAAATCAAACAAATAAGGACTTAACCTTAGAATGCTACATGAAAGTTTTGCATTGCTTGAAACTACACTAAGACCCAGAGACTCCAGCTTCTGAGATAAGAACTCCCCATTTGACAACAGCTGACGGGAAAACTAAAAAATAGTAGAAATAGCAGAAACTAGGCATAGATCAACATTTCACACTTACCAAAATAAGGTCAAAATGGGTACTTCTTTTACACATAAAGGGTGATACCATAATCAAATTAGGAGAGCTAGAAGTAGGTTAGCTATATGATCTATGGAGAAAGGGAAAATTCATAACCCAACAAGAGATAGAGAACATTATGAAATGCTAAATGTATTATGTTGATTACAACAAATTAAAAAGGCTTTGCACAAACAAAACCAATGCAGCCAAAATTATAAGGAAAGCAGAAAACTGGAGGGAGAGTGAAATTTTGCAGCAAGTATCTTGATAAAGGCTTCATAAATATGTAGAGAACTGAGTCAAATTTATGAGAATGCAAATTTATGACAAATGGTCACAGAATATGAATAGGCAATTGTCAGATGAAGAAATCAAAGCTATCTATAGTCATATAAAAATGCTCTAAATCACTATTGACTAGAGAAATGCAAAATAACCCTGAGATACCACTTGACACCTATCACATTGGCCAATATGACAAAAGAAAAATTATAAATGGTGGAAAAGATGTGGGAAAATTGGGACTGATGCATTGTTGGTAGAGTTGCAAACTGATTCAACCATTCTGGGGAGCAATTTGGAACTATGCCCAAAGGGCAATCAAATTGTGTACCATTTGATCCAGCAATAATACCACTATGATATCCCAAAGATATAAAAAAAAAAAGAGGGGAAAAAACCTACATGTACAAAAATATTTTTAGCAGCTCTTTTTGTAGTGACGAAAAATTGAAAATTTAAGGGAATACCCATCAATTGGGGAATGGCTGAACAAATTGTGGTATATGACTGTAATAGAATACTATTGTGGTATAAGAAATGACATGCAGAAAAACCTGGAAAGACATGAACTGATGCTGAGTGAAGTGAGCTGAACAAGGAAAACATTGTACACGGTAACAGCAACATTGTGCAATGATCTGCTATAATAGACTTAGCTCTTCTCAGCAACACAATGATCCAAGAATTCCAAAAGATTAATGATGGAAAATGCAATCCAAATCCAGAGAAAGAACTGTGAAGTCTGAATACAGATCAAAGCATGCTATTTTCACCTTTTTTTGTTTGCTTTCATGGTTTTCCCCTTTTGTTCTGATTCTTCTCTCACTTCATGACTAATGTGGAAATATGTTTCAATGATTCCACATGAGTAACCAATATCAGATTGCTTACTTTCTTGGGGAGGGGGAGGTAAGGGACAGAGGGAGAAAAATTTAGAACTCAAAATCTTATAAAAGTGAATGTTGAAAACTATTATTACATGTAATTGGAAAAAATAAAATACAAAAAAATTACAAAATACAAAATAAATTACAAAAAAATAAAAAGCTAAAAAAGTTAAAACAGGAAACTACACTAAGACTTATGGTACATCTTGTAGAGTGGAAAGTATACTGGACTTGGAGTAAGGAATTCCTTGATCTACCAGATAGATACTTGGGATGATCATATCCCATTCCATCCTCACAACTTGTACATTTGAATGCTTTGATTTTCATTTCACAGCGGAAATAAAAGATCCAAACAAAAAATAAACAAAAAACCCAAAAGACCAAAAGTAGAGAACTGACTAAATAATCAGTAGACACACTTGATCAATCATGGTATAAAAGGAAATAAAATCTTTTACTAGTGATTTTATTTTTACAATTAAATTTTATACATGAATTTTGCCAGTCATTTTGAAGTAACCCACTACTTTTCCTCTACATTAAAATTGCCCTGTGACAAAGAATTGCAATTTAAGCAAAAACTGTCCAGTATAACAACCACATGCTTTGTTTTATAAAGCTTTGATGAGGAATCTAGAAAAGTTTCTATTTCTAAATTATCCCTTTAAATGAAGATATTGGAGGAACTGAATCAAAGAATAGTAAATGGATACAATCTTCTAAATCAGAGCCACAAATTTGAAGTGGTTATATTATGGGATTTAATATCTGAAAGGTTTAGAATAATAGATGAAATTGTGGACCTTTTGACCAAAATCATGATCTATTTAACTTCAGCCTGTTATTTCAAATAGTCAATGGGCTAAAACTTATGTCCATTCATAGATATGACATATGACAGATATTTATAAGAAGAGGCAGGACCTGAGAACTTCAAAGTAATGAAGCTTACTTTCCGACCAAGCAAGCTGACAGAGCTATATTAGAAAGTATAGCATTGAACACAAGCATAAGAAACTATTAAAGGAAATATTTTCAGGGACCTTCAGGACTTCCATGGATCTATGATTTCATTGACGTGGGTATGTACTCACTCTTTGGATCACAACACATCCAAGATTTCTCAATCTGTGTGTTTGTCCATTGTTCTGATGGTTTAAATTTTTTTAAAATTTGTTTTAATCAGCCAAAATCTGTCTTTTCACCCTCCTACCCTATCATCCCTACCTCAGCTGAGCACATGAGAGAATCAAAATACAGTATGAAAATGTATAGTAACCCAAACAAATTTCCACATTGACCATGTCTCCCTCCTTCCCCGCAGTGGTCTCATTTTTCATTCTGAGTCACCTCTTCATTAGGAGATAGGGACCACATTTCATCATTAGTCCTCTGGATTCTTGGATGGTCATTATGCTGATAAGAATACTGTACTAGTATTTCATCACATTTACATTCCAGAATGTTCATCCATTCTGCAATTTATTCCTCAGATAATTCCTCGCTTTCCATTCCTTCCACTTCAAAAGAGCTGTAAATATTTTTGTACATCCTTAGAGTTGGGTTTTTTTTTTTTTTGGCTTAAGACTAATCCCTCCCTAAATTGGCCCTCCCTCTAACTCTCCCTCCTCCCTTTTCTCATTTTCCTATTTTCCAGTTGCATAAAATATATTCCTTTATCCAAATCTCTTTGTGTGTGTGCGTGTGTGTGTGTATGTGTATGTGTGTGTTCTACCCTCCTTTAACCAGTTCAGATGAGAGTAAGGATCAGATATCAACTAGTCACCCACCTCATCCCCTCCTCTTGTATAAATGTCTATTTGTGCACCCTTTATTATTTGATATAAAATTCCCTGATCTTCCTATTCTTCCCCACCCCCCATAGTGTATCTATCCCTCTTCCTACTTTCCATTTTTTCTAAATATCAACAAGATATAACAAACATTCCCAGACCTTGTTTAATTGAATTCCTTCTAAGAGTCCCAACCCTTCCATGCTGATAGGGATCAAAGAGGACTTATATCATAACTCTATATTTTAACATGAGTAGTTTATCCTCATTTAATCCTTTATCATTTTTCATTCATGTTTACCTTTTTTATATTTCTCTTTACTTCTGTGTTTAAACTTCAAAGTTTCTCTGTAGTTCTGGACTTTTCATCAGGAATGCTTGGAAGTCCTCTATTTCTTTAAAAGTCCATTTGTTCCCCTGTAGCATTATACTCAGTTTTCCTGGGTAAATTAATCTTGTGCCTTCTTATTCTCCTACCCTAACCTCATATAAGGAGAGGACATGACTTTAGGGCATTATGAAGTCTTTCAGTTCCATTGGAAATGATGAGATAGCTATCCTGGGTACCTTTCTAAAATGGAGGATCTGGGAGTAGTTCTCCATGTCCACTTTCCACCCTTTCCATAGAGAGTGTTAGGGCTACTGAAGTGGTGTTAAGTGACTGCTAAGTCATATGATCCTAACTGAAGCCTCAGTACTTGAATTCTTTTTTTTTCTGCTTGACATATTTTTCTTTTGACCTGGAAGCTCTGGATTTTGGCCTATGACATTACTGGGAAATTTCAATTGGGAATTTCTTTCAGGTGGTGACCAGTGAATTCTATTTCCACTTTTCCCTAAGAGCTCTGTGTAGTTGTTTTTAAGAGATTTCTCAAAATATGATGTCTGGGGTCTTTGTTTGGTCATAGTGTTCAGTTATTACAATGATTCATAATCTTATGAATCATAATCTTAGTCTGTTTTTCAGGTAAATTATTTTTGTCATGAGATACCTTACATTGTCTTCTACAGTTTTCAGCCTTTTGATTTGTTGTTTTATGGAATCATGTGGTATATTTTAATTTTCAGTGAGTTTGCTCTTTGGGCAAGGTTTTGTACTTCATGTGCCAAGCTGTTAATTCCCTTTCCAATCCTTTCCTCCATAGTTCCCATTCCTTCTCTTCCTCCCCTGCCCCATTTTCCCTCTTGAGTGTTCTCATTTCACTGATAACATTTTTAATTCTTTTTTAAACTCTTGCTTCATGTCTTCCAGGAACTCTAGTTAAGTTTCTGCTTCAGCTATGTTTTTCTCTGAGGCATGACTATTTGCAGATATTTTGGAGTCATTCTCTTTTGTGTTCATGTCTTGAAACTCCATGACATAGTAATAATAGCTCATTATTGTGGAGTTCTTTTTTCTTTCTCTTTTCTTTCTTTTCTTTTTCTTCTGTTCAATCTTCCAGACTACTTTCTCAAATTGAATTTTATGTTAGGATTTAGTTCTGCTGTATTTCTGGAGCAAAGGCCTGAGCCAGGCCTGTTGTTATTTTCTTGGGGGTACTGAGTGTTGTGTTATTTCAAGATAGCTAAGGCTAAGGACCTGCAAACTTTCAGTGCTCTGAAAGTGGTCTGCAGGACAAAATCTACTAGTTGCCCCCTGGTCTGAAACCTGCAAGTTCCTCAACTGCATTTAGATCTGAGCAAAAGTACAGTGCTGCTGGACTCAGTCACTATAAGCCAGCTGGGAAGCTGCCTTGGTTTAAAGTGACAGAACTGTAGTCTCTCTTTTGATCTGAGACCTGGTTATATTTTTGTAGGTTAGGCTACATGCTGGAACTGAAACCCTGTTCTGGTCCTGGGGTCTAGCCCCACTACCACTGCTTTCTTCTGAACTTATTCCTTTCTCAAGTAGCTGTCCTGAGCCTCCCTACTTGGAAGGACCACTTTCAGTCACAAATTCCCTTCCAATACACCTTTAATATGTGACCCTGAACTGGATAGGGAACAACAAAGCTGCCAATTGGCACCTATTTTCATTATAGTGTCTTGGCAGGAGTCTGGGGATACCCTATTATGAGTCTAGGACCTCCTCTTACCCCATACACAGCCTCTCGCTGGGTGCTGGAGTGCCCCTCAGAAAGCATGCTCCTGGATCAGCCCCATGCCTAGTGTCCTCTCTGTCAGTATCCCTATACCAACAGGCTGGACAAAATGACAAACTTTTTCTGGATTTCTCTATCAATATTAAAACTGCTACATTTTCTTTAAAAGAAAATGTTTTTCAATGTTTATTTTGACAGTTCTACCTAAATTAATCTATTTATTCAGTGCCATGCCCAAAAAACTATCAAAAATTATTTTATAGAGCTAGAAAAAAAATAAAATCTATCTGGAAGATATCAAAAGAATCAATGAAAAAAATGGGAAGAAAAGTAGTGTAGCCAGAACACATCTAAACTGTGTTATAAAGCAGTAAGTATCAAAGCAATCTGGTGGATAAGATTGTTGTTTTTGTTTGTCCTTTGTTTTCTAAGAGGACCATTACATCAAAAGTTGATGCCATAACTTGCAAGTGAATTGGATTTAAGTGAAGGAGGGCTGTGCAAAGTCACCAGTCTCACTTTCTCCTCTGGAGCCATCTGGGCCTAGTGACAAGACAAAGATAAAGATGACTGGAGATGACCCTCACTGGCTAAGAAATAGAGTGGTGTATCAGTGGAATTGATAAGGTATGAATTACATTATAGTAAATGATCATAGTAATCTAGTATATGATAAACCCAAAGACCCAATATTTTGGACCACAAACTCATTATTTGACAAAAACTGCTGGGAAAACTGGAAAACACTATTGCAGAAACTAGGTATAGACAAATATCTCATTCCATATACCAAGAAAAGGGCAAAATGGATACATGATTTACACATACAGTGTGATACCATAAGCTAATTAGGAGAGCATGGAATAATTTATCCATCAAATCTATGGATAAGGGAAGAATTTAGGACTAAAGAATACAAAGAGAGAATTACAAAATATATACTAGATAATTTTGATATATAAAATGTACAAGTTTTTGCATAAACAAATCCATTGCAATCAAGATTATAAGGAAAGCAGAAAACTAGTGGGGGAGCGGGAATTTTGCAACAAGTATCTCTGATGAAGTCTCATTTCTCAAACATATAAGGAACTGAGTCAAATTTATAGAAATACAAGTCATTTTCCAATTGATAAATGATCAAAGGATATGAATAGGCAATTTTCAGATGAAGAAATTAAAGGTATGAATAGTCATATTAAAGACAATGCTCTAAATCGCTATTGATTAGAGAACTGAAAATTAAAACAACTGAGGTATCATGCGACACCTTTCAGATTGGCTAATATGACAGAAAAGAAAAATGATGGATGTTGGTGAGGATATAGGAAAATTGGGACAGTAATGCACTGTTGGTGGAGTTGTGAATTGATCCAATGATTCTGGAGAGCAATTTGGAACTATTCCCAAAGGACTATAAAACTGTTCATACCCTTTGTCCCATCAATATCACAAGTAGGTCTATATCCCAAAGACATAAAAAGATGGGGTGGGATGACTTATTTATACAAAAGTATTTATAGCAGCTCTTTTTGTGGTGGCAAAGAATTGAAAATTGAAGGCATGCCTATCAGTTGAAGAATGGTTAAAAAGCTGTGGTATATAATTGTAATGGGATACTATTGTGCTCTAAGAAATGGCAGGCAGGATGATTTTAGAAAAACCTGTAAAGACTTCCATGAACTGATGAAAAGTGAAGTGAACAGAACCAGGAAAGCACTGTACCCAGTAGCAGCAATATTGTTAGATGAAGAACTGTGAATGACTTAGCTCTTTTCAGTAATATAATCATCCAAGACAATTCCAAGGGACTAATGTGAAGCATATTATTCACCTTCCGAGAAAGAACTGATGTGTGAATGCAGACTGAAGTATGCTATTTTTCACTTTCTTTCATTCTTTTTTCTTTTATTCAAGTTTTCTTGTACAAAATGATTAATATGGAAACATTTTACATGATTGCAGATACATAACCTATATCTGATTGCAGGAAGGAGAGAGGGGAGGGAGAGATAGAATTTGGAGCTCAAAACTTTAAAAAAAATTTAAAATTGTTTTAACATGTAATTGGGAGAATTTTTATACATATGTATGTATATTATATATATGTGTATGTGTGTGTGTGTGTACATGTATATAGGGTTTTTTTGTTCTAATTCTCTCCCTCCTTCTATCCCCTCTCCTACTCACTGAGAAAGTGAGAAATATGATAGCCATTATACATATTAGGACTGTACATTTTCTAGTCTATTTAGAGGATGGGAGCTTGGCTATTCTGCTTCTCCCGACTCCATCTTTTGAGATTACCTTTCATTTATATTGTGTAATTTCCTCTCAGGGTTCATTGACCTGTCTCTAGCACTTGCAGGTTGGGTCCCCAGACAGAAGCTGCTACTACAAGACCAATATTTACCAACATTTTCCTGATGCTGCTTCTTCCCCCAACTCACAATATGAGGTAGATGGAGACCCATTCCCCTCCTTCCTTCTTCAAGGATTAGGTATCACCTGAAGGAGATAGAGCTGCCCCCAGGACCTTGCTAATACAGCTTTTCCACAGTTTCTTTTCATCTAATGCATAAGAAGTCCTCACCGCTATGAGTCAGGGTCTCTCAGATTTGGAGAATTTCTGAAGACTACACAAGTCATCATGCCTGCCCTGATGCCCAGAAGCATTTATATATGTAGATGAGGAGATGAATCCAGGGAGTTTAAGTGTTACGATTTCCTTGTTGTATAGTATTTCTGTGTTAGAACAAAGTAAATATCCTTTTGTTAACTATTCAATGACTTGGAAGTGACTTATTTTGTCACAGCATTGAACCTGAATTAAGAGAACATCAGCATTAGAGCCACAAGGGTAATCTAGGTGGTTATCCTCCCAGTACTAGAACATAGGCGCTCATCTGGCATATTGCTCTGCAATATCATCTGGCTAGTTAACACCTATCCAACATTATATAACTAGTGATTAGAACCTTATTATCAAATGACTTTTTGATCTCTCCTCATTGATTATCTCAAATTTGTCCTGTATATATCTTGTTTGTACACAGTTGTTTTCATGTTCTCTTCCCTATTAGTCAGTGAGCTCCTTGAGAGCTGGAACTATTTTTTGCCTTTCTTTGTAATCTTAGTGCTTAGTGCCTTGCATAGACCCACTGGGCAATTAAGAGCCTAGTTCTTGACCATTTACAACATTTTGATTGTCAGTAGGCAGAGCATGTTGAATATGCTCAAGAATTGGGCTCTTAATTGCCCTGTGGTTACGTGCCCACTTCAGAGGTCATTAGAAGTACAAAAAGAGTTCACAGCTGTTACTGTGAGCTTTGATTCTTATCTGGAAAAGGATAGGAACTAAGGGAAGCGAACCCTTATTGTAGCACATATAGATGACTAGGAAGAAAACACAGTAGTTCTTAGTTACTGTATAAGTCATGTTGCTAATTTTAAGAATTTTAAGGTGATTCAGATTAATACAATGATTTATAGCAATTCCGATGAACTCATGATGAAAATTACTCCCCACCTCCAGAGAGAGCTGATAACTTCTGAGTACAGATTGAAGCAGATTTTTTCCCTTTATTTTTCTTGCCTCCTCACCCCCAAAATGCCTAATGTGGAAATATATTTTGCATGACTTCCTATCTCTAATGAATTTACTTAAATTGTGAATTGGTCTTGTCCAACCACATGAAGGCAAAACAATGCATGGGTGTACCTGAATATTGAGGGTACAAATATATTTAGAGGTAAAAAAAATAACTAAGAAAAAGAAGTACTAGAAAACTAGTTGTGGTCAATTTTTTTAACCAGGGGATTTACTCTGGAAAGGGAATCAATGGGGTCTCCTATATCCTTCTAGTTGAAGACTTAGAATCTGAGGAGAATTCCTCATGATCTTCTCCAAAAATAAAAAGATAATTACATACATACAAAAAACTACTAGAGAAATTAAAAATATAAATAAATGCACCCAAAAGCAAGATTAGTAAGTTGAAAGACAGAATGACATACTGAGAAAAAATATTTCAAAACAGTGTATATGAAAGTCACTTTTGAAAGAGTGATCAAAAGAAAATGTCAGAATTACTAGAATTTCAAAAATCAACAAAGAAGAAAAATATTCAATATATTTCAGTAATCTTGTCAGTATAATTTCACAGAATTTCTAAAAGGAAGTAACCTTCTATAAAGAAAAAGAGTCCACTGTATTTCCATCTGAAGAAACTAGGACTTGAATTTATGCAGATGTAAGTACGCTTTAACCCACTATTCCAGAGCCAGTTAGGTACATCCCGCACCGCACACACATACAAAGGTACTGTGAAAGTTTTGGAGCTGTGTTTTCTCTAATATTATCAGCTTAATCACATGCCGTTCATATTCTTCACTATTAGAAACCTGTGGCAAGTACCTTGTTCTATTTAACCACTTAACATCCATTAGATTTTACAGAGGAATATTAGTTTTGATAACAAAATGTTAAAAAAAAGTACAAACTTTACCTTACACATCCTCAGAGGCACACTCCCTTATACCACCTCAGTCTCTGAGGATAGTGGCCTCAGATTTATCATAATTTCTACATAACATTTGTCCCATCAAGTTCTTGTCTAGGTATAGCATGCTTGCTAGATGAGTCCTTGTCTCTGCTTCTGCTAGACTGGGTCTCAGTGGTTACTCTTGAAGATCACTCCTTCCCCCTTCAGCAATTAATACTGTGCTGGCTGATGCTGGGATATTGGGACACCAGGACATCCAGAAGTTCATTCTTCTTACCTTTAGACACTCACAGTCCATTCACCTAGAATATAAAAGAACATTAGAAAGGCAAAAAGACTGAGGCCTATTTTCATGGGACTATATAGTCTTAGGGGAAAAAGTCCAAAAAGTCTCTTCCTTTAAAACACTGTTTCTCACCAGACTCCATCAGGAAAAAGATCCCAAAAGAGCAGGCAGCAGAAGGTAATATCCTAGACTGAGGTTTTATGAGTCCCCCTTCCCCCAATTTTAGCTACTGCAGACAATCGATAGGCTCCTATTCACTTTGTGGTTGGCACATTCAAAGCAGTTACAAAATGTCTAAGTATGTCTATAGTCTCTCCATTATACGTCTCTCTCTCTCTCTCTCTCTCTCTCTCTCTCTCTCTCTCTGCACATGTATATGTGTGTATGTATATGTATATATACACACATACAAATGTATATGTATATACGTATGCATATATACATATGTATGTGGATGTATGTGTTTTTAAGACCTCAGCCTCAGAATCAGTTTCCTAACAAACCTAAGCATTTTGTTTGGAAGTAAAAGAAGGTAGATAAAAAGGTAAAAGATAAATAACTGTAGTTAAGAACTATAAAGTACTAAAAGAATTCATGTATTAAAACATATACTTCAAAAGCCCTTTAGGATTTAGTTGTAGGGAGGCCCTAGAGAGTTGAGTACTTAGGGCAATATGTATTTTCATCTGTGATTAATTAGGTTTTAATTTAAGAGTTTTCTTAGAGTAATAAAAGTAATCAGTATTTTGGTTAAATTTCTGAATTAAACAGTTGTGCTTTGGGGAAAAGACAGAATGGCAAAAATAAGTATGAGTGCATTATGAAAAGAGTATTAAATATAAACAAAGAGATAATAAATCCAAAATGAAGTTCATAATACTTTAAAAAATACTTGGGCTTCTGGATGATATGACTGCTAAATGGACACAATTGCTGAGCTTCCTTACTACTTCATACTTACTTCTATATGCACTAGAACAAATAATGATCATGAAATACAATGAGAAATTATAATGTGACTTCTTCCACTTCCAAATTGCACAAAACATCAGTCCATTGGGTATAGAAACAGGGAACATCAACCAAGAGAGGGCAAATATAGGTAGTCAAGTTGGTAGTTTAGATCAATCAGAAATAGGCCACAGACACTTGTAAATTGCAAGGCTCAATATGTAGAAGCAATAAGAACAAAGGACTCCCAAGAAAGACTCAACATAGTCAGAATTTCCAGGCTTATAAGAATCTCACTATGAGAGCTTTAGAAGCCACCAAGGGGCTTTAAGGTACCTTGAACTCTGTCCTGAAATGCCATAATGGGCCAAGAAGATCCAGCACACTGAACCTCAAAGATGTAGAAGGCCTAATCCTTGCAGTTGGAGATCAGAGCATGAACCTGTGTGGGATGGTGAGACCCCCTACTCAAATTGGCTACTCAGAGGCATCTCAAGGTACAAACAGAAAGTCCTTTATTTGGTTCTCACAAGAAACGGGCTTCACCTTCACTAGGCAGTCTAGAGAAGGGAGGCATGGTACAGAAACAGAAGCATGGTTATATAGTCAAAAACCATAAACCCACCCCCCCTTATCCTTTAAGTCAAGAGCCTGAGCAAGCAACTTATTTTCAGAAATTTGCCCCAGATACAAGGAATAAGGAAATGAAATTGAACAACAAGAGGAGAGGAATGGTAAGGTGGTTTCACAATTTCAAGTTCCCCCATGTCACTTGTTTCCCAAGGAATTGAAACTTAGGCCTAGAGTCAGATCTACTTTAGACTTAGGCCCCTGAGAAGTCTTCACTATCACATTCAAACCCATGTCTCTCAGGGTAAGATGAAAAAGGTCTGACCATTCCATGCAAAATTGCAGCATTTTGGTTCTGCCAAAATTCAATAAGTACATTCAGGAACTGAAGTTAGAGAGTTGAGTAAACCAAAGAAGACATTAACCAATATAAACTATCAATGTAGTTCTAAAATTTAGAGTCAGATATCCAACCTAGGAGGGAGTTTATAACAGCTGTAAGCAGAAACTGAAAGTGACAAAAAAAAGGAAGTTTTCACAATGACATCATACTTAGAAGAAAAGATAAAAAAATGAAATAAATTTCAAGAAACCATAAATGGAATTTATTGGAACCAGAGATCAAGGTGAAGACATAAAGAATACACCAAATAACACCTGAAAAGAATTCCAAAAGGAAAAGTACTAGGAACATTACAGTTACAGTCAAATACAGAACTTCTACATCACAGACAAACTGCAAATTTTAGAACTACACACAGAGAAAAGGTAAAAGATTGAAGCAGAATCTATTATGCTTCAGCTGAAGTTAAAAACAAAAAAAAGCAGAGCAACAATCATGATCTCAGACAAAGCATAAGCAAAAATGGATTTGATTAAGAGATAAGGAAGGAAATTAAATTTTGCTAAAATGTGCCATAGATAATGAAGTAAAGTCAACATTAAATATATATATGTACCAAATGGTATAGCACCCAGATTTGGTAAGGAGAAGCTAAATAAGTTACAGGACAAAATAGACAGGAAAATTATACTAGTGGGGGACTTCAACATTCCCCTCTCAGAGACAGATAAATTTAGTCAATAAATAAGAAGTTAGGGAAGTGAATAGAATCTTAGAAAAGTTTGATATAATAGACCTCTGGAGAAACTTGAGTGGGAATAGAAAGGAATATACCTTTATCTCAGTGGTTCAGGGCCCCTACACAAAAAAACTGACAATATGTTAGGGCATAAAAACCTCACAATCAAATACAGAAAAACAGAAATATTAAATGCATTTTTTCTAGAGCACAATGCAATAAAAATTACATTCAATAAAGTCCCATAAAATAGATTAAAAATTAATTGGAAACCAAATAGTCTAATCTTAAAAATAATCTAATCTTAAAGACAGAGTGAATCAAAGAACAAGTCATAGAAACAATCAATAATTTCATTAAATAGAATGACTACAATGAGATAACATGCCAAAATTTATGCAATACAGCCAAATCTATGAGATACGGTACTTAAGAGAAAATTTATTTACTATTATAAATTAAAGAAGTAACAGATCAATGAATTGAACATGCAATTTAAAAAAACAACTAGAAAGAGAACAAATTTAAAATCTCTGATTAAACACCAAATTGGAAATCCTGAAAATCAAAGGAGAGATTAATAAAATAGAAAGTAAAAAAATGATTGAACCAATAAATAAAATGAGGAGCTGGTTTTATGAAAAAAAAACCAAGAAAATAGATAAACCATTGGTTAGTTTGAGTTAAAAGAAAGAAGAAAATGAAATCATAGTATCAAAAATGAAAAGGGTGAATTCACCACCACTGAAGAGGAAATTAAAATAATTATTAGAAATTATTTTGCCCAATTTTATGCCAATAAATTCAACAATCCAAGCAAAATGGATGGATATTTACAAAAATGTAAGTTTTCCAGATTAATAGAAGATGAAGTAGAATATTTAAATAACTCCATCTTAGAAAAAGAAATTAAACAATCCATCAATTATTTCCCTAAAAAAATATCTCCAAGGCCAGATGGATTCACAAGTGAATTCGATGAAACATTTGTAGAACACTTAACTTCCGTGTTATATAAACTATTTGGGAAAATGGGCAATGAAGGAGTCCTACCACATTCCTTTTAAAACACAAATGTGGTGCTGATACCTAAATCAGGAAAAGCAAAAACATATATACCATCCTAATGAACATTGATGCAAAAAGTTAAATTAAAAAGGAAATTATATCAATATATCACTAGGATCAAACTCTTTGACTATGTGGGATTTGTACCAGTAATGCAAGGCTGGTTCAATATTAGAAAAACCGTTAGCATAATTGGCATATCACTAACAAAAACAGCAGAAATCATATGATTATTTCAAATGCAGAAAAAAAAGCTTTTGACACAATACTGCATGCATTCCTAGTAACAACTTTAAAGAACACAGGAATAAAAGTAGTTTTCTTTAAAATGAAAAGTAGCAGTTACTTAAAACCATCAGCAAGCAATATTTGTGATATAGATAAGCTAAAACCCTTCTCAATAAAATCAGGGGTGAAGCAAGGTTATCACCACTATTATTGACTATAGTATTAAGCATGTTAGCTATAGCAATAAGAGAAGAAAAAGAAATGGAAGGAATTAGAATAGACAATGAGGAATTAAAACTATCACTCTTTGCGGATGATATGGTGGTATACTTAGGGAATCCTAGAAAATCAACTAAAAACAATTAGTTGAAATAATTGACAACCTTAGTAAAGTTCCATGATATAAAATAAACCCACAGAAATCATCAGCATTTCTATGTATTACCAACAAAGTCCAGCAGCAAAATCTAGAAAGAGAAGTCCCATTTTAAATAACTATAGAATACTGGGGAATCTATCTGCTGAGATAAACCCAGGAACTATATGAACACAATTACAAAACACTTTTCATTCATACAGGTAAAGTCAGATGTAAACAATTGGAGAAATACTAATTGCTCATGGACAGGCTGATCCAATATAATAAAAATGGCAATTCTGCTAAAGTAAATTTACTTATTCAGTGCCATACCAATCAAAGTACCAAAAATTATTTTATAGAACTAGAAAAAGTAGTAACAAAATTCATCTGGAAGAACAAAAGGTCAAGAATATAAAGGGAATTAATAAAAAAAAATGTGAAGGAAGGTGGTCTAGCAGTAACAGATCTCAAACTGGTAAAATCATCAAAGCAATCTGGTACTGGCTAAAAATAGGGTAGTGGATCCGTGGAATAAATTAGGTATATAATACATAGTAGTAAGTGATCATATTATTTAAGTATTTGATAAATTTAAAGACCCAAACTTTTGGGAAAAGAACTCTCTATTTGACAAAACTTCTGGGAAAACTGGAAAACAGTATGGCAAACAGTAGGTATAGACCAAGATCTTACACCACATGCCAAAATAAGGTCAAAATGGGTACATGATTTAGATATAAAGGGTGACACCATGAAATCCAGGAGGTCAGCCAGGTGGTAAAAGTCACAGTTTTCCTACTTCCTGAAAGAGGTGATGGATTCAAGGTACAGAAAGAGACATATATTTTTGAATATGGCTATTTTTTTGTATTAGATTTATTTAAGTATTCTTTCTGATTATGTTAAAGAAAAATATTAATACTACATTCCACATTTTAAATACAAATCTGACAGAAACATTTAATCTAACATTAGTATCTAAGAAATTTACCACAGAGACAGAGAGAACTATAGAAAGAGAAAGAGATCTAAACTGACAAACTGACTTTACTCTTGTATATGTCTCTACCCCAAGATTATTTGAGATGTCATTTATGAAAATCTTGAATAAGAAATGATATTAATAAATTACAGTTTTGATTAACATTCCAGAATGAGTCAAGATTCCAGAACTAGAATCAATAGTCAAATCTTTTCTTGACTTGAATTCACTCAAGAATTGTCCTGGAGTAATAAAAGGGACCTCCTCTTTTTAAACAATATCCCAATCCATTCTGAAGCAGGAATTTCCCTTGGATGGGTTACAGGAAGGGGTGCTGTATCTTGGACCAGATAGCAGGAGTCAATTTTTAATTATTTTTAGAGTGAGCATTCATACCTCAGAAATCAAGAAATGCTACAAATAAGGGCTTATTTTACTGTTTTGTTGATTGTCTAGACTCAATAAAGTAAGGGAGAAAATTCCCGTAAAGTTGATTAAATTTAAAGTGGGTCATGCATACTTCTTCCTCCCTTTTTCCTTTCCCCTCCTCAACCCTAGAACTGGTTGTGAAACATTTATCAACACACCCTTGATCACAGGTTAATTGCTTCATATTCCCTTTTGAGGTTTCAGAAGTGGGTATAGTGTCAATGCTGTCCTATTACTTTACGAAATGGAGTGATAACAATATAAAAATACGATATGGTCATCAGGGGTAACAGTTATTACATCAAACATTATAGATATTTTGTATATCAATATGAACACTTAAGGAAAGCCTTCATAAAGAATATTTGTGGAACTTGTGGAACTGAGTTACAATGTAACTGGTTAAAGTATAAAGTAGTAAGTGCAGCAGCCTGTTCCAAAAAATTTTCCATTCCCAGCTACATTTTTCACAGTTCCTTTTTGGAAGATATCTCTCTAGAATTAACATATGCTTTAGTTTTTATTTTCATCCTGGAGATAGTAGACAATTACTATAAGTCATAGTTACTTTCCTCTAGCGTGGCACATCCTCTTCTCCTGGACTAGGGGACTAACACAGTTACCCTGTGCTTTTTACTCCAAAGGTCATACAAGCAAAAGTCCTTTTACAACATAGTAAATATGAACTCATTATTAAAGATCCTGGCTTTCAGCAGCTATTTGGTGTTTGACAGTAATCTAGTTATAAAAGTCTTTTAACATTTCCCCTTGTGATTGATCTGGAGTCTTTTTTGTGGTAGGGTAAACATCAAGTTATTGTAAAAACATATATACTATAACAAGGACACATTCATTTCTGATTAAAATCAATATTGAATGAAATTCAATATTGAAAAAATCAACTTATGCAATATCCTATTCCAATTCCTTTGATGTTTCCATGTAGAATCTGCAAGGTCCTGTGTGATCCTGACTAGAGTTCCTTGATATTTAAATAGTTTCCTTCTGGCTGCTGGCAGTATTTTCCCCTTGACCTGATAATTCTGGAATTTGGCAACAACATTGCTTGGTGTTTTCAATTTAAGATCTCTTTAGGGAAGTGATAATGGCACATGATAATAACTATAAGATTTCAGTGTAATATGCTCCGAGAAAACAAATAGAGAAGTAGCTCTATAATGGTTGCAAAAAAATCTAGATTTTAAATCAGAAAACCCAGGGTTTGAATCTTGGTCTTTGATGCTTTCTACTAGTGAGACTTTAGGTGGGGCATTTCATCTTATTGGGCCTCCATTAAGACAATACATCCTGTAGTAACCACATAACACTGTGAGGGTTGAGTAAGAATCTCTAATTTCTTTCAGAATTAATTTCAATACTACCTCCTAAATAAATACATTTCTAATTCTCCTGGCTAATAGTGCCACCACCTTAAATATATGCATATATACACATTTATTTACATATGTGTGTATAATATTTATATCTGTAATAGGCCTTTGGAACATGCCCAAATCTCCTAACATGGAAGTGTACCATGCTTCTCTATGTTCCCCTAGCACATGGGTGGGAATCTCCTTCAATTGACTATGCAGCCAGAGTAGTCTGAGTTTTTAAAACTGCTAGAATGACTGCCAGCATAGGACTGTCTCACTCTCTTTCCTGCTGCCATCCAGAGGGTAGTTTACCCACATCATGGGGGCTATGAACTGAACAAGGAAAGGGATATAATTCCCTCCTCTCCCCTCCTCTTCTTTACTTCTTAGCTTTGAGAAATAAACTGGAGTTTTTCCAATTTCTGTTCTGTTTCATTTGTTCTTATCAATTTCAAGTGCCAGTGGTAATCCCTATTGGAGTGGGAGTGTGATCCATAATTTGAGCCTAGCACCAGGATTCCAAGAAGGGTGTTATGATAAGCCAGTCTGGCAAGGAAGCCTTGAGAAGTCAGGGTGCCTGGGACTTGAACCCAAGAGTGACTTTGCAATTGGAATTTGGGACTGTGCTCTATAAGAACTGAACTAATCTATGAATCTAATCCTCTTCCTTACCTAGAGATGGAGGTGGTAGAGGATTGAGGTTATCTCTCCCACACATTTTGGAGTAAGTATGTATATTTGTGATTATACCTTTGAAGTAAATATTTGTTTGGAAAAACTAATGTCACTGTTAAATCATTAAAAGGAACTGAGGTGCAGGGGACCCATCTCCTACAGTTGAGGGAACATCATGGGTAGGGCAGAGGCTAGAGTCATTGGAAGAAAACATAGGCATCCCCAGCTACCCTTAATGGTACCCAAGAATGCTGGGGACAGGCATGAAATATACCTACTCTTCATGGCATTGGGGGTCAGGGTAGTCATTGTTACTTATAATTTGTCTATATTCATATGTATAGTCAGTACATTTTGTCCTTATTATCCCAGAGTGAGGCTAGTTAATTCTCCTCTTCAAGGTTCCAGGGGTGACAGAAGGTTTCTCTTCTTTGATGCTGTCCACTTGATACTACACTGGTTAATAATAGTTAACATTTATACAATATTCTAAGATTTGCAAAATGCTTAACAAATACTGCATTTTATCTCCACAACAGTCTTCGGAGAAGGATGCTGTTATTACCCTCACTTTACAGTAGAAGAACCTGAGGTTGTGACCTGCCCAGGATCACACAGCTACTTAATGTATGAGACTGGATTTGAACTCAGAAATTCTTGACTTTAGGTCCAACACTATCCATTTCCTCATCTAATTGAATCTAAAAACAAAACAAAACAAAACAAAATATTGGTTGTGTTTCTCACTGTTAGCTCTTAGTGAGCTATGCCCCAGTTCCACTTAACTACTTAACATCAATTAGTAATAAAAGTATATTTATGTCAAAGATAAAAGTATATTTACTTAAAAAAATAAAAGTGCAAATATTTTCCCCAATGCCATCTTGATCTCTAGGGAGAGTGGGCAGAGACTTAGTTCAGCTCTTTAAAAGGATCAATCCCATCAAGTATTGGTACAAAGACTGTCAAATGATTCTTAATCTCAGCAACTGGTGGGTTTAGAAGTCAAGCCTTGGGACATCAGTTTTGAACTGGCTGTATAACCAACATGGACTCAGACATGTGAAATCCATGATATGGGGAGGCTTCCAAAGGCTCATTGACTTTTCAAAACTAAGAAGACCATAGCCTCTGATCCTTTCACCTAAAAGGGAAAGAAGAAACACAGAGACAAAAAGACCAGTGTGGGGGGTGGAGTCAAGATGGCGGAGTAGAAAGACACATGTATACGAGCTCTGAGCCAAAAGTACACATGTATACGAGCTCTGAGCTCTGGGCCAAAGCCCCAGAGAAGCTGATCCAAATAGGCTTCAGGGACGGAAGCTCCGGCGGCCTGGAAGGTTCCTCCGCCCACAGAAGCTACAGGTCAGTGAGAGAGTCGGCTGGGCCCCCAGCCGGCCGAGAGGGGAGCAGAGTGTCTCCATGACTCAGGCCCCCTTAGGAGGAAGCGGGGGAGGCAGAGGTGGGGGCGGCGGAGGCAGCGGCGGCCTGGGACTCCCCCAGCAGAAGGTAGGATCTTCATTACTGAAAGTCTCTGCATAAAGCCCCTGAGGGAACTGAGCCTGGGAGGCGGCCCTGCCCCCACCCCAGCACCAGAACTAAAGCTCACATTGAATAGCAGCCACGCCTGCCACGGAAAGTCCATTTGAATCTCAGATCCCAAGCACTAGCTGGGCGGATCTAGGCAGGGGTGGAGAGGAATCTCAGAAGTCAAGTAACTGGCTGGGAAAATGCCTAGAAAAGGGAAGAAAAATAAGACTATAGAGAGTTTTTTTGAACAGATGCAAATGATCTGGACTTTCGGATCTGATGAGGACATATTCTTGCCATCAGGGAAAGACGTGGAGGGCGGGGTCTCGGTACCCCAGACATCCCAGGGGGATGTTGGGTGGGCTCAGGCCTTGGAAGAGCTCAAAAAGGATTTTGAAAAGCAAGTTAGACAGGTGGAGGAAAAACTGGGAAGAGAAATGAGAGAGATGCAAGAAAAGTATGAAAAACAGGCCAATACCTTGGTAAAGGAGACCCAAAAAAGTGCTGAAGAAAATAACACCTTGAAAAATAGGCTCACTCAATTGGCAAAAGAGGTTCAAAAAGCCAATGAGGAGAAGAATGCTTTCAAAAGCAGAATTAGCCAAATGGAAAAAGAGGTTCAAAAGCTCACTGAAGATAATAGTTCTCTCAAAATTAGAATGGAACAGATGGAGTCTAACGACTTTACGAGAAACCAAGAAATCATCAAACAAAACCAAAAGAATGAAAAAATGGAAGAGAATGTGAAATATTTCATGGGAAAAACAACTGACCTGGAAAATAGATCCAGGAGAGACAATCTAAAAATTATGGGACTACCTAAAAGTCATGATCAAAAAAAGAGCCTAGATATCATCTTCCATGAAATTATTGAGGAAAACTGCCCTGACATTCTACAACCAGAGGGCAAAATAAGTATTGAAAGAATCCATTGATCACCACCTGAAAGAGATCCAAAAAGAGAAACTCCTAGGAACATTGTGGCCAAATTCCAGAACTCCCAGGGCAAGGAGAAAATCTTACAAGCAGCTAGAGAGAAACAATTCCAGTATTGTGGAAATGGATCGAAGGGCGTGGAATAGGATATTCCAGAAGTCAAAGGAACTAGGACTCAAACCAAGAATCACCTACCCAGCAAAACTGAGTATAATACTTCAAGGGAAAATATGGTCTTTCAATGAAACAGAGGACTTTCAAACATTCTTGATGAAAAGACCAGAGCTGAAAAGAAAATTTGACTTTCAAACACAAGAATGAGAAGAAGCATGAAAAAGTAAACAGCAAAGAGAAGTCTTAAGGGACTTACCAGAAATGAACTGTTTACATTCCTACATGGAAAGACAATATTTGTAACTCTTAAAACTTTTCAGTATCTGGGTAGTTGGTGGGACCACACACACACATGTACATGCATGCACGCACACACACATACACACATGCACACACATACAGAGACAGAGAGCACAGAGTGAATTGAATAGGATGGGACCATATCTTAAAAGAAATTAAGGTAAATGGTGAGAGAGAAATGTAGTGGGAGGAAAGAGGGTGAAATGGAATGGGGTAATTATATGTCATTTAAGAGGCAAGTAGGAGACTTTTTAGTGGAGGGAAAAAGTGGGTGCAGTCCAGTGCCCTTCCTCTTATAACAGTGTTTCTCACTGTACACTGAAGAGTTAAACAATGAACACCATTAGCCAAAGAGAACTGAATAAGGCTCTAGTCAGCTAGTACTTCCTGAATGCTTCTGCAGCTAATAAATGAGTATCCTCTTTACCATACAGTTAGCTGACCAGAATCAATTACAAAATGTCCTTATGTGTTCTGATGTTTCTCCAATGCATTTCCACTGACTAGAGCATTGAACTTGGAGTCAGGAAGACCTAAGTCCAAATCAGGTCTCAGATACTTCCTTCCTGTGTGATACTGGGAGAGTCACTTAATTTGACTCAGTTTCTTCATCCATAAAATGAAAGTAATAATAATACCTACCTCCCAGTTTGCTGTAAGGATCAAATGAGAGAGTATTATAAAGTTATTTGTAAACTTTAAAAGCAAATGTTTCATATTGTTGTTATTATCATTCCATTATACTTATCACAACTCTTCTGGAAGTTTGTTCCCTAGCCTCTTCCACATGGGGAGATATCAGAGATGTTCTACAAAGATACCAGTTCCTTTTACATATATGCATATGTTCTCCCCCATCAGAGTGTAAGCTCTTTGATGACAGAAATTATTTCATTTTTATTTTTGCATTCTCAGTGTCTAGCACAGTGCATGATACACAGTTGTATATATGAATAAATGCTTGTTCATTTATGAATAGCTATGGAAAGCACTTTTTACCCCTCCTAGTGTTATATCAGTCTCAGCTAGTATTTATTGCTTTCTTTACTGTTAGGGAATTGCCCCACTCCAGATTGCTTGAATAAATACTTCTGTAATTGTATTACAAACTATGTGTAAGTCTAGTTTCCTGGGTGAATGTCACCAGGTGTCCTAAGTCAAGGGCTGAAAAGAGAACCAAAAGTGAGGTATTACTGACAAAGAATGAGATTCTGGTTTGTTAGAACCAGCAGCTCCCACTCACACTGCATTTACCATTCCTGCTTGGAGTAAGGGGTGACTCTCATGGTCCCCTCCTGTATTTAATTGGAAATGTATCCTCATATACATTAATATTTATGCTAGTTATGATTTTGTTTGGCTTAGCCTCCATCAGTGAATACTCTGAAGAGAGATTGTTTTTTCCTCCATGGGGTGCTATAGTAGATTGCCTTATTCAGGGTTGAACCCCCTTCCCATTATAAGATAGGATCCAGAATTTAGGCATTAGTTGAGTGTATTGGACCTTCAAAGAGCTTTTTCAGTGGGAGAAGACAATGCCTAAAGTGGAAATGGAATGCAGCTGGGGGTGGGCTTGGAACTGTGGAAGTTCTGAGGGAACAGGATGGCGTTCAAGTTTTCCATGGGTTGGAGGAGGGGATGAAAAAATGCTTATGGTTTGGAGCAAGATGGCTGAGATGTGAGGGGAGATGTAGGCAGATGTGACGTGATGGCAGACCCAAGGGAAAGTTTATGCTTTCAAGAGTTTAAGGGAAGATGGTGCCTTTCAGCCTCTGATTGACTTCTTACCCTCAAGTGAAAGCGCTACTTCTCCCCTCTGGAGAGGGGTATCAAACCTTACATAGTCCTCTTTATCCTTTTTGCTTGACTAGCTTGTTACAAGAAATTTCTTTCTTTCTTTTCCCCGCGACGGGGGAGAGGTGGAACACAAAATATGCTTCTGTTAACTTCATAAAGTAGGACGGTGGTGGAGGGGCCGGTGCTGATGTGGTGCACGAACTTTTACCGTGACTTTTACTTGTTAGGAGGGACTTCTCGCAAAGCGGGAGTCCCCTGGAAATGTATGTAATGTAAAAGCAAAACGCAGCAATCAAACTTTTTTCATTTTTAGCTCTCAGCTACCTTCGTCCAGCTTCCCCCAGAAGCATCACCGAACCGCACGTCATAAAGCACCGGCTTGTTTTCCCACCGCCAGACGACGCCTGCGCACGGGCCGGGCCCGGCCAGCTCTCGCGCGCTGAGCGCCCTCCCTCCTCATCGCGAGACTTGCGGGCAAGGGGTACCGGGGCCTTTGTAGCGGCCTGGTACGCCACTTCCTCTGGAGTTTGACTGGGACCGGAGGAAGGCGGGAGTCCGGCGCTGCCGAGGGGCGCCCAGGGCCGGGGTGGACGTCCTGCTGCGGTCCCTCCTCCGGTGTGGAGGAGGGCCAGGTGGCTGACGGTTGGCCAGGTTGCCCGGCAGGAGGGCGGAGATCGCAGTTTCGGGGCGGCAGGATGCGGGTGGCCGTGACCGGCTGCTGTCATGGAGAGCTGGACAAGATCTACGAAACGCTGGCGCTGGCGGAGCAGCGGGGCCGGGGGCCGGCCGACCTGCTGCTGTGCTGCGGAGACTTCCAGGCGGTGCGCAACGAGGCCGACCTGCGCTGCATGGCCGTGCCCCCCAAGTACCGGCACATGCAGACCTTCTACAGGTGAGGTCCGCCCCGTCGGCGCCGCTCCCTCCCTGCGGCGCGCCCCTCCCCCTCCCCCTCCTTTTCCCCCTCCTCCTACCCTTCCCCTCCTCCTCCTCCTCTCTCCCTCTCCCTTTCTTCTCCCCTTCCTCTTTCCTATTAACAATTCCTGAGCTTTTCTGCCTTCCTGTCACCCAGAGACTCAGGGTCGGATCGTTTCTATCCCCTCTGTCTTCCTTTCTGGCCAGCGAAAGGGGAATGAGCAGACGTAATGACTTGTGCGCTGACCGCCCAGGTAGTCTGCGGGGCTCGAAGTCTTGTCTGGGATCGAGATCACTTTCGATACTGCCTTTTACCTCATTTGTATCCCTAGCACCAAACACAGTGTCTGTTCTGGCACATAGTAGGCGCTTGATAGATGTTTGAATTGAATTGAAGTGTTGGAAGAACGTGGGCAAGTCCCTTAACCGGACTGAGCCTCAGTTTCCTTAACTGTAAAGTGTGATTAATGATAGCATCTACTTTGCACATTTTAAAGGGCTACGTAAACTTGAATTCTTTATTTTAGCAAGCACTCAATTCTTAAGCACCTTGTATGTGACAGTCACTGGGATTACAAAGTGCCTTTTTCAAAGTGCACTCTTTGACAAACGTTTCTTAAGTGCCTTGTATATTCTAGGTGCTGAAATTATAAAGAGAAAAAAAAAATGAGCTGTGGCTTCATAGAGCTTACATTAATTTCCCTCTATTCTTAAATGCAGATCAAATATCCTCAAAAAGTATTTCCCATACTTTCCTCTTATATACACTCCAGAATGACTTGTTCTTCATGTTTAATTGCTTAAGGAAAGTTTGAATTGTATTGCCATCATGGAAAAATTTCTAGCGTATTGGATCCATAACAAACAGCCTGACAATATGTGATTGTATAGTATGATTGACAGATTTATGCTTGTGTCCTAGGTATTACTCTGGTGAGAAGAAAGCTCCTGTTCTTACAGTCTTCATTGGGGGAAATCATGAAGCCTCTAATCATTTGCAGGAGCTACCTTATGGTGGCTGGGTGGCACCAAATATATATTATCTAGGTATTTGTTCATTTTTCATATGGAGTGGTGGGAGGCATGTATATGTCTTTGTATGTACCTTTAGATGACAGAGTGTATGGTGTGTGAAATTCAAAATAAGTTTATATTCAATCAGTGGTACTCACTAATCTGGACAGTGGGACCAGAGGTTGTAGTTCCAAAGATGAAAGGGTTTTTATGGGAAAAAATGTACCTGTTCTAGCTAGTGGAATATTTATTTTGATCTTTATACAAAGGCAATTGGAAATATAGCTGATGTTTTTAGGGGGATTTTTTTTTGTAAAATTGAAGCATAAGATTTTATAAATGGAAGGGATCTGCCTCTTAATAATTATGTCAGTGTCTCAAATCCTAAATTTCCTCATTCATAAAATGGGAATAGTAATAATAGTTGAAATGTCTCCCTTACAGGGTTGAAAGTCAAATGAAATCATGTATGTTCAAGTCTGCATTTGCTAAACAGATAAAAGACTGATCATTTCCCCAAATAAATTGCCTGAGGGACAATACCTTTTTTTTCTGTCCCTGACAGCCTAGCTGGTTAGTAAGTATTGACTGATCAATTGATTCTGTTGTTATTGAAATCCAAGACAGATCAGTTCCATTGAGAATTCCCTAGAAGGCATCATTTATTTTTCTTTCGTATAAGCTCCAGAAGCTTTGTGTTTGGGCACGTTCTTACTTTGAATGCCAATACGTAGCTCTTGGGAATTTTATAAGAGGTTATTAAATTTTTTTTTAGCAGATCTTCATAATCATTTGCTTTATCTTATAATTCTTCATTATTGTTGTTGATTACTTTTTATTTCAAAGATTAAGGTAATTTTCTCAGAATAAATTAATAGACATTGTGAATTTAGATGGATTATAAATGATCTGAGTTCATATTTCTGATGTGTAGTATTGAAGCACATGGGATTTTGCTTGCATGTATAATTTTCCAGGATATGCTGGAGTGATTAAATTCCGTGGTGTAAGAATTGGTGGAATCTCTGGTATCTTCAAATCTCATGACTACCGAAAAGGTAATATGATTTCCAAAGTGCTACATAGAAACTTATAAGTCATCTAGCATATTTCCTTGTTATTTTCATAGGTACTTCTCTGTGAACTCTTAGAACTTTAAGATAAATACATAAAACACATTCCACAAATTATAGGTCTTCTTACTCCACAAGTAGTTCAATTTAATTTTTTACAGTAATTTCATAAACCAGAAGTGAATTTGTTATAATAATTTTTAAAAGTGCTAGGGTCCCAAAATAGAAAAGCAAATAAATATATTGGGAGCAAACAACTGTAACATGTTTTAGCATTTGTGAAGACTAGGGAAGTATAATATTCTGATGATTTAAATGTAACTTATTTCACTTTATTAATTTCAGGACATTATGAGTGCCCTCCTTATGATCAAAACTCAGTAAGAAGTGTGTACCATGTGAGAAATATTGAAGTCTTCAAATTAAAACAGGTATGAAAAAAAGTACACTAAAGTAGCCTTGGAAATAATTTTTATAAAAATTAAGGACCCTACAAATTTTTTTGTAATCACCTTGGTGCAATATCTCCTGATGTAGTATTAGCTAAAGAAGCATGTTGGTGCTTACTTGTATTCCTTTCTGTTTGTTTCTTGAGCTCTACTGCTAATAACACCCTTCCTTTTTTACTTTCTAGTCAAATCCAGTCCAGCCTTATAGTTCATTTTTTCTTACCCTAAGTGATTTTTCTCTTTTTTGATTACTGTCTATAACATTAATTGGGCAATTAATCCTACATTGTTGAAATCTTATGATTTTGCTTTAAAATCCTAAAGTCTTATAATTTTGTTTGTGTGTCTATATAAGTTGTCTCTTCTGCAGTTAGAATGTTAGTTACTGATGGCAGATTCTATATTTTAGACTTTTTTATACTCAGACATTTCCTAGCATGCTGCTGTTTATGTAGAAGGTGCTCAGTAAGTGTGTGTCTATGATAAAGTTCTAAAAGACATACCACAAATTTGCATTAGAAATTGTGTAAAAGGCTGACTCAGACTTCTCAGAATAAGGTTTGTCTTGAACAGCTGAATAACATCTTTGACCATCTTAATGTTAGAGGGGGTGAGGTCTTAATTTAAGCAGTAGTGTACAGAACGGCCAGATGGTTGTGTGGCTAGGGGAGGGATTATGGAAGAGGAGGGAAGTGAGGGTTCTGATTTTTAGGTAAGGCTTCCCTTAAATGTTGTGTTGTTTTGCATTACAGCTGAAACAACCAGTTGATGTATTCCTGTCTCATGATTGGCCAAGAAGTATATACCATTATGGCAATAAAAAGCAACTTCTTCAGACAAAATCCTTCTTTCGACAAGAAGTCGAAAATAACACATTAGGAAGCCCTGCTGCTTCAGAGCTTTTACATCATTTGAAACCTACTTATTGGTTTTCTGCACACCTTCATGTGAAGTTTGCAGCTTTCATGAAACATCAGGTAATATATATATATATATATATATATATCAATATGTAGATGCTATTGAGAAACCAGCTTAGAAAGCCTTTTTAATGTCTCACTCCTAAATGGGCTTTCCCCTGTTAATACTATGGCTCTTTCAAGTGGAAACTTTGTATCTCACTTATTCAGGCTCTTTGGGGAAAAAACAAATTGACCTAATATTTTGTTTCCTGGTGCCACTTTCTAGGCTGGCTAATTACATACATATTAATTATATACCTCCCCTTGGCACAAAACTGATTTACTTATTGTTCCCTGTATACTGTATTGCATTTCTTGCCTCTGAATCTTTACATAGGTTATTGACCATGCTTCGAATGTTCTCTCTCCTCACTTCTTCCTTTTGGAACTCATAACTTGGCTCAAGTGAGACTTGCTTCAAGAGACCTTTTATGATTTCCCCAGTTGTCATTTTCTCTCCTCCTAGTCCCCAATGATTTGATTGTATTTATTATGTATCTTGTAGTTTATTTTTCTTTGAACATGTTCTGCCTCCTCAATGAAATATAATCTCTTTGAGGCAGAGATTGTCTTGCTTTTATATTTATATCTCCAGAACCAGCACAGTGCCTGGCACATAGTAAGCACTTAATAAATATTTGATGATTTCATGTGTAAGAGAGTAATTATTATATGAAACAAACCAGTGTTACCTGAGGATGAGTTTTTAAGGAGAGTTTTTCCATATTGTGCTAGGGAGAGTTCAACATGAATGATGCTTGAGAAAAGGCTACTGAATGTAGTGATAAATAGATCAATGATGTCCCTTGAAGAGTAGTTTTAGTATTGTAACCTTGTTTATCTCCATTACAGGGGACAAAAAAAAAGTGAGGCAGTATCACCATTGGATATAGATTACTCTGATGAATCTTAGTAGTAGAACAGAGAAAAGAGATGAACTAGTGGGTTGAGATGATGCAGGGGCTGAAGGAAAGTTAAAAGATGGGGAGTATCCGAACTTGGTCTTCCTAGCATCTAAACACAGTGTTCTACTGAGTGAGCTCTCAATAAATTTTTGATTTTCTTCTCAAGTTTTCTACATGTACCCATCTGAATCTTATAAGATCTTCCTAGTTCTAAGGGCCCAGACTGAGGTCTTATGTCCTACCTTTAATGTCCATTCCCAGAGACTCCAAATGTTCATACCCTTATTTTCTGTACTTCTGTCATTCTTTTTCTGTATCACATCATTCCTGGTCTTTCCAAAAGGATGATTGAAATTGAGATTACAGGGCTGGAGGGAGAAACCATGTTATAAGAAGGGGATAAATTTCCTGGGGCCAAGGCAGCTTGGGTAGGAGAAGCGGGAAGAGGACTGAAATGAACTTTTTAGTGAAGTTGCCAACCTTTCCATTCTGAGAACTGTAGCATTTTTAAGGCAAGAATGAATCTTAGATATGATCTAATTCTACTTCCTTACCCTAAAAGTGAGGAAACTGGAGCTTATAGTTTTATATCACCTTCATTTCTGAACGCATCCTTTTCCCCTTCCCCAGTTAACAGACCATCATTTGTGATAAAGAATTTTAAAAGAGAGGAAACAGTTCAGGGAAATCAACTGACCAGTATATCAGTGGAGTCTGATTTCTAACCCCACTCAGTCCTCCACCTCTGGAAAGAAGAGAAGGAAGTACATTTTTTCAACTCCTGTCCAGGGTTAAAATATAATATTCAGCTTCAGTTTTTTTTTTGTTGTTCTTTCTACTTATAATGTTGTAGACATATATTTCTAGTTCCGCTTGCTTCGCTCTTCATTAGTTCATATAAGGTATACTGAGGCTTATTTGAATTCTTGATAATCATCATTCATTATGGTGCAGAAATATTCTATTACCTCCTTGTATCGTAGTTTTCTTAGCATTTTTAATTCATTGTTGCTTACTTTTTAACAGTTAAACCATAACTTATCTTTTTTAGGCCAATGATGGACAGTCACCAAAAGTAACCAAATTTTTAGCCTTAGACAAATGTCTGCCACACAGAGACTTCCTGCAGGTAAAAATGAAATAAGATGATTGTCTTTTGCAAAGTTTATGTGCTTAGAATATAAAAAGAAATTTCATTCATCAATCATGAAGATCCATGTTAGTTTTTCTGTCAAGAGTACATTTGTGTCAGTCATGGAAGCATGCTTAATTGGCTGTATGATCTTAGGCAAATCATGACTATAATTTCTCAGAGCTTCAGTTTTCATATTTGTAAAATGTGTAAAATACTTGTGCTACCTGCTTCACAGTATTGTTGAAAATGAAGTTTTGTAAAGATTTTAAAGTAATAGTATATAAATGTATGTTAATATGTATGCTTTTATGTTTATGTGTGTTTTGTCTAATTTCTCTTTTTTAAAGTCCTTTGTTTTTACATCACAGTTATTTCTGGATATACTCCCCTTTCTTCCATATTGAGCCTTTGTAACAAAGAAAAAGACATTTAAAATCAATATTGACTGTGTCTCAATGATTTAGTGACTTTTCTTACATAATTTCAGATGGTTTTCTAGAATGGTTGCACTAATTCATAGCGCTGGAAACAATGTATTAGTGTTGCTAAAAGATGAAATATAAAATTCAAACCTTTGGATGATAGAATAATAAATTATAAAAAAAATATTGTTTGGTGACCCAGGCTTAGATACTGTAATTACTATTATTTTAAAATAGCATGTACTATTATCATCATTCTCTTCTATAGGGAAGAAGCATAGATGATTGAGAAGCTGGATAATTGAATTGGGAATTGGAATTATTATAAAATTTTAAAAATTAGAATTGTCTTAGTTCTAAAATAAAATGTTGCAGTAGGTAAGATATATTTTTTTAAAATATTAGATAACTGTGCTATTGTGTAGTACATCTCTACATCTTAATTTCTTTTGTTTTGAGTACTTAATGCTGAGGTTAGATAATTGTTTTCTTCCTTGAGAGCAAAAGTATGGTTTGTTAAGTAATAAAAGTAGAGAGCATACTATATTTAATCCTAATGTCAATAATATTAAAATGAATAGATCTTCCTAAAAGTATTCACTTTTTTTTTGCATAGATAATAGAAATAGAGCATGACTCAAAGGCACCGGACTATTTGGAATATGACCTTGAATGGCTCACTGTTCTAAAGGCTACAAATAGTCTTGTAAATGTGTCACGAGGCTTATGGAATATGCCTGAAAATAATGGCCTCCATGAAAAGTAAGTCAAATCAGGTGCTATATTATTATTTTGTATTTATATTTTGTATATGCTTATCTGTGTAGATGATAATTTCCTTTTTCCCTCTTCCATCCCTCCAGTGGATTGTCAGCTTGAAGACTGGGCTTGTTTTTGTTTTTATCTCTATTGCATAGCACATCTTAGAGACTTAGATGCTCCTTAAATAGCTATGGTTTTATTGAAAAAAAGTTTTTCTCTTTCTGATGCGTGCATAACCTAAAGTAAACCTTGAAGGGAGGGAAATTACTCTTGAATAATCATCCAAATAAACTGATAATTTTAATTATCATTAAGTTATATGTATTATATAATGTATTATAATTATATAAATACATAAATTAAAATTTTATAAATTATATAAATATATATCATATAATTACAATTCCCACTTATTAGTGTAAAAAAGAAAGGTCTAATGACATATGTAGCTAGAGTAATCTGGAGACCCTAAGGCCTTATCACCTAAAAGGAAAGATAGGAGATGACCATCACATGTATATTTTAAAAAGAGCCTTGTAACTCAAGCATTCTGGAGGAAACACTTTGCGTTTGGAACAACATGGACTTATCTTTCATTAGTTAGAGATAGTTTTATTGAGGAAATTATTTTAAAAATTATCTTTGCAAAATTATATTTTGTCTTTATGTGAGTCTAAAATTAATTTTGAATTTCTCATTCAATATTGTTTAATTTTTCCAAGATAAGAATAAATAATACTTTTTTTTCTCCCTAACATTTCTAGGTGGGATTATAGTGCAACAGAAGAAGCAATGAAAGAGGTATTGGAAGAAATGAACCATGATCTCAAAATTCCATGTAACTTCAGGGTGACTGCTGTATGCTATGATCCTAGCAAGCCCCAGAAAAACATGGAGTTAGTTCATAGGATCAGTCCTCAGACCACAGAATTTTGTGCCCATCTTGGCCTCACTGACATTAATAATAGAATTCAACAGGTGATAGAAAGAAGTTCATTGCGTGGAGATTATGATGAGGAAGTGGACAGTAATGGATCAGGAGAAGAACCAAGTGAATATAACACAGATAACTCTGTCCTGTCTTCCTCTATTAACCCAGATGAAATAATGCTTGATGAGGATGATGAGGGTGAAGACAGTCTTACAGGTTCACATGGTGACATTAGTACCCCCTCGGTGGAGCCTTCATCAGATCATCACCCTCCTGATTTTTCGACAAGCTTCTCTGACATTAGGATCTTACCAGATTCTATGGTAGTATCTTCTGATGATACTTTGAATTCCACAAATGAACTAGAGAAATCTAGTGAAAGTCAGTTACCAGAAGAAGGGAAGAACTTAAATGAGAAATCCTGTAAAAGACTAAGTGATGAAACTGGAAATGGAAACCATGTACAAAAGAAAATTAAGAGAAGGAATCAAGCTATCTATTCTGCAGAGGATGACAGTAATGCAGAATGAAAGAAATGAAAAGAAATAGAGAAGACTACATAAACTTCGTTTTATACAGAATTAATTGTGGTATATATGAGCAATTTATGTTTTGTAGTTGGATGTGATTGAATTTGACTATTTGTGCTGGACTTAACCCAGCATTTGTCAATGGAATTGACACAAGAAATTTCAGCATTTGCTTCTGGGGGGGTGTGGGGGGAGATGTCTGTGTTTAACTTCTTATGTATTGTGAGTTAAATTCATTTTTTCTGAGAGTAAAAATATTTTTTTTGCCATACTCAGTTTATTAAACTTAATCAATTTGAGCTGTGGAGAAATAAGCTTTTTGAAAAAGCATTAAGAAGAGTGTTAAGTTAAATTGAAGAGATTAGATACTTTTTAGGACAATATCATGAATCTGAGAACCATAAGCATTAGACATAAGACTAAGGGTATAGTTAAAACAGCACTGAATTTGCATTCAGGATACTTGAAGCCTGAGTTTGAAATACTACCTGTTTGTGACTGAACAAGTCATGTAACATCTCTCAACCCATATTCCTTCAAGTTGGTTTAGAGGAAAGTATTTCATAAACCTTTAATTGTCTCTGGGCACTGTTGTTGGGGCTCCCATCTCTACCTGTTGCTCCAGGTAAAGTACTCCTCCTCTGTACTGGGGGTGCTGAGTACTGTCTCTGATTCTGCCATTACTAGGGTCTTAGCTCTGTTGCCCCATGCTGTCCCCTTATGGTATCAGTCAATAAACATTTATTAAGCACTTACTATGTGTTAAGATACTGTGTTAAGCCCTGGGTCTGACTGCCTCGTCATGCTGAGATGGAGTGTTACAGGCCTGAGATCAGTGGCCCTGCCACTGCAAAGGCCTGAATGTTCTGCTCTGCCATACCTAACTGCATCCTCACCTAACCATGCAGAGTTTCTGCCTTCCTGTACTACCACTGCCTTCCTGTTCCAGACAGGAGTGCTGTGATAGCCTGATCCTGTCCTTTTATTGGTGGGTGCTGCAGAGCAGAGTATTATGCCCTCAATGTTCTCTTCTACTTGCTGACAACAGGAATTGGCCACGAGATGGCTCAGGCAACTCCAAACGAGTCTAGCCAATTATGTCAGAGCATGAGTTCCTTTTCGTATCAGTGGTCTTTGTTTCCAGGGCAGGAAATTCCTCTTGCCAATTGGCCCCCACTGAAGGGCTCAGGAGCTTCTGACAGCTCACAAGATTGCCTCAAGACTAGGTAGATGTAACTCAGGATTGCAACCACTCCTTATGCCCTCTCTGTCTCTCTCTCACCCCACCCCCACACCCTATGTTCAGTGAAAGACAAAGCCAGAGCCTTCCTTAGGCCAGTATATGTACTCTTATTTGCCATGTGCAAACAGTCATTTCTGCTGAGATAGAGGAGGGTGCCTGGGGTACAGACCCTGTAGTGGTTCCTCACTGAAAGTTTCTGAGGGAAAGAGTTCTCTGTTGGAAAGAGAGTGGAGACTTTTAAAAAATTTGTCCTCAGCAAATTAACTGGGTTCCATTTGTGTCATTTTCCCCTATCCTAACTCCCAAGTTCAGCTGCTCCAAAAAGCCAAACCAACTGTGTGCCATTCACACAAATAGGACTTCCTTTAAACTGGGAGAGACATTCAGTAGGCCTCTGTTGAGGCAATTAGGTGATGGATGATGAGCATTACAAAGGCACCCAATCCCAGTAAGGGAATGATACTCTTAGGTATTTGTCCAGTAAGGAGAAATCTCAAGCGCCCCTCAGATTCAATCCCTCTGGTTACTTGGAAGGGAAACTGAATTCTGAGGAAATTCGTAGGACTAGAGGATTAAAAAAATTAATTGAAATAATAACCATCAGAGTTGTAGAATGTAAGAAGTCCAAGTTGTACAAGTATCTATTTTACACTTGAGGAAATGGCTTAGAGAGTCTTACTTTCTATGTCTAGTTTGAGCTCATACAACTAGTAAGTGTTTGAGACAAGTTTGATATGCTGATCTGATTGGAGTCCTGTTCTCTGTGCTGTGCCATATGGCCTCTTAGGATTCTGGTACTCAGTGAAATTAAATGAAATGGGTAAAAGTCTAGATCTGAATCCAAAGCATCAGATTCTTACAAGTTCAGTCCTCTTTCCAGTAAGTTATGCTTCCTCTAGTTTCCACCTCTTTCTACTTCCTGGGGACATGAGAGAGGTGAATAAGTTTAGGGTCTCTTCTATATAGCAGTTTGTTGGGGCTTAGAGGTTTTTACTTGTATATAGATGCAGAGAGAAGGAACTGATGTTCATAATGAAACTGAAGATGGAGCTTCTTGAAAGGTGGAATTGAATTCCAATTCTAATAGGAAACAGATTTGCCTTACTGTAGTTAGAACTTGCCCAAATTACCTTGGCCCAGGGTCCTCAAGGATTGATGTAGGAAAACTCATTTGCATGTAATAATTGATAAATTCACGTTGTGTGTTGCTCCTAGTCCAATCAAATTCTGGGAAAATCTGTGTATAACTCATTTCCCCAATTAAAGTTATTTTCTCCCTCTTGGAATAGCATGATCCAAAAAGAAAATGCTCACATTATAGTTTAGGTTTATTATTGTAAGATATTGAAAAATAATGGACTACAGCATGATGATTCAGAGAGAGATAGAGCACAAGATTTGGAATCAGGAAGATCTGAGTTTGAGTCCCATCTCAGGCACTACCTATGTAACCCAGGGAAAGTCAATCAGTCATCATTAACATTGTCACTTAACCTTTTGTGCCTCAGTTTTCTCATCTGTAAAATAAGAATAATAGCACCTAACTCAGGGTTATTGTGAGGATCAAATGAGTTAAATATGTAAAGTGCTTTGTAAACCTAAAAGTCTATATAAATCAAAATTTTAAGTCAGATTTTCCAACCCCAAGTCCTCTCATTATGCTGTGCTTGGAGTGGACCTCTACTAAGACACAGAACTGTGTTATTCTAGGACATTTTGAAAACAAAGTAAAAATTCAAGCCTATCTAATGCAGGTTATTCTAGCCAGTACCACCCCAGGTGGGTATGGAACGCAGACCAATTATATTGTGTGCTATTGCCCTCTCCTGTCATTACTTTTGTTCCCTGTATGGATGAAATCAGACTAAAGTGGATATCAGAAGCAGCTTTGAAGGACCAAAGAAGGCATAAAAGGACAGTCTGAAGAATATACAAAGGAGAGAGATTTTTGTCTTAATGAATGAAAGACCATTTATGTAGTGTGATGTCCCATGCTACGTGTTCGGGGGTTATAGGTAAAGCAAAACAGTCCGTGATCTCAAGGAATTCACATTCTAATGGATGAGGCAGCACATATATAAGTTTACAATTGCAAGTCAAATGGAAAAGTCCCTGTGGTCCTTAGGGTGTGGATGAGTATCTTATTCAGCTTCCCACGACTACAACTATATCCATTTCTGATGATGAACCATTTAACTGTGTCAAGGGTTTTGGCAGCGAAGACTTTCTTTGCTGGGTCTTCACTCACTGTGGTGGCAGAGAAGGCAGGGGCAGCAGCATCTGTATCTCTGGATGGTGGCTGTGAGTACTAGACAGGAAGCAATGATGGTGGTATGGAGGATGCTGCTATTCTGAGGCTTTTAGGATCATGATCCTGGGCTATCTCCATTCTGGTCTGAGTGGAGGTAGTGGTCAATGTAATGGTGGAAGTTTGATTTACCTGACACATGTCATGCCACCTTCTATCTCTTTCTCAGGGTAACTTTGTTACTTTACCAACTTGCCTGCCCTATGGGTAACAGTTAGTTGGCAGTTGGGGATGACTAGTCCCTTTTCCATAAGGGTTGCTTCTTTGGATGATGACTATATATAACCGACAGGCCTCAAGCCTATTGGTAAGCTAGGGAGATGTCTACACCAAGCATGTGAAAACTTTCCTTGGTGGAATGGGAACAATCTGTTCCAACAGCCATGGAGGTGGCTAAAGCTGTCTCTGTGGAGCACTTAGAGCTTTGGTCAGGTATCAAAGATGCCAAGGTCATCCATTGTGGCACAAGCCTGCACTAATCATCTTTAACTTTTGTCCTGCCATTGGAATTTAATGACTCTGGAAGAGAGAGTGAGGCTGATAACTTTGTGCAACTCTGCCTCCCTTAAATCCAATTCACCCACAAGTCAAGACTTCACCCATGATGTCATCAGTTCTCTTTAAAAATGGACAAACAATAAACAGCAGAAATGGGGGCTGGGCTGAAAGCAAAACCAGTGATCAGAGGGCACAGAGAATGCTGCTCTTCTCCAAGCTCTTACGTTTACCTGCTCATCCATGACAGTTGGGCAGCATATGGTAGCAGTAATGGTGAATGGTGGATCCATTCCCCATAGTGGCTGTTCCCCTTGATGATGGCTGCAAGGCCAGGCTGGAAGCAGGGCTGATGATCAGGGGCCACTGCTTCTCCCTGGGCTATTTACATCAAGATCTGATGAGAGGTGGCCAAAGTGGTAGTGGCTGGACTTGTCTAGCACATGTCACCATACCTCTCTCCCTTTGAGTACGTTTCTTCATCTAGCCTGGTTTACCTGCTAGAATTCTATGAAGTTTGGTTCTTTTCTGGCACAAGCTGATAGGAATCACTTTATTCAGCCTACCCAATACCGATGTGAGTCACTGACCATTCCTGTAAGTACCAGGTTCCCCTCCAGCAGGGCTTTTTAAACTTTTTTCCACTTATAACCCCGTTTCACATTTTGGCATCATTCATTGGCATTGTGTGGCCTGAGGGAATGTGTAGTCCAAAGTGCACATGCTTTGTGTTCAAAACCAAAGCTATAGTGAAGTTGTGTGTTAGAACATGGGTAACTACTGCCAGAAACAGCTCAGATTCATTATGCCTTTGATTCTGAATTAATTTTTGGATATTGTGCATCAAGAAACCTTTTACTGTTGTTAATTTTTTTGCTACCCCATATGGGATCATGACCCACAGTTTAAGAAGTGCTGACCTAAAGCATGAGATATGTGGCTATCATTCTTATTTGTTGTATCCTAAGGATAGCTCTGATGGTATTCTTAACTAAGGGCACATAAGTATAATTTACTTACAGCAAATATATTGAAATTCTCTCACACAACTCTTCAAGGGCCAGATGGCCAATTATTGAGGAAGTTATAAATGAGATTCCTATATAGGCATAGATTTGACTACATATTCTTTGGGGCCCCTTCCTATTCTGAAATTCTGTGATTTTTTAATTAAACAATATAAAATTGAGAACTATATCTAAGAAAATGATGATTCATTTTGAATTAACATTTTCCATTTTTCTTCCCCTCCCAAAAATATTCCCCCACATAGACAGATTTCTTAACCAAAAGAACAGAATGGATAATCAGGATTTACTTGGTTTCTTTTAAGCTCATTGCTAATTTATTTTCATCTCAGTCTGATTTCCTTTTAGCTCTCAGGTGTGTTGATACTTATAGCAACCTAGACTTCTGAAACCAGAAAAAGTTTTATGGCTCATTTATCCTTGAAAAGATGAATCCAGAACTTGCAAAGTTCCTACCAGGAAATAAAAACCAAACATTATTGTTTTTTAGAAAACTAAAAAAGTTCTTAACCCTCCACCCCCCCGTTCCCCTGTAATTTCATTAATTGCACAAAGAGCTTTTATGATATTTCCTGATAGATCTACAAGGGTTTATGCATAATCATATTTCCTCATGTGTTCTCCTATCATGTGTTCCTCCTTCACCTTTTGAGGAGGAAATATATATCTTTTCAAATTCTGCCATTGAGTTTTTTGAGGTTGAGCCAAGGGTTAGATTAGACTTCTGAATGTAGCAGCTGAATCCTCTGAATAGTTTCCTAGGATCACTTCTCTGCTTCCCTAACCTTAATCTTATTTTTATCAGTACAAGATTTTTCTTACAAAGCAGAATAATATGTGAACAGTCACATTTATCTCAAGCACAATCGCCAGCTACATTGGAGGTCTTCTAAATCAGGTCACAATAGACTGGTGGTATAATAAAGAAGAGGAAATGCTGGAATCCTAGAGAAGTATCAAAGCTATTAAAAAAAAATGCCCCAGTGATAGAAGGTAGCATGGCCTAGGAAGGAACCTCAAAGTACATCTGATCCAATAGTTTTCTATATAATTTTTGTATACCAGAATTGGGCAGACCAGATTTTAGTTCTGTCATTGACTGTATGACCTTTATCAATCCATTTTTATAATGCTTCAGAGATGGGAATCAATTTTTAATAGATTTAGAGTTGGAAGGGAACTCAGAAGCCAACCAATCCAAAAGTTCCCCATGAATTACAAAATATGGGAAATGTGTATGAAAAGTGCTGAAAATGAAAAGGCTCCACATCTGCCCAGCATTGCATAACTACCTGTTTTCATGTAAGATACACACCAGGTAGTCTTCATTAATGTAAACTGAACGCGCCACTCTTTGTCCCAACCTCTGACTTGAGGTGAAGTGAATAGGTAATATGGATAAGATAGCATGCTGGATGTTTGTTTTGCTCTGTTAATAACTGAATGCTGGAACAAGAGTATCAGTGTTTCTTGATTAATGAACATTAAAAACCGGAACTCTAGTACTAAAAGCTTTGAAGGTAAATAGAGAAATCTTGAGTCTTTCATCTCTTTAAGCAATCTGAATTCAACCAAACTACCTTAGAGGTCTCTTTAACTTTTCCTTTTTCATACATCCCAAAGAAAGCCTGAACTGCTGTCGTTTTAGGTGGGTTATCTGCCTTTTGGAAAAGTATGTGGAAGCTTCCTTTCAGAGCTCTCAACTGTTTTCCCACTATTGCTGTAGCTTTTGGTATCATTGCTATTGTAAGAAACAATGAGCTATTATTAACTATTGTCTCCTCAAATCCAGGAAGGTTCTAATAAAGCCCATGCCTACAACAAGCACAAAACACAAGAGGTTTTAATTTTTTGAGGTGTTGGACTTTGGGATATACAGGAATGTGGAGTGTCTCTTGGTAATTTGGGCATTATGGTGCAGTGGCACAATGGCACCAATTATTTGGCTGCTCAGGAGCAGTGAATTGTTCTTTGGATGGTGACTTTTAATCCAAGTACTATGGTTGGGCTCTGATGGACTGATTGCAATGATCAACAGATACAGGGCAATGTTTCTTCAAGGTGGTGGGCGCTGTAAGAGTCATTGGGGTAGTTTTGTCACTGACCATTATTTCATCCTTTTTAGATACTCAGCTTTATGAATGCTGAGACTGGACTGCTTTGGATATTAAACTAAATTGAGCCATTTCAAATAGCTTTTGATAACAACATTTTATTTTACTTTGTTTGGATTCCATATACCTTGCTAAGGATCAGTCATGGGGAAATAAGGCAAAATACTAATGATAGCCAACATTTCTATTTACTCTCTTTACTACATATTATGCTAACCCCTTCACAATTATTATCTTATTTGATCCTCACAATAGCACTGAGAGGTAAGTGCTATTATTGTCCCCATTTTACGGATGAGAAAACTGAGGCAAATAGAGGTTAAGTGACTTGTTCAGGGTCACACAGCTACTAAGTATCTGAGGTTGTATTTGAACTCAGGTCTTCCAGACTCCAGGCCCAGAACTCTAGCCCAGTCACTTAGCTGCTGTACAGTACTTATCCATATCCTCGTATAAATTCTCCAAAGAGGATCTACTTGTGCATTGTACCAGATACAATTCTCTAAGGCTTTAAATATTTTGTTGATAGCAGTGCAACATTAGGTTTGTGCACCATTCCATATTCTTGGTAGATGACCATCCCACTTTTTCCGGTTATATATGTTTTTGATGACATCTTTATTATCATTTAGACTTCCTGTAACTTATTTATTCCCACCCCACATCCCTCCATTGTCCTTCTGGGTATTCAAAATTTTGATTCTTGAGACTATAATGGCATTTTGGATGCTTACCTCTCTGATCTTCAGAGGATTCTTCACTTAGAATGGAAAAGAACAAATATAGTGGCCAAGGACCAGGGCCATTTGGGGAGGGTCACATGGCCTTAGCAAGGAGAAAACCCCAAGGCCACCCCTCCTTAAGTGTTGTCTCTTATTGGACCCATGACGATTCGGATCATCAGAGGGACATCTGCAGAGTACCAGGCTAAGGCTGACTCAGGTCTTTTTGAAGATTCATCCTTGACTAGTTCAGGCAGCTCAAGTCAGTCTAAAAGGCTTCTTATAATCACATAATTAATAGAGCAAAACTAGTTACAGAATGTCTACATATGCTCCATCATCTCTCAGGCACATCCGTCTCATGAAGGCACATCCAGCTTTCCCAGAAGGGGCTCATCTGCCTCTCCATGTGGGGAGATGCTGTTAGAAGGTGCTGTGCACATATTCTCAACCCCTGTAACACTGATGTTCCATGTTTTGTATCAACATTGAAAAGGTGGGGTTTTGTCTCAGGAACATCTTGGAATGACTGAAAGCACTGTGTTTCTTTTAAAGTCTTATTTATACATGTGTTGTTTTTTTTTTTAATATTTAACAACATCTGTGGATTTCTTTTTGAACTATCTACCTAAAATTCCAACAACAACAGCAACAAATTTGTTTGCTATGGCTTATTCTTAGTGAACCCATACTGGCTACTTTTGATTACTGCTTCATTTCCTATGTTTTTGCAAATCATACATTTAATAAGATTACAGAATTTTCACATGGAAAAATATCAAGTTTATATGGTTACAATTTCTCTTTCAGACTGTTCTTTCCAGCTTTTGAAGATTAGAAGGTATTTGGCCAACTCTCATCTTCTATTGCTTCTCCCATGCCCCACAATTCTCCAGTATGAACAATGGTTCTGTAAATCCTGTTGCAAATTATTTCAGTACCTTGGGAGATACTGATGTATCTTTTTCTCTACTTGGGCTGTTTTTTACCCTCTCTATTACAGGCATAGCTTTCAGGGACATAGGTCCCATAAAATTCCTTCTCCTAATCTTTAATAGAAGTACCTATTCACAGTACAATATGGTGGTGGGGATGGTTTCAGGTAGCATCTCTGACCCATTTAAGAAAAGGTGGGGTCTATATTCCATGTACTTTGGGCACTTGCATCTTGATAGAGGGAAGAACTAGACCTCTGGGTGTTACTTGAAGTTGGTGATCTCTCAGGCCCACCCTTCATCCCCCTCCCCACCATGTCTATTCTGAAGGCCAAGGCACTGTCTGTTATTTAAAAGGTCTTTAGTAATTCATTAGAGTGGAGGTATCAAATACGCAGCCTTCTGATCATGTGGCCAACATTCCCAAGTGTGGCTGCAACTAGATCAAAATGTAATTGGGAAATATGTAATAAAAGAAATGAAAGTTCAACAAAACATAGATAATATTACATTTTTAAATGAAGTCAATATGTGGTAGCAGGAATTCTTATGCTTATCTTCTCCATGGATTAGTGGCTCTTGTTTCTGTTTGAGTTTGACACCGAGCCATAGAGTGTTCATCTTGGAAACTGAAGCTAGGGAAGCTGGTCTACACCAGCTGTCTTCAACAGGTAATACAAATATTTTAAGTAGATAGACTTGAACTGGAGTGGAGTATGGCTATTATTTTTTGTCTATTGCCTGTGTGGGGTTAATTCTTTTATGCTTGTACTAGTAGTTTTGGGAACTCTTAACATTCATATCTTTAGTCACAGCTGGTCACTTCTGTGGAAAGACCTCAACTCACAATTGGTTAGCTGGGAAATGATTGTGTTACTCTGGTAAGAGCTGAAAGTAGGGAGAGGGATGCCATGTCAAATCCATCAGTCAGGTCCCTTATGGTTTTAGGACTCTATGTATCTTCCCTAATCTTTAGCACATTGCTTTGCATGTAACAGACACTTCAAACTGTTACTTTTAGTTTGTTTTAATCCAATGCCCTGTCTTTCAAGATGAGGAAGTCTGAGTCAAGAGATATTATGTATCTTTCCCAAAGTTACTATGCCAATAGATAGAAAGTAGCAGACTTGAAATTTGAGCCCATACTTTCTAACTCTAAGACCAATGCTCTTAAAGTGGCATTTTGATTTTTGCTTTCCCTCAAGCACAAGATCAGCAGAATTGTGGGAGTGTACCTGTGTTATAAATGGCCTGGGAAAACCTACATCTATACCTACCCCAGGGGAAAGTTTGGGATGAAGACGTATCCAAGGATGATCCTTGGTAGGACTGTTCAGTCAGTGCGTTGTTAGTATATATCCTTCAGTAATTCAGAACTCTGAGCTCATCTAGAGTAGGTACTGCTTTTCATTTTATTTCTGCCTTTTTTTGCAACTCTAGTGTTTAGCATATAGTAACTACTTCATAGATGTTTACGGACTGACTGACCTCTATGTCCCAAGGAGACTTAGAGTTTTGTTGAATTCAGGGCTGTATGTCTGCTTGGGGTAGGGAGATCAGGAACAGACTAGCTAAGTGTGGGCAGCCTATCCCCAGAAGGTTGGCCATAAGGTAATGAATATTTTGTGCCACAGTAACTCAATGTGTAGGAAAGGGATTTCCTTAGGATGTACAGTTAAGTTAATAGGAACTTGACATACACTGGAAAGCAATCAAGCACCATGTCATTGATAAGTGTTCTTCAGGCTAAATAATCTCATCTCCTATAACTACTTAAATCAGGTCCCATAGGATTTAACTTGATAATTTCATCTTCATCTTCACTGAGTCATAGAATATTAGACCTGGAAGGGACAGCATCATCTCTTCCAGATATCTCAATTTATAAACGAAGAATCTTTTTGAGGACTAAAAAAGGGGAGTGATTGACTTGAGGTCACATAGCAAGAAACAAAGCCAAACCAGAAGCCACGCCTGCCTCCAAATCTAATAGTCTGCTTCAGCAGACTGGGTCCTACCACCTTGGGAAAGGGAGGAGCGTAGAGAGAACTTCTGTATTTAGCTAGGGACTGCTATCCTGGACTTTTGGGTAGTGGCTTATCAGAAAGGAGAACAGGAATAAAAACTGTTCTCATTTGCAGTGACTCCAAATTCTGACAGATTGCACATTCCTGTTTTGAAGGTAGGTGCTTATTTTTTTCTGTTTTTGCTTCTTTCAAGATCTTAGGTATGGAATATAACAGAGAGCCTCAGAGGAGTAAAGCTCCTGTTATCCCTGAAGTTAGCCAATTTTGATTTCTGTAAACTTTACTAACAAGGTATAGTTCTGATGTATTTTAGATTAGAAACATTTGAGAATTTGGCTCATCTAGATTTGATTCCTCTAGATTGATACATAATTCTACAGAAACACAGAATCATGCAATGTTATAATTGGAAACCGCTCTACGTACCTCACCCCTCCTATTTTACAAATAAAGTCAGTTCAAGGGTTTACAGAATATTGATAGATAGTAGTAAACCAATTCTGATAAATTCAAATCTATGTCAAAACACTTTTTAGAGGTTGAAAGTTGTTAAAAAAAAAATTGGACTTCATAGTCTTTACTCTACCTTTCTCCAGGAATATCAGTTCAATTTCATTTACATACTTATTTTAAAAAGTCAAAATAGTCTTCTCTAGTCACTTTCTTGTGCTGACTAGTAAAATCTTTAAATGAGAAGAAAAAGGACCAGCAAAATTAAGATCTACAAACAAAGGGGAAGAAAAAAATAATTATAGTTCACAATTCTATAGTGCATTGATGCACTTTCTTTTCCAAAACTCCTTGAAGAAGCTAATTTTATAGTTAGGTAAAATGAGATTCTCTGCTACATAGTTAATGGCAGAACTGGAGATTCTAACTCAGGAATTGCCCCCAGTGTTTTTTCTCCTAGCTATGTGACTAGGGTAAATTAAATAGTCTCTTTGAACCTCTTTATCTATAAAATAGCCTCTTTAAACTTCTTTCCTTATCTATAAAATAGTACCACCTATTTCATTGGATTGTTGTGAAGAGGAAATGAGATAATGTGTAAAAGGTATCTTGAAAACCTGAAAGCACTAAACAAATATGAGACACTACTGTTACCATAATAATCACTGTTATCCTGTTCTCATCATTTTTGATGGAGTTTTGATCAAAACAATTCGAAGATGTTACTATCCAACTATTATTCTTCAGTGTTTAATGTTCTGTGGGTGATTGCACAGGAGGATAAAAGTGACTACATTTGAGGGGGGCACCAATTGAATGAGAGCACTGGAATTTAAGCTCATCTTCTGTAGAATCATTGAAAATATCCTTGGGACAAATCTAATAGCAGCAGGGATAACACATACTTTTTCCTGTTTTTAATTTCTTCTGCTACATTTCTACATTTTGAAAGCTTTTTTCCACCTAATTTGGAGATGATAAATATTTGGTGAAAACTATTTTAAAATATTGATCTTAAATTTTGATGGATCAGTGTCATGTTGAGAAGTTGTGGGCAGCAGCTCTGTCTATAATGATCAGCTGGCTCCAGAATTTGTTGAATTCATAAGGCTACCTTAGGGTTTGTATTTGTGTTATAGGGACTGGTCATTTCTCAGCTTAAAAAGGATTAGTGAACTCCTGTTATATAATTCCAGCTACCTGACTAGATCTTTCTACTTGTCAAAATGATACTGTTCTATCCCATCTCTTCCAATAGATTGCTGTGTTCTGTAACTGACTTTTTTTACCTTTTTAAAATTTACTATTTTATTTTTTCCCAAGTTACATACGAAAACAAATTTTTAACATTCATTTTTAAAATGTTGAGTTTCAAATCCTCTTTCTTTCTCTCCCTGCCCCCATTGAGAAGGCAAATAATTTGATATAGGTAATACATGTGTAGTCATGCAAAACACATCATAATAATCATGTTGTGAAAGAAAACATAGACACACACACAGAAACTCAAGAAAAGAGAGTAAGAAAGTATGCTTCAGTCTACATTCAGATATTATCAGTTCTTTGGCTGGGGATGGATAAATCATAAAGTCCTTCAGAGTTGTCATGGATTGTTGCCTTGCTGAGGACAATTAAGTCATTTACAGCTGACCATCCTACAATCTTGCTATTACTTTATACACAGGTACATTTTACTTTTGCATCAGCTCATACAAGCCTTTCCAGGTTTCTCTGAGAGCATCCTACTCATCATTTCCTATAGTATATTAGTATTCCATCATAATAACAAATTACAATTTGTTCAGTCATTCTCCAACTGATGGGTATCCCCTCAATTTCTAATTCTTTGCTCCCAGAAAAGAGCTGCTATAAATATTTTTGTACATATAGGACATTTGCCTTTTTCTTTTTTATCTCTTTTGGGATACAGATCTAGCAGCAATATTGCTAGCTCAAAAGATATGTATGGTTTTATAGCTTTAGGCATCATTCCAAATTGGTTTACAGAATGGTTGAATCAGTTCACAACTCCATTAACACCTAATTTTTCCCATACTCCCTCCAACATTTGTTATTTACCTTTGCTGCCCTATTAGCCAATCTAATATGTATGAGGTAGAAGTACCTCAGAATTGTTTTAATTTGCATTTCTCTAATCCATAGTGAGTTAGGATTTTTTCTTTGTATGACTATAGATAACTTTGATTACTTCATCAAAAAACTGATCATATCTTTTTATCATTTATCAGTTGGGGTAAAACTTTCATTCTTATAAATTTGACTCAGTTCTTTATATGTTTGAGAAATTAGGCCTTTATCAGAGAAACTTGCTTCAAAATTTTTTTTCACAGTTATTTCTCTCCATCCTATTACCAACCCTTATTTGTTTTATTCTTTCTCTCCCTTCACCCTGCCCCTCCTCAAAAGCATTTTGCTTCTGACTACCTCTTCTCCTAATTATCCCTTCTATTACTCCCCTTTTCTTATCCCCTTTCCTTCTGCTTTTTTGTAGGATAAGATAGATTTCTATATCAAATTGAGTGTGCATGTTATTTCCTCTTTGAGTCAATTCTGATAAGAGTAAGGTTTACTTACTCCCTCTCACGTCCCTCCTCTTCCCTTCCACTATAAAAGGTTTTTTTTTGCCTCTTTATCATGAGATAATTTACCCCATTCTACCTCTTCTTTTCTCTTTCTCCCAGTAATTCCTCTCTTACCACTCTTTTTAAATATCATCCCTTCATATTCAACTGACACCTGTGCCCTCTGTCTATATACACTCCTTCTACCTACTCTAATAATGAGAAAGGTCTTATGAGTTACAACTATCTTTCAGTTTAGGAATAGAACAATTTAGCTTTATTAAATCCCTTATTATTTCTCTTTCTTATTTGCCTTTTTATGCTTCTCTTGGGTCTTGTATTTGAAAGTCAAATTCTCTATTCAGTTCTAGTCTTTTCATCAAGAACTGAATAGAAAATTTGAAAATTGTGAAAATCCTCTATCTCATTGAATGTCTATTTTTCTCCATATTCAGTTTTCCTGAGTATGTGATTCTCGGTTGTAATCCTAGCTCCTTTGCCTCTGGAATATCACATTCCATGCCCTCTAATCCTTTAGTGTAGAAGATTCTAAATCCTTTGTTATCCTGATTGTGTTTCCATAATACTTGAATTGTTCCTTTCTAGCTGCTTACAATATTTCCTCCTTGACCTAGGGACTCTGGAATTTTGCTACAATATTCCTAGGAGTTTTCCTTCTGGCATCTCTTCCAGAAGGTGATTGGAGGATTCTTTCCATTTCTATTTTACCTTGTGGTTCTAGGACATGAGGAAAGCTTTCCTTGATAATTTCCTGAAATATGATGTCATGACCCTTTCTTTGATCATGCCATTCAGGGAATCTAATAATTTTTAAATTATGACTCCCAGATCTATTTTCCAGGTCAGTTGTTTTTCCAGTGAGATATTTTTAATTGTCTTCTACTTTTTCATTCTTCTGGTTTTGTTTCTTGATTTCTCATGAAGTCATTAGCTTCCATTTGCTCCATTCTGATTTTTGAGGAATTATTTTCTGCAGCGAGCTTTTGGATCTCCTTTTCCATTTGGTCAATTCTCCTTTTTAAGTCATTCTTATTCTCATTGGCTTTTTGGATGTCTTTTATCATTTGGCCTATTCTGTTTTTTAAGATATTATTTTCTTCAGTATTTTTTGTGTCTTCTTTACTAAGCAGTTGACTAGTTTTTTTCATGATTTTCTTGCATTGCTCTCATTTCTCTTTCCAATTTTCCTCTACTTCTCTTATTTTGTTTTTAAAATCCTTTTTTGAGTTCTTTCATGGTCTGAAAGCAATTCATATTTTTTGGAGGCTTTGAATATAGGAGCTTTGACTTTGTTGTCTTCTTTTGTGTGTGTGTTTTGATATTCCTTGTCACCATGGTAATTTTCTATGGTCAGAATTATTTTTCTGTTGTTTAGTCTTTTTACAATCTATTTTTTGACTTTTTAACTCTTTATGAAGGTAGGGTTCTATTTCCAGGATAGAGGACACACTGTTCCAAGCTTCAGGGGTTTTGTGCCGCTATTTTCAGGGATACTTCTAGGTACCTATAAGTTTTTAGTTCTTCCAAGGTGGCATGTTCTAAGGAGAGGTATTTTACCATTCTCCTGGCCTGGGCTCTGATCTGTGAGTGACCACAAGCATTCTTTTATGCTCTGGCACTGTGAAGAAGGTCCCTCTTCCACTGTGGTCACAAACTCTACTGTGCTAGTGCTCCTCCTCACCCTGACACTGACACACAGGTCTGCAACCTGGATCCAAGTATGGGCAAAGCAACATAGTCCTGCCCCAGTGCTAGCAAAAAAGACCCCTGTAATTTCCCTTTGACTAGTTGTTTGACCCCCTTGCTGTCTGTGGGCTGAGAGCTCTGGAAGTAGCTGTTGCCACTGCCACTGCTGATTCAGTTACTCACAAGGTCTGATTCTGCTTTTTGGGGGCTGGGACTCTGCTGGTACAGCCTGTGCTAGACTATGCTCCACTCTTATCTAGATGCAACAGATCTTCTCAGCTGATCTTCTAAGTTGTCTTTTGTGTCTGTGGGCTGAGGGTTCTGGAAACTGCCACTGCTGCTAGTGATTGAGTCACCCTGAGGCCTGCTCCAGGTTTGCTGGGGACCAGTCTGTGCTAGTATGGCCTGTGCCTGTGCTGAACTGAATTACTTTCTCACCCTGGTGTAATAGTCCTTTCCCGCTAACCTTCCAAGTTGTCTTAGGCTGGAAATTTGTTTCAATCCATCTTTTTGTGGGTTTTACTCCTATAGAATTTGTTTAGAGTCACTTTTTAAAGGTATTTGGAGGAGTTTAGGGGAAAGCTTAGGCAAGTCCCTGTCTTTACTCCACCATCTTGATTTCTCCTCCCATCCCCACTTTTTCACTTGTTTTCAGTCTCTCCCTGTCCACTGGCCCATTCCCTACTACCTGCAAACATACCCATGTTTTCCTATCCTGAAAAAAAACCCCTCACTTGATTCTTCCATTTCCTTCCATTCTGTTGTCCTATATCTCCTCTGTACTTTGTAGCTAAACTCCTCAAAAAGGCCATCTGCAATAGGTAGCTCCACTTTCTCTCTTCCACTTTCCTCAGTCACTTACAATTCAGCCTTCACATCAAAACTGCTCTTCCCAAAGTTACTAATGATGTCTTAGTTGCCACACTCCATGGTCTTTTCTCAGTCCTCATTCTTGACCTTTCTGCGGTCTTTGACATTTTCAGTCTCCTCCTTGATATTCTCTTCTCTCTAGGTTTTTGGGACATTACTCTCTCCTGGTTTTCCTCCTGCCTGCATGACCACTCCTCTGACTCCTTTGCTTGATCCTCTTCCAGATCACACCCTCTAACTGTAGATGCTCCTCAGGATTCTCTTCTCTTCCCACCCTCACCCCCCCATACTACTTCACTTGTTGATCTCATGAGGAACTATGGATTTATTGACTATCTCTATGCTGATGATTCTCAGATCTATCTATCTTACCCCAAACTCTCTGCTGATCTCCAATCTCACATCTCCAACTACCTTTCAAACATCTCCCATATATGTCCCCTTCTTTCCTCCGACACTGCTACCATTTTAGTGCAGGACTTTATCACATGCCTGGATTATTGCAAGAAACTGCTGTTGGGTTTGCTTGCCTCAAGTGTCTGCCCACTCTAATTCATCCTCCACTTAGTTCTACGGTGATTTTTCCTACAGTACAGTTCTAATCATGTCATCTCCCCTCCTTTTCGATGAACTCCAGTGACTTTGTATCACCTCTGGGACTAAATACAAATGCTTTGTTTGACCCTCAAAACATTCATAACCTAGACTCCTTCTACTTTTTCAGCCTTCTTACACCTAACTCCTTGATATATACTCTTCAATCTATGAAACTAGCCTCTAGTTGTTCCACAAACATGACACTCCATTTCTCAGCTCCTAGCATTTTCTCTAACTATTCTCTCTGACTACTGACTTCCCTGGATTCCTTTAAGTTTGAACTAAAACTCCATCTTCCCCAAACCTTCTTAATTCTAGTGCCTTCCTGCTGTTAATTCTCTTCTATTTATATGTTTTTAGCTTGTTTCATATATTTGTTTGCCCCCACTTTAGATTTTAAGCTCCTTCAAGGTAAGAACTATAGTTCACCTTTTTTGTGTCCCTGGAACTTAGTACCATGCCTGACACATAGAAGATATTTGATTGATTCAGTAGGTCCTAAATATTTACAGTCTGAAGTGATATGCTACACAGTCTCTACCATTTCATTTCATACTTCTAGATTATCTTTCTCTAATTTCTAATAGCAATGATCTGATCTTGAATCTCAATAATACATTTTAGCATTTCTATAAATAAACTTGCTTGACCCTGCCATTTATTTAACACATCTTTATATGCATATTGGTGGCATCTTTAGATTCCATTTTCAAATTTTAGCCATGTCATAGTCTCCATCTGGAGGTGAATAACCTCTCACTATGTTTGGCCAATCCAGTAGCATTTACTTGTTGACAACTTTTACTCCTGCTTTGATGTGAGACCTATTTGTTCCAAATATTTGAAGACTACATGTCTAGAGCTGAATTTCAAGTGTGAATGACATCAGGGGTGGTTTTGATGCTTATATCCTTGTTATTCAGATCTGGTACTTGGATGAAAAGAGGTACTTGGTGATTAAATGTTTAACACAATGATGTTTACTTAGCCCTGGCATAATAAGGATATTTATTGAGATACAGTAGCACTTAGCTTTGGTAGACAGAAACCTCTTTGTCTCCATCTGGGCATCAGGACAGGGTAGGGTGTCATTTAGCTTTAGGACAGACCTCATGTGGGTGGAAACCTCAGGTGACCTGAAAGCCATATTTATATAGCCAGTGGCTACCTGAAAGGTGCTTCAAGGGAAGCATAGCTTGAGCCTTGCCCTACTCTTGGTCAATCAAGTCTTGACTTTGTTGCCTTTTAGGAAAAATCTAGCCTGACCTATGTTGGGAGTGGGCAGTTGGGTGGGAGGGGAGACCCTGATAGCTATTGGTCCTATCACATATCACTCTATGATGGTAAGGTCCTTAGAAATTTGAAAATGTCTTTATTGTATAATCTTCTGGCATAGGCATTAGTAAGGGCAATGTATATATATCAATATATATGTACATATATGTATGTATGTTTATGTAGTACCTCCCCCAAAGGAATCGCTCCTTTGAATCAATTTTTGAATAAAATCTGCATAAAATTCAGAAATCTTAGTCTTTTTCTTCTCCTATATGGAAGGACTTGGTGTAAATTTCAATGATCTGGTTCATGTGGTGAATGATGTCATCTTTTCTGTTCATTGTGGGTCTCTAGAATGGTGATGATAATAAGTTGAAGAAATATAAGGGACACAGCACAGATGATGATATCTCCAGAACAACCACAGATTCTTCTCCTGATATGTCAGAGATGATGAACAGAAGCAACATCGAGAATATTAGGGACATAACACAGATGAAAATACTTTCATTGTAGTCAATAATTCATCATGTATGAGGATCATGTGTAATAAAGTTGCTAGGAGGTTATTTCTTGCAAGCAATCCTGTCTGAGGACCTCAGTGAATACCTAGGCTTTCCCAATAGTACCACTCATTCAGTATTCCCTGGCTCACCCACAAAAACCTTGCCCTCCTTTAAAAGGACATCACTCTTCTTCCATAGGCACTAAATAAGAATTCTTCCTTGCCCCATCCAGTAACTCAGAATTACCACTGAGTCAGCCAAGGGATTCCCAAGTAAATACAGATTCACCATAGTTTTACAGCAACAATTTTACCTCCTCCACATTGTTAGAAAGAAAACCACATTCCAATAATACCACCCTTGGTCTCCCAAGCTCTTTCTCAGAAATAGTTATTTGAGAAATCCCAGAGGAAAAGAAACTTATGAATTGGGGGGAGGGTAAGAAAAGACCTGAGTTATTTCACTTGGACATACTGAGACTTCTAAGGGGACAAGAACCTTGAGGCCAAGGCAACTCTGTACTGTGGAAAGAATAAGGAAGTACTGGAGAGCTGGTCAGTTGGGACTATGTCTAAAAGCAGTTATTTATTATTAAGTAAGTCTTTCTAGAGACTTGGTAAAAGAAACCACTGGAATGGTGAGTCTTTCCCTTTTCTAAGGTGGCATTGATTCATCATAGGCATGGATTCTGGGAGATTGGACACTTGAAATGGGTAGTCAGGTACATGATGATGCAGTCGATCATTATCAGGGACAATCTGCTTGCTTTGAGCTGGGAGAGTCCCATTTTTTCCAGTTGGGGAAAAGTTGAGAGTCACTTGAGTTAGATGGGTACTCCAATTGGCAAAAGGAGACTAGTTGGGCAGGAATGGCTACTTTGCCTTTAGCTATGAGGATCATATGGCCCCATATCCAGTAAAACACATCACCATCCCAATGTTCCTATTAGCAATGGACCTATTTTCCAACCTGTACTCTCTTTTTTTTGGGCATATCTCTTTGGATGCTAACATACACCATAAACAACTGTCAGCAGTGGAAGGCATTGGGCAAAATTCCTCTACTGATCTTGATACCAAAGGGGAGATTTTTCCAGTTTGATTGTCCAGTCAGGTATTCTGTAGACCCCATAACACCCATGGCCACTACCCAGGAATCAGTGTAGATTAAAATCTTTTCTGCTCTGTTTCTCAATGCTCCCTTGCATACCAGTCATATAACCTGGAGTTCAGCCCTCGGGGAGGACTTGCCAGGACCCCCATTCCCTAGTATATTCCCTGTTATTTGGGTTAGTGACTGCTGAAGTCATATGCCTCTCTCAAGGCAGATAGAAACATCATTAATCAGGCCAAATGGCAGTTGTCATTTGCAAGGTTTTTATAGATGAAGTCTTATTGGGTTAGATAGAGGATGAGGCTGGGTTTCAGGCCCAGGACTGGAAGCTTCAGTCTCTGGCATAGTTGCCGCTTCTTTGTAAAGGTTGTTGTTGAGTGTACTTGTCCTTTGTTCTTGAAGAGGACCACGACATCGGGGAATGATGATATGACTTGCAGTTGACTTTGATTTGAGTGAGGGAGGGCTGTGCAAGTTCACAAGTCTCACTTTCTCTTCCAGAGTCATCTGAGTCCAGGGGCCAGATATTCATCAGGATAACTGGAGATGGCCCAGGATGCAATGGGAGACCTTGGTCCTTTTAAGCTAAGATCTTTTTAGGTTCTCACTTTGAGTGAGGTTATGCCCATTCACCTCTTTACGAAGTGAATCAAAAGATGGCCCCTTTAATAATAATAAAAAAATCAAACTGGGGTGGGGGAAGACCCTCAGGGGTCTGGCCAAAAGAGAAACAATTATCATTTATTATTTTTGTGAAGGACACTACACTAAAAGGACCTTGGAAAACTAATTTGGAATGCATCATTTTCATTCAGCAGTTGAAACCTTTTGTGCCTTACCTATATTGTTAGAGGGACCCCCTTGGATCATCTGTTCAACTAAGTGGCACAGTGGAGAATGCTGGACCTGGAGTCATAAAGACCTGAGTTCAAATTCAGCTTCAGAAATTTCCTGGCTGTGTGTCCCTGGGCAAATTACTTAACCTTTGTTTCCCTCAATTTCTTTAACTGTAAAATGGGGCTGGTAATAGCACCTACTTCCAGGGTTGTTGGAGGAGCAAAGGTGATAATATTGGTAAAGTACTTAGCACAGTGCTTGGCATGTAGTATGAGCTATATAATGCTTGTCCCCTACTCCTTTTCCCCTCCCTACTCCCAGTAACAAGAAAGTGAATGATTGCTTTTCAAAAATGTCATAATGAGTGGCTACTTTTGAAAAACTGCATTTCCTGAAGCCTGACAGTGCCTTATTCTGGTCACTACCTGGTGCCTGCCAAAGGCTCCATTCAGCCTGTTCTTTATGGTCAGAGACCTCCAAAAATTTGGGCCCTGTAGCATTAGAAGTGCCTAAGGGGAGACAGCATGCTTTAGATCTTCTAGCACCTTAGCTCATTCTGAGCCTCACTTTAAAGAGGGAGGCTTGCAGGTAACTTAGTCAATTGGGGCCATCTGGATGCTCCCAGGAGGAATGTGAATTCCGAGTCTAATAAGTCTTTGGACTTTGAACTTTTAAGATTGTAGGGGAAGTGAGTGTCAGTAGCTTATTTCAGAGAGTGCCTAGAATCTTCTGTGTTATCTTTACCTACAGTACTCCCCAAAACTTACCTAAAGATTTTCTTAGGTTTCTTAGGGTTGATTTCCGATCCCTCATCCTTTATATGGCCACCATCTAACCTAGAGCCTGGACTCATCTAAATAGATCAATATTATATCATCAATGTTGTGGTGACTATTAATATCTTCAAAAAAGGAGAATTTTGACCTTTTTGACCACTGTAATGTGGCAGCATGAGAGAGTTCAGGTAGCCTTGAGAAAGGATAGAGAAAGAATGCTGGCTTTCTTCCCAGATAAAAGCAAACTGTTCCTAACTAGTCAGTCACAGGAATAGACAAAAAAAATTGTCAAGGCTAGTAACTTCATACTACTCATCTTGGGTCCGGTCAATAACACTGACAAGGTCAGGAACAGCTGTAATGTGTATATATATATATGTATGTGTATATATATATATATGTATATATGTATATATATGTATATGTATGTATATATATATATACATATATATATATATATAAAATAGTTTATTCAGTTTCCTGTCATCCACTGTAAGTAAGCTTCCAGGTGCCTTCTGCTTTCCTCACAAGCAATGCAGGATTATAGTAAGGGGGAGGTGGTATAATGAAGTCCTCCAGCTACCTTCATCTTTGACACTAGAGAACAAATATCTTTCACCCTTCTGGGGATCCAAAATTATTGGATGTCAACTACAAAAGATGGTTTGAAAAAGTCCAAGGATTGCCATTTGACTTTTCAAACTATAGCTTGCCTAGAGGTTGCTGAAAGATGCACAAATATACTAATACCCAAGAGCTCATTCCTCCTTCTTTAACCCAGTGAGTCTCCTGCCCTCAATTAGAACCTAGCTCTTGAAAAATGCCATTTTCCCTCATTTACTGTTGTCTTCTCCATCTGCTTTGAGAGAGACATATGTGACTACATTTCAGTAAGTGCTAACCTACGTGATAAGGAATTCTCTAGGGAATGGGGATCCTGACAAATCTTCCTAGAGTGCTGAATTCCAGGCTACAGGGTTGGCATATAAGGGAGCACTGAGAGACAGAACAGAGATTTCAATCTACATTGATTGCTGGATGGTGGCCATGGGTCTAGGCAAGTAGTCTGGGACTTGGAGAATATGTAATTATGCAGTCAAAGGCTTTTCTTTTCTATGTAAAGATCAGTGGAGGAATTTTCTTGATACTTCTTAATACAGACAAAAGAGCTATGCTAAATAAGGAGAATAGAAGTTGGGGAGTAGGTCCATTGCCAACAGGGGCATTGGGGTAGTGCTGTCATGTTGTGCTAGAAGCAGGATTGTTTGATTCCCATTCCTACCTAACTAGGTTCCTTGTATTAATTGAGTACCCATCCAATCTGAGTGGCCATCAACTTTGCCCTGCAAAAATGGCACTCTCCCAACTCAGAACAAGCAGTTTCTTCCCGATAATCAGGAGTTTCATACCCCTTGCGGCTTCCTCTTTGTGATCCAAATGAGGCAAGATCTTTTGTTGTTACTTTTGTTCAGTTGTATTAGTCATCTCGGACTCTTAGTGACCCCATTTGGGATTTTCTTGGCAAAGATACTGGAGTGATTTGTTATTTCCTTCTCCAGTTCATATTACAATTAGGAAACTGAGGCAAACAGGGTTAAGTGATTTGCCCAGGATCACATAGCTAGTAAGTATATGATGCCAGATTTTAACTCGTGAACATGAGTCTTCCTGATTCTGAGCCCAGTGCTCTATCCAATGAAATACCTAGCTGCCAGACAGAAGTTTTAGAGGATGCCTTAGGCCAGGATGAGGATGAAGTTCTACTTCCTGGTGCTGAATTTCTGTACTTGTCTAATAGTACTTTTTGTAGGCTGGCCTTCAATTTCTTATCAACTTGATGTTTCAGGAGTCACATTCAAAACCCCCTTCAGGAGATGGTATTATCACCCTCTTTCCATCAAACAGAGCGGCAGGCTTTATGTTTCTATCAGTTGAGGAATCATTCCCCCAAGACCTATTTTCTCTAACAGTAGTATTTGCCCAAGCCTCAACTATCCTAATCTCTTGTTCTAATCTCACACTTACAGTTGTGTGACCGGGGAGATAGCTAAATCTGAGGCCATTTGGTGCTCTACCTGGAAGGTGGGATACAATTGTTCCTAAGGCAGATTAGTCATAGGTGTGGCAGGTTGAGTGTGTGTGCATGTGCATATGTGTGTGCACGCACTATCTGTCTACTCTATAAAGTCTATTTTCTTTAGGAATTTTATCCCTTCTCTTGCAAATTCCCACAGGGTACCTAGCTGCATTAGCAATTCACTTTTATGTGGGTATGGATGAATAGCTACCCATCTCATCTACCCAAAAAGAGACAAACTTCAGGCTTTATTGGAGATTCTCCTTGATTTAATTGACTCTATAACAGTAAGTACTCTATAACAAGCCAAGTGTAATACCTGGGAGAGAGAGTGTAAGTATTGACTTCATGGAACCACACCCTCAAGTCATTGTTCCAGTGATTTATCAGGTTTCTGTTTGAACTTTTCATTCAACCTCCCCAGTTCCTTGATGGTAAAACCCTCCCATCCCCTGCTTCTTATTGGAGGAAATCCTCCTCCTCCTCGGAATAGTATTTCTTTTTTTTTTAATTTGTAATTTTGGAGTCAAAGACCAAAACACAAATAGAGAACAGAGAAAAGAAATGAAAACATACCATAAACCTATATATTGGAACTTAAATAAAAAGTAAGAAAAAAAGCATGAACATGAGAGTATTCAAAATATGTTACAAAAAATTTTTTATTTCAAGAAAGCCTGTGTGATGAATAATACATGTTGTGTTGAGAATTGTCCATCTATTCATTTCTTCCCTGTGAGTTTTCTTTTGTTCACTTTTTTTGTGCACTTTTTAAAAATTTTTCTTTTGTCCCTTACCCCCCTGAAGGCTACAATAAAGTTTAGATATGTTTCTCTATAGCTATAGATATATATGTAGACATATAAATACAAATATAGACATATACATTCCCCAAATTATTCTACTCCTGATCTTTGTTTTTATGTTTGTGCATATCTCTTGTTTCCTATTCCTCTTGCCTCCTCTACTTTACTTCCCTCCTAGGAATAGTATTTAGAGAAGTCTGGGGCTTTTCTATTAGTGGTGGGAGTTCCCAGGTATTTTCTTTACTTGTCTTCTCATTCTCCTATATCATAGCTTTGATTTCAGTGCACTGAAGCAAAACTTTTTCATGAGAGACCATATTGTAGAATGAATAATGGCTTTAGTCTGTCAGTGCCCACCAAGAGAGATACTACTTTTAGTTACTTGGGCACCAGCTCCATTGGCTACCTCTTCAACCTTAATTAAAACCCAAAGATGGGGGTAGAGTCAAGATGGTGGAGTAGAAAGACGCATGTATATGAGCTCTGAACCCACAGCCCATAGATTTAATGTAAGAAGAGCTCCCCAGAAGTTCTGGATCACTGCAGGGGGTGCAGAAACATAGTGGAAGAGATTTCTGATCCAGAGAGCCCTGGAGAGCCATCCCCAGGGTCCGTCGCACCCCAGAAAGCGGACCCCACCCCAGCGCTGCCCTGGCCACGGCCCCAGAGAAGCTGATCTGAGCAGGCTTCAGGGACAGAACCTCCGGGGGCCGGGAAGGTCCAGACTCTACAGGTCAGTGAGAGACACGCCTGGGCTGACCAAGAGGGGGGTGTGGTGTCTCCATGGCTTGGGCCCTCTCGGGAGGAAGCGGTGGAGGCAGAGGCAGGGGCAGGAAGTGGCAGAGGCAGAGGCGGGGGTGGCGGAGGAGGCAGCAGCGGCAGGGCCGCGGCGGCCCGGGACTCCCCCACCAGCAGGCAGGATCTTCATTACTGAAAGTCTCTGTATAAACCACCTGAAGGAGCTGAGCCTGGGAGATGGCCTTGCCCCACCCGCTCCATTTCTGAAGGTCTCTGCATAAAGCCCCTGAGGGAACTGAGCCTGGGAGGTGACCCTGCCCCCACCCCAGCACCAGAACTAAAGCTCACATTGAATAGCAGCAACACCTGCTGCAGAAAGCCCATTTGAATCTCAGACCCCAAGCACTAGCTGGGTGGATCTAGGCGGGGGTGGACAAGAATCTCAGAAGTCAAGTAACTGGCTGGGAAAATGCCTAGAAAAGGGAAGAAAAATAAGACTATAGAGAGTTTTTTTGAACAGACGCAAATGATCCCGACTTTCGGATCTGACAACGACGAGGACATATTCTTGCCATGAGGGAAAGACGTGGAGGGTGGGGCCTCGGTACTCCAGACATCCCAGGGGGATGTCGGGTGGGCTCAGGCCTTGGAAGAGCTCAAAAAGGATTTTGAAAAGCAAGTTAGACAGGTGGAGGAAAAAACTGGGAAGAGAAATGAGAGAGATGCAAGAAAAGTATGAAAAATGGGTCCAATACCTTGGTAAAGGAGACCCCAAAAAATGCTGAAGAAAATAACACCTTGAAAAATAGGCTCACTCAATTGGCAAAAGAGGTTCAAAAAGCCAATGAGGAGAAGAATGCTTTCAAAAGCAGAATTGGCCAAATGGAAAAAGAGGTTCAAAAGCTCACTGAAGATAATAGTTCTCTCAAAATTAGAATGGAACAGATGGAGTCTAATGACTTTACAAGAAACCAAGAAATCACCAAACAAAACACAAAGGAAATGAAAAAATGGAAGAGAATGTGAAATATCTCATGGGAAAAACAACTGACCTGGAAAATAGATCCAGGACAGACAATTTCAAAATTATGGGACTACCTGAAAGTCATGATCAAAAAAAGAGCCTAGACATCATCTTTCATGAAATTATCAAGGAAAACTGCCCTGACATTTTAGAACCAGAGGGCAAAATATGTATTGAAAGAATCCATCGATCACCACCTGAAAGAGATCCAAAAAGAGAAACTCCTAGGAACATTGTGGCCAAATTCCAGAACTCCCAGCTCAAGGAGAAAATCTTGCAAGCAGCTAGAAAGAAACAATTCCAGTACTGTGGAAATACAGCTTCTACATTAAGGGATCGAAGGGCATGGAATAGGATATTCCAGAAGTCAAAGGAACTAGGACTCAAACCAAGAATCACCTACCCAGCTAAACTGAGTCTAATACTTCAGGGGAAAATATGGTCTTTCAATGAAACAGAGGACTTTCAAACATTCTTGATGAAAACACCAGAGCTGAAAAGAAAATTTGACTTTCAAACACAAGAATGAGAAGAAGCATGAAAAAGTAGACAGCAAAGAGAAGTCTTAAGGGACTTACCATAAATGAACTGTTTACATTCCTACATGGAAAGACAATTTTGTAGCTCTTAAAACTTTTCAGTACCTGGGTAGGTGATGGGATCACACACACATGTACACGCATGCATGCACACACACATACACACATGCACACACATACAGAGACAGAGAGCACAGAGTGAATTAAATAGGATGGGACCATATCTTAAAAGAAATTAAGGTAAATGGTGAGAGAGAAAGGTAGGGGGAGGAAAGAGGGTGAAATGGAATGGGGTAAATTATATGTCATTTAAGAGGCAAGCAGGAGACCTTTTAGTGGAGGGAAAAAGAGGAGAGCTGAGAAAAAAAAAACAAGAAGTTTACTCTCATCACATTTGACTAAAGGAAGGAATAAAATGCACACTTTTTTTGCTATGAAAACCTACCTTACAGTATAGGAAAGTGGGGGAGAAGGAGATAAACAAGGGGGGGGGATGATGGAAGGGAGGGCAAAGGGAGGAGGGAGCAATTTGAAGTCAACACTCAGGGAAGGACAGGATCAAAAGACAGAAGAGAAACAATGAGGGGCAGGATAGGATGGAGGGTAATTCAGTTAGTCTTACACATCATGACTATCAGGGAAGTCATTTGCAAAACTACACAGATATGGCTTATATTGAATTGCCTGCCTTCCCAAAGGGAATGGGTGGGGAGGAAGGGATGGGGAGAATTTGGAACTCAAAGTTTTAGGAACAACTGTTTAGTATTGTTGTTGCTACTAGGAAATAAGACATACAGTTAATGAGGAATAGAAAGTCATCTGGCCCTACAGGAGAAAAGAGAAGATGGGGACAAGAGAAGGGAGGGATGACAGAAGAGAGGGCAGATTGGAGATAGGAAAAATTAGATTGCTCGGTGTATTGGGGTGGGGGGAGGGGAGAAAAGGGGAGAAAATTTGGAACCCAAAATTTTGTGAAAACGAATGTAAAACGTTAAATAAATAAATAAATATTAAATTCTGAAAAACAAACAAACAAAAAAACCCAACCCACCCCCCCCCCCCCCAAAGATTCTGGCTTTAGTTATCTACTGTTCGGGGTCAGCTTACTTTCAATCTCATTAAGTTGACAGTCCAACTTCTATATGGCAGTCAACAACCAAGGAATAGTAGTTTTGGTGTTTTTCTTTTAACCCTCCCTGGCAGCCTCAAAATTACTTTTAATGAAATTTCTCTAAGTATTAGTGACTTGGAACAGTTTTCTTTTCTTTATGGCCACCAATAAGTGAGATTTCTCCCTTAGAAAACTTCCTGTTTATATTATTTGACCATTTATCAATTGGGGAATGGCTCTTATTCTGATACATTTAAACCAGTTCCTTATGTATCCTGAAAATGTGACTGCTATCAGAAAAGTTTGCTGCAAAAATTTTTCAAGTTATCTTTTTCTTTTTTCTTTTTAGCTGCATTGTTTTCATTTGTGCAACAGTTTTTAACTTTACGTAAACAATGTTGTCCTTTTTATCTTCTGTGATCCTCTCTATTCCTTGTTTGATCATGATTTCTTTCCCTATCTACAGATCCAAAATATTATTTTTTCCCCAATTTGTTCATGATGTTGCCTTTTATGTCTAAGTCATGTATCCACTTAGTTATATCTTGGTAGATAGTGTGAGTTACTAGTTTATGTGCAGTTTCTCCCAGACTGTTTTCCTGTTTCCTCAGCATGGTTTTTTTTTTTTTTTTTTTGTTTAGTTAGCTCTTAACTCCAGTAGCTGGGATGTTTGGCTTTATCAAATGTGAGATTACTCTGTTCTTTTGCTTCTGCATGTTGTACACCACATCTGTTCTGGTAGTCTACATCTCTATTTCTTAAGCAGTACCAATTGTTTTTTTTTATGCTCATTGCTTTGTACTCTGGTTTGAGATTTGGTACAGCTAGGTCCCACTAGTTTCTTCTGACTTTTAAAAAGTATTTCCTTTGGTATTCTTGATCTTTTCTTCCTCCAGATGCATTTTTGGAATTATTTTTTCCTGACTCTATAAAATAATCCTTAAGTAATTTGTTGTGGCATTAAATAAGTAAATCAATTTCGCCAGTATTATTATTTTTCTTAAATTGTCTTGGATTTCCCACAATTAAAATTTATCCAATCATTTCAGTTTGCCTTAATTTCTGTAAAAAGTGTTTCATAGTTGTATTCATGTAGTTGCTATGTGTATCTATGTGTATAGGTAGATTCCCAAGTATTTTATGCATTATATAGTTATATTATATGGACTTTTTCTTTTTATATTTAGTTATCACATTTTTCCAGATGGGTTTTTCAAAAGGATTTCAGATAGAAATTGTCTTAGGACAAGTTGGCTGTGCTTTTTATTTTGAATATTCTCTTAACTATTAGAGTATTGCACAGATGGATAAAATAAATACTTTTTGTGCTTAAACAACACTAGTATTTAAGTTCAATTTATTATTGTTATTTAACTCATCCTTATCTTTTTTGCTCAGATAGAAACAGTTCTGGGACAAGTCATTATGCTACTATTATTCCTTTATATTCCATTTTCTATGGATAGGTGGATAATATAACTACTTTTTGTAGTTGAATAAAAATATTATTGAAATTATGTCTATTGCATATGTACCTTAGTAAGTTTTGTACATTATTATTATATAGTATTATGTAATAATAATACTTTTTATTATTATATTATATTTATGTAATATTTGAAAGAAGTTAGGGAGATGTAGTGACATATTGGGCACCAGTGCTTCAAAAAAATTCAGAATTTTCATAGATGTATATTCTATCTTATTTTCATGTTATATACATATCTATTTAGCTCTTCTTTCTTTCCTTCATTGCATCCCCAGTCTTTACTTCTTTTCCTCCCTCATTCTTGTTTGATACTACATATATTAAACTGAATTGAGTAACAAAACCTCTGGGATAGTCTCCACCTACAAAATTAATTATAGGTATCTATTTGAGATACTGTAGAATTTTAGAGTAGTTATGGCAACACAGTACAGAGCAAAAGGTATTGGATTTGGAGCAATGGAATATGGCTTCAGATTTTACTATTTATTTATTTTCTGTGTGACCTTGACCAAATAGGAGCCTCAGTTTCCTTATTTGTAAAATACAAGAGTTGGACTAGATGACTTCAAAAGTTCCTTCCAACTCTAAATCCATGATCATATAGGGTCTTTTATTTTTGGATGAGAATTCTAAAATTAGAAAAAATAATGAAGATAAAAGAAGAATCTAAAAATACTGTAAAGCCTTTGGTATGACTTAGTCAACCAATAAAGTTTGGTAATAGAGTCTTAGATCTAGAAAGCAGCTTAGAAGGCTACTGAGTCCAAGTCCTACCCTAATACAGTAGTGTCCTCTATGATGTCCCTCAGAAAGAAAAAAAACAAACATTGCTTGAATATGTCTAGTGATATCACAAGGTAATGGTTCAATTTTTGAACAGCTCTCTTTGCTCAATGTCTTATACAAAGTGAGGGCTTAATGAGTCTTTGTTGAACTGAATTAGAAAGTGACATTATTTAGACATTTTAAAGGAAAGATATTGCCCCAAGTGTCATAAGATTTCTTTATCTGTTTCTTTTTTTAAAAACATGTTTATTTATTTATTTTTAGTTTTCAAAATTCATTTCCATGAAATTTTGAGTTCCAAATTTTCTCCCCAACTCTCCCCTCCCCCTTCCCCATAACACCTTGCATTCTGATTACCACTTCCCTCAATATGCTCTTCCTTCTATCACACCCCTCCCTTCCCTTATCCCTATCTTCTTTCTTTTCTTGTAAGGCAAAATAGATTTCTATACCCCATTACCCGTATTTCTTATTTCCCAGATGTATGCAAAAATATTTCTCAGTATTTGTTCATAATACTTTGAACTCCAACTTCTCTCCCTTCCTCCCTCTCCACCCATCCCCACTGAGAAGGCAAGCAATTCAATATAGCCTATGTAGATATGTGTGTGTGTAGTTTTTCAAAAGACTCCCATAATAGTCATGTTGTGTAAGACTAACTATATTTCCCTCCATCCTATCCTGCTCCCCATTTATTCTATTCTCTCTTTTGACCTTGTCTCTCCCAGTAAGTATTTACTTCTAATTACTCCCCTCTCCCATTTGCCCTCCTTTCTATCATCCCCCTCACCCTACTTGTCCCCTTCTCCCCTACTTTCCTGTAGTATAATATAGATTTTCATACCAAATTGAGTGAGCATGCCATATTCCCTCCTTTAGTCAATGTGAAGAGATTAAGCTTCACTTTTTCTTTCTTACCTCCTCCCTTTTCTCCTCCATTGAATAAGTTTATCCTTGCCTTTTTTATGAGTGATAATTTGTCCCATTCCATTTCTCCCTTTTTCCTCCCAATATATTCCTCTCTCACCCCTTAATTTTATTTTTTAGACATCATCTCTTCTTATTCAACTCACCCTGTGCTCTCTCTATATAAGTATATGTATATATATATATATATATATAATTTATATTTGTATAGGTGTGTGTGTGTGTGTATAATCCCTCCAACTACCCAAGTACTGAAAAAAGTCTCAAGAGTTACAAATATTATCTTTCCATGTAGGCATGTAAATGGTTCAACTTAGGAGGTCCTTTATGATTTCTGTTTCCTGTTTACCTTTTCATGCTTCTCTTGATTCTTGTATTTGAAAGTCAAATTTTCTTTTCAGGTCTAGTATTTTCATCAAGAACACTTGAAAGTCCTCTATAACATTTAATGACCATGTTTTCCCCTGAAGTATTATACTCATTTTGCTGGGTCATCTGCTTCTATTAGTCTTTTTTACTGGAAAAAAAGAAAAGGGCTTGCAATTGATGACCAATAGGAACATCACTGGATAGTATTTATTCTTTCATTTTTATTACTTCTGACAAGTTACATTTTTATAACAGGAGTCAGAGATCTGGTAGAATAAGAAAGAAATCAAACCTGAAAAATTTTTTTATTAAAAATTTTCTTTGAGTAAGAAAAACTTGAAATTATTCATGTCCACAGAGAAAGGTCAGCTTTGCAACAGAACAAGGAAAGTTATTTCATTTAGTTCCGCGGTGTTAAATGAGCATCTCTTGTGCCCAGATATCCCAATTGCCATTGTGAAGATTGGCAGTTTCCTCATTTCAAGTCTCTCTCTTAACTGTAATGGCCCTTTCAATAATGGTATGCTGCCACCAAGTGGTAGGAGAGTATCTTAAATTTACAGTATCTTTTGCCATAGAAAATTAAACAGAATTTTGACTGGTTCTAACACACCAGTACTGTAGAAAAGATGGTTTCTTTCATGTTGTCTTACAAGATATATTATTAAGATTTCATAAAAATCATGATGGAAAGAGAACAATAACTGCTATCTTCGATCTTTACTCTCTTTGTAAACTTTCGTAGACAAGACCATCTCATATTTATATAGCACTTTAAGGTTTACAAAATGCTTTCCCTAAAACAATTCTGTGAGGTAGGGAGAACAAGTATTATTACTTCTATTTTACAGATGAAGAAACTGGAGCTCAGAAAGCTTGTCCTGGGTTCCACTGCTAATGTCAGAGACAGAATTCAAACACAAATCTCTTGACTCTAAGTCAAGGAATCTTTTCAATATATCACACTTTAGGTAGTAACATTATAAAACTTCTGAGTTAGAAGGGGCTTTAGGAGTTATGCATGCCCAGTCTATGCATGACTCCTTTTTGCAGTACCCAAAACAAGTGGGAATGCTTGAGGATTTCTACTGCTGGGGAACTTGCTGCCTTCTAAGGTAGCATATCCCATTTTGGGACAGCTCTAATTATTAGGAAGTACTTCATTCTATTGCACTGAAACCCACCACCCTATATCTTTTATCCATTGGTTATGATTCTGTTTTTCAGTGCCAATATGGTGAATCTTTCTTCCAGTGATAACCATCCAAATATTTGAACTGCTATTATGCTAGTCCCAAGTCATCTCTAGGATAAATATTCGCAGTTCACTGAAGGGTGGTTACCCTCTGGATGCAATCCTGAGCCTGAGTCTTATCTCTCTTGATAAGCAGCCAGTTTTATATCATAAGATATAAAACAGAAAATAAGTTTTATTTATGCAAAAAAATGATCACAGAAAGGACTTTCTAAGATAGGGAACCTATAAAAATTGAGTTCCTTTCTTCTTCTAGTGGTCATATCCTTTCCACCAACCCTAGTGGAGACCTGTACATTTTCTGTGACTTGTAGCCCTATGATGGTGTGCTGCTGGTGTGTGAGGCATGGGGAAGAAGTTCAAGTTCACTGCTATTTAGCTCTGTCTGTAGACAAGGTTATTCCTTCCTTTAGGTTTTTTTTTTTTTAAAGGCAATTGAGATTAAGTTACTTGTCCAGCATCACATAGTTAAAACGTATCTGAGACCAGATTTGAACTCAGATTCCCCTGACTCCAGGTCTGATGCTCTATCCATTGTGCCACTCAACTGCCTATTAGTCCTTCTTTTAGGAAATGGTACTAGACCTTTGCAGTTGGATCTGGAAAGACTATGTTATAGCCACTTTAAGCTTGGGGACTACGTCAATTTCCTAGTTAATAGTATTAGTATAGGCTGATAGTATTTCATGATCAGGAATAGAATAACTTTGGGTCATTTTCTCTATCTGTTCATTAAGACATGATTCCATAGCCCAACCTTAAAAAGGAATTGTGGGAACTACTCTACGTGTTTTGTGCAAAATAGTCTCCATTTTATTCCTTTTAAAATAAAAAAAAATCCTTTTTTGTGTAAGTTTTATTTTTGAAAATATCTGTACCTCTGTCTATACCTAGTGAGCCATCTTTTAAAACAAAGAATAAAAAGGAGATGGGGGGAAGGCAGTTCATCAAAATTTAGCAACATGTTAACTAACTTTGATAACATGTCCACTAATTTTCCCACCTCTGCAAAGAATAGAGGGTTGTCTTTTTAAATCTCTTTTTTAGGACCAAGCTAAATAATTTTAATTACGCTATATTTTATTTCTTTTTCTTCCTTTCCCTTCCCTTCCATTCCTTTATTTCCTCTTCTCTTTCCACTTACCTATTTGTAATCATTCATATATATATATATATATATATATACATATATATGTGTGCGTGTATACATTTATGTATAGATAGTTACAGATTTGTAATCAATATATGTGTATATATACATATGTATGTATCCTTGGTTTTGCTTACTTCATTTTGTATTAATTCATTTAAGTTTTCTCATACTTCTCTGCATTCTTCACAGTCATCATATGTGGCATAGTAACACCGCATTATATTCATGTACCACATCTTATTTAGTAATCTCCCAATTGCTGACAATGAAATTTCTTTCCAATTCTTTGATGCTACAGAAAGTGTCTTCTGTATATTTTGATTAGGTCATAGAATCTCCTTTCTGTCTTTGACCTCCTTGGATAGTATTTGTAAAAGAAGGATCTTTGGGTGAAAGTGATGCTCCAGGTACTTTTCTTCTTTAAAAGCACAATTCAACATTGCTTTCGCAGGATGCACTGCCATTCACAGCTCCAACCAACAGTGTCTTAGTGTGCCGGGATTCTTGTAGTTATTCTGACATTGACTATTCCTGTACTCTGTTATTATTTTGCCAAATTATTGAGGGTGAATTGAAACCTCAGAATTGTTTTTGATTTGTATTTCTGATTTTTTAGGGATTTGGGACAATCTGTCAAATAGTTGTTCAAAAATGAAAAAAAATATTTCACCCCTTCGCTTTCTGTTTTTCTCTGTCTATATAACCCAGAGAGACATCTTTTGTAAGAATGATAGAGAAGTTTAGCAAAACTAAACAAATATATTAACTGAGTCTTAGTATGCAGGAAGTGTTCTGTACCTACCATTCCCTAAGAGGAAGATGTGTATGCACACACATACATATACATATATGCATATACCATATATATGTATACATCATATAGACATACATCATATATATGATTCACACACATAGATATACACATATGCTCATAACTATAATTGATAGTTCAAGTCACTTTTCAGTTTTGTAGTTTACCAGCTCTTATGGGAAAGGAAGAATATATCTTTTCAATTTAATCATTTGGCACCAACACTGTCCATTGCCTTTTCCCTTAGTTTTGTTTCTTTTTGGTGTTGACTTTACCTACATTGTTGTAGTCAGCTTAACATTGTTCTTTTCATTCTACTTTCTTTACCCTGCTTTGTTTCATGTAATTTTTCCCATGCTTCTCTGAATTCTTCATATTTGTCATTCCTTGAGCTACATAAACTTTAAAAATGATTGCTACAGTTTATTTTGATACTATAGACACTTCCAAACTTCTACCCAAGCACCAAATTCTGCAGCCTTTACCATTCTTCCCTTTCCCCAATATATTCTCTGAAAACAGATAATTTGTTGATTGTTAAAAGAAAGGAGAGATATGTCCTTTAATGTGGACAGTATGGTATTACTGTAGTTGACTGGAATTTTGTTGTCTCTCAGTGATGATGTTATTTATATTGCTAGCATCATTCTGTGTATTTCCTCAACTGGATAAAAGTTAAGAACTATGTACAAGGTATAGCGGTAGGCACTGAGACAGAAAAGTTTCCTGTCCTCAGGAAGATGATATTCTTTTGGCTCTACTTTCTTCATGTTGTATCTATCACCTCATAAGAGTCTTCCAATGTTTCTCTGAATTCTTCATGCTTGTAACTCCTTAAAGCATAGTAATATTATATGACATTGACATGCCTTAATTTACTCTCTCATTGCATAATACTTTTGCCTCTAGCATTTTCTCTTCACAAATAATGTTATCTTGTTGTCAGTAACTTCCTTGGGGTATCGTACAACAGTTAAAAGGGGGAAGGAAAGTGGAAGGGAAAGGGGGAAGGAATAAGCATTTATGTAATGCCTACTATGTGTCAGACACTATGCTAAGTGCTTTTGTAAATATTATCTCATTTGATACTCACAGCAACCCAGGGAAGTAGGTGCTATTATTCTCCTTGTTTTACAGTTGAGGAGACTGAGGCAAATAGAAGCTAAATGACTTGCCCAGGTTCACAAAGCTTGTAAGTGTTTGAGGCTAGATTTGAACTCAGGTCTTCCTGACTCCATGTTTAGTACTCTATTAACTACCCAAATAGTTGAAAAGAAAAAAAAATAGGAAGAAACAATTCATTAACTTTTCCCCCATAAATAAGATCTCTTCTTAATTAACTCATGCTTATAATTAGTGATTATTCAACATTTGTAGGTCATTCTTGGGCCAAAGGACTTTAAAGAATTCTAGTGTGTGAATTTATTTCATTGAATAAATTAGAAATTTTGTGGATTCACAAATACATAATGCTCTTCCTTGGGAGATTAGCATAGGAATTTAGATTTATAGACATATAGCTAGAAGGTACCTTAGAAATTGTCTAGTTGTATCCCTTCATTTTACAGATGGGCAAACCAAAGGTTAGTGAAGTTAATGATTTGCTCAAGGTCTTTACTCTCCCCTCCTTTCTTCTCCCCTCCCCTCCTGTTTCCTCTCTCCCCTCCCTTCTTTTTTCCTCGTCTCTCTTTTCTGTTCTCTTTTCTGTTCTCTCTCTCTCTCTCTCTCTCTCTCTCTCTCTCTCTCTCTCTCTCTCTCTCTCTCTCCCCTTCCCCACCCCCTTTCCTCCTACCCTTTCCATTTTCCTTTCCCTCTCCTTCCTGTGTTGCACACAGACCTTGTATGGCAGGATTTGAGCCTTAGTCTTTCTGATTTAAAGTCTTACACTCTATCCCTTACTCTATGCTGCCTGTCAGATGACTGGGGATGTTTATGGTTTCTAGGTCAGTACCTAAAATAATTTTCAGTTTTCAATTTGTTTCCTCATTTTAAAGGAAAAGGTCCATGAAGAAAAAACAATGCTGAAGGAGTTTCGGATCTCCCTGTCAGTCTTTTTGCTGTTCACTTGTGGATTGCTGTATGAAATGACCCTGAAACCCAGATGTTTCTTTTCCTGCACACCTACATATAAAGCCATGATGAGACTTGAGAACATTTTGAAACATGGCAAAAGTATCGTATTCCTGGAGACCACTGATCACCTGGAACCTTCTCCCTTAGTTTCATGTGCTGTTGAGTCTGCAGCTAGAATATATCCTGAAAGATCTATTATTTTTTTAATGAAAGGGCTGGATAACAATTCAACTCATTTGCCCTTAAATGCTACCTACCGAGGCTTTTCTCTCTTGTCAGCAATTGAGAATGTCTTCCTTTTCCCTCTTGATATGGAAAATTTGCTACAGGAGACACCCCTCTTCTCATGGTATACTCAGGTAAGTGTTCAAAGAGTAAAAAAGAAAATAAAATGCTTTGTGTCAAGACTTTCATTGGACCAAGAGAAATTTGGGGGAATATTTTTCTCTGATCCTGGAGCAAGACTACATCTATGGTTTATAGGGGTGCATTTGAGGGGTTGGGTGCATCTTTCTAATGTTATCATCTTCAAACTTTATTTTGGGGTGTCCTTCCCAGTATCAGTCCTTAGTTACTATTAGAACCCAACCCACAGGATTGATTGAAGCAGTGAATGAACCCCAGGATCATTTAACAAATCACCATCAATAAGTTTTTCAAACAGGGATAATTATTGAAGAAGATATGGCCAGAACAGAAGTATAAACACATCCCTTTGAACCATTCTCACCTCTGCCAGGTTAATCCCTGGGGAAAATGGGCTCAAATTTAAAGCACTGACAATAAAGCATTCACCTAGCCAAGTTTACTTTTAAATGCATATAAACAAAGTTACTCCAGAAAACAGTCTCAGTTGTTGTTTTGATTCGTTGCTTGACTTGGTGCTACAAATGGTTCCTTGGGGCTGCACTGGTGGTCAGGACTCCCACTGTCATACCATTGGAGATGCCACAAGGTTATGACCTAACCTGACCTATCTCCAATATGCCTTCACTTGAGGGTAGGAAAGAATAAACACAGAGAGGCAAAGAAACAGGGGTGCCGTGTTCACTCATAGCCATGTGTGGGTCCTGGTTGGGGAGATAAGCAGCTGGCCACAGAAAGCCATTCCCATGATTGCTGTTGCCTCTCCTTCTACCTGTAGACTTATAACTGTCCTTGCCACAAACATCACCAGGGAGAGAGAGATGGTTGCCCTAGGTGTTTAGTGCCTTTTGAATGCACACTCACTTGTGACTGAAGAGTCAATCATTTCTTCTTCATGAGGTTAATGGACTTGAAACAGTCAAAATATCTACATATACTTCAAAATATAAGGCCCCCTCCATTCCACATCATTAGTCACTTCCAGAAGCAGATTCGGAAATGATTGCTCCCACGACAGAGCCCTTATTGACCAATCTCCCATTATGCTTATACATGTCCCAGAGTTGCTTGAGGTTGTGCCTCTGAAGCTCCCTGTGACTATCTCTTCCTCATAAATCCTGCATAGGACTGTTGCTCTCTATTTCCTAGTGCTTGAAGACAGGGAAAAGGGAGGGATAAGGGGAGGGAAATCCCTCCCCCTACCTCTCTCTGTCTCTCTCCCTTTCCTCCTCTCTTCCTTTCCATCTCCTTCCCTTTCTCTCTTTTCTCTCTCCCTTCCTTGCTTTTCTCTCTCTCCTCCTCTATTTTCTTCACCTTTTCCTCACTTTTTCTTTATATTTTTCCTTCACTCCTCCTCTCTCTCTCCCTTCCTTCTCCTTCTTCTCCCTCTTCCTTCCCTTTGTCTCTATTTTTGTCTCCTTTCCTCTCTCTCTCTCTCTCTCTCTCTCTCTCTCTCTCTCTCTCTCTCTCTCTCTCTACTTTACCCCCACTCTTTCAATTTTCCTTTCCTTCTCCTTTCTGCCACTCCTGATGGCTCTGCAGTATAATCATCCTTTCTCTTTATTTTTCAATCCCTGACTGGTAAATATTTTTAGAGTCCTGCAATCTTTCTTTGTCATTGATCTGGTGTAAGATGAGAGGAAAAGACTCTGCTCTCTCCCTTCAATTGCTCTCTATACTGGCCCTATCTATCACTGTGTATATTCTATGTGGCAGGCAGGGTTTAGTTTTCTCAGTTGCTCAAATGGGAAAGGCAAGGCAAGGGGACAAATATCTTATCATTTGCTACAAAAGACATTTCTAAAACTGTTCTTTTCTTTAGTTTATTTTTTTAGTCTCATTTGAAAAAAAATCCTGGACTCTTTTTATGGCTGCTAAAATCTGGGAAGAGTTTCTATGTAACTCTCAGGCCAAAGAAATGTCTAGTAATTCTAACCTTTCTTTTTTGGTCGCTGTTATTTATTTTTTTCTTTCTTGAGGATGATATATTTGTATCTTAGAAATAATTTAAATGAGACAAATTTAGGAAGTGTCAAAGGTTAATGCTACACAGTATCAGGTCAGATTAAGAAATGACTGATGAATTCATGATGATAAGGAAATTTAGAAATTTGAATCTCTCTTTGCTACCAGCAGAGCATGATACATAAGCAAATTTTCAATTAGATAATTCATCTATCAAACAATATTATCCATACCGATTCTAATAGGACATAACTATAAACTGTAATACTGAATTTCAAGTATACCATTTTCTTGGGTTCCAGGACTTAATAATGCTATGACTAATGATAATTTTTAGAGCATTTTAAATTTTGCAGAATGCTTTACATATGCTCTTTCCTTTGGTCCTCACAGTCACCTTGAGAAGTAGGTGTTATAATTGTCCCCATTTTACAGATGAGGAAGATGAAACTGAGAGAGGTTAAGTGATTTGCCCAGTGTCACGCAGCAAGTTAGTGTCTAAGATAGAATTTAAATACTGGTGTCTGAGTCCAGGACTTTAGTCACTGCACCACCTAGCTGCCCCTTGTACTAAAACTACCATGAATAACAAAATGAGTGGTGTGAAAATTATAATAACAACATTTATATGCAGTTCTAAAATGTGTAAAGTGTTTAAAATAGATCTTAATTAAGATTCACGACAATCTTTGAAGTAGGTATTACAGGTTTTTATATCATTTTTACACATGAGAAAACAGGTTAAAAGAGCTTACATTGTCCCCTTAAGGAAGGTCTGCAAGGGCAACAAAAACACTGGCTATTTATCTGTAATATGATGATAACTTCAGAGGGCTGGGTTGTATGAAATCTGGTGACTTTTAGAGATACAACCTGGTGAAACAATTAAGAGAAGTACAGGTTACTAAACGTCATTTCAAATAAGTGTTTTTCTAGAGATGACATCTGAGGGTACAAAAGGTTCATATTTCCTCCAATTTCATTGTATCCCTTCCTAGTTCATAAGCACAGATCTCCCAAAGACCATTGTCTTGGGTTCTGCCAACTGCTGGTGGGTGACTCCAATGGCTTTGCACAGACAAAATACTACCTGGGAAGGATCTTAATTTAGAAAGGTCAATGTCACCCTCTGCATCCTGGACCATTATCAGGTATCTTGACTTTTGTCTTGCCACTGGACTTCGAGGATTCTGGAGGAGACAGTAAGGTTGATGACTTTGCACAGTTCTGCCTTACTTAAATCCAATTCATGTACAAGTCAAGGCATCAAGCTTGGGATGTCATTGGTCCTCTTTGAGAATGAAGGACAAACAACTGTAGGCTGTCCCTTTTTGAACAAATTACATAGTGTAGTTCCTTTAATGAAAGGTTTGGATGAGATGATCTTTCCAAATATAAAATTATTTTCTTTTTATTCTTTGGTTTTGGAAGTCGCCATTGTAATAATGGTACTCTGAGCCTGGTAATTTGTATTGACTAAAAATTTTAGCTTTATTTTTTTTCCAGAAGACTCATTTCTATCTATTCCTGCAGGTCAATACCAGTGCAGAAAAGAACTGGATCCACATCAGCTCGGATGCTTGTAGACTTGCTTTCATCTGGAGATATGGTGGGATCTATATGGACACTGACATGATTTCCATCAGACCCATTCCAGAAGATAATTTTCTGGCAGCACAGGCTTCTAAATTCTCTAGCAATGGGGTTTTTGGGTTCCATCATCATCACCCTTTTATTTGGGACTGTATGGAAAATTTTATTGAGCACTATAATGCGGACATTTGGGGCCACCAAGGCCCTGATCTAATGACAAGAATGCTAAGGCTGTCATGTAATCTCACAGATTTTCAGGAGGTAAAAGATCTCAGGTGTCCAAACTTATCCTTCTTACATCCCCAGCGGTTTTACCCCATCTTATTTCGAGAATGGAAACGTTACTATCTGGTCTGGGATATAGAACCAAGTTTCAACAATTCCTATGCCTTGCATTTATGGAACTACATGAACAAGGAGAAGAAGGCTGTGATTAGAGGGAGCAACACATTGGCAGAAAATCTTTATCGAAAGTACTGCCCCATAACTTATAAGAATCTCATTCTAGGCAAAGCAAAAATGGATTAAGAAGAGCCAAAGACACCCCTCCACACAAAATAGCAATAAAGAGAGGTAGTTTCAATTCTTGTGGTTTAACAAGCACATTATATTGGATACTGCCTTTCTTTAAAATACTTATTATTATTATCTTACCCAGGCTGGAAGAGAACCAGTCACTCATGGTGCAATCCCTGTGCTGTTTCAGTGGTCATCCAATTTTTGCTTGAAGAGCTCCAATGAAGAGGGGCAGCACATTTTAATTTGGGATGCTTCCAATTATTGAGAAGTTTTTCATTACTTTATTTTTGTGTGTTTTAAATGTTTTCTTCACTCAGCCTTATTTTGTATATTTCTTTCCATGATGCTTTATATTCCCTTTTAATGGAGCAATAGCATTCCATTTTATTGTTATACCACAATTTATTTGGGCATCCCCCAATCATTGAACATTTACGAAGAAGAAGGAATGTTGAATTTTGCGTCAGAGGACCTGGACTTGAAACACTTAGCTGATTTCTACCTATGTGAACCTGAGCAAGCCTTATGTTTCTAAGCCTTTCTCATCTGTAAAGAGAATATTAGATGAGATAGTGTCTAAGGCTTCTTTCAGTTCTAAAATGATGATCCAAAAGCTGCTTACAGTTTTTTATTACAAATCTACAAGTTATAAGTATTGCGGTAGAGATAGGTCTTTTTTAAAAAATAAGTCTGCATAAGTGATATCATTGGGCCAGAAGGTATACTCAATATTGTAACATATATGCTGCTGACATTTTTCTATAAAAGCATTGCCTAAATTTATAATTCCATCCTCCCGCAAAAGAGAAAGTATTTATGTTCCCTCAGTCCTATTAATATTAGATTTAAATCATTTAAAAATTATTTTGGTCAATTTGATGGTGTAAGTTTTTACCTCAAAGTTGTTTTAATTTGCAGTTCTCTGATTATTAGAGAGGATGAACAATTTTTCAAGGGAATATTTAAATTTGTATTTCTTCTTTTCAAAAATTGTCTTTTCATATCCTTTGAATCCATTAGGAAAGGGGCATTACTCTTATAAATTTGTATCATTTGCTTATAGATTCTGGATGTCAGACTTCCATCATGTTTCAGCAACAAACTTTTTTCTAGTCTGCTCATTTTGGCCATTTTCTTTTGAACAAAATATTTTAAAAATTCTAAGATGTTCAAATATCTGTCTTTTGCTTTTTAATCATTTGTTCTGCTTTGTCAATAATCTTCTATTCTGCACAACTGCACACTTGATTTTCTTTATAAATTGTGTAATAGTTTTATTTAATTATATAGAAGAACCCAGTGATGTTCTGACAATATTGCATCCTGGAATACATAGAAGTTTCCAGGCATAGATGATTTCAGAAAGCGGGGTGGGTGGGAAATACAGGCAGGAAATGGGGTTGTGTCAGGAACAAGAACACCTTGTTTCAAGAAAAGCCAGGCTCTGAAAACCAGAATCTTTTTATACTGCCCCAACCTGTTACATTCAAAGTATTGTATTTTATGATAGGTATGCAAAAGCAAAATTAAAAGCAGTCCCTACCCATAAGTAAATTGACCTTTTCTTGTCTTCCCTGATGGCACAGGCAGGGAGATATCATGGAAGATGGAAATTTCTAGCATGATAGTTTTCAATTATCAATAATTCTAGAAAAGGGAAGGTGTAGGAAGGACTAGAGAGTGTGAATAAATTATGTTGCCATATAGCTAAACTCTAATAGTATGAATAATGAATCCCCTGATATAGTCACATGTATTCTCATTTGTACTACTTGAAGTTGTAATTATGGTAAATATGTAAATATATTATACCACATTGCAAGTATAGTAATTGGTTCCTGCCCAGTAGAAATGTGCTGTGTAAATTTCAATGCATGCAACTCTCAAAAGATTCATTATTCTTACTACTTGGGCCTAGCTATATTTACATAGTACATTTACATATATAAGTAAATCCAAGAAAATTTGAAAGAGGAAAAAGGATTGAAAACTCAGTAGATTAGAAGCTTCCTATAAGATGTGGCACCAAAAGTGAGCCCAGAAAGCATCGAAAGGTTCTAAGAGGTGAAGAGGGAGTGCATTATAAAGATACAATGGATTACAGAGTTCAGGATGCAACAAATAACACAGTTTAGTTAGAACACAGACTGCGTGAAAGAATGTGGGATGAGATGAATCTGGAAATGTCATTTTAGTGGATCTGAGCAGTATGGCTTTGTCCAATCAGGTTATCTCTGAACCTCCATCTCATGGGCAAAATCTCACCTCTTAAGCTATATTTCACTGAGTCTTACTCATGTGACCTTGGCATAATACAAGTAACTCCATGGGAACAGAAAAGGCATGCTTGTGTATTGTATACAATATTTTACTTTTGGCACAGAGGCAGTTATATGTAGACTGCAAGAGAAAAAAAAAAGACATGCTCTGGAAAGGGCACCAATTATATTCAGCTGAAGTAAAGCAGTGCCAGGGAATAAGGATCACCAATTCCTGTCTTTTTTTTCTCCAGCACTCCACCCAACTGAGCAAATGCCTATGATAAAAATTCAGTCTCATACCTTGCTATGTCCCTCTCCAATTTTAATCTCTCTAGTGTCCCCAAAGGTGTGGGTTTGGGAAGACTTATCTTGCCACCCATTTCCTCTGTTCCATACATATATCAGAGGAAGCCCTATTTCCTTCTTCCTCTTGTGTCTCCTTTTCCATGGGTTTTTTCTGTTACTCTTCTCCTATCCCCTTATCCCCAACTCCTACCACCACCCCCAATCCCAAACCAGGCAATATTTTCTTGATTTAGGAGATGAACAGAATTTCAAATCTCAGATGTCCATACAGATCCAAGACATTCTTATCCCATCTATAGGAGGCATTACAAATACATCATAAATCATCTACGACATGGCTATGGGCTGGAAGCCCTCCTAAACCCAGGCAGCCCTTAGAGAGTACATAGGCTGCTCTGAACCCATGGGATTTAGGAAAGAAATAGTTCCATTCACTTAGCCTCCCCATACCTTTCCTTGATGAAAAGGGCAAAGGAGTGAAGATAATGCAACATAGTTCTTATACTGATAAGACTCACGAGGTCTGGAGAGACAGAGGTATAGGAACCCCAAGATTGGAGTTCCCTGCATGGGCCATCTGGAAAAGAATTCACAGACTCAAGCATTGTTGAGATCAAGGTGGTAAAGATTAATTACACTTTTCAGCAGGTAAGAGTTCTGAGGGAACCTGCAATTTAAATGGGGTACAGGTGAAGTTTATATAGATTATTCTATAGTAAAACATGTGCCAAATATGCTAACTAGGTGATTCAGGGCAGGGTTAGCCATGGTTAGTTCTTAAAGGAATATGTACTTTTAGTATCTATTGCAGGTATTTTACCCAGAGTTCATTGGGAAATAGCCCAAGCGGGGACTACATAGAGGTGCGATTTTAGGCCAGAAAGTCACTAAGTGAACTAAGGGTCAATACTGACTAGGGAATACCAGATTGCTCTCATCAATGTCTTGTTAGACAAGATAAATGTAAGGGAGCATATGTACGTCTAAGTCTAGAATACATATGATTGTTCAGTGAGTAGTAAATGCTGTTATGACCCAGTACACAGCCAGTTCAGCCAGTATACAACTGGTTCAAACCAATAAATTCTATAGGTGCAGCTGGCTACTGTATCAGGAAGAGAGATAAAGGTTGTTGCTGGGGCAAGCTGTCCTTGGACTGGGGAGAAACTGCCTGAGACAGTGTTTTGAGGCTAGGGAGAAATGTGATTTTAGAGAGAAATGTGATTTTAAAATTGGGGTCCAAGTACAGGCAACCAAGCACCCCATCAGCACCAGTGGTATCCCTGGGAAAGGTGGAACTATGGGACTATAGAGCTGAGTGGGTGATGGTTTTTCCTTCCCCCTTCCCACTAGCCCCTGTTTCTGCTTCCTTTTCTTGCCAGGGTTTCTCTGCCTCTCTTGGTCTTGTTGTCCCCTTTCTTCTGCTTTTCCTTGTGTGTAAAGCCTTTCCTCCTCTGTCTTACTCTTTTTACCCTAGATTTCCTCCCCACTGTGTCCAGCTAACCACAATAATACAGGCAATTTCTTTTTTTTGGTGCATTCATTGAATAAAATTTTATGTTTCCTGTTCTTAGCTAAAAAGAGTTAAATACTCTTTAAAATTCAATAAACAATTATTAAACACCAACTATTTAAAGGGTACCATAATAAGTGAGGGGATACATGGATGAAAAAAGGACATAGTCTCAATTATTTACACTTTTTAAACTAAACCATATTGATTTTTTTTGCTTATCTGTGGTACTTTTTTTTCCCTGTGATTCAATGACCCTCAATAGGAAAAAAAATTCCCAGGAAAGAAAAAACTTCTGTTTTAGTTGAAAGGAGTGAATTATTGCAGCAAAATTTTAGGTACTCTGGGAGGCACATCTCAGTTTACTCCCTCCTTATTGATAATCATTACCCCTAAATTATGTTTCAGAGTAAAAGAACACATTTGAATTCCATTAATGAAGAATTCTTGGTATTTTTTCTTAACTGGGAGAACTACAGATTTTTTTTTTTTCAAATGGAAACAAACTTAAAAATAGCTTGTCTTGATGCTGGGTCTTGGTCAGTTCCCTCCCACCGAGAGTGGGAGGGAGGTTGGGGTTGGTCTCTTCAGTATGAGTCTAACCACCCCGGAGGCAAGCCCAGTAAGAGTGAATTGCTTTTCCCCCCAGGGTGCTTTTTACTACAGCTCCAAAGGAAGTTCTGTAGCTGTTTTGTTTTCCATGGGAGAGGACTGAAGGTAGGCAACAACGTTTTCCATGTTCTGAATTCCATCTCCAAGGGAGAGACCGGGGGCCTCTCATTTTGTTTGGATGGTATCTTCCGAGTGCAAAGGGAACTCTAAATTTTCCAGGGGAATGGAATGGAGTTGAGGATGGGGGTGGGTGATTTTCCACAACTAGAAGGGATTTAGTCCAAATGTATAAGAAGTTGAAAACGAAAGCCTGGAGATTGAGCAAGAGATACTCTGTACGTCATTCTGGTCCTCCTGGTTTTTTTTCCCACTTTCTTATACTGAGGAGAGGGATCAGAGGTGGGAGGTACACTGGCCATAAGTGGCCCATACTATTTATGTTTTACAGGACTCTGAAACTCCCAAAAGTTCTGTTAGGGAATGGACAGACTACCTCAAGAATTCTGCTTAGGAGAGGGGAGAAGGGAGGGATTTGTTAATATCCCAAAGTTAGAGCAGGATTGTTTCACATTGACTTCATCTGGTTAAATATTAGCGGCCATGCAATGCCCTGCATAGTTAAGCCACCAGCACAGGCCCTGTTTGTCTCATATTTCACTGCCCAGACTCTGCTTGCAGATGCCATGATTTCCATCTCCTAAAGTTTAGGCATTTTTTCCCTTTTTCAGTTATTCTTGCCTTTTCTTTTTCTCTGGACAACTCATAAAGTAATTCAAGAGTGTCTTTACTAGAGTCACAGGGGTTCAACCATGCTGGGGCCAGTATCATTGTTTGTCTCCTGCCTGGCCTTCTCTAGGAAAGATAGTATTTGAGGATGACTGCATTTTTTAAAAGAAAAGATGATTTTTCATTATTATGTTTTGGTTATTGATTTTAGGACTATTTTTATGTCTACTTCAGATGAAAATGAAATTTCTCCCTCTTCAAATTAATTATAGCACTTTGTGCTTTCTACATTTTTCTTAGCAAATTTTAACTAATTAGTTTCAAAAATTAATTTGATTCATTTTCCCCTAATTAACAGGTATATATTTTCTCTCCCTCCCACTTCCTTCAGCATCATAACAAATATACAGTCAAACAAAACAAATTCCCACATGTCCATGTATGTCTCATTCTGCATTCTGAGTCCATCACCTATCTGGCAGGAGATGGGTAGTGAGCTTCGTTTTGGGGTCCTCTGGCATCATCGTTTGTCATTGCATTACTCAGAGTTCTATTTTTTCAAAGCTATTTTTCTTTTTAATGTTGATTGTTGTTGCATGAGTTATTTTCCTAATTTTATTTATTTCATTCTCATCAGCTCATAGAGGTAATCTTAGTTTCTTCTGAATTGCCCATTTCATCATTTATTACAGTAAAATAATGTTCCATTTCATTCATTTATCATAATTTGTTTGGCCATTTCCCTTAGTACATACTCCCTTAGTTTCCAGGGTTTTTTTGCCTCTAAAAAAAAAAGAATTGCTATAAATATTTTTGTACCTTTGGATCATTCCACTCCCCTCCCCTCCACTTTTAAAAAATTTCTTTGGCCTAGGATCAAAGGCTATGCAGTTTAGTGGGCTTTTTTGGGGGGAGGAGGGGTGCTATAGTTTTCAATTGCTTTCCAGAATGGATGGATCATTTCATAGTTCTATGGAGTACTGTAGTATGACTATTTTCCCACAGTCCCTTCACCATTTGTCATTTTACTCTTTTGTCATTTTTACCAAATATGAGGGATATTTGATAGAACCTTAGAATTGCTTTAATTGTATAACTGTTAATAATATACAGCATTTTTTTTCTGTGTAGTTGTTTATAGATTGGATTTCTTTCTTTGAAAATTGTTGCTCCTACTTATTTGGTCATTTATCCAGTCACCCACAATGTTGTAAGCTCTTTAGGAGCAGGGCCTATGGTGCATCAATTTTTGTAATTTCACGGTCTAGCACAGAGCCTTGTGCTAAAAGTCTCACCTATTATATTTACTGTCTGTGTGACCCTGGAGAAGTAACTCAATTTGTTGTTGACTCACTTTTCCAGTCATGTCCACCTCTTTAATCCCATTTGGGGTGTTCCTGGAAAAGCTATTGGAGTGATTTGCCATTTCCTTCTCCATCTCCTTTCATAGATGAGGAAACTGAGGAAAACAGGATTAAGTGACTTGCCCAAGATCATGTAGCTAGTAACTATCTGGATTTGAACTCAGGAAGCTGAGCCTTCTTGACTCCAGGCCTGGCACTCTACCTGCTGTACCACCTAGCTTCCCCAGTCACTCAATACCGCAGCCAACTTTTAAAGTTGCAGAATAGCTGCTGATCTGCTTTGGTGGAGGGAGTTTCTTCACAAGGGAATGTACAGGTCAAGAAAATCACAGCTCTGGCCTATGACTAAAAAAAAATGTTCTTCAGTTTTCTACTTACTTTCAGAGTATCTACTAAAAACCTAGAAAGCACTTGAAAGATAATTTCAGATTACAGGATGCACTGGATGCATTCTTTCTGTAAGACAAATTAATTGAGGAGGAACAGGATGAATGAGAACATTGCTGATTAAGATCAGGATCAGAATTCTATTTTTGTGGGCTTGGGTCAGAAAGGATTTTGGGGAAAGGGATTTATATAAGGTTCTCTCAGCATCCCATATTTAGTAAGCTAGTAAAAGGAAGATATTTAGAAGGTCAAAAGAGTTTGGAACTACGATACAATCAATTGTCTATGTTCCTACATGTAGTGGTAGAAGGGATTTGGGTCTCTTTCCCTCTAGTTGATAGCACTATAGAAATTAAAGGGCAGCTAATATGTAAAAATGCAAACAAAGTTCAAAGACATCTTTATGCCCTATTGTCCCTTTATTAAATAGAGAAAAGTTTCTCTGATAGAATTAAGACAACTGATCATCGAATCGATGAAAATTGCCCGTACCTCTTTTGATTTTTACTTCTTTCAGGAAGTAATCAGTAAATTCTTTTGATATTTATTTTATCCTCTGGTTCTAGAATATTAGGGCAGTTTTCCTAGTTTCAGGAAAGATGATGTCTAGGCTCTTTTTTTGATCATGACTTTCAGGTAGTCCCATAATTTTGAAATTGTCTCTCCTGGATCGATTTTCCAGGTCAGTTGTTTTTCCAATGAGATATTTGACATTATCTTCTATTTTTTCATTCTTTTGGTTTTGTTTTGTAATTTCTTAGTTTCTCATAAAGTCATTAGCTTCCATCTGTTCCATTCTAATTTTTAAAGAACTATTTTCTTCAGTGAGCTTTTGAACCTCCTTTTCCATTTGGGTAATTCTGCTCTTTAAAGCATTATTCTTCTCATTGGCTTTTTTGGTGCCTCTTTTGCCATTTGAATTAGTCTATTTTTTAAGGTGTTAATTTCTTAGGTCTCCTTTAGCAAGCTATTTACTCACTTTTCATGATTTTCTTGCATCTCTCTCATTTCTCTTCCCAATTGTTTCCTCCATCTTTCTTACTTGATTTTCAAAATCCTTTTTGAGCTCTTCCATGGCCTGAGACCATTGCATATTTATTTTGGAGGTTTTGCCTACAGGAGCCTTGATTTTTAGGTCTTCCTCTGAAGACCTTTAGGTACTTCCTCATCCAAAAGGACGCTCACCAAGAAAGTAGCCTTCTGAGGGGGGCGGAACCAAGATGGCAGAGTAGAAGGACGCACGTTTACGAGCTCCAACCCGCAGCCCATAGAATTAATGTAAAAAGAGACCCCCATAACTTCTGGACCACTGAAAGGGGTACAGAAACAGAGTGGAAGAGATTTCCATGCCAGAGAGCCCTGGAGACCCATCCCCAAGGTCCGTCGCACCCCGGAAAAATGGACCCCACCCCAGCACTGCCCTGGCCACGGCCCCAGAGAAGCTGACCCAAGCAGGCTTCAGGGACGGAAGCTCCGGCAGCCGGGAAAGTCCCTCCGCCCACAGAAGCTACAGGTCAGTGAGAGAGATGGCTGGCTGGCTGAGGGGAGTGGGGTGTCTCCGTGACTCGGGCCCCCTCAGGAGGAAGCAGCGGTGGCAGAGATGGGGGCAGGAAGCGGCTGAGGCAGAGGCGTGGGCGGTAGCAGAGGCAGCAGCGGCGTGGCCGCGGCGGCCCAGGACTCCCCCAGCAGCAGGCAGGATCTTCATTACTGAAAGTCTCTGCACAAACAACCTGAGGGAGCTGAGCCTGGGAGATGGCCCTGCCCCACCCTGCTCCACTACTGAAGGCCTCTGCCTAAAGCCCCTGAGGGAAATGAGCCTGGGAGGCGACTCCCTCCCTCCATTCCTGAAAGTCTCTGCATAAAGCTCCTGAGGAAGCCGAGCCTGGGAGGCGGCCCTGCCCCCACCCGAGCACCAGAACTAAAGGTCACATTGATTAGCAGCTGGGCAGGAGGTGCGGAAAGCACATTTGAATTTCACTCCAAGCACTAGCTGGGCGGATCTAGGCGGGGGTGAACAGGAATCTCAGAAGTCAAGTAACTGGCTGGGAAAATGCCTAGAAAAGGGAAGAAAAATAAGACTATAGAGAGTTTTTTCCAACAAATGCAAATGATCCCGACATTCGGATCTGATGACGAGGACGTATTCTTGCCATCAGGGAAATACGTGGAGGGCGGGGCCACAGTACCCCAGACACCCCAGGGGGATGTCAGGTGGGCTCAGGCCTTGGAAGAGCTCAAAAAGGATTTTGAAAAGCAAGTTAGACAGGTGGAGGAAAAACTAGGAAGAGAAATGAGAGAGACGCAAGAAAAGTATGAAAAACGGGTCAATACCTTGGTTAAGGAGACCCAAAAAAATGCTGAAGAAAATAACACCTTGAAGAATAGGCTCACTCAATTGGCAAAAGAGGTTCAAAAAGCCAATGAGGAGCAGAATGCTTTCAAAAGCAGAATTGGCCAAATGGAAAAAGAGGTTCAAAAGCTCACTGAAGATAATAGTTCTCTCAAAATTAGAATGGAACAGATGGAGTCTAATGACTTTACAAGAAACCAAGAAATCACCAAACAAAACCAAAGGAATGAAAAAATGGAAGAGAATGTGAAATATCTCATGGGAAAAACAACTGACCTGGAAAATAGATCCAGGACAGACAATTTCAAAATTATGGGACTACCTGAAAGTCATGATCAAAAAAAGAGCCTAGACTTCATCTTTCATGAAATTATCAAGGAAAACTGCCCTGATACTCTAGAACCACAGGGCAAAATAAATCTTGAAGGAATCCATCAATCACCGCCTGAAAGAGATCCAAAAAGAGAAACTCCTAGGAACATTGTGGCCAAATTCCAGAACTCCCAGCTCAAGGAGAAAATCTTACAAGCAGCTAGAAAGAAACAATTCCAGTACTGTGGAAATACAATCAGGATAACTCAAGATCTAGCAGCTTCTACATTAAGGGATCGAAGGGCATGGAACAGGATATTCCAGAAGTCAAAGGAACTAGGACTCAAACCAAGAATCACCTACCCAGAAAAACTGAGTCTAATACTTCAGGGGAAAATATGGTCTTTCAATGAAACAGAGGACTTTCAATCATTCTTGATGAAAAGACCAGAGCTGAAAAGAAAATTTGACTTCCAATCACAAGAATGAGAAGAAGCATGAAAAAGTAGACAGCAAAGAGAAGTCATAAGGGACTTACCAAAGGTGAACTGTTTACATTCCTACATGGAAAGACAATTTTGTAACTCTTAAAACTTTTCAGTATCTGGGTAGTTGGTGGGACCACACACACACATGTACATGCATGCACACACACACACACATACACATATGCACACACAGACAGAGACAGAGAGTACAGAGTGAATTGAATAGGATGGGACCATAGCTGAAAAGAAATTAAGGTAAATGGTGAGAGAGAATTGTAGTGGGAGGAAAGAGGGTGAAATGGAATGGGGTAATTATATGTCATTTATGAGGCAAGTAGGAGACTTTTTAGCAGAGGGAAATAGAGGAGAGCTGAGGAAAAAAAAAACAATTAGTTTACCCTCATCATATTTGACTAAAGGAAGGAATAAAATGCACACTCATTTTGGTATGAAAACCTATCTTACAGTATAGGAAAGTGGGGGAGAAGGAGATAAGCAAGGCGGGGGGATGATGGAAGGGTGGGCAAAGGGAGGAGGGAGCAATTTGAAGTCAACACTTGGGGAGGGACAGGATAAAAAGATAGAATAGAAACAATGGGGGGCAAGTTAGGATGCAGGGTAATTCAGTTAGTCTTACACAACATGACTATCAGGGAAGTCATTTGCAAAACTACACAGATAGGGCCTATATTGAATTGCCTGCCTGCCCAAAGGGAATGGGTGGGGAGGGAGGGATGGGGAGAATTTGGAACTCAAAGTTTTAGGAACAACTGTTTAGTATTGCTGTTGCTACTAGGAAAGAAGACATACAGTTAATGAGGAATAGAAAGTCATCTGGCACTACAGGAGAAAAGAGAAGATGGAGACAAGAGAAGGGAGGGATGACAGAAGAGAGGGTAGATTGGAGATAGGGAAAATTAGATGCTTGGGGTATTGGGGTGGGGGGGAGGGGATAAAAGGGGAGAAAATTTGGAACCCAAGAAAAAAAAAGAAAGTATCCTTCTGTTGTCTTATTCTTTTTCCCATTTAGGGGCATTTTCCCAGTCAGTTACTTGACTTTTGAGTTCTTTTTCAGGGTTGAGCTCAGGGCTGAGATTCAGATCAGCTACTCAATTCCCCCAGTGGCTCTAGGTGCAGGACTTTAAAAATGGAAGCTGCTGCTGCTGTGGGTCCAGACCAAGCTCCCCTCTCCTGGGTGAAGGGGCTGTCCCATTGACCTTTTTTTTTTTTAATATAAATTTATTTATTTAACTTTTTACATTCATTTTCACAAAATTTTGGGTTCCAAATTTTCTCCCCTTTTCTCCCCTCCCCCCACCCCAATACACCGAGCAATCTAATTTTCCCTATCACCAATCTGCCCTCTCTTCTATCATCCCTCCCTTCTCTTGTCCCCATCTTCTCTTTTGTCCTGTAGGGCCAGATGACTTTCTCTTCCCCATTACCTGTATTTCTTATTTCCTAGTAGCAAGAACAATATTCAACAGTTGTTCCTAAAACTTTGAGTTCCAACTTCTCCCCATCCCCCCCTCCCCACCCATTCCCTTTGGGAAGGCAGGCAATTCAATATAGGCCATATCTGTGTAGTTTTGCAAATGACTTTGATAATAGTCGTGTTGTGTAAGACTAACTGTATTTCCCTCCATCCTATCCTGCCCCCCATTGTTTCTATTCTGTCTTTTGATCCTGTCCTTCCCTGAGTGTTGACTTCAAACTGCTCCCTCCTCCCATTGCCCTCCCTTCCATCATCCCACCCCCCCCTTGCTTATCTCCTTCTCCCCCACTTTCCTGTATTGTAAGATAGGTTTTCATACCAAAAAGAGTGTGCATTTTATTCCTTCCTTTAGTCGAATGTGATGAGAGTAAACTTCATGTTTTTTTCCTCAGCTCTCCTCTTTTTCCCTCCACTAAAAAGTCTCCTGCTTGCCTCTTCTATGAGAGATAATTTACCCCATTCCATTTCACCCTCTCTCCTCCCAATACATTTCTCTTATACATTTACCTTAATTTTTTAAAGATATGATCCCATCCTATTCAATTCACTCTGTGGTCTCTGTCTCTGTGTGTGCATGCATGCGTGTGTGTGTGTGTGTGTGTGTGTGTGTGTGTGTGTGTGTGTGTGTGTAATCCCACCAACTACCCAAATACTGAAAAATTTCAAGAGTTACAAATATTGTCTTTCCATGTAGGAATGTAAACACTTCACCTTTGGTAAGTCCCTTATGACTTCTCTTTGCTGTTTACTTTTTCGTGCTTCTTCTCATTCTTGTGTATGAAAGTCAAATTTTCTTTTCAGCTCTGGTCTTTTCATCAAGAATGCTTGAAAATCCTCTATTGCATTGAAAGACCATTTTTTTTCCCCTGAAATATTATACTCAGTTTTTCTGGGTAGGTGATTCTTGGTTTGAGTCCTAGTTCCTTTGACTTCTGGAATATCCTGTTCCATGCCCTTCGATCCCTTAATGTAGAAGCTGCTAGATCTTGAGTTATCCTGATTGTATTTCCACAGTACTGGAATTGTTTCTTTCTAGCTCCTTGCAATATTTTCTCCTTGACCTGGGAACTCTGGAATTTGATCACAATGTTCCTAGGAGTTCCTCTTTTTGGATCTCTTTCAGGCGGTGATTGATGGATTCCTTCAAGATTTATTTTGCCCTGTGGTTCTAGAGTATCAGGGCAGTTTTCCTTGATAATTTCATGAAAGATGAAGTCTAGGCTCTTTTTTTGATCATGGCTTTCAGGTACTCCCATAATTTTTAAATTGTCTGTCCTGGATCTATTTTCCAGGTCAGTTGTTTTTCCCATGAGATATTTCACATTATCTTCCATTTTTTCATTCTTTTGGTTTTGTTTGGTGATTTCTTGGTTTCTTGTAAAGTCATTAGCCTCTATCTGTTCCATCCTAATTTTGAGAGAACTATTTTCTTTAGTGAGCTTTTGAACCTCTTTTTCCATTTGGGTAATTCTGCTTCTGAAAGCATTCTTCTCCTCATTGGCTTTTTGAACCTCTTTTGCCAATTCAGTTAGCCTCTTTTTCAAGGTGTTATTTTCTTCAGCATTTTTTTGGGTCTCCTTTAGCAAGGTATTGACCCATTTTTCATGCTTTTCTTGCATCTCTCTCATTTCTCTTCCCAGTTTTTCCTCTACCTGTCTAGCTTGATTTTCAAAATCCTTTTTGAACTCTTCCATGGCCTGATCCCATTGGATATCTATTTCGGATGTTTGGGATACAGAGGCCTTGACTTCTATGTCTTTCCCTGATGGTAAGCATTGTTCTTCCTCATCAGAAAGGAAAGGAGGAAACATCTGTTCACCAAAAAAGCAACCTTCTATAGTGTTATTTTTTTCCCTTTTTTGGGCATTTTCCCAGCCAGTTACTTGACTTCTGAGATTCCTCTCCACCCTTGCCTAGATCCACCCAGCTAGTGCTTGGTGTCTGAGATTCAAATGCTGCTCCCCAGCCTCAGGGCTTTCAGTGGTGGGTGGGGCTGCTGTTCAGGGTAAGATTAAATTCAGGTTCTCAGGTGGGGGCAGGGCCGCCTCCCAGGCTCAGTTCCCTCAGGGGGTTTATGTGGAGAGTTTCAGTAATGGACCCGGTTTCCCACCTGTTCTGGGAGCCCCTGTCTGCTGCCTCCCCCTCTGCTTCCTCCCGAGGGGGCCTGAGCCACGGAGACACCCTGCTCCCCTCTCGGCCAGTCCAGAAGTTTCTCTCACTGACCTGTAGCACCTGTGGGTGGAGGGACCTTCAAGGCCGCCAGAGATTCTGTCCCTGAAGCCTGCTCGGATCTGCTCCTCTGGGGCTGCATGATCAAGGCAGGGCTGGGCTCTGCTCCGCTGCCCAGTGGACCTTTGGGGTTGGTTTTTCAGGGCTCTTTTGGAACAGAAATCTCCTCCACTCCATTGCTGTGCAGCTTCCACTGCTCCAGGACCCGTTGGGAGTTCTTTTTATAGGTATTATATGGACTGTGGGTTCAGAGCTAGCATATGTGAGTCTTTCTATGCTGCCATCTTGGGTCCTCCCCTCCCCATTGACCTTTGAAGCTGTTTGTGGGTGGAGCAATCTGGGAACTGGTGCTACTGGTGGCTCCCTGAATTCTGTTCAGGATCCTGTCCCTGCCATGTCAGGCTGTTCTCTGTGCTTCCTCAGCTCCCTCTTTTGATTTATAGAAAGTTAAGCCTTCTAGTGGGGAGCTAGGTGGTACAGGGGATAGTATTCAGGGTCTGGAGACAGGAAGATTCATCTTTATGAGTTCAAATCCAGCCTCAGAGACTTCCTAGTGATGTTGCCCTGGACAAGTCACTTAACCCTGTTTGCCTCAGACCTGTAAAATGAGCTGGAGAAGGAAATGGCAAACCATTCCAGTACCTTTCCAAGAAAACTCCAAATGGGGTCACAAAGAGTTGGACACACCTGAAATCACTGAACAACAACAAACCTGCTAGCCTCAGTAGGAGGAGTCTGTGGCAAAGTACAGCTGTGTGGAATGTTACCTTGGTGATGGCTGCTTTTCTCTCCTCTACCTATTTACAGCACACCTCTTCACCCACAACATGTCTTGCTTCTTGCCTAGGAAGAGACACTGTCAAGTAGAAAGCAGTTCAGAGAGTCAAATATTATGATGCAGGGAACAAGAAGACACATTTTCTAGATAGACACAGAGGCTCAGCATTCATGACAAGAAACAGATTCAAGGACCTAGAACTCTGACAGCAGAAAAGAGAGCTGACTGGTTTCAACAGACAACTGATCTCAGCAGTTGAGAGTTGAGCTGCGGAGTGGAGTAGAACCAGTTAGCCCAGCAGAGCACCCTACCTGGCAGAAATGCTGGGCCCAGTGGGAAGCATACTGAGCACTCTGTTAGAAGAGAGAGGACAGGTGGGGTCCTGCAATACTGGAAAGATGAGTTTTCATGGCTTTGTGTGTTCCCCACGTGTATTTGTACCTATTCTTTCCGTGGTCATTGTCTGCATCTATGGGATGATATACCCTAGGCTAATAGGGGAAAATATTTTATAGTTACTGTTCTTAATGTATATGTATATACATACATAAAAATGCATACATATGTATGTATGTATATGTGTACATATGTGTACATATACATATACATCTACACACACAATTTTAGAGATTGTCTTTTCTTTGAGGTAGTTGTGCCTACTGGGTGATTATTAAAGGTAAATTTATGGGTAGAGGCTTATGGGTTACAGTTTTAGGAATTTGGACACTAAGGGTGCCTTTGAATCTGACGAACCTCATCTGAGTGACCCAACCTGCTAGTAAAAGCTCAAGTTGAAGAGATTCCCAGAGGGGGTTCTATACAAACACATATACTATAGTGTGTATATACATGCACACACATATACATATATATATATGTTTTAGTAATGTAGCTATAGTATTTATATGCAATCATCCTGCAAAATAATATATTACAACTAATATATTAACATATAAATATGCAAATTGATTAGGATCAGCTATGATGGTCCTTCATAGAAGAGAGATAATTCTGGACCCTTTACCTGAATGGGAGAACAGTTGATGAGTTCCACAGAATTGGGAAATATCTGCAGGGTAAACTGTCCCATTGGTATCTTCTTCAAAGAATATTTATTTTTCTCATTATTATTTCCTTTAAAACATCCTTATCATCTCCTATTTTTTACCTTTTCCATCTATTCTTCAAATTTCAATAACATTCATTAGTAGTTTCTCTTTTCCAAGAATATTCCTCTCTTTCCTCCTTCCCAAACTTTTATTTACTGATTTTCCTATCTACATTCCATCAATTCTTTGACTTTTTCTCTTCCTGAAAGTTTTGACCTACCTCGATTTACAGGAGCAATGTGGTTTGCAAAGTCTGTGGTTGTTCACTTTTAGTTTCTGGAAAGTTCTTAGATTAGTACTAGAAATGGTTCCTTTTCTAGATTGCTTTGCCCATTGATGTTTTCTTTTTGTTCTCTTGATGTCCCTTAAGGTGAAAATTTTTTAAAAAAGAACAAAGCAAATGAACAAACAACCTACAGCCCTCGCCTCAAGTTGGTGTTTGACTAGCAAGGACCTTGTTAGTTCAAGTTCAGTCTTAGGAAGAAATGAAATACACAAAGATCATTAAATGGTTAGTAGAGGGGATTTCCTTTCCTTTCTTCTCCCTGCATTCTCACCTCCTCCCACTCTCCCCCACCAATATCTTTCTACTTGCCCAGAAAGAGACACTACATAAAGCAGGGAGTAGTTCAGAGTTACTACTTGGATAAGGATATTCAAAGAGGTTACAGTAGTGCTTAACTTTGGATGGACTCTGCCTCTTCCTTTTCCATATGGAAATGCATCTGGTCAGCAGAGTATGGTGACTTAAAAGGTTATGGGGCATTCATAGAGTCTTAAAAGTTCTCACTCCATGAGGGCAGGTCTTTTTATGAGCTTAGGGGACCTGGAAGTGAAGTCAGTACAGCCAGAAACCTGGATACTAAATCAAGTGAGGCACAGATTGAGTCCTGCACCACTTCCTGGATAATCAGGTCTTGGATATGTGACTTTTTAAAAAAGAATCACCTTTTAGGGAAAATCTAGCCAAACTCACATGGGAAGGAAGCAAGAGGAAATGCTTGAATGTATTGTATCATACCTTGGTTGGTTCTATATCATGAAAATAATTATTTTATTGATTAGTATTTTTTTTCCTAATTGAACCTATTTATCTCTCTTACATTACTTTTGTTTGATGAATTTGCATATCAAATTACTCACTCACTTCTGGATTATTTTGAAGGAATGATTTGAATTCTTGCCCTTTGTTGAAAATTTGTCTTTTTTTCCCCCATTTTTAATTGAGGTAAGCCTTGCTGAATGTGTTATTTTTGGTTGCAAATCAATCTCTTTCTTTTTAGAAAATCATAGGGTAATTTTTCCTTTGATTTTTGCAAATGATGAAGAGTTTCTGCACAACTCTGATTGATTTTTCTTGGTATGCAAAAAAAAAACCAAACAACAAACCACTTTCTCTTGCCTGCCTTTGATATTCTCTGCATGTTGGAGTTTTGAAATTTGACCACAACATTTCTTTATTATTTAACCTTGGTTAAATAATTTATGTTGGTATTTTGTGCATTCTTTTGACCTATTATTTGTTGTTTACTTCTAATACTTCAGGGAAATTTTCCTAGACAATTTCCTGAAGTGTGTTTTTCAGGATTTATTTTTAATCATTTTTTTCTGGAAGATTATCTCCTCTCATCCTATCTTCAAGTTCAATAATATCATTGATTTGTAAAGACCTCATGTATCCTTCTAATTGTGATATCTTTTGATTTTAATTAATCTTCTGCATTTTTGTATTCCAATTCTCCTGTTTTCGTTTTTGCAGATAATCTACTGCTTTAGGAATATTTTTTGGTTTGTATTTCATTTTCTATTCTTTTGTCTTATTGGTCTCTTTCTTGACAGCTCAAATTTCCAACTTTTTCTGCCCCAATTTTCAACCTTACTTTTCCTTTTAGTTATTCCACTGCTCTTTTGAACTATTCTGGAAGTTATTAGAAGAGGTTTCATTAACATTTTGGGGTTCTAATAGAATTTATTATAGTCTTACTTTTTCTTGAAAATTTTCAACTTAATTTCTTTTATTCAGAGGTACTTATTCATTTTATTGACTTTCTTTTCATATCGTTTGCTCATTTTTCCTTCCGTAGTCAGCTTTTGTCAAATTCTCTATTGGTTTTTCTATAGTGCCCTTCCTGTTATCCACCTTCATACTGAATGTTCTTTTCCTTATGAATTAGACTGTATGGAAATAGATCTAGTCCAGCTGGTCCCTCCTCCATTTGTAGCTACTTATTCTGAGGGAGGTAAGTGGCACAATGAATAGAGCACCAGGGCTACAGTGAGGAAGACCTGAATTTGAATCCAGCCTTGGACACTAGCTGTGGGACCCTTGGAAAGTCCCTTAATCCTGTTTGCCTCAATTACCTCATCTGTAAAATAAGTTGGAGAAGGAAATGGCAAACCACTCCAATGTCTTTGCCAAGATAACCTCAAATGAAGGCATGAAGAAAATGACTTCAGATTCTCTTTAGACGACTAGTGTTGGATGCATTCTGTGACCCTACTCCAGGCTGACTTTCTGCTGAAAGTAAACATCTTATCTAGACCTGTTCTCAGTCTTTCATCCCTTCTGGAAGCCCATTTCCTACTGAACTGTTTTTGATGGTTTTTAGTGAGCCCAACATAATTAGATCTCACCTGCTTCCATAGTTACTACATTTGAATCTGAACCTTGATCTAGTAGAATTCAAGGATTCAATTCATTAAGGTGATGGAGATGGGGTCTGGTTGGGAGGCCATTAAGTAGAATCTCTGAAAGCTGATGCTTGACACTGATATAGCCATGAGAAATTTGGGCCATGGGGGCCTTGCTTTAGTTCTGTATGGAAAATACTACCACCACCACCACTATCTAGCATTTATGTAATGTTTACTGTGTGCCAGACACTGTGCTAAGCACTTAACAATTATTATCAATTGTTGCCAGTTGCCAATCCTGTTTGTTTGTTTCTTGTAAGAATTAACCTTGTGGTTCCTTACTCCCATTCTCTTTTTGTTGCAATTCTTATTACATTATGTGCCATATTTTTTGTTTTTCAGAAGTGAGAAAAAGCTAAGCATACTGCCAATTTCTCACTGTTCCCCCTCTCTATCTCACTTCCCACCCCATTTGATTAAGATGTCAGTGAATTAAATTCAGTAAACTTTTGTCTAGTACCAAGTATATACGTAGCAATGCTGGATTCTGGAGTATAGGAACAAAAATTCAAAATATTCCCTCCCCTCAAGAAGCTTACATTCTAATGGTATGTGTGTGTATGTGTGTGTGTATGTGGTATGTTTGTGTAAGACATATATGCAGGTAAATATGATCCTGAATAAGGAAGAACATTCTGAAAGGCAGAGATGAGGGTGGATCATGTTTTAAGTGTGGGGGAAGGGTGATCTCTATGAATGCAAGGAGCCAGCATAGCAGAGAAGATAGAACAACGAACTTAGAGTCAGGAAACCTGAGCTGGAATCCTGCCTCTAACATCTTTTAGCTGTGTGACCCTGGGCAAGTCACTTAACTTTTTTCAGTTTCAGTTTCTTCACCTGTAAAATGAAGATAATAATAGCATTTACATTACAAAGTTGTTGTGAGGATCAATTGAGATAATGTTTATATCAAGCTTAAGGAGCAACTAATAGTCTAGACTATAATGTAGACTGCATGAAATATGGCTTCTGTGAAATACAGTTGGAAAGGAAGGTTGCAGAAAGCATACGGAGGGCCTTAAATGTCAGGCCTAAGAGTTTTTATTTTATCCTAGATGCTATAAGAAGCTACAAAGGTTTTTGAATGGTGAGGTGATATATTCAGGTCTGTTCCTTAGGACGATTATTTAGGCATTTATTTGGGGAATGGATTAGAGATGGGAGGGTTTGAAAGCAAGGAAACACAGGAGGCTATTATAATGAATTAAATGAAAGGTGATGGATTCCAATTTAGAGTTGAGGCACTGTGAGTTAGAAAGAAGGGGACGAATGCTAGGTATAGTCAAGGTAAATACACAGGACTTTGTAACGGATTGGATGTGGAGAGAGGTAAGAAACATGAAAGAATCAAAGATAATTCTGAAATTTCACATCTCAATGAACTGCAGGCTGGTGATGCCAACCACACACATAAGGGATGTTGAGAAAAGGGCTAGTTTAAGAGGAAAGATGAGTTTGGCTTTAAATATGTCAATGGGACATCCAGATAGAAATGTTTATTAGACATTTCTTTCAGTTGTAAAAATGAGTTTCAACCTTTGAAAGTGTTTGGGTTTTTTTTTTTTTGCATTTTGGGGGGAGGGAAACAGTGTAATTGTAATTGATTATATCTTCAACATCTACTTAGTAGGTCCTACTATAATACCTTGCACATAGTAGGCATCTGATAAATTGTTGAACTGAATTGTTGAATTGGGCGAAGAAACTTTTAAAAATTTACCTTTGTTAGTAGAAGCCTGTTTCCTCCAAGTTTGAGGATGTTATATTATTTCCTTCCTCCCTCTCTCTTCTCCTCTCCCCTACTCCAGGTCAAAAATTGCCATAGATACTATCCTTTCAGAAACATTTACTGAAAGGTGTTAGAATTGGGGAACCAACAAGAGAAATTTCTCTGTCTCAATCTACACATCTTTCTCTCAGTACATTTCTGGTCCTGAGAGATTTCCTAAGCCCCAGGAGTACAATACTAAGACGAAAGATTAAATGTCATGGTTAAGTTCTTTAAATATTTTTAAAACTGGTTAGAAATTTAAAAAGTCTCCCAAATTCATTATTATTTTAGTAAACTTTGCTCTGTGTTGCCCCCTCCCCCTTCCTTTTCTGCCTCCACTTTCGTCCTTTACACTCTGGTTACCTTTCATGTGTACACTGCACTGTTTGTAAATGATGTGTTGTTTCCTTGGTTGCTTTAACAATTAGAGTTAATAACCTGAGGATGGTGGTTTTCTCTAAGGGCCTGTGTCTCCCAGAAGTTTGCCTGATTAGCATTCAAATAATCATGACATTTTACACAACACATGGGGCAACAGGCCTGGCCTTTTTGAATTCTTCTCTCATACGACTTGAAAAAGAAATAGAAGGAATATTTTAAGTTTTGTTTCCTATGTACGTTAAGAAATAATAGTTGAATTCAGTCATACAACTGTTTAACAACTGTTTTTTCATTAAAAAAATTTAAAAAACCATCAACCAAAACAAATTATCAGAAATAAAAACCAAAGAAACCCCCCCAAATGTTAACATTAACAAAATAAATCATCAAATAAAAATATGGGAAGTTAGGAATAAGATCACACATAAAACAATATGTTATATGATATATTTTGGCAAAATAGAACCAAAACATAATCAAACAGGTAAAAAATATGCTTGCTGTGTCTCCCTTTCAGACTCAGTAATAGCTATGATAATAGCTAGCATTTATATAGTTTTTTAAATTTTGTAATGTGCTTTATAAATATCATCTCATTTTTTCATCACAACCACCGTGGGAGATAGGTGGTATTTTTACCCCATTTTGCACATAAGAAAACTGAGGCAGACAGAGGTTAAGTGATCAATTACAGATAAACTAATAAAATCTGTGGCTACAGTTTGACTTTCTCTTCTTTCTCTTAAAAAAAACCAGTTTTCAAATGAGTTGTTTTGTTGATTTTTGTGAATCCTACATAAAGACAGATTTTGACATAATTTAGAGGAAGTACTTCCTAAGAATTAGAACAGTCCAGCAATAGAATGGGCTACCTACCCTTTGAGGTAGTTCAGTAGTTCAAGCAGAGACTAGTGACTACATAGAAGGAAGTTTTGTGCTGGATGAGAGGTTGAACTAGATGAACCTGTGTTAAGGGTTTTGCAGAACTATGTGGATGTGAGATATTAACAGGGGTGTGTTGGTTAATGTTTAATAACTGGCTCTCCAGAAAAAAAAATGTACCCATATCACCTTTTAAAGTTTTATCTACATGATTAACATTTTTTCCCAATCACTTTCTTAAATGTGGATTATCAATAAAACAACAGATCAGGCTCTTATTTGTAGCATTTGCCCTCCAACGAGTGAATACTCACACTGAAAATTTGGCGATCAGTTCACTAACCATTAGAGCTGGCTCCAACACACCCCCGGATGTTGATATTATTATTGTACGTGGTTCCTTGCAACTTTAAGGTTCTATGGTTTGAGCTTTTTTCTTTAACATAAAGATGTCAATGAGATTCAAGGGGAAATTTTCTACATTGCTCTATTTTCTGTTGTTAATTAGTAATTAATAGAATAAAGACTTTCAGAAAACTCCAAGTACTTACTGTATATTTTTTATATCCTTTGTAACATGCCTGTGGTGCAAGGTGGTACACCTTATGGTGGACACCACAACAGAACTGGGATCAAAATCCGGTCCTCAGCCCTTCCAGGTGAAGGCTGTTTCCCAGGAGAATCAATTAATGAGATGTGAGTCCTATTCTCATGAAAATTATGTTCACAAAAGACAAGGCAAACTGAGAAACAGGAAAATTCAATCCAGAGAAGAAATATTCAGGTAAAACTTGTGATAGTTTTTTGAGGTTTATAAATCCTCATAGTCTTTGTGGAGGATGGTTTATACAGGTTGTCTCCATCTTTGCAATTTAAATCAAAACAATGAGGAAATGAACCTATTACAGTAAATCTTCAACTTACAAACAGGATGTATTTTAAAAATCCCTTTGTAATTTGGTTGTTTGAAACTTACAACCCATTTCTCCACAGAAACACATAATTTAGTAGGATCATAGTACTACAGAGTGCTATTACAAGCACACTTTTGGGCTAACAAAGTTTTTTGTGGTATAGCATGGGGACCTAACATAACATTCTTTCTATGAGAAAATGCATGTTATAGTGTATCTAGAGAAGGAAACCTAGGAGTGCCACTCCCTATCCTTTTGCCTCCTCTTTTTCATTTGCAAAATATTGTATTTCATAGAAAATACCACACTGTAAGGGGCAGCTAGGTGGTGCTGGGTAAAGAGTGCCAGGCTTGGAGTCAGATAGATCTGAGTGCAAATCCATTCTCAGACACTTACTAGCTGTGTGACCCTGGGCAAGTCAATTAACCCTATTTGCCTCAGTTTCCTCATCTATAAAATGAACTGAAGAAGGAGATAACAAACCACTCCAGTATCTCTGCTAAGAGAACTCAAAATGAGGTCACAAAGAGTTGGACATGACTAAAATGATTGAACAACAGAAAATCACATTATTAAAAAACATATTGATCTGTCAATATAAGGCACAATGGTGATTTACCCATCACATAAAAGTTAAAAAAAATGTTACTAGTAGAAAACACAATATTTCATAGGAATTTTGTTAGAGATATGTCAGTCAGATTCAGAAGATTTTCCCAGACTCAAGAGATGTAGAGGCAGCAGTGGCATCGCATAGAAGGGTCAAGGGAGATTAGATAGCTAGAAGGCTCCAAAGAGACAAATAAAAGTATGATGATCCTAATAGGAAGTTGTCATTGTTTCAAAGGAGGTCTCCAAAATGAAATGTTCTAGGAAGAGCATCAGATGCTACCAATCTCAGCAGAATCTATCTGGGAGTATAAGACTATTCATGCTTACTGAAGAATAAGCTTTTTGGAAGCAGGGACCACACTTGATAGGTCTGTGTATCTCCCTCAGAACCTAGCAGAATTTATTGCATATGATGGGTGATATTGAACGAATCTAAAATGAGCCTGGAAAACTTAAAAGGGCATAGGCATTTTAAGTAGTGGAAGGCAAATCTTAGTAGGTAGCTTTTTCTTATGTAGTGTTTGCACTTAAAAATCCTTTGAAGGTGAAATGTCACTCATGTCCTACCCACTGAAATACTTCAGTTTTTGCTTTTAGCTCCATTATATTATGTTTGTTACACATAAAACCTGTACCTGGGTATTACTTTAAGACAGATTTAGACTACTGGAGTCTCTGAGGAACATAGTGAATATAGTGATGGACTTAGAATGTGGAAGATCTGAATTTAAATCCTACCTCACATACTTAGCAGCTGTGTGATCCTGGTCATCACGTAATCTCTTTCAGTCTTAATTTCCTTATCTGTAAAATGGGGGTAATAATAGCTTTTTCCTCCAGGGTTGTTGCTAGGATCAAATGAGATATCTATAAAGTGCTTTGGAAACTTCAAAGTACTATGTAAATGCTATTGGAATTGATCCCCTTCCTCAAGTAAATCCCTGGTATACCCATGTAATAAGGATCATGACCCTTCTGGCATCTCCAGCCATGCCCATGTCCCCGTTGCGTGGATGGATTCTCGGAAGGCTCACTTTCTTTTATATTGTACAGTGTATATATTGTATCAACTTGTCGTGAACAATTGTCAATATTTCGAAACACTTGACAGTTTTTACTTTCAGCTTCAGTGTTGCATCGTCATCACTCATGCATATTACCAGGGTGGGGATCTTTGAGAGCTCTCTATAGAAGAACTAGAGACTTTGCTAGGATGGCATGCATGGTGAGATTCTTCTTTTGGGTCCAAAATGCTAGATTTGAGGCAGGCTTTCTGAAGGTGATATGCCCATCTGAGCTTGCCTTCCTTTTCTCTTCAAAGGAGTACATCCTACCTGCAGATCATCTGCATGACCATCTAGGCTATAAATGCTTTCAGAGTAAAATCAATGTGTTTGAAAATGTTGCTTTATATTAGCAGTGCAGTGAGTTCCTTGAGTGGCCCACATACTTGTCCATGTTAAATATTTTCACATGCTTGAAAGATAGGTCCCATTTTTGTAATAGATTCTTACAGTCTTGCTACTGGGCAGCTCCAGAGTGACCTTCTTGTCTGTCTCTGGGTAAGACTGAAGAATTCAGTTTCTGACATTTTTGGAAGCCCATTCATTGGTCTGAAAGTCATGATGCATGACAATGAAGCCTTGTCCTTAGCTTCCTAGCTCCTTTAATGGGTAGACACTGTTGCTGTGGGCAACTCATCCTCTCTCCTTTTTTTTGGGAAGGGGATAGTATGCCAGTCATAGACACATAACTGTGAATAGTTTACCAGATCCTTGAAAAAAAAAAAGGAAAGGGATAACTCTCTGAATAAGCCTGTCTTACTTCTCCCACCCTATATTCTTCTTCAAGGATTGTGGCCACCAAAATCTTGGCACACTTCTAAAAGGGGACATAGTGGTTCAGGAAACACATCTTGCTCTTTTGGATGCTAGCTGCCTCAACACCTTATATGACAGAGACAGCTAACCATACCTATAGCAAGTAGGCAAATTGAGTTTTCCTATTTGAAGAAATTTCATTGAAATTTCAGGAAATATTAATGAAATGTTGACGTGTAAACCAGAGACACCTAAGGTTTCAGTTAGCAAGGGACATATTTCAAGTTGATAGGATATAGGGATTAGACTTCTGATTTCATTGGTATAAGGAAATATTGGAAGTGTCATCTACCAAGAAGATCATCAATAGCCTGGGGCACTTAGTGATTTATTTAGTGTCATAAAGACACTATGTGTCAGAGGCAGAACTTGAACGCAGATCTTTATGGCTTTGAAACCATCTCTGTATCTACTATATCAGATGACTCTAGAAATTTTGCAAGTTACATGTATAACCTATATTGAACTACTTGCCTTCTCAATGAAGGGGAAGGGAGGAAGAGAGAGAATTTGGAACTCTAAGTTTTAAAAATGAATGTTAAAATTGTTTTTACCTGTAACTGAGGAAAAATAAAATACTAAATTTATAAAAGGGAATTTTATTAGTTCTAGCAACAGACTCTTGTTTGTCTTTCAGTGGGCTGTCCTAGTTAAACATGAAGTGTCTCCTCACCAGGAGGTTGACCACTGAAACCCAATGAATACCTAAATTATATTTAAAATACAATATGAACTGAACCACTTGATCATAGAGTAATAGGAGCATACTAACACAGATAACAAGTTTTTCCATGAAAATGAAATCTGTTAGTATGGATATACATATAGCAAAGCCTGATTAATTTGGGCCCTAGGTAACGATAACTGGTCTTAGGTTGAGAAATTTTTTATATAGTTCAAGAAGCTCAAACATCTGAAAATATTTCATAAAGTTTCAAGTTTTCCAAAAGAAAACAAAGCAGAGAGGAGGACTTCAGGACAGTTCAATGATCCCTACATTATTTCTCTACTTTTTGATGTGCATAAGGGAACCTGGTGATGATAAAGCACTGGAAACCTGAGTAACGAGAAGGGCTTCTCTATTCCTTGGTGGCTTGGTTTCTAGGTAACCTGGAGCAGTTAGAATTAGCTTTGTCTTCTGTCAGTTCATGCAAGAGACGCAGCAAGAAAGCAAGATGTGATGAAGTAGAGGTGAGTGCTGTGATGATAGGGAGTTACCTAAGGAGAATTCCTGGATCTCAAGTTTTCTGGGTAACTGTATCTATTTGAAAGATGTCCTCTTGTCTCTTATGGACTTGTATAATAGTGCTGAATTCTCAAGGTATCTCTGTACTAGGAAACAAGTATCTCATTTGTAGAGATGTTTATTTTTTGGAATGGTAACCAGATGTCTTGACTGAGGAGAGACATCTAAGATTTATGTTACCTATTGTTTAAATGACAGTAAAAAAGCAGATTTGCTGAAAAAAAAAAAAAACAGAAGAATAACAATTCATCAAGTGTCTAGACACTCAGACCAAGTAAGTGGTTATTTATCTATATCTGAACAGGAATCCTTTCTACAGAATCCCTGACAAGTGGTCATCTTAGCCATTTCTTTAAGGCCTCATATGAAAGGGAACCAATTACCTCCTGGGCCTTCCCATTCTGCTTTGGGAAAGCTCTAATCATGGAGAAATTTTTCTTACACTGAACCTAAATCTGCCTCTGTAACTTCCTCTCAGTGGTGTGGGTTGAAATTGTTTGTAGGAGACTGTGAGAGAGATCTTCTTTGATAATGTGTCTGGCAGAGACCCATATTACTGATAAGAAAACCCAGTCCTAGAGAAGATAAAATGTTTGCCCAAGATCACATAATTTGTGCGTGTTAGAATATTCTGTCTAGTGATCAGTTTGTATATATGACCACTGGAAAAACTCGAAAAGCAAAATATGAATAATTAATGACTTGAAATTCTCTGGGCCGCTCTGGCTCTCTACAATAGGCAGGATGCAGGTGTCCTGTTACCTCTGGACGCTGCTGAATACTTAGTGACAGTTTTGTTGCTCTGCAGCCTGGTTTGTTGCTGGGCTTTCCGAGGCTGGGCTCATAGGAGACTGCAGCTTTGTTCTAAACATGGTATGTAGCATTGAAGCCACAGTGATTTTGTAAAATTTTGTATGTGAAGGAGGAATGTGAGAGAACTTAACTGGTCATGGTGACTTTGGTTGGCTTTTCTCTTGAGGTAGAATGGGGTGGGGAGCTGGAGGATAGAGGTATCTAGGTATTGATGGTCAATCTTCATCGAAGGCCTGCAAAATGCTTTGCTATAGCTGATTTGGATTGAGGTTCGTAGAATAGAACATGAACAATATAGATATCCTATACTTGGGAAACAGTGAATAGATCACTCTGGATGGAGCAGAAGGGGTAGTATGGGAGGGTAATGAAAAACAGAGTTGTTGGAACTGACTGGGGCCAGGTTGTGGACGGTCTTTAATATTAAAATGAGGACTTTGGACTTTATCTTGTAAACAATGGGAAATTGTTTTTGCGCAGAGATGCAGCATGATCAAAGCATCATTTTAAGAAAAACTCATTTTGTGGGACGGGGTTGGATTGGATGGGGAAAAGACACTATTATAATAATCATGCATGAGCAAATGGTGGACTGGGTTAAGGTAGTGACAGTATTACTAAAGAGAAAGGTACAGATGTGACAGTCACAAGGTAAAATGACAAGCTTTGTTGACTGGTTATAAGAAGATGAGGGAGATGGTAGAATTAAAGGAAATTATGAAGCTTTGAATCTAGGTAACTGGGACAGTGGTACTATTGATAGAAATGGAGAAGAGGAGGTGGACAGCTCATTTTGGGAGGAAATGACAAGTTTATTTTTAAGAATTTTTAGGTAGAGGTGATAATGGGAAAGCCAAGTGGATGTGTCAGATGGAAATTTAGGACTAGAACTTGGAAGGGACTGGAGATTTAGAAATAATTCATATATATATATATATATATATATATATATATATGTAAGTAATAATCGAACCTATGAAAGTGGCTGAGTTCTCTAAGGGAAAGGTGAGTTACAAGAGAAGAGATATTCATTGTCATGCTAATGTGTAGGTAGCATTGGGATAATATTGACTGGGGAGGCAATTCAACCAATACCATCCATTTAGTCTTTTTAATCCATCCTTCACTCTCCGGCCAACATGGTAGTCTTAAAGCTGGGTATGAGCATGCGACTCACCTTCTCTAAAAGCTCCGGTGGCCCCCTATTACCTATAGGGAAAAAAAATCCAACTTCTTTATTTGGCATTTAAAGACATCTACAACTTAATTTTACCCTACCTTTTGAGGCTCATTATGCATTATCTCTTTTCATAATTTGAGAATTCAGCCAAACTAAGCTACTTGTGATCCTCACACATAGCATTCCTCTAATTCTAGAGCCTGTTCACTATCTGTCTTGTTTTAAATATTGTTTGTTGTTTATGAAGAGTTCTGGTTTCACAGATGAGGATTGTAACCAAAAGGAAGTCAGGTACACAAGTAAATCCTACCCTTGATTGAAAAAGGGACAGAGAAACTAGGATTGCCACATAGGCATAGATAGAGCCAATGGTGGTGGGATAAGGAAGAGGAGCTATAGAAGAAGAAAAAAGTCATCATACAGGTAGGGAAGCAACAGGATTAAGGTAGGAGTATATCTTGTGGCCCAGATGAAAATATAACCAGGGTAAGTCCAAACTGGTCAAATGAGCAATCTTGAGGAACTGTTGTGTGATCCACTGACCAGGAGGGAAGTCTCTAGTGAAGGGTCCATGGACCTGTCCTTATTCTCATACTGTTTAGCCTTTTTAAATTAAGGACTTAGAAGAAGGTATAGATGACATGTTAGCCAAATTTGCTACTATCATGAACATGAGGTGGATAGCTGTCATGATGGACTATAGAGAGGTCCTAAAAGGATTGTGGCAAGTTAGAGTAACAGGTCACGTTTAAGAAGATAAAAATCAATATGTAAAATTAATTAACATGTTAAAAAGCTTAAAAATCTTACACTTGGGTGAAAAAAAAATAATCAACTGCCTAACAATAGAATCTTGGAGGTGGGGCTAGACACCAATCAGTACTTATGAAAAGGTTTGGGAAAGTTAGTGGACTGCAAACACAACATGAGTCAACAGTGTGACCTAGCAACCAAAAGGAATATGAACTTGGATTGAATTAATAGAAGCACAGTGTTCAGAATGAGAGAGGCAATAGCTCTGCTGTGGCACTCGGATCTGACCAGAACATGGTTAGAGTATTAAATTTAGCCCCAGGTGAGACATTTTAGGAAATCTGTTGATATACTGAAGCACGTCCTAGGGAGAATCATCATTAGCACGATGGGATAATTGGAAACCATGCCCTAAGAGGATCAGTTGATTGGTCTGGGTATGTTTAATCTGGAGAAGATAAAACTTAATTGGGTCATGATAATGGTCTTATGGACGTCTTATGGGCTATCTTGTGGAATATTTATTCTGATTTGTCTCACAGCTGAGACTAGGAGCAATGGGTAAAAATTGCGGAGAGGAAATTTTGTCTCAATGAAAGAAAAATCTCCATAGTTAGAGATATCACAAAGCAGAGTACTAGGTAAACCACTAGGCATAATTTAGAAGAGACACCTGTTCAAGATGCCATTTTGAAATAATGATTCTATTCTATAAACAATATATAAACATTCTTAAGAGAAAAGATCTGAAAATTACCCCCCCAAATATTTATTTATAATATTTATTCTATTAGTTTGTGAGTTCCTTGAGGATGGGGACTTTTTTTTGCCTCTTTTTGTATATACCCAGTGTGCAATGCAGTGACTGGCACATAATACATGCTAATTAAATATTGATTGATTTTTATAATGCCTTAATGTGGCTTTCTAGAATAGACTTTACCATCACAAAGTTTTAAATTCTGAATTCTGAAATATCCAGAAGTATAGACATCTGGTATGGAACTCTGCTCCTGCAATTAGTTTTCTGCAGATAGGTTAATTGCCCTTAATTAGCTTGCTAACCTTATCAAAGACAAGCATTAACATTTGCCTATCGACTCTGCTGAGTGCCTAGTAACTTCCCCAGCATCTTTCTGACAGATTTTCTACGTGGTACAAACAAAAAGCTTCTGCTGTTAACCTTTATTCTGACCTCAACCTTCAAATTAACTGACGAAAAAATCAGAACCAGCATGGAAGTCCCATTCTGCCATTTTTCCAACTCATGGTAGTATCCTCCTATTGGGAATAATTTATCACAAATCTCTCTGTGTACCTCTTCTCATTCTTACCTCTCTTACCAGGAACAGAACACTTACAATTTACAACTCAGTCATTGCCTAATTTAGGGGCACCCAACTTGTTTTGAGTCTTTTGCTATAACAAAAATTGTCACTGTAACTGGATGATTTCTCTGTTTCTCTGTCTCTCTCTTTCTCTGTCTCTTTGTCTCTCTCTGTCTCTCGCTCTCTCTCATCTCTTTGCAATATGGACCTAATAGTATTGCTGAGTCAAAGGGTGAGTGGGTCACAGTTGAGTGACTATTTGGGTTGCTCAAATTTAAAAAAAAGTTAAGAATTTAATGAACACTAAAAAAAGAAGAGAATATATAAAGCAGAAAAGAAAGGATTACCTGTGAAACTGCAAGTATGTTGTGAATGTGCTGTGCTTTAAAAAAAAGTCTGTAATAAATTTAACATTATTTTCAAAGTTGTCTTGTCTGTTTCTGTTTTTTCTATACATTTAAAAAAAGTGATCCATTGCCTTTTTTTCTTTTGTTCTTTCTTCATCCCTAAATCCCTGCTTTCCTTCCACAAATTAAAAAAGAAAAATACAACTTTTGTAGGAAATAAGAGTAATCAAGTAAAACAAATCTACATATTTGCCATACCCCAAAATGTATACCCCATTCTTTACTTTTGGTCCCTAATATTTTTTAGTAGGTCCTTCATAATTGTTACTTCGAAATCATATTTGGTCATTTTATTGATCAAAGTTCTTAAGTATTTCAAAATTGTTCATTTAAAAGATGTTATTGGCATTTCTGGTTCAAAAGTTAGGCAAAATTTAGTAATATTTTGGGCATGGTTCCAAATTATTTTTCAGAATGGTTAAACCAAGTCACAGATTCATAATTGGGATTATGAAATTATTAGTGATTTGGGGCATTTTCGTCAGACATTTGGTGATAATTTGCTTTTCTTCTTTTGAGAATTACTTATTCATGGCCTTTGAACATGTATGTGTGTATATGTGCATGTGTTGTGTATATGTATATATGCATATATACATATACATATATATACACAAGTGTTTATGTACATGTAAGTACATGTACATGTAAGTACACATATATACAGGTGCAGGTAGGTGTCACAGTGGATAGAGTGCTGTACCTGAAGTCAGTACAGACACTTACTAGTTGGGTGACTGAGCAAGTCACTTAACTCTGTTGGCCTCAGTTTCCTCATCTATAAAATAATCTGGAAAAGGAAATAGCAAACCACTCCAGTATCCCTTCCAAATGGGGTCATGAAGAGGCAGATGACTGAAAAGTGATTGAACAAAAATGCCATATATACACATGTGTATATATTTTTTTATTTTTATCAGTTCTCTCTATACTTTGTAATATCAGAACTTTATCAGAGAAATGTCACGATTTTTCTCAGTTAAGTTTCCCTTCTAATTGCTCTTTCAATTTTGTGTAATTAAAATTGACCATTTCATTTCCTCTTTTGTTCCTCTTTTCCCCCTTCATTTTATGAGTTCTCTTAAGTTTTAAAGAACTTTTTAATCTCTCAAACCCCTATCTGTTTAGCTACAATTTTTATATTAATAATGATACACATTTTGATCTCATTCTAATTTGTTACAATTTTTCTTACAAGGTATGCTTTGTAAGTGCATTTTACTTCATTATTTTAACTTTCTCCCAGCTCTTCTACCTATTACAGTTGCCCTTGTTAAGAAATCACCAGCTCCTCATGCCAGGCCTATCAGCATCCATGGACCATCTTGCCCATGAAGGTAGCTTTAGGAGGATGTTTCCAGGTACCTATGGGACCTCAACATTCAAATTCCAACCTAGGAGGGAGAGTGTGGATTGGAGGCGCTTAAGCGCTATCGATGTGGATCGAATAGCTCAGGAGTTGGATGTGACCACCCTACAGGACCACATCACTGGAGTCACTTACTGCAATCTGGATTCAGAGAGATGTGCCTATTGCCAGCAGCCTGTGGACCCGGTGCTTCTGAAAGTTCTCAAGATGGCCCAGCTCATCATTGAGTATTTGTTACATTCCCAGGACTACCTGAGTGCCAATATAGTCTCTTTAGAGGAGAAACTCCAGTCTGCTCTAGAGCAGCAGGAGCAGACTAAACAGAAACTGGGCAAGCAGGCAGAGGAACTGAAGGGAGTAAAGGAGGAGAGCCGGAGGCGGAAGAAGATGCTCAGCATGCAGCAGCTACTGATCCAGGCTGGGGCCAGCAACTATCACAAGGTGAGGAGTCAGAAATGGGAGGTGGAAAGCAGAATAGGTCAGTTCTAGGTTTCTAAAATCTTTCATCTGATTGTGTTGTCTAGAAAGCCAGAGAAGGTTTTTCATTTGTTTCATGAGTGATAACTTGAATGTTTTGTTTCTGGGGGTGCTTTTAGCATGTATAGGATGATAGGGCTGGAGCTGGAAGCAATCTAGTCAGAGCCCCTTATTTTACATATGAGGAAACTGAGGCCCAGGAAGGTTAAGTGATTTACTCAATATTATACAGTAGTAAATGCCAAAGATTCTCTGACTCCAGAGTCAGTGAATATTTTTTTTCACTGTATCATGCTGAATTCTTAAAGGCTGTGTCAGAAGAATGTAAGTACAAGTAGTTTCTACCAAGCTGAATGAATGTCTACCATGGCTGTTGCCTGAGAACCAGCCCAGTTATGGATGGACAGGCTCATCACAAAAATGTTGGCAATTCATTTTAGTCCAAGGCAACCCTGAAGAAAGTGTAAGAATCCTCTCTTCATGCTCAAAGTACCCTTCTAGATTTTGTACTCATTTAGATTGTTCGAGGAGAGCAAGGTATAGTATGGAGGTCGAAGTCAGGGCTATGCTAGAGAAAAAACCCAGTTGTTATATCAGATCACTGGAAAACGGATGACAATTCATATAGCAAAGGGATGATTGAAGTGTGGTGTGTTTGTTTCCAAGGCATAAAAAAATTCCCCAAGGAAATCCTACAGTAGAGGTCAGAAGCCCTTTACAAGAAAGGGGCCAAGTTTCTGACCCTGTTTTGTAATGAAAAAAGAGAAAAGGGCTAAGGGTTATAGGTTAGCGATCTGGAGTAGGAAAGTATCATTAGAAAGGGTCTCTTCCTCAAAAATACCTTGATTCCTAATTTTAACAAGAGACTATTAATGAGGTCTTCCTAATCTCCTGGGAAGGTTAAGAATGTCAGTTCAAGCCTTAGTGTGAATTATTTCCACAAAATAATGTAATTGGCATAATTGATGATTTAAATTGCTTACTTCCTAACCATTAGCTAAGAGTGGCAACATGGGGAGGAGGAGGAGGAAAGAGTAATTTTGAACTAGGGAGGGCAGCCGTGAGTAGGGCTGGGAGACTGAGTAACCCAGAGGATAGCCCTACATGAGAGAAGTCAGGGTGCGAGACAGGAGTGTAGAAAGAGGGGTGAGGGAGAAAGGTCTATCTTGTAGTTACGTCAGTCTGTACTGTGTCACTAAAAATCATATTGTCTTGACATATTGATCACTGTTTGTGGTACACGATCAGCTCCTGCACTGGGCATGCTCAGATGGTTTCACTTACCACTTAACAAGGTACGACAGCATAAAATCACAAGAGCCTTGAATGAAGCACACACATGGTTTTATATGCTGTAAAAACTGTCAAAAGGGCCAACAAAATTTCATTTTCTTGTCTTTGACATGAGTACTACATTCTTGTCATCATTTCTATAGGGAGGATGAGGCAGAACGTAAATGTGCTGTCAGTCCTTTTGGGGGCATCAGGCATTTCACTTAGAGATCATTTATTGCACCTGATCATCCACCAAATGCTTTAAGGGTAAAAGTTTAAAGTTAGACCTACATAGTTCTCTTCTCTCAGAAATTTTAGAGAAGGTATTAGGTTTTTTTTTTTCTGAATTGCTCTTGTATTTGAAGTTATGTAGATCTTATTTATGGATTTTTTGGGGGCAAGTTTCATTCACGTATAGCTTTAAGGGTGCTAATTGTAAAGATAGGATAAGGTGTGTGTGTGTGTGTGTGTGTTTGTAAGCCTGAAGGAATGATTTCTAGCCCTGGCTTATCATCTCCACTTAGCTCAAGAAATATCAATAGATTTAGAGCTGGAAAAAGACTTCAGAGATCACTCAGTTCAAAATCCCCATTTTATACATGAGGATGAGAGAAGATACACTTGAATCAAGGTTACCTGACAAGCATACCTTCTACCATACCATGTTAGAACCCAAAACATCCTTAAATGACACAAAGTAGGAGGCTTTGCTTTAACTGTTTATGTGTAGTAAAAAAAAATACACTGAACTTTTCCATTGTTAATGAGAGAAGTGCTAACCTATATTCCAATAAGAAATTTTTTAAGCTTCACATATAGAGAAAATTTAAATTTAATTTTAATTCATTTATTGTGGAGAGTTTCTTCATCTAGAAATTCCTTTTATCAATGAATTCACAGGTTCAGTCTCCATTCATATCTATTCATATATATATATATTATACATACACATGTACAATTGTATCTAAGCAGGTATAATTGTATGTATAGTCAGTAAACATTTATTGAACACTTACTATATACAAGGCACTGTGCCAAGTGCTAGGGATACAAATATGAAAAAAAAAGAATGATGGTCCCTACCCTTAAGGAACTTACAATCTACAGGGCAGGAAGATGGAAAAGTCAGAGAAGTCCCAAAGTAATGCAGCCAAGTGAGAAATGAGATGTCTGAGCTAAGCTCTTTCCTTAAGGAAGATTTTTAGAATTTCATGCTTCCATCCTCAAATCAGAGGGACAGAGGGTGGTGATAAGGTAGATAGGCTGATGGAATCTTCAAGAATGATAAGGTGTACACACACATATATAATTAAATACGTACATATTATTGTATATATGTAAATGATCACATATAATATGTGATTATATATGTGTAATATTCTATATGCATATATATGTAATTTTATATACAAAATTAAGCCATCTTAGGAAGGGAGAAGGTTCTGATGAAATTAAACAAATAATGCCGGGATATCACAATTCTGAGAAGGTTGGACATCACTGATGTTCAGTGGGGAAGAAGCAGGGCTGAGGTAAGTTGAAGAGATAGGGATAATAGCACATTGTTTCAGGATTCTGCACCAAGACTCAGGTGCCATGTTCTGGTTCTACGGAAGTTATTTTAAAAAATCTAATCTTATCTTACCAGTTCCTTGGCATACCACACCCAGCTTGTTCCTGCCTATGACCACGCTCCTCTCCTCCCTGTGCTTGGGACACAATCCTGAAGGCTGGGGAGGAGGCTGGAACACCTGAGCAATAGCTGCTAGATCAGGAGGCGTACTCAGCGGAGCCAGTCACCAGGCAGATCTGAAGCTCGAAGCAGTTGCAGTCCCTTCCAGAAACTGCTAAATTGTTTAAATGTCCATGCTTTATCTTCTTTATGCCCTTTATCAGTATTGGGAATAAAAAAGGAATATTTTTTTCATGAAAGCCCTAGGCTCCACTATAGCAGAAATATCACTAGACATAGGCCCAAGAAGAAGTGAGGCTACTTACTGTGACTTTTAGAAAGTCCTTTGACTCAGTTTCCTCATCTGTAAAACAAGAATAATAAGTCTAATTCTGCTTTACATGGTAGTTATGGGAATTAAAAAAAGTGTATATAAAATATATTGTGACTATAAAGTTGTATGTAAATATTAGCCATTATTTTGTCATCTATTTTAATCTATTTCCTATTTTTTTCCATATGTAGTGCCATTTGTGTGATAAGACTTTCATCAACAACTCTTATCTTCAAGGCCATATCCAGCGAAGACACATTGAGGTCAAGCAGTCTGGTGAGCAACATTTACTGACCCTTCAAAGCTTAGGCCTTAGTGTGAGAAAGGTAGGCATAATACCTGCCTTCAAGGAGCTTATAATCAAAGCTGTGTTTTAATAGTAAGATAGTTTAAAGACAGTACTTAAATTAGTTTTTATAGTACCTTAAAGGGCTACAAGGTACTTTCCTCAGCATCTGTGTAAACTACACAGTGCTATAATAATCCCCATTTTGTAGATGAGGAAACTGAGGCTGAGAGAATTAAATGACCTGCCATGGCCAGAGGAGACCATTTGGTGTAATAGAAAGAATGTTAGATTTAGAGTTAGAGAATCTGTATTCAAATTCCACTCCATTGTCCACAAGCTGTATGACTTTTGATGAGTCTCTTAGCCTTTGTTTATTATCTATAAAGTAGAATAATACTTGTCCATACCAGTGTTGTTGGGTGGAAAACAATTATACAAGGGTGAGCTAAATGCTCACCTAAAAGCACGTAAATGCTGAGGGGGTAGGATTAAATGAACAATGTAAGTAGGGTGGGAAACTGAGCTCTTTTGATGACAGACTGGTAACATTCCCCAGTTAGCAATTCTGTGGCATTTGGGGGCTACCTGTTGCACCATACCAGTTTATAGGAAAGATAGGGTAGAGCCAGATTGTGAAGACTTTTAAATGCCAAATAGAGGAATTTATATTTTATTCTAAGGGAATGGGGAGTTTCTTGAGTAGAAGAGTGAGGTGGTCAGATCTGCGCTTTAGGAATATCAATTTGAAAGCTATGTGGAGGTTGTTGTGTTTGTCTTTGATTTTTGAAGAGGACCATGACATCAAAATGATGACATGACTTGTAGTTGACTTTGACTTGACTGCGGGAGGGCTGTGCAGGTCGCCAGCCTCACTTCTCCAGAGCCATCTGAATCCAGGGACCAGATATTCATCAGGATGACTGGAGATGGCCCAGCATGCAATGGGTGACCTTGGTCTTTAAGGATAAGGTCTTTTCTGGTAATCACTTAAAGTGAGGTGATGCCCATTCAGTGAACAGGCCTCTTAAAGAAGTAGTGTTGGAGAGGGAAGAAAATGGATGTAGAAGGAACAATTAGGAGGATATCGAAATCGTCCAGGCAAGTGGTAATGAGGGCCTAGACTAACGTGGTTGTGACAGGAGTTGAAAGCAGGAAATGGATGTAAGAAATTTTGAGAAAGTGGATTCAATAAGACTTGGCAACTTATTTATATTTGCACTTAGAGGTAGGTGGTGATTCATTGTATAGAGTGCTGGATCTGGAGTCAAAAAGACCTGAGTTAAAATCTGGCTGCGTGACCCTGGACAAGTCATCTAATCTCTGTTTGCCTCAGATTCTTCAACTGTAAAATGGGGATAATAATAGTATCTACTTTGCAGGGTTGTTGTTAGGATCAAAGGAGATAATTAGCACAGTGCCTGGCACCTACCAGTGACTATATCGTTGCTTATTCCCTTCCCTTTTCTTTTGGATGGTAAGAGAGAGAGAAGATCTGGGGTTGACGCTGAGGTTGCAAGTCAACGTGATTGGAGGATGGTGATGCTATTGAGAGAATTATGGAAGTTAGAAGGACGTATGCTTTGTTTGGGATTTGTTGAGTTCAAGATCCCTATAGCCATTCAGGGGGAATTGACTGAAAGACAGTTGGTAACCAGTTGCCTAGGGGTGATGATCTTGTAAAGGAGACTGAAAAGTATGAATCTGCTAAGTAGGTAGAGGACTACATCAGCAGGTTCTTGAAAACTCAAGGAAGAGATGGCATTCAGAAAGAGAGGGTGGTCAACTGTGACATATTGCAGAGAGGTCAAGAAGGATGAGGAATGAGAAGAAGTCATTGGATTTGCAATAAAATGCTAATTAGTGAACTAGGAGAGACTTTTAGCAAAAAACAGATCATCAAGGACCTTAACTAGAGCAGGTTTGGTGGAGTGATGGAGACAAGCAAGAACTTGACAAATGAATGGGCAATAATAAAATGGAAGCAATACATGTAGGCAGTTTCCCTCTCCACTTACCCCCACTTAGGAGTGTGATCATGACAGGGAGGAGGGAAATGTGGAATGACAGTCTAAGGGGATAGTTTTTAAAGATTTTTTTAAAAGAATGTGGGACATGTTTAAAGTGATCAGAGGAGCCATCTGAAAAGGAGAGGTTTAAAATTATGGCAAGAGGGCTCGAATGCAAGGAAACACTTCTGAATGAGACTTCAACTGCCCACAGTGACACTTAGTTTTGTCCTGAACATTGAGGGAACCGGCCACCTTAGGAATTTTCTTGTCTTCTTTAGTTATAGAAGTCCCTTCCTTCTTTGAAAAATACCTTTCCTGCAACAGATCAGAGCACTAACGAATGTCAGAGTTGGAAATACTCCTAAGGCTTGTTTAGTCTAGCCCCCTCATTTACAGGGTAGGGAAATATCTCCCATGAATATGGAAGATTTGAAGTCATATTTCTCTCTATTCTATATAAAATCTTATAACACTAGTTCATATTTATATAACAATTTATATTTTATAAAGTGCTTTCTTTACAATAGTCCTGTGAAACAGGTAATGCAAACATTATTTTCCTCTTAACAGATAAAGAATCTAAGGCTAAGAGGAATGAAATAAATGGTCTTTGCCGAGACTTGAACCCATGCCTTTGGGCTCTAAGTCTAGTTTATTTTCTATTATATCACATAGACTCTTTGCTGCTTGAGGTATAATAATGGATTTCTTATCCTTGACTCATATTGGAATCTCCTTGGTATTTTTATGCTAAACTGCATCCAACAAATTTTAAGTAAAGGGTGTAGAATTATAGAATATTATACCCTGAAGGGATGTCTAAGTTCATCTGCTTCTACTCATTTATTTCACTTTTTAAAATTGTTTTGCATCTATATTCATTAGGAAAATTGGTCTATAATTTTCTTAATCCATTCATTTTACAAATGAAGAAACAGGGACTCAAGACACTTACATGATCACCTTAGCATAATATTTTAAACGGTACTGTATAAGGAGTCAGAAGGTCAATTCTAGTGCCAGATTCTCCATTTAGTAACCTGGGCAGTTAGGTGGTGCAGTGGATGGAGCACTGGGCTTGGAATCAGGAAGACTTACCTTCCTGAGTTCAAATCTGGCCTCAGACACTTCCTAATCATGTGACCCTGGGCAAGCGATTTAACCCTGTTTGCCTCAGTTTCCTCATCTGTAAAATGTGCTGGAAAGGGAACAGCAAACCACTCCAGTATCTCTGCCAAGAAAACCTCAAAATGGGGTCAGACATGATTAAACAACAACAAGTGTTGAGCAAGTCATTGACCTATTTGAGCCTTGGTTTCTTGATTAAATAGGAAAACTGAATTTCTCCTACCTTGTTTTATAGGACTGTTGTGAGTATCCAGTGAAATAATATATGAAAAGGACTTTACAAATCTTAAAACATTATTAGAATGCTAGATATTATTAGTATTTTATAAAGTATTACTATAATTATTCCTTCCCAAAGTCATATGATTAGTTGATTAGTAGCAAAGATAGGGTAGCAATAGTATATTCTCTATCTTTAGCTCTTTCTAACATACCTTTCCTATGTATTTTTATATCTTAGTATTCTTTACCCACAGAATTAACATTTACCCCAAATCATGCTATGGAACCTTTGAGAGAAAGACATAAGATCTTAAATTTCTTTATTTTTCTCTTTTGAAGTGGGCAGAAATAAATCTAAATATTTGATTACTATTATTTATGAGCATAATCCTCCACTAAAATCATAATTTGATAACCCATGTTGGCATGAAGTGGATCCTGGGTTCTTTAAGTATATGTGAGAGGAGGCTCACTGGATCAATCCTGCCAGGTTGAAAAAGTATGAGTTCAAGTATAAGTTTAAAAAAGTTCAAGTATGAGCCTGGTAAGGGACATTTTATCTGTTTCCTGAGACCTAGCCTAATGAATAGACCTATCACCTAGAGGTTGGCCACAGTTTCTCACAAAGACTGTCTTCATACAGTAGAAAGTGAATTGAATTTCAAGTTCTGAGAGCACAGGACCTGTTTATCTCAGCTACTTATCAATTGTATGACTTTGAGCAAGGTAATTTGCCTTTCTGGGGCTTAAAAGAGTCATCTGTAAAATGAGGAGGTTGTACTAAATGATCTCTGGGAATTCTGTCCAACTCTGAATCTTGGAGCTTATGGTTGATCTACTAAGACTTGGAGGAGTTGTAATCTGCATTAGTGGAGAGAATGATTAAAATTTTTTTAAAAAAATTAATTTATTTTTAGTTTTCAACATTCACTTCCACAAGATTTTGAGTTTCAAATTTTCTCCCTGCCCACCTCAAGACAATGTGCATTCTGATTACCTCTTCTCCCAGTTTGACCTCTCCTCTATCACAACTCATCCTTCTCTTGTCCCCTTTCCCTCTATTTTCTTGTAGGGAAAGATAGATTTCTATACCCCATTGCTTGTATGTCTTATTTCCCAGCTGCATGTAAAAACAACTTTTAACTTTCACTTTTAAAACCTTGAGTTCCAGCTTCTCTCCCTTCCTTGCTCCTCACCTACCCCTGTTGGGAAGGCAAGCAATTTGATGTAGGTTATATATGTGTAGCCATGCAAAAACACTTCCATAACAGTCACGTTGTGAAAGACTATATTTCCCTCCATACTATCCTGCCCCACATTTATTCAATTCTCTCTTTTGACCCTGTCCCTCATCAAAAGTGTTTTCTTCCTCCCATTTCCCTCCCTTCTATTATCCACCCCCTGACTTATCCCTTCCCCTCACTTTCCTGTAGTGTAAGATAGATTTTCATACCAAATTGAATGTGCATGTTATTCCCTCCTTAAGCCAAATCTGACAAAAATAAGGTTCACTCTTTCCCTCTTACCTCCCCGCTCTTCCCTTCCATTGAAAAAGCTTTTTCTTGCCTCTTTTATGTGAGAGATAATGTTCCCCATTCTATTTCTCGCTTTCTCATTCTCCCAATATTTTCCTTTCTCATTCCTTAATTTTATTTTTTAGATATCATCCCTTCATATTCAACTCACCCTGTGCCCTCTGTCTATATGGATATAATCCCTCAAACTACCCTCATATTGAAAAAAGTCTCAAGAGTTACAAATGTTATCTTTCCATGTAGGAATATAAGCACTTTCACTTTAGTAACTCCCTTATGATTTCTCTTTCCTGTTTACATTTTCATGCTTCTCTTAATTCTTATATTTGAAAGTCAAATTTTCTATTCAGCTCAGGTCTTTTCATCAAGAATGCTTGAAAATCCTCTATTTCATTGAATGACCATTTTTTCTCCTGAAGGATTATATGCTGGGTAGGTGATTCTTGGTTTTAATCCTAACTTCTTTGATCTCTGAAATATTATATTCTAAGCTCTGTGATCCCTTAATGTAGAAATTGCTAAATCCTGTGTTATCCTGATTATGTATTTCCACCATATTATCCTATTATGTATTTCCACCATACTTGAATTGTTTCTTTCTGTAATATTTTCTCCTTGACCTGGGAGCTCTGGAATTTGGCTACAATATTCCTAGGAGTTTTCATTTTGGGATCTCTTTCAGGAGGCAATTGGTAGATTCTTTCGATATCTATTTTACCTTCTGGTTCTGGAATATCAGAGCAGTTTTCCTTGATAATTTCTTGAAAGATGATGCCTAGGCTCTTTTTTTGCTCATGGTTTTCAGGTAGTCCAATAATTTTTAAATTATCTCTCCTGGATCTATTTTCCAGGTCAGTTGTTTTTCCAATGAGATATTTCACATTGTCTTCTATTTTTTCCTTATTTTGTTTTGTTTTATAATTTCATGACTTTTCATAAAATCATTAGCTTCCATCTGTTTCATTCTAATTTTTAAGGAATGATTTTCTTCAGTGAGCTTTTGGACCTCCTTTTCCATCTGGCTAGTTCTACTTTTTAAGGCACCCTTTTTCTTCTTGGCTTTTTGGATCTCTTTTGTCATTTAGGTTAGTCTATTTTTAAGGTGTTATTTAACATCTATTTTTGGGTCCTCTATAGCAAGCAGTTGACTTGTTTTTAATGATTTTCTTATATCACTCTTTTTTCTTCTCATTTTCCCCCCTCTACTTCTCTTATTTGATTTTCAAAATCCTTTTTGAGCTCTTCCACGACCTGAAACCAATTCATGTTTTTTTTGGAGGCTTTGGATGTAGGAGTTTTGACTTTGTTGTTTCTTTCTGTTTGTATGTTTTGATCTTCCTTATCACCAAAGTAAGATCCTATAGTCTTATTTTCCCCCTACCTTTTGCTCATTTCTCCAGCCAATTACTTGACTTTTGAGTTCTTCATCAATGTAGTTCTCTGCTTCTAGCGGGACTAGGGGAGTATACTGTCAGCTGCTCAATTCCACCCACAATCTATGGGCCTAGAGCTCCTACTCAACAGTAACTGCTACTGCCCCTGTTGCTGCCAAGACTGTTGTAGACTCCTCTGTCCTCTCTGCCACCGTGGGGCTGGGGCCAGACTACTCTACTCTCTCACATAGATCCACTGATATTCCAATTTGTCCTCAGTGTTTTGGGGTTGTGAAGTCTGGAAACTGCCACAGGTGTTAGTGATCCAGTCCCACCCACAGCCTGCTCAAGTCCTGCCTGTGCCTGCATGACCCACTCTGGACTGTGCTCTTCTCCCAGACCAGTTCTTTCTGTTGACCTTCCAGGCTTTCTTGGGCTGAAGATTTGTTTCACTCCATCATTCTGTGGATTCTGTAGCTCCAGAATTTGTTTAGAGTCATTTTTTACAGATATCTGGCTGGGTTTGGGGGGAAAGGTCTAGAAGTCCATGCTTTTACTCAGTCACCTTGACTCCACCCTGAGAATGGTCACACCTTAACACTCTCCTCAAGGGCTACCTCCTTCAAGAGAACTTTCCTGATTTACTCTAGTTTAGTGATTCTCAAATTATTTTTGCTTGTTACAGTATAGCATTATTCTTTGCTATGAGGAATGGGGGCACACTGAGAAAAGGGCAGGACACTTATACATGTCAGCATTGGTTCCATGGCATTCACAAGAGATTCTTGCATGAGCATGTGATTGCAAGTGTAAATTCCAGATGATTAGAGCAATGCCTAAGGAAATTAAGCCATATGACAACACCCTTTAAGAATCGGTGCCCAAGCTGTTAATTGTCTTTCAAATTACCTTACATAAATATATTTTCTATAATTCTGTATTTACTTTTCTATGAAGATAGTCCACCTTCCTCTAGTAAATATTAGCCCCTAGAGGTCAAGTGCTATTTTTCTTCTGTATTTGTATTCCCAGTGCCTGACAGGTAATTGAATGAATAAAGAAGAATCATTATAGTTGTATGGTGATTTCACACAAGATCTCACCAGATCCCCAGAATAATTCTGAGATCAACATGAAGAGATTGTTTTGGAGGGCAAATTAAAATGCAGAAAATATTACATTTTGATTGGGATGTGTTTATGGTACAGGTATTTATGGTATAGGTTTAAAATGAGAATAATCCATCTGTTCACAACCATTTATTATGTGTCCACTATGTGCCTGGGATTTTGCTAAGTTCTAGGGATACAAAGAAAAGCAAAAAAAACTCCAAATATTTGCTACTTCTATAATGACCTTTGGAAAACATTGTGAGAATTAAGTGTTTGTGGAGATTTTGAGTTCTTATAAATCTGAAGTGATTTATTGTTTATTCACTAATTATAATATTCTTCATGTCATCAATTCTCTGATGGCATGGTCTTCTTTGGCAGTGGAAAAGATGTCAAATGGAACTCTATATTGAGAATTCAGAATATTAAAGAAGAATTAGGATAAAAAAATCTATGGTACAAGGAGTTAATTTAGAGAATTTAAATTAGATCTATTTTGTACTGATAATGGCATTTTTATAGAATTAGGAAATCACTATGTGCCTAAATATTTCAATATTTCAAGAATTTAATGTTTCACAATATATTTATGTAATATATTTAGAGCCAGAGGAGACCTCAGAGATCATATAGTCCAGCTTTCTTATTTTTCAGAGGAGGAAACTAAGGCCAAGGGAGATTAAGTGACTTACCTAAGGTCACACAGAGAATAAGCAACAGAGGTAGCATTTTAATCTGTGTCCTCTGCTTCCAGAGCCAGCATCTGTTCTGCCCTCCCATGCTGAGTCTAATTCACTGGTATGCATACTCCCTTTACCAGGCATATTACAATCTTAGCTTTGCCTTAGTAGGTAGTCTTCATGAGTCGTGCCTGTAAAAATTCAGAAGTGGCAAACCATCCAATGATGAGCTTCCCTAGATCTAGTCTGGCTGATCTTCTGATTATGGACACATAGTCTATTGCTGAACTGTACCCAAAACTTTGGCATAGCCTCCAAATCTGTCACTTCAACACCAGGAAGGGACTTTGGATTTTTGAGGAAAAACTCCTGGTTAACTATGTTTTATAATGATCCTATATATTAAAGTGTGGTTTGTATCACTGTCACTTGTTGGCAAAAATTGAATTGTAAGTACAGGACCTATGAGGATCTAATCATGCTTTAGACTCATATAGGTTCCCAAAGTGGGTGATACCAGCCACTGCGGGGGGCCCGGAATGATGGTAATAGCCTTGGGTGTATTTGGGGGGGCATTGAATAAAAATGAGGGGGAAGTGGAAGCATAAGGAAAGAAAAGAAGATAAGAAAACTGAAAAATTGTTCATACATGTTTAATCTGTTGTATAACAGTAAAAATCATGCAAGTTATAACCCATTAGTGTCAATGGGTTTTAACAAGTAAGTGTTGGCATGCTAGTATGTCACGCATTGTCAGGAAGTCCAGTATGCATTGGCAGGAATATGTATGTGTTATGTCTTGTTTATAATATAATACTGTATGGTTATATGATGCAATATTGCAGCATCAAAATTTCAATGCAGGACCCCCCCAAAATTTGCAATAAATTATTACATTTAAGATGTAATTTTTAAGATGTATTTTTAAATGATGCAAATTTAAAAAAGCATTAAAGGGTTAAAGCAGATTTCCAGGGGTGTGTTGAGTAATTGTTTTTTGAAAGATGGGCTGTAGGCAAAATAAATTTGGCAGCCTCTACTCCAGAGAAAGGATTCTTATTCTGGAGCCTGTGAACTTGTTTTATTTTTTTAAAAATTATTTTGATAACTATATTTGAGTAAAATTGGTTTTCTTGGTAATCCTATGTATTTTATTTCAATAATTTGAGAATATTATTTTGAGAAGGGGTCCACTGGCTTCACCAGACTGTCAGTGGGATCCATGGCACAAAAAAAGGTTAAGGATACTTGTCTAAAAGGCACATCTTGCAAATTGAAAGGACAAGGAGCACGATAGGATGCTTGTGAATCTATTTAGTCCCTCATATGCACACATTCCTAGTGTAGACATTCCTAAATCACTGATTAAGCTTGGAACACCTTTGTTTGGATGGCCTTGACAGAAAAACAGAAGGAACAAATGCAACACATGGAAGATGGAATGGAAGAACTGAGGGCAAAGTTGAAGTGGACCCAGTCCCAGCTGGAAGCTGAGAGAGAGGCGGAGAGGCAACGCCAGCTTCAGGTGGGAACATGGAAGGAGTGAGATAGAGAAGGTCAAGATGAGTGAATTTGGGGCTGTAGAGTTCCCTGAGGATGTAGGTTATAGCTATACAGCAAATGGGAACAATTCTGGATGGTCTTTCCAGCTAGAGGACCAGCGCTGTTTTTTGGTACACATACCATATTCTATTTAGTATGTTAGTCATTTATGTATGAGTGGCATCCTCCTACTAGATTGTAAGCCCAGTTAGGGCAGGATAATAATTTTATGTAGTGCTTTAAAGTTTACAAAGTGTTGTAAAAACACTATCTTATTACTCTTATGTACAAATTAATTTCACCTATAGACACTATCTTACTTGATCATTGTACTACCCTCCTAAGGATTGCAATACTACAGATATCTTAAGTTGTAATGCGACAGATATTACAATTCCATTTTACTGAGTAGAAAAGTATACCAATTATTGATTTCAAAAGTAATTTTAGATAGTCTGGAAAAGAGATCTGAATGATTTTGTTAGACCTACCTAGATGAAATGAATCATATACTTGTACAGTAATTCGAGCCCCTTTCCTACCACATCACACTTCAACCCAAATTATTTTTAGCCTCTTTTGTAACATTTGTTCACATAAAATGAGAAACTATCGGAGCATCTCCTGAGTGTGTGGTAATGTGCTGTTGGTAAAAGATGCGAAAGGAGTGGAATAATGTCCTACTCTGCCCTCAAGGAGTGTACAATCAAGTTGTAGATGTGTGAGCCTGGGTCTTGTGGATTTGTGAGTGTCAAAGAAGCTCACAGTGCTGTATGATAGAGTTTTCCTGTGTACCTACATATTTATTAAACTGTACAGTAAAGCAATGATTGTTTTAAAAATTAAATTGAAAGATTGTTTTGTATTTTTCTTGCTTCTCTTTCAGGAAGCAGAGAATATTCGCCTGAGGGAAACAGAGGAAAAAAGGGAATTTGACAGATGGAAAGAAGAGGAAAGGATGAAGCTTTACCAGGAAATAGACAATTTGAAACAATTGCTTCTAAGTGAATTTAAGAGTGTTACCAGTCAGAACTCTGTGCTAGAAGAAGTAAGTTACACAAAAGGTTTACACATTTTCAGTTGGCTGTGCGTTTAATCTTTTTCTCACACCAGTATTGTAGCTCAAATAAATGTAATCTGACATGAGTAGATTGTCAAAGTCTACTCTTTAGGGGAATAAGGTATTGGATGATATCATTTAAATTAATTCACTCTTAAAAATATTTTTAGAGTGATCATATGTTTTGTGTAGTCACTCTATACATTGAAAGAGATTCACATGTTTAGCTACATGTCGCTTCCACCATTGAAGGATAAGTTTGATGAAGGCAAGGGTTATTTGTACTTTTTTCATATCCCCAGCATCTAGCACAGTATAGTGCCAGGGAGTCAGCTCTTCATGACCATGCTATAGGAGGGGAAAGACTAGTACAAACAAGGAATTTGTAGCTCAAAAATGCATTACTAGATCAGGTTACTTCCATTTAAAAAGTTTTATTGACATCATGTATTTTTCATCACAGTCATTTCTGCATGTCTTTCTTTATACTTTTGCAGCCTTTTCCTATCACCTTCAATTCTTTATGAACCTTCCTCTGTAAGAAAGAAAACAGTTAAGCAAAACCAATTTACATAGCCAATATATACAATTCTGTTTGCAGTTTTCCGAGCATGTAGCCTTCCCCTTACCCCAACTCCTTCCAAGGAAAAGTCTATTTCCCCATCTCTTTACTGGGGCAGAGATTGGTCATTATAACTTACAAATTTTTTTGTACTCTGATGCAGTAGATAGATACTAGGTCTGGAGTCAGGAAGACTTAAGTTCAAATCTAGTCTCAGGCACTTACTAGCTATGTGGCCCTGGGCAAGTCGTTTACCCTCTGTCTGCCTCAATTTTTACATTTATAAAATGCCGATGATAACAGCATTTACCTCCCAGGGTTGTCATGAGGATCAAATGAGATAATATTTATAAAGAACTTACTTCAGTCCTGACACATAGTAAATGCAGCATAAAAACTTATTCCCTTCCCTCCCTCCCCTCACATTACTGTAGTCATGGTACCATATTGCTTGTCTGCTTTTACTTATTTTATTTAGCATTAATATTTTCCCAAGAATTATTCACATTTGTCATTTTTATGGTGCAATAATGTTCCTTTATATTAATATATTATGATTTTTTCCTCCTTTGGTGTACCCAGTTTGTTTTCAGTTCTTTGCTACCAAAAAAATGCCCCTATGAATTTTTTATATATATGAGACCTTTTTTCATATCTTTAACTCTTATGTAATGTATGCTCTATATTGGGTTTTCTGGATCAAAGCATATGAACAGTTTAGTTACTTTTTTCTCGTAATTCCAAATTGTTTTCTAACATATAAAACGTAACACATAAACTACAGTTTATTGATGTGCCTGTTTTTGCAAATCCCTTCATTATTTTATAATTTTTGCCAATTTCATAGGTGTGAGGTAATTTCCCAGAGTTTTAATTTACCTTTCTCTTATTAATAATTTAAAACAGTCTTTCATAAGATTGCTGATTGTTATTTTTTGAAAACTATTCATCCATGTCCTTTGACCATTTAGATATTAAGTAATGGCATTTACACCCTAATTAGTTATTTAATTAATTCCATGTGTATCTTGGATATCAGATTTTGTCAGTGACATTTGATGTAAAGAATTTTCCCCTGATAGACACTTTTCATTCTAATCCTAGTTGTGTTGCTTTTTGTTCCTTCAAAAGTTTTTACATTTTCTGCCATTGAAATGATCTGTTTTGGCTTTTTAATCACTTCTATTCCTTTTTGGTTTCAAAATTACAGAAGTGATGTCCTTGCTACTCATGATAATTAATTTTTCTACTCTTAATCTCAGTCCAATGCATCATTCTAGAGAATGCTTTGGCAGCCTTTCTCACTCAGCTACTTCAGTTTCTCCTTTCGTACTAGCTCTTTCCTATCTGTAATGCATATTTTAAGCATCTGTATATGTGTATTACTTATTAGACCATTGGTGAACTAGGACTATAGGTTCAACTGATTTTAGATATAGTAGAATTTCTCTTCATTGGTGAAAAGTTATACTTTGCACATCCCCATGCAACATGTTGGGGTAGGAATTTATAGCCTAGTAGGAAAAATATGGTATGTAAACAGGTAATTGTAATGAAAATATCACTTTAAGTGTATATCAAAGAAATACCAAGTACCATAAGAGTGAGTGAGAGATCACTGATATCTGGGCAAAACTATTGTCATCTTCATGAAAAATGTGGCATTTTAGCTAGGATTTGAAGGGAAGCTAGGATATCAATAGGCAGATATATAAGAAAGGATATTTTTGGGATAGGGTCACAGGGTGAGCTAAGGTACAGATATAGGAAAACTTGAGGTGTGTTCTGGGGAAAAGGTCTAGTTCAATTTGGCTGGAACATAGAATTATTGTAGCTCAATTGTGTCTGACTCTTTGCGACCCTGTGGATCATACCATGCCAATACCCTCCATGGGGTTTTCTTGGCAAGAGTAGTTTGCCATTTCCTTCTCCAACGGATTAAAGCAAACAGAGATTAAGTGACATGCCCAGGGTAAGTAAGTCTCTGAGGTTGGATTTGAAATCAGGACTTCTTGATTCTAGGTCCAGTGTACGATATCACCAGTTGCCCTGGAACATGGAGTATGTGAAGGGAAACCATGCGTAGGTTGAAGTTAGATTGTGGAATGCTTTAAATGCCAATGTAAGGAGCTTAGGCCTTTTTGGCACTTCGTTTGTAGGCATTCAAGACTAGAAGTTAGAGGCTAACTATAGTAATCTAATTACGTCTTAGAACATAGGCTAAAGAAATAGAAATTGGGGAATTCTTATGATCTAATTGTGTTTTCCAGTCAAATAAAAGCCAGGGGGCTTAGAACAATTGAATATACTAAATTACGTATTCAGTTTCACTTCTCTGTTGGAAAAGGTATGTTCCACAGATACACATGCAGAGAATTCTCTTTCAGCTCCCTTCTTGAGTTTAAAATTGGCTTTGACACTTTTCAACACTCCTTTGAAAAAAGGGCAGGGAAAATGAGATCAGATGTTTAGCAATTATTACAAAGTGAAAATCCAGAGGCTCACACAAACTCAGAAACTCTTAGTATGGAAGGGATAAAAAGAGGTCAGTAGATATAATTTTTTTCCCATGTAAACTAACAGCAGTTCTTGCCTCTCAGGTCAAAGAAACAGGGACATGGATTGCTTAGTTTATTCATTGAAGAGTTCTTCATTAGACAATTTCAGAGATAGCATGGTAAACTGGAAAATAGAAGAAACTAAATTTGAACCCAATTCTTTTCTGGTTTCAAATTCAATGCTATCTATGATTTTTATATAGATATATCTTATAGTTTGGAATATTTTCCCTTAATGCATTGCCTTAAATTTACCTTTAGTAAGTAATTTGTTGTGAACTTAATTATTACAAGAATAAAACCATTTTATTCTGTTTACTTTCAGGATATAACTAATATGAAAATATGTTTTACATGATTGTGTATGTACAATCTATATTGAATTGCTTGCCTTCTCTATAAGAGGGGATGAAAAGGAGGGAGGGAGAGAATTTGGAACTCAAAATTTAAAAAATTGTTAATTGTTTTTATATGTAATTTGAAAAAAAAAGAACAAAACGATTGAATTTATACCCCCAATTTTTAAGACTTTCAACATAGAGAAAGGTATAATAACTGATCAATTTATTAATTTTGTAGGCTGATACAGGATTTACAGTTTCTCAATCATGGAAAAGTATTAGGTTAGAATTAGATTCTAACGAGAGTAGACTTCAGGGAAATAAAAATACCAGTGAAAATTGTGTTGTCTCCCAGGTTCTGACCTCCTTGAGTAGCTTTCTGCTTGAAGTTATTCATGTCACACATGTAAGTGGTAGAATGGCAGGTAAAAATTTTGTAGGCTGATAAAGATATCTGTGGGATTAAAGATTATTTGATAGGCCAAGTTAAAAGACCCTTTTATCAGTGCATTCTCTTTACATAGCACAAGATGTGAAAGAGACTATTATTATGAGATTTTAGTTTAAAATATGTGTCAATCTCTTCAGAAACTCCAAGCATTGCAATCCCACACTGTAATAGAGTCTCATCTTGGAACACTGAGGGATGATGATGCTGAAGACCGACAAAAACAAGCAAAGGAGGTACAAGACATGAAGGAGAAGCTTGAACACCAGGTGCGTTTTCCTCATATCTTTCATCTCGAGTTCCATTTTTAGAGCCATTCTACCTGTTCCCAAACTTATCTTCATTATGTTGAATGGAAGAAACAACTTGAAGATAATAAACTTCTTTGTATTTGTATCCTTAGGACTTAGCACAGCCTTAATAAATGTTTCTTGACATGTTGATTTTTAAGGTTTATCTGCCAACTCATGAAATTGAAGAAAATATAAGTCCCCTCAATCTCTATTTCTTCAGGATAAACTCTGTTATAGTAAGGTTGCATATTATACAATTTATGTCTAAAAGTTCCTTGTCCATAGCAACAAAAACATTTAGCAAGTTCATATAATATAACTATTTCTACTTCTATTCCCCAAGTTAAATTTTTAAGTAATGGATTTTACTCACAGCATCACTTAATTTCAGAATTGGAAGGAACCACAGAGGCCATATATTCTAAAGTATCTGTGAACAAGAATCCTACCTACAACATTTCTGCCACCTGGTTACCAGCCTGTATTTGATGACTTTTTGTAAATCTAAAATCTACTCTTTCTACCTTTCAATAACTCTAATTATAAGAAAGTCTTTGCTAACCTTCAGGCTAAATTTGTCTCTTTGCAGCTTCTACCCATTGCTCCTATTTCTGCTGTTTGGGACCAAGCAGAACAAATCTAACTTCTTTTCCACATGATTACTTTTCAGATTTTTGAAAACAGCTATTACGTTCCCATTAAACATCTTTTCCAGGTGAAACATGCTTAGTTTCTTCAATTAATCCATGTTATGAACTTGACACCTTTTACCATTTTGGTCATTTAGGATGGCATCAGGCTAGTCAGTATCCTAGTTATAGCGTAGTTTCTAAAATTGAGCCTGTATTCTAAAATACAGTCTGACAAGGGCAAAGAGGAAGGCAAAGTTTTCGTGCTCTTGAATACTAATATTCTCTTACTGAGTCTTAGATCATATTGGCTATTATTTAAGCTTCCATATATTATTAACTAAAATATTCTAATAAACTTTATTGGATGGGACTAATTCATATTAAGCTTGTGGTCCACCTTATATTTATAAACTACATATCCTCCCCCCGGCCCAAACTATTAATTTCAGCCAAATGTTTTAGCTTGCTGTATGTTTTTTGGATCTTAAGTGTATAATCCAGTGTGTTAACTGTATCTCCCAATTTTCTGCCATCTGAATATTTGATTCACAGGAAAATTATGTTTTTATCTAAAACATTGTTAAAAAATGTTAAGACATAGGGTCAAGCAAAGATTTTGGCAGCACATCAATAGAGAGTTCGTTTCAAATATACAGTGAGCCATTAATAACTACTCTTTAAGTCTAGCCATTCAATTAGTTAGAAATCACCTCACATGTATTATCAATGTCTATACCTCTCCATCTTCTTCACAAGAATAGCATGAGAGACTTTATAAATGCTTTCTTAGAATCTATGTAAACTATATCTATGGGGCCTCCCCAACCTTTCCTCACCCTGCCTAGTCTGCCACTTTTTTAGTGACCTTAGAAAAAATGAGGTTAATGCAGCATGCTCACTAACTATCCTTATCTTTATTGACCAATGAAATTGTATTTGCATTGCCACAGTTATATATTAAATTCACATATCTTATAGCTCATTTATAGCTAGCCCATAAACATTCTGTCACCTCTAATCTGGACATAGGGCTGTACTTAAATTGATAACTTAGATAATTTGGTATTTTATTATTGAGAATAGAAGCGTCAATGGAACCACAGTTCAAAAATTTCCTAATTATTCTTCCTACTGTGGGTGTTAGTATATATCAAATTGTACACATATGTGTATGTAAATGTATATATATATATCTATCTGATCACAAGTATTCATTTATCAGTCTGCTAAATATTCTCATTTGTTCTTATACCTATCATTGTCAGAGTGATGACTCTGACGGGAGAGGGAAGCTTAAAGTGACTTAGTAAAGTTAGAGACCAAGGAAGCTTTTGAATGAAAATTACCTAATTTTTCCCTCTGCTTATATCAACCTTATACAGTTTAGTCCAGGGGGGTGGATGAGGGCCTTAAGGCCACATGTGACCTTCTATATCCTTAAGTACTGCCTTTTGACTGAATCCAAATTTTACAGAACACATTAAGTATCTAGAAGACCTGTGATTATATAGGTTGTATGGACTGTTCAGGAAGGAGTAACCTCTGGTGTGAGGGTTGTTGAGCCATTTTCGGGACTGCTCACTCACCTTTGGTATCTACCTGGCAATCATTTCTCACTTGTGGCTCCAAGAAACCACAAGCATGTACAGGAGCCACATCCCAGTAAATCATCTTGGCAGATGGGCTGAATCAGGTTAAGGGTAACCAGCAGGCTTCAAACCTGTTGGGGAGTTAAATAGTTGTCTGTTCTAAGCATAAGACTTCCCGCAGCAGAATGGGTGGATGAGAACAAGTTGTTCCAACAGTCATGAAGGTGGCTGTGTTGTGGAGTGTTTAAAGCTTGGTCAGACATCAAAGATGCTAAGGTCATCCATTGAATCTTGGGCTACTGCCAGTCATCTTGACTTTTATCTTGCCATTGGACTTCAATGACTCTGGAAGAGAATGATGTTGGTGGCTTTGTGCAACTCTGCCTCATTTAAGTCCAATTCATGCATGAGTTAAGACATTACCCATGATATCATCGGCCCTCTTTGAAAATGAAGGACAAACAAGAACCATTCTATATAAGTTTTATTTATGCCTGCTTCAGCCATCATAAATTATGATTTGACATAATCTAGCTCCATATGAAAGGGACAAAAGAAGAAGCTCTTGAGCCATTCTGGGCCAGTTAATAATCAGTGTATTGGGATAATCTGATATGGAAAGGATTTGGGACACAGACAAAATCTGGGGAATTTATTTCAGCCATTAACCCTTTCAAACCTATGGATGTGTCTGTAGATGTGTGTGTGTGTGTGTGTTTCTTTTGACAGTCTGGTGAAACTAATGTAATCCCTTCTTAGAATATTGTTTTTAAAAACATGAAGTGATATACGTAGAATTACAAAGGAAACCAATTATATTGAAATATGGTTATAAAAGCAACCAAGTTCACAGATTCCAGGTTAAGAAATCCTGCTTAGAGCTCAATAACTGTCTTTTATATGTTTCTAATTTTCCAGAAATTAACGTGGAAGAGAAAGTTAAAGAACCTGCAGGAAGAACATCTGACAGAAAAGAAAAGGGTAAAGGCTATAATGAAAATGGTCCAGGGTTTGTGACTGTAGCATAGGTTGTCTGATTTCTCTCCAACTGTTCACTCTCAAAATCCTCCCTCTGCCCCATCTCAGGTAGGTGATAGTTTACTAGCAAAGTAAGTTGGGGGTTGGATGGAGAAGAGGAGATTCAAGATGAAAATATGATTACTGACATTATGAAGCTTGGAAACTCCAACAGTACAGCATTGTAGCAAAGTCTCACATTTTCTCTTGGACAAAGAGAGCCTCAATAAACTTGGTAAAAAAAAAGTCAAAGAAGCATGAATGGTAAAGTAGGCTTTCACTTAAAAAACAACTTTTTCTGCCTATTCAGTTGCTATTCTCATACCACCAATGGATCTTCTACTTCTGCTAACCCCAGCTGCCTACCATTGTGTGTGTGTGTGTATGTATGTATGTATATATTATTATTATGAGTGGAATCATCTTTGTAGATATTTTTACATTTTTGTATATTTTCATCATTGTAATATTTTTATATATTACATATAAACATGTTATATATAATATTATCATATTATTATGTATATTATATATATAATTTTATGGAGGAAAAAGGCAGTTAATACTTCCTTGTTAAAGTTGTGTGGCAGGATGACAAATACTACAGAGAGAGTAAATCCAATATTAGTGATAAAGTTGCGCATTTTTATAGGATTTATTTATATCCACAGAAATTTCTTGTTATCCTGGGCAAGTTCCTTAACCTTTAAAAACCTCATTTTAACACAGTTGTATAAAATAAAGGCTGGCAAATTATGACCCCTTAACTTTTCATAGAGTATACAAAAACAGGTGGTGGGCCAGATCTGATCCAGGAACTGTAGTTTACTGACCTCTGTTAAGCCCAGTAGTTATTTCAAGGGCTTATCTTTCATTATCTCTGCTTTCCCTAGGTATAAAAACTTCCTCAAAGGGAAGCTGGTGGTGATTCTGACTATACTGTTTCTCTTATTTATCCTGATAGAGAAAACTAAACATATTTTTTGCCTACATTTGACCACATTGACCATAAACTATCTTCTCTAAGCTTATGGGAACATGGACTTTAATACTGCCTTGCTCCATTATACTCTGTGTAGATTGAATAGAGATTCCCAAACTTATTTGACCTACAGCCTCCTTTAAAAAAAAATCAACTCCCCTCTGGAAATTTACTCACTTTTAACCCTTCAATGGTTTTTTTGAAATTTGCATCATTTCAAAAAATATGAAATATATTTTAAAAATGACACATCTGAAATTTTAAAACAATGTAAATTTGTGGGGTTTTTCCTATGTTGAAATTTTGATAATGCAATATTGTGTCATGTAACCTTAGAATATTGTACTGTAAACAAGTCATTACATACACACATTCCTGCCAATGCATGTTGGACTTCCTGACAATGAGCTACACTTGCTTGTTAAGACCTTCCTGCATACTTGACCACTGATTGGTCATAACTTGCATTTTGTGTGTTTCTTTGGAAATAATGTAATTACTACAACTAACTCTGTTACACAACAGATGAAACATGTATGAGCAGTTTTTCAAAATTTTCTTCTCTTCTTTCCTTATGCTTCTCAGGTCCCCTTATTTTTATTCAACTACTCCCAATTGTACCCAAGGCTACTGTCCCCTCCCCGTCATTCTTCTAATGCTCTCCTCTCCCAGCCCTGATAGAGGACAGTAACACTCCCTTTGGAAATCTATGGGTAGATGAAGGGAAGTTTAATTGTAAAACCAGAAGAACCTTACTGCTGTTTTTTCATACATTTCTGCAAATCATTCATTACATATTTGTAGGGAAACAGTTTCTCATTGTGTTTCAGTAAACAATTCATTTAACTTTTTCAGAGCAGAAAAATAATGGCAATGTATTTGCTAATGACTTTATAAAATATCTATGACAAATAGTTACATTTATTATCTTACTGGCAGGCCATTCATTGATATGATAAATTATTTTACAAAATAGCTCTTGAGTTCTTATTTAACTTCAGATAGCTCAGGAATATTCCATTGAATTGGATAATAACGTTATAGACTTTTCTGAAATCTGATCACCTCCAACAAGAGATTATCTTAGTCTCTTCTAGGATGAAATCTCCTCAAACAACTTTTAATACAGGATGTGGGATCCCAGAACTCAGACAAGAAACTTAACCGACCTCATTCTTCTCTACAGTTGAAGGATGAAAATGAGAGACTCCGAGTCTCCTTGTCTCAGGATCAAAGGAAAGCTGCGGACCATTTTCAGCGCCAAATGGACTCACTCAATGCCAAGTGCCAAGATCAGGCCAACATCATTAAATCCCAGGAAAAAATGGTATGTCTGCCATCTTCTTTGCTAGGATAGTTTCACTTAGGATATTCGATGCCAGTCTTTAAAAGGTTTTAACCAATACCTTTGTTTTCATATCAACTTCATTTTCAAATATGATCACTTATCCCCTAGCAGTAAATCATTCCTTATAGCAAAGAATAAAAATGAAAGAAAAGTAATTCAGCAGAACTAATCAGTATATTAGTTGAATTTGACAGTATGTGTCATGTTGCAAATCCACAATTTTCTCCCTCTGTATTGAAGGGAGAGAAGCACATTTTCTCATCTCTTCAAAACCAGCCTTTTAGTTATATTAGACTTCATAAGTAAGGTCAGGTTGTTTTATTCTTTTATCCTTGGTTCCCATCTTATTTGTAGGGTTTTTCCTGAAGAGGGAACTGAGAACAGGACTGAAAACAGAAAACCAGTAACTGGAAGGGGTTTTATCTTCCTTTATTATGGTGATGACTATTGTTTTCATTAAAGACTATTAGCAACCATTAAGTAACAGACAAAAGTGAAACCAAAAACTCTATGCTTGTGTTTATTCTTTTGTCCCTGGGGATGGTTATAAGCAATTACCCTTTTCTATGTTATCATATCCTAATGAGGAACAACCAAATTTGTGCCAATATTAACGCAATTTCCTAATGTCTTGATCAATGAGACATTTGACAGTTGTTAGATACAACCAGCAACAGGTGGTTCATTAAACAAATATGGCTGTCTCTTCCTGATTTTACATAAAATTCCGTCTAAAAATATATCCCTCATTAATGTGTTGTTAATGTCTGAAATGTCACCTTTAGAGTTGCATCCATATATAATATTAACAATTTCTGTTGGGGCTGTGATTTTAGTAGTAAGGGTAGTCCCTTCAATAACAAAGATCTCAACTACTCTTTGTCTCCTCATTATACACCAGTTATAGGTTTCTGTAAATTCTCCATTGGGAACCCCTCAAAGATTCCAGGGATCTTCCTGCAGTTCTTTTTAATATCTCAGTTTTACCAATATGACACTTGGGCTATCAATCTCCTCTCTTATTCTCTGTATGCACTGGTTTGTCTATTTTGCTGGTTATATCTTTGATGTAGTTTTTTTTTAATGAAACTACTCAAATATAGTTATTGTTGTTGGTGATGATGACAATAATATTTAGCATTTTTATATAATGTTTAAAAGTTTGCCAAATTACTTTGAAAATATTATCTCATGTTATCCTCACAACAACCCTGGGAGGTTGATGCTATTATTATTCCTAATTTATAAATAAGGAAATTGGGGCAAACTGAGGTTAAGTAACTTGCCCAGGGTTACACAGCCAGAAAGTATCTGAGGCAGGATTTGAACTCAAGACTCATTCCATGTTCAATCTTTTCTCCATTGTTCAAACTTATACCTATCATTATTCTTTTCATTGAGTGATATCACTTTTTTTCTTGTAAAAGAGTGGTATTCCATTATTTGTAGCCATATGATATCTCTAGGAGAATACTGATGACAGAGATGACCATTTGTGGCACTGGGCTTTTTGTCGTTCATCCTTTGTTCTCAAAGTGGACCAGTGACATCATGAGGGTGATGTCATGACTTACACATGAGTTGAATTTAAGTGAGGCAGAGCTGCACAAAGTTATCAGCCTCACTCTTTTCTCCAGAGTCATTGAAGTCCAGTGGTAAGAGAAAAGTCCAGTGATGGTCTGGGATGCAGTGATGATCTTGACTTTTTAGAATTGTTGAAAACATTGAGGAATTTTCTAATTGCGATGTAGCACAATCTCCCTTCTTTACTCATTTCTGCACTTAGCTAATTGTTCACCTTTAGAGGCTGACCCAGATAAACAAATGTACACAATAGGATATTGATCCATCGATCTGCTGAATCACGTTAAAACCTAGGTAATATACATTTTCATCTACTTTGTATTTCTAATGTGGATAATAAAATTCATCTCTTTCCCTCATTTAAAAATTTTACTAATGAGGTTTTGTAGTGTTTTGAGTTTTAGTGTTCAATATCATATCATATGTGAATAGGAACTTTTAAGACCCTCTCTATTAATAGGGAATCCTATTTATGTTTGAACTTTTCACAGGTCACCTTATATGACACTGGTGATTGAGCAAATCATTTTCTGTTTTTGATGTTAACATTCAGTGGATTATAGAATGAAGCTGTATGCATAATTTTGTCTTTTTCCATAATATTCATCATAAAATCTTGCACCATTTTAACATATGATGAGAGACACTTGGGGAGAAGCTTCCAAATGCTTCTGCTGAGTAAGCAGCATGACATAGCAAGCTTGATGTAGAGCTAGACAGACCTGGGCCCAAGTTTTGCCTCTGAGACATACCTACTATGTGACTCTGGGCAAGCTACTTAAACCTCTCAGTGTTCTAGGACAGAGGTATCAAGTACAAAGGACCCATGGGCTACATGCATCCTACAACACTCCTGAGAGTGACCTGAACCAGATTAAAATGTAATTGGGAAATATCTACAAAAAAATAAAAATATGAAAAACCACAGATAATATCAATATTTAGTATTCTGAGGTGAAATATAGTGTGTAAGGATCCTTATGTATGGTTTAGTGAATCCTATTTTTATTTGAGCTTGATACCACTGTTTTAGGCAACTCTCCAAGGCTATAAATTCCTGAGATGGTTCTGACACATTTCTAGAGAGACTTTCCTCATCCAGGAATTCCTTATACCGGTGAAATCACATGTCCAATCTCCATCCCCATCTCCATCTCCTGAGTCACATGTTTAAACAAAAAACACAAGACAGTGAGTTCTTATATTCTCTATGCACCTCTGCCATTTCACAAGAGGAAAGATGTGGACTTTGATAGGAAGTCATTTGCAAAAGCCTGTTTTCTTTTTAAGTTTCCATCAAGAATACCCATGATATGTGCATATCAATCTTTCTTGTAAATATTTTATAGATAAGGGAATGCAGGCATATGGATGGCTCACTGTCATATTTTTGGTTACCTTCTTGGGAGAAGTGTGATTTCTTGGAGTGCTTCTTCTCTCTTTAAGATATCAAAAACGGACCCTGAGCACTTCCAAAGTAGTGTCACCATCATAGTAGATTTCGCTTATGTATTTGTTCAGATCCAGACTTTTGCTCACTTCCACTTTATGTGTCACAACCCATTGGGTGTAGAATCCAAATGTGGAGATTCCATTATTTTTGGTGATGCAAGTAGATTCCCTATGAAACATCAACAGATCAGACCCATTTTGCATCTATTCATGGTACTCTTTTTTTTGTCTCAGTTACATATGAAACATATTTACATTTGCTTCATTTACATATATCCTCAGGATGTCATTGCCTAGCAACATCTCATAGCAAGTTCTCTCAAAGCTTATTTTCTGCTCAACTCCTTGTTCCTGTCTTGTGAGGCAATAGGACTTGTGAACTCCCTGCATATGTTTTACAAAAGTACTTGCACTCTATTTTTGTTTGTGGCTTTTGTCATGGCTGCCATGTTAAGATTAATTATTATTATTACTGCTTGGTAATGAACTTGAAATTTGATGATTGTTTTCTACATGGGGGTGCTTTGTTGCCTGTTGTAGTATTTCCTATCAAATCTCTAAGAAATAATGATAAGTAGTATCAATGTTTTTACTTTTATATGCTTTTCAGTTTTTTTTTGGAATTGATGTGTATATCATGCTTTAAAATGAATAAAGCACTTCACCTACAAAAACCTTATAAGGTAATTTACTCCAAGTGCTTATCTACATTTAATAGATGAGGGAGGAGAGGGAATAGGCATTTCTATAGCACTTACTATGTGCCAGACCCTGTACTCTGCTAAGTGCTTTACAAATATCCTCTCATCTGATCCTCATAACAGACCTGCAAAGGATTATTATCCCCATTTATATTTGGGGAAAACTGAAGCAAGCAGAGTTTAAATGATTTGCCTGGGATCACACAGCTTGTATCAGAAACTGGATTTGAACTCAGATCTTCCTGATTCCAGACCTAGCTCTCAGTACACTGTGCCCTCAGCTGACTTAAGAGGAAAAGCACCCAAACTGAGGCTCAAAGACTATCGAGGCTATGACACTAAGAAGTGTCAGGTTGAGAAATGAGGTTTCCTGACTCAAAGTCTAATGTTCTTCAAAATAGAGTATTATTGATAACTTTTGTTTCTGATATCACAGTCATTTCTGGACATTATGCCCTCCCTCAAATGAGTGCTCTTCTTGTAAGAAAGACTTTTAAGTGAAACCAGTAGATACAGTGACTGTAATATCTGCATGTCTACAGTACCCCTTACATATACCCTCCCATCTCTACCTAAAAGAGGAAGACACATTTCATTGTCTGTTCTCCTGGGACAACATTAAACCTTATAATCACTCTTGTGTTTATTATTATGTCATATTAGCTTTATCTTTTCACTTACCTTAATATAGTCATTGTGTATATTATTTTCTGGGTCATACCTTTAATATACTTTTCAGTATGCTCCCATCTTGGTTTTAGGCTTCTAATTTAGTATTAAACTTTCATTTTAATAAATTGATGATCTGACAGCACCTAAACAGATGACTTTAAAGCGATATCTATTGCTATAATCACTTTTTTCCTCTTTTGGTTAAATATGGCTGACCTCATTTGAAAATTTGTATTATTCCCTGCTTACCTTATCCAATGACTTCTGATTCTCTTGAAGAAAATATTTGAGATGAACAGGTATTTCTAAGTAATCTAAAAAACTTTCACCTCTTCCATTTCTTGATACTGAAGGATATTTTCCAACATAAGTTTTATTGTCTTACTTTGAACCCATATTTACTTTCAAGTCATTTGGTATCAGAATGTAATTGACTTACTTTAGAAGACCTTGTCAAATTTTTCTTTGAACTTCTTTACTTTCTCATCCTTTGAAAATTATGCTGGCACATAAGCAGAAACTACCTTCCTCGTTGTCTGTTTCCTTGTACTCATCATAAGCATTGTAAAGTGAGATCATCAAGGATTCCATTAAATGATGTTTTTCTTTTCGTCTTTGAGTAGAAAATGAAGCCATTTCTGTCAATTCATCATTCACTTCTCACACAAGAGAATATGTGAGCTACCCTTGGAGTTACTGCTAACTTCTTTATGTCTTTTTGTTTCATTTAGAGTTAAAATTTCAATATGGATATGATAAAGTTTCTCCAGTGGCATGTTGATTCATTGGTTATTGGATAATGATCCCTTGTCAAGAACATCAATAATTAAATTCAAGTTTATAGATGATCTAAATAGATTGTATGATCTAAGTATCCTCTGTGGTCTTTCTTGCCATTCTGCCAACATAATTGCATAAGCAGAACGGAGATATGTAGGTCTGAGGGGCACTTGTATTGCCCATGGCTTATCTCCACACATGCAGATTTGCACACACACACACACACACACACACACACACACACAGCTCATTACTAGGTGGCAAATCTGCTAATGAGTCTCTGTTTTTAGTTGGGAATGACCCTGTACAGCTAACACAGAGTCGATTTCACTTGAGAGGAACTTGACCTTTGAGCTTTTAAGAACCCAGGGTCACTTTAATGCCAAGATGAGGCATCAAAGTAGTACTTCTGTGAAGGACTCCCTTTTTTTTAATGATAATATCCCCAAGGAATGGGTGCTATATTACAGTTGTTTATTAAACTCAATTATTATATTTATTCATTGAATTATCCTGTTATTATACAAACCTGCCTGGAAAGGGATATAGATTAGGCCTTATCATATCTAAATACCTTAGCATGAATGAATTTACTCATTTATTGAATAAGCATTTATAATAATTAATAAGAGCTAATATTTATGTAGTACTTTAAGATTTGCAAAGCATTTAATATTATTTCATGTGTTCTTCATAATCATCCTGTGAAATAGGTGCTGTTATTGTCTATGTTTTACAGATGAGGAAACTGAGGCAACAAGAAATTAAGTGACCTGTCCAGGGTCACACAGTTAATTAAGCATGTAGGGCAAGAATTGAAGTTGGGTCTTCCTGATTCTAAGTCCAGAGCTCTGTTCACTCATACCTTCTAAGTGCTAAGCTCTGTGCTCAAAGTCTTTCCAACTTAGCAGCTAATTGAAGGTACATTTCTATGAAGGGAGAGGCACTACAAATAAGTTTTGATTGATAAACCCTCTGTCGTTGGCTGTAGTGGGAAACGCAAAGAATGGCCTGCGTAAGGTAATTGGGAGTACGCTCCTAGCTACCACTAGTATGAAATTGATTTAACAGTAATATTGTTATTGATTTATTGAATAAATAATTTTCATTACTGTTGCTGTTTTTATGGAAATATTGGCATATATGTTTATGACTGTTTACAAGTGGCCTTTATTAAGGCAGCCAGAACAGATATCATTGTGTTCATTGGACAGATGGATTAACAGTGTCCAAAGTAATGAAGGAACTTGCTTAAAATATCATGCCTAGGCTGTGGTAGAACCAGGACTAAAACTCAGTTCTTCTGACTGCTGTTAGTCTTCTATTTCTCACTTCTACATAGATCCTCTCTCATTTCCAGCTCTACTTCTGAGATGACAGTGACTCAGAACATGGTAAAAACCAAACAAAACATTGACAGAAGACATTCCATCTGCTTCTAATTTTCCTTGTTTTAAATTTTTTCAGATTAAAAAGATGTCTCTCAGAAAGGAGGAAGGTAAGTTTTGATGCTTTAAATGAATTAGAAGTATTAGCCCCAGTTATGGTTTTTATTATAAGGTCTTTCCTTATTCCCCCTCCTGACCACACCCCTAAGAAATCTAATCAAAGCAATAATTTTTTTAATACTTGGTAATGGCATCCAATGCCTAATATTTGGTTGTTCCAAAGATTCTTCTTCATGTTCCTTGGTCATATGCCCTAAGAACAGGGCATGAAATCAGAAGAAAAAAGCATTGAAATCTAGGACAATAAGATTTTATACAGCAATTTTAATTTCCATTGGCATGTTTTCTAGCTGAAATCTATATCCCTGCAACTATATAACATGAATCTCATTTTATTTGGCTGAAATTTAAAGTAGAGAGGAATCATTCATGGTAAGGTATGACTTAAAGGGGGACTTTACTCAAGAATAAAATTGGAAGCAATTGTACTATATAGACATGATACTGATGCTAATTAATTCAACACACATTCAGTCTATTATGTGCAAAGTACTGAATGAATGAATGAAACATTTAGCACTTCCTATGTGAAATGTACTGTGCTAAACACTGGGGATAGTGTTAGGAATAATACAATATACATACATATAATGTAATACATAGGAATACAATACAATATAATATATAGGAAATTCAGTCCTTTCTCTCAAGCAGCTCACATTCTAATGTCAGAGACATTTCAGTAGTAAGTCAGATGGAGAAGTCCTATGGTCTTAAGGGAGCAGCAGCAAAGTATATGTTAATGCATTTAATGCCATTTGCATGGATTCAATGACAGCAGTTTCTGATGTTAAAGCATTTAACAGTGCCTAAGACTTTGGTGGCTTAGAAGCTTCTTTTTTGGACCTTCAGTAGCTGTAACTATAGCACTTACAAGAGTAGCTAGCAGACAGAGTCTCTAAAAAGGTTGCTTCCAGTTGATGGCCGAGGACAGTGGATGGTTCTTAGTCCTATCCTCACTGAGGGTGGTTTTTCTCACTGGTCATATCTCCCTCCCATTATATATGAGCCAAACCTGAGAGGCAGGAGCTATTATTATCCCCATTTTATAGATGAAGAAACTGAGGCAGGCAGAGATCAAATAACTTGCCCATAGTCATAGTCAATAAGTATCTGAGGCATTATTTAAACTCAGGTCTTCCTGATCCCCAAACCAGCTCTCTATCCACTGAGCCACCTAGTTGCCTCTGTAGTACTTTAAAAGCTGTGGAATGAACATTTCTCATTTTACAGATGAGGAAACTGAGGGACAGAAGAGTTAAGTGATTTTCTCACATTCAGAATACTAATGTCTGAGATAGTATATGAATGCAGGTCTTCCTTACCAATCCACTACCAGTAATTCTCAAAGTGTGATCTGGGAACCCCTGGTCACTTGTAAGGACAAAGCTATTTTCATAACAGCACTAAGATGCTTTAATTTCTAAAATGTTATACATAGATGGATATAACCTTCATTAAAAAATTCTTCAAGGAGGAGTCCTCAGTTTATTTTGACTTATAAAAGGGTTCTGAGTTAAAAAGGTATGAGAACCACAGTATCCAATACCATGCTACCTCTCTGCTGCCATATTGTTTTCTCCTAGTTGGAGGTAAGTTTCTTGATGTCAGATGTTTTCATTTTTGTCTTCAAATCCCCACCACCTCACACAGTGTTTTGCACCTAGTAAGTTTTAAATAAATGAATGTTAAATTGAATTGGATTGCTTGAAAGCTGAGCCACGAACAAAGACAAAACAGCTGAAGTGAGATGAAGCTTTGGGCTTCCATATTCCTCAATTCCTTTGTGTTAAAGAGGGTTAATGGTAAAAGCAAACTCACATATTATTTTGATATTTTTTGTTTGTTTTTTGTTTAATGAAGAGCTTGACATGCTATTTTAAATCCTGCAAGATAGGCAGAATGAGTATTTTACCCATTTTGCTGCTGTGGAAAAAGATGCCATGGTACCGTAAAGCAGCCTATAAACCTTGCTTCTCAAGAAGCTGAATCAGGAGGATTGCTTGACTTGAGAGTTCTAAGCCACAGCAGGGCTAAAGTCACCCTAAGTCTGACATCAATATGATGAGTCCCTGGAAGCTGAGTGTCACCAGACTTCTTAAGGATGGTAGAAATGGAGCAGGTCAAACTTTCCATCTAGAAGAATAGTGTTGCACTTCCAGAACACTTAAAAGAAAAATACAAACATGGAAACAAAGTCTTGGAGTAGTTAAATTACTTACTAAGATAGTAAGTGGGAGGGTTGAAAATCAAACTCAGGTTTTCTGGTTCTCAGAACCTTTTTCCCACTGAACCACTGGTCTCTCAGGGAAGGAATGTGGGGTGGAGACAAGGTGGGATGGAGCTCTTTACTATTTCTTTTCTTGACAGTGATCCATCAAGTAGCAAAGGCGGAAGAGACAGAAGAGGATTCTACACAAGAAGGTAGGAAAATAATTTTCTTATTTCTTTTTATTTTATGTGTACATTTGCATTAGCAAGTACCCTAGCACACCCAGGATGGCCTGCTAGCACAGGTTCTTTGATCTGCTTTTAAAGGAAAGACTGCTTGAAAAGTGGTTAACAATCCTACTTTTAATTACATTCACTAGTTCAGGGGAAGAATCAGCACTCTGAACTTGGAGAAAAACACAGAGAAAATACAAGAAGAGAAATTAGCACAAAGATCAACAGACAGGGCTCCAACTGTTTGAGTTAAGCAATATTGCTGTGCACTTTACCTACATCACTGCATCAAGGCAGTACAGACATCTAAGCAGTTGCAGGGGGCAGGGAGGGGCTGTGAACATATGACTATTCAGAGTCTTAACCAGCAAATCAAAAGATCCTTCCCATGAGCGAACCCCTAAAGCAAAATACTAACCTCCCAGAATATATAACAAAAACTTGGCATCTGATTGGTTGAGTGCCAGAAGCTTGAAAATCCTTGGGCCTCAGCACTTAATTGGAAACTCTCTGTAACCCAGAGCCTGATTAGCTCTGGGCCAGGACTATATGTTCCTATTAATGGGCAGGAAAGATCTTCAAATTCCCTTAACATTACAGCATTATAGCTAGAAATGCTTATAACAAAAAATAAGGTTTTAGAAGCATTTTTAGGGGGTGGAATGGGGAATCCTATATCTGGTTTTCTTCACCTATGTGGATGATTGTGTTTTAAAAGAGGCCTCTTTTTTTAAGTAGGGAATTATAACTTTTAGTCATTCTAAAGCAGTAATTAAATTATCTCTGTAATTAAGTAATGTATCTAAGATAATGGAATAAAAGACTGGACATGTAATTTCATTGATGTAGGGAACTCCCAGATAAGCATCACACAGTCAGTATGCTTCAGAGTTAGAACTCATATCCAGGTCTTCCTATATCTAAAGTCAGCTACCTATCTTCCTCACGAAACTTCATAAGGTACATATCCCAATTGGGTAAGAAATAATAATCACCTTTCTGACTTAAAAATGGCTGTTGTTAATTTTGTATGCTTACATGTTATATATTTAATCGTGTAATACCAAAATGCACTCAATATCCTCCCATGCCCTCTCTTTTTCTTTCTAGATCATCCAATATCAGCTCCTTGAAAGTGCTTGCTTAGCCCTTAGCATTTTCAAATTGTATGAAAGCAGCTGGGTGGTGCCGTGTACAGAGTACTGAGCCTGGAGTGAGGAAGATCTAAATTCAAATCTGGCCTCAGGGACTTTCTAGCTGTATGACTTTAGGGAAGTCAAATAACCTGTTTCCCCATCTGTAATAGTAGTAACTGTGTTTCAGGGTTATTGTGAGATTGAATGAGATAACATGTGTAAAGCACTTGGCACATAGTATATACTGCATAAATGTCAACTTTTATGATTATTGCAAAGCAAATCCTCATACTAGGTTCTTATCAAGGTATAAAAGGAAAAAAAGGGTATGAACTCAGATCTTGAGGCTTATGTAATCTTCCAAACAAGCAACAAAAGAAAGATTGAAGAATGCTTAAAATATAAGCTATCAATCACACACAACTACTACTACCAGTTTACTCTCTCTTCAAGCAAATATGATTTTTCATGGAAAAAAAAAATCCAGACTTACAAAATACATAAATTGGAAGTGGAGAAAGATTGAAGGGAAAATTGTTTGCTTGAGATTAGAATCATTTTCGGGATAAGGACTAGGTCTATGATTTCATTGATAATAGGAAACTCCCAAGTCAGGAAACTCCCTCCACCAAGGCAATCAACACCTTATCTAGGACTTACAGTTTTAGAGAGTTGCCTAGAAGACTGAAAGGGTCAGATGACTTGCCCCAGATCATAAAACCAGTATATGTAAGAAACAGGATTTTAATCTTGGTCTTCTTCGCTCCAAGGTCAGCTCTCTATCCATTATGCTATATTGATTCAAAAACCATTGCTAGATTCTCAAAAAATAGCTCTCCAATGCATTTTGTATATGCATATATGATATATGTATTAATATATATATGGTTATGTACGTATTCATGAAAATTCAAGTTGCATTTAACTTCAGTAATGTGTCTGTTGCACAAAGAAGGGTTGTAGGATAAACTGAGTCCATATAAATACTAAGGTGTATTACCAAGGCAATATTCATAGCACTGACAGTGACTATGAATATGCTGGCATAGTTCTAAATTGCAAAGTATAACAGACTCTCCATAAAGAAGGCAGAAGAAAAGCATTTATTCACATACCATAAAGCTAAATCCCAACATGAGAAAGCCAAATCCAGCATAGTAACCAAGAAGTTAATACACGTTAGCGCAGAACAATGTCATTCCCAAGCCTTCCCCTTACCCTCTTCCCACAAACACTCACTAGACTAGCTGTGCCTGCCTGTGTCCTCTCCTCCCTCACTGCTCTCACCAACTTCCTCCCAGCTCTGCTCTACCCTTCCTGTTCCAACTATTCAGCAAGCTCCTCCCACCACATGTGATTTAGGCTCCCATGTGATTTAAGCAAATTAATGAATGGGAAAGATCTCTAAATTAAGCAAAAATACATTAACACTACTGAGAGAAGTCAGAGTAAGGAATGAGGAAATAAAGTAGAGTTAGGAAAGATCTTAAGTATTACTCCTTATTCTGTCAGGTTGAATTAACTTTGATGGAGCCAGCTTTGATTGTAGAAACACACTCTGGGTCATGGAAAGCATAGAGTCAAGATTGGTTAGGTAAGGACTGTTAAGGAGAAGGTCAGGCAGTACCCTGGGCTGGAAAGAGGCAGGGCATAGGTTAAAACTGTCAGAACCCAAAACTATCAGTGATCTGGAAATAAGAGGGAAGGGAATGGTAAAGCCTGGGGAGTTTGTAGTTACCAGTAGGGAGGGACAAGTCAAAGATGAAGAAGCTGGAAAGTTAGTCAAAGTAAGGTGGGACAAATCCCTCTCAAAGATAAGGAGATATGGAAGAAAAGCAAGCTGTACATAGCAGAAGTCTGAGGTTCTTGCATGACCCCGTTCTATTCTGTTCTCACCCAAAACCTTAAACCTACTGCACTCTGGAAATGGTACTCCAATAGGCCCCTGCCTAAGGGCTCCCATGGACCCTCCAAGCTTTAGAGTGATTATCAATAGTAACTTGCTGTTTCCCACCCAGCCTGATGTCTTTGTTTTTCTTGACCTCATTAAAGAGGCCCTGCCCTGGCTACTTCTTAAACAGGCCTACTCAATGAATGGGCATTGCCTCACCCTAAGTGAGTACCTGCAAAGACCTTGGCCTAAAGGGGCCAAGGTCTCCCAATGCATCCTGGGTCATCTCCAGTCATCCTGATGAATATCTGGTCACTGGATTCAGATGGCTCTGGAGAAGAAGTGAGGCTGGTGACCATCCCTCCCTCACTCAAAACAAAGTCAAGTGCAAGGCACATCATTTCTTTGATGGCATGGTCTTCTTCGGAAATGAAGGACAAACACAACCAAAATAACCATTTTACTTGGTGTTTGAGAAATTCTGAATAACTGAATGAACAAATGAATGAATGAATGAGCAAATAGATAACTAGCTAACTAATTGAAATCAGAAGTGGGAAATCCAGGAGGTTTGAGTTTAAGATATTGGCACAAGTGAATAGAATCCCCAAAGAGAGTCTAATTCTTGAGGAGGGTTACTTGTGTCTTTTGCACTTTTTGCTGGTTGTGAGCCCTGCTGTGCTCCCAGGTGTATGCATTAGGAAACTGTAGCCAGAGATTTGCATTTCAGTTATTGTTATAGGGCGTCCTTACAGTTATGGTCAAGTTTGAAAACTAGCTCTGTTGAGGATGAAGGTGTTGAAGAAGGATGTGCTGACCTCAGTGATTTGACTGTGTTGCAGAGTCGGAGGATTCCTTAGATGGAAAGCAGCAGGTGCTGGATGCATTGAGAAGGAACCCTCATTTAATGAAGCAGTTCCGGCCAATTCTAGAGGATACCCTGGAAGAAAAACTGGAGAGCATGGGACTCAAAAGGGCAAGTTCCTGTGCATGAAGGAATAACTGCATACTTTCACGTGCTGAGCCCTGTAATCAAGACATACAATGTTCTTAAACTAATGAATTATCTTTGACCATATATAACACATTTACTAATTGGTCTTTCAGTTCTTAGCTTTAGCTGGAATATATATATATATATATGTCATATATATATATATATATATGACATATATATGTGTATATATGTCATATATATATTTATATGTTAAAGACTGCAAGGTTAAAAAGCAAGGAAAGAATAACAGTGCATTAATGACTTGCATTTTGGGTTACACATTTACTATTTAAAATAATTACTTTAAAACATTGGAGTGGTGAAGTCTCCAGACTTGTTGCCTTGTCAGTGGGACATCTCCTTCAACAATCATGAGTGAGAGCAGAGAAATAACAGTGAAAAAAAAAATAGTGTTTATTATGTATCATTTTAAGTTTTGCAAATTTCTTATCAAACACTATCTCACTTAATCCTTACAACAATCCTGGAAGGTAGATGCTGTCATTAACCCCATTTTAGAGATGAGGAAGCTGAGGTAGACAGAGGTGAAGACACTTGTCCAGGTCCCATAGTTTGGATATGTTTGAGGCTGCATATAAACTCAGGGTTTCCTGATTACAGCTTCATCACTTTATTCTGGCTGCCTCTCTGTATAGTGGCTACAATGTTGGACTTGGAGATGGGAAGACCTAGGTACAAATCACATTTTAGACACCAATTGGGCTTAACATTTCTTAATATTTACTGAATATTTCTGAGCCTCTGTTTCCTTAGCTACAAAAGAAAAAAATAACATGTACCTTATGGGTTTGGTGTGGAGATCATATGAGATAAACTCTGTAAAGTGCTTTGCAAACCTTTAAGTGACATATAAATGTGAGCTATTATTATCATTACTTTCATTTTTATCTTTGGTGGCCCGGGGAAAAATATTTAGAATTGTCTACAAAGAAAATACAAGAAGAATATCTCTCTCTTCTGACAGAGATTCTTTTTTTTAAAAAAAACATTATTTTCAATTATATTATTTTTATATTTCAATTATGTTCACAATTACATGTGAAAACATTTTTTAACATTTATCTAAAAATTTTTGAGTTCCAAATTCTCTCCCTTTCTTCTTCCCCTCCCCCATCCCTGAGATGGTAAGCAATTTGATACAGGTTGTACATGTTCAGTCATGCAAAGCTTATTTCCACATTAGTCATTTTGTGATAGAACACACAGGTTAAAAAAACAAAACAAAAAGGAAAAATAAGGAAAGGAAGAAAAGTATTCTTCGATCTGTATTCAGACTCCATCAGTTCTTTCTCCTGAGGAAAATAGTGTTTTTCATCATGAGCCCTTTGGAATTCTGACACAGATTCTTAATGGTACCTGTATCTATCATTTATTTTGGCTGTTTTAGGGTACAAAGAGAATTTCTGATCAGACTCACAGAAATCTGGAAGCAATGCTAAAAGCCCACCGAGAACAGAAAGCCAAGAGGTTTTCAGAACTTCTGAAGCTAAGGGACAAGCTTATCAAAGAGGTTGCTCGAAAAATCATTGAAAGGCAGCAGAGTGAGAGTATATTGTTACATCCTGCTAATGTGGCTACAGGTAAGTAGGTGGAGTAATTGTCTCTGGGAGCCTCTGTGCATAAAACATGAGAAATTTCGGCTAGTGTACATCAATGCTTGCAGAACCTGGGGCCATGGAATAAATTAGAATTAAAGGACCTAGTCCAAAATCATCTTTTTACAGGTGAGACAACTAAAAGTAGACAGAATAAGTAACTTGACTAAGGTAATAATTTACTTCTCTTCCTTACAGTAAGAATCATAGATTTTTAGATCTGGACAGATCTAGACCTAGAGAACTCATCTTATGGAGGAGAAAGGTGAGGTCCAGAGAACAAGTAACTCATTCAATGGGGCAGCTAGATGGTATCATATTGCATAGAGTACTGCACCTGAAGTCAGGAAGACCTGAGTTCAAATCTAGTTTCAGATACTATCTGTGTGACCCTGAGCAAGTCATGTAACCCCTATTTGCCTCAGTTTCCCCATCTGTAAAATGGGCGTAATAATAGAGGACCTACTTCCCAGAATTGCTGTAAGGATGAGATAAAGATAATGAGTAAAGAGTTTAGTACAGTATCAGGAACAGAATAGGTGCTATATTATTATTATTTAGCTATTATTATTGAAGAGTTGGTATTCAAATTCAGGTCTTCTGATTCTCAAATCAAGTATTCTTTCCATTTCACTATCTTGCCTACTCTCCTGTCCCATGATACCTCTCTTATAAGCTTACATTCTAGGTCCTCAAGCAGAAACTGTTTGAAAAAGTTCCTTAGCTATTTCTTAACTCTCAGAAATCTATCTCCAACTTTTGTAGGACTGCTTTCAAGGGAAGAGCTTCTTGAGTGGTGTTTGCTACCATACATACCATGCAAATTAGCTCCAGCTAATGAGCCCTGGTCCTTAAAGAAATAAGGCAAATAGCATTACAAATGGATAGTAGGACTCTCAGTTCTCATATAGAACTAAATACTTTTAATTTTCTTGATACTTCTATTGGACAAACATGTTAAGAATTAAGGAATAGTTTTTGCTTTACTGATGGATTTTAGGGTACCTCTTAGATTCTTAACCATTTCTGAATCAATGGACACTCATTCTGTTTCTACTTCCTTGATATTACAAAAGTACTACCATGTATATTGTTATATATTGGAGTTTTCCTTCTGTCCTTGACCTCCTTGGGGTCTGAAAGGGAATTTAATTAAGCTATATTCCTGTTAATACATAGGGTGAATCTAAGTCATTCCAGATGAATATGTTCTTATCTTGTTCTTTAGGAAGCTCAAGAAAAGAATAGTCTTCATTCTCTTCAAGTAAATATTTTTAGTGTATAGCTCTTTCAAGATATTATTTGTATCTAATCTGACTTTCCCATTTCAACCCCAAAGCTTCCATTCTTTCTTTCATAAAGGCAGAAAATCAATGTCACCATTCTCCAGCCTAAGGCCACTATTTCTCTAACTGCTAATCCCTTCCTCCTCTTCTTCACCCTCAGTCCAGTCAGGATGGGAGGAGGAACTTTTAATTCATTCTTTCTTTTACTTAATTCAACTAGGTTCTTGTGCTATGTGAGATAATTTGTGTTGTGTTTTACCAATAGAAGTCATGAAGCTCAAATATATATGACCTAAAGCTTCTCCTGGTATCTACTTGTATTTCAAAGTCTCCTTCAGAATATGCCCCAAAGATTTCTCTTTGTTGGTCACCACAAAAACTTGCTTAGACATTCTTTCTTATCCTTTCCACCTAACCATCCTGTCAATGTTTTCAGGCTCAAACATCCCCCTCTCCGCTTTAATTTTGTTCTACTACCCTAACATGCCCACTGACCTTCCCTCTCCTGACTTCCTATAACATTTGAAAAAAAATAGCACAGTACTTGTATAATAAAAACTCGATAACATCACCTAGAACATGGCTCAATAAATGGTTGGTGAAATGAATCAGATTCCATGTTCTATTATTCTCTGTTTCTTGTTCATGAGTCTTGCTTGGGCATGTGTTATCCTTCTCTTGCTCCTGCCTCAGCAACAGGCATAGTGCTAGGTGCATAGCAGGGACAGGAAGGGAAGAAGCATTTACATAGTACCAACTATGTGCCAGGCACTGTGCTAAACACTTTTACAAATATTATCTCATTTAATAGTAGGTATTCAGTACATACTTACTGTCTTATACTCTTTCTTATCTCCAAGCTAGTATTTTTCTTACTTTCATGTTATTTGCCAAGTCTTGTTTTCCATCTCTCTCAGAAAGAGCCCACTTCTGGGGAAGTGTGCTTTTTTATAATCAAAATATGATTGGATTGAATTTTATATCAGCAAGAATAAAATGTACAAGTCACAATGAAGATGCTCAGCATTTGAATTTTCAGCCTTTCTGTCATGGAAATTTCAGCAGACTCATGTAACTCTTGGAGTAGGTGTCATGGCTAAGACCTCTTGTGGAAAGAGAGCTTTCCAGCACTCTCGACCCAAGCAACTCAGTCAAGAATACAGGCTTGAATGATGAAGTGTGACTGCATACGCACTGCTGAACTGAGAGGCATTGGCGACTACAATTCCTGGGAATGTGGCTTAGGCCATAGCTAGGGTGACTCAGCTGTAAAAATAAGCAATGCTATTTCCTGTTTACTTTTTGCGTTGTGTTCTCTGGAATTTCTTCAAAACATGTGTCCCTTTGCTCTGGTAAATACTGCCACCCAGGGTCTTAACTGCGAATTTCTTGACAAATCTAAAACAATTTGAAAATAGAGACTGCATAGCTCATTTCACACATCAGGAATTCAGAAATTCTAGGGGATAGAACGAAAGAATCTTAGGACTGGGAGGAACTCTGGTGATCATCCAACATCTCGCTTTACAGATGAGAAAACTGAACTCCAGGGAGTTAAATATGTAACCCAGTGGGGTTGTACAATTAGTGTTAAATCCATGACTAGCACCCAGGTCTCCTGATCATGGTTCAGTAGTCTATTATATCAAAACCTAGACTTCTCAAGAGAATCTTCAGCCTTCTGTCAAAAAAAAAAAACTAAGGAAAAGAAGGCGTGTTCTTGGGGCATAAGTGAAGGGAAATGAGATGCTAGTGTTTAACAATCTCTTGAGCAAAGGTATGTTTTCTCTGTCTTTGTCTTTCCTCTTAGTTTCCTTTTATGTCTGTTCTAATATCTTGAGGATCAATTATTTCTTCAAATAGATACCTGCTACCTCTCCCAGTAGGTAATCTCTTTTTTATATAAAATAAATTTAATTCAGTTAAACAAATCTGTACTGAGTGCCTATTATGCATGATTTGTTTGATTTAGTATAGAATGATATTATTTTAGCTCGAGAAAGGAATTTGGAGATCATCCAAGCCTAGTCTCTCATTTTATAGATGAGGAAATTGAGATTCAAAAGGCAGAAGTGACTTACCCAAAGACACTAGTTAGTGGTTGATCTGGGGTTATAACCCTGGTTCTCTGAACTCTAATCCATTGCTCAATATACTCAAGAGTTTTTGAAAACAATATTCAATGTATTTGTATGAGACTCGGTTGGGGGTGAGATTTCTATCCAATTTTTTCAACTTCTTCATTCTCAATATTCCAGTCAAGATTTTTGCTTTCATCTAAGAACACTTGATGGGGTTGCCATCTGTGGTTGGTGTGACTGTGTTTATTTTAGTCCTATTTGTTTCTCTAGTCAAAAGTCAGAGGAGTCCAGTGCCCACAGGAGAAGCTAAGCAGAAGACCAGAAAGGGGCAAGTTGAATCACGATCTCAACGAACAGTATCGCCTAAGCCAATAACACCTCCAAGCAAAGTTAGCCACACCCCTGCCCCACCAGGGATACCAGTTCCAACTCCACGGAGCAGAGTTCATGGTCCTACAGGTCCACCTGCTCCTCCTGGGCCTGGGCTAAGGTAAGACTCAAGCTCATAGCTACCACTAATGTTCTCTCTGTGGTAGTCATATGCATGGCTAAACCCAAGCTCAGATCTACTCCTTTCTTCACTGCCCATTTTTCCTTCTAGAACTTAGGTACGCCCCCTAGAAGCAGGAGTGTTTAACAATAAGCTGGGGGTGCAGGCAATTATATAGGACACACTTTTAAGTTTTATCTGCCTTACTAAAATTTTCTCCATCACTTTCTTAAGTCTAGACAATTTATAAAATAATAAATCAAACCCTGGTTTGCAGCTGAGATGTATATGCTCAACTGAAAATGTTTTGGCCCCTATATAAGGAATCAGTTTGGGTTATCTCCAGTATATCACTGCCTAGAGGTATACTGAAAATTACTAATGTTTAACAAATGATGTAAGGGTAGGATCTCAGCTCACTTTTTAAAAATATGAAAATGTGACCTCTGATGATGTATAGTTTCTTTTTTATGTATCTTAAATTTAGTATAATAGTAAGAAAACTGCCCTGCTTATCTTCTGAACTTTCTTCTACATAGGTATACCGTCTAGGTTATATCTGAATTAATTTCAGGATAAAGTGGTCCTTGTACTTCAGAGCAGGTACCAAGCACAGCCATAGTACTTGAGATACCCAGGGTAGGGGGTTGGGGGGGGAGAGAGAGTCACAGGTATACCATGACAGTTGCCTCCTTTTACCTTCCCAATTGCCCTTGTAACTAGGGTGGATGGTGGTAATGGTAGGTGGTAAGGGTGGGACTCATGGTATATGATGAAGTCTTTCTCTGGCAAAAGTCTGCAAAACAGGGCATTTCAGCTTGCTGGGGAAGTAAAAATAACGACATTGGTTTAACCTCCCAAATTTCCACATCATTTTTTTGGCTTGTTTGTACTGAGATTGCATCTGTCTTCTTATTGGTCTAGGGAACTCCCAGGGAGGGCTGTTCCTCTAGCAAGGCAGACTGCTCTTCTATTATCTGGGGCCACTGAGAGATTAAACCAAACCAACCAACCAATGAACCAGTCAGTAAGAAAACACTTACTAAACCATGCTTATGGGCGCTGTGCTAGACCTGAGAACCATAAAGACAAGAAGAAAAATGTCCAGTCCGTCAAGGGATTCTAGTAACTTGGCATTATGCGTCAGAGACAAGACGCGGGGTCTAAATTGAAGGTCCTGTTGTCTTCACATCATGGACATTGCCTTTAACTCTCCTCCCTCAAAGGATATATATTCCTTTCGCACTTTGGAGTTTGATACTTTCTAGCATGTTTAACCTTCTGTGATATTTTTACATCTATTATTTCATTTCACTGCTACATGAAAATATTACTTACGTTCCCACAGAAGTAACTTTCTTTCCATCTACATTTGTATACTTTAGCACCCCACCTTTCACATCTGAAGATGATTCAGAGGGAGACCGTATTTCTCATTTAAATCTTCAAGCTCCTTCTAGGACAGATGCTAGAGATGGCAATGATTGGGATTGGTCTGATTCTGAAACTTCTGATGAGAAGGACTCTAAAACTATGGCAAGTTCTGGTGGAATAACTTCCACAGGTGAGTGAGCACTGTCTATTTGATTGATGAGGTACAGAAGACCCAGATTTATCTAATTAATTTAAATTCTTTAGTTTTCTCTATTTTGTGTGAGTGTTGACATCTTTTTCTATATATGATAATGGAGATAGAAGCAAATATTATTTTCTAATAATTCCCTAGGTTGGCAGAGAGATCAACAAACATTAGTTTGTATTTTCCCCATTTATATAATACAACTCAGTTAACCTTCAGAAACTGATTTTAAATTGATTAGTTCTGTGTGATGTTAGACTTTCCACCTGTTAGGTCCCAGAATAACAAGATCTTGAAAGGTTATCATTGTTCATTTATCTAAGGCACTTCTGAAAAAAGATGGGTATGTAGCCTGACCTTAAAAATATCTAGAGAAGAAACACCTACATCCTCAGAAAGTAATTTTTTTCTGCTTTCCATCCCTTTCCCATAGAGGGAGAATTATATATTCTTTCTCCTGTCATTATTTATAATTGCTCATTAGAAATAAGAGGAAACCTAGAAGAGTGTCTGGTCAAACATTGTAACATTTGCGTACTAGTCACTGAGTCATCAAGACAGCTAAATTGTGCAGTGGACAGAGTGCCATACCTGGAGACAGGAAAACTCATCTTCCTGAATTCAAAAATGGCCTTAGATATTTGCTAGTTGTGTGATCCAGGGCAAGTCACTTAACCCTATTTCCTTCGGTTTCCTCCTCTGTAAAATGAGCTGGAGAAAGAAATGACAAACCACTCCAGTATTTCTGCCAAGAAAACCCCAAATGGGGTCACAAAGAATTGGACATGACTGAAAAAATGACTCAACAACAGTGAGTCATCTCACTGTTTATTAAGTATTTATTAAGCTTCTCTTCTGTACAGAGTGAGAAGTTGTGCAGAGTCATGGATAGAAACTTGGAGTAAGAGAAGTCTGGGTTTAAGTTCTGCCTCAGATATAGGACATGTGTGTTTGTCCTTAGTTGTCAAAGAAGACCATGCCACCAGAGAAATGATAACATGACTCGCACTTGACTTTGTTTTGAGTGATGGAGGACTGTGCAGGTCACTAGCCTCACTTCTCCTCCAGAGACATCTAAATCCAGTGACCAGATATTCATCAGGATGACTGGAGATGACCCAGGATGAGGCAATTGAGGTGACTTATCCAAGGTCACAAAACTAGTGAGTGTCTGAAGTGAGATTTGAACTCAGGTCCTCCTGACTCCTGCACTGTTGCTCTGTCCACTGCACCACCTAGCTGCCCCTCTCAGATATTGACTAGTTATGCGATCATCAATAAATCACTGGATTTTCCCATTCCCCAGGCAACTAACTCTGAGACTAAATTGAAGAGGAGTTGCTGATATGTATTAGTGGAAGGAATTTTCATATAAGTACAAAAGTAGACACAATAAGTACTTATTGATAGATTTTTCAACAAACACAAACTTTACTTCTCCATCCTCTTCCTAATTCTCTCTTCTTTTTCTTTACTTTTCTTTCTTTTGATCTTCATCTTCTACTTCAAATTTACATTACTTGGACCAGGTGATTCAAATAGGAGAATATTTGCTTACCAGTCTTTTAGTGCTGATCCAAATCCTTTGACTCTTACTTAGGTACTCGAGTCCAGTCACTGGCCAAAACTCTAGAAAAACAGCTAGTTGCTCCAGGAAAGAAGCCTGCTGGAGGAGTGAACCTTTTCTTAGCCTCAGATGCTGGACGATCTAAAACAAGCATCTCAGTAAAGAAGCCCCAGGTAACATATCAAGAGTTTAGTATAAGCCATATACATTCCTTTGTAAGTTAGTCTTTTTTACTTTTAAGTTATGGTCACTCACAGAAGCAACTGGAATGAGGAATCTTTGAGTCTGAGAAAATTAAAAGTGAAAAGGAGATTTGATTAGTTTTTCCTACCTATTTTAGATCCTACTTTGATGGCAAATGCCTCTTTAAATGAATGATGTATCCACACCAGGGAACAGAAAAAAGGAGATTTTCTTAAAACTCAATCCAAAGGAGATTTATGGAAAGATGTTCTTTATAGCTGGTTGGAGATGGGAGTGAAGTACTGGGGATCCCTGAATCTGCATGTAGACTGGAATGGATGCTGTGACACTTCCAAAGATGCTTTCTCAGATGACTTTCATTTTTTGTATAGGAAAAGTCCCAGGTTGGCCAGCGAGGGAATTTGTGTTGCTAGACTATGATTAATTTGTATGTGGGATTTTTCTTTTTCTTTTTTTCCCTTTATTTTAGAGGAGAGATAAAGAGAAGGGAAAAAAAGAGAATATAATTTTTTGTTAATTGCAATAAAGTAAAAAACTTAAAGAGTAGTAACTATCACAAAGCAAGATGTCATAAGCTACTTCAATTTCCTAATCAACTCTTTGGTATTTTTAAGTTCAACAATTGGGATGTGTGTGTGTGTGTGTGTGTGTGTTCATCCTTCATTGCCCAAGAAGACCATGCCATCAGATAAATGATGGCATGACTTGCACTTGACTTGGTTTTGAGTGAGTGAGGGAGGGTCTGTGCAGGTCACCAACTTCACTTCTCCTCCAGAGCCATCTGAATCCAGTGACCATCTATTCATCAAGATGACTGGAGATGACCCAGGATGAGGCAACTGGGGCTAAGTGACTTGCCCAAGTTCACACAGCTAGTGAGTGTCAAGTTTCTGAGGTGATATTCGAACTCAGGTCCTCCTGACTCCTGCACTGGTGCTCTATTCACTGCACCACCTGGCTGCCCCTCAACAACTGGCAGAGTAGAATGAGAACACAGGAGTGATTTATTTAAAGTTAGCTAAGAATGGGGATGTGGATCAATCAATTTATATTTATTAAGCACCTACTAGATGGTCTTGGGCAGATAGGTGGCACAGTGCACAGAGTGCCAGACTTGGCATCAGGAAGACCTGAATTAAAATCTGGCCTCAGACAGTAGCTGTGTGACTCCAGTCAAGTTACCTAACCCTTTTTGTCTCAAGTTTCCTTGTTGTAAAATGCTCTGGAGAAGGAAATGGCAAACCACTCCAGTATCTTTGCCAAGAAAACCACAAATGGGGTCATGAGGAGTCAGATACCAGCAAAGTGACTAAAACACAACAACTTTTCTATGTGTCAGGTACTATGGAACCATTTGGGCCCAGATGGACCCTCATCAATGAGGTTGTTATTGGGGGGAAAAAGAATGGAAGCCTAGTTAGTTTTAGGGATGAAAACAAATGTATACTTAAAAGATTCATTCAAGTTATCTGACAAATGCCGGAAGAAACAGCCTCTCAAATAATGAATCAAAGATCTTATAGAAATGCTCATGGTTTTTTTTTTCCTTTTTATTATAGGTAAGGTTTTTAATCTCTTTCTCAGTTTTCTCATATATAAAATGGAAATAATAGTACCTTTATTACCTATCTCATTGGTTACTGTGAAGAAAGCATGTTGTTGACTATATAACACCACAAAAGTGTGAATTATTATTAGTAGCAATTAGTTCATTTATATCATTTAGTACATCTCAGAACATTTGGCATTGAAACCCTTTTCATGTGGGTGGTGTTTTTACATGTTCCAAGTCTAAGAAACTTAGTTCTAGTGATCCTTCCATTGCCTCATCTGTTTATGTTGAATTTCAAGGTTTGCAATTAGTTATGTGACTCAGGACAATTCACTGAGCCTATCTCTGCTTCATTTTCTTCATCTGTAAAATGGTAATAATGACATCTATTTCACAGAATTCTTACGTGAATCAAATGAAATAACATCATGTAAAATGTTTTGCAAACCTTAAAATTCTACCTATTATAATTAACTATGATTTTCCAAGTAGAACATTTATTAGATATATAAAGTGTAATATAAGATTTCAGAAACAGTTTCTAGAATAAATGGCATCTGAAGGAAAGGAAGAAATGCTCCTTCCTTCTTACCACTTTCCACCAAAATACTTTGACTTCATTTTAGCCCAGGTGTAGTATATACCCTGACTACTTATTTCCTCATTTATAAGATTGCATATTCTTTTCTATTCTCACTGCAGTTTTCTGAAGATGATAGTGACTTAGATATTTCCTCCTTAGAAGAGATTCTTCAGGATTTGGAGGTGAATGAGAAGCAAAAACAACCACAGCACTTGTCCCGGTCTCAACCAGTTGAGAAGCATGGCAGGGTCTCCACAGATTCTCAGAGCACCAGTGTCTGGAGTTCAAGTAGTGCCAGGGTTGTGGGCTGGTGATTTGCATGGACCTGACTCCCATCTTGTGGGGGAGACAGCGATGTCCCATTGACACTTCACTGTGGTTACAAGTGCCCATCGCACATGTCTTCCCTGTCTTTGTTGGTGTCTTCATGCATCCCTTCCATTTCCATTCGAATCCAATCCAATAAACATTTATTAAGCACCTATTATGTGTCAGGCCTTGTGCTAAGTACTGGGGTTACAATTAATTAAAAGAAAGAGATCCCCTATCCTTTAGGAGCTGATAATCTAATGGATTTTTTCTGAACTCATTTCTAAATAGGTCCCTTCCTTCTCCCATCCTCAGCAAGCCCACCCCTTAAACAGATTGAAAAAGAAAGAGGGGGAAAATACAATTGAAAAGAATCAATTAACATTATTTCTAAAAGCACATGTGGCATTCCACATTCATAGTTCCCCAACCTGTTGAAATGAAGGAGGAAGGTACATTTTCTGAACTATTCTTCAGGGTTAAGCCTGTCACTATAATTATGTTCATGTTTTACTAGAATTCCTCAGGTTTGGAGGAAAAAAAGTACAGAACAAGACTGTATAAAATACATATGGATGACTACTTTCTCTGCTCCCCCATAGTACTTTGGAGGAAAAAAATGATAGAACAAGAATGTGTAAATTACATATGAATGACTCCCTTCTCTGCACCCCCATAGTACTTTCCCAACCTAGTATATCTACTCCACCTGCAGGAGAATGCTTAGGCTATGTCCTCCTCAGGCTGTATGGCAGGGAATATATCAAGGTCATAGAAAAATCCTATGTAATCTCTCCAGTTCTTCTCCAGTCTCCTTATTGATCAAATCAGGCCCGAAAGAGGGAAAAACAAAAGAGAAGTCTTCCTTCAACCAACTGTGTGCACCAAATTGTGTGTATCTTGGAAATTTGCAGGGACATCACTGCTTTTGTTTTCATTCCTGCTCTCTTTCCATGCTTACTATTGGAGAAGGAAAATACCCATTATTCCACAGATGTAATGGTACCCATCCAGCTTTATAAAATGCTAGCATCAGAGTTTAAAGTCTTCACCTAAGTCTTGGTTGTTATGGATTGATAAATTTCTCTTCTTCCATATTCTAAAGAGAGAGAGAGAGAGAGAGAGAGAGAGAGAGAGAGAGAGAGAGAGAGAGAGAGAGAGAGAAATTAAAAAATGGCAGTAGCAGTATGCCCTCCACGATACATTCTAGCATTTCTAGAGATTGCTGCAAAAGAGAATCTCTGGTGAATTTTGTTCTTAAAAGTGCCCTTTATTATATTTTGGGTTCATAAACCCTTGTTGTATGTATTTTTTGAGCCCCTTTGACAACTGGGATGACTAGTACTAACATTCTAGTGCTTTGCTTTTTTATATTTTGTGGTGTTTCTCCCCCCACCTACCCCCCTAAAAAGCTCCAACCCTTTCAAATACATGGTATTATTTTATTCTCTGTAGAGTTCCTAAGACTTCAGGCTATTTTTGAAAGTTGAAATTTTATTATCTCATCTTTTCAGTCATCTTATACTTCCCCTACGTTAGGTCAATATCACCCACTTGTCTCTAAAATGGGTGTTTGGAATTCCCAAATCAAACTCTTAATTTGAGAAAGTTCTTGTTGGATTTTCCCAAAATACATGAACTCGGGACTTCAGAGACTCCAGGATCAAATACAGATGTTTCAATGGAGTGAATAATACAGTGTCCTGTGATAATTCAGTATTGGCATTTTGCTCATTTATGGACAGCTAGTGGATAGAGCACTGGGCCAGGACTCAGGAAGACTTATCTCCATGAGTGCCAATGGCCTCCGATACTTACTAGCTGTGTGACTTTGTACAAGTCATGTAACCCTGTTTGCCTCCGTTTCCTCATCTGTAAAATAAACTGGAGAAGGAAATGGCAAACCACTCTAGTATATTTGCCAAGAAAATGCCAGATGGGATCACAAAATGTTGTACACAACTGAAACATCGCAACAACAATAGCAAAATTCAGAATAATTTTTCTTTCAAAACAGAGAGCAATTCACTAGCTTATACTTACTATAGTTAGGTAGCTTTGATTACACACACAGGACTCAGACTATATGAAAGAAAATTATAAAAAATCAATTATACACATTTTGGCATTATATTTACAAAGCAAAAACGTATTTGATTGAATTTTAAATTTTTTTCTTCAAGTATTTTTGCATCATGCAGATAAATAACTTATACCTTTCTCTTCCCACCACAAAGGTTCAAAAGATATTTTATTAAAGGATTCAAAAGGAATACTTTAGGAGTTAGGAGATATGAGTTTTCATCTTGACTCTCTGACACTATCCACCCTTAAAGTTATGTAATTCTTTTTCTTTTCTGTAAAATGAGGAGGAGTCTTAGCCTGTGACTGCCATTTTAACTTTTGGAGAGTTCTCACCAAAGAGTTGATGGGTCAAGAATGATAAAAACAATAGGACTTTACTACAGGAACATTTTAAACTCATACATTCAAGACTCAGATCCTAACTAGAGACCCTCCAGTGGTTGGTGAGAGCAACAGAAAAATAATCAGGGAAGTCACTGAAAAGTTTGGATGTTATTGTTTTCAGACCAAAGAAGATGGAGGAAGGATTGTTGGTGCTATCATCCTCTGGACTTGACACAACCAGATTTGCCAAGCTGATGTCACTCATTGTAGTTGAATGAATGGGGATACTTGGATTCTACATTATTGTGAAGCCAGAGAAGTTTGTTGATATAGGTGAGGACAATGAGTTTTATAGGGTGGAATAGATTTTTACTTAAGAGCATGTGATTGGCTTCTGATGTCAAAGATAGGGAGACACCAGCAGGGGCTAATGTAAAAGCCCTAGGATGTTCAGGCATGACTCATGGACGTTTCTAAGTATAGAAGATTCTATACTATCATAAAGACACTGTTGCAGGGATTCAAAGGGGATAGAGAACCATTCCCTTTTCTCTACCTAGCTATTGACTGTAGTTTGTGGACTAGGGTCAGTGCTAGAGAATTCTAACCTCTAGTAAGTAGAATTAGGTTCCTCATTCTCACATTCTGTAATGTGAGAATTCCTTAATTCCTTAGATCCACATCATGATGCCCAAGTTTTCTCAAAATGAGAGGAAAGTAAAATATGATTAATGGATCAAGTATGGGACAGATACTTTATTCCTACTCATGAAAAGGAATGCTAAGCACAGGAGAAGCACAGTGCACAGGATCAGGATAATGAAAACAGAATTTAGTCATTTATACCTATGATTGAAATCTGTTGGGATCCTTGTAGCTAAGCTTTACTAGAGCATAAAAAAGTTTAGGCGGTTGTTAAGGAGGCATTTTACATTTCTTCTCTACTGGGTATTTTCTGATCATCTCCTTGTATAAGCACCATAACAAAGTGGTCAAGCTGGTACAGTTCTTCTTCTACAGTGACCTCTCTTTCTTATGTTTTCTCTGTCATCATCCATTTCATCATCCATTGCAACTATAGGGATACTACAGACAGTGCTCTGCTTTTGAGGATATTCTGACTTTTTGAAACATACTAGTTCTCTAAGAGTCCTATGTATGGAATGCCCAGCGGTATCAGCAAGGATCCCAGCATATACAAGAGGGCCTGCTGTACAGGTTCTTAGATCTGCCTTTCTGAAAGGAAAGCAACTTTTGATGATTCAATTATCTACCTTAACCAAGTACATGTATCATTCACTTAGTTCAGGGTAAAAAATCAACACCCTGAACTTCAAAGAAAACACAAACAGAAATGACAAGCAGAAATTACAAAAAGACCAACAGACAGGGCTTCCAATTGATTGGAATACTGACATCATTACCAGAGAGAGGAGCACCAACATCTGGGTTTCCAAAGGCTTATTAGTGGCTAGCCAGAGTTTCATCTGGCACACAAACCTTCTTCCAAAAAAATAAGCGAAACCTCACCTCAGAGTATATATACTCTTTTCAGGGCTGGACAGCACAATCCTCATGACCCAGTGTCTCATTAGAAATTAACAAAAGGTGTTTGAGATCTTTAACTCTTTCCCCCACCCACCATTAACCTCACATTAACCACCAGCATGGGATACTTATTTACCTAAGACTGGGAAAGAACAAACACTAAAAGGCAGTTGTCATATGGAAGGTGAGCGAGAGACAGAGCAATTGCCCCTGTCCCCACGTAACTTGTGAGTGATATCCCTAAGTAATCCTCATCTTTTACATGCCTAAAGGAAGAGAGAAAATGGTAGCTGCTTTTCTATATCCAGTGAATCATCAACTCTTCCAGCAAAATAACCAAGTTTCTAAATACATCAACAGTGCAAGCCTCTTAAGGATGAGACATGCATGCCTAGGAAGCACCCATTTCTCCCCCCAAGCCTCCATGTAGTCATCAGGAATGATGATTCCCCTTCCAAGAAGGGAGGGGTGTTAACATTAGTATGAAAGATTCTAGTAAAGGGTAGGCTTGTTAAATAGAGGAAGGTTGTTGAGGCTAAAATAAAGGCAGTTTGTTTCAAAAGAGGCTAGGTCATTAAAACCATAGAGCTCTGGATTACTACATAAAGTTAGAATAGAATAAGTTCAAGAAATATTTATTGCCTACTATACTCAAAGACTAGATGACCTTTAAGCTCCCTCCCTCTAAAATTTTATGATTCAATACACAAAGAAAACAAATTATCTATTCTCTTCCTAGAAAATTAGCGTAGAAAGGTCAGAGAGGGAGAAAGAGAAAGAGAGAGACTGGTAAAAAGTAAAGCTCCTCAGTGGGAGTTCACGAGCTATGGTCTGGAGACATTTCTGACCCACAAAATATTTAAAATAGGTAATTACTTGTCAGCCCTGCCCCTGTGAAAACTCTTTCCTTAATACACGTGGGGTGATATTTACTGCTTATTTTTTAACTTTAGGCTTACAGATTCAACAGCCTCAGTGGTAACTCCCTGTTAGAAGAAATGAATCTACAATTTAGGTGGTATCAATTCATAGTATAATAGGAGTATAGATTTAGAGCTTAAAGGGACCTTGGAGATCATTTTGTCTTACTCTTTCATTTACACATAAGGAACTAAGGCCCAGAGTAGTTATATCTTGCCCCAACTTACACAGGGAGTAAGTAGAATCCGGATATGAATCTGAGATCGCTAATTCCAAAACCAATGCTCCCTCTTTGGATCCTGTTACCTTGGTCTAATTCATAGGAATGAGTACCATAAAATCAACGTTAACTACTTAAAATATATATATGACTTTCTTATAACAACTGAACTTAACTCATCTTACTTGCATGCTTAAAAATAATGCATAAATTGTGTCCCTTTAAGGCATATTTCATCCCTTTATGACTAAACTTCATGAAGAACTCTCAGAGTTGTGTTAGTTTATCTCAAGACTCAGGAATTTCGGATGCAACAGGAATTGTGGCAGGGACCAGGAAGTAAATTGCTATGTTTGTCATCCTGCTTCAAGTGGTTCCTAAATAAGATGCAAGAAATTGTTAGTGCTGCTGTTCATTCTTCATTCTGGAAGAGGACCAAGGACAGCAGGAGGTGATGTCTTGCCTTGCAAGTGAATTAAATTTAAGTGAGGCGGAGCTGTGCACAGTCATCAGCTTCACTCTCTTCTCCAGTCATTAGAGTACGGGGCGAGACACAGGTCAAGAAGACTGGAGATGACCCCTGATGCAGTGGGAGACCTTGACTTTTTTAAGCTCAAATCTTTCCCAAGTCTCAGTTTAATTTAAAATGAAGGATGGGAAGAAAAACATTTTAAAGAGGCATAGTAATGGAACCAAATCCAACGTGAAGATGTCAGAGAAATTTAGAGAGAAAGGACAAACCAAGTGTCAGTCAGATTTTGTTTTTGGCAACTGAGTAGATGAAATGAAATTCAGGTTGAGAGCTGAATTTTATCCATTGGTCATTTCCCTAGCAACCTTCTGACAGCACCACATACAAATTGCTTTGGCAAGAACTTTATTTAACTGACAGATATTCTTTTCCAAAAGGATTTGTATCTCTTATTCTGGAATATTTTTAAGTAGACTTTAAAAATAGAAAATTAAAAAGAATTCTGAACGGTGATTTAGAAATGATTTTTTTTTTTTACAAGACCTGTGGTATCTTTGGTGTGTGGAGGTCTGGTTAAGAAACTCTCTACTAATGCAGAAATGCATCTTTTCTGAAACTTCTGGTTGTAGAGAGTTTCTTAGGGAACTGAGAGGTTGAAGGCACAAGGTCCCACATGCAGTATGTTTCAAGGGACTGTTATCACAATTGATTAAAAACACCTACCAAGCCACAATAAATAGTATTATGTACAGGTCAGTCAGCAAACTGACTTTAAGCATCCACTATGTACTAAGCACTGTTAAGCACTGGGGATACCAGAAGATGAAAAAGACCATTCCTGTCCTCAAGGAGCTTACAATATGATGGGAGAGACAGATATGTAAACAGATATGTAAAAATAAGCTTCATACAAGATAGGAAATACTTGAGAGAGGGAAGAGATTAGAATTAGGAGAAATTGGGAAAGATTCCTCTAAAAGATGGGATTTCAGTATGTCTGGGGACTAGATCTAGTTCAAATCCTGATTTTTCTAATGATCAATCAGAGGTAACTGGATGTAGAAGAGAAAATGGGGAAACTGGAACAAGGAGAGATCTGAGTTTGAATACTGCTTCTGGCACTTGCTATGCATGATCAAACCGTTTAACCTCTCTGAGACTTAGTTTCCTCATCTAGAAAACAATAACTGTAGTACTTATTCTGTATAATCTTTGGGAAAATCATATAAGGTAACAATGAAAATACTTTGTAAAGTCCAGCTATTATGACATATGAACATGTATTCTTTCCAACCAAATTGGGATAAAAGTGACATTACCATTTGGAGAAGGAAAATGATGAATGGAAATGAAAGGAAACGAAAGGAAAATCTTTCTGAAGATGATGCTACTGACTCACCATTAATAGGGGTTGGATTTCTTTTCCCAGTAGTAAGAATGACTTTGCCCCAGATCACCCTTACGTACCTGGTCCTTCTTATGACTAATGGTGGTCCTTTTGTTGCAAAGTTGAAAAGAATTATGGGTACAATCCAGGGATTTGGAATGGCATTTTGTCTGGGAGGGTAACTGACCTATAAAAGAATTTTACTTGTGCTTCCAGTTCAGTTGTGTACTGAGCTGTAATCAACTGAGCTAACTCAGTGGTCATTCATTCATTCATTCATTCACCCATTTCACCAGCATTTATTAAGTACCTACATGCTAGGGACTGGGGGACCTGCAAAGTAACAGACGAGTCATAATTCCTGCCTTCATGGATTTTCCAGTCTAGTAGAGTATTATGATACAAATAGAAATAACTAATATATATATATATATTATATATATTGTATATATATATACAATATACAATATATATATACTGTATATATATATATATACAATATTTTAAAAGTACATTGGAGAGATAAAAAATGCTATGGGAAGTCTGTGAGAGAAGATTATTATTATTTTTATATTTATTTAGTTAGTTTTAGTTTTCAACATTCACTTCCATAAGCTTTTGAGTTCTAAGTTTTCTCCCTTTCCTTCCCCTCCCCCTCCCCTTCCCAAGACAGCAAGCATTCTTCTATAGGCTATACTTGCACAATTATATTAAACATATCACATTAGGTAGGCTGTAAAGAAGAATTGGAACCAAGGTTAAAAACAATAAGACAGAAAAATATCAAAGAGACAGAGAGACGGGTGGGGGGGAAGAGAGAGAGAGAGAGAGAGAGAGAGAGAGAGAGAGAGAGAGAGAGAGAGAGAGAGAGATAGTGTGTCTTGGTCTGCATTCAGACTCCATAACTCTTTCTCTTGATATGAATAGCATTTTCCATCATAAGTCTTTTGGAATTGTTTTACTTCACTGCATTGCTGAGTAGAGCTAAATCTGTCAAAGTTAGTCCTAACACAATGTTGCTGTTATTGTGTACAATGTTTTTCTGTTTCTGCTCACTTCACTTGGCATCAATTCATGCAAGTCTTTTCAGGTTTTTCTGAAGTCCACTTGCTCATAATTTCTTATGGAATAATAGTATTTCATTGTATTCATATATCACAAGCTGTTCAGCCATTCCCCAATAGATGGGTATCCCCCTCAATTTCCAATTCTTGGCCAGCGCAAAAAGAGCTGCTATAAATATTTTTGTAAATGTGGGTCATTTTCTTGTTTTTATGATCTCTATGGGATACAGACCTAGTAGTGATATTGTTGGATCAAAGGGTATGTACAATTTTATAACCCTTTGGGCATACTCTGTAGAATGGTTGGATCAGTTCACAACTTTACCAACAATGCATTTTCTACAATCCCATTTTCCCACATCTTCTCTAACATTTATCATTTTCCTGTCTTGTAATGTTAGTCAATCTGATAGGTGTGAAGTGATACCTCAGAATTATTTTGATTTGCATTTCTCTAATCAATAGTGATTTAGAGCATTTTTTCATATGACTATAGATAGCTTTAATGTCTTCATCTGAAAACTGTCTGTTCATATCCTTTGACCATTTATCAATTGTGGAATGACTTCTTATAAATGAGGCCTTTATCAGAGACATTGGCTATGAAAATCTTAGTATAAGGTAAGAGATGTTGATCTATGCCCAGTTTCTGCCATAGTATTTTCCAGTTTCCCCAGCAATTTTTGTCAAATAGTGAATTCTTAGAGGGAAGGTTATTACTGACTGGAGACATCACAGTATATTTCTTGGGGGAGTGTAACAGAAAGCACCCCGACATATAGAAGAGGGCCTGCTATCACAGGTTCTTAGATCTGTTTTTCTAAAAGGAAAGGCAACTTTTGAGGGGTCAACAATAACTTTAATCAAGCACATATATCATTCACTTAGCTCTGGGGAAAAAGTCAGCACCTTGAACTTCAGAGAAAATACAGAGAAATCAAAATCAACAGCCTGACCATTACATATGTACATAGTTACCGGAGAGAGAAGCATCAATATCTGGGTTTTCAAAGCTCAGGCCTCCTTAGTGGCTGCCCAGAGTCTGGTGAAACAAACACTTCCAACCAGTAAGGCCCCAAGTAGAACCTCATCTCAGAGCATATATGTACTTTTCAGAGCCAGAGGGCATCACAACACTTGAGAACCAGTGCCTCATTAACAAAAGGTGTGGGCCTTCCTATAAATCTTCCCAGGTGCATTAATGGGTGGGTAAGATCTTCTTTAATCATGTAATTCTATTAGAGGCACTTGATTATACTAAAACAAAAAAAAATGCATTATCAATATAGAGAGTTGGCTTTTGTTTGTGTTTCAAAGGATTGGAAGGATTTCAACAGGTAAAGAGAAGAAGGGAGGGCATTGCAGGCATAGGTAACAGCATGAGAAAAAACATGGAAGTGGTAGGACACATGTAGCATTTTGCAAGTAGTATATGAATCTGACTAGAAAATAGAATTTGTGGAAAGGAATTTTTATGTATTTTATATAGAATGATGACTCTTTTTCCTTCTTTTTAATAATAGGTGGAAAGGAGATTTTATCATCTATTCTAGCATTAATCACCTCCTTCCATAGGATCATAGGGCAATAATAAAGCTGGAAAGACATAGTTTGGAGATCCCTAAATAACAGGCAAAGTTGTTTGAACTTTACTCAGGAAATAGGAAGCCATTGAACAGAGGAATGACATAAATAGATTTCTTCATAAGAAATATTCTCAGTGTTATAAAGAATGGAAAAAGTGAAATGTGAAGTCTTTCAGATATAGTGATTTTAGGTCCCAGAAGAAAAGGGAGCTAGGAAATCAAATTTTATTATCTTTATATTTTAATTTTGCCATGTACCATAATCATTGTTACATGAATGTGTTATGATGTACAATAAATTAGCCACATGATGGCGCTATGACCTAAGAAGTGAATATAAAATAAGAAAAAAACTACAAAAACTGAAAAGGAAACAGGTGTCTCCAGTACAGCTACCCTCTCAGTGCAAAAATTCCTTTTGCTCTCTCTCTGATAAGTGATCGTCCAGAATCTACTGAAATAGCTTCACTGATTGGGGCATTGGGGCAGATTATTTCTTTATTAGAAAGCTTTTTTTTTTTTTTTTTTTAACATTGACCAGAAATTGGCTTTCTTGGGATTTCTGCTCCTTCAAGCCCTTGTTCTCTAGAACAGTGATCCCTGATCAGAGGACCTCCCCAAGTAATGGGAAACCACTGTTGGTGATGGTAGCTGCAGTAGCTGGAGTACTGTACTTCAGCTATCTTGAATTCCATTCCTAACAATCTAGGGCCATAAATGACTTTAAAATGCCATCTAGCACTTTCTATGACCTCTGGACAGGATTTAATCTACAGGAATTTTTATGTATTTTATGTAGAAAGATGACTCTTTTTTCTTCTTTTTAATGATAGGGGAAAAGGAGATTTCACCATCCATTCTAGCACTGATTACCTCCTTCCATAGGATCATAGGGCGATAGATTTAGAAAAAGAAGAGACCCCCAAAACCATCTACATCATCTCATTCATATTACAAATGATGACCTGAGGTCCAGGGATGATGATAACTGATTTGCCCAAGGTAGTTTTCTTTTCCAACATGCATGGCAATAATCCATATTGACAAACACCTTTTTGTGAATCTCCTCTATCAACTGGCCAACTTATTAATCAACAAGTATTTATTTAGTGCTTACTATGCATCAACTGCATCAGGTACTCCACAGCAGCTAAAGTGCCAATTCTTCTGTTTCTTTTACAAACCAACTGGTTAGTATGGCTTAGTGCCAAATGATTTGGAGTCAGAAGACCTTGGTTCGACTCCTGGCATTGCTACTTGCTCTGATTAGATGAAGATCCGAACTTCTGTTCTCTTCTGTGCATTTAAAAATAGTTCAATGTCCTTTCTTCCATCAGTAAATACCCTTCTCTCACATTAAGAAGGGAATTGAAGAAGGAGAGAAAAAATCCTTGCAACAAATAAATCATCAAGTAAAATGAATCTCCATAGAGACCATGTCCAAAAATGTATATTTCTTTGTGCACCCAATATCCATTGACTCTGTGTTAGATGGGTGACATGATTCATCACAGGTACTCTGGAAACATAATTTGGTCATTGCATTTATCAGAGTTCTAAAATCTAAATTTTGTTTATCTTGAAATATTGCTGTACTTGTAAAAATTGTTCTTCTGGTTCTACATATTTCACTCTATATTAGCTTTTATTATCCAGGATCCTCTGGAATTATCTCATTCCTTCTGTGTTTTGGGGTAGAATGGTCATCTCTGATTAATATTTTCCTGAGTCACCTAGGTTTCTGTGCTTATCTTTACTTACTGGGGTTAACCACCCTTCCTCCCATCCCTGAATTTTTGAGGGCAGCAGTACTGGATCTTCTAAACATTTCTGGCTTCTCAGGACAGAGTGTTTAGGACCTCAGAGCCCTTGCGCCTGGGATTTTCTCAACTGGGTACTGATGCATATAGCAATAATTTCAGCCCTCTTTCTCTCTCAAGCACTTCCAAGGTCTTCCTGGGACTTTGTGGTACCTTTGGAGATAACCCATGTGAACTTTCTGTTGTAACCTCTGGACACAGAATACTACAGGCTATATGTGTCTTTGGACAGTCTTTGGTCACACTGGGAGCATAGGTTGCACTGGCACTGGTTTTGTTGGTAGTTCACCTTCCTATTGCTTTCAGATTTCTAGATTACTTCTGCAGTTCTAGGATAGAAGAAGCAACTTAATGTGTTTTCCTTTTGAATTTCTTGATCATTATTTGACATGAACTCAGGATATTACTGGAATATGTATGTAGAAGGGGGTAGTCTTCATCCCATTTGGCCAACCATTTTGTCTGAAAATAGCTTTTCTCTCCTTTCTCAAGGAATTCAGTACCTGGTTAATAGTATTTCTTCCTACTTTAAATAATTTCAATAATATTTCTTTGAACACTCACGACTCCCAGTCAATCAACCCCCTCAGCTCTCATGACTCTAACTCAGTTATCCATGGGAGAAATCATGTCCTAGACTTCACCTTCTTCGAATTATACTGTTTTGAATTATACTGTTCCCATGACACTAGACTCTGAAATTCTTCTCTAATCATATTTTCCTTCTCTCTGTCTCTCCCTCTTTAGCTCCAGTTTCTTTAGTACTTTGTTCAACTGGAAAGTTTTGCTTTTGTTTATCTTTCTCTTGGATTTGTCCAAAAGAGGGAAATTAAGATCTCCTATACTGTGTTGCGCTACATGTCTTCAGTGATTTAGTTATTTTTCTTTTATGAATTTAAATATTGTGGTATTTGGAGCATACAAGTTTAATATTGATATTGGCTTATTATTTTGTGAATTTCTATTTTTATTTTTTCTGGTTGTAGGATGATAGCTCTTGTTTTATTTGATTCAGTCTCTCATTTTTATCTGTGTATTTCTTTGCTTTTTAGATTTTTTTTGTAAGCAAAATATTGTGGGATTTTGTCTTCTGACTAATTTATCACTTTCATCTTACTGAATTGTTTTATCCATTTACATGGAAAGTTTGGGAATTAAATTGATTTTTTCCTTCCTTTGTGTCTCTAGTATTGATTTTTTATGGATAGGATTTTTTGCCTCATCTTGCCTTTCTGAGATAGTATTTATCCTTACAATTATATTTTATTCATTTACATAAATGTGTAAATACCTATATAAGAGCAACACTATATATATATATATATATATATATATATATATATATATATATATATATATATATATATATGCACCCATATATAGGAGTATTCTTCAACTAACCTTCCCATCATTAAGTCAAATCTCCCTCTTTTTTCTTATTTCAATACTTCTATTTGCTGTCTTAGCCATTTTTGGTAGCCCTTCTTGCTGAAAGGTTACCTAAGTTATTTGTCATTTTTCCTCTACAATTTACTATTCACTTGATTAGGGTAAATCACACATTCCTCTCTACCTTCTACTTTCCTTCTTCCCTTTTATGCATCTTCCTGTTCTGCAGTTTGATCTCATAAAATACATTGATTTATCTAGGAATTTTGAGGTTAAGTCGATGATGTTTCAGGAATATTTTGCCACTGCTACTTTTATTTCTTTATGTTTCACTTTCCATTTGATAACCTTGTATGCTTTTAGCGAGAAATCTCTTAATGATTCTATGTCATTAGAGCTTTTTTAAACTCCACATGTGCCATTCTTTTTAATGTTTTCCCCCTTTAATAATCTCTAGAGATGAATTAATTTACTTTGTTACATGTACCTTTTTTGATAGTTGTAGTTTCTTCTTTCTATTGTTTGGTTGTTTGAAAGTTGAGCAATCTACTTACTTTTTTCATACTCTTTTTTCGTGGCAAAGTTTCAAATGCCACTCATATCAAATGCACATCTTTTGTCAGTGTTGATTAGGTTCAGATTTTTAGAATATACAGTTTGGGGTTACATCTTTTTAGAATGTATCATCCTATTCCCTTCTGTGGTTTCTGGTGGGTACTGATTAATCTCATTTTATTGAAATTTCTTCCCTCTATAATTGAAGATCTCTTTAGTGGTTGTTTGTAGAATTTGTTTTTTGTCATTGGAATTGTTCAATTTAACCAATATGTGTCCTGGAGTTTGAAATACGTTTTGTTTATTCTCATGAAATTGATGCTTTGTTATCTGTCGTCAACTATTGGCAGTTTTCATGTATTATTTCTTGCGTTATGGTATTCAGGCTTTTTGACTTATGTTCTTTTGAGAGGTTTATGACCTTTAATTTGTCTCTATGCATCCTTCTTCAGGATCAGTGTACTTTGCTCATATAGGGATCATAAATAGCTATTAATGTTATTGCTTTTGCTTCTTTTACTCCAGATAACCCTTCACTTCTATATGATTTTATTCCCAATAGGTCATTCTTTTTTGCTATTTTTTTTTTAAATTCAAGTTTCTATTTTGTCAATTATTTCTTTTATTCAGACCACACATTCTGAGATTTGTTTTTCTTTAACTTTTTTTTTCAAGATTTTTATTTCTCTTTTGAACCATTTGGGAGCAACCCACTATGGTTCCATACTGTCTTGAGTTCCAGAACATTTTTTATTCATTGATTATCAGTTTAATTTCCTTTGTCTTATAATATTTGCATACAGATGTTTACAGATGTTTAGATGTCTAGGTATTCATCTTCCTTTCTGATTTTGGTATTTTCCCTATTAATGTATTTACTTGTGTTCTAAATTCAACCCCACTTCTGAGTATCATGGAACCTTTGACTTTCTTGGTTTCTGACTTGAGTTAGTTTGCTCCTGCTTAGGTAGCATGGTGGCTCCCCTCTTCTGGGGGTTCACCATATTAATGCCAAACTTAGTGTAGATGACCTGATCAGATTTAGCCATACTGAAGCATACTGAGCAACCTATCAGCCTTAGCCTCCCCAGTATCAAGGACTTTAGGCATTTGACACTCAATCTGGCCTGTATTCCACTGCTGAATCTCTTTTCAACTTACTGTTTTTTATATATACATCTTATTTCTCCACATTAGATTTTAAGATCTTTATGTTACAATTCCAGTGCCTAATGGGCAATGCTATAAATTTTGTATGGAATATGTAGCAACATAGTCTCAAATATCTGAGTTATCTTAAGGAAACAAAGACAACATCATATGTAATACCTTTTCCGAACAAGTTGGCTTCACCAGTACTCACTGACACATAAAAAAAGGAAAACACTGAGGGATTACAAAGCACAATTTAGCAAAAATATAAACTAATCCCTTCCTTCTCTCTCATAAAACTTGAAAGCTCTGTGTCTATACTGTTGCAAGTAATTAAACTCAGTTTACATAAATGACTAGATTCCTCTTATCATTTCAAAAACATGGTTTTTACTATATCAGATTGCCCAGGAAAAGGAGGGAGGAAGAGAAAATTTAAAACTCAAGACCTTGTGGAACTGAATGTTGTAAACTAAAAATAAATAAATAACTTAAAACAAACAAACACTGGCTTCAAACAGCCCTCATGTAGGTAGAAAGGCTGACAGAGTAGCTTAATGCACATAGCTTTATGCGTTCCTTTTCCCCTACATGGTTTCAAAGAATTGTTTTCCCTGCTATGTATGTGGTCATATCTTATTCAGTTGTTACCACTTAAGCATTTACTAGTTCAAGGCACTATGCTAGGCTTTGAAGATACAAATACAAAGAGTAAAACAGTCCTGGAAAAAGTACTTCCTACCAATTGTTGATCAACTCCTACTTAGAGGATGGGCAAGCAAAGCTGTCTAAAGCAATAGGGAGCCTTGGAGAAGAGATAGAAGGCAGTATGTGCCATGAAAATCTATTTCCACCATTACCACCTCAACGACCACCTTCCCTTGGATCTTGATGGAAATAGTCCAGGTCCTGATCATTGGGAATAACTTCCATCATATCCTTGGAAAAGGTGCAGCATTTATTATAGGATTGTTATTATAGGATAATATATCAGATAGTCTCATGATTCTTAGTTTTTTCTCCTAGGTCTGTTTTCAATCTCAGTCATTTTTGTTATGAAATATTTTATATTTTCTTCTCTCTTTCCAGGCTTTTGATTTTAATAATTCTTGTTGTCTCATGGAGTCATTGCCTTCTATTTGGTCCGTTCTAATTTTCAGGGAGTTTGTCTCATATGAAAGGTTTTGTACCTCTATAAGATATATAATATATACATATTATATATGTATATATAATAGGATAATAATACATAGGATGTGTTATTATAGGATCTCAGGAACAGGCTGAAGATCTGCAGGTTTTCAATGTTCCCAAAATATTCTTATCCAGAATAATGTCTGACTACTGTCTCCTCTCCTAAACTGTGCACATTCTTGGGTTTAGATCTAAGAAAAAGTAAAAACTACTGCTGTACTCACCCCCTATCAATCAGCAAGAAAGTCAGTTGGCTCAGAGTGGCAAAATTATAGGCTCCCTTTGGGTCTGGGCTTTCTCTATTCTCTTTTAAATTGGTAGAAATCCCAATACAAAAATATTTTAATAAGTTTATTTTTATAGCATTTTGCAAAGTATTTTCCTCCAATAATTCTGTGAGATAACAAAGTTATTATTTTCCTTTTACAGGGGAGTAAACTGAAACTTAAAGAGATTGTTATATCAAGTTCTATGAAACAAAGAAGTTTCTA